>CAWUFW010000709.1:0-1302500 GCA_963921515.1 Calotriton arnoldi
TCGGCCCCTAAGTCTAAGCATGGCATTTTGCACTGGACGGGTACCCTTCTAGTACAAAAATAAAATGCTTGATATCATACACACACCCTTGCACTACTGAGTGTGTGGAGTGGCGCGTGGCAGCCTAAAGTGCACCCGACCCAGGGAGAGAGAAAAACAGTGCCATATCTTACCACGTATGGCGCTGTTCATTTACTCTCCCTTTGACGCAACGCAGTACAGCAACTTCAGTCCTCATGCTGCGTTGTGTGAAAAGTTAGTAAATCTGCCTCAAAGTTTCAAACGGGATTCATCCAACTAGGAGCATAGTAAATTGTTCAGCAGGTGCAGTGGCACCGGATCCCCAGGCCTGAAGGGCTCTGCACGGAAATATGGATGTATTCTAGTGACTAATAAGGGCCAACATTTATCTTGCTTTCGTTCAGGCACCCAGCGTCCTCCTCATGAGACTGTTTACAACTGACTGATGATGTAAAATGATTATCACGTTTTTTAATCCAAGGACAGCTTAAAATGCACTCTCAAGTGACGTAATTTCATCGTGATCAGTAACCCTGGGTGATATTCTGTTGCCCGAAATTAGTAGTCTCCCCGACCCTGGAAATATCAGGGACTCAGGACGGGTCAGGCGGGTCTCCTTTACTTCAACGGAATCTCCGGCATTTGGGGCTTATCTTCGTTTCTCCGACAGCACCAGGGAAGCGCAGGTAAACACTTGGGGGCAGATTTACAAGGCCCTTGCGCCACTTTTGTGTCATTTTTAACATGGGAAAAGTGACGCAAAAGTGGCGCAAGGGGCTTGTAAATCTGCCCCTTGTTATGGGCTGGTATTCATGTGTTGTGCCCAATGTATATACAATGACATATCTCATATCGTGAGGTAATGGAACAGGTGTGGCCTAAGAGGAAGTGCCTGACTTTGGAACGGTGGAGCTAGTTCCAATCCCAGCATCAGCTCAACACCTTGTGATCTTGGGCAAACCGCCTAATCTCCTGCTCAAAACAGGCCGTTTAATGTGGTCTGGTGCTCATGTGAAGCGCTCTAATGACCTTGGGCAAGTTCACGCTACATAATACTGCTAAAAATATAAATAAATACGATAACATTGCTCTTCTCCGGAAAAATTGTCAGATACGCAAATTCACTAAAATTGCCTTTTAACTTCACTTCCATACAAGAGCTCCGGGTGTGACACCTCCCTAATGAATTTGTATTTGTATTTGTTAAGCGGGACACTCATACCGAGGGATATCGCAGCGCTAGGAAAGCTATGACCTGAAGTGAGGATGGTATGATACTGGGGACATCTGGGAAAAGAGAAACCTAGGCGATAGACTGCAGAAGGTCAGCAATGACATCCTAGGAAACAGATGTGTTTTCAGTTTCTTTCTAAATTACATATAGTCATCAGTAAGGCGAAGATCCAAAGGGAGTTCATTCCAGTGAGCGGCCGCCAGATGCACAGAGCGCCCCCTGCTCTAGCTTTCCTGATGCATCTGGTTTGGCCAAAGTGTAATAGCAAGACCTCAGTTTCCATGTGGGGGATGGAGTTCGATTTTGTCTTTGCAGGATTCTGGGGCCACGCTTGTGCAGCGCTCTGTGTGCATAGCACAGGAGCTTGAACTTGGCTCTTTGTCGCGCAGGCAGCCAATGGAGCTCCGTCAGACATTCTGATGCCGAGCTGTATTTGTTTTTATTGCAGACAAGCTTGGCAGCTGCGTTCTGGATCACCTGCAGTCAGGAGAAAAGGTAGTCTAGCATGCCCATATAGAGCGCATTCCCATAATCCAATTTGCTAGAAAGTAAAGCCTGGGTGATGGTTTTCCTACAGTTCAGGGCGATCCATAAGAAGAGTCTGCTTATAGCTATAGCATAGCGAAGCTTTTTCCACACAGAACTCGGACTCGGTCCTGCATGGTTAATGCATTGTCAATAAGGATGCCCAGGTTTTTTACAACCCGTTTGGACTCAGGGGCAGATCCTAGTGACTGGGGCCACGAGGTTGCATCCCAAATTAGGTGAGTTCCTCCAAAAAGCAAGATCTCGTACTTCTCAGCGTTTAGTTTCAGATAGTGATCTGTCATCCTAGTCACCGTTTCTGAGAGACAATTGATCAGGTTGTTCCTAGTGTCCTCATGGCTTTCTTCGAAGGCTATCAGCAGCGGCATTTCGTCCGCATAGGAGCAGACATTAAGGCCCCATTTTCTGCCGATCTTGGCCAGAGAGGAGGCATAGGCATTGAAAATGTGGGACTCAGGGAGGCTCCTTGCGGGACACCGCAATTAATAGTTTTTAGGTTAGAAGAGAAGGGGCCCATTTGTACTCTTTGTAGTCTGTTGCCTAGAAAGGAGTTGAACCATTGAAGAGCTTTAGAATGTAGTCCCATTTCATGTAGGATACTCAGCAGGAAGCCATGAGATACGATATCGAAAGCCGCCGACAAGTCCAAGAGGATCAGGGCGGCAGCTTTGCCCTGGTCCTCCAAGGATCTGATGTTATCTAAGAACGCTAGTAAGGTGGCTTCTGTGCTTTTGTAGCTCTAAAGCCAGTCTGAGAGGGGTCCAGAAGCTCATTGGTCTCTAAGAAGTCAGCTAGTTGTTTGTTGACCAGCCTCTCCAGTATTTTAAACAGATATGGGAGCTGGGAGATTGGTCAGTAGTTTGCAAGGTTGAGGACATCCGTGCCTGCTTTTGTCTGAATGGATTCTGGCGAGTATAGTTGGGTCCAGGGGCCTCCAGTAGGGCTAGTAGTGTCTGTGGTCGGGTTTCCACTTGCATTGGCAGCCCTCATAGCACAGACACACATCTCTATGAAATTTTGCAGAGACCGTATACACCCACCCCTCCTCTTCCCTCTCACACAAAACAGGCCAAGAATATGCAAAGGACTGGAGGGCTCTTTAGTAGAGCTTAGAAGCCTTTTAAATGTAACTCTCTTTTCATCCATTTCGCCATTTCAATGGCAGTGATGGTTGTGAAATCCCTGTTGCACAACCACAGAATCTATCTGACTTTCATACCCTGAAAAATGCATCAAAAGTGTGGTGTTTTCACTTGTTCCCACTGCACAGGGCAGAAGAGCCTTCTGTGTGCATGGCATGCTGCGTCTTAGCCGGCGCAGAGTAGGTCATGCCCCCTGCCAGAGGCTGCAGGGCACAGTTGTCCACTACCCAGGGCGGCAGTGCTTGTCCTGCCCGCTTCCCTCGGAAGCAGGGCATGCTGTGCCCTCTGCCAGGGTTGTGGAGTCTTCTGTGCCCAGTACATCGGCTGTGTCCTTTCCTACTTGACGGAGTCGGATAGCAAGCAAAATTCTGCGCGTCCGCCATGGCCGTACACTGCCTCAGATGCGAGGTATAACGCAGGTACTTATTAGAGCGGGACTATCAAGTGGAGCCTTTGTACACGAAATGTACAATTAGTCAAGATTTGGACCAGTCTTATGTGGAACACTACATGGCAGAAGAAGCGTATAATTTGCAGGAATTAGCAAGCCCTACCACACCCTGAAGAAGCCCGAAGTGCGAGCGAAACACGTTGGCTGCACAGAAATGTTCATGTCTTTTGGCAAGAAATGAATAAAAGAAGTAAAGAATAAAAAAATAATAAAGACCTCGCACATCGTACTTATGTTGTCTATCGGAACATTCGAAGTGTGAACATTGTTTAAATATCTCTTGTTATTTGCCTCTCTTCTTGTATATATTCTTTTCTACTGTGTCCCTTCCTGTGGGTGCAGGGCACGCTGTGTCCCTTCCCGTGGGTACAGGGCATGCTGTGTCCTTTCCTGTGGCTGCAGGGCATGCTGTATCCTTTTGTGGGTGCAGGGCATGCTGTGTCCGTTCCTGTGGGTGCAGGGCACGCTGTGTTCTTTCCTGTAGCTGCAGGGCATGCTGTGCCCCTTCCTGTGGGTGCAGGGCATGTTGTGTCCATTCCTGTGGGTCCAGAGCACGCTGTGTCCATTCTTATGGGTGCAGGACATGATGTGTCCTTTCCTGTTGGTGCAGGGCATGCTGTGTCCCTTCCTGTGGGAGCAGGGTATGCTGTGACCCTTCCTGTGGATGCAGGGCATGCTGTGACCTTTCCTGCAGCTGTAGGACATGCTGTATCCCTTCCTGTGGGTGCAGGGCATGTTGTGTCCTTTCCTGTGAGTGCAGGGCATGCTGTGTCTCTTCCTGTGGGTGCAGGGCATGCTGTGTCCCTTCCTGTGGATGCAGGGCATGCTGTTACCCTTCCTGTGGGTGCAGGGAATTATTTGTCCTTTCCAGTGGGTGCACGGCATGCTGTGTCCCTTTCTGTGGGTGCAGGGCATGCTGTGTCCCTTTCTGTGGGTGGAAGGCATGCTGTGTCCCTTCCTGTGGGTGCAGGGCATGCTGTGTCCCTTACTGTAGGTGCAGGGCATGCTGTGTCCCTTCCTGTGGGTGCAGGGCATGCTGTGTCACTTTCTGTAGGTGGAAGGCATGCTGTGTCCCTTCCTGTGGGTGCAGGGCATGCTGTGTCCCTTACTGTAGGTGCAGGTCATGCTGTGTCCTTTCCTGTGGGTGCAGGGCATGCTGTGTTCTTTCCTGTGGCTTTAGGCATTCACTGTCCTCTGGCAGGTGTGCTGAGTCTTTCGTGCCATGCCCTTGTGCAGCAGGGGAGCTGTGCTGAGCCTAGCGTCTGTGGCAGCAGGGCATGCCATTTCCCTTCCTGTGGATGCAGGGCATGCTGTGTCCTTTCCTGTGGATGCAGGGCATGCTGTGTCCTTTCCTGTGACTCCAGGGCATGCTGTGTCCCTTCATGTGGATGCAGGGCATGCTGTGTTCCTTCCTGTGGATGCAGGGCATGCTGTGTCCGTTCCTGTGGGTACAGAAAATGTTGTGTCTTTACCTGTGGCTGCAGGGCATGCTCTGTCCTTTTCTGTGGGTCCGGCATGCTCTGTCCCTTCCTGTGGGGGCGGGACATTCTGTTTCCGTTCCTGTGGGTGCAAGGCATGCTGTGTCCTTTCCTGTGGGTGCAGGGCATGCTGTGCCCATTCATGTAGGTGCAGGGCATGCTGTGTCCGCTCCTGTAGGTGCAGGGCATGCTGTGTCCTTTTCTGAGGGTTCAGGGCATGATGTGTGCGTTCCTGTGGGTGCAGGGCATGCTGTGTCCTTTCCTGTGGGTGCAGGGCATGTTGTGTCCTCTCCTGTGGGTGCGGGGTATGCTCTGTCCCTTCCTGTGGGTGCAGGGCATGTTGTGACCCTGCCTGTGGGTGCAGGGCATGCTGTGTCCCTGCCTGTGGATGCAGGCCGTGCTGTGCCCTTTCCTGTGGGTGCAGTGAATGCTCTGTCCTTTCCTGTGTCTGCAGGGCATGCTGTGTCCATTCCTGTAGGCGCAGGGCATGCTGTGTCCTTTTCTGTGGCTGCAGGGCATGCTGTGTCCATTCCTGTATGTGTAGGGCATGCTGTGTCCCTTCCTGTGGGTGCAGGGCATGCAGTGTCTGTTCCTGTGGCTGCAGGGCATGCTGTGTCTGTTCCTGTAGGTGCAGGGCATGCTGTGTCCTTTCCTGTGGGTGCCGGGAATGCTGTGTCCGTTCCTGTAGGTGCAGGGCATGCTGTGTCCAGTCTGGTAGGAGCATGGCATGCTGTGTCCTTTTATGTGGTTCCAGGGCATGCTGTGTCCGTTCCTGTGGCTGCATGGCATGCTCTGTCCTTTTCTGTGCGTGCGGGGCATGCTGTGTCCCTTCCTGTGGGTGCAGGACATGCTGTGTCCGTTCCTCTGGGTGCAAGGCAGGCTGTGTCCTTTCCTGTTGTCGCAGGGCATGCTGTGTCCCTACCTGTTGGTGTGGGCATGCTGTGTCCTTTTCTGTGGGTGCAGGGCATGCTGTGTCCTTTTCTGTAGCTGCAGGACATGCTATATCCCTTCCTGTGGGTGCAGGGCATGATGTGTCCTTTCCTGTGAGTGCAGGGCATGCTGTGTCTCTTCCTGTGGGTGCAGGGCATGCTGTGTCCCTTCCTGTGGTGCAGGGCATGCTGTTACCCTTCCTATGGGTGCAGGGCATGATTTGTCCTTTCCAGTGCGTGCACGGCATGCTGTGTCCCTTCCTGTGGGTGCAGGGCATGCTGTGTCCCTTTCTGTGGGTGGAAGGCATGCTTTGTCCCTTCCTGTGGGTGCAGGGCATGCTGTGTCCCTTACTGTAGGTGCAGGGAATGATGTGTCCCTTCCTGTGGATGCAGGTCATGCTGTGTCCTTTCCTGTGGGTGCAGAGCATGCTGTGTCCTTTCCTGTGTCTGCAGGGCATACTGTGTCCCTTACCGTGGGTGCAGGGCATGCTGTGTCCCTCCCTGTGGGTGCAGGGCATGCTGTGTCCCCTCCTGTGGGTGCAGGGCATGCTGTGGCCCTTCCTGTGTGTGCAGGGCATGCTGTGTTCCTTCCTGTGGCTTTAGGCATTCACTGTCCTCTGGCAGGTGTGCTGAGTCTTTCGTGCCACGCCCTAGCGCAGCAGGGGAGCTGTGCTGAGCCTAGTGTCGGTGGAAGCAGGGCATGCCATTTCCCTTCCTGTGGATGCAGGGCATGCTGTGTCCTTTCCTGTGACAGCAGGGCATGCTGTGTCCCTTCATGTGGATGTAGGGAATGCTGTGTCCGTTTCTGTGGGTACAGGAAATATTGTATCCTTTCCTGTGGGTGCAGGGCATGCTCTGTCCTTTCCTGTGGCTGCAGGGCATGCTGTGTTCCTTCCTGTGGATGCAGGGCATGCTGTGTCCATTCCTGTGGGTACAGGAAATGTTGTGTCTTTTCCTGTGCCTGCAGAGCATGCTCTGTCCTTTTCTGTGTGTGCGGGCATGCTCTGTCCCTTCCTGTGTGAGCGGGACATGCTGTGTCCGCTCCTGTGGGTGTAGGGCATTCTGTGTCCATTCCTGTAGGTGCAGGGCGTGTTGTGTCCGTTCCTGTAGGTGCAGGGCATGCTGTGTCCTTTTCTGTGGGTGCAGGGCATGCTGTGTGCGTTCCTGTGGGTGTAGGGCATGCTGTGTCCTTTCCTGTGGGTGCAGGGCATGCTGTATCCTTTCCTGTGGGTGCGGGGCATGCTGTGTCCCTTCCTGTGGGTGCAGGGCATGCTGTGTCCCTTCGTGTGTCTGCAGGGCATGCTGTGTCCGTTCCTGTAGGTGCAGGGCATGTGGTGTCCTTTTCTGTGGCTGCAGGGCATGCTGTGTCCGTTCCTGTAGGTGTAGGGCATGCTGTGTCCTTTCCTGTGGGTGAAGGGCATGCAGTGTCCTTTCCTGTGGCTGCAGGGCATGCTGTGTCTGTTCCTGTAGGTGCAGGGCATGCTGTGTCCTTTCCTGTGGGTGCAGGGAATGCTGTGTCTGTTCCTGTAGGTGCAGGGCATGATGTGTCCATTCCTGTAGGTGCAGGGCATGCTGTGTCCCTTCCTGTAGGTGCAGGGCATGCTGTGTCCTTTTATGTGGGTGCAGGGCATGCTGTGTCCGTTCCTGTGGCTGCATGGCATGCTCTATCCTTTTCTGTGGGAGCAGGACATGCTGTGTCCCTTCCCGTGGGTGCGGGACATGCTGTGTCCGTTCCTGTGGGTGCAAGGCATGCTGTGTCCTTTACTGTGTGTGCAGGGTATGCTGTCTCCTTTCCTGTGGGTGCAGGGCATGCTGTGTCCATTCCTGTAGTCGCAGGGCATGCTGTGTCCATTCCTGTAGGTGCGGGGCATGCTGTGTCCTTTTCTGTGGGTGCAAGGAATGCTGTGTGCGATCCTGTTGGTGTAGGGCATGCTGTGTCCTTTTATGTGGGTGCAGGGCATGCTGTGTCCGTTCCTGTGGCTGCATGGCATGCTCTGTCCTTTTCTGTGGGTGCTGGGCATGGTGTGTCCCTTCCCATGGGGGTGGGACATGCTGTGTCCGTTCTTGTGGGTGCAAGGCATGCTGTGTCCTTTACTGTGGGTGCAGGGTATGCTGTGTCCTTTCCTGTAGGTGCAGGGCTTGCTCTGCCCCTTCCTGTTGGTGCAGGGCATGCTGTGTTCATTCCTGTTGTCGCAGGGCATGCTGTGTCCATTCCTATAGGTGCGGGCATGCAGTATCATTTTCTGTGGGTGCAAGGAATGCTGTGTGCGATCCTGTTGGTGTAGGGGATGCTGTGTCCTTTCCTGTGGGTGCAGGGCATGTTGTGTCCTTTCCTGTGAATGCAAAGCATGCTCTGTCCCTTCCTGTGGGTGCAGGGCATGCTGTGACCCTGCCTGTGGGTGCAGGGCATGCTGTGTCCCTGCCTGTGGATGCAGGCTGTGTTGTGCCCTTTCCTGTGGGTGCAGTGCATGCTGTGTCATTCCCTGTGGTTGCACATCATGCTGTGTCCGTTCCTGTAGGTGCAGGGCATGCTGTGTCCGTTCCTGTAGGTGCAGGGCATGCTGTGTTCTTTTCTGTGGATGCAGGGCATGCTGTGTCCTTTCCTGTGGGTGTAAGGCATGCTGTGTCCTTTCCTGTGGGTGCAGGGCATGCTGCGTCCGTTCCTGTAGGTGCAGGGCATGATGTGTCCGTTCCTGTGGGTGCAGGGCATGCTGTGTCTGTTCCTGTGAGTGCAAGGCATGCTGTGTCCCTTCCTATGGGTACAGGACATGCTGTGTCCATTCCTGTAGGTGCAGGACATGCTGTGTCCGTTCCTGTGGGTGCAGGGCATGCTGTGTCCTTTCCTGTTGCTGCAGGGCATGCTGTGTCCGTTTGTGTGGGTGCAGAGCATGCTGTGTCCATTCCTGTAGGTGCAAGGAATGCTGTGTCTGTTCCTGTGGGTGCAGGGAATGCTGTGTCCTTTCCTGTGGGTGCAGGGAATGCTGTGTCCCTTCCTGTGGGTGCAGGGCATGCTGTGTCCTTTCCTGTGGCTGCGGGGCATGCTGTGTCCCTTCCTGTTTGTGCAAGGCATGCTGTGTACCTTCCTGTGGATGCAGGGTATGCTGAGTCATTTACTGTAGATGCAGGGCATGCTGTGTCAGTTCTTGTGGGTGCAGAGCATGCTGTATCCATTCCTGTAGGTGCAAGGCATGCTGTGTCCATTCCTGTGGGTGTAGGGCATGCTGTGTCCTTTCCTATGGGTGCAGGGCATGCTGTGTCCTTTCCTACTGTGTCTGTTCCTGTGGGTGCAGGGCATGCTGTGTTCTTTCCTGTGGGTGCAGGGCATGCTGTGTCCGTTCCTGTAGATGCAGGGCATTCTGTGTCCTTTCTTGTGGGTGCAAGGCATACTGTGTCCGTTCCTGTAGGTACAGGGCATGCTGTGTCCCTTCCTGTGGGTGCACGGCAAGCTGTGTCCCTGCCTGTGGGTTCATGGCATGCTGTGTCCCTTCCTGTGGATGCAGGTCATGCTGTGTCCTTTCCTGTGGGAGCAGGGCATGTTGTGTCCTTTCCTGTGTCTGCAGAGCATGCTATGTCCATTCCTGTAGGTGCAGGGCATGCTGTGTCCTTCCCAGTGGTTGCACAGCATGCTGTCTCCGTTCCTGTAGGTGCAGGGCATGCTGTGTCCTTTTCTGTGGTTGCAGGGCATGCTGTGTCCATTCCTGTGGGTGTAAGGCATGCTGTGTCCTATCCTGTGGGTGCAGGGCATGCTGCGTCCGTTCATTTAGGTGCAGGGCATGCTGTGTCTGTTCCTGTGAGTGCAAGGCATGCTGTGTCCCTTTCTATGGGTGCAGGGCATGCTGCTTCCATTCCTGTAGGTGCAGGGCATGCTGTGTCCGTTCCTGTGGGTGCAGGGCATGCTGTGTCCTTTCCTGTGACTGCAGGGCATGCTGTGTCTGTTCGTGTGGGTGCAGAGCATGCTGTGTCCATTCCTGTAGGTGCAAGGCATGCTGTGTCTATTCCTCTGGGTGTAGGGCATGCTGTTTCCTTTCCTGTGTGTGCAGGGCATGCTGTGTCCCTTCCTGTGGGTGCAGGGCATGCTTTGTCCTTTCCTGTGGCTGCGGGGCATGCTGTGTCCCTTCCTGTGTGTGCAGGGCATGCTGGGTACCTTCCTGTGGATGCAGGGCATGCTGAGTCCTTTAATGTAGATGCAGTGCATGCTGTGTCAGTTCTTGTGGGTGCAGAGCATGCTTTGTCCATTCCTGTAGGTGCAAGGCATGCTGTGTCTGTTCCTCTGGGTGCAGGGCATGCTGTGTCCTTTCCTGTGTGTGCAGGGCATGCTGTGTCCTTTCCTACTGTGTCTGTTCCTGTGGGTGCAGGGCATGCTGTGTCCTTTCTTGTGGGTGCAGGGCATGCTGTGTCCCTTCCTGTGAGTGCAGGGCATGCTGTGTTCTTTCCTGTGGGTGCAGGGCATGCTGTGTCCGTTCCTGTAGATGCAGGGCATTCTGTGTCCTTTCTTGTGGGTGCAAGGCATACTGTGTCCGTTCCTGTAGGTACAGGGCATGCTGTGTCCCTTCCTGTGGGTGCACGGCAAGCTGTGTCCCTGCCTGTGGGTTCATGGCATGCTGTGTCCCTTCCTGTGGATGCAGGTCATGCTGTGTCCTTTCCTGTGGGAGCAGGGCATGTTGTGTCCTTTCCTGTGTCTGCAGAGCATGCTATGTCCATTCCTGTAGGTGCAGGGCATGCTGTGTCCTTCCCAGTGGTTGCACAGCATGCTGTCTCCGTTCCTGTAGGTGCAGGGCATGCTGTGTCCTTTTCTGTGGTTGCAGGGCATGCTGTGTCCGTTCCTGTGGGTGTAAGGCATGCTGTGTCCTATCCTGTGGGTGCAGGGCATGCTGCGTCCGTTCATTTAGGTGCAGGTCATGCTGTGTCTGTTCCTGTGAGTGCAAGGCATGCTGTGTCCCTTTCTATGGGTGCAGGGCATGCTGCTTCCATTCCTGTAGGTGCAGGGCATGCTGTGTCCGTTCCTGTGGGTGCAGGGCATGCTGTGTCCTTTCCTGTGACTGCAGGGCATGCTGTGTCTGTTCGTGTGGGTGCAGAGCATGCTGTGTCCATTCCTGTAGGTGCAAGGCATGCTGTGTCTATTCCTCTGGGTGTAGGGCATGCTGTTTCCTTTCCTGTGTGTGCAGGGCATGCTGTGTCCCTTCCTGTGGGTGCAGGGCATGCTTTGTCCTTTCCTGTGGCTGCGGGGCATGCTGTGTCCCTTCCTGTGTGTGCAGGGCATGCTGGGTACCTTCCTGTGGATGCAGGGCATGCTGAGTCCTTTAATGTAGATGCAGTGCATGCTGTGTCAGTTCTTGTGGGTGCAGAGCATGCTTTGTCCATTCCTGTAGGTGCAAGGCATGCTGTGTCTGTTCCTCTGGGTGCAGGGCATGCTGTGTCCTTTCCTGTGTGTGCAGGGCATGCTGTGTCCTTTCCTACTGTGTCTGTTCCTGTGGGTGCAGGGCATGCTGTGTCCTTTCTTGTGGGTGCAGGGCATGCTGTGTCCCTTCCTGTGAGTGCAGGGCATGCTGTGTTCTTTCCTGTGGGTGCAGGGCATGCTGTGTCCGTTCCTGTAGATGCAGGGCATTCTGTGTCCTTTCTTGTGGGTGCAAGGCATACTGTGTCCGTTCCTGTAGGTACAGGGCATGCTGTGTCCCTTCCTGTGGGTGCACGGCAAGCTGTGTCCCTGCCTGTGGGTTCATGGCATGCTGTGTCCCTTCCTGTGGATGCAGGTCATGCTGTGTCCTTTCCTGTGGGAGCAGGGCATGTTGTGTCCTTTCCTGTGTCTGCAGAGCATGCTATGTCCATTCCTGTAGGTGCAGGGCATGCTGTGTCCTTCCCAGTGGTTGCACAGCATGCTGTCTCCGTTCCTGTAGGTGCAGGGCATGCTGTGTCCTTTTCTGTGGTTGCATGGCATGCTGTGTCCGTTCCTGTGGGTGTAAGGCATGCTGTGTCCTATCCTGTGGGTGCAGGGCATGCTGCGTCCGTTCATTTAGGTGCAGGGCATGCTGTGTCTGTTCCTGTGAGTGCAAGGCATGCTGTGTCCCTTTCTATGGGTGCAGGGCATGCTGCTTCCATTCCTGTAGGTGCAGGGCATGCTGTGTCCGTTCCTGTGGGTGCAGGGCATGCTGTGTCCTTTCCTGTGACTGCAGGGCATGCTGTGTCTGTTCGTGTGGGTGCAGAGCATGCTGTGTCCATTCCTGTAGGTGCAAGGCATGCTGTGTCTATTCCTCTGGGTGTAGGGCATGCTGTTTCCTTTCCTGTGTGTGCAGGGCATGCTGTGTCCCTTCCTGTGGGTGCAGGGCATGCTTTGTCCTTTCCTGTGGCTGCGGGGCATGCTGTGTCCCTTCCTGTGTGTGCAGGGCATGCTGGGTACCTTCCTGTGGATGCAGGGCATGCTGAGTCCTTTAATGTAGATGCAGTGCATGCTGTGTCAGTTCTTGTGGGTGCAGAGCATGCTTTGTCCATTCCTGTAGGTGCAAGGCATGCTGTGTCTGTTCCTCTGGGTGCAGGGCATGCTGTGTCCTTTCCTGTGTGTGCAGGGCATGCTGTGTCCTTTCCTACTGTGTCTGTTCCTGTGGGTGCAGGGCATGCTGTGTCCTTTCTTGTGGGTGCAGGGCATGCTGTGTCCCTTCCTGTGAGTGCAGGGCATGCTGTTTTCTTTCCTGTGTGTGCAGAGCATCCTGTGTCCTTTCCTGTGGGTGCAGGGCATGCTGTGTTCTTTCCTGTGGGTGCAGGGTATGCTGTGTCCGTTCCTGTAGATGCAGTGCATGCTGTGTCTTTTCTTGAGGGTGCAAGGCATACTGTGTCCGTTCCTGTAGGTGCAGGGCATGCTGTGTCCCTTCCTGTGGGTGCACGGCAAGCTGTGTCCCTGCCTGTGGGTGCAGGGCATGCTGTGTCCCTTCCTGTGGATGCAGGTCATGCTGTGTCCTTCCCTGTGGGTGCAGCGCATGCTCTGTCCTTTCCTGTGTCTGCAGGGCATGCTGTGTCCCTTCCTGTCGGTGCAGGGCATGCTGTGTCCCTTCCTGTCGGTGCAGGGCATGCTGTGTCCCTTCCTGTGGTTGCAGGGCATGCTGTGTCCCTTCCTGTAGGTGCAGGACATGCGGTGTCCCTTCCTGTTGCTGCAGGGCATGCTGTGTCCCTTCCTGTAGGTGCAGGGCATGCTGTGTCCCTTCCTGTAGGTGCAGGGCATGCAGTGTCCCTTCCTGTGGGTGCAGGGCAAGCTGTGTCCGTTCCTGTAGGTGCAGGGCATGCTGTCTCCTTTCCTGTGGGTGCAGGGCATGCTGTGTCTGTTCCTGTAGGTGTAAGGCATGCTGCTTCCTCTCCTGTGGTTGCAGGGCATGCTGTGTCCGTTCCTGTGGGTGCAGGGCATGCTGCGTCCGTTCCTGTCGGTGCAGGGCATGCTTTGTCCATTCCTGTGGGTGCAGGGTATGCTTTGTCCGTTTCTGTGGGTGCAGGGCATGCTGTGTCCGTTCCTGTGGGTGCAGGGCATGCTTTGTCCGTTCCTTTGGGTGCAGAGCATGCTGTGTCCGTTCCTGTAGGTGCAGGACATGCTGTGTCCGTTTCTGTGGGTGCAGGGCATGCTGTTTCCCTTCCTGTGGCTGGCAGGGCATGCTGTGTCCTTTCCTGTGGGTGCAGGACATGCTGTGTCCCTTCCTGTGGATGCAAGACAAGCTGTGTCCTTTCGTGTGGCTGCAGGGCATGCTGTGTCCCTTCCTGTGGGTGCAGGGCATGCTGTGTCCTTTCCTGTGGGTGTAGGGCATGCTGTGTCCTTTCCTGTTGCTGCTTGGCATGCTGTGCCCCTTCCTGTGGCTGCAGGGCATGCAGTACTGTGCCTGTGGCTGCAGGGCACGCAGTGCCATGCCCATGGTCGCAGGGCATGCAGTGCAGTGCTCTGCCCGTGGCTGCAGGGCAAGCAGTGCCCCTTCCCGGGGATGCAGGGCACGCAGTGCTGTGCTCATGGTCGCAGGGCATGCAGTGCGGTACTGTGCCCGTGGCTGTAGGGCATGCTGTGCTCCTTCCCGTGGCTGCAGGGTATGCAGTGCTGTGCCCGTGGCTGCAGGGCATGTTGTTCCCCTTCCCGTGGCTGCTTGGCATTTTTTTATTTGTTTTTATTTATTTAATGCAATTTTATATAGCGCGGACTTTACCCAAAGGTGTCAGAGCGCTTCACAATAGAACCAAGACTGTTACACGAGGAAATGTACATACTTACACGTTACAAATACAAACGAGATAGATGAAAAAGTAAAATAAAACAATAGATGGCAGTCGCACAAAAATCAAAAACACAATAGGATTCGGATCGTACAGGCATAGATGACACATTTACAACATTGTAAGAGCTTCCTTGAGCGGCATGAAGAGGGATGCATTCCTTCTGGAAGTGTCTTGCAGTGCCGTGCCCGTGGCTTCAGGGCATGCAGTGCCACCCCATGTGTTTCCAGGCTGCTGCTCTGGGGTTGAGACCTGCCGGCCTCTTCTTCTCGTGGGATCTTCAAAGAGAACCTGTTTTTCCGGCTTCATTTATGGCACCAGTGAAGGGGGGTGCTGGGCAGGGGCGGGTGTTAAATATCCCTGTCTGCCGGGGCTTTAGTTCACTGCCGGAGAGGAGGCCAGGAGAACAGCTGCAGACAGGGGCCACCGGAGCGCAGGTAAAGAGAGTTGTATTTCAATGCAGTGGATTTAAGGCTCCATTGTTTGTGGAACTGTGTATTCCCACATGTGGCTTTATGTATGATTGTAAGTCACTTGTACAGCGCACTGATGTCTAATCGCTGGTAAAATGTAATCATGAGTAAAGTCACTATTTGTGTATATATGCTTAGATATAACTCTAACCACTAGTATATGTAGTAGACCTTTGTACTTACTACCATTCCTAGGAGTTTAGCGTTTATCCGTTTGTATCTCTTCCTTGAGTGACTTTGCAACTTGTACATTTGCAATTTTTTTCTGCTTGTATTTCTTTTGTAACGCATGTAATCCAAAGTCCTTATGTAACGCTACTGGTTCTTTTGTAAAGCACTCTGACACCTTTGGGTAATGTTCGCTATGTTCGCATTTCTTTTGTAACTCACGTAATTCAAAGTCCTTATGTAACGCAACTGGTTCTTTTGTAAAGCGCTCTGACACCTTTGGGTAATGTTCGCTATGTTCGCATTTCTTTTGTAACTCACGTAATTCAAAGTCCTTATGTAACGCAACTGGTTCTTTTGTAAAGCGCTCTGACACCTTTGGGTAATGTTCGCTATGTTCGCATTTCTTTTGTAACTCACGTAATTCAAAGTCCTTATGTAACGCAACTGGTTCTTTTGTAAAGCGCTCTGACACCTTTGGGTAATGTTCGCTATGTTCGCATTTCTTTTGTAACTCACGTAATTCAAAGTCCTTATGTAACGCAACTGGTTCTTTTGTAAAGCGCTCTGACACCTTTGGGTAATGTTCGCTATGTTCGCATTTCTTTTGTAACTCACGTAATTCAAAGTCCTTATGTAACGCAACTGGTTCTTTTGTAAGCGCTCTGACACCTTTGGGTAATGTTCGCTATGTTCGCATTTCTTTTGTAACTCACGTAATTCAAAGTCCTTATGTAACGCTAACTGGTTCTTTTGTAAAGCGCTCTGACACCTTTGGGTAATGTTCGCTATGTTCGCATTTCTTTTGTAACTCACGTAATTCAAAGTCCTTATGTAACGCAACTGGTTCTTTTGTAAAGCGCTCTGACACCTTTGGGTAATGTTCGCTATGTTCGCATTTCTTTTGTAACTCACGTAATTCAAAGTCCTTATGTAACGCAACTGGTTCTTTTGTAAAGCGCTCTGACACCTTTGGGTAATGTTCGCTATGTTCGCATTTCTTTTGTAACTCACGTAATTCAAAGTCCTTATGTAACGCAACTGGTTCTTTTGTAAAGCGCTCTGACACCTTTGGGTAATGTTCGCTATGTTCGCATTTCTTTGTAACTCACGTAATTCAAAGTCCTTATGTAACGCAACTGGTTCTTTTGTAAAGCGCTCTGACACCTTTGGGTAATGTTCGCTATGTTCGCATTTCTTTTGTAACTCACGTAATTCAAAGTCCTTATGTAACGCAACTGGTTCTTTTGTAAAGCGCTCTGACACCTTTGGGTAATGTTCGCTATGTTCGCATTTCTTTTGTAACTCACGTAATTCAAAGTCCTTATGTAACGCAACTGGTTCTTTTGTAAAGCGCTCTGACACCTTTGGGTAATGTTCGCTATGTTCGCATTTCTTTTGTAACTCACGTAATTCAAAGTCCTTATGTAACGCAACTGGTTCTTTTGTAAAGCGCTCTGACACCTTTGGGTAATGTTCGCTATGTTCGCATTTCTTTTGTAACTCACGTAATTCAAAGTCCTTATGTAACGCAACTGGTTCTTTTGTAAAGCGCTCTGACACCTTTGGGTAATGTTCGCTATGTTCGCATTTCTTTTGTAACTCACGTAATTCAAAGTCCTTATGTAACGCAACTGGTTCTTTTGTAAAGCGCTCTGACACCTTTGGGTAATGTTCGCTATGTTCGCATTTCTTTTGTAACTCACGTAATTCAAAGTCCTTATGTAACGCAACTGGTTCTTTTGTAAAGCGCTCTGACACCTTTGGGTAATGTTCGCTATGTTCGCATTTCTTTGTAACTCACGTAATTCAAAGTCCTTATGTAACGCAACTGGTTCTTTTGTAAAGCGCTCTGACACCTTTGGGTAATGTTCGCTATGTTCGCATTTCTTTTGTAACTCACGTAATTCAAAGTCCTTATGTAACGCAACTGGTTCTTTTGTAAAGCGCTCTGACACCTTTGGGTAATGTTCGCTATGTTCGCATTTCTTTTGTAACTCACGTAATTCAAAGTCCTTATGTAACGCAACTGGTTCTTTTGTAAAGCGCTCTGACACCTTTGGGTAATGTTCGCTATGTTCGCATTTCTTTTGTAACTCACGTAATTCAAAGTCCTTATGTAACGCAACTGGTTCTTTTGTAAAGCGCTCTGACACCTTTGGGTAATGTTCGCTATGTTCGCATTTCTTTTGTAACTCACGTAATTCAAAGTCCTTATGTAACGCAACTGGTTCTTTTGTAAAGCGCTCTGACACCTTTGGGTAATGTTCGCTATGTTCGCATTTCTTTTGTAACTCACGTAATTCAAAGTCCTTATGTAACGCAGCTGGTTCTTTTGTAAAGCGCTCTGACACCTTTGGGTAATGTTCGCTATGTTCGCATTTCTTTTGTAACTCACGTAATTCAAAGTCCTTATGTAACGCAACTGGTTCTTTTGTAAAGCGCTCTGACACCTTTGGGTAATGTTCGCTATGTTCGCATTTCTTTTGTAACTCACGTAATTCAAAGTCCTTATGTAACGCAACTGGTTCTTTTGTAAAGCGCTCTGACACCTTTGGGTAATGTTCGCTATGTTCGCATTTCTTTTGTAACTCACGTAATTCAAAGTCCTTATGTAACGCAACTGGTTCTTTTGTAAAGCGCTCTGACACCTTTGGGTAATGTTCGCTATGTTCGCATTTCTTTTGTAACTCACGTAATTCAAAGTCCTTATGTAACGCAACTGGTTCTTTTGTAAAGCGCTCTGACACCTTTGGGTAATGTTCGCTATGTTCGCATTTCTTTTGTAACTCACGTAATTCAAAGTCCTTATGTAACGCAACTGGTTCTTTTGTAAAGCGCTCTGACACCTTTGGGTAATGTTCGCTATGTTCGCATTTCTTTTGTAACTCACGTAATTCAAAGTCCTTATGTAACGCAACTGGTTCTTTTGTAAAGCGCTCTGACACCTTTGGGTAATGTTCGCTATGTTCGCATTTCTTTTGTAACTCACGTAATTCAAAGTCCTTATGTAACGCAACTGGTTCTTTTGTAAAGCGCTCTGACACCTTTGGGTAATGTTCGCTATGTTCGCATTTCTTTTGTAACTCACGTAATTCAAAGTCCTTATGTAACGCAACTGGTTCTTTTGTAAAGCGCTCTGACACCTTTGGGTAATGTTCGCTATGTTCGCATTTCTTTTGTAACTCACGTAATTCAAAGTCCTTATGTAACGCAACTGGTTCTTTTGTAAAGCGCTCTGACACCTTTGGGTAATGTTCGCTATGTTCGCATTTCTTTTGTAACTCACGTAATTCAAAGTCCTTATGTAACGCAACTGGTTCTTTTGTAAAGCGCTCTGACACCTTTGGGTAATGTTCGCTATGTTCGCATTTCTTTTGTAACTCACGTAATTCAAAGTCCTTATGTAACGCAACTGGTTCTTTTGTAAAGCGCTCTGACACCTTTGGGTAATGTTCGCTATGTTCGCATTTCTTTTGTAACTCACGTAATTCAAAGTCCTTATGTAACGCAACTGGTTCTTTTGTAAAGCGCTCTGACACCTTTGGGTAATGTTCGCTATGTTCGCATTTCTTTTGTAACTCACGTAATTCAAAGTCCTTATGTAACGCAACTGGTTCTTTTGTAAAGCGCTCTGACACCTTTGGGTAATGTTCGCTATGTTCAGCATTTCTTTTGTAACTCACGTAATTCAAAGTCCTTATGTAACGCAACTGGTTCTTTTGTAAAGCGCTCTGACACCTTTGGGTAATGTTCGCTATGTTCGCATTTCTTTTGTAACTCACGTAATTCAAAGTCCTTATGTAACGCAACTGGTTCTTTTGTAAAGCGCTCTGACACCTTTGGGTAATGTTCGCTATGTTCGCATTTCTTTTGTAACTCACGTAATTCAAAGTCCTTATGTAACGCAACTGGTTCTTTTGTAAAGCGCTCTGACACCTTTGGGTAATGTTCGCTATGTTCGCATTTCTTTTGTAACTCACGTAATTCAAAGTCCTTATGTAACGCAACTGGTTCTTTTGTAAAGCGCTCTGACACCTTTGGGTAATGTTCGCTATGTTCGCATTTCTTTTGTAACTCACGTAATTCAAAGTCCTTATGTAACGCAACTGGTTCTTTTGTAAAGCGCTCTGACACCTTTGGGTAATGTTCGCTATGTTCGCATTTCTTTTGTAACTCACGTAATTCAAAGTCCTTATGTAACGCAACTGGTTCTTTTGTAAAGCGCTCTGACACCTTTGGGTAATGTTCGCTATGTTCGCATTTCTTTTGTAACTCACGTAATTCAAAGTCCTTATGTAACGCAACTGGTTCTTTTGTAAAGCGCTCTGACACCTTTGGGTAATGTTCGCTATGTTCGCATTTCTTTTGTAACTCACGTAATTCAAAGTCCTTATGTAACGCAACTGGTTCTTTTTGTAAAGCGCTCTGACACCTTTGGGTAATGTTCGCTATGTTCGCATTTCTTTTGTAACTCACGTAATTCAAAGTCCTTATGTAACGCAACTGGTTCTTTTGTAAAGCGCTCTGACACCTTTGGGTAATGTTCGCTATGTTCGCATTTCTTTTGTAACTCACGTAATTCAAAGTCCTTATGTAACGTAACTGGTTCTTTTGTAAAGCGCTCTGACACCTTTGGGTAATGTTCGCTATGTTCGCATTTCTTTTGTAACTCACGTAATTCAAAGTCCTTATGTAACGCAACTGGTTCTTTTGTAAAGCGCTCTGACACCTTTGGGTAATGTTCGCTATGTTCGCATTTCTTTTGTAACTCACGTAATTCAAAGTCCTTATGTAACGCAACTGGTTCTTTTGTAAAGCGCTCTGACACCTTTGGGTAATGTTCGCTATGTTCGCATTTCTTTTGTAACTCACGTAATTCAAAGTCCTTATGTAACGCAACTGGTTCTTTTGTAAAGCGCTCTGACACCTTTGGGTAATGTTCGCTATGTTCGCATTTCTTTTGTAACTCACGTAATTCAAAGTCCTTATGTAACGCAACTGGTTCTTTTGTAAAGCGCTCTGACACCTTTGGGTAATGTTCGCTATGTTCGCATTTCTTTTGTAACTCACGTAATTCAAAGTCCTTATGTAACGCAACTGGTTCTTTTGTAAAGCGCTCTGACACCTTTGGGTAATGTTCGCTATGTTCGCATTTCTTTTGTAACTCACGTAATTCAAAGTCCTTATGTAACGCAACTGGTTCTTTTGTAAAGCGCTCTGACACCTTTGGGTAATGTTCGCTATGTTCGCATTTCTTTTGTAACTCACGTAATTCAAAGTCCTTATGTAACGCAACTGGTTCTTTTGTAAAGCGCTCTGACACCTTTGGGTAATGTTCGCTATGTTCGCATTTCTTTTGTAACTCACGTAATTCAAAGTCCTTATGTAACGCAACTGGTTCTTTTGTAAAGCGCTCTGACACCTTTGGGTAATGTTCGCTATGTTCGCATTTCTTTTGTAACTCACGTAATTCAAAGTCCTTATGTAACGCAACTGGTTCTTTTGTAAAGCGCTCTGACACCTTTGGGTAATGTTCGCTATGTTCGCATTTCTTTTGTAACTCACGTAATTCAAAGTCCTTATGTAACGCAACTGGTTCTTTTGTAAAGCGCTCTGACACCTTTGGGTAATGTTCGCTATGTTCGCATTTCTTTTGTAACTCACGTAATTCAAAGTCCTTATGTAACGCAACTGGTTCTTTTGTAAAGCGCTCTGACACCTTTGGGTAATGTTCGCTATGTTCGCATTTCTTTTGTAACTCACGTAATTCAAAGTCCTTATGTAACGCAACTGGTTCTTTTGTAAAGCGCTCTGACACCTTTGGGTAATGTTCGCTATGTTCGCATTTCTTTTGTAACTCACGTAATTCAAAGTCCTTATGTAACGCAACTGGTTCTTTTGTAAAGCGCTCTGACACCTTTGGGTAATGTTCGCTATGTTCGCATTTCTTTTGTAACTCACGTAATTCAAAGTCCTTATGTAACGCAACTGGTTCTTTTGTAAAGCGCTCTGACACCTTTGGGTAATGTTCGCTATGTTCGCATTTCTTTTGTAACTCACGTAATTCAAAGTCCTTATGTAACGCAACTGGTTCTTTTGTAAAGCGCTCTGACACCTTTGGGTAATGTTCGCTATGTTCGCATTTCTTTTGTAACTCACGTAATTCAAAGTCCTTATGTAACGCAACTGGTTCTTTTGTAAAGCGCTCTGACACCTTTGGGTAATGTTCGCTATGTTCGCATTTCTTTTGTAACTCACGTAATTCAAAGTCCTTATGTAACGCAACTGGTTCTTTTGTAAAGCGCTCTGACACCTTTGGGTAATGTTCGCTATGTTCGCATTTCTTTTGTAACTCACGTAATTCAAAGTCCTTATGTAACGCAACTGGTTCTTTTGTAAAGCGCTCTGACACCTTTGGGTAATGTTCGCGCTATATAAAATCGCATTAAATAAAATAAAAAAATAAAAATAAAAGAATGCTCCGGCGCTAGACACATATAGCTGTATATTTCGTTTGTTGCTAACTGCCAGAGCTTTCTTTACTGTTTATCTAAGTGGTGAGATGTCGGCCGGTGATCCAACCGGCGGTAAGCACATTCGCTGCAGCAGGCTCTCAACATGCTGAGCTGCCCTTGCAGCGCCTTGTGCAGATGAGCTCCGTCGCTCTCAGTGGGCTTAAAACGTGCCCTTCTAAACTTTGAGATATCAGTTGAGGCATATGTGTTACCTTGTCTCAAAACACCCGGGGATGTTACCGCTTAACTGAAAGCGCCTCGTCAGGGGCATCCAAGCGCCACTTCATGAAATATGTTTCACTTTCTAAGTTATAGCGCTGGGCCCACGCACTTTGGGGCATATTATCAAGGCGGCGTTAATGAATTATCGCCGCTTTAGCGTCCGTTTTCGGACGAAAAGCGGCGATAATATTATCGCCTAATTAACAAGGACACCCTAGCGCGTGATTCCTGCATTAGCGTCCGTTTTCTGCACGCCTCCCATCGCATCGCTAATGAGATGCAAAGGAGGCGTGCCTGTGAAAACAACATGGGGAAATATCGCTAACCCAGGTATCGCCATATCAACAACGTGGATTAGCGATATTTTCAATAGCGTTAAGTATGCTCTTAACGCAGGAATTTAACGTCTGCTAAATTCCTGACTAAGGCATACCTAACATGGGGGTGGATTGTGTGGCTAAGACCACAGGCCCTATCACCAAGGATATCGCCGTTTTCCATGGGACATCGCTGGAAAACCAGCAATGTTCCATGGAAAACATCGCTATCACTGGAAAATTATCGCCTTTGCGCTAAGCGTTGTTAATACAGCGCTAGCATGGCGATAATTTCCAGCGATAGCCGGCGATAGGATTCCTCGCGCTAACAGCGGCCAGCGATAATTATCGCTGCCGCTTGATAATATGCCCCTTTGACCCAAACAAAGCGTCCTGTTCTAAACTGCATGCAGACCCCAGGATGCTCAAACATTATACGGGTCCTTTTAAGGCAGATGTATCATGTTGTCGCATCAGTGTTTTGTGCCTGAAATGTCACTTCCTAGTTTCACCTATCGCTCTACTGGTGCCCACCTCTTTCTAAGCGCCTAAACACTACGGGGCCGATTCACAGAACTAATCTGAGACAAAATCCTAACTTACTTCTTCTGGTATTCACAGAAGGCACTTACGATTTTTGATATTCACAGAAATCACTTACGACTCCTAACTTTACGTCCGCAGTCAGGCCGGGATCTTCACACCCAGATCGCACTCCCCGCACTCAGACCGTACTCTCCGCACCCGGAGAGTACTCTCGGCTAGGGCCGTACTCTCCGGCTCGAGCCGTAATCTCCGGCTTGTGCCAGATAAAGTGTAATCAATGGGCTGGAATGCAATTTTTGCAAAAAGGAACATTAGGAATGTGTGATAAATGGTAGAGGAGGTCATGAAAAATAGTCTGGCAGGGGAAAGGGTACGACCAGACACTACATCATAACCCAGAAAAGTTTGCTCCTTTCTATCATGATACATGCAGTGCACAATTTGCGCTCCTCTCAGTGTTGACTGCGGTGTGAACACTACAGTCAACACTAAGGGGAGCGCCCTTAGTGTTGACTGCCCTTAGTGTTGACTGTGGTGTTGACACTACAGTCAACACTGAGGGGAGAGCAAATTGTACCATGATACAAAGGAGCAAATCTTTCTGGGTTATGATGTAGTGTCTGGCCACACCCTTTTCCCTGCCAGACTATTTTTCATGACCTCCTCTGCCATTTATCACACATTCCTAATGTTCCTTTTTGTAAACTCGGAATATCTGTAGGTTTCTGGAATCTCAGGGCCCCTCTTTAATTTGGGGTGGGGGGGAGGGGTGGCCACTTCCTCTCACATTGCGCCACCGGAAGCTGGCATTAGCAGTTTGTCTGGTTTCGCAGCGCTTGGGGTTTACTGCCTGGGAATTCACAAGGTCATGTTCTCTTGGTACTAATGATTTAACGCAGGGTTACTAGACAGATCTCCGCAGGGTGGGGTGGGGGGAGGGGGTGTGTGATCAAGCACCGAGTTAATCATTGTCCAGCCCGGACTTCTGATGCGTGTCCACGGACCGTCCTCTCTGCTCCACACTCGGAACCCTGGCCAAGAATGTGAACCATAGCATGCTTTGTCGCAGCAGGCACACCTGCAATTTTTTATTTGTTTGCAGATTTCTAGAGCGCGAACTCGACCCGATGGAATTGGAGCGCTTTACATGAGCACTGGTTACGTTACACAAGGACACATTCATTTTATTTAGTAGGCACGGTGAGATTAAGTGATTTGCCCAGAATCACAGGAAGTGGAGTCGACCCCGAGGCTCGAGCCTTAGTTTCCCAGCTCCAAAGTCGGCAGTCTAGCCGTGAGACCACATCCTCTCCCAATGCAATGCACTAAACGTGTGCTCCTGAGGTTGTGTGTGCACACGAGGGCCTGTTTTTAAAGCAGCGCGACTCTTACTTGGGTTCTGAGTGGCGTGCTAATCGCCTACAGCGCTTCAACGCCTCTTCAGGCGTAGTAAGCGCTATGTAGATGAAATTACAATTACACGGTGTTTATTTAGGAATAGCCCCTCCACCCATTCCCACCAAATCACTTCATTATTGTCATGTTTTTGTCCAGTTACTGGTTCTGTCCTAAAGTTACGGGTGCGGCTGTGGCCTTCATTTCTCCTGCTTTTCCGAGTCCATGCTCCATGGACAGGTCAGACCTCTTGCTGTGTCCAGTGGGTGCAGGGGGTGGTCAGCGACCACACAGCGTCATCTTAAGGCCCCCGGGGCCCCAAGTAAGACATGGATTGGGGCGTCGTATGGAACTTATTAGAATGTTATTACCGATGTCCTGTTATTTCAATCTGCATGATGGTTCACAAAACTAAAGTAATGTATAACTGGTCACTCAAAAAGAGTTGAGATGTGTCTTGCTTGGCCCCTCGAACATTCTTAACATGACACGGGGCAGGGAGACGGAGTAGGAGGAAAGAGCAGGCGAAGCGGGAGGGAGATTTACACACAGAGATAAGAGACATGAGTGGAACAGAGAGAACATTTCGTTTTCCAGGGGTCCCCTTTGGAGCTGGGGGCCCTGGACAATTGTGGACAGTATTGTTAATGTATGAAAAGCTGTTTCCTGACAGAGGACGCCTGGCCGGGTTGCCTGCAGATGTTTGTCCACAGCTCACCTGGGATTGGATGGCCTACACCCATCCGGCTTCAGCGGAAAAGAACAGATCCAAGAATGCGCGAGCCTGCAGGTAAATGCAGATAGCGCCTTGTGCATGCTTGTCCATGCAGGTATCAAAGAGGCGCTGTGGCGCATAAGACTCAAGAGATATCAGAGGGATTTAACTTAAACCCGGGGCGTTTAACTGGACAGCTTGAGTGGGGAGCACTCAACTGGTCCAACGAATAGAGAAGCCACATAAAAAGGGAGCAAAGTAGCCAGACCAAACGAAAGGACTTGCATGGAGGTAAGAAACTTACGAAGCGGGAACTAAAATGAGATCCGGAGCATGACGGCCAGGTGGGTTGGGCCGGTTAAAGATTTTTTGGGCCCTAGGCGACATATGTTTTGGGGACCCTGTTCTGAAACATTTTTAATTTATTACCAATTTCAGTCTTTTTTAGCTCATCTCACGGCACAGTTGATGTCATCAGGCAGTGGTTAACTCGCTGAGCCATCCTGCCTGTTTACTTCAGTTGAGTGATAAGGTGATGATCGCTTTTCAAGGGAAAACAGCACCGAAGATGAGGGAAGGAAAGGAATAACCAGACAGAGAAATGACAAAGTCTTAATTTATGCTTCAGTAGGAGGAGTGTAACAGGAAGCTGAGGGAAATATAGAGAGAAAGAGAAGCTTTCTAATGTGAAACAAGATAAGATTGTACAAATATCATACAATGAAAGCGTGAAGAGCAGAGGCTTCGTTCACACCCAGCTCTTATTATAGAAGAAGAACAGATGGAAAAACACCAGGGAGCTTCCTTACACGAGGAGGGAAGAGAAGAGAAGAGAAGAGGAGAGAAGAGAAGAGAAGGGAAGAGAAGAGAAGGGAAGAGAAGGGAAGAGAAGAGGAGAGAAGAGAAGAGAAGAGAAGAGAAGAGAAGAGAAGAGAAGAGAAGAGAAAGGAAGAGAAGAAGAAAGAGATGATAAGAGAAGAGAAGAGAAGGGAAGGAAGGGAAGGGAAGAGAAGAGAAGAGAAGAGAAAGAGAAGAGAGAGAGATGGGAAGGAAGGGAAGGGAAGGAAGGGAAGGGAAGAGAAGAGAAGAGAAGAGATGAGAAGGGAAGGGAAGGGAAGGGAAGGGAAGGGAAGGGAAGGGAAGGGAAGAGAAGAGAAGAGAAGAGAAGAGAAGGGAAGGGAAGGGAAGGGAAGGGAAGAGAAGAGAAGAGATGGGAAGGGAAGGGAAGGGAAGGGAAGAGAAGGGAAGGGAAGGGAAGGGAAGGGAAGAGAAGGGAAGGGAAGGGAGAGAGAAGGGAAGGAAGGGAAGGAAGGGAAGGGAAGAGTAAACTGAGATGATGAAGAAAAGGCGAGGGTAGGGAAGTAAAAGGGTAAGAGGAGATATGTAGGAGTGAAAGCAGAAGTAAAGGATATTTACAGCGCTTACAAAGTCTAGAATTGAGATACAAAGTGCTGAAATAATTTTATGCTGATCATTTGATATGATATAGGTCCACGCAGACGACGACTGTCATGCATACATCTTACCAGCACTCAAATAGGATCTCTTTGGTATTTATTGTCTATAAGAGTGAAGGTATCGATGAAGGATGATTAACAGACTATCGAAAACAACAATATCACTTGACATGAATATTGTGTCAAAAATATTGTTTACAAAAATATTGCGTTTATATACTTACTTATACAGTAAAAATATCATGGAAGAGAGTGTTGCCAAAAAGACTTAAGAATATTGTTTTTTAATGAACATTGATTTATAACTAATTTATTTTAAATATTAAATTAGTAAAAATATAATTTTAACTAATAGTTTTAATAAGATATGATTTTTAACACACACACACACACACACAAACACATATATATATATATATATATATATATATATATATATATATATATATTATCTACTGGCGGTCGCCAGTAGATGGTTATAGTTACAACCTATTATCCATAGGAAATCCGCGACATTCTATTTGAAATAACTCTCTTGCCGGTTGACGTATCTTGCGAAATTTTCAAACTTTGTGGCCCGCTCCGGTCCGCTCCTACCCTGAAAGTCTCGGGGGATTCGTCAAGCGGAGGCCGGAAAAAGGGGTCCCAAAACGTGTTTTCCCCATGCACTTTTCCATAGGAAACTTTAGACACGGCTACAGCCCGAACTGCTGAACGGAATTACACCAAATTTGGCAAAGAGGTAGTTCTTGGTTCAGAAAGAACCCTTTTGTTAAATGGTGTAAATCCGTTCAGTAGTTGCTGAGAAAATGAAAAGTAAAAAGTTAGTGATATCTATGGCCGAGTAGGGTCCGCGTACCCTCAGCGCACCCTGCGCGCACCGTCCCGATCACGAGCTGCATTTTTAATTGGCTGTCAGCTGGCTGTCAACATTCCGATTCAGGAAATGTTGGCAGCCATTTTGTCCTCGGTAGAACCGAGGGACAGAAACAAGTGTGCAAAGCGCTACAAAGGGGCAGGGTAGAAACACCTGACCCCTAGGTTTGCTCAGGGGTCCCACAAGGACCCCTGGGCAAAAAATAAAAAAAATTTTTAAAAATCGGCAGGATGTGCTCAGGTGCGCGAATCCTGCCGAGCATCAAGCGCGGTCTCCGCGCTTCGATATAATTGCCCCGGGTGGCCCAAGTCCCGGGGGCATGGTGGGGGTTTAATTTTATGTGTGGGGGCCTCAAAGGGCCCCCAAGCCGAGGACCGCCACCCCCGGGGCTTTCTTTTAAAAATGGTGCGGGAGGGCCTGAGCCCTCCCGCAGCCGCCGAGGACCACCACCTCCCGGGGCTTTTTAAAAAAATTAAACAACCTGTGTGGGGGCTCCAGCCCCCAAACGCCTCGGGGACCGCCACCTCCCGGGGCACTAACAAATTAAAATGGGGGTCCGTTTTGGACCCCGAAGCCCGAGGACCACCACCTCCCGGGGCTGTGCTGATGTAGGGAGAGGGCGCGCGGCCCCCTCCTGGAGCCCTATGATGGCCCTGGGGACCGCCACCCCCAGGGCCGGCTCCTGCAGTGTCCCGGGGTGCCTACCCCGGGACACTGTAGTTTGCTATGGCAGGGCGGGAGCCTCGCGGCTCCCGTCCTGCCATAGCAAACTGCTGGATATTGGAAGAGAGGCAGGAAACCTGCTCTCTCTTCCAATATCCCAAAGCCGATTGCTTTCCACATGGGGAGCAGCATGTCAGCTGCTCCCCATGTGGGGCTAACAATGCCGGCTCCCAAGGGACGTGGGGAGCCGGCGGGACTGTGGGGGGATTGGGGACCCCCACAGTCCCCAACGGAGAGGGCCAGCCCCGGGGATGGGGTCCCCAGGGCAAGTAGTGGCCCAGGAGGGCCACGCGGCCCCCTCCCCAAAAAAGAAAAAAAAAATTTAAAAAAAAATGGAAAGGCCGGCCCCGAGGATGGGGTCCCGGGGCCTTAAATGGCCTGAGGAGGGGGCCACGCAGCCCCCTCCCAAGAAAATAAAAAAGGCCATGCCCGGGGATGGGGTCCCAGGGGCCAATACAGGCCCAGGGAAGGGGGCCACGCGGCCCCCTTCCCGTTTTTAAAAAAATTAAATTAAAAAAAAGGGGTAAGGCTCTGGGGGATGGGGTCCCCAGGGCCCAAAAACAGGAAAAAGGAAGGGAGGCCACACAGCCCCCTTCAGGGGACAACATTTTTTTTTTTTTAAACGATCGGGCCCGCAGGCCCCGCCCCTTCCTTCACCACTCTGCAAACGCGCCCTGGCGCGTTTGCAGAAGGAGAACGAATTCCCCTTGAATACTGGGGGTCCCTGGGGCCAACTAGCCCACCAGGAACCTCCAATATGCGCCAGGGGGCTGCGTTGCAGAGACGTGTAGAGAGGCCACACCCTTTTACACCTCTCTGCAACGCAGCTCTGTGGCGCTTTTGGAGGTATATGGTGGGCTAGTTGGACTCCGGGGACCCTCAGGATTCAAGGGGACTTAATCCCCCAGCTTAAAACGCGCCACGGGGCGCGTTTGCACAGATGTCACCTCAGGCCCCGCCCCCTCCCTTCACCATTGTGGAAATATTCTTCTAAAATCATCCGAAATACGAATTCCGATTTACTCACCTGTTATCAGGAGAGACCTCAGTGCTGCATCTTTCAGCCCAGTACTGATCCTCAAAAGTAATTTTAACCGTACTTACCAGTAACTTGAATTTCCTTCCATAGGATATCATTGCCTGCTTTTTGCTGAAAAAGTTTCTCAAGTGTTGATTTTGAAACATACAAATATTCCTCTAAAATCAGCCGAAATACGAATTCCGATTTACTCACCTGTTATAAGGAGAGACCTCAGTGCTGTATCTTTCAGCCCAGTACTGGTCCTGAAAAGTAATTTTAACCGTACTTACCAGTAACTTGAATTTCCTTCCATAGGCTAACATTGACTGGTTTCACTTGGAAATTCTTCTAAGTGTGGAGTTTTGGAACTTTAAAATATTCCTCTAAAATCAGCCGAAATACGAATTCCGATTTACTCACCTGTTATCAGGAGAGACCTCAGTGCTGCATCTTTCAGCCCAGTACTAATCCTGAAAAGTAATTTTAACCGTACTTACCAGTAACTTATATTTTCTTCCATAGGAATCCATTGTCTGGTTTTCAGCAAAAAAGTTTCAAAGTGTTGATTTTTACAAACTACAAATATTCCTTAAAAATCACCTGTATGACTTAAACGCATTCTTTCAACTGTTTACAGGAGATGCACCAGTGCTGGATCCAGGATCCAACACTGAGTAAGAAAAAGTAACGATAACAGTTTTTACCTGCTAAGTGAATTTCCTTCCATAGGATAACATTGGTGATTCTATGAGAAAAAGTTTCTAAGTGTCAACTTTTAAAATACAATAATATTCCTTAAAAATCACGACTGTAACCAAAACGCTTTTACTCAACTGTTTACAGGAGATGTACCAGGACTGAATCTAGGATCCAGTCCTGTGGTTAGAAAAAGTAATCCATAAAGTAACTAATTGCATTTAACTAGAAATTCACATTGAGCTGAATGTTGCATTGTGTTTGAAAATGTGTTGCCCATTGCAACAACTGTAACTACTGTACTTAAAAGTCTATTGCCTATGTGCAAAGTATTTAAACTAAAGTAATTCATTCTGAGAAAGTATTTTTGTAATGTAATGTATAATGTAATTACAATGTAATTTAAAAAATTAAATCTGTAAAAAAATTGTTTCTAAAAATGTAGTAAATCAGTATGAAAAAATTAGTATAACAATTAATACATTTAAAAATTGTCATTTACAAAACCTTTGAAATTCACTGAAAAAACCGTAGGTTTCAGGCACGTTATAGTTAGAAATTAGCATTTAAAAAACCTTTGAAATTCACTGAAAAAACCATAGGTTTCAGACACGTTATAGTTACAAATTAGCATTTAAAAAACCTTTGAAATTCACTGAAAAAACCATAGGTTTCAGACACGTTATAGTTACAAATTAGCATTTAAAAAACCTTTGAAATTCACTGAAAAAACCATAGGTTTTAGGGACAGTTATAGTTACTTGGACATTGCACTCGTACAAAACCCGTGAAATTCCCCCGTTATAGTTAGTTCAGCTAACTATAACTCGCGCCCCCGCAATGCACTGCTGATGACGTCACATATTACATCACTCATGACATGGTCAGTGACATCACTGATGACATCACTGATGACATCTCAAATGACATCACTGATGACATCATCCACGTGATAATCTGCTGCACCTCCTCACACCCTAATATAATCTTTGATACACCCACTCTAAATTACAGACTGCCATTCGCAAAACCATAGACACTCCAACACCAATAACTACATACCCACTCACTGATTCTTAGGTCTACACACACACATCCACTCACTCACCCGTACAGTCACTCATACTTACGGTCACTCAGTACAGGACTATCATATGCACTCTTACTCCTATATAGACACTCAAACAACGCCACTCATCCATAGAGATACTCAGACACCTAGTCAGTCATGCAAATAATTAAACACACTGCCATTTACTCACCTATACAGTTATACACACACCAGCTCACTTACTCATACAAATAGTAGCACATTGTTACGCTCTTATACAATCACTGATACAAGCACACACTCATCCATACAGCCACTATCACAATCACTCACTCTTGCTTATAGCTATTTATATACTCCAACACACATATATACTGCCTTTCACATATGTAGTTACTCACACATGTACCACTGGGACATACATTCACTCACTAACACACTCTTACACACACTTACCCACCCATACAGTCTATCACAGATGCACTCTTGAAACCATCCACCCAGTGAATCACCCACTCACACATCTATGCACAGAGTTGCACACACCCCTCCCACACAAACACTCAGGCACCCATACAGATACTCAGACAAGCATTCAATAACTCATATAGACACTCATTTAGCTATTCACAAACACATGCAGCCACTTACACAGCAACAGACAGACGGATACAGACATTCACCCAGTTTAGTCACTAACCCATGCATTCAGTAAGATACGTTAAATCACTCACTTATAGAGTCAGTCACGCACCTACTAAATCATCCATACAGACACTTACACACCCACTCATTCTTCAATACGTCTTTTCCTATATATATTAAAAATATTTAAACTTTACAGAAACACACAGTCACTGGATGATGTCATCAGTGATGTCATTTGAGATGTCATCAGTGATGTCATCAGTGATGTCACTGACCATGTCATGAGTGATGTAATATGTGACGTCATCAGCAGTGCATTGCGGGACGCGAGTTATAGTTAGCTGAACTAACTATAACGGGGGAATTTCACGGGTTTTGTACGAGTGCAATGTCCAAGTAACTATAACTGTCCCTAAAACCTATGGTTTTTTCAGTGAATATATATATATATGTAACCAAAATCCTGACCCTCCAATTGCTAGGAGGGAATACACCGCAGGTCCGGACCACAAAAGGCAATCAATCCAACAAAATCAAGATAGGCGGGTTCACAGATGCTTTGTAGATTTATTCATTCCATGAATAATGCAGACAAGTGTCCGCCCCAGACGCATTTCGATCGCCTCCGCGATCTTGCTCACATGGCGCGCTGGTGCCGAACCACCACTTTTGAATACAGTGCGCCCAATCAACAACGTGATCGGTAATGGTGAAGGGTAAACATAAAGAAAATACTACATAGGGAGCACATACATGAAAAAATATATATATATATATAGACACACTTGTATTTAAAGTTTCAAATAAACAGACACGGAGCACTCGCAGGGTCTTACACTCCATTTATTCCAAGTAACGCGTTTTGGCAATTTGCCTTCATCAGTGCTTGTTTGCGAATGCAGTTACACCATCACGTCGATTTCGTTACCTTTAAAAGGCACATGGAACGCTCCCATAGGTGGAGTTCAAACGTGGCACATGAAAGGGGACTGGAGCCATCACGCTCTCAATAGCTCATTGTTTGGCCGCCCTATCTGTGCGTTGCATTTCATCCAAATAATCATGTCTGCGTGTGAACACATCACAGTATGAAAGATCTCAAAGATCCCAATCTACCATATAGTCTTCAATCGACAATCACAACACCAGGTAAGCCACATCTTTTTCACACACAGTTGGCAAGATTATTATAGTCCTCCAATATTATCCGCCTTGAATAGGCTGCCACTTATATATAAGTTCATTCTCTTAAAAAGATTAAAAAAATATTGAACACATATTTAAGTACATTTAATAAAAAAAACTAACAATAACATAAAATTGAGATTAACAATCATATATATAACAAAAATATATAACCTAATTTAAATATTAAAATGAACATATAAAAATAGTTTTATTTAATACTCGAAAGTAAAAATATATCTTGAAAGTAATAATAGTAAGAAACTATAACTCAAGCCCCCATGCACAGTTTGCTCATCAATAAATTTATTGCAAATGTTGCTCTGATATTATCATAGATGTCATGACTGATGTAATATGTGGGGTAATTAGCAGAGGATGGTGAGGGTGGGAGTTATAGTTACTTGAGGGTATGAGTTATAGTTTCTTGAGATAACTATAACTCCTAAATTTCTATGGTTTTATGTGTTAAATCTGAACCTAACTATAATGCCCCTGTAACTTTTTTTTTTTTTTTTTTAGTGAATTTCTAAGGTTTTCTTTTAATTCTATTTCCTATCTATAACCTCTCTGCAGCCTATTTTTTTAGTGAATTTCTAAAAAATTTTAATGCTATTTCCTAACTATAACATCCCTGTAACCTTAGTTTTTTTCAGGCTTTTATTTAACATAAAGTAATATTTATTTACCATACGTTAATCCAACTGACACTGCGCACAGTGTGCGGCGGTGGGGTGTTGGCAGCAGGACCTGGCATGTGTCCAAGCCCTGCACCTAACCCCCTGCATGCAGTTAACCGCACGCTGTGCACTGCCTTTGGCAGTGGACAGTGATGGGTTGGCCACAAGTCCTGGCCTGCGGCCAGGCCCTGTGGCCAACCCGCCAACAACAGTCAACCCATGGGCCCCCTCCCATGGCCACTTTTGGCCCTAGGGACCCAATCAACAAGCCTGTTGCATTTTTTAGGGGGAGCGGGGCATGGAGCCCCCTCCCCAAGCTGCTATTGTCCCCAGGGACTCCATCCCGGCACATTTTGTGGGAAGGGAGCATGTGCCCCCTCCTTGGGACAATTTTGGCCCGGGGACCCCATCCCCTGGGGTCTGCCACATTATTCACAGGGAGGGGGCACACAGCCCCACTCACCTGGCCAATTTTGGCCCTGGGATCCCATCCCTTGGGGCCCATCCATATTGCAAAAAGGGGGAGAGGGGCAATCAGTTCCTCTCCCCAGTCCGATCTAGCTCTGTCCCCATCCCCTAGGGCCTGGCCGTTTACCATTGGGAGGACATGCAGCCCACCCCCTCCCGGGCTGATATCGGCCTTGTGACCCCATCCCCCATGGCCCTCCAAAAAGGGTGGGTGCCCTGGTGCCAACCCAGGGCACCCACCACACTATGGTTGGGGCCCACGGAGGGAGCACCAAGGCCCCCCGGCCCCAGCAAGCTCCCCTCCTCCAGCAGGAGTCGGCATTGCACCTGCCCGCCGGGTGCAGCAAAAAATGCTGCTCCCTGCGGGCGGAAGCAATCTTATAATCTGTTTCCCAGTCCGGTTCAGTGCAGATGAAAAGCATTTTTCATGCTCCCGCCTGCTGGGAGCAGACTTGGTGTTTGCTCCCGCTTGGTAGGTGTTTTGAAAATGCTCCTGCCAAGCGAGAGCAAACACAGGTTTTCCTGCCCACGCCAGTGCGGGCAGGGAAACCGCTATATCCCAGGGATAGGCACCACAGGACATAGCATATGAGCTGGCTCTGGGGGATGGGGTCCCCAGGGACATTAATGGCTCAGGGAAGAGGTCCGCACAGACCCCCTCCCCTTTGTAGTTGTGGGCAGGCCCAGGGAGGGGGGCCGCGCGGCCCCTCACCCCATTCTCTATACGGCCGGGTCCCAGGGGATGGGGTTCCTGGTGCCAAAATCAGCCCGGGGACGGGGACTGCTTGCCCCTCTTTTTGATTATGACCGGGCCCCGGGGAATGGGGTCTCTGGAGCCGACGTCGACCTAGGGAGGGGGGCCACGCACTTCGCCTCCTCCCAAATATATAAATTGTCTCCGCCCTCGGTCCTGGGCCATCTGTAGTGTATGATAGAAACTTGCATTATGTCCACCGTTAGTATGGTGGCTGTGATGTGGATACGAACTTTTGGAAGTCCGTCAGTTACTGCCACACTTACGAACCTTCCAATCAGGATGGGGTTCCCCAGATTTAAATGAACTTTGAACACTGTGCACTCTATATATGTTGAAAGCATTGAGGGAGGCGACTCTTCACCGAAACGCATCTGCATTTGCATTGAATAAACGCACATATGAATATGGTACCCCATGAATGTCCTGTTTCTTTTGGAGCGTGCATTTGATCACGTGATTTCCACTATCACGCTAATGGAGGCTCCTGTCGTGAGTTCAGCAGCAGCTAGTGGGATTGGAGCTGTTTGCGAATTACACTGCAAGAACCGCAGCTGAAGGATTGTTCTGTCGACCTATTAGGTCGTGAATTATTCAAACTCATGATACTCAGTAAATCGACTGACTCCAGCGGTCTCTTCTTAAGAAACATCCAGCGGCAGGCAAGGGGCACGGATGCACAGTGCAATAAGGATTCTAAGTGTGGCAGATGTGCAATATTGCGATTATACAACTTAGCATGCTGTAAATAAGGGGACCGTATCCATTACTTACCGATTCAGATGGGAACACTGTGGCATTTTTTACTTGGATGTAGTGTAGGATAGATACATGCATTGTGTCCAAAGTTAGTATGGCAGCTGTGATGTGGATATGAACATTTGAAAGTCCGTCATTTACTGCCACACTTATGAACCTACCAATCAGGACGAGGTTCCCAGATTTAAATGGACTTTGAACTCTGTGCGTTCTATATATGCTGCAATCATTGAGGAAGGTGACTCTTCACCGAAACATGTCTGCATTTGTATTGAATAAATGCACAAATTAATATGGTAACCCCGTGAGTGCCCTGTTTGTTTTGGAGCATATATATATATATATTATCTACTGGCGGTCGCCAGTAGATAGTTATAGTTAGGACCTATTTTCCATAGGAAATCCGCAACATTCTATTCCCAATAACTTTGGCGCCGGTTGACGAATCTTCGCGAAATTTTCAAAACTTATGGCCCGCTCCGGTCCGCTCCTATCTTGAAAGTTTCGGGGTGATTCGTCAAGTGGGGGCTGAGAAAAAAGGGGGGTCCCAAAACATGTTTTCCCCATGCAATTTTCCATAGGAACCTTTAGTCGCAGCTACAGCCCGAACTGCTGAAAGGAATTACACCAAATTTGGCAAAAAGTTAGCCCTTGGTTCAGAGTCGTGCCTTTTGGTTAAATGGTGTAAATCCGTTCAGTAGTTCCTGAGAAAATCAAAAGTAAAATCACATATATATCTATGGCCGCGGTGGATCCGCGCACCTGACGCACCCTCCCGATCACGAGCTGTATGCTAATTGGCTGTCAACACTCCAAACCAGGAAGTGTTGGCAGCCATCTTATTCCTCGGTAGAACCGAGGCACAGAAACAAGTGCGCAAAACGCAAAAAGGAGGCAGGGTAGAAACACCCTGGCCCCCTAGGCTTGCTCAGGGCCCAAATTTTTTTTTTTTTTTTTTTTTTAAATCGGCGGGATGCGTGCAGGGAGCGCGGATCCCGCCATGAAGAAAAAAATGAAGCGCGGGCTCCCACGCTTCGTTGTTAATTGGCCCCCGGGTGGGGCAAGTCCGGGGGCATGCGGGGGTTAATAAAAAAATGGTTTGGGGGCCTCTAAGGCCCCCCAAGCCCCGAGGACCGCCACCCCCAGGGCTTCTTTTTTTAAATTAAATTACCTGTGTGGGGGCTCCAGCCCCCACACGCCCAGAGACCGCCACCTCCCGGGGCACTAACAAAAGAAATGTGGGGGTCCGTTTCGGACCCAGAAGCCCGGGGACCACCACCTCCCGGGGCTTTACTAATGAAGGGAGGGGGCCGCGGCCCCACTCCTGGAGCCCTCCATGGCCCTGGGGACCGCCACCCCCCAGGGCCGGCTCCTGCAGTCTCCCGGGCTGCCTACCCCTGGGACACTGCTGTTTGCAATGGCAGGACGGGAGCCGCGCGGCTCCAGTCCTGTCATTACAAACTTGCTTGCTTCATTGAAGCGAGAGCAGAAACCTGCTCTCGCTTCAATGAAGCAAAGCAGGTTACTTTCGATAAGGGGATCTGCATGTCAGCAGCTCCCTTATGGAAAAGCAATGCCGGCTCCCGCAGGACGCAGGGAGCCGGCGGGACGGTGAGGGGATTAGGGGACCCCCACGGTCCCCAGCGAGTGGCCAGGCCCGGGGCATGGGGTCCCCGGGGCCATTAGTGGCCCGGGAGGGGCCACGCAGCCCCCTCCCAAAAATGAATTAAAAAAAAGGACAGAAAGGCCGGCCCCGGGGGATGGGGTCCCCGGGGCCTTAAATGGCCTGAGGAGGGGGCCACGCAGCCCCCCTCCAAATAATATTTTTTTTTTTAAAGAGTGGGCATGCCCGGGGGATGGGGTCCCCGGGGCCAATAGGGGCCCAGGGAAGGGGGCCACGCGGCCCCCTTCCCGTTTAAAAAAAAAATGCTTAGGCACCGGGGGATGGGGTCCCCGGGGCCAAAAGTGGCCGAGGGAAGGGGGGCCACGCAGCCCCCTCCCATAAAAAAAAAAAAAAGAAAAAAGACCGGCATCGTGCCGGAGAGCCCGCCCCCTCCCTGCAGCACTCTGCAAACGCGCCTCCTGGCGCGTTGTAAGATGGGGAAGTAATTCCCCTTGAATACTGGGGGTCCCTGGGGGCTGAGTAGTCCACCAGGAACCTCCAGTATGCGCCAGGGAGCTACGTTGCAGAGAGGTGTTCAGAGGCCACGCCCCTTTTTACACCTCTCTGCAACGCAGCTCTGTGGGGCTTACTGGAGGTACCTGGTGGGCTAGTTGGACCACAGGGACCCTCATGATTCAAGGGGACTTAATCCCCCAACCTAAAACGCACCACGGGCGCGTTTGCACAGTGGTGAAGGGAGGGGGCGGGGCCTGAGGTGATATGTGTGCAAACATGCCCTGTGGCGCATTTGAAGTTGGGGAATTAATTCCTCTTCAATCCTGAGGGTCCCTGGGGGCCAAGTAGCCCAACAGATACGTCCAGTAAGCGCCACAGAGCTGCGTTGCAGAGAGGTGTAAAAAGGGGCGTGGCCTCTGAACACCTCTCTGCAACGCAGCTCCCTGGCGCATACTGGAGGTACATGGTGGGCTAGTTGGACCCCAGGGACCCTCAGGATTCAAGGGGACTTAATCCCCCAACTTAAAACGCACCACAGGGCGCGTTTGCACAGTGGTGAAGGGAGGGGGCAGGGCCTGAGGAGATATGTGTGCAAACACGCCCGTGGCGCCTTTTAAGTTGGGGAATTAATTCCCCTTCAATCCTGAGGGCCCCTGGGGTCCAACTAGCCCACCAGGTACCTCCAGTAAGCGCAACAGAGCTGCGTTGCAGAGAGGTGTAAAAAGGGGCGTGGCATCGGACCACCTCTCTGCAACGCAGCTCTGTGGTGCTTAATGGAGGTATCTGGTGGGCTAGTTGGACCCCAGGGGCCCTCAGGATTGAAGGGGAATTAATCCCAAACTTAAAACACGCCACGGGCGTGTTTGCACAGTGGTGAAGAGAGGGGTAGGGTCTGATGTGACAAGTTAGTTAGTTAGTTTTAATCCCCCTGCCCTATTATGTACTAGGGACTTACAGAGGAGGTCATGCTAATCACAGGGGTACCCCAACGCATAGTGTTCCCTAGTGTATGTAGGTGTTTTCACTGTATTCTAAGTGTGTTTTTAGCATAGCACTGGCTCTAGGCCTGGGTAGTCAGAGCCAGTTAACACCAGTACCCGTCTGAAAAAGTTGTGGGCACAGGATGATTTTGCAACAAGGCTTCTTTCTGCTCCTCTGTTGGTTCTTTCTGCACATGTCTTGCTTCTTCCTGCACTTTTCTTCGTCTTTGTGGACTTATGTTGCTTGTTTCTGCATTTCTTTTGCATCTTTCTGTGCGTTTTTCTTCTTTCTTCACATGTCCCACCTCTGTAGGCATAGTTAAAAATTGCATTTAAAAAACCTTTGAAATTCACTGAAAAAACCATAGGTTTGAGGCACGTTATAGTTAGAAATTAGCATTTAAAAAACCTTAGAAATTCACTGAAAAAACCATAGGTTTTAGGGACAGTTATAGTTAGTTGGACATTTCACTCGTACAAAACCAGTGAAATTCCCCGTTATAGTTAGTTCAGGTAACTATAACTCGGGACCCATAATGTACTGCTGATGACGTCACATATTACATCACTCATGACATGGTCAGTGACATCTCTGATGACATCTCAAATGACATCACTGATGACATCACTGATGACATCATCCATGTGATAATTTGATGCATCTTCTCACACCCTAATATAACCTTTGATACACCCACTCTAAATTACAGACTGCTATTCTCAAAACCATAGACACTCCAACACCAATAACTACATACCCACTCACTGATTCTTAGGTTTACACACACATCCACTCACTCGCCTGTACAGTCACTCATACTTATGGTCACTCAGTACAGGACTATCATATGCACTAATACTCCTATATAGAGACTCACACACCGCCACTCATCCATAGAGGTACTCACACACCTAGTCAGTCATGCAAATAATTATTCACACTGCCATTTACTCACCTATACAGTTATACACACCAGCTCACTCACTCATACAAATACTAGCACATTCTTACCCTCTTATACAATCACTGATACAAGCACACACTCATCCATATAGCCACTCTCCACAATCACACACTCTCACTTATAGCCATTTATATAATCCATCACACATATATACTGCCTTTCACATATGTAGTTACTCACACATGTACCACTGAGATATACATTCACTCACTAACACACCCATACACACACTCACCCACCCATACAGTCCATCACAGATGCACTCTTGAAACCATGCACCCAGTGAATCACCCACTCACACATCTATGCACAGAGTCAAACACAGACCCCACCCACACAAACACTCCGGCACCCATACAGATACTCAGACAACCAATCAATAACTCATATAGACACTCATGTAGCTATTCACAAACCCATGCGGCCGCTTATACACCAACAGACAGACGGAAACAGACATTCACTCAGTTTAGTCACTAACCCATGCATTCAGTAACATACGTTTAATCACTCACTTATAGAGTCAGTCACGCACCTACTAAATCATCCATTTAGACACTTATACACCCACTCATTCTTCAATACGCCTTTCCCTATATATATTAAACATATTTAAACTTTACAGAAACACACAGTCACTGGATGATGTCATCAGTGATGTCATCAGTGATGTCATTTGAGATGTCATCAGTGATGTCATCAGTGATGTCACTGACCATGTCATGAGTGATGTAATATGTGGCGTCATCAGCAGTGCATTGCAGGGGCGCGAGTTATAGTTACCTGAACTAACTATAACAGGGGAATTTCACTGGTTTTGTACGAGTGAAATGTCCAACTAACTATAACTGTCCCTAAAACCTATGGTTTTTTTCAGTGAATATATATATATATATATATAAATATCCAAACCCTCGTTGGTTAGCGATCTTCTCCACAAAGAACAAGTGTGGACCCAGCTTTTGTGCAGATATATTTTTTATTGAATTTCACCCATTTCGTCCGCCATGACGCATTTCGGCCGACACTCGGCCTTGATCATATATATATATATATATATATATATATATATATATACCTATATATATACATATACACACACACATATATATATATATACATATATATATATATATATATATATATATATATATATATATATCCCAGTCATTTGATCGCATTAGACCCAAGCCTCTTTATGACGGCGGGCCGTAGCGGAGTAGCGAGCCCCTCAATCTCCAAATCACGTCATCTCCTTGTTGAAACAACACTCCACGGCCCCAAAAATTGCTTTCAGCAGTATTTATTTAGGAAATGCACAACTCAACGCAATTTGGAAAACGAGTTCCCTTGGTCACGAGCCAGGGAACTCGTTTTCCGAAACGCGTTGAGTTGTGCATTTCCTAAATAAATCCTGCTGAAAGCAATTTTTGTGGCCGTGGAGTGTTGTTTCAACAAGGAGACGTCGTGATTGGGAGATATATATATATATATATATATATATATATATATATATATATATATATATATATATATATACACTGGAAAAAACAAAGGTTAGAGAGACGTTATAGTTAGGCTCCTCAGATTTCACTCATACAAAAACCAGTGAAATTCAGCAGTTATAGTTACCTGAGCTAACTACAACTTACGTCCCACAATGCACTGCTTGTGACCTCACATATTACATCACTCATGACATGGTCAGTGACATCAGACATCACTGATGACATCACTAATGACATCATCCAGTGAGTGTACGTATTTTCTAAGAGTTTATGATAGTTAAACAAATATACTAAGCTACTGCAAAAGTTACATTAGCATACTACGTGTACTACTAATGAGTAATACCACTACCATATATTATGTGAGTGGTTGTGTTACTGTGTGGATCTGTGTGTAAGTGGGTGTGTGAGTGGCTGTATGGGTGTATGAGTGGGTGTGTGAGTAGCTGTGTGGGTGAGTGAGTGGCTCTGTGAGTGGCTGTATTGGTGAGTGAGTGGGTGTCTCAGTAGCTGTATGGGTGAGTAAGTGGCTGTGTGAGTGGCGGTATGGGTGGATGAGTGGGTGTGTGAGTGACTGGCTGAGTGAGTCAGTGTCTGAATGGTTGTATGAGTGAGGGACTGGGTGTGTAAGTGGCTGTATGGGTTGGAGAGTGCCTGTTTGAGTGGGTGTTTGGTTATGTGAGTTGGTTTGTGAGTGGCTGTATTAGAGAGTGGGTGTCTCTGTGTGAAATGCTTTATGGGTGAGTGAGCGAATGTGGGAGTGCTTGTATGGATGTGTGAATAGGTTATGTGTGTGTGACTGCATGTATGGGTGAGTGAGTGGCCATGTTGAAAGAGTGTATGGATGAAAGAGTGAGTGTGTGAGCAGCTGTATAGGTGAATAAGCGGGCTTGTGAGTAGCTGTATGGGTGAGTGTGTAGATCTGTGAGTGGCTGAATGGGTGAGTGACTGGTTGTATGAATAGCTGTATGAGTGAGTGAGTGGTTGTGTGAGTAGCTGTATGAGTGAGTGAGTGGGTGTGTGAGTGGCTCTATGAGTGAGTGAGTGGTTGTGTGAGTACTTGTATGGGTCTGTGAATGGGTATTTGAGTGGTTGTGTGGTTGTGTGAGTGAGTGTATGCAAGTTTGTATAGGAGTATGAGTGGGTGTGTGAGCTGTTCTGTGGATGATATCATCAGTGATGTCATCAGCGATGTCATTTGAGATGTCATCAGTGATGTCATGAGTGATGTCACTGACCATGTCATGAGTGATGTAATATGTGTGGTCATGAGCAGTGCACTGCGGGGGTGTAAGGTATAGTGGTGGTACCTGGGGCTGTATATGGCCTGGGTGAGGAGCCACGCAGCCCTCCTCACTCTTTATAAAAAAGTAATTGGCCCCAGGAAGGTGGTAGTCTCTGGGGACAGGGGTCCGTGTGGACCCCCTCTTTAATGTTTATTTTAGCCCCAGGGAGGTGGTGGTCCCCAGGGCCCTGTGGGGGGCCACACAACCCTTCCCGCCTAATTTGAGATTAGTCCCTGGAAGGTGATGTCTTATGCATTGCATTTTTATTATATATTTTTATGTACATGTTTTTGCTTTCATTGATATTATGTGTATCCAAATACAGATACGCATTAAAACAATGCATATAAATATGAATCAATTAAGTATTAATGTACAATTAAAATAATTAACATTACAAATCAATAGATTATAGTTTTATTAACTTCCACCCTATTTTTCTACAAAATCAACAACCTCCTGCTATATTATAAATGACTAATTACATTTTTAAAAAAGATACATTTTAAATTGCAAACTACATTTTAAAACATTGATAACACTTATTCTAATAAAACTAACATGTAAAATTAATATACTCACACATATTTAATTATTTGAAAATGTTATTCATTACAGCTACATTAATGTAAAAATATTTTAAAAACTGATATTTATAAAACAATATTATATAAAAAAATATTCTCACCTTTGATATCCTGCTTCACGATATTTTTGTATTGACGATATTTTTGTCTCGTTATTCAAGTCACATGATACTCTGGAGTCAATCGGGCTGATTCACAAGCCCCTTGCGCCGCCATTGCTTCACTTTTTTTGACGCATCGGCGGCGCAAACAATGCGGCCAATTTACAATGTGCCGCATCTAGGGAGATATGTCACGTTGTAAAGCCCTGCGTCACATTATACCTGCATCAGGTATAATGGGGCAGATTCACAAGCCCCTTGCGCCTCCTTGCGCCTCCTTGCGCCGCCGTTGCGTCACTTCTGTGACGCAGCGGCGTCGTAAACAATGCGCCACGTTGCGACATATTTACAACGTGACGCATCTAGGGAGATGCGTCACGTTGTAAAGCCCTATGTCATATTATACATGCACCAGGTATAATGTATGCAGGGTGGGCGTTCCCACCCAGGAAAGCCATGTTGAACTGACGCAGTGAAATTTACATTTCACTGCGTCACTCTACGCCTTCACTGCGTCAAAATCTCTACGCCTGCTCAGACCAGGCGTAAGGAATGACGCAGGGCTTTTTGAATGGGACTCACCTACCTGTTGTGGTGCATTGCTGGAGTTGCGTCACTTTCATGAGCAACTCCAGCGATGCATCACTTTTGTGCCAACAGATGCGTCAGAATGTCTGACGCATCTGTTAATCCTTGCGCCATGGAGCACTGTATTGCAGTACTTAATTTGAGCCGGTAATTTCCGGTGCTGAGCACCGGCACTTAATTGGTTTCCGGTGCTCGCCACCGGCACCTACTTGTCAACACCACACTTAGGGCAGTCTGACACAAGGTGGCGCTGCTCATGTAATTTAGAGATGAGCAGTATAATAGTTGTTTAGGAAAACAATATACATTAAAAAATTGCTAATACCTGCCTCCCCAGCCATTCCTTTAGCTTTGGGGACCTGGAATAATCTGAACTGTCGCATTTACATGCGAGAGAGATGGTTAGTAGTTGTTTTGGCAGTGATGACAAGGGCGATGTGTGGTGCAAGCTGCAGTGGCCTCCTGGTCAGAGCCCTGGCACTTAATATTTTACAAATTAAGCACTGGGAAACACCCAGCAAACCCTCCACCCGCTCACACATCTCCCCCTTCTTCCGGTTGAGCGAACAGGCACAGTTCCGCATGCGAGATTCCTGCGTCATTATCTGATATTGGTGATGAGGAAGAAGAAACATTCCTGCCATGGCGGATATCCGGTATGCCGCTACAGCACCTTCTGTTGGCCCGGCTAAGACCAGTGACGGCGGAGATAGGGGCTTTAACCAGCGGGAGCTGGAGGTGCCAGAGCGAGGGTTGGGCGAGCCAACAGCCCACACACGAGCCAGGCTCTTGAACCAGCGGGAGCTGGAGTTACCACAGCCAGGGTTGGGCGAACCTACAGCATGGGTGCAAGAGCTAGGCTCTTAAAGCAGCGGGAGCTGGAGTTACCACAGCCAGGGTTGGGCGAAGCTACAGCCTGGGTGCGAGAGCAAGGCTCTTGAAGCAGCGGGAGCTGGAGTTACCACAGCCAGGGTTGAGCGAACCTACAGCCTGGGTGCGAGAGCTAGGCTCTTGAAGCAGCGGGAGCTGGAGTTACCACAGCCAGGGTTGGGCAAGCCAACAGCCCACACGCGAGCCAGGCTCTTTAAGCAGCGGGAGCTGGAGTTACCACAGCCAGAGTTGGGCGAACCTACAGTCTGGGTGCGGGAGCTAGGCTCTTGAAGCAGCGGGAGCTGGACTTACTACCACCAGCCAGGGTTGGGCAAGCCAACAGCCCACACACCGAGCCAGGCTCTTGAACCATCAGGAGCTGGAGTTACCATCACCAGGATTGGGCAAGCTAACAGGCCGGGCACTTGAGCAAGTCTCTTGAAGCCGCGGGAGCTGGAGTCACCACAGCCAGGGTTGGGCGAACCTACAGTCTGGGTGCGAGAGCTAGGTTCTTGAAGCAGCGGGAGCTGGAGTTACCACAGCCAGGGTTGGGCAAGCCAACATCCACACACGAGCCAGGCTCTTGAAGCAGCGGGAGCTGGATTTACCACAGCCAGGATTGGGCAAGCTAACAGGCCGGGCACTTGAGCAAGTCTCTTGAAGCAGCGGGAGCTGGAGTTACCACAGCCAGGGTTGGGCGAACCTACAGCCTGGGTGCGAGAGCTAGGCTCTTGAAGCAGCAGGAGCTGGAGTTACCACAGCCAGGGTTGGGCGAACCTACAGCCTGGGTGCGAGAGCTAGACTCTTCAAGCAGCGGGAGCTGGAGTTACCACAACCAGGGTTGGGCGAATCTACAGCCTGATTGCGAGAGCTAGGCTCTTGAAGCAGCGGGAGCTGTAGTTACCACAGCCAGGGTTGGGCGAACCTACAGCCTGGGTGCGAGAGCTAGGCTCTTGAAGCAGCAGGAGCTGGAGTTACCACAGCCAGGGTTGGGCAAGCCAACAGCCCACACACGAGCCAGGCTCTTGAACCAGCGGGAGCTGGAGTTACCACAGCCAGGGTTGGGCGAACCTACAGTCTGGGTGCGAGAGCTAGGCTATTGAAGCAGCGGGAGCTGGAGTTACCACAGCCAGGGTTGAGCGAGCCAACAGCCCACACACAAGCCAAACACTTGAAGCAGCGGGAGCTGGAGTTACCACAGCCAGGGTTGGGCGTACCTACAGCCTGGGTGCGAGAGCGAGGCTCTTGAAGTAGCGGGAGCTGGAGTTACCACAGCCAGTGTTGGGCAAACCTACAGCCTGGGTGCGAGAGCAAGGCTCTTGAAGCAGCGGGAGCTGGAGTTACCACAGCCAGGGATGGGCGAACCTACAGTCTGGGTGCGAGAGCTAGGCTCTAGAAGCAGCTAGAGTTACCACAGCCAGGGTTGGGCGAGCCAACAGCCCACACATGAGCCAGGCTGTTGAAACAGCGGGAGCTGGAGTTACCACAGCCAGGGTTGGGCGAACCTACAGTCTGGGTGCGAGAGCCAGGCTCTTGAACCAGTGGGAGCTGGAGCTACCACAGCCAGGGGTGGGCGAGCCAACAGCCCACACACGAGCCAGGCTCTTGAAGCAGCGGGAGTTGGAGTTACCACAGCCGGGGTTGGGCGAACCTACAGCCTGGGTGCGAGAGCAAGGCTCTTGAAGCAGCGGGAGCTGGAGTTACCACAGCCGGGGTTGGGCAAGCCAACAGCCCACACACGAGCTAGGCTCTTAAAGCAGTGGGAGCTGGAGTTACCACAGCCAGGGTTGGGCGAACCTACAGCCTGGGTGCGAGAGCAAGGCTCTTGAAGCAGCGGGAGCTGGAGTTACCACAGCCAGGGTTGGGCAAGCCAACAGCCCACACACGAGCCAGGCTCTTGAAGCAGCGGGAGCTGGAGTTACCACAGCCAGGGTTGGGCGAACCTACAGCCTGGGTGCGAGAGCTAGGCTCTTGAAGCAGCGGGAGCTGGAGTTACCACAGCCAGGGTTGGGCTAACCTACAGCCTAGGTGCGAGAGCTAGGCTCTTGAAGCAGCGGGAGCTGGAGTTACCACAGCCAGGGTTGGGCAAACCTACAGCCTGGGTGCGAGAGCTAGGCTCTTGAAGCAGCAGGAGCTGGAGTTACCACAGCCAGGGTTGGGCGAACCTACAGCCTGGGTGCGAGAGCTAGGCTCTTGAAGCAGCGGGAGCTGGAGTTACCACAGCCAGGGTTGGGCGAACCTACAGCCTGGGTGCGAGAGCTAGGCTCTTGAAGCAGCGGGAGCTGGAGTGACCACAGCCAGGATTGGGCGAACCTACAGCCTGGGTGCGAGAGCTAGGCTCTTGAAGCAACGGGAGCTGGAGTTACCACAGCCAGGGTTGGGCAAGCCAACAGCCCACACGCGAGCCAGGCTCTTGAACCAGCGGGAGCTGGGGTTACCACAGTCAGGGTTGGGCGAACCTACAGTCTGGGTGCGAGAGCTAGGCTCTTGAAGCAGCGGGAGCTGGAGTTACCACAGCCAGGGTTGGGCGAGCCAACAGCCCACACGCGAGCTAGGCTCTTGAAGCAGCGGGAGCTGGAGTTACCACAGCCAGGGTTGGGCGAACCTACAGCCTGGGTGCGAGAGCTAGGCTCTGGAAGCAGCGGGAGCTGGAGTTACCATAGCCAGGGTTGGGCGCACCTACAGTCTGGGTGCGAGAGCTAGGCTCTTGAAGCAGCGGGAGCTGGAGTTACCACAGCCAGGGTTGGGCGAGACCTACAGCCTGGGTGCGAGAGCTAGGCTCTTGAAGCAACGGGAGCTGGAGTTACCACAGCCAGGGTTGGGCGAACCTACAGCCTGGGTGCGAGAGCTAGGCTCTTGAAGCACCGGGAGCTGGAGTTACCACAGCCAGGGTTGGGCGAACCTACAGCCTGGGTGCGAGAGCTAGGCTCTTGAAGCAGCGGCATCTGGAGTTAATACAGCCAGGGTTGGGCAAACCTACAGCCTGGGTGCGAGAGCTAGGCTCTTGAAGCAGCGGGAGCTGGAGTTACCACAGCCAGGGTTGGGCAAACCTGCAGCTTGGGTGTGAGAGCTAGGCTCCTAAAGCAGCGGGAGCTGTAGTTACCACAGCCAGAGTTTGACGAACCTACAGCCTGGGTGCGAGAGCTTGGCTCTTAAAGCAGCGGGAGCTGGAGTTACCACAGTCAGGGTTGGGCGAGCCTACAGCCTGGGTGCGAGAGCTAGGCTCTTGAAGCAGCAGCATCTGGAGTTACCACAGCCAGGGTTGGGCAAACCTACAGCCTGGGTGCGAGAGCTAGGCTCTTGAAGCAGCGGGAGCTGGAGTTACCACAGCCAGGGTTGGGCAAACCTACAGCCTGGGTGCGAGAGCTAGGCTCTTAAAGCAGCCGGAGCTGTAGTTACCACAGCCAGAGGTTGACGAACCTACAGCCTGGGTGCGAGAGCTAGGCTCTTAAGGCAGCAGGAGCTGGACTTACCACAGTCAGGGTTGGGCGAGCCTACAGCCTGGGTGCGAGAGCTAGGCTCTTGAAGCAGTGGGAGCTGAGTTACCACAGCCAGGGTTGGGCAAGCCAACAGGCCGGGCACTTGAGCAAGGCTCTTGAAGCAGCGGGAGCTGTAGTTACCACAGCCAGAGTTTGACGAACCTACAGCCTGAGTGCGAGAGCTAGGCTCTTAAAGCAGCGGGAGCTGCAGTTACCACTGTCAGGGTTGGGCGAGCCTACAGCCTGGGTGCGAGATCTAGACTCTTGAAGCAGCAGGAGCTGGAGTTACCACAGCCAGGGTTGGGCAAACCTACAGCCTGGGTGCGAGAGCTAGGTTCTTGAAGCAGCTGGAGTTACCACAGCCAGGGTTGGGCGAACCTACAGCCTGGGTGCGAGAGCTAGGCTCTTGAAGCAGCGGCATCTGGAGTTACCACAGCCAGGGTTGGGCAAACCTACAGCCTGGGTGCGAGAGCTAGGCTCTTGAAGCCGCGGGAGCTGGAGTTACCACAGCCAGGGTTGGGCGAACCTAGAGCCTGGGTGCGAGAGCTAGGCTCTTGAAGCAGTGGGAGCTGAGTTACCACAGCCAGAGTTTGATGAACGTACAGCCTGGGTGCGAGAGCTAGGCTCTTGAAGCAGCGGGAGCTGGAGTTACCATAGCCAGGGTTGGGCGAACCTACAGTCTGGGTGCGAGAGCTAGGCTCTTGAAGCAGCGGGAGCTGGAGTTACCACAGCCAGGGTTGGGCAAGCCAACAGCCCACACGCGAGCCAGGCTCTTTAAGCAGCGGGAGCTGGAGTTACCACAGCCAGAGTTGGGCGAACCTACAGTCTGGGTGCGGGAGCTAGGCTCTTGAAGCAGCGGGAGCTGGACTTACTACCACCAGCCAGGGTTGGGCAAGCCAACAGCCCACACACGAGCCAGGCTCTTGAACCATCAGGAGCTGGAGTTACCATCACCAGGATTGGGCAAGCTAACAGGCCGGGCACTTGAGCAAGTCTCTTGAAGCCGCGGGAGCTGGAGTCACCACAGCCAGGGTTGGGCGAACCTACAGTCTGGGTGCGAGAGCTAGGTTCTTGAAGCAGCGGGAGCTGGAGTTACCACAGCCAGGGTTGGGCAAGCCAACATCCCACACACGAGCCAGGCTCTTGAAGCAGCGGGAGCTGGATTTACCACAGCCAGGATTGGGCAAGCTAACAGGCCGGGCACTTGAGCAAGTCTCTTGAAGCAGCGGGAGCTGGAGTTACCACAGCCAGGGTTGGGCGAACCTACAGCCTGGGTGCGAGAGCTAGGCTCTTGAAGCAGCAGGAGCTGGAGTTACCACAGCCAGGGTTGGGCGAACCTACAGCCTGGGTGCGAGAGCTAGACTCTTGAAGCAGCGGGAGCTGGAGTTACCACAACCAGGGTTGGGCGAATCTACAGCCTGATTGCGAGAGCTAGGCTCTTGAAGCAGCGGGAGCTGTAGTTACCACAGCCAGGGTTGGGCGAACCTACAGCCTGGGTGCGAGAGCTAGAGCTCTTGAAGCAGCAGGAGCTGGAGTTACCACAGCCAGGGTTGGGCAAGCCAACAGCCCACACACGAGCCAGGCTCTTGAACCAGCGGGAGCTGGAGTTACCACAGCCAGGGTTGGGCGAACCTACAGTCTGGGTGCGAGAGCTAGGCTATTGAAGCAGCGGGAGCTGGAGTTACCACAGCCAGGGTTGAGCGAGCCAACAGCCCACACACAAGCCAAACACTTGAAGCAGCGGGAGCTGGAGTTACCACAGCCAGGGTTGGGCGTACCTACAGCCTGGGTGCGAGAGCGAGGCTCTTGAAGTAGCGGGAGCTGGAGTTACCACAGCCAGTGTTGGGCAAACCTACAGCCTGGGTGCGAGAGCAAGGCTCTTGAAGCAGCGGGAGCTGTAGTTACCACAGCCAGGGTTGGGCAAACCTACAGCCTGGGTGCGAGAGCTAGGCTCTAGAAGCAGCGGGAGCTGGAGTTACCACAGCCAGGGATGGGCGAGCCTACAGTCTGGGTGCGAGAGCTAGGCTCTAGAAGCAGCTAGAGTTACCACAGTCAGGGTTGGGCGAGCCAACAGCCCACACATGAGCCAGGCTGTTGAAACAGCGGGAGCTGGAGTTACCACAGCCAGGGTTGGGCGAACCTACAGTCTGGGTGCGAGAGCCAGGCTCTTGAACCAGTGGGAGCTGGAGCTACCACAGCCAGGGGTGGGCGAGCCAACAGCCCACACACGAGCCAGGCTCTTGAAGCAGCGGGAGTTGGAGTTACCACAGCCGGGGTTGGGCGAACCTACAGCCTGGGTGCGAGAGCAAGGCTCTTGAAGCAGCGGGAGCTGGAGTTACCACAGCCGGGGTTGGGCAAGCCAACAGCCCACACACGAGCTAGGCTCTTCAAGCAGTGGGAGCTGGAGTTACCACAGCCAGGGTTGGGCGAACCTACAGCCTGGGTGCGAGAGCAAGGCTCTTGAAGCAGCGGGAGCTGGAGTTACCACAGCCAGGGTTGGGCAAGCCAACAGCCCACACACGAGCCAGGCTCTTGAAGCAGCGGGAGCTGGAGTTACCACAGCCAGGGTTGGGCGAACCTACAGCCTGGGTGCGAGATCTAGGCTCTTGAAGCAGCGGGAGCTGGAGTTACCACAGCCAGGGTTGGGCTAACCTACAGCCTAGGTGCGAGAGCTAGGCTCTTGAAGCAGCGGGAGCTGGAGTTACCACAGCCAGGGTTGGGCAAACCTACAGCCTGGGTGCGAGAGCTAGGCTCTTGAAGCAGCAGGAGCTGGAGTTACCACAGCCAGGGTTGGGCGAACCTACAGCCTGGGTGCGAGAGCTAGGCTCTTGAAGCAGCGGGAGCTGGAGTTACCACAGCCAGGGTTGGGCGAACCTACAGCCTGGGTGCGAGAGCTAGGCTCTTGAAGCAGCGGGAGCTGGAGTGACCACAGCCAGGATTGGGCGAACCTACAGCCTGGGTGCGAGAGCTGAGGCTCTTGAAGCAACGGGAGCTGGAGTTACCACAGCCAGGGTTGGGCAAGCCAACAGCCCACACGCGAGCCAGGCTCTTGAACCAGCGGGAGCTGGGGTTACCACAGTCAGGGTTGGGCGAACCTACAGTCTGGGTGCGAGAGCTAGGCTCTTGAAGCAGCGGGAGCTGGAGTTACCACAGCCAGGGTTGGGCGAGCCAACAGCCCACACGCGAGCTAGGCTCTTGAAGCAGCGGGAGCTGGAGTTACCACAGCCAGGGTTGGGCGAACCTACAGCCTGGGTGCGAGAGCTAGGCTCTGGAAGCAGCGGGAGCTGGAGTTACCATAGCCAGGGTTGGGCGCACCTACAGTCTGGGTGCGAGAGCTAGGCTCTTGAAGCAGCGGGAGCTGGAGTTACCACAGCCAGGGTTGGGCGAACCTACAGCCTGGGTGCGAGAGCTAGGCTCTTGAAGCAACGGGAGCTGGAGTTACCACAGCCAGGGTTGGGCGAACCTACAGCCTGGGTGCGAGAGCTAGGCTCTTGAAGCAGCTGGAGTTACCACAGCCAGGGTTGGGCGAACCTACAGCCTGGGTGCGAGAGCTAGGCTCTTGAAGCAGCGGCATCTGGAGTTACCACAGCCAGGGTTGGGCAAACCTACAGCCTGGGTGCGAGAGCTAGGCTCTTGAAGCAGCGGGAGCTGGAGTTACCACAGCCAGGGTTGGGCAAACCTGCAGCTTGGGTGTGAGAGCTAGGCTCCTAAAGCAGCGGGAGCTGTAGTTACCACAGCCAGAGTTTGACGAACCTACAGCCTGGGTGCGAGAGCTTGGCTCTTAAAGCAGCGGGAGCTGGAGTTACCACAGTCAGGGTTGGGCGAGCCTACAGCCTGGGTGCGAGAGCTAGGCTCTTGAAGCAGCGGCATCTGGAGTTACCACAGCCAGGGTTGGGCAAACCTACAGCCTGGGTGCGAGAGCTAGGCTCTTGAAGCAGCGGGAGCTGGAGTTACCACAGCCAGGGTTGGGCAAACCTACAGCCTGGGTGCGAGAGCTAGGCTCTTAAAGCAGCCGGAGCTGTAGTTACCACAGCCAGAGGTTGACGAACCTACAGCCTGGGTGCGAGAGCTAGGCTCTTAAGGCAGCAGGAGCTGGACTTACCACAGTCAGGGTTGGGCGAGCCTACAGCCTGGGTGCGAGAGCTAGGCTCTTGAAGCAGTGGGAGCTGAGTTACCACAGCCAGGGTTGGGCAAGCCAACAGGCCGGGCACTTGAGCAAGGCTCTTGAAGCAGCGGGAGCTGTAGTTACCACAGCCAGAGTTTGACGAACCTACAGCCTGGGTGCGAGAGCTAGGCTCTTAAAGCAGCGGGAGCTGGAGTTACCACTGTCAGGGTTGGGCGAGCCTACAGCCTGGGTGCGAGAGCTAGACTCTTGAAGCAGCAGGAGCTGGAGTTACCACAGCCAGGGTTGGGCAAACCTACAGCCTGGGTGCGAGAGCTAGGCTCTTGAAGCAGCTGGAGTTACCACAGCCAGGGTTGGGCGAACCTACAGCCTGGGTGCGAGAGCTAGGCTCTTGAAGCAGCGGCATCTGGAGTTACCACAGCCAGGGTTGGGCAAACCTACAGCCTGGGTGCGAGAGCTAGGCTCTTGAAGCCGCGGGAGCTGGAGTTACCACAGCCAGGGTTGGGCGAACCTAGAGCCTGGGTGCGAGAGCTAGGCTCTTGAAGCAGTGGGAGCTGAGTTACCACAGCCAGAGTTTGATGAACCTACAGCCTGGGTGCGAGAGCTAGGCTCTTGAAGCAGCGGGAGCTGGAGTTACCATAGCCAGGGTTGGGCGAACCTACAGTCTGGGTGCGAGAGCTACACTCTTGAAGCAGCGGGAGCTGGAGTTCCCACAGCCAGGGTTGGGCAAGCCAACAGCCCACACACGAGCCAGGCTCTTGAAGCAGCGGGAGCTGGAGTTACCACAGCCAGGGTTGGGCGAACCTACAGTCTGGGTGCGAGAGCTAGGCTCTTGAAGCAGCGAGAGCTGGAGTTACCACAGCCAGGGGTGGGCGAGCCAACAGCCCACACACGAGCCAGGCTCTTGAAGCAGCGGGAGCTGGAGTTACCACAGCCAGGGTTGGGCGAACCTACAGCCTGGGTGCGAGAGCTAGGCTCTTGAAGCAGCTGGAGTTACCACAGCCAGGGCAGGGCGAACCTACAGCCTGGGTGCGAGAGCTAGGCTCTTGAAGCAGCGGGAGCTGGAGTTACCACAGCCAGGGTTGGGCAAACCTACAGCCTGGGTGCGAGAGCTAGGCTCTTGAAGCAGTGGGAGCTGGAGTTACCACAGCCAGGGTTGGGCGAACCTACAGCCTGGGTGCGAGAGCTAGGCTCTTGAAGCAGCGGGAGCTGGAGTTACCACAGCCATGGTTGGGCGAACCTACAGCCTGGGTGCGAGAGCTAGGCTCTTGAAGCAGTGGGAGCTGAGTTACCACAGCCAGGGTTGGGCAAGCCAACAGGCCGGGCACTTGAGCAAGGCTCTTGAAGCAGCGGGAGCTGTAGTTACCACAGCCAGAGTTTGACGAACCTACAGCCTGGGTGCGAGAGCTAGGCTCTTGAAGCAGCGGGAGCTGGAGTTACCACTGTCAGGGTTGGGCGAGCCTACAGCCTGGGTGCGAGAGCTAGGCTCTTGAAGCAGCGGGAGCTGGAGTTACCATAGCCAGGGTTGGGCGAACCTACAGTCTGGGTGCGAGAGCTAGGCTCTTGAAGCAGCGGGAGCTGGAGTTACCACAGCCAGGGTTGGGCAAGCCAACAGCCCACACACGAGCCAGGCTCTTGAAGCAGCGGGAGCTGGAGTTACCACAGCCAGGGTTGGGCGAACCTACAGTCTGGGTGCGAGAGCTAGGCTCTTGAAGCAGCGAGAGCTGGAGTTACCACAGCCAGGGTTGGGCGAACCTACAGCCTGGGCTCGAGAGCTAGGCTCTTGAAGCAGCGGGAGCTGGAGTTACCACAGCCAGGGTTGGGCGAACCTACAGCCTGGGCTCGAGAGCTAGGCTCTTGAAGCAGCGGGAGCTGGAGTTACCACAGCCAGGGTTGGGCGAACCTACAGCCTGAGTGCGAGAGCTAGGCTCTTGAAGCAGCGGGAGCTGGAGTTACCACAGCCAGGGTTGGGCAAGCCAACAGCCCACACACGAGCCAGGCTCTTGAAGCAGCGGGAGCTGGAGTTACCACAGCCAGGGTTGGGCGAACCAACAGCCTGGGTGCGAGAGCTAGGCTCTTGAAGCAGCGGGAGCTGGAGTTACCACAGCCAGGGTTGGGCAAGCCCACACACGAGCCAGGCTCTTGAAGCAGCTGCCTTTGTAGTCATTTCTTTCACACTCCACTCACTTTGAGTCCCGATTAAAACACCTCTTAACTTCATGGAGCGGGAATCCTATTCTGTTTCTGGTGTTTGTAAATGAGGGCTGACCTCAAATCTGTTTAGTGTAAATATCTATCACTCCTGATCACTCTGGCTGCATATCCTATCGGGGGCTGAATGATTGAGCCTTGTGCAGGGATATTTTAGTACCTTTTCAGGCCCAGAAGCGGGTTCGCTGCATACTGGAGGGGCAGTGGGTGCAGCTGCCAGTGGCATGCAGGCCTTCAGGCATCACTGCTCTTAACCTGCAGCATTTTACATGAGCACTTACATTCACAGTCCTATGTCTGTTTGTTTCAGAATAGCATCCAAGATGGTATATTTGTCAAATCAAAGAACAATTCTTCTAATGCAGTGCACGTGCCTTTGCGATGTCGGGGACGTTATATGTTTTCCATTTCTATACGCAATGGAAAACAAAACTACATGTACCAGAATGCAAAGGGGGGACCTGGAAACTACACCCTTAACACAAGAATGCTTGGTCTCTGTTTCCATTTGCACTCTTCTCTGAACTCCTTCTGACGGCCATCCCTTGAGTCAACTCACCTCCATGAGTCAGGAGTTTATACTTAAGGCCTGGTTTAGATTTTGGCAGGCGGTTTGCTCCTTCACAACAGTGACAGATAACCCATCCGCTGAAATATCAATCCCATAACATCCTATGGGATTTGTATTTCTGCGGACGGGATAGACGTCACTGACGTGACAGAGTGACCCATCTGCCGAAATCTAAATCAGGCCCTTAGTCATTTTATGCGCAATTTGGTAAATTTTTAATCGTTGGGTTCTCTTGTAAAGGAAAAAAAAGGATTGGCAAAGCCAATAGGTTTCGCCTATGTGAGATCTTTTGGCTTTGTCAATGTTTTTAAGACATATTACCCAGCACCCTGCTGTATAATTTAGCTTAAAGTTGAAAAAAAGCAAAATGATGCAATCAATGATGGCCGCGTCATAGCGCTTTTTTCTTAACAAGCTGCAGCTCATTTCCAATTCACATGTGTACGCGGAATTGCAGCGTCCCCCCCATCTACACTCCCTATGCGCCCTCCTGGCTGCAGCAGCATGTAGTGCAGTAAAGATGCAAATACCTTCAGCAACTGTCTGCAGCCTGCACTGAAATACTGTCTTGGTTCAACATTTCTCTTCTCAGGGCGATAATATGCGACATGTGCAGCATCTTTAAAAAAACATTGATAACATCAATAGGTATCCCATAGGCAAACCTATTGGCTTTGCCAGTGCTTGTAATTTAATGAATTTGCGCATATTTGTTTTAATTTATAGCTCTAAGATTGGCGTCTGCCATCTTGGAATGGTATGCTAAATGATAAAAAGACAAAACAGGTCGCTGCTTATATATGCGAATTATGTAGCGCCTATTTCTTGTTTTTGCCACTGTTGTTCTTCAAATGCAAATAAGGATTTATTCTCTTTCTGCAGATGCGAAACCGCATCGGCAAAGCCAAAACGTCGGGTAATGCCTTTGAAAGGTGACACCTTTTTGGCTTTGCCATTGCTTGTTTAGTTATAGTGGTGCTGAAATACACACCTATTTTCAAAAATCAGAAATCTACACATAGGGGCATATTCTCAAGGACCCATCGCCGAGTTAGCGGCACTTTATCGCAGCCAAAGTGGTGATAAATACATCGCACCATTCACAAGCTGGTGCTAGCAGCCGATATCACCAGTATTCCTGCGATAGCAGCCGCAAAAAACATTGCCACGGATGACACCGGCAACTAACGCTAATGAGATGCAGAGTAGGCATTCCCGTGCAAAAACCCACGGAAACACCACTTCGCAACATTCCCAACGACCAGCCAGAACGGCGATAAGAATCAAAAACATGCGATAAGGCACGTTAGCAGCAGGGATCTAACACCTGCTCCTACCTGGTGTTAAGTCGGACGCCAACCTGCACCATAAAAGGGAGCCCAGCCCACACCCACACCAGAAGAACAACAGATGCCATGGAGCTACTGATCATGCAGCTCGGAGCCCCAAGAGGGCCACAACACCCACCGCCACCACACCCAGGACCCCCACCCCACCAGGACCCCCTCCCCCCGGACTACCACAGAGGCAGCACAGACAAAGACACTGTACCTTCCGAAAACGCACCAGCCTCGGAGACTTAACGCCAGAGGAAGTCATTGCCCACTACAGGCTCAAAAGGACAAGACACCGTACCTTCCGAAAACGCACCAGCTTCGGAGACTTAACGCCAGAGGAAGTCATTGCCCACTACAGGCTCAAAAGGACAACCATCCTACGCATCCTGACCATCATTGCCCACAGGCTGACGGTACCAACACAGCGGAGAACCAACATCCCTCCGCAGACAAAGCTGCTGGCCGTGCTGCACCTGTTGGCCTCTGGGACCTTCCAACCAACAACTGCCAGAGTCGGAGGAGTCCCACAGCCAGCCCTATCAAAGTTCCTCACACCTGTCCTGGATGCCATCATCAGCTTGGTACCCCAGCAACTTTACTTCCCACACACTGCGCAGGAACAGCTGGAGATCAAGCAAGGCTTCTACGCCATAGCTGGCTTCCCGCACGTCTTGGGGGTAATCGACTGCACACATGTACTCCTCGTGCCCCCTGCCACCACTGCACACAATTACCGCAACAGGAAACACACGCATTCCGTCAATGTGCAGGCAATAGTGGACCACCGGGAACTCTTCACCAATGTCGTCGCCAACTACCCAGGCAGTGTGCATGATTCCTTCATCTTCCGACAGTCCATCATCAACCAGCGCTTTCAGGATGCCACCTATGGGAATGCACTGCTCGTCGGTAAGTACCAACTGAACACACCACACACCTCAACACCACAATCAGAAAACTCACAACTCTGGGAATGCACACGTCACAAAATCACATACAACATGACAACCAACATCCCCACATTTCAAACACGACAACACAACTTACTGTGGCAACCTGGGCTAGCCATCTACACAAGCCATCAACGGCATGGCACCTCAGCCACACAATAGCAGAATGTGGGGAGAGGTGGGAACCCGGCATGTGCGAAGGAGGCAAGTGGCCCATGAATAAGAATGTACACAATGCCAAGTGTGGAGTGGATGTGCTGGACAGACCGCAGTATGCACCACAGACACTTCCATGTCGACATCCACTGCTGGTGTCTGGAGTGTACTGGACAGTGGACGCAACCATGTAACCGCAGCCAGAGGGGCACAATGCGGAAATGTAGCTTGTTACGTCCCCCCCTGTAAGCGTGCGCAGAGTGGGCTGTCCCGGCGTACGCCAGGCCAGCGTAGGGGTATGAATAAAAAGCCTGTTACTCTGGGCGTGGTTCTCTTCCGGAATGGCCAACGTGTCTGCCAGGGCGGCGCCTCTCACCCCGCCACGAGGCCGACGCCGTGAGCGGCGGTGCCTGCGATCCTGTGCGCCTGCTGCACCCCAGGCTGCTGGTTCCAAAACGCGTCATGCCCACCCCAGCACACCCAGGCCGCACTGCTCACCTGCCGACACCGGCGTGTGTCAAAGAGGGCTCACCACGTGCCGGTACAAGCTCCAAGCCCGAGGCCCGCGACCATGGCAGCCTCCTCAGACCATCACGGCCTCCGCGACACAGGCCCCCCATTACTCCTTTCTCATTGACGTACTCCACTGCTGCCTCCAGCCTACACTGCGGTCCAGTAGGTCACACATTTGGAACTGAGTCTTGATTATACAATGGCAGAGTACATACGTTTATTGCGGATTTTATATCACTGTACTCCCTACGATGTGGTGCCACCGACTCTGTGCATAGCATTCCAACGATACGTGTCTGTGGGCCCATGCTGACTACTGCCTTCGGCCTACACTGCGGCCCAGCACCGCGGGGTCACCTGTGTACTGCCTACACTGCGGTCCAGCAAGCCTCACACAAATCCAATAAAATACGTACCAGGCAGGACACGGCATCGTCGCAGGCTGCACACACGCTCAGCTCTGGTGCCACTACCTCCGTCAACCACAAATCATCGCCACATGGCATTCCAACATCGTGTGTGAGAGTACCAGGAGGGTCTGCCTGAACAGCCGTTGCCCCGCGCTGACCGCTGCCTCAGGCCTACACTGCGGTCAAGTAGGTCACACATTTGGAACTGAGTCTTGATTTTTCAATGGCAGAGTCCGTATCATTGCACGCTAGGAGAGGAGTAAGAGGAAGACGCGATTCAACCCGGATGACAAACAGGATCCTCGTTACGGAGGTGACCGAACACCACCAACAACTGCCCTGGTGCCACTGACTCTGTGCATTGCAAGCCAAGGACACGTGGCTGGGGGCCCCTGCTGACCGCTGCCTCCGGCCCACACTACGGTCAAGTAGGTGACACATTTGGAACTGAGCCTTGATCTATTTATGGCAGAGTTTATACCATTGTACAGGCCTCATCGCAGACTGCATCCCCTTTCAGCTCTGGTGCCACTAACTCCGTGCCCCGAAATTCATGGACACTCTCTGGTTGAACTTTGGTGGCGTCTGAGTCTATGGCCTGGGGGTTGTCTTCATCATCATGTGGCTGGTAATGACTTGGTGTTAAACATGAGTCTGTAGCATTCATCTCCTCCATATTGCCTGTCCATGCTTGGTTCTGCCCTCTGTATCATGCCCTGGAAGAACACCTTCCACTGTCCCCCAAAACCCTCTGCGACATTCACCTTGGACATCGACGAGAACCTGCTCAGCTCTCGTGGCCCTACCTCAGTGCACTGGTAGTCACCGTCCCGTGGCGGTGTGCCTGTGCCGGCCGCAGTGCATCCGTGGCCACTAACTCTGTGCAACTCAAGTCGTGGACCCTTGCTGTTTGAACTTTGGACTTCTGATTGTCTGATCACTGTTGTAGTTGTTGCAAGCACCAACCACTCCCTGAGGGCTGGCTTACACTCACCCCACACCCATCCAGCACAGGCGTCACTGGACATGTGACCCTGGCAATAAAGGATCCGGGCGCACGTGCCCGTAGCTAGTTCCACAGACTATCTAAGTGTGTCTGTGTGGTCATTGTGTGTGCATGAGGGCCCCGGGCGCTACCACATTGCATTGTGCTGTGTACAGCGGATGCAACCATGTCACCTCAGGCAGTGGGGTAGACCTGGGACATGTAGCTGTGTCGTACCCCCCTGTAGGCGTAGCCGGAGTGGGCTGGCGTACGGCAGTCCAGCGTAGGGGTGTGGATGATCACCCCGGGGCTCTGGGTGTGGTTAAGTGTTGGGCTTGCCAATTTAGTACCTAATGCGTGTGTCTTTGTTGTGGTGTCAGCGCCACCCATCCCGCAATGGACAATGTTGCAATGTAACATGCCCCCGAGTGCGGGTTCGGACGAAGGGATTAATGAATGAGCGCAAGCCCGCTCGGGGTCCGGGATCATACATGCCAACTGTTGTGTGTGTATCGCTATTACCGCAGCATAAGCCAAAGGTCTTGCCTCCACCTCATCGCGACTTCGGCCAGCCATGAACTCCACATCGGTGTCCGCCCTATCCTTACCATAGGCCTACACACACGTGGCCGCCCACCTTCAACGCACAACATCACAGTGTCGTTGTCAGGCTTGTGGACACGCGCAGACAGGCATGACAATGGTGTGCCGTAGGAGTGCAGGTGATGCAAGCGCGCAGCGCACACGAGGAAATAGGCTCGGGGGGAGGGAGGAGCAGCAGTGAGGCTGCGTAATACACATTGATGGCGCTCATTTGCTACTAGCAGTGCATGTCAAACCAGAATCACTATGACACACATATCACATGCCAATGAACTAGTGAGCCTGCCAACACATCATGCAGAACCAACTATTGACTCATGTCTCTCTACACTGTCACAGGTAATCAAGGAAATGCACTCTGCCCTTGGATGATGACACCCCTCCGAGCCCCGAACACACAGGCCTAGAGTCAGTACAATGCGGCCCACGCACGCACCAGGGGCATCGTTGAACGCACATTTGGCGTGTTGAAGTCACGTTTCAGGTGCCTGGACATCACAGGTGGAAGGCTCCTGTACAGCCCAGACATCGTGTGCAAGATGATCGTTGCATTTGTGTGTTGCACAACATATGCACCTGACGATGATGAGGAAGATGAGGCAGGTGGACCACACCCCACTGCAGCTGCATCAGGAATAGCCCGTAGGAACAACATCATTGACAATTCCTTCACATGAGGACGTCACATTGTGTCAGTCCTTGGCAATCATGAGACAGTGCAAAATGACCACAGGCACAGCATGCGCAAATAGATTCAATGCAACACACATTCCTTGAGTTTCTGTATGTGTGCTGCTGTGTGGCACGGGGATCAGGGACATGTTCCAGAGTCATTGTGGGTGTGCAGTGTGCTGTACTTAATTGTGCATGTGTGCCATTCTGCCCATCTCTCCCCGTCCCTCCAGTCCCTGGTCGGTACTCACCCTGTTGATGTTGTGTCAGGTCATGTTGTGCAGTGTCCCGATCCCCAACTCCTGGCACCGTATCCCGACTGATGACTGTGGCCACCATTTTCTCACTGTCATCCAGCTCCTGGTGTGCCGCTGGTCCCCCACCTCCAATCTGCGTTGCTGCTTTCATGTTGGCGTAGTGTTTCTGCTTGGTTTTCCCCTTCACATCATTCCAGCGCCTCTTGTCCTCTTCCATTGTCCTCCTCGACACTCCGACTGCATTCACGTTGTTCACGATGTACTGCCATGTTTCCATTTGTGTTGCCGATGACACAGTGGAGGTGACGTACAGTTTTTGGTTGTGTTCTGTCACCTCCGTGACGATGATCTGGTTTTCCTGCGGACTGAACCCCGTCTCCCTCTTCCTCTTCTCCTTGCCCTTCCCCGGCCCCGGGGTTCCTGGCTGGTCGTCTGTGGGGCTTGTGGGGTTCGCGTTGTCCTGTGCACTCGGTCGGGGTGCGTCCATGGTGGTACGCAGTTACATTTTTGTATCTTTTTTTTTCTCTGCTTTTATGCTGCATTTTCCCGCATGTCGCGTGGGAATCGCAGGCCTGTCGCTGGTTATCGCTGGTTTTGTTTAGCGATTTGGGACGTTGCAACTTTTTTCGCGTTGGGGTTTCGCATTTTTTCGGCGTCGCGTTGATTTTAACGCAGGCATTTGTCGCGTTATCGTGAGGCTATCGCATGGTGCCGCCGGGTTGTGAATGCTGCGTTAACACGGTGTTATTTTCCCGCGATGGACTGCGATGTGAGAAGTTGCGTTAAGCGATTTTGGCGATAGTTAACACGCGTTCTTGAGAATATCCCCCTTAGTAGGTTTGCTCCAATCTGAGGCACATTTTTACTTTTTGGGATTCACAAAGATCCTCAGGGGTAGTCGGGAAAATAAATGTGACAAAAATGTGACTTTATGCATTTTGTGAAGAATATTTAATTAACAATGGAGCACTGAGCTATATGATTGAATTTGGGGGTGTTCGAAGCAGTTTGAGCAGCTCCCGATGCCACTCCATACAAACCCTGGACCCCTGCACAATTCCCCAAGGGGAAGCTTTCTAATTGGAAGAGCTTCCCTTTTGCACACGTGTTGCTGCCTCTTTGAAGTGTTGGTAATTGTTTAATGGTTTGTGGCTACAATTGCAGTCGCAATAAATGTTATTGCAAGAAGGCTTGCATTCCGCTCTCCCCCCTAGCTGTGATTTGAAATGAGTTGAAAACGCCTTTTGTGAGTCAGGAAAGGCTTTTTCGATTTGCAAAACATTTTTAGTGCATTAAGAATTGTGGCGATCGCAAACTGTGATTTTTCAAAGCGCGGGGATTGCGAATGCAAAGTCATTTCATACATCTGGTCCATAATTGTAGCCCGGGCAAGCAAGACACATCTGTTGCCCATGTTAGAACATCTGGACGTGTTTCCTCTCCGGCTCCTGTGAGTCAGAAATAATGCCCAGATCTCCAGGGCTGGTGTCTTCAGGGCCCACGTGAGGGTTTCTTCTGGTCTTTTTCAACATTCTTGTTCCTTCATGGAGGTAACCATGACGTTCTCCGCACTCCTGCTCAGGGGGACACTTTCTCTTTTAGTAGTTTTACGCCTGTCGTAAATCTGCATTTAGTGACGTGGAGGCATCAAGGCTTCGTTTGACCTTTAGTTCCGCATCGCTCTGAGTCGTTGTCTGTAGGACAAAGCTAGTGAGGGCGCATCTAATGTGAGCGCCTTACAAATAACGGCCCTGGAATTATTCGCCTCAGCTGCAAATACCACATAATTTGGGACTTGCCACATTTGCTGCGTAACTCACCACCTGTAGCATGAACTGCTGCTTCATCGGAAACAGCAGGCTCCAGGGTGCGTGCCAGGCCCGGCTCCAGGAACTTTTAACTGGATGTGCCAAGGGTGCACTCGGGTGGAGGTAGCCTACATCCCTGCATTACATCATATCTAATTCCAACCAGGCACCAGGATACAAACGGTAGATTCTGTGTATATACAGCGCATATAGAGGGCAGAGTAGTGTTAAATTGAGCTGAGGTTCATTTTAGGGTTTAGTGGTGGGTAGTGCTACAGGGATGTAAGCGTTTTGTGTGTTGTAGTCTTAGTTTGCTTCTATCAAATGAATGAGGCAAACACCGGATACCAATGATGTGTGAGTTTGAAGTGTAGGACTGGAAACAATGTCTGTGTTAAAATGGAGGGAAGCTGTCATCCCACACACAGGCGATTGCTTCTCGTACCTCCAGAAAGCTTCCTAAATGGAACGACGCCTCGACAGAACGGCTGGAATTGGAATTGAAATCCCCAACTCTCCAGGCTGCAATCCTCATGTCCTTTCACAGGAGTTTGGAGACGCCATTTCACATGGAACTGATAAAACCACAGTCCATCATCTCAAACAACTGAGTAAGAGGGGTAAGGAAGATAAGCAAGACTAGGTTAAGGTAGCAGAAATCTACAAGAACTGGTGGCAAAGCAGAGACTCAAAAAGTGAAGATTTACAGACGAAAATCCTAGAGATGAAACGTCAAGGGTCAAAAAGAAGTGAGTGAACCCAGAGTAACAGCGGTCTACCTCCAAAGAGCCCCTATCCCATGAGAGTCAGGGTGACATTTAATCATAATTTCAAGATGAGGCCCTTCAACAAAATGTCAGCTTTCATCCTAGAGAGAATGGAAGCTGGTTGAGGGCAGCGTAGCACACAATCATCAGATTCATGGTAGCTCACACAGGGTTAATATCTCCTTTAGTCTATAAGTGCAACTACACAAGATTCCTTCTTCCAGATTCGAGCAGCCACCCCAAGATACAATTACGTACAAATGGTGGCCACTGATAATGCATTGAATGATCTGTGCATTTCCACCAATCAAAGTCCAAAAAAGCTGATTACAACTTGTCTGTTCTACGGTAGGTTAAACTTTTCACTGATAAACTCCAGCGATGTGCTTGTTTGCGTGGTGTGAGTGCAGGGTGAGTGGTGTGCCCATGAGAGTGAAGGGTTAGCTGTGTGAGTGCTTATGTGAGTGCACAGTGAGTAATTTGCCAGTGTGAGAGTAATAATATCGCCGCTTTAGTGGCAAAAAGTGCCGCTAAAGCGGCGATATTGCCCTTGCTAATATGCCCCTTTGTGTGTTCACACCAGGACCTACTTTGCCTACAGAGGAATGGAAACAAATTAGGGGCATATTAGCAAGGGCAATATCGCCGCTTAGCGGCACTTTTGCCGCTAAAGCGGCGATATTATTATCGCCCTATCAGCAAGCTGTCGCTAACAGTTGTTAGCGACAGCTTTCCCACGAAGCGAGCGTGTTGGGTGCCACTTTGCATGTCAGCGATATTTATCGCTAATGACATGCAAAGTAGGCGTTCCCAACCTGGCAGCGACTGGAAGCAGTCGCTAACATCGCTATCGCCTATTAGGGAGGCCAGCGAGGCGATAAAGAAACCAGTGCTAAACACGATTAGCGCTTGTTTTTTACACCTGGTCCAAACCTGACTTAGCCATGTAATCCAATGGGAGGTGGATTACATGGCTAAATCCCCTTGCCCTATCAGCAAGCTATCGCCGGTCACAGTGCGATTATCGCTGGATTTCCAGCGATAATCGCACTGTTTTCCAGCGACAGCAGGGGTTTCTATCGCATTGGAGATAAGCGTTGCTGATAGCACGCTATCTCCGCGATAGAAACCGGCGATAGCCGGCGATAATTATCCTAGCGCTAAGTGCGCTTAGCGATAATTATCGCCGGTTATTGCTAATAGGCCCCTAAGTTCGATCCTAACCCAATGAGGAACATATTACAAAAGACAGGCAGAACGTCCTTGAAGTTGTAAAATGCGCCTTTCTATTCGTAACGCTACTCTTAAGTAATCCATCTCAACACTGACTGCCATCCGATGCCCGCTTCGTGGCACTCGTCTCCTTTGTACCTCCCCACCACACACAAGAGAACAAGCTGCTTTTTCCGTTATCAGAGAAATGAAAGTTACTACAGAAAGTAAACTACATTTTCCCGGACACAAAGTATGTGGGGTTGCGTGTACCTTTTTTACAAGCTGTGTCAAGTCCACAGTCCTGCAGTGAGCTGCAGGACTATTAAGCTTTTATTTCTCGTGATTCTTTTTAGAAATCAAGTACATTTTTTGTAACGTTTTGTCTGGAATTGTGGTACTGCTAGTAAAAAAAAAAAAGTTTTATCATTCTGTACACTTGTCAATTCTTGGAGCTATCTTAAGTATTAATGGGGGTAAAGCCATGTAGTTTTTCTCACAAAAGACCTTGGGGCATATCATCAAGCGCCAGCGATAATTATCGCTGGCCGCGTCTAACGTGCACATTACTAACGCCGTCTATCGCCGGATTCTATCGCCCGGTTAGCGCACTATCACCAACGCGCATCGCCGAGGCGATAGAAATCCCAGCAATAGCGGCGGAAAGAGGCAATATCGCAGGAATTCCAGCGATATAAAACCGCGTTAGGGAAAACATTGTAGATAGGGAGATGTGGACTCAGCATGACAATCCACCTCCCATGATAGTTATGGCTAAGTAGGAAAAATAGCAGGCGTAAATAACCGGCGATATACCCAGTTAGCGCTGCTTTTTATGTCGCTAGGCGGCTTAACGATTTACTTGTTAATAGGGGGTAGCAGTGTTAGCGAAGATTTTCGCTGACTTACAGACGGGAACGCCTACCTCGCATCTCATTAGCGATGCGAGGCGAGGCGCAAAGGAAATGGGCGCTAAGGCATGGATTCACGCGTTAGCGTGTCCATGCTGATAGGGCGTTACAATTATCGGCGCTTTTCGCCCGAAAACGGACGCAAAAGCGGCGATAATTGTTTTACGCCGCCTTGATGATATGCCCCCGTGACTGTCTCTTGGCAGAGAATGAAGTAGCGCTGCTTGTTCTTTAGCGAGGTGCAAGCAGGGAATTTTTAAAACTGGAAAAGCAGAGCCGAGTGTTTGTGTCCAGCCTAGCAAGCATTGTCAAAGCCAGTATATTTCGCCTTTTTGGCTTTGCCAATGCTTTTTTGCAGATGTTGTGCAACATCCATGATAATGATGTCATATCAGCCAAAAAAAGTGTAAATGAAGGTTGATTGAAGCACACCTGTTTAACTACGCATGTACATGCCTTCTTTCAGAATTATGTCTTTGTTTTTTAATTTACTGATCCAAGATGGTGGGTGCCATTTGAATGATAAACAAATTACATTTATATCGAATAAAAAGCAAACATGAGTGACAAAGCCAACCAATAGTAACTAATGGGCAGGTTCTACGCCTGGAATAAGTGTTTGGTTTGGTGTACGAGAGGCTATACACACACACCTGAAAATTGTCTAGTAGGCAAGACGTAGAAAATCACAGCTGGCCAGAGTAATCTCTAAACGAATACATTTTATCTTGTTATGCTTTAAACTTTTCAGGGTGCTCTGTTTCTCTAATTTTGGTCTTCGCCGCATGCTCTATTTTTGCAACAGTCTTGTACATGCTCTATTCTGTCAAGTCGCTGCTGTCTCTGCAGCAAGTCCCTTTGGAAGCCGGATCAGAACAGCAATACTCCCAAGTCATGCCATTCCCCTCCAGGCACATTGCTGTTTGCAGATGACAACCCCCTCAGAGGATTAGGTACCTCCTCCTGGCAGCTGGAGCTTGACACTACGCTATCGTAGCTCCCTGTGTGGGGTCAGTGATGGGCTTCTGCAAGAGGAAGCTCCCACCTCTGTGATCGTTTCTCATTCATAGCAGTCTTGCTGATGGAGCCTGCTTACAGAATAACGCCTCTGCTTGGATGGCACTTCATTGATTAGTGTGCATTGAGCAGTATTGGACCCCAAGGGTTGCAGGGCGAGCTTTAAAAAGCTGCCCTGAGTTCACAACACGTTCTATGTGTTTTTCCAGCTCTGTGATTGTTGGTCGTCTCTGCATTGAATGGAGATGCAACTGACAGACATACAGTTTTGAAACAGATAATTATTCAGCTTTTGTCTCCAGAACTCCGTTTCTGCAGGTTTTATTTGTTAACAGTGCAGATTTCAGTTGTTGTAACCAGGGTATACCAAGTACATCTCACTTTATATTCCCTACAGCGTCACCTCAATGTGGTATGTGCTCTAAACGTCATCATTGATGTTGAGGGTTCTGTGGAAGTTTTCTTCATCTTAGCTCCTAGACATGCAGCTTTGAAGTCTTGTTACCTGATGTCAATGACGGACTCGACAGCAGAGTGCTCTGGTTTCTCTTCTTATCGCATGCAGCCCTTATGTGCAGCCCCTGAACCTACATTCATTGCAAGGCCATCCACGTGACTGGCCAAATGGACTAGTGGGTCTCTCAAATGGAGTTCTAGATTCCTTACTAGGAGGAGACGCCACACTTTATCACATGGAGCTGCTTTTCTTCCAAAAACACGAGAATTAGTACATCACTCTCCATAATCGATCAAACAATCAAGATTTATAAAGTGCAGCCAATCACCTGAGAGGGTATCCAGGTGCTTCACTCCTCTCACTCGTCACCTTGTTTGTGGGGAGAAGTGGAGTGTGACGGTCTTAAATATGTTGGAGCCTCTTTCCAAGCTGATGTTTCTGATTCAGTTCACACTCTTGGAAGGTGAAAGCCATGCTTATCCATGTCTTTAAGGCCACTCTCTCTTCCGCCATGACGGTGCCTAAGATATGTTATGGCCTACTTCAACTCCAGCTGTATGCAGGTCTGGGATCGAACATGTACTTGGAACTTTCATGCTTCTATGGGGGGGAGGGAGCTGTGATGGGCTGAGGGCTCTGTGTTGAGATACGTGTGGGGACAGGTACACAGGACTCTGGCATTTGTACTGGGGGTTGTGATGGACGAGGCCTGTGATGGGATTACTAACGTACAATGAGAGGCGTGTACTTCCGACTCTGACACATGTACTGGGGTCTGTGAAGGGATGCTGGGAGGGATGAGGCATGAACACGGGACTGAAATGAAATGAAATACCAGCATTTGCAAAGCGCACAGCTACCTCCGGAGAGGTGTCCCGAGCGCTGGGGGCCCTCGGGAAGATTAAGCGAGCTATTGCCCAGAGTCACATGGTGCTGGGCTAACCTGCCGCCGGGGATTGAACCGTGAACCCCGTGGTCTGGAGTCAGGCACCCTGGCCGCTGCGCCACACCACTTCCACAAAGACTGTGGCACTTGTACTGGGGCTGTCGTAGTTGTGCTGGTGGCTGCGGGTCACATACAGTAAATTTTTACGAATCATGAGATGGCTATAATTTGAGTGTGTGTGCGTGCAATTGTGCCAGTGTGTGTGCTGGCGACTGTGAGATGTATGTCTGTACTAGGATTGGTGATTTATGTACTGAGACTGAAATATGCTTGAGTTTTTTTTGTTTGTTTTGGGAGTATAATTAAGGCTCCGGTTTTATGGTATTTGTTTTTTAACATTGCCGTCTGTATTTATCCATATTTATTTTTGGGCCATTTTATCAGTATTTATCCATATTTATTGTATATTTCGTGAATAAATGTGGTTGTAAAATTGTATGTTTCCACATTTATTTAACTGATAAACCTGCACACATACTTCGATGCCTGATGTGTTTTAGAAAATTAAGCAGCCGAACATTACAATAGCCCCTCAGGTAAATATTGGCATTATGCTACAAATGTATGCTGACATACGCCATTATGTAAGGAAAGCTCATTCTGTGTTTTTTAACTCCCTATTATGTCTATCTACTTAGCTATTGACTTGCAACTAATGAAAGACAGCATGGAAAGTCAATCAAAAGGGTCTACATTTTTTGTATTTTTTCCAGTTTTTGAAAATAAATGTAGGCATTAAAAATGCAATAGGTCTCGCCTTTCATTAAGTTAAAGCCATTTGCTTTGCTATACAATACCATTAGCAAAGCAAATGGCTTTAACTTAATCAAAGGCGAGACCTATTGCATTTTCAATGTTTTTTTTTTTTTTATTGGTGTGGCTACTAAAAGATGTGTTAGATTTGAGAATGTGAAGTCAGAGGGTGGAAGCGTCTGGTATGTGACTCAGACACAACTAATCTCTCTAGACTGGCAGGATCATAATTAGAGGTGTTCAAACCTGCATCACAAAGCACCAAGTCTATTTCTGCTCCCAGATCCTGGCTACATCTCTGATCACTCGTTGACTCTGTGCTTGCTTTGACCCTGAACAGCGCTCCAGTCACTTTGGCTAGGTTTGTGCTGAACAAAAACCTCATATTTACATAAATACATATTTTTGCAAACTTTCTTCCAAGCTTTGCAAGCACTGCCACCTTTGCATGGGCTGCACAAATCCTCAGCAAAAAAATCACTTTTAGTGGGAGAATTCTTTTGCAAAATAGATTGTAAAGTTATAACCTTGCAAGTGAAGTTTACCTTTCACCCAAACCTAATCACAAAAGGGTATTATTCACCCATCTTGGTGCTGATGCAACAAGTAAAAGAAGAGATTGTCAGCTTTAGAGACTTCAGACGCTTTGTTTCATCTGCTACAACTTAGAGGGTTCAACTCAAGGCTTACTTCATCGGCTTCGCTTTGAGTCGTCACTAACTCACTCATTCCTCTGAAGTGCAAAAAGTCAGTTCCGAAAGAGATGGGCGGTTGGTACATTCAAACCAAGCTTTTAAAAAGCAACTCGCTTAAAATTGAACTCTAATATCAGACGCATTTACCCTAAATTATTTTTTCAGTAGGAAAGGGGATCTGGAAAGGTTTAAGACGTATATGAGGACAGTGGTCTAGAAACTTTGGAACAGACCCACTGCCAGTGCTTAATTTGTCAAATAATATTTGCCAGGGTCCAAAGGCTTGCTCAGAAGGCCACAGAGCACTTCAAGAATGTGTAGTATTCAACCTCATGCCTCTTTAATCCACCCAAAGAGGTTTCATGCCTCTTTAATCCACCCCCAGATGCTCCATGCCTCTTTAATCCACCCAGAGGTTCCATGCCTCTTTAATCCACCCCCAGATGCTCCATGCCTCTTTAATCCACCCCAGATGCTCCATTGCTCTTTAATCCACCCCCAGATGTTCCATGCCTCTTTAATCCACCACCAGATGCTCTGTGTCTCTTTAATCCACCCCAGAGGTTCCAATGCCTCTTTAATCCACCCACAGATGTTCCATGCCTCTTTAATCCACCACCAGATGCTCCGTGTCTCTTTAATCCACCCCAGAGGTTCCAATGCCTCTTTAATCCACCCACAGATGTTCCATGCCTCTTTAATCCTCCACCAGATGCTCTGTGTCTCTTTAATCCACCCCAGAGGTTCCAATGCCTCTTTAATCCACCCACAGATGCTCCATGCTGCTTTAATCCACCTCCAGATGCTCCATGCCACTTTAATTTACCCCAGAGGTTCCATGCCTCTTTAATCCACCACCAGATGCTCCATGCCTCTTCAATCCACCCTAGATGTTCCGTGCCTCTTTAATCCATCCCCGAGATGCCCCGTGCCTCTTTAATCCACCCCAGAGGTTCCATGCCTCTTTAATCCACCCCAGATGCTCCATGCCTCTTTAATCCACCCCCGAGATGCTCCATGCCTCTTTATCTCACCCCAGGAAGCTATTTTCAGCCATGTCTTCTACATTTGTCACTGTTTTTCATCTCTCTCTTCCTCCTTCTTCCCCCTTTTGTGCTTTACTAGCTTTTACTCTGGGTCAAAGTCTGATGGGGGAAAAATAAGTGCCAGGCGCCCCACCTGCAACCACCTGCTCGAATTAAGCACTGCCCACTGGCGGTGCGAAGAATTGTTCAGAGGTCACAAGTTCTTTACAAAAAGGAGATTCAAGACAGGCATGTCAGAAGCTTTGTTAGAGCAAGAATTTTGAATGACGTCTCTCTAGTGTCAGATCCAAGGTGCAGCGGTTCTTTCTGGTGACAAAAGCCTCAGTATAAGTTGCTGCCACCTTAAATGTTTCAAGAAGGGACCTGTCAGACCATCGGGTTTATTATTTCAAAACATGTTGTAACAGGAGAGCGGGGCAGAAATGTGCAAGATCTGAACTGAAAAAACACAGAAATTCACCAGTTATTGTTAGCAGAGCTAACTATAACTTTTGCCTCCGCCATGCACTGCTTATGACCTAACATATTACATCACTCTAGACATGTTCTATGACATCATTTATGACTTCACTGATGAAATTGTGAGAAGTTGGCCTGGCATATGCTGTCCACTAGTTATAGTGGGCACCTTGCACCAGTCCAAACGACCCTTATTGGTGATAGGTTTAAAGACAACCTTTATTGAAAGCTATCCTAGTGGTAGCTATGGAGAGCAGCCTTCAAGCAAAGTCTTGAAGGAGTGTAAAGCAGCTTGGTTTACCAGATTATAACCTCTTGAATGACCAAATGAAAGGAGAACCACACAAGGTATATATCAAATATATGTATTTATTACTAAACACTCACTACTAATCTCCTTATGAGATTAGAGTCCAAGATACACAATATCACAGTATTAAAACGACAGTAAATAGCATAACATACACTGGGCCCCAGGGGGAGACCAAACCATATATTAAGAAAGTGGTATAAGAACCACGACTTGACTAGACACAGTGCCTAGAGCACGTAGAATCGCTGGGACCCCAAGGAACCACCCAAGGTAGTGACACAGGAGACCCACAGGGGACGTGTGCAGTGTGAGAACACAGCCGCGAGCGCCGTAGGATTCTATGAGGAAAGTCGCGGTTGGAATTTTAAAGCAAAAGGACACTTAGGAGAGGACTTTGAGCAAACCCCTTTAGACTTAAGGGGTTCTAGGGCCAACACCCACGGGAGCACCGTAGTACTCGAGTTACCTCACCCAGGGAAGCCGGGTGCATAGGTGTCAAAGGGTGTCGGGAATCGTCGTTGATTTCAATGGCGATCTGCTGCAAAGTGCTGCTGCCGTGAGGAAGAAAAGTGTCCGGTGTGATCCAAGCCTGTATCGAAGATGTGAAGAACCTGAAAGCAGAGGGGACAGAGTCTGGGTCTCTAGCCAGTGACCAGGAGCGGAGCAATCGAATGCCCACCGCTGTCAGGTGCTTCAGGTGCGAAGAGGTGAAGCTTGACTCTGCAGCCACGGGGTTCCGGAGATGTCAAGGACAACCAAGAGCCGGATTCGAGCTGTCCCATGAAGGATGTTGAGTGCTGGGGTGTCGGTGCTCGGATTGAATACAACTAGCCTTGGCAACAGCAACCCATGCAGGAAAAGAAAAGATGCTTCTGTGAGGACCAGCAAGGTCCTGGGGTCTCCCCAAGCGATGGAGAGTCAGGGCACATCTGGAGCAACCAGGGAAGCCCAATTAAAGTTAGTGTTGCCTTCTTGGGGACCCACAGGTCAATGGACCAGGGATCGCGAAGGGACCTTGAGAGGAATCACAGAATGGTGGCCCACGGAACACTCGTTGAGTGTAGGCCGGCAATCTTCAGTGTGATCACTGCTCGGGGTCAGGACTACAAGTAACCCAAAGATCAGCCTCAGGGGTTGCCGGAAAGCTGATGCTTCTGCAAATGGACGCGGTGCCCAGGGGTTCGGGTTGCACGGTCACCACGAGGGATACGGGCCTCAGACTAGCTGTGGGCACAGATCGACCTCTAAGACCTCGGAAAACCCCCCTCCTGTGTGGCAATATTCTGCGGAGTCCGTCGGAGCTTCGGAGATGCCAACTGGTTAGTTGCGTTAAAGGTGCCTGCCTTGCAGGGGAGGAACTCTTTTACTCCAAGGGAGATTCTTCAGTCCTCCAGCGTAGTGTAGATCGTCGAAGTACTTGGTTTCTGTGTCAGAGTTTAGTCCAGGTGTAATCTAAAGTCCTGTAGTCAGGGGTTCCTACTTTATACCCAAGGAAGGGGTGGGACAAACTCTGGGGACCCACCTATGGGAGGGTCAGGAAAGAGGGGTGGCTACACCCATTTCCTTTGTCCAGTTTCACGCCAGAGCAGGGGCTGGTAGCCCCTGCAACCGGTTTGAGCTGGACTATGCACAGGACACCAAATGTGCCCCCAGTGCAGACTTCAAAGCACTCTAGGAGTGCACCCACCCAGCCCCAATACACTAAAGCCTGTCTGGGAGGTGGTCACACCTCCCTGTGACAGGAAACCTATTGTCTAGGCCTCCCCTGCCGGAGTTTCGTCCAGCAGCAGGAGGGCAGACTCGTGACTGTGGCTGCAGCATCCATTTTGTGATGCCAGGGTTCTGTTAAGCTGGCACCGGGTGTACCGGTGGTGCCATGTTTCTCCCTCTAGTAGGGTGGAATCATACCTCCCACCCCAGTTACTGGGGTGGAGGTATGATTCCAAGGTGTTTGACACCAAACACGACATGTTTCCATGCAGCCATTCTCAAGTTAGCATTTACCGCGAGGTTATAATGCACTTAAGAGTATATGGTCTGGCTGCATCACAAACAACCCCGGAATGAAGATTCTGAAAGCTGCAGAGGGCTCTGCTCATGCATGGGCACCCTCTCACATGAAACCCAGCACCCTGCCTTCAGGATTGTTAAGGCCTGCCATAGGGGTGACTGATAGGTTTACATGTGCAGTGATATGGAGAGATATAGGGAACCTATATCTCAGTAAGGGGTGGATACACCACCTTACACAGGCTGCTGTAGCAGACCTGTTGTGTCATTTTGGATGGCCTCTCAGGGGTGGCATAATACATGCTGCAGCCCCTGGGAGGCCTCGGGGGTATCTATGCCCTGGGTACATAGTATACCATATACTAGGGACTCATAAGGGTATCCCAGAATCCAATCTGGATTGTACCTAAAGTACATGTAATCAATTTAAGGGGAAAGCAGATAGGCTGGGGTCCTGAATAGCAGGATCCCAGCCAAACTAAGTTGAAAACCAGCAAAACCAGGAAAAAAGTGGGGGCAACCATGCAGTCAGATTCCACCTTCCTACAGAAATCTCAAGTGATATACTTGATGACATCACTGAGGACAGCGTCATCCGCGTATAACAAGGCCGGAACACATCGTGCTGCGATCCTGAGTGCATCTTGAGTCCCCTCCAACAGGTTCTATTCTAGATGATTTATATATAGAACAAAAAGGAAGGGGGCAAGAATACACCCCTGGCAGACCCCTATGGATGTTAAAGCGTCTAATGCAGCTACGGTCCTGATCATACAGCTCTCTTGTTCCGATGGAGGTCACTTAACAGATGGAAAATGTTCATGTCCACCCCCAAGGACGACAGGATCTTTCACAGCTTAACTCTGCTCACCCGATCAAACGCAGATGACAGGTCCATGAATGCCATGTGGAAGGAGCCCTTCCTTGACTGTAGCGTACTTAAGCATGATAAGATGGAGACAGAGGCACTGATCAATAGTACTAAGACCTTCCCTAAAACCATATTGAAAATCTGATATGATGTTTAGTTCACCCGCCCAGGCACAAAGACGAGTTAAAAGTAACTGGCCCAAGACTTTGGCCACTGTGTCGATAAGAGAAATGGGTCTGTAGAAACGAGGCTCTGGTTTATCCCCCTTCTTAAAAACTGGAACAAAAATTGAATGTGACGAAGAGCGAGGGATTCCAGCAAAAACAGCGGCATTCAACGCGTGTGTAAGGTTAGGAGCCCAGACAACTATATCCGATTGATGCAAATCCGTTGGGACTCCATCTGTTCCAGGGGCCTTATTAGCTGCTGACTCAGAAAACAAGAGGTGTATCCACCAGGGGTAGAGTCAATTGAAGAGATACCTTCATCCCCCATCCAGGGGGTCTTCCATAATGATAAGTACCTTCAAAATGAGAGGCCCACCTATCTTCAGTGATACGACACATGATTCTGAAGGCGATTTACTACCTTCCAGAATGTAGTACTATTGGACAATACATTGGGAGGGAGGGAGGGGCACGGGCCCCTCAATCAAGCGGAACAATCCCATGCCCTGCCTTAACACTTTTAAGGCCTTTATATGGTTTTATGTCACCACAATGTTTCCTTTCCCCATCTATTGGACCTGATGAATCGGAACTCATGAAACTTGAATTTTTCATTGGCAGCTGACAAGTTTCCAGATCACTTTTTTATGCATTACGGATTTACTTTGAGGTTTATGCAGCTACTAACAAAGGGCTGAAATAAGTGAAAACAGAAAAAACTACATGTACCACAAATCCCATGAGAGACTGGGGGTACACCAACTATTTTCTATATATAAGGAAGCGCAATTGTCCTTTCTCCTTGTTGATTCAAAAACACAGCCAATTTAAAGCTGAAATTAATAAAACAAGCACTGCAATTATAAATAGAAAGGTGATACAAGTGTTTTCTTCTGAGGTGTTACTATTGTTTATTGGGGGACAATAAAAACAAATAGGAACCCTGTTAATAAAAAGATTAGGGTGGGAAAACATAGAGACATAAATTTATGAAAAATATTCTAAAATGATAAAACATCATAGTAAATGTTAGAATTTTCTATAATTTATCCAAGTATTATTGGGTGGGATAATACTCGCCTCCGTGTCTTTAATAGAATTTGGACTTTCCATTATTAACACTTGCACAATCCACAATTTATGTCAAGACCAGATGCTTCATATCACAGTATTTTAATTCAATTCGATCTGTGTGACACTTGGAGTGACAGTTTACTGCGATTAGAAAAAAGCAGTTCTGTCCTGTTATTGAGATAGAATTCAGAAATGAGCCCCTTCTTATAGATTTTATGGGCTAGAAACCGCATAATAAAAGCTACAAGGCTTCTAGAGGGAACGTGCTCGGAGTTCCCACGCTTCCCAGGTCAATGTGTGAGTTCCTCGTCCAGTCTAGATTTTACTTCTGCAATGTGCTGCCACTCTAAGATCAGAACTACAAATCCCAGGATGCAAAGAACAGTGTGAGCCATTTCTTTTGTGGGTCTTATACAGCTGTCATGCCTTTATCATTTCAATGAATGTTTTTTACACGAGTCCAGTATGTCTTGGTGGTAATAGTTGGATGGATCTCTCTCTGTGCATGCTGGTGCACTGCTCTCATGCTCTCATTACTGAGGATGCCCACGCTGAATAAATACAAACCATTCAACACCTGTCCTTGAATCAGATATGTTCACAATGCAGAGCAGAAAGAGAGGCTTGCTCTTTCAATAGTGTGCTGTTTGTTTTGATGTTGTCTGCTTTTCTTTTCCCTCATTGATCACAAACCTTGTACAACATATTTTGCCAACAGTTGCATAATTTATTGCTTGGCATTAAAAGTGTTCCTGGAAGCCACAGCCCAGTTGTGCAACATGCATTTTGGCAATTAGTGTCTCCATATCTGAAATAAATCACAACTGAGCCCTTGCACAAGAACTGACTGGGGTGACTAAAATTCAGTCACTGCATCCTGTGAGGAAGAAAGGAGAAATGCAAAGAAAGTACACCCACCTTTCACTCACCCGCTCAAATAGGCTTGTGCTACAGCGTCTCAGGCCTTATGCAATGCAGACGGCAGCAAATTCTAGGCGAGCTCATGTGCATAGCGAATGCATTACATGGCAGTGATGCGGGACAGGCGCTGAAATGCGTTAGTCTAACCAAGGATAGTGATACTCTACGGGCAAATACCACAAGCTAGATCTTTGGGGTTTATTTACAAGCCTCGTGCCCTGCCGAAGCGTCACTTTTTTTGATGCTTCGGTGGCGCAGAGTGCAGACCCATGTCTACGCCCTGTGTGGCTTTTCAAAGCCTTGTACATTTGGTGTAAGGCAACGCAGCACAAGTCGCTACGTTGCCTCACACTGAGTCAGGTAGGCGTGCCATGGTGTTGCGGTGGGCGTTCCCACGCAACACCCGTGGATTTGGACACAATCCCAGACTTACAACATAGCGTAAATCTGGGAATGCGTTAAAAACGTGCGCCTCCCCAGGGGTGTCGTAACAAGGAGAAATAACTTTATATCTCCTCATTTTTCTCTCTTTCTATGTGTGCTGCATTCTGCAGCACACCTAGAAAGAGGAAAACACCTCCATTGATTGATTTTGTGCAGGAAGGATCCTTAGATTTTTGTATTTCAAAAATAAACTCCCACTTTAACTGCTCGGCAAACGTACAGTCCCTCAGTGGAATCCCCGTGGCAGAGGCTCCCCTGAAGGCATAGAGACCTCCGTCAGGCAGGCTCCCGAAAGGTGGCAGGCAGTAATCCACCACTTTAAGTGAGGCTTTGAGTTCATACAAAGCTCCAACACAAAAAGATATGCCTTTAATTGGGCTGCCGCTGCACTGAACCACACTTGTTACCGCTTATACATGTCAACTGTGCGGGTAATTCATGTGGCAACCATCGCAGAAGACATGTACACCAATCTCTACATCCCTCAGATCTCACCCATCAAACACCACGGATAGTCACTCACAACTCAGTGAGCTTGACATTTTTTCCTAACCTGGGGTCATAGCCATTCTCCCTACTGATTACTTAGGTTCACAAGTTTGAATGAGAGCCTCAGAAGGAAATGTAGAGTAGGCTTTGAATGCCAAAAGCACAGAAGTGCCGTATTAATAGCAAATTGTATGCAATATAAAAAATAATAACATTAGGGCTTGAAGTAGACATAGATGACAGGTTACTGCAACCTGCTACTTAGGACTGGCATTTTCCAAGACCATGGGATTTTACTGAAATTTTATACATATATATATATATTTATATATTTATTTTTTCTCTGAAGGACAGGGACAACATAGTTAGGAAAAAGAATTAAAAAAACCTCAGAAATTCATTGAAAAATCCAAAGTGTACAGGGACGTTATAGTTAGGCTCAGATTTCACACACACAAAACCAGTGAAATTCCGCCATTATAGTTAGTGAGCTAACTATAACTTACGCCACCGTAATGCCCTACTTATGACCTCACAAATCACATCACTCATGACATGGTCAGTGACATCGCTGATGACATTACTGATGACATCTCATATTACATCACTGAATGAAAATGCTAAATGCTAAATGCATATATTTACTTATAGGGGCTTCAGCCCTCTTCATCCTTTGGTCCATTGTATCATTCACAATTTTGTTCTGCCCACCGGAGCACACACCATTCATCAGGCCACTTCAGCTATTGGCTAACCTAACTGGCCTGATGGCATTCTGCTCTTTCACAAACTGTACGTGCACACACAAAGTAGTGCCCTTCAGTGCAGGGATTACTATTGCAATATGCGCTTTTTGAAATATTTTTCCTTTCAGGCAATGTTTTTTTTTCTTATTTTTGGGGGCCTAGCAGTCCTCCTAACAATAAAGTTTTACAAAAATCATGACCAAACAAAACAAGTATTGACAAATGCATGTTTATTTAGGTCCTTATCGAAAAGGCTCCGACCTGCATTTTTTCCAAAGTAAATCGTTATTAACTGGTGCAAGTACCAGTAGGACTGAGGGTAACAATACTCCCAGTAAGTATTCAGGACATTACCTCTATGTCTTCTCTGCTCGTACCTGTCATTACAAATGAGAAATACCAAAGCAATCATTTTGCCTTTGAATGACGATAAACAAAGAAGGAATATTCATGACAAACCACTTCATGCTTACACCTTAGTGATTTATTATTGAACGAAGAACTGTTACACCAAAGCTGTTATTCTCCATTTCCCTGCCTTGCAGCCTACAATGGTGAAAAACATATTTGCCAAAGACCACATGGCCGTCCTGCAGATCTCTGCAGTAGGACCTGGCCCTCCTGCCAGGAGGCAGCCAAACCTCGTGTAGACCTCCAATGAATGTCCTCTGGAGGAGAATGTCAGCTGAGGGATAGGCCCAGGCTGTGGCTGATATTATTCATCTAATTATAGGAACTGTAGATGTTTTATGACCTTGAGTTACCAACCCAAATGTCACAAATAAAATAAATCTGAATTTTGAAAGCTCCCTGTGCTCTGTAAATGTATCATAAGAGTTCTTTAGCCGTCCAACAAATAGCACATCTCTTCTTCTGAAGATGACGGCGAAGGAAAAAATACAGGTGAGAAAATCTCTTGAGATGCATTCATCACCGATGCTACTTTTTGGAGGGAAAGCAGGATACGTAGGAAGAATCGCTCCTTCTCTAACAGAAAGAAAAAGAGGGCAGAGGAGGACACCCAGATCTTCTTCCCTTTGAGTCACTGTAACTGCTACTCAAAAAGAGACCTTCAGAGTCAAGAACTTTGGATCGACTCCATCTAACAGTTTATAGTGATGTGATTGTCGTGCTGAAGAACTAACACAGCCTACGGGGTGTGAGATGGGACAAGCCAAAGAACAGCTCTTTAGTAGTCTCCCAACTTAAGGTTTCCATTCCTTAACATTGTCCTGTGGTTCCCTGAAAGTGAGAACTGGCATTCACTGTACCATCAGGGTTGCAACCGCTGAGTTTCTGTAGAACCTATCCCAAATAAATTGTTGAATTCCAGGCCGCTGCCAATCTAAGCGAGAAGAAGTGTCCTTACTCCTCTTCGTCAAAGAGCGCCAATGGCCCTCCTGTAGATCCCGGAAGGGATGTGCGGGGCTGTTTTTAGGAGGGCGGTCCCCTTGTTTGTAATGACTGGTACGAGGTCGTGGGACGTAGAGGTAGTGCAGCGTAGAGGTCACTAGTGCCAAGCACTCTAGGGGGCGTATTTATGAGAGACTAGCGTCACTTACGCACCACGTAAAGTGGTATATGCATGTCACAAGGCTCAGAGACAGAGTCTTGGCATGGCTTTGAGTAGCCTTATACATTTTGAGTAATGCAACACAGTGCAAATCACTGCGTTGCCTCACTCTGCGCCAGGAGGCGTTCCATGGGAGTTGCAGTGGGTGTTCCCATGCAACACCCATGGAATTTGATGCTGCCCCAGATTTACAAGAGCATGTAAACCTGGGGAACCGCCAAATCGTTATGCCTCTCGAGGTGAGGTGTAATGAGGAGAAATATCTTTCCATCTCGTTTTTAACACTTTCCATGTGTGCTGTATTCTGCACCACACATGGGAAGAGGAAAACGCCTCTCGGGATTGTTTCTGTGAAGGAAGGTATCCCGTCTTGCACAAAATAATCCTGCCTGCACTGGAGGCACCCTTACACCGTTATGCAAGGGTGCCTACGTTGGCGTTAGGCTGCAGAAACAACACCAGCGCAGGCAGAAAGGACAGGAATGCACCGTATTGCATAATTACTGTGCATTCTTGCCCTTTTACTTTGGCTTAGGGCAGAACAGCAAGGTGCCTTGCTGCACTGCCCTACCCCAAATTCCTGTAAATGAGGGCCTAGGTGCTGCGGTGAGCACGACACAAGAGAGAAACACATCCTTGTCTCGTGCCCTTCTGGACTCTTCTGATCTGTGGCATGTTGAATTTAAGGCACAGATGGTATTTTGAACAATAGGGGCACATTCCCTTTAAGACTGTGTGTAATTGTGAGCCTGGGTTCGAAGGTGAGTTCCCTGATAAACCTTCAATGACAAGCACATTAACAAATCTATATACATAAGTGCTATGCTGGGGCCTGGGGGGCGGAGGGGTCAGAGGAAAGGTCGCTGTTCTCCTCCATGGCCAGTACACAGCAGTATCTGTTTACACGAGGAGGAAGCACACCTCTTGTGGTCCGTGCTGACGTCACGTGCTGTGACCCGCAGCCGCTCCTTCCTCTTATCTGTCACTCACAGGAAGCCCTTAGATAACACACAACTACCAGTGCTTGCCTTAAGGCTTACTACCGCTTTCTCTGTGTGTGCCTCTGCAGGGGAGGAACTCGAGGAGAGAGCGCCATGAAGATCGCGGCCTTCAACGCCAGGCGCTTTGGAATCAAGAAGTGTAACAATGCGGACGTCATGTCAGTCATTACTAGGGTGAGTAGGGAACTTTAACCGACATAAGTAATGTGACAACCGCTGCTTTCTGGTGATTGAGACTGAGGGCTAAAATGGGATTTGGAAGTTTACTACCGGACTGCTGCCTCTGAAATGCCGGCAGGAGAGGAGTCAGTCAGTCAGTGTTCATTCAGAGAGTCAGTCACCAGGCTCCACTCTAACACCCACTCGCCCCAAGGAGCTACCAGAGATAGGGAAAGCAGGAGATGCCATGTTACATTAATGTGACTGCTGACTCACCTGAGGGAAGGCAGGGGATGAGATGCCATTTTATGTTAAAGTGATTGCTGACTCACCTGAGGGAAGGCAGGAGATGTCATTTTATGTTAATGTGACTGCTGACTCACCTGAGGGAAGGCAGGAGATGAGATGCCATTTTACGTTAATGTGACTGCTGACTCACCTGAGGGAAGGCAGGAGATGTCATTTTATGTTAATGTGACTGCTGACTCACCTGAGGGAAGGCAGGAGATGAGATGCCATTATACGTTTAATGTGACTGCTGACTCATCTGAGGGATGGCGGGAGATGTCATTTTATGTTAATATGATTGCTGACTCACCTGAGGGAAGGCAGGATATGAGATGCCATTATACCTTAATGTGACTGCTGACTCACCTGAGGGAAGGCAGGAGATGAGATGCCATTTTATGTTAATGTGACTGCTGACTCACCTGAGGGAAGGCAGGAGATGCCATTTTATGTTAATGTGACTGCTGACTCTCCTGAGGGAAGGCAGAAGATGCCATTTTACGTTAATGTGACTGCTGACTCACCTGAGGGATGGCGGGGGATGCCATTTTCTGTTAATGTGATTGCTGACTCACCTGAGGGAAGGCAGAAGATGAGATGTCATTTTATGTTAATGTGATTGCTGACTCATCTGAGGGAAGGCAGGAGATGAGATGCCATTTTACGTTAATGTGACTGCTGACTCACCTGAGGGAAGGCAGGAGGCGCCATTTCACGTTAATGTGACTGCTGACTCACCTGAGGGAAGGCAGGAGATGCCGTTTTATGTTAATGTGACTGCTGACTCACCTGAGGGAAGGCAGGAGATGAGATGCCATTTTATGTTAATGTGACTGCTGACTCACCTGAGGGAAGGCAGGAGATGCCATTTTATGTTAATGTGACTGCAGACTCACCTGAGGAAAGGCAGGAGATGCTATTTTATGTTAATGTGACTGCTGACTCAACTGAGAGAAGGCAGGAGATGAGATAACATTTTATGTTAATGTGACTGCTGACTCACCTGAGGGAAGGCAGGAGATGAGATGCCATTTTATGTTAATGTGACTGCTGACTCACCTGAGGGAAGGCAGGAGATGCCATTTTATGTTAATGTGACTGCTGACTCACCTGAGGGAAGGCAGGAGATGCCATTTTATGTTAATGTGACTGCTGACTCACCTGAGGGAAGGCAGGAGATGCCATTTTATGTTAATGTGACTGCTGACTCACCTGAGGAAAGGCAGGAGATGCTGCTGCTATGTTAATATGACTGCTGACTCACCTGAGGGAAGACAGGAGATGAGATAACATTTTATGTTAATGTGACTGCCGATTTACCTGACTTGGGTGGAAAAAAAACACATTTTTGGAGACGCTGGATCATAGATGCTGGAGGTAGTGCTGCGGGGGAATGGGGGGGGGGCTGCAGCCCCACCAAAATAACCATACTAATGTTCAGAGGGTGAAGGAGCAGTAAATATGCTTTAAAATGTATCTTGTCACAGATAAAAGTCAAATGTCAGAGTGTATCTTCCGGCAAATTGCTCCTTACTGTTCTGAGGAAACTAGTGTTTACTTTTTGAGAGGGTTTTATAAAAAGAACCATGTGACAATCATGAGGGGGTACAGTGAGTTTGAAAGGAAGACTGTAGTTTGTCATAGTGGCTACCACAGGATGCTTTAGTGGTAGATTTGCGACATTGTGCACCAAGATGCACCACGGGCAACATACCACACCCTTTCCACTCTCCTGCTGAAAGGGCAGGGCTCATGTGCTACACATGTTCTTTGTGTGACGCTCGGATTTTTCACAATCACTGTGACTTCAGTGATGTACCACTGATGGCAGCCCCCCAACTCTGAACATTGTTCCAGCTGCACTGAGCTCGGCACCCCAATGATGGCAATTAAGTAATTAGAAAAATCCATAGTATGACAAATCCATAATTATGTGAAAAACACAGCAGAATCGCATCATTCCAATGGCCCTGACTATATGCCATCCACTCTCAAATCTTGGCTTCCTCATTTAACCAACTTGTGTGATCCTTCTCCCATCACTTTACTACATTGGGTATAATTTTCCATAACCATCACTTTACTACATTGTGTATCATTTTCCTTAACCATCACTGTGAGAAGCTGGCCTGGTATATGATGTCCACTTATGTAAGTGGGCCCCTTGCACCAGTCCAGACACCCCTTATGGTGATTTAGGAGGTCTTAGACAACCTTAGAAAGCTCTCTAAGTGGTAGCCGTGGAGAGCAGCCTTCAGGCTTACTCCAGAAGGAGTGTAAAGCAGCTTGTTTTACCAGAATGCAATCTTATAGGTATAGATTAAGTGAAAAAGAACCACACCAAGTATTTATAAAAATATGTATTTATTATAGAATACTCTATAACACATACAAATATCTCCTACTCGGGGATATGCACAATGCACACAATACTTTGCAAAGAAATCAAGTAAAATAAATAGCACAGAATACACAGTGAACCCCCGGGGGGACCAAACCATATACTAAGAAAGTGGTATAAGAATCACGACTCGAGTCAGGGCGATGTTGAGAGGACGTAGAAGTGCTGGGACCCCAAGGAACCACCCGAGGTGAGTGACTAGGAACCCCACGGAGAGTGTGTGCAATGTGGGAACACGACCGTGTGCTCCGTACAAATCAACGTGTAAGTCGCGGTTAGAATTTTAAAGATTAAGGACCCTTCCCAGTGGACCCTAATGAAACCCCATGGAAGACAGAAGGTTGGAGAGCCACCCCACCCGTGGATACCCTAGTACCCACGTTACCTACATCAGCGAAGCCGGGTGCAAAGGTGTGAAGTGGTGTGGGAAACCGCCATCGAACCCAATGGAGGAATTCAGGAAAGTGCTGCTGCTGAAGAAGAGGAAAGTGTCCGGTGGAATCCGAAGGTGTATTCCTGTTGAGAGGTACCTGCAAGCAGAGGGGACAGAGTCTATGTCACTCAGGAGTGACCAGGAGATCTGGAAGACGAATGCCCACCAATGTCGGGAGTTGCAGGAGAGTTGACGATGACCTTGACTCTGCAGCTGTGAGGACCAGTCGACACTGAGGAAGACCAGGAGCCATGCACGAGCTGTCCTATGTCGGATGTCGAGTGTTGAGTGGTCGGTGTCCGGCAGGAGCACCAACAAGCCTTGGCAAATGCAACCAATGCCGAAGGTGCAATGTAGGGACCAGCAAGGTCCAGGGGACTCACCACAAGCAGGGGAGTCAGGGCAGGCCCCGAGCAATCAGGGGATCCCAAAAGAAGCAAATATGACCATCAACAGGACCCACAGGCCGGAGGTCCTGGAGTCGCAAGAGGACCTCGAGCAGCTCACCAGAAGATGCAGGCCATGGTGCAAACGATGCAATGTGGACAAAGACTTTGGTCACTGGAGATGCTTGAGGTTGGGGTAACTTGGAGCCCGAAGATCTTGGTGGAAGGTAGCCAACAAGCATTTGCAACTGCAAGTTGATGCGGTGCCTAGGAGTTCAGTTCCTGCGGCTCCCACAAGGAATACTAGCCTCAAACTTGGTAAGAGGGGAAGGCAGGCCTCGAGAGCTGTGGAGAACCACCACCTGTGTTGCAGAACCTTTCGGAGTCCAGAGGAGCTCAGGATCAGCAGACCGGTCAGCTTAGTTGCGGTGCCTGCGAGTGCAGGGAAGTGACTCCTTCACTTCAAGGGAGATTCCTTCAGGTGTCTTGGATGCCCACAGGCCTTGGAAGGTTCCTGTATGATGCACAGGCACAGAATATGCAGCAGACTGGAAGGGAGACGAAGTCGAGCCCACACGAAGTCCAGCGAAGTCCAGAGTGCGCAGACGGTAGAAGTAGAAGTGGTGTCTGACTTGAATCTTGTCCCTCGACGAATCTAGGGTCCTACACCCAGGTAAGCCCTTAAGTGCCCTAAAGAAAGTGTTGGGACAATTCAGGGGACCCTCCCAGGGGAGGGTCTGGACAAGGGGAGGTTACTCCCATGTCCTATGTCTAGTTTCGCACCAGAGCGGGAGCCAACGGCTCCCTGAGCTGGTTTGAACTGGACTATGCACGGAGGCACCAAATGTGCCCCTCATGCAGACTTAGTGGCACTGGCAAGCGCACCCACCCGGTCCCAATACACTAAATCCTGTCTGGAAGGTGGTCACACCTCCCTGTGGCAGAATGCCTATTGTTCTGCCTTCCCCTGCTTGAGCTTGGCTCAGCAGCAGGAGGGCAGAAATGTGTCTCTGGTCGGCAGCAACCATTTTCTGCTGTCCGGGACTAGAAGGCTGGCACCGGGAACACTGAGAGCCTAACGGAGGGCTCTTCCACAACATGTTTGATACCAAACATGATAGGATTCGTTGCAGCCAATTTCGAGATGGTCATCGCGTAATTATGCAGTGCCCCCTCTATATGGTATATGACTGCTTCACTGACAACCCGGGAGAATGGACTCCGTAGGCTGTAGGGGTGTCCTGCTCATGCAGGGGCACCCTCACCCTTAGAACCAAGCACCCTGCCTTCAGGATTGCAAAGGCCTGCTATAGGGGTGACTTGTAGGTTTTAAGTGCAGTGACCCTAGATATAGGAAACCTATATCTTTAGTAAGTGGTGCTAGCACCAGCGTACACAGGCTGCAATGGCAGGCCTGTAGTTACAGTTTGAGTGGTCTCCCATGGGTGGCATAATGCATGCTTCCGCCCATGGGGGACCTCTGGGGTACCTTAGTACCATATACTAGGGACTGATAAGGGTACCACAGTATCCAATCTGGGATGTACCTAAGTACTGAACACAACAACTTAGGGGGAGGAAGCAGAGAGACTGGGGTCCTGATTATCAGGATCACAGTCAGACTAGTCAATAACAGCTTAGCACACAGCAAAAAGTGGGGGTAACCATGAAACTAGATCCTACTTTCCTACATTCACTTTACTATGTTGTGTATCATTTCCCTTAACCATCACTTTATTACATTGTGTATCATTTTCCTTAACCATCACTTTACTACAGTGTGTATCATTGACAGCCCATTGATGGGGTTCAGGATACGATCTGTGCTGCACAAAAACCTGGCTTGAGTATGGTTGATATAAAATAATCTTGCTTCACATTTAATAATTACTTGGGCTATATCGAGAACACGACAAATGGACCCATATGGGTAACTCTTGGCAACTTCGTCAGGGCATGGGGGTATTCTTGAATTTTTTGTTTTGTTTTTTGATTACTTTAAATAAATATCACTCAATTCAGTGATGCAATCGTATGTACTTAATTGAGACACTGAGAAATATTGAAAGAAATATATATTTTTTTCATTTCAACTTCTTTATCGTGCTTTTTCATGACATTTTTTGTCTGAGATACATCTTCGGATGCTTCAGTTTGTGTTTTGACTCTCAAAACCAAGCCCGACCCCTGGCTCGGCTCTCTCCAAGGCTGCCATGTGCTTCCATCCGCTCCCCTGCCACCCTCCCCCCTCTTCTAAATGTAGTGTCTCCTACGCCCTTGGCAGAGTTAGTTACATATCAGCCAGTGAGGAAAAGAGTAAGGCACAAGCCCCCTCCCCCCATTCTTCCCTTTAACATCCAGTACACCTGGCGGAAAGTCAGGCATGAGTCAGGCTCCCCTTTGAAGGTGGTAAGGCATTGAAGAGTCGGTCACTAATCCAGAAGGGTGGGGGCAGAGTCAGTCACAAACTTATTTCTTGCAAGAGGCAGGGAATGTGACAACAGTCATGTCACATTCACCTCATAAAGGAAACACTTATTCACACGTCAGGCTGTGCCTGGCGTGTTCCTGTCGTTACCTCCGAAACTGATGTGACTGACTCTGCCCCAGCCCTACCGTCCTATCAGAGCAAAGACACGCTGGCTTATGGGGAAGTCTCTCTGTTTACGTGGGAATGTTTGCTCTCTGTAAATGTCTTTAATCAGACATGCAGGAAGCGACTGCAGGCTGTGGGCTCCGGCCGGTCACGTGGTCATAGTATAATTAATTATTCACAAACCCAAGTGAATGCCCCGACCTTGAATGCCCCGACCTTGAATGCCCCGATCCTTGCTCTTCTGCGGTCCGTTGGAATGTTCCGATGCTGTCTCCAGTAAGCCTTGCGCACTCTGCGGAAATTGCAAAATGTTGCGTTAACCTTTCAGAATGTTGTGAAAAAAGAATAGTTTCCAATTTGCACAGCCCTGGTGATGGCTGGTGACTTATCGGAACGCGGACAAACGGACAGTGTTTAGAGCTCACTTTGGATTTAGTCTACAATAACGAAAATAATATAATATATGAATACAAACACACGTAAAAACTAAAAACTAGGTACCCATGTATTGCACACTTCACAAGTGAATTATTGAATTATAAGATAACCTACGTCACAAAGAGAATGACATCAAATAATATAAAGAGAGAGAGAGAGTAGGAAATGTATATTGTTTGATTTATTAAAAATCTTACAATAAGCAATAGGATAATAAAAACCAAACATTTAAGCAAATTGTTAAGATACCTACATGAAAAAGTTAATTTAAAATATTACTCCTCAGCCTATTAAATTCTCATATTAAAAACACATCAGCAGCGGAAGTCAAGGTGGAAAAGTGCAAGGTTATTCAAGTGAATTCAAATGTGGTTTGGCCTCAAAGTGCGTCAAAGTGCTAGACATATAGGGCCTCGTTTACAAGCCCCTTCTGCTGCCGGTGCGTCATTTTTTTTTCTATGCAACGGCGGTGCAATCAGTGTGCCATACTGCGTCATATCTATAAACTGACACATTGGGTCGAATGCGTCAGTTTGTATAGCCCTGGGTCACATTATACCTGTGCCAGGTATAGGGGCTCATTATGAGGTTTTACCGTAGGGCAGCGCCGCAGGCCTTCCTGCTGCGCTGCCCTACGGTAAAAGAAAAGGGCAGGAATGTGCTGTATCAGATACAGCGAATGCCTGTCCTTTACCCCTGCGCCGGCGCACAATGGGCTGCCGTGCGCCAACGCAGGCACCCGTGCACCATGGTGCAAAGGTGCCTGCATTGCGGGGATGAATATTTTTGTGCAGGAAGGAAACCTTCCTGCACAACAACAATCACAAGAGGCTTTTTCCTCTTTCTATGCGTGCTGCAGAATGCAGCACACTTAGAAAAGGAAAAACGAGGAGAAATAAAGATATTTCTCCTCATTTCACCTCACCTCGGGAGGCATACATTTTTGGCGCTGCCTCAGATTTACAATTTCACGTAAATCTTGGTCAGTGTCAAAAAGCCAAGGATGTTGCTGAGAAGGCCTCAGCAACACCCATTGCACGCCCATTTAACGCAGATAACTAGGTTAACCCCTTTACCGCGGCGAACATTCCACGCCGGTGCGGCACTTCAAAGGAGTGGGCGGGACCGCGTCGGCCAATGGACGTGCGCAGCACTACCGAGGTAGTGCTCGCGACGGCCGTTGGCCGACGAACGCAGCGAAGGGGTTAAAGGGACCCATATTTATGAGGCAGCATTAAGCCAAAACAAGCATATGTAATGCAATAGGTCTCGCATTTACGCAAGTTTGAGCTATTGGCATTGTAAATGACAATGCCTTTTATTTATGTTTTGGTTTTTAAAACATAAAGAAAAGCCATTATCATTTACAATGCCAATAGCTTAAACTGTCGCAAATGCGGGACCTATTGCATTCCAAATGCTTGAAGGCATCACTGAGTTGCACCCTTCTGTCTCCCATGGCCCCTGAAGAGCTCCCCATTTGTTACTAGTTAAATAAATAAGCCGGTTGTGACAACTGCGCACAAGGGACCCTCCATCAGGAAGTAGAAACTTATTAAAGAAAATAGTGCTTACCGACTAAAGAAGACATACCGTGTAACAACCGAAGTATATGGGCCAGTCCTCAAGGGAGGTTAGAAATGAAGACAAGGCGGTACTAAGGAGGGACTAACAAACCTATTAACAAATCAGAAGACAGCATTTCCTTAGGACAATGACACAAGCCAATGACAAATATGGGCGGAGAGTGGGTAGGGCTTCAAAGACATACTCCAATACAGCATGCCTCCCAGAGCAGCGCATGCGCTGTCCAGGCTCGACCTAAAAAAAGCGCATCTAACCCCGGACACTAAAAATAACTGATAACAAGCAAAGGCTACTTTAATTGTTTTTAAATGGCACAGCGAACACAAGTATTTATTTAACTTGCAGTTCACTCCAACGCTTGACTTCCAACAAGGGGCTGCGCCCCGGAGGAGACTGGGCGCTGCTCTAGTAGTTACTGATTGTAAACTTTGCTCGGGTTTATGAAGAGTTAAAACAGTCAGCATTCTGTGAACCCTCCATTTGTGCACGTGGTCACTGTGGGGTGGACTGTCAGTGTCCCTAACAGTGTAGCGACAGGGATGGGGGCGGGAGGCAATAAAATAAAGGCAGAAGCTGAGGGGGCGAGTGTTCTCATATGTGTAGAGCAGCTGTTAAAAAAAAAAACGTGGCCCCAGAAATGAACTCCAATCTTCTAGAAGAGCAGGAGAGCCCTCGGGCAGAGCCTGGGTAGGTGTGAGGCCCAGCAGGCTCTCTAAGAGTGGCCCGAGTATGACCCTCTGGAGTCAGAGAGGTGTGGTGCAGCGGCCAGGGCAGCTGACTTCAGAGCACAGGGTTCACAGTTCGATCCCCGGCTCCGGCGGCAGCTCAGCTCAGCACCATGTGACTCTGGGCAATAGCTCACTTAATTTCCACGACGGCCCCCAGCGCCTTGAGACCCGTAAGGGTGAGTAGCTGCGCTATATAAAAATGGACTTACTTACCCAGCATCGGCCTGTGGGCTGTACCCTGGAGCTGCCCCCAGTGGAGGGGGGCGAGGCCTCTCGCCGGCTTGCAAGGGCTTTCATCCACCAAGAGCTCTGAGAAGAGAGGGGTGCTCTTCTCAGGTTCACATGGAATGCTTCATCACTGGGGAAGTGCTAGGGACTCGGGAAATAATCGAGGCCACTGATTGAGGGCGGAGCACTAATACCTTACTTCGAGAGCGCCCCTCAGAGTCAGGTACAGACAGTCGCACATTAGGCAGCGCTGGCAGTCGCAGACAATAAAAAAAACATTTATTAGTCACCGTTGCTCCAGCGGTGAGGCTGGAAAATAAGAAAGATGAGACGTGGTGGCCGTCCTGCTGACTGTAATTAAAATGTATTAGGAAGGAAAACGCACAAATGTACGTGAAGAGCTGTTTAGACTAAAAAAACAAGCAAGGGGTGGGGAGAAAATAATTTAAACAAGCATTTGCAATGCAATCGGTCTCGCCTTTGGGACCTTATATGTATTTAGCTATGCAGCACATTAGCTTGGTTGCTGAAACATCTACTGTTCTTTAACATGGAGGGAAAGTAAGCACCAAACTGCGTGACACGCCAGGTTTGGGAACACATGGAGAGAAATATTGCCTTTCAGCGGGAAATGGTAAAGTCCAAAGCTCTGTTTTTAATATAAAATCAGGGCCTTCGGTGGTCATATCACTGAAAATACAAGATTTGAAAAAAATATTACTGTCTACGGGTGCTTGTGGAAGACAATTCCTATCGACTGGAATCTAGAGAATGCTAAAGTGATTCTGGTATTTTACTGACCTCTGCTGGTCGTTTTCTATCAAGACAGTTAAATAGAGGCAGTTGAACAGAAAAAAAAGGCCCTAAGCGGAAGCAGACTAGTCCTAGGGCTGATCTCCAGAGCCCACAAAGTACATAGACATATAAGTATATACTAAAGTATATACAAGAGGTCTCTAATGCTCGACCTAAAAAGCACTATGACACGTCTCACATTGACTGTGGAGGTCTTGATTTTAAAAAATCAGAATTTTTGAACTGCCAAACTCTTAAGTGGAAGTCCACCAAACCGGCAGACTTTTCCATTTGAGGAGCGCATTAGATGGGAGAGTAAAAGGCTGAGAGGTGTGGGATTGCAACGATGGCTTCGGAAACTCACATGTTCCGAACTTTGAAACAGCACGCATTTTGTGGGTGGTTTCCATTCTGCAGACACTTGCAAATGAACACTGGCGAAATGCTGCTGTGTGTCACTAAACTGAAAGCTTCCTCCTCACATTGCTATCGTGGGTAGGGAGGAGGAGGCAGCTGCAGCCCATAAGAGGAAGAGAAGAGAAGCTGTTCAAAATACAAACAAGCTGCGGGGCTTGAGGTGTTGTTCTGGGAAGATTAGGTGAACTGCGAGCAGCAGGGAGGACAGAAGGAAAGACAAAGTAGTGCACTCAAGGAAAACATATGGCCCATATTGAAAGGATTCATGTAGCAGGGTCAGTCTCCAGGGCGGAACAAAAGGAGGGACTACTGAGTGTATTCACCAATGAAAAGACAGCATTTCTAAAGGACAGTAAGAGGAGCCAAAGAAAAAGATGGGCGTTTTCTTGAAGCCCATAACAAGATACCACATGTCTCTTGGAGACAGCGCATGCAGAGCATGCACTGCCTACGCAAGACCTAAAAAGTGGCTTAGTGCTGCCTCGTAAATATTGAGAAGACTCCTGCGCCACGGAACGTCACAAAAAGTGACGTTCTGGCGGCGCAAGGGGCCTCATAAATGAGGCCCTTTGTATGCAGGGTTGGCGTTCCCACGCAAAAAATCCATGCAGACCTGGCACTGTGAAATTTACATTTCAGTGCGTCACTCTATGACTTGACTGCGTCAAAATCCTTACACCTGCTCAGACCAGGTGTAACGATTGACGCAGGGCTTTAACAATGGGGCTCAACTATATGTTCTGTTGCATTGCTGAAGTTTTGTTAGATTTACGAGCAACTCCAGCAATGCGTAACTTTCAGGCCAACAGATGCGTCACAATTTCTGACGCATCTGTTGAGGAAACAAAGGGGCAGATCTACAAGAAACTAACGCAGCGCGGTGCCGCAAGTAATTTTGCTGCGCCGCGCTGCGTTAGTTTCGAAGCACAGGGATGCAACATACTTACAACAATATGTTGCATCTCTGTGCTTCCTCTGCGCTAGCGCACAAACTGCTGCCATGCGCTGGCGCAGGCAGCCTTGCACCGTGGTGCAAGGATGCCTGCGTAGTGGGAGATTGTTTTTGTGCAGGAAGGGGCAACTTCCTGCACAAAAACAATCAATTGAGGTGATTTCCTCTTCCAATGTGTGCTGTAGAATGCAGCACGCATTGAAAGAGGAAAAAAACAAGGAGAAATTAAAACATTTCTTCTCGTTGCACCTCGCTACGCCACCCCTAGGGCGGCGCAGCATTCTGACGCATTTCCAGATTTACGATTTCTCGTAAATCTGGAAATGCTTCAGTGGACATGGGTGTTGCGTGGGAACACCCACAGCAACATCCATGTCACGCCCCTAACACGCAAAGTGTTGCGTGAACAGGGGTGATATTTACAAGCACAGGTTAAGTCACGTATGGTGACTTTACCTGTTCTTGTAAATATCACTTAGCAGGCTGCACCACCGGTGATTCACGCAACGTGATGCACCGGCGGCGCAAGGGGCTTGTAAATCTGCCTCAAAGTTCTCTGCACAGGGGCGTTTGTTGCTTGGCAGACACCAGCAGGACGCTGTCTGCTCAACCACAGGGCGTTGTTTACTCTCAGACATTGGTTAACTTACCCATGTCAGCGGCTTGGGAGCTGAAACCCTGCAAAGATGTAACCATGGTTACAGACAAATAACAGTCCTGTCTCAGTGGGTCCAAAGGGTGTTTTACTGTAACAGAGTAAAGGGAAGCCTTTTGGCAACTTCCGATCGGGGTGGGGTTAGTATAATGTGACATCAGGCTCCTCCCTCCTTTTCTGCTTCACAGCACACCTTCTCATCCCTGACCTAAAGTCACCTGGGTGGGCAGCTGTGGCCCACCGCGTCCTGTCTTTAAAGATAGTAGGGAATTCGTTGTTAGCTCAAGAAGATGGCTTTTAGGCAGTCCTGGTGATTAAGTGAACAGTATTGCATGCTGGAACTTGTAGGCACATTCTTATAAGAAGACACATGAAACCAAATACCTCAGAATTCTTTGTCCTGCTGGTGTAAAAGGCAGACGCTCCTGAAAGTCACCCTCGTGACGTGGGTAAAGTGACAACTCTTCAATCGAACAGTGCCCTGTACATGAGCTGCACTTTGCAAACACTGACCATGTTTTGTATTTACTCTCTTAAGGCATCATTACGAGTGCCTGGAACAATCCTAGGTCTCCCCTATCCCCAATATTGTTACTGGGGGTCCGGTAATTCCAAATATGGATTACACGTTTTTGGTGAACAACACACACGAACTGGTGTTTTGGTGCCGATTCCCACGTGTGTCTGACGTGTTTCACACTGCTTTCGAGATCTCCGTGTGAAACACCACAGTCTATTCTGATAGGGCTAATAAGTGCTGTTAGGGCCCCCTGGGGATTACCGAAGACACCTGTAATGAGGCCCATGCAGGTTACAAACGGTAAAGAAAAAAGTGCTGTATAGAACTGCGTGAATTAATCGTAATTTCTGGTGAGTGTTCTGAGTGCATTCTATTCCATTATGTTATCTACTCACTGAGTCGCTACAGAAGGGGAACACTCCTACCCAAATCCCTTTTAGTAAAATGAACAATCCCCCCTTTTAATTCTGGACAATGGTACCCTGCATGGGGACAGAAGCCTCGCTGCCACGTGTCAGGGTGGCTGGGTTCATGAACCCTATACAGGTTCGAGTCCTGGCTGCCCGCACATTCTTCTCACTGGACCACCCAAGAGACATATGTATCCCCAGACACCCCTCCCGAAGCTCACTGAGGCACAGAGACTCAATCGGCTCCTCCTGGCGGATGAGTCCTAAGGAGGCCGAAACATGTCGATGGTTGCTGGTAATCCTGCTCAGAGGTCACGCCGCCTCTCAGTTTGGGCTGGAGTGACCCTTTTGACGCAGGAAAACATCAGATTGGCACAAGATTCGTCTCTGTCAGTTGTGGCACCGTGTGTAAAAACATTTGACTGTAGTGTAATGATAGTGTGATGATCATGTAATGATAGTGTGATGATCATGCCTTAAACAGTCCCTACACTCCTTGGTGGTTTTCTCTCAGAGTTTGGAAAAACACAAAGGGGTAGATTTACAAGCCCCTTGCGCCACTTTTGCGTCGTTTTTAACATGGGGAAAATGACGCAAAAGTGGCGCAAGGGGCTTGTAAATCTGCCCCAATGTGCCTAAGATGCAGAGAAGGATGTAAAAGTCGTGAGCTCTTCTGTCGGCGGTTTGTGTCTCAATCTCTGCACTTGTTTCGTTTTAGATCATTCTGCGCTACGACATCGTGGTTATCCTGGAGGTCTTCGATTCCAAGGAGAAGGCGGCGAAGCTACTGATCGACAAGCTGAACAGGTGCCCGCGTAGGCCATTGATTATCAATAGCTAGTGTAATAGCGCCAACTACAAGCTGAAGTGTCCTTTGGCGCTTAAACAAAAGGCGCTGCAATATCCCATATCTCCACGCTGATGTTATGAGTTTGGAATGGATAAAAGGCTGAGCAGCCCCAGGGGATTGCAGCTTGTTATCTACAGGTGCCTAGAGATCTCGGCTGCTGTCACATACTTTAATGAGCTGAGTCTTGCTGTGTGTTGTTACCTGAGGCCATGGTTCTTCTGTAAGGCAGCCGCCTAGGGTCTGGCACCATATCTTGCACACTGACATGACAGAGCACGTTCACTTGTCTTACTCGTACAAGGGTGGACTCCCTTCCATGCTCCCCGGTGTCCCACAGGGGCCATGTCCTCCTGTGTCCTTCAGTGATGCTCTAGCGGGCTGCACCCACCCCCAGCAGGGCTGCACCCACCCCCAGCAGGGCTGCACCCACACCCCCAGCAGGGCTGCACCCACACCCCCAGCAGGGCTGCACCCACACCCCCAGCAGGGCTGCACCCACCCCCAGCAGGGCTGCACCCACCCCCAGCAGGGCTGCACCCACACCCCCAGCAGGGCTGCACCCACACCCCCAGCAGGGCTGCACCCACACCCCCAGCAGGGCTGCGCCCACACCCCCAGCAGGGCTGCACCCACCCCCAGCAGGGCTGCACCCACCCCCAGCAGGGCTGCACCCACACCCCCAGCAGGGCTGCACCCACCCCCAGCAGGGCTGCACCCACACAGGGCTGCACCCACACCCCCAGCAGGGCGCACCCACACCCCCAGCAGGGCTGCACCCACACCCCCAGCAGGGCTGCACCCACCCCCAGCAGGGCTGCACCCACACCCCAGCAGGGCTGCACCCACCCCCAGCAGGGCTGCACCCACCCCCAGCAGGGCTGCACCCACCCCCAGCAGGGCTGCACCCACCCCCAGCAGGGCTGCACCCACCCCCCAGCAGGGCTGCACCCACCCCAGCAGGGCTGCACCCACCCCCCAGCAGGGCTGCACCCACCCCCAGCAGGGCTGCACCCACCCCCAGGCGGGCTGCACTCCAGCCCCAGGCGGGCTGCACCCACACCCCAGCAGGGCTGCACCCACCCCCAGCAGGGCTGCACCCACCCCCCAGCAGGGCTGCACCCACCCCCAGGCGGGCTGCACCCACACCCCAGCAGGGCTGCACCCACCCCAGCAGGGCTGCACCCACCTCCAGCAGGGCTGCACCCACCCCCAGCAGGGCTGCACCCACACCCCCAGCAGGGCTGCACCCACACCCCCAGCAGGGCTGCACCCACACCCCCAGCAGGGCTGCACCCACCCCCAGCAGGGCCACCAAGCAGCGTAGAACCTGATGGCAGGTAATGGCGACAGGGACCGCAGGATATATCTCTTCCCGCTTCTCACTCACAAAGGAAAGCTGGCAGGAAGTGCTCCAACACTTATCTTGTTTCAGCCATTTATTGCATCCACCTCAAGCCAACGCTGTACACAGCCTCAGGGTCAACATCTCCTCTTCAACTGCGGCCTCAGGAATCCCTGAGACTCAGAATCCTCCCTGATGACACCTTGCAATTAGAGAGGCGGCACGTGAAGTACAAAAGGTTACAACAGCACCCTCAGGTACTCACTGCAGCTGCTCCCTCTGTCAGTTCTAGGCCTTTAAAGCTCTTTCAATACACTTAGAGTGGGCTTTGGCACCGACCAGAGGAGAAAACAACTCTCTCACCTGATGTCATTGTCTGTATAGTATATCCTTCCACTGCCTGCAATGCACGAGGGACTATTTTACATCTCAAATGTGCACTGAATCAGGACACAGTAAGTTCTTTATCTCATAAAACAATTGCTTCTGTCAGCATTCATTGCCCTTGGAATTTGGATATTTCATCATAGACTTCTTTGACCCTCTCCTGCAGCCCGCACAGGGACTGGCTCCTCAGTCTGTTTGGGCAATTACTCTGGCCTTTTTTTAATTCTGGGTAGGAGCCCCCCAGAACTGGGCACATAACGCAACAGCAGAATCAAGACCTAGACATGAGACTCCAGGGGCTGTATTATACAATGCGATGCATTTTCCTTGTTAGCGCCGGGCTCACCTTTCAAAAGGTGCTCTCGGCGCTAACAAGGAGAGTGCACCATATTAGATTGAATGCGCTGCACCCAGGGCTGTCGTGAACTTGTGCTGCCCCTAAGGCAGTGCATTCAAGTGAAATAAGGAGCGGCTTTGAAGCAGCCGCTACGTGTTTCACTGTACAGGCAGCAACCCGCCTGCACTTTTAAGAGGGTGAGAGATCCCCTTGCAGGCGGGTGCAGTGAGTGACTGCGAGGGGAAGTCTGGGGGGTCCATTGGATCGGCTTTCCCCCCCTCCATGGGACAGTGTGTCAGGGTCCCTCCTGGCAGTTCCTTTACCTTGCATCTGTGTCTATTATAAAGCGCGGGCGTAGAGGAAAAGAGATTTCCTCATTTGCATGGGGCCACGCACGCGACGTTATAGTTATGTGACAATCTCAGTAACAACGTAAAGTTTTAAACTCTAAAAACCACAGAAATTCACCAGTTATAGTTATCTCAAGTAATTACAACTTGTGCCGTAAGGTAACTATAACTTGCGCCCTCACCATGCACTGCTAATTACCCCACATATTACATCACTCATGACATCTTCTATGACATCATTGATAATATCACTGCAATGTTTGCAATTAAATTAATATTGATGAGAATACTGAGCATGGTGCGTGCACGAGTTTCAGTTACTTGATATAAGTATAACTGGTGAATTTCTGTGGTTATTTGAGTTCAAAAGATTACAAAGCCACTGAAATTTTCACCTAACTATAACGTCACTTTAACCTATGGTTTTTCAGTGAATATATATTTATATATAAATACACACACACATACACACACACACGTATATATTTATATACATGCACATATACCTTAAATCTTCAAGGTACATAGATGTTATTAACAGAACATCTGTTTTACCTGTTTTAATTGTATAAACTTGTATACGCTTGCCTTAAAATATTGTAATAGTCGATATTCGTGATGCAGTATTTTACCAGGACACTGTTGAAACCTCGACGTTGTTGGCGAATCCCTGCGGATGGTAGCTGGTGTGGTTAGAAGAGACGTGTGTATCATTCAGTGATGCACCTGGTGTCATGCACATGTCCTCCCACCCCCTGTAACCTATGTCTTTATTTCTGATTAGTTGTACCAAGGGATGCCCTTACAAGTACGTCATAAGCACGCCTCTGGGGCGCGGAGACTACAAGGAGCAGTACCTCTTCGTTTATCGGTAAGAAGAATCGTTGAGCGCCTCTATTTTATGTATGTCTGTCCACTGTAAAAGAAATGACTTCAAGGCGCTCGAACAGTAAATGTAAGGAGTCGCTAGCGGAGTTGAGCGTGTTCTAGAGTGACCACCACCTTACTCTGGTCCTCACCTTTTCACCTACACACCACTGCTATCAGATGTATCAGTCTGATAAGTTCACTGGAAGGAAACCAAGACTACAATACCCAGAATGCTTTAGACAGGCAGTGCACATGTAGTTATTCCGCGAAGACATGCTCAGAGCGCAGAGCTCTCCAGTACTGATAGAGGTAGAGGTGCTTTCAGTACCTACAGCATCTCTTCATGCTCCAGTAACATTAAAGATTGTGTCAACACAGGTGCCTCTGCCTGTGGGGTCACTGTTGTCCCTTACTCAAGGGATGGGCTGGGTACCATTCAGGAGGAACACCCACCTATTTTACAGCCAACCATCAACCTTTTAATTCTTAATTTTTAAATACAAACGTCACCCTCTAGAATTGTTTTATGACCTGCCGTCATCCCTCGAGCCACCATCCTGCCAACCAAACATTATTCCTGGGTTGCTATCTTCGTGCCTACTGGTGACCTGAGCCCGCACTTGAGCAGCGTAAACGGCGCAACCACTGGGCCTGGTGCTCTGGTGAACTCGGTCCTAGTGAAAGAATGAATAGTTATTTATGGGCCTCTTCTGGCTTCAGGTCTGCAGACAAAGGCTCATAGCTGTCACTCTTGGGAAGCATTAAGGCTGTGGTCCTTGGTTTGACATGTACAGTTAGCAAAACAAAAACAAAAATGATGAACAAGCACTGGCGATGCCAGTATAGCTGACTTTAAAGGAATGTTGTATGGGAATCTACTGATTACAAGTAATTAGCATGGGAACAGATATGCATTTGTGTGAAGCAAAGAACTGTAGAATAAAATTGGTGTACGTCTAAGGGTCAGGTGACAGTTGCACTGTCAAGCCAGACCTAAAAATCACCTTCTAAATCCTCCCATCTGTGCTGCTGCCAGAGAAAAACAACAAAAATTATCTACAACTCTTTAATAGCTTCCAATGGCATGTATGTGTCCTTAAAGTTCAAAGTTCAAGCTTAGGCAGGTGGATAAATAAACAAAATGATCACAGCTGTGTGGAGGGCAAGCATTTTTAGGTCGAGCCTCGAGTAGCGCGCAAGCGCTGCTAGGCGAGACTTATAGTTAAGGGGTTTCGAAAGCTGACCAGACGCTCGTGCGTCATGGCCTTTACCTGCGGTTACGTTGCAGAGGCCGACATCTGCTTTGCATTATCGTGCCCGATAATGCAAAACAGATGTCTTGCTGTGCTGCGCACGCAGATCGCTCGCTGTGCGCGCGCACGCGCACACCACTGCTCGCCGCCCCCACCTCCTCCCCGCTCGTTATTCCAGCAAACAGACCATCAGAAAAGACCGACCCCTAGAATGGGGTTGGGGGTGGGAGGGCGAGTTTCTCTGGTGGCTGTCAGCACACGTCTGCTGGATAAGGAGGGGCCATTACATAAACGAGTTATTTGAAGAATCGGCAGGTTCACTTCTGCCCCGGTTCTTCGCAGAATTACCACGGAGTTATTATGTGATTGGTTTAGCCTAATTAACAGCGCAATACAAACAGACAGATTCGCTCGACCTACTAAGGGCTTTCACGTCATGGATGACAAGTTCAGCCACTCGTGGCTATTTAGGAGCAGCGTGATGCACTCTGGGTCTTGTAGTGAGTATTGTGAACAAGACAAGACTGGCTGAAGGTTACTCCTATGACATTCGAACACTTGGCTGCTTTGAGCAAGTGTAGGTGTGTGGTAAAAGAAAAACGCCCTAAATTAAGAGCTGTAACACATTAAATCTTGCCCAGAAACGGTAGCGACTGAGGAACCTTGAAAGTGGTTGCTCACAAACAGCCCAGCCATTTTGCACTGAGTGAATAAGGCAGGCTGCCCACCCTCTACGATACCACGCCCCCAGGAAAGAAAACAAGCATTGGCATAGCCAATAGGTCTCGCCTTTCGGACCTTATAAGTGTTTAGCCATGCAATTGTGCTGCATAACTAAATACTTATAAGGTCCCAAAGGCGAGACCTATTGGCTATGCCAATGCTTGTTTTTTGTGGAAGTGCACAACTTCTGCCCAATCAAAACATGTACTCCTGACTCAACATGTGGGCCGAGCCAAGGCCCCTTTCTAGTGATGCTCACTGCGCTGTCAAGCCAGACCATGAAAAGGGGTGAAACACAGAAAAAGAGACAAACTGTAAAAGTACATCCGGGAGAGGTAAAGAAAATAACGTAAAAGCAAGGGTGGGGAGCAAAAAGATGAGGAGATACAAAGAGGAAAGAAAGGGAGGAGGAGAAAAGGGTGAAAGGAAGGAACGGTGAATGAATAGATGTCTGGGTACAAGAATGGATGGATGAAAAGCTGAAAGGATGGTGGAGGAGCTAAAGGCTCGATAAGTGAAAGTAGGAATGGATGGAGGAATCAACAGACGCGCATAAAGGTGGAGGACGGAAGAGTGGATCTGTTGATGCATGCATAGTGACATACTTCTATTGATGACTGGAAGGATGGCCATATATATGAAAGGGTGAAAGGGTGAAAGGATGGATGGATGGATGGATGGATGGAAGAAAGTATAATTGTATGGGCGAGTGGACCCAAAGGTAAAGGAAAGAACAGATGGATAAATAGATGGAAGGGTGAGAGTAGGAGCAGATAGTGAAAGGAGAAAGAAAGTGTGAGTGGAACTCTTCTAAGGAGGGTTGGGTTTGCTGTCTTTGCTTGCTCGGTATCACAAGACGTGTGGCTCAAAGTGGGGACGGTGTATTAATCTTATGGCCACCCCCTTGCTTGTGCCTGCTCATTTCAGTGTTGTTTCCTGCGTGACTGCTGATGTATGTCTTGTTATTGTGTGTTCATTTGTTTCTTGTATTAAGGCTACTAATTATGTGCTGTTTCTTGTGTTCCACTCATTCCATGTTGTTTCCTGCGTGCCCGGCGAATTGTGTATGCCTGCAGAGGTCAGTGTTGATCAACAGGTGTTGGCTTAGTAATCATTATGAATAAAGGAATGAATGACTGACTGAATCCCAAACTCATAAAGCACACTGTCTTTCAAAATGGAGTATTCTGGCGCTAAAATTTAAGGGCCTCATTTATAAGGTTTTGGCATAGGGCAGTGCCACAAGGAATCTTGCTGTGCACCCCTACGTCAAAAGAAAAGGGCAGGAATGTGCTGTAGCTATAAGATACGATGCGTTCCTGTCCTTTTCCCCAGTGCCGGTGCACAATTGGCTACTGTGCGCCAACGCAGGCACCCTTGCACCATGGTGCAAGAGTGCTTGTGTTGTGGGGCTAATTTTTTGTGCAGGAAGGGACACCGTCCTGCACAAAATCAATCAATTCAGGCGATTTCCTAGAAAAAGGAAAAACGAGGAGAAATGAAAACATTTCTCCTCGTTGTGCCTCCTTAGTGCCAGCCCTGAGGTGGCATCAGAATCTGATGCATTCCCAAGTTTACGATTTCTCGTAAATCTGGGAATGTGTCTCGTTCCATGGGTGTGGCATGGGAACACCCACAGCAACACCCACGGAACGCCCCTTTCACGTAGTGATCTGTGTGAAAGAGGCACATATTTACAAGGCCATGTAAAGTGGCTTTACGTGGTCTTGTAAATAGGGGCACATTGCGCCACAGGAACGTCAAAAAAGTGATGTCCAGGTGCCACAAAGGGCCTCATAAATGAGGCCCTAAATCCGATACTCAGCCGAAAAGAGGAGGGAATGATGGATGGCTAAATAAGGGAGTAGCACAGTGCATCAGAGACCAGGAAGAGCCAGGTCTTCAAATGCTTTGTAGGTCAAGTCTAGAGTCAGCGCACATGCACTGCTCTGCGAGGCATGCAGTATACAGTTTGTGTGGTTTGGCCACACCCACCACTTTTACTTGGTTCCTTCTTGTACCTTTCCAACTGCCTTTCTTTTGTGTGGTGAATTGGTACCATTTGTCCTTCCTTTGGGTGTGTTTCTCACGCCCATGGTGACTGGCCCTGTTACATGGGTCAGTTCGCTTCAGGCCATTTCATGCTTGCAGCGTACTCTTTTAACATTTGTTTTTGGCCGGAACACTAGCACTCGTGTTTTGAGTCGCTGTGCGCTTGTTTAGTCAGAGATTACTTAGAGCACTTGAAGACATAGGTTTCCATGGAATGCTGCCGAGCACATGCGTCATCAGACCCTGGGTCTCGGCAGAGAACGTGGGCTTCCCGTCCGTGGTTGGGGGGCCCGACTACTGTGCCCCACCAGTGGTGAGTGAGACCTAAACACCCAGTCCCCGCAGGGCTGATGAGAGTACCCCTTCCCAGAGGAGAGTACTCTCATCGCCCATGAATACTCCCATTGCTCTTTGTTGCGGTGCGATAGCCCAGGTTAATGCGCCGGCTGCGGAGAGCGTAAAGGAGACGCAGATAGAGTTTGTGTCTGTATGCCGCAAGTCATAGGTGCGACCCTGGATGGTTCGATACTGCTTTTGAACAAGAAGAGGTACGTTTCGTCATATGATAGGTAGAACGTCCGGTGTGCTATCTGTCGGGGTGTTGTTTTGCAATGCCACCTGCGTCCCCTGACCTCGGCTCCATTATAATTGTGGCCAGTCTCTCTTGCGGCAGCTGACCCCCCCCCCACCATATGTTAGTGCCCAGTCCTTACTGGCTCCCCTAAACCCAGCCCTCTGGGATGGTGGGCCAGTCCTTCCTGTACCCTCTGGCCCCAGCTTCCTTTAAATGTTGTGCTAGTCTTTTCGGTACCCTCTAACGCCATCGCCCTTTGAATGGCCTTCCAATCATTCATGCACCCTATGTCGCCATACCACTTTGGTTATTTATTTATTGGTGATTTTTTCAGTAGAAGCGTATCACTCGGGAACTGCTTCTGTTAGTGGGCGAGAACCATTCTTTCCTGCACGCTCCTCTTAAGTTGGAATAAAGGCTGCCCCCTCAAATATCACACACAAAATATAGCTTCCAAGTTTTCAGTAGGCGTGCATGTGACATTTGCATGTCTCATGTGTGACGCTTTAAGGGACACTGGGTCGCAAGCAGCTAAAAAAAGAAAACTGGTGCAGAGTATAAAGTTTAATTCTTGTTTTATTTTTGGAACCAAGGATCTTCAGCTTTTAACATTGTGAGCACCGCAAGTACCAGAACTCACAGGAAGAAGAATGATTACATTAAGTACTCACACCTAATTTAGGATCATCTGGGATCACCAAAGTTGTCCCAGTTTAGGTCGCAGCCTACTTTATGCTTTGGGACTTAGTACACAGCCAAGGTGAAAACCTCACTCCGTTTCATTACTTTCACTTTCCAGGACTGGGCTTGTGTGTGACAATGTAATGCATTTTGGGTATTGTAGTCTTAGTGTCAGTGTACCTATTTAAACTAACACATGATAGCCGTTATTTAAGTGTGAGAAGCACAGGACTAGAAACAGTGTCTGTAGTGACATGGCGTAGAGTGGCCACTGTAGTTGTAGGACGTAAATTTTAAAAATTCTCAGAGCATACATTTCAAAAGGAGTGGCATCACATATGGTGGCACATTGCAGTGTGCACACACCTTCCTCTATTGTCAAATATAACATGGGCAGTAGCAAGCCAAGTGTCGAAGCAGGAGCCTATAGTGAGGGCATCAGAACCACATTAAAGATTATGTTGCCAGCTTTAAGTAAGCATTGCCACTTCAGCTGCTGTTTTCAGCTGCAGAAATAAATATCAGGCAGGCTTGTGTTTCACTTTATCTCCTCTGCCCTCCCCTCCCCCCCCTCCCCACCTCCCGCCTGTCCCTGCTTACTTAACTCTGTGTCTTCCTCCCTGAGCATTACACACTTCAGCTTCTGAAACAAATATAGACTCTCTCCTCGGACCAGTAAAATCCAGTATCGTGATTGCCTTAAAAACACAGCAGTCCAGCAGCCAGGCATACTCCAGCATGCACAATATCCTAAAAGTCGATTAGTACACATTCAGAACCCAAGCAGTCTTTCCCAACTGTTCGCCCCCCAAAAAAACAAAATACACAAAACTCTCACCTGCAACTCAGCACCACCTCCTCATCAGTTCACCACCACCAATGCAGCACCAACTCAGCATCAGCAAAGCACCAGTGCAGCACCACTTCAGCACCAGCGCAGCACCACCTCAACATCAGCGCAGCACCACCTCAACATCAGCGCAGCACCACCTCAATATCAGCGCAGCACCATCTCAGCATCAGCACAGCACCACCTCTGCCTCAGCACAGCACCACCACGAGCACAGCCCCATCTCAGCAGCAATTCAGCACTAACACAGCACCACATCAGCATAGAATTAACTGAGTTTTACTCAGCACCAGTGCAGCACCACCACCTCCACATGACTCAGCACCACAGCATCACTCAACAGCACTTGAGTATCATTCAGCATCACCTGAGCATCACCTCCGCACCAGCACACCACCAGCGCAGCACCACCTCAACATCAGTGCAGCACCATCTCAGCATCAGCACAGCACCACCACGAGCGCAAACCCCACCTCAGTAGAAATTCAGCACTAACACAGCACCACTTCTGCATTAATTCAGTTTTACCCAGCACCAGTGCAGTGCCACCACCTCCACATGACTCAGCACCACAGCATCACTCAGCACCACCTCAGTATCACTTAGCATCACCTGAGCATCACCTCTGCACCAGCACACCACCACCTCAGCACCACCTCAGTCTAGCCTCAGAATCTGGCATCTGTTGATTCTCCCCTAAAGCCTGTCCGTTGCTTATGTTGTAATTCAGGTACTAATTCCCAACCTCCGCCGTCCCGTTGTTTATGTCCCCCCTTCCATAACAAAACAAAAAAAAATATATTGAATAAATAAACAATAAATAAACAAGCATTAGAACTGGCAGGAAGAAGGGCAAAAAAACTAGAAGACATTTTTATGTTAATTCTTTTTTAATAGGGTCGTTCAGTTGTACTAAAGTCTTCTTAGTTAAATATATAAGGTAACAAAAATGCTTATAACACTTTTTTATTATACATTTTCAACATGCTGCACAGCAGCCACAATACTCTACAACATAGCTTAAAAACATTGGCAAAGCCAATAGCTCTGGCTAAACACTTATAAGGTCCAAAAGTTGAGACCTATTGGCTATGCCAATGCTTGTTGAATAGGGCTTCTGAGTCTGTGAAAGGCAGCTCGCTGGGGAGTTGGTTCCATGCCCTGGATCCTAGAACCGAGAAGAAGATTTAGCATCCTCATTTCTGTGTTGTGTTTTGCATGTTTATTCATTTTAATGTTGTTTGCTGTCTGCCTATTGATCTGAGTGTTCTTTGCATAAGCCTTTTGTTTTATGAGCAGTTTTCTGCATGACTACCCTGTTCTCCGATGTTGATTTTCTCTACTCATGTCTGTTATGTAACTCCTGCATGCCTGCTCATGTCTGTGCTGTAACTCCTGCATGCCTGCTCATGTCTGTGCTGTAACTCCTGCATGCCTGCTCATGTCTGTGCTGTAACTCCTGCATGCCTGCTCATGTCTGTGCTGTAACTCCTGCATGCCTGCTCATGTCTGTGCTGTAACTCCTGCATGCCGGCTCATGTCTGTGCTGTAACTCCTGCATGCCGGCTCATGTCTGTGCTGTAACTCCTGCATGCCTGCTCATGTCTGTGCTGTAACTCCTGCATGCCTGCTCATGTCTGTGCTGTAACTCCTGCATGCCGGCTCATGTCTGTGCTGTAACTCCTGCATGCCTGCTCATGTCTGTGCTGTAACTCCTGCATGCCTGCTCATGTCTGTGCTGTAACTCCTGCATGCCTGTTCATGTCTGTGCTGTAACTCCTGCATGCCTGCTCATGTCTGTGCTGTAACTCCTGCATGCCTGCTCATGTCTGTGCTGTAACTCCTGCATGTCTGCTCATGTCCCAATTCTTGCTTCCACTGTGTCAGTTCATTCCCTTGTTGTGTCATATTTGCCAGCGCCTTTCTGTGTTATTTTTAATGTGTTTGCTCTTTTCTTTGTTTCTCCTTGGGGGGGTGGGGGTTGTTCATTACTTGTTTGCTTCCTGTATGTCTGGTCACTTGTTTATGGTTCATGTATGTGTAGAGCCACCCAGCTCTTTCCTAACAATGTATCCGCATATCACCCCTCGTGACCGGGCTCGGTCCGAGGGTATAAAATAAACGGGCCCAGGTCGCACGTGACCTTCGGCCGACACTAACAACAGTGTGTGTGTGTGTGCCTTCCTAGCGCGCTTTGCAGGCCACGGCACATACCTGGCCCCCGCGTGCTACACTGGCGACGAGGGGAGTATGGACCCTCGCTACACCCCCACTCCGCTGCAAGTTGGTCCGGCGGGCTGAGACAGTCCACCCAGCCGTCAGAAGGCTCCCAACAATGGATTCTCCCCGCCAGCACCGCCGTCCTGAACCCGTTTCCTGCAGAGGTGTGTTGCGGCGGCAATGAGGGATGTCAACCCAGTCTACCCTGGGCCGCGCGGTGAAGTACACTCAACTCGGAGCGGAAGAGCTCCGCAAAAGGGGTGAACTGCTTTGGAGGTCCGGCCCGCGCAAGACACACGGCTCGAGGGCGGAACTGGAGGACTGGTAACGTGGCTCAGCTCCAGCCGTCCAAACGCCTACAAGAGGAAAAGGCCCCTCGCTACCTGCTGCAATGTGAAAATATTTGTGAAGAACAACGGTCAGAGTTGGAGGCCAGATAGGTCCTCGGATAGCCGGAGCTATTATTAATACAAAGGTAGTCTTAATCTAGGTATTATTAGTGAACGCAAAGCGCCAACAAAATTTGGAGAACAGAGTATGCAGGGACACAAGGTTGTTTGAATGATACCACATTTATTAACATCATAAATGAGTATCAATCACATTAGGAACTAGTCCTGGTGCTCACACAAAGGTGAAAAGTGCGTGAAGTGATAAGTGCTGGTGACTTAAAATTTACATCGCATTGACAACACTATACAAAACTCCATAATTAATAAAATATATTTAAAGAGTTTCGGTTGTGCACGTGCCTGAATATCAACCAGACCAAAGAAATTAGGGCGCAGATTATCCAGGGCTGCAAGTCCGTTGCGCTGAGGCACCAGATGATTTGCCAATTGGGAATATCTCTGGACGAGATCCTCATCCTAGCCCGCTCCCACAAGTTGTCCAACAAACGGGCGGAAGAAATGGAGGCCGTTCGAGTTCGCAACACCCAGGCTGCCCAGATGCAGAAAATGGTCCACATCAAAGAAGAGATGGTGGAGGTGGTGCAGTGGCGATCTGGACCTGGACCTGGACTAGGGCGAGTCACAGGTAGCCGGCCTGGTGGGAAGTGTGGAAATGCGGTTTCGACCACAAAGCGCAAGACCGATGCCCAGCGAGAGGACAGACCTGCTCGAAGTGCGGCAAGGCCAATCACTACGCCAGCGTCTACCGAAGTGGAGGAGGACGCTCACGTGGAGGCGCATCTAGAGGACGCCCCACGACCCTATGAAACTTAACGCTTGAGGAGAGTGACACCACGGAGACAACAAGAGAACAAGGAGCTACCGCTTACTATGAAGATGACGACAACACCTTTGTCATCTCATTCGCAGGAAGGCCTGTCACAAGAAGCGCCCCCTCCAACGTGCGATGTACAAGTCAACGGGACATCCGGCACGCACTGATAGATACGAGTGCGTCCGTAAATGTAATGGACTCTGATCAATACGAAAAACTGTCGCCCAAACCACCCCTTGCACCCAGTTCGGCCAAAATCTACACCTAGGAGGAACAGAACCCATACCACTAAGAGGAGTAATCGAGGTCGAGGTCTCTAGCTCTGAACACTCCTTGAAGACAAGATTCCACGTAACGGATAGAAAAATGGGAACGCGGCTGGGGTGCCACACCGCGGAGGACCTAGAGCTGGTGTTCTTCGCCAAGCAGGTTCACAACACACATGCAGAGGACATCCTGAGCGAGTTCCCGCAGCTCTTCCAAGGCCTGGGTAAACTGAAGGGACACCAAGTGAAGTTGCACATAGACAAAGCAATCCAGCCGAGAGCACTGCGACACCGGCGCATTCCTTTTCATCTCCGCCCCCTTGTGGAAAAGGAGCTGCAAGACCTGGAAGACTTGGGGGTTATCGAAAAGGTGTCAGGCCCCACCCCATGGGTGTCCCCACTGGTAGTCGCACCGAAGCCAAAACAACCTGGCGCCATTCGACTATGTGTCGACGTGAGACTTCCCAATCCGGCCATCCGGAGAGAGAGGCACGTGACCCCAACGATGGATGACATTGTTGCTGACCTCAGTGGAGCCCAATAGTTCTCGAAGCTGGATTTGAACTTGGCCTACCATCAGCTGGAGCTGGCGCCCGAAAGTCGCTACATAACCACTTTCTCGATGCACGTCGGCCTCCGACGGTATACCCGTCTCAGTTTTGGTGTGTCCTCCGCCGCAGAGGTGTTTCAGAACGCCATCAAAGAGACCCTCCCAGGCCTGGTCCGAGTGATAAATCTGAGTGATGACATCCTAATATACTCACGGAGTCTGGAGGAACATCACGTCTGGCTGAGAGCGACCCTGCAAAGGTTGGCAGACTGTGGGCTTACCCTGCACAAAAGGAAATGCGCTTTCTATCAAGGGTCAATAGACTTTTTCGGATACGTCTTTTCACGAGACGTACTCCGCGTCGACCCACGCAAAGCAGAAGCCATCAGGAATGCCCCGGTCCAACAGAATCTTACTGAAATCAGGAGCTTCCTCGGGATGGTGACATACTGCGGGAGGTTTATCCCAAACCTGGCCACTCTCTCTGAACCCCTGCCCCAGCTGACGAAGACACACACACCCTGAGAGTGGACCCCCAAAGAGGAGTCGGCGTTTATGAACATCAAGAAGGCACTGCTGGACCAGACGACCACGGCGTATTTTCACTCCAAGAGGAAGATGGAGCTTGTGGTAGATGCCAGTCCCGTAGGGCTGGGGGCAGTCCTTCTGCAAGAGAATGAGAAGGGAGTCTGTGTCCCTGTCACCTACGCCAGTTGGGCGCTGTCCCTGACAGAAACTCAATACGCCCAAGTAGAGCGCGAGGTTTTGGCCATAAAGTGGTCGTGCCAACACTTTCACCTATACCTTTGCGGTCATCCATTTCGAGTAGTAACGGATCACAAACCCCTGCTACCACTGTTTGATCAATAATCACGCCTAGCACCCCCAAGAATAGAGAGATAGGCGATCCAGCTGCAAGCATATTCATTCCAGCTGCTTTACAGACCAGGGGCAGACAACCCAGCTGATTTTCTGTCCAGGCACCCCACCCAGGAGGACGGTGAGACAGCGCCTAATGACGCCATACACACGGAGGCATTTGTGAATATAGTAGAGGCCAATGCCTGCCCTGTAGCCGTGATGACAGAAGATCTTCAAGCTGCCGCAGATGCGGACGACACCTTGGGAAGGGTGAAGGAGGCCCTAGAGAAGGGCCAGTGGCATCAGTTCCTCGAGGGAGCCAAGCTGCTCACTGCAGAAAAACAAAATTCCCGACGCCAGCTCTGGAGGGAACGACATGAACTAAGTGTCAGCGGATCGGGACTAGTGCTACGGGGACAACAAATCGTTGTCCCAAGAAGCCTATGCCAGCGAATGGTCACGCTTGCCCATCAAGGCCATCAAGGGACCGCCAAGACAAAGGCAAGATTGCGCACAAAGGTATGGTTCCCCAACATGAACGAGATGGTGGACGAAGAGGTCAAGCACTGTTACCCGTGCGCCATCAGAGGTGTCAACCCCACTCCGGCACCTATAATAACTGAAGAACCCTGCCTTATGCTCTGGACCAAGATTAGCATCGACTTCGGGAGTTTCCCGGATGGGAGGCAGGCCATGGTAATCCTGGACTCTTTTTCAAAGTTCCCCATTGATACCCTCCACGGCGTTCAGCCATGTCCAGCCAGCTTTGGAGAAGACGTTTGCCATGTACGGGCTTCCGGAAGAAGTTAAGTCAGACAACAGGCCACCCTTCCAGGATCAAGACTTCCATAACTTCCTGGCACGGAGGGCTGTCAGGCATCGACGGATCACCCCCCAATGGACTCAAGCCAACGGGGAGGTGGAACGGTTCATGAGGATGCTCAACAGGGCCCTCAGGATTGGAGTGGACCAACACCAGGATCCGGAAGCATGCTTGCATCAGTTCCTACTCGCATACAGGCAAACGCCACACTCCACGACTGGTAGCGCCCCAGCCTCGCTCCTGCTCAAGTGATCACCGAGGGACTTAATTCCCGGAGGACCCGAATTGGGCGCCGCCCGGCCTGGATGTCAAAAAGGCCCAGCAGAAACGGCGGGCAACTAACGACAAAGTACCGAAGCCGCAGAGCGAAAGTTCCAACACTGCAGGTAGGGTCCAGGGTAGTCCTCAAGGACCGTCACCCGGGCTGGAAGTTTCGCACGCCATATGAGCCGGAAGTGTGGACAGTAACATAAGTGGATGGCACCATGATCACGGCCCAGCGAGGCAGGCACACCGTAAGAAACGTGTCCTGGTTCAAAGAAATCACTGGCGGCTCAGCCCTCGATGATCCCTCCCAGGAGGAAGACAGAGAGCCCTTAGACACCCAGGTGATGCCCGCTCTGGCAGGGGATCAAAGTCCTGCATCCGTCGAGCCGCAGCCCATGACCAGTACACCTAGGAGCGACCAAGATAAACGAGTGTCACAAGAGGTGTCTGTGAGGTGTCCATAGAGCACAACAGGCAACTCCGGAGGAGAACAACACCGGAGTCAAAGGTACCTGTTACGACCCAACCCTCTGCCCAGCCAAAGGCTGAGAGACTATGTGTGCTGAACAATCCGTGCACATGCTGGCTCCACATTGGCGATCCTGAGCAATGTTTTCGAGATGTCTCTCTCTATTTTGTTCTATGTGTTCTTTTCCTCTAGCTCTATTTTCTTTCTTTCCCAGTTGCTAATGTTTATCTAAAAGAAAGGAGGGCTGTAGAGAGCCATCCGGCTCTTTCCTAACAATGTATCCCCATATCACCCCTCGTGACGGGGCTCGGTCCGAGGGTATAAAATAAACGGGCCCAGGTGGCACGTGACCTTCGGCCGACACTAATGACAGTGTGTGTGTGTGTGTTTGTGTGTGTGCCTTCCTAGTGCGCTTTTCAGGCTGCGGCACATACCTGCTACAGTATGCTTGCTCATTTCTTTGTGTTTCCTGTGTGCTCATTTTTGTTACTGATTGCTGTGTCGTTTACAGAGACGATGTAGTGAAAGTGAAGGACATTTACCAGTACGAAGATTCACAAAAAGGGGATGAAGACGCCTTTGCACGAGATCCTTTCGTTGTGAGATTTGAGTCTAAAACAACAGGTGAGTTTAGTGCACACAAGGAAGAGAGTCTCATAGGTGCTTAATTCGGAAAAGAATAAACGCCCAGGGATGTAGCTACAAATGGTGCAGCTGGTGCAGAGCACCGGGACCCGGTGGTGGGAGGGGTCTAGTCTGCCCAGCACGAGCTGATGTTATTTTAGAGATGGCCTTTTCTGATTTTGTTTTTAGGCACAGAGCATGCCAGTTTGGCTGTGTTTATATTTCAGGGGGATGGGCACAGAGGGGGCAGAGGATAAGGGAACAATAAAAGAGAGGGAAAGGATGAAAGAAAAGGAGAGGGTGAAAGAACAGGAAGGCGGCAGGAAAAAGTGATAGAATGTGAGAAGGAAATAATGTGGAGGAAGAAAGAAAGGAGATAAGGATGAGCAAAGTGGACAAGAAAAAAGGAAGAGAAAGGAACCAGCAATGAGGAGAGAAGGGACAGGGGATGAGGATGAGTGAGAGTCAGAAGAGGGGATGAGAGACTGAGGAAGGGGATAGAGAGGAGAGCATTAAATGGATGCAGGAGAGGAGAGTGGAGTGGAGAGAGGGAGGTGAGAAGGGATGAGGATGAGTGAGAGTCAGAAGAGGGGATGAGAGACTGAGGAAGGGGGTAGAGAGGAGAGCATTAAATGGATGCAGGAGAGGAGAGGAGAGAGGTGAGAAGGGATGAGGATGAGTGAGAGTCAGAAGAGGGGATGAGAGACTGAGGAAGGGGATAGAGAGGAGAGCATTAAATGGATGCAGGAGCGGAGAGGAGAGTGAAGTAGAGAGAGGAAAGTGAGAAGGGACGGGGATGAGGATGAGTGAGAGTCAGAAGAGGGCATGACAGACTGACAAGGGGATAGAGAGGAGAGCATTAAATGGATGCAGGAGAGGAGAGGAGAGTGGGGTGGAGAGAGGGAGGTGAGAAGGAAAGATTAGTACAGTGAGGAACTTGGGACCTGTAAATGACATTAGTGTAGCAGGTGCAGTGACACCGGCATCCATGGGTGTGAAGGGCGCGCTGCACATCATTCATAGCAGTATTGTATTGCCTGCTCGGGGCCTAGTTTCATAGCAATCAAGAAACTTTTATTTTATTTTCTGGGAGAGGATGTAGCCTAACGGCCAGGGCGGTCGATTTCAAATCTGGGGAACTGAGTTCAAGTCTCGGCAATGACGCTCAACATCCTGTGATTCTGGGCAAATCATTTAATCTCCCCGTGCCTAACAAAAATGAATGTGTCCCCATGTAACGCAACTGGTGCTATGTAAAGCGCTCTGATACCCGATACCTTCGGGTCAAGTTCGTGCTATATAAAACTCCGGAAAAAAATAAGTACAGAATAAAATTCTGTATCATAAAACAAACAAGCCTGGATAAATAATCAAACGCATCAGCCCATAGAGTGAATTAAAAAGCACTCACATTAAAAATCAGGTTCCTAAAAACAATCAAATTTAACAAAACATTCCTAAGGCAAGCAGGTACATTACTTTTGAGTGGTGCTCAAAGCCCCAGATTGAAAACAAGAAACAAGAAAGCACAGTTTGGGTGTGAACAAAAGCTGTAGATATAGGTAAGCGGGGTCTAATCTGGTTGAATCCACAAACAGACAATATAGGCCTTAGATATTTATGACGGAAGGCAGAGAAATTTAGACGTAGAAGTGCCATGTCATGGAAGTACAGATGGAAGAGCTGTCACAGGTGCATGGAGGCAAGGTCGATTGAGAAAGCCAGACCCCTTTGGAAATAACAATTGGTGAAAAGTATTCAGTCTCAGGAATGTTAAGAGACGCCAATGGTGCTTAGACATGTCCAATAGGAGGAGGTATGGCTCCATGCCCGGGACTGAATTAACCATGACATTACCTGAAACAGCTGTTTCCATGCAAGCCACACCTCCATGGACTCCCCCAGGTGTCTAGTTTTGGTAGGTTTCTCTAGATGGCCACCGAGCCAGGGACCAAAATTGCAGGTGACCCCTTGCAAAACTAGGTCGTTTTGTGATAGATAATTTTGATGTCTCCACAATACGTTTTGGCCCTTCCCTGTCACAGGCACTTGGCCCACCCACCCAAGTGAGACACTGTTTTTCTCAGGAGATTCGGGGGAATGCTAGGTGGTTGGAAATTTGCGACTGCCTGCAGATTCCAGGACTTTTCCTCATGGAAATGCAAGGAAAATGAGTTTTTGTTATGCAAAGTATGAGCTTTGCAGTGGATTCTGGTTAAAAAAAAACCTGGCCAAAGCTACGCAAGTCATGAACCCTTGGACTCCCCTGGTTGTCTAGTTTAAAAAAAATTGTAGGTTTGCCTAGATGCCGGCCGAGCTAGGGCCCAAAATCCACAGCTACCCATAATGAAAAAAAACCAAGGGGTACTTACTAAGGACCATCTTACCGCCACAGATATAAATCTGGAACTAATTTGTTAAAGTTAATCCACCACTTACACTGGTTGGTTTTAGCACCTCCAGAAAAACTGGCTAAAAAGTATCTGAATATTGAAAGCAAGCCTTCTGAAGGCGAGCCATAAAGACATCTCAAAGCACCGACCACTGTATCCTCCATTCACACGCTATTCACGCACCACACACAAGACTTACATACCGCCAGCCACGGGCCCAATCCAGCAGACCAGTGCACTCACATCAACATAGCGCCACCATGCGAGGGCCCATCACATTCATACGCCACAGTACAGAATAAGTTTGACTACATTTTACCACCGGTCATATACCCGCCTCCTTCTTTCTGAACATTACCGAGCGCATGCTGAGTGACCCTTTACTAATGGCTCCCATGACAGTCACATGAGGCGCAGGAAGACATGTCTTTCATGGCCCTTAGCGCACTCACTGTGCTAAATCCAACTCCTTCCAGTTTGCGGTCGCAAGTCGGGGGTGTCCGAGTATGCCTTCCTCCGAGGGCTCATTCCTCGAACTGAGCGAGCATATCTGCAGTTGAAACTAAGGCAAACATGCTGGGAAATACTGCCTAAGTCCCCTAAAGTAATAAGTAATAAGTTTCCTAAAGTAATAAGACAAACAAATTTCCTGTGGGACTCATTCACCGACACTTCTACTTTTGCTTTGAAAGTGTGAAAACTCAATTACTAACTTGGATCATAAGCGGTACTAAAGATGTGAAAACAACGTCAGACACGATATTGTGTCCTGTTACCCTTTTTCAATAACCTTGGTTATGATACACGTTACTAATTGAGTTTGCACACTTTCAAAGTGTTGGTGAATAAGTCCCACGGGACATTTATTTGACTTATTACACTTACTCTGGTTCTCGTGAGCAATCAGGGTGGTCCTGGTGTTGTGTACATAAATTCCCTAAAAGCACTTCACGATCCAGTCAAGCCTTTACAATTTTGCCACACAAGGTACTCTGTGACAACGTGGCCTATGTTCCATCCACCACTATGTGCAGTGTAGGGACTTGTTAATCTGCAAACAGAACAACAACCACATTCTGACCACAGATAAAAGTGTCGAGCAGGCCATAAACAAGACCATGATTTCCTCAAATAGAGGCACAAACATTTTATGGCAGCGTGCCTCATGAAGTAGTGGCCTATGGAAGGTAGGTATCCATGCACAGCCATTGAAAGGTTTACTTAATGTCAGTTCCACTTCAGTCAGTTTCCCAATACTTCACTTTTGTATGGTACAGTATAAAGCAATCAAGAAAACTCAGGGCTGGGTGAGATGGGCACTGGGGGCGGTAAATACTACTCTCCTGCCTCTTTCCATGCCAAGAGCTGACTTTACAACAACAACATAGTTGAGTCTTTTTAGCTGTTGCAGGAATGTGATTAGCAAAGTGTCGCTCCTGCAGCCTTGCCAGCTCCTCCAGAGCATATGAAATGGAGGCTGCTGTTTTGTAGCAGTGAGGCTTTCAATGACAGGACAGTCAAGGAAAGACATGAGTCTTAATGTGGTTGTCTGACGATAAACAACATACACATTGTATGTTGCCATCTCAATCAGGTGGGTAAACACTGCAGTTTCTTGTACCAAGTGCGAGTTTTACGACGCATTGCATGGCTGGAGAATCTGGTCATTCTTATCCACTCCGCCCATGTACTTCATGTAATCAAGTATACAGGTGGGCTTGTGAACTTCGGCCATCTGACCCCAAAACGTGGGAAGTGCTCTCAACATGAATTGTAGTGAGCATGTACACATCACTCCTATCTGAGAGCTTGACTGCGAGCAGTTCCTTGGAACGCAACGCAGTCTTCTTGGTTTTCTGGAGCTTCTTACAAACAAGCTCCTGCAGGAATCCTTTGTAACGACAACAAACTGTACAGCAGACCACAGTGCCAGCTTTGTACAGCTCACTGAACAGCTCTACTCCTGTTTAGAATTTGTCCACATAAAGGTTATAACCTTTTTGAAGGAGAGGCTGGACAAGCTCCCATACAGTCTTTCCTGTGAGTCCTAGCATAGGAGGGCAACCTACAGGGTTAAGAGTTGTGTCGTTCCCTGTATACACTCTCAAGCTGTACACAAGGCCAGTCGAGCTCTCACGCAGCATGTACAGCTTGATGCCATAGCGAGCTTGTTTGTCACAAAGTACTGACTGAAAAGGAGCCACTCTTTGTACAGGATCAAGGACTTATCAACGGCTATATTCTTTCCAGGAGTATCATCTCCTGGAAACAATGCAGACAAATGTTCCATGGCAGGCTGAACTTTGAACGACCTGTCATGGTCTGGATGGTCCCGGGGCAATGCAGCAGAATTGTCATTGAAATGCAGCATACGCTGCAGTAGCAAAAAAACGATCTCTGCTCATGTACCGTGTGAAGATGAGGGTTAACCAAACCCTACGAGTAGACCAGTAGGACACCAGAGCTGGTTTATGCACTACCCTCATTTTAAGTGTAAGGCCCAAAAATGTTTTCAATTCCCCTAATGAAGTGGGAGTCCACTTGTGTGCCATAGAATGAGGCCTGAGAGTGCCTCCACCCTCCCTCAGAAATTGTTTGCCATGCAAATTTGTTTGCTGCACAATTTGCTCAAGGAAGTCAATATCCAAAAAGAGATGGATGTAGTCAATTGGCAAAAATTGGCCGTATCAACTTTACATCCAGTGTCGCCAGTGAAAGGCGGAATTTGGGGGCTGAACTAAAGTGGGGGGCTGCCAACAGAGCACTCAGTCTGTGCTTGCCGCTGCACGTGCTTGCTCTCTGGGTTGCTCTAACCTGCTACTGGTGTCCCGCTGCACAGACTGTGCTTGCAAAGGGACAGCACAAATGTCATTATCATGTCCCTCAGAATCGCTGGAAGATGAGTCGTTGGACGGAACTGCACCGACTGAAAAATCCAGATTCTGCTCCATTGTCCTCTCCCTCAGATGCTGTCTCAGTATCTGCTGTCTCAGTCTCTGATCTTAGCTCAGAGCTGGACTCCAGAACCAGATTCAGAGCCTGGGAGGCAGGTCATCCACCTAGGCGCCATCTCTGCTATTGGCTAAAACTGTTCTTCTAAAACATCATCCTACGTAGAAGGCAGATAGGCTATTCTAAAACTGCTGGTGGGTGTGTGTGTGAGTGATGTGTGCAACAGTCAATAACACTCGTCACCTTACCTTGTCCTCTTCCCTTAATCAGTAGGTTCTCTAAAGACACAAACCCCCCCCCCAGAAAAGGCACAGTATTGCTTCAGCTTGCCACACACCCATCATCACAGCCTTTAGTGCTGGTGGTGCCCAGTGCGACAAACATTTTAGGGGCCTCACCTCACATGACCTTCTCCATAGATTCATGCGATCAAGACAGTCCGACGGGCGAAACGCATAATGGGAATGTATATGTAATAAATGATGAACTTCATGACTGTGCCACGAGTGTGCGTAGACACTTGGAACTCTTTGTGGAATTTTGAAGCCGGCGCACTCTGCCGACAACACGCACCACCCCTCACGGGTCCTGGGTCATGCATCCATTCATTTGTTATAGAGTGAAAGACATCTATATATATATATATATATATATATATATATATATATATATATATATATATATATATATATATATATATATATATATATATATATATATATATATATTGTTGGAAGCCGGAGTCCCCGTCACGCACCACTGTCACCAAATGCGAGTCCCGGGACTCCTCACTCATCGTTAGGCCAAATAAGGACACCGTTTGAGATAGCCCTGCTCACCCCCTTAGTAGCTTGGCACGAGCAGCCAGTCCTATCTCCAAGGCACGAGTGTACAGTATGTGCAACCACACCCACAGCAACCCCCTGGTGACACCACAAATGGACTCCACACGGGTTTGATAAAAACGAGTATAAACTTTATATAGAAAGATATACGATCAGACCACACGTTACAAAAGCCAACATATAATAAAGGGTAATATTCGTTTTGGCTGGCTGGTAGGTTCAAATCCCAACCACCGCTTTCCAAACGCTATGCTGGTCGTAATGCTAGAATCACAAACGTTGCAATGGACAAACAATAGTGCTCTGCGTAACGATACAATCCTGTGCCGGGCACAGGAGAAATAATACAATGCGTAACGATACACTCCGGTACCTGCAATGGGAGAAATTATGCAATGCGTACCGCGACAACCATGTACTGCGCAATGAAGGAATAATGCAATGCGTCACACCCCAATCACGTACTTTGCAATGGAGAAACAATGCAATGCGCGCCGCCACAATCATGTACTTTGCAATTAAGGAATAATGCAATGCGTAGCTACAATCATGTACGTTGCAATGACGAAATAATGCAATGCGGGCCGCTACAATCCTGTACTTTGCAAGGTAGAAATAATGCAATGCGTAGCGCTACAATCGTGTACTTCGTTAGGCGGAAATAATGTCAGGCCTCATAAGACAGTCCGGCAGTTCGTTAGCAGCAATATTGGCAATGTGTATTACGACAGTCAGCCTCTTCGATAACAGTTGCCCCCCACACGTATCAACGATGACACAAAGTACAGCTTCGCACTCGGGCCCCAGCACTGCCACTCTTGACCGCAGTACGGGCCCCAATCTGAGCCGAAGCAAAGGCTCATGTCGTCAGAAGGACGAGAGAGTGTCCCTCCGAGCCCGCACCCCGCCCAGGCAGTGATCCACGTTACCTGGGGGGCGCGACCCCACTCTCCTCTCCTCCTTCAATGAACTAGGCCTTTCATGCAGAACTTTCTCAATGGGCCTCAGCGGCTCGGCCTGGCAGCTCAGCTCCTCCGGGGCTGCCGGTCCGGGCCGCAACTGTTAGGAAGGTCTCAGGCGGCCACAGGGCACACGTACCCCACGCCCCCGAGATTACGTTACTCCGGGTGCACGTTCACCACCGCACCCTCCGGGTCTCTTCTGGCACGAAGCCACACACACAACGCTGATGGGACTTCACGTCGACTCCGAGTGCACGTTCAACTGGCACTCCTTCCTGCGGTCTCAGTTCGCACCAAGACACGCACAACACGCTGCAGAGACTCACTTTCTTCCGGTGCACACGATGATCAGCCGATCACCTCCTCAGTCCCAGGTTGCACCAAAGCACGCACACTGGTTCACTGAGACTTACTCCAATTCCGATGCCCCGATATCCAGGCGCTCTTCACCAACGCCTCCGGCCGCACCTCGACACGCTCACCGTGTCCGAGCCTCGCTTCTCCTCCGGTGCACTCGATCACCAGGCGCTCTTCACCAACGCCTCCAGTGCACCGCGACACGCACCCAGCGCGTCCGAGACTCACTCCACTTCCGATGCACGCGTTGACCAGGCGCTCCTCGCCAACGCCTCCAGTGCACCGCGACACGCACCCAGCGCGTCCGAGACTCTCTTCACCTCCGATGCACCTGCTCACCAGACACTCTTCACCAGCGCCTGCGTTGCACCCCGACATGCACCCAGCGCGTCCGAGTCTCACTTCACCTCCGGTGCACACTTCACCAGGCGCTCCTCACCGACGCCTCCTGTGCACCACGACACGCACCATGCGCGTCCGAGACTCACTCCTCCGTCGATGCACACGTTCACCAGGTGCTCTTCACCAACGCCTCCTGTGCACCACGACAGGCACCCAGCGCGTCCAAGTCTCGCTTCTCCTCCGTGTGTCCAAGATCACAGGGCACACCTTCTGAGGGTCTCAAGCTGCCACAACACGCGCCCACCGCGTTGCTTGAAACTTCTCTGGAAACTTTTATGTTCCTGTGTTTCCAAACAGGGAGCCAACTCACCTCGGGCCCTTGGGGTTACAAGACACAGACAAAGCAGTCTTCTTCAAGCAGGGGACCCAGCGCCTCCAAGCACAGTCCCAACAGCCTCTCCCTTAGTTAGAACAGCAAACTGCAGACAAGCCCCAGATCACGAAGCAAGGATTGGTCTTTCCAGCAGTCTCTTCAGTTGCTCCTTCTTTAGCAGAGGTTCCTCTTGACCACAGAATGGGTCCAAGTCTTTTCAGTCTCAATCCATTTCTGTTTCATTCCAACGTTCAGGGGTTTCAGCTCTCATAGATATACCCCTAAATGTCTTTGAAGTTCGTTGTGCTCAGGGGTCCCTGACCCCTGCCTAAATCAGTTCTGGGTGTCTTCCTCCCAGTGTCACCTTTCTCCCTTTGATACTGGGGGTCTGGATCCTTAATAACTCAGCAGGAGATGGGTCAATTGTTTTATAGCCGCAACCCAGGCCTCTTCACCTCCCGGGGCTTCTCCTCGAATTCTCTCCAGCTGCAGGTCAGCCTGGTGCCATCTCACCCCCTCCCCTCTCAGATCCAGACAGTCAATCCACATTCAAAAGAGACACACAGAAATGCTTAAAGCACAAAACTCAGCCACTTTCTAAAAGAGCGGCTTCTGAACACACAGTGACAAAACCACCTTCATAGAAAGATGGGTTATGACACTGTGAGTTCATACATACCAAACTTCACCTCTCCATTTTAAACTTATGGGAAACTAGGCTAACAAACACAATACCCAGCCTCCCCCATTCTGTCCTATGGGCAGAATGGCCTTTCAACAGTGAAAAACGAAATGGAGTGTTTTTCACTGTCAGGACATAACACACACCTCAGTATATGTCCTGCCTTTTACTTACACGGCACCCTGCGCAGGGTTACCTGAGACCTACCGCAGGGGTGTCCACTGTGTATGCAAAAGGGAAAGTAAGGCCTGACAAGTGGTTGCACTTGTCAGGACAACATGCTAACTTAGCAAACTGCGTGCAGGCCCTACACTGCAGGCCTGAGTTCCCTTCTATTGCACCCTTTGCATTACTAGCCCTGGCACACACAGTGCACATCACTAGGGACTCTACTAGTAAGGCAAACATACCAATCATGGCCAACCAATTACCATTACACTTTACACAGGGAACTACTGTACTTTGACACTGATCAGCAGTGGCAAAGTACCCAAAGCATCTAAATTGGCACTCTATGTCAGGAAAACGGTCTAGGGGAAAGCAAAATGTTTTAGGGAACTTTAGCCAAAAAGGCCAAGTCCTACACAACCCCCTCCCAGCCAAAAGCCAGGGTAGACCAATCATTACCTTGATGGACTTCCCGGCTTCGGGCGATAGAACCAGGACGCAAGCTCTCTACCACAGGGACACCCTCCTGTTCCATGCCTTCCTGACCCCAGGGGGTCTTCTTGATCACTACTCCCTGAGCCAACAATGCTGTTCCATGGATCCCTCCCGGCCTGGGGGACCCCTCCATGGGTGTTGGTCCCATGCCAACCCCCCCCTGCAGTGGTACCCTGGGAAGGCCCATCGGTCAGGATACTACCTCCAGTCATCCTGCCCTCCAGGTCAAAAGTGGGTTCACCCTGGTCATTTCTAGGGGACCCAGCCCCTCTGGCTGGACACTGTCCCACTGGTGTTCACCCGGGGGAACACAACCCTCTTTTAACCTTCCATTTATTTTTCTGGGCCTGCCACTTAGGAATGGCACCCACAAACTTCAGGACAGCAGGAGCCCTGGCCACAGACTCCCCACGCCCTCCTGACGCTAGGTGTTCTTCCTCACACCTGTGGCAAGTAGGCACTAGGCCTCCACCCGGGGGCTCCCCTACGGCCCCCCCCCCAGTTTCCTGGGTGGTGCTGCTGATCCCTGGGGGTGCTGCTTACTCTTCCTCCCCCTCTTTTGAGACAAGGGGCTAGCCAGCAACCCCTCCTCACTACTCTGTGATCTCCTTGTGCCACTTGGCCCTTCTTCCCTCTCTGGGGCCTCTTCAGGCCCCTGGACTCATGACCAGGGGTCCGGTTCTCGTACAGGTTCCCGGGAATCAAGGATCCCACACCTTAACCCGGGGTGGCGTAATCCTGGAAAATAATTTCGGAGCCTAGGCTCCCCTGGGGCCAAACTGGACAACCCCTCCAAATCATTTAACATGCTAACCACTACCCAATCTTCCAGTGCACTCTTGTACTCACCAGCACTTGGCACTGGCTGTGCGCTGCCACCATTCGAACTAGACTCTGCTTGTTTACCCTTAATGTCCAGTTCCCTCATGCTTAACTCATGAGCGAAGAGAATCCGTTTCTCTTCCAACGCGAGAGCGCTCCTGCTCTCCTCTGCTTGAGTTTTAAGTTTTAAAACCACCAACTCATGCAGTCTGACCCTTTGGTTTTCCTCCAACTCCTCTGGTGAAAAACTCCTCCCTGAATGGCTACTACCAGCCCCTGCGGCTGGTCCCTCCACTGGCAAATCCTGTGGACCAAATCCATTCCCTGTGTCATCCTCATCCACCTCAACATCACCCGTCTCCTGAGCCTCTTTGGCTTCCCACCAGGCCCTCAAGGCCACTTGCAGCTCCTCCTTCTTGGCGCTACCCTTCATGGGACATCCCAAAACTCTGCAGAATTTCCTCAACTGATCAACCTTGTAGGTCAACAATGCCTCAATGTTAAACTCTAATTCTGCAGCCCCAGCCTCACCGGCTATCTGGCTCCCCTCCTGAGACATGATGTGTGGTTTAAAGGTTTCTCAACAATAGAACCAACAATTCAAAACAATATGTTGTTGCCTCGTGGTCTGTGATCAATTTATGATGTACACCAATTACTGTGAGTGGTTTTGCACACACGCGTTTTAATTACGTTAGGATCGTATCCCACCACTCTGCCGCCAAATGTTGGAAGCCGGAGTCCCCGTCATGCGTCACTGTCACAAATGTGCGACCCGGGACTCCCCACTCAACGTTAGGCCAAGTAAGGACACCGTTTGAGATAGCCCTGCTCACCCCTTAGTAGCTTGGCACGAGCAGCCAGGCCTATCTCCAAGGCACGAGTGTACAGTATGTGCAACCACACCCACAGCAACCCCCTGGTGACACCACATATGGATTCCACACAAGTTTGATAAAAACGAGTATAAACTTTATATAGAAAGATATACGATCAGACCACACGTTACAAAAGCCAACATATAATAAAGGGTAATATTGGTTCCGGCTGGCTGGTAGGTTCAAATCCCAACCACCGCTTTCCAAACGCTATGCTGGTCGTAATGCTAGAATCACACACGTTGCAATGGACAAACAATAGTGCTCTGCGTAACGAGACAATCCTGTGCCGGGCACAGGAGAAATAATACAATGCGTAACGATACACTCCGGTACCTGCAATGGGAGAAATTATGCAATGCGTACCGCTACAACCATGTACTGCGCAATGAAGGAATAATGCAATGCATCACACCCCAATCACTTACTTTGCAATGGAGAAACAATGCAATGTGCGCCGCCACAATCATGTACTTTGCAATTAAGGAATAATGCAATGCGTAGCTACAATCATGTACGTTGCAATGACGAAATAATGCAATGCGGGCCGCTACAATCCTGTACTTTGCAAGGGAGAAATAATGCAATGCGTAGCGCTACAATTGTGTAAGGCGGAAATAATGTCAGGCGTCATAAGACAGTCCGGCAGTTCGTTAGCAGCAATATTGGCAATGTGTATTACGACAGTCAGCCTCTTCGATAACAGTTGCCCCCACACGTATTCACGATGAAATAAAGTACAGCTTCCCACTCGGGCCCCAGTACCACCACTCCTTGTCAGTACGGACCCCAATCTGAGCCGAAGCAAAGGCTCACGTCGTCAGGACGGAGAGGCCGAGAGAGTGTCCCTCCGAGCCCGCACCCCGCCCAGGCAGTGATCCACGTTACCTGGGGGGCGCGACCCCACTCTCCTCTCCCCCTTCAATGAACTAGGCCTTTCGTGCAGAACTTTCTCAATGGGCCTCAGCGGCTCGGCCTGGCAGCTCAGCTCCTCCGGGGCTGCCGGTCCGGGCCGCGACTGTTAGGAAGGTCTCAGGCGGCCGCAGGGCACACGTAACCGACGCCCCTGAGATTACGTTACTCCGGGTGCACGTTCACCACCGCACCCTCCGGGTCTCTTCTGGCATGAAGCCACACACACAACGCTGATGGGACTTCACGTCGACTCCGAGTGCACGTTCAACCGGCACTCCTTCCTGCGGTCTCAGTTCGCACCAAGACACGCACACCACACTGCAGAGACTCACTTTCTTCCGGTGCACACGATGACCAGCCGATCACCTCCACAGTCCCAGGTTGGCCCAAAGCACGCACACTGCTTCACTGAGACTTACTCCAATTCCGGTGCCCCGATATCCAGGCGCTCTTCACCAACGCCTCCGGCCGCACCTCGACACGCTCACCGTGTCCGAGCCTCGCTTCTCCTCCGGTGCACTCGATCACCAGGCGCTCTTCACCAACGCCTCGGTGCACCCCGACACGCACCCTGCTCGTCCGAGACTCACTCCACTTCCGATGCACGCGTTGACCAGGCGCTCCTCGCCAACGCCTCCAGTGCACCGCAACACGCACCCAGCGCGTCCGAGACTCTCTTCACCTCCAATGCACCCCTCACCAGGCACTCTTCACCAGCGCCTGCGGTGCACCCCGACATGCACCCAGCGCGTCCGAGTCTCACTTCACCTCCGGTGCATACTTCACCAGGCGCTCCTCACCGACGCCTCCTGTGCACCACGACACGCACCCTGTGCGTCCGAGACTCACTCCTCCGTCGATGCACAATTTCACCAGGCGCTCTTCACCAACGCCTCCTCTGCACCACGACACGCACCCAGCGCGTCCGAGTCTCGCTTCTCCTCTGTGTGTCCAAGATCACAGGGCACACCTTCTGAGGGTCTCAAGCTGCCACAACACGCGCCCACCGCGTTGCTTGAAACTTCTCCGGAAACTTTTATGTTCCTGTGTTTCCAAACAGGGAGCCAGCTCACCTCGGGCCCTTGGGGTTACAAGACACAGCACAAAGCACAGTCTTCTTCAAGCAGGGGGACCCAGCGCCTCCAAGCACAGTACCAACAGCCTCTCCCTTAGTTAGAACAGCAAACTGCAGACCAGCCCCAGATCACGAAACAAGGATTGGTCCTTCCCAGCAGTCTCTTCAGTTGCTCCTTCTTTAGCAGAGGTTCCTCTTGACCACAGAATGGGTCCAATCCTTTTCAGTCTCAATCCATTTCTGTTTCATTCCAACGTTCAGGGGTTTCAGCTCTCATAGATATACCCCTAAATGTCTTTGAAGTTCGTTGTGCTCAGGGGTCCCTGACCCCTGCCTAAATCAGTTCTGGGTGTCTTCCTCCCAGTGTCACCTTTGTCCCTTTGATACTGGGGGTCTGGATCCTTAATCACTCAGCAGGAGATGGGTCAATTGTTTTATAGCCGCAACCCAGGCCTCTTCACCTCCCGGGGCTTCTCCTCGCATACTCTCCAGCTGCAGGTCAGCCTGGTGCCATCTCACCCCCTCCCCTCTCAGATCCAGACAGTCAATTCACATTCAACAGAGACACACAGAAAAGCTTAAAGCACAAAACTCAGCCACTTTCTAAAAGAGCGGCTTCTGAACACACAGTGACAAAACCACCTTCATAGAAAGATGGGTTATGACGCTGTGAGTTCATACATACCAAACTTCACCTCTCCATTTTAAACTTATGGGAAACTAGGCTAACAAACACAATACCCAGCCTCCCCCATTCTGTCCTATGGGCAGAATGGCCTTTCACCAGTGAAAAACGAAATGGAGTGCTTTTCACTGTCAGGATATAACACACACCTCAGTATATGTCCTGCCTTTTACTTACACGGCACCCTGCCCAGGGGTTACCTGGGACCTACCACAGGGGTGCCCACTGTGTACGCAAAAGGGAAAGTAAGGCCTGACAAGTGGTTGCACTTGTCAGGACAACATGCTAACTTAGCAAACTGCGCGCAGGCCCTACACTGCAGGCCTGAGTTCCCTTCTCCGCGCACCCTTTGCATTACTAGCCCTGGCACACACAGTGCACATCACTAGGGACTCTACTAGTAAGGCAAACATACCAATCATGGCCAACCAATTACCATTACACTTTACACAGGGAACCACTGTACTTTGACACTGATCAGCAGTGGCAAAGTACCCAAAGCATCTAAATTGGCACTCTATGTCAGGAAAACGGTCTAGGGGGAAAGCAAAAAGTTTTAGGGAACTTTAGCCAAAAAGGCCAAGTCCTGCATATATATATTTATATATATATATATATATATATATATATATATAGAGAGAGAGAGAGAGAGAGAGAGAGAGAGAGGGAGAGAGAGAGAGAGAGAGAGAGACAGAGGGAGAGAGAGAGAGAGAGAGAGAGAGAGAGGGAGGGAGGGAGAGAGAGAGAGAGAGAGAGCACCCCAGGGGGCTACAAAATAATATTCAAACATTTTCTTATAAACTGAAATTGCCAAGGGGTCGGCCCTCATACAGTCTCTCTCCCTCTCTCTCTCTCTCTCGCTATATATATATATATATATATATATATATATATATATATATATATATATATATATATTACCTACTGGCGGTCGTCAGTAGGTAGATATAGTGAGGACCTCGTTTCTATTCAAAAAGCGTTTTTTGTTTTGCCAATATCTTTGGCGCCGGTTGACGAAACTTCGCGAAATTTTCAAAACTAATGGGGCGCTCCGGTCAGCTCCTGTCTTGAAAGTTTCGGGGTGATTCGTCAATCGGGGGCTGAGAAAAAAGGGGGGTCCCTAAACGCGTTTTCCTCATGTTAATTTCCATAGGAACTTTAGACACGACTACAGCCTGAACTGCTGAACGGAATTACACCAAATTTGGCAAAAGGTAGGTCTTGGTCCAGAAAGCGACCTTTTTTTTTAATGGTGTAAATCCGTTCAGTAGTTCCTGAGAAATTCAAAAAATAAAAATATCGATATCTGAGCACCGAGGAGGAGTCGCGACTCCTCCCGGGCACGACCTTCACTCTGATTGGCTGCCAACACTCCAAACCAGGAAGTGTTGGCACCACTGTTCCCAATAACGTGCGCGCATGGGCGCGCGCTCACCTCTGTTACATGAAGCGCGCAGTGCTGTGTGTGGAGCGCGCACACACACAGCACATCAAACAAGAACATTCGCACCGCTGCTTTTAAAAAGCGAGCGGCGCGAAAACCGGGTGTTTCTTTCATGTAGAGCCCGGCTGCGGTGCATACTGTGTGCTTTTGTTTAAGTATTCATGTTAATTGCAGCGCCGTCACGAGCTGCAATTAACATGAATACTTTAAACAAAAGCACACAATCTGCCCATCACCCTGCAGCTGCGCTCTATTATGAAAAGAAATTCAGCAAGTCTACAAACAGGGCGTGAAAAGCACACGTCCTGTTTGTAGACTTGCTGAATTTCTCTTCTTAACAGAGCTGGGCTGCGGGGTGATTGTGTGACTTTGTTAAAGTTTTCAGGTTAATTGCAGCTCCAGACGGGCGCTGTGATTAATCTGAAATCTTTAACAAAGGCCCACAATCACCCCGCAGCCCAGCTCTGTTAAGAAAAGAATTGCAGCAACTCGACAAACACGGCGTGAAAAGCACACGTCGTGTTTGTAGACTTGCTGAATTTCTCTTCTTAATAGAGCGCAGCTGTGGGGTGATTTACACTTTTCTGTGCTTGGCATAGTGTGCCACCCTACTTGTATTTTCCTGTTTCTGTCATTGCATCCAGATATATGATACAACAAGTAACATCATACGCAGGGCTTTAAGTGGGATGAAAAAACTGGGGGGGTCTCGCAAAGGGGCATGGCCAGTGTAATTAAGGCCCTGGCTTAAGACACATAAGCTAAAAATCTGTACTTAGCATAGTGTACCGCCCGACTTGTATTTTGCTGTTTCTGTCGTTGCATCCAGATATATGATACAACAAGTAACATCATACCTACAAGTCAGGACTATTGGCTTTGTCAATGGTTGTTAGTTGCATAAGATAAATAAGCAGCAACTATGGCTTGTATGTAATATTGAAAGGGCTTCAACTTAAAGCCCTGGTGACACCACGACAATGTTGCTGCTCCTGAGTTTCAAAAGAGAACGGAAATCCAGAGAGAAAATGACTCTCTTTAAAGGATTTCCCATCCCCTACAAGTAGGGTGACTAGAGCGTGCGACCCAAAAACCGGGACATTTCGCAAAAATAGAGGAAGGACCACAAATTTACATCAATAAAGTGGCAAATAATGACAGTCCTCATCCTCATAGAAACACAGAACAGGCACTAAGAAAATAAATAAAATGTAATTTTTAAAACCAGCATCATGCCTGTTCATTAAACTGCTTACTTATAACAGCTGCTTACTAGCCCTGCTTTGGAACACCTAAAAACATGCCTCTCACTGTTTTTAGTTCACCCTCTCAAAAACCGGGACATGAGCCACTTTTCCCGAAATCTGCCGGGACAACTGTTTAAAAACCGGGACGGTCCAGACAAATCCGGGACTCCTGGTCACCCTACCTACAAGGCTCACCAGGCATGACGTCATGCCCTAACTTCTCTACTAGTGAGAAGTGAGCAGTGTGAGCACGCGCACATCGATGTACCTAGTGTCACTGCAGTCTGGAAAAAACGGACTGCCTGGGCCAGGGCATAAAACAGAGCCCGATAGAGACCTGTTTCGAGGCCCCTTTAAAAAACTGCCAGTGCTCAGCACCGGTGAGACCCGGCCCCTTTCGCCCTAATATATGCAAGTACAAAAAAGCGAATCTCATTAACAGTCAAACTGCTTCTTGTTAAAATGTCACATTTTGTCAAAAGGGGTTGTTAAAACTGTACTACCAGCGTGACCATAACAGACACTCAAGCAAGTCTCGGTCATTGGCAGCCTCATCACAACTAGAAAGATGGCTGGAGAATTTCGCTGTTTTCAAATTTTAGATGGATTTAATTTATACCAGCCATTGTTGCTGCGTATTTATCTTATGCAACTAGCAACCGCTTACAAAGTCAATAGTCTGACTTGTAGGTATGATCAGGGCTTTAAGGGGTGATCTTCTGTACAAAACTCAGCTCTGAAATTCATCAGGTTAAGCAGACTGTCTTGTAATAGGAGCTTGCCATACATCTAGTAGTGCAGCTTCCGTACTGTGGTTGGGACAGAAAAGTGACTAATGGGAATTCAACAGTTGGCTTGCTTCTAAATATTTTTCAAATTGTAGGGTGATTATTCTTTCCAGGTTTAATGGGGTCAGAGGAAGGAAGAAAGGGGAAATGTTTGTGGTATTTCTCTATTTTTTTAATGTAGGTGCTCATTATGGCAAGTCTGAAGAATAGACTAGATAAACCTTGACCCAGTGAGACACTGATGATGGTAACAGTAGTCTTGAGCAGTGGAGGAGCAGAGTCTTTTTAGGGTCTTAATTATTGTTCTATTATTGTCTTGAGAAACTGACATCTAGAAAGAGTGTTTTTTATGCATGATGATCTGTGACCTGAGCATTCTACGGGACTAGATGATGGACCAGTGCAGTGATGGTGCAGGTTTTCACAGATCTCTTGTCAGCGTTGTAATGTTGGTCTAAGTTTGTATTTTTCAAGGATTTGAAAGTTGCATAGCAGTTCAGTGATCACTTTTCTCACCTATAAAAGCCTCTAAGCGCACTGCCCACTCCTAGTCATCCCGTTTCACTTCATCTGAAAGTTTTCTTGTTAATTGCAGCTCCAGGCGGGCTCTGCGATTAACCTGAAAACTTTAACAAAGGCCCACAATCACCCTGCAGCTGCGCTCTATTAAGAAAAGAAATGCAGCAACTCTACAAACATGGCGTGTAAAGCACACGCCGTGTTTGTAGACTTGCTGTATTTCTCTTCTTAATAGAGCTGGGCTGTGGGGTGATTGTGTGACTTTTTAAACTTTTCTGTGCTTGGCAGAGTGTGCCTCCCAACTTGTATTTTCCTGTTTCTGTCATTGCATCCAGATATATGATACAACAAGTAACATCATACCTACAACAAGTCGGACTATTGGCTTTGTCAGTGATTGTTAGTTGCATGAGATAAATAAGCAGCAACTATGGCTTTCATATAATATTGAAAAAGCTTCCACTTAAAGCCCTGGTGACACCACGACAATGTTGCTGCCCCTGAGTTTCAAAAAGAGAAGGGAAGCAAGTGTTAGTGAAGAGAATACTCCCGACAGATGGATCAGTCATTTACACACTTGCAGCTGCCATCTGCTCAGACCTGCATCTTGGCAAGATTAAAAATCTTGGCAAGGCCTAACCAGCCTTCCACCCTTCTTAGTTCGTCCAGGTGAGGTATCGATCAGATAGGACTAGGACACACACACTGAAAGGCTGTTCGAAAGGAGCCCAGACATTTAAAGGAGGAACTAATGGAAAAGAAGAATTTTGAGAAGGAGGATACATCAAATTACCCTGATAAAGTCCCTATAAGAGATGAAACGCCTTGGCTGGGTCTGTTTTAAGTGTCTTAGAATTGGATACTTAATAAAAAGAACTTTATGGAAAAAGGCACCAACGTCTAGAAATTAATTGAAAGACAAAATATGGAAAGCAATTGAAAACAAAAGAGTGATTACAGATACATTCAATTCAAATTGGAAAGTTTAAAGTGAGCAAGGAAATTAGGTTGCCCTCCTAATATTGTGAAAGCATTTACCACATTTGAGAAGCTGGCTCAGTATATGATGTACACTTATGTAAGTGGACACCTTGCACTGATCCAGACAACCCTTATGATGATTTTAGTGGTCTTAGACAACCTTAGCAAACTTTCTAAGTGGTAGCTGTGAAGAACAGCCTTCAGTCTTAGTCCAGAAGGAGTATAAAGCAGCTTGTTTTACCAGAACATAATCTTATAGGTATAGAGTAAGAGAAAAAGAACCACAGTGTATTTATAAAAATATGTATTTAATATAAGACACTCACTAAAACATTTAAATATCTCCTAGCCAGAGATATACACAATACTTTGCAATAGAAACAGGTAAGTAGTACGGAAAACAGAGTGGTCCCCAGGGGGATACCAAACCATATACTAAAATAATGGTATACGAACCACGACTCGAATCAAGACTATAGTCAGAGGCCGTAGTAGCGTCGGGGACCCAAGTAACCACCTAAGGTGAGTATCTAGGAGCCCCACGGAGGTTGTGTGCAGTGTAGGAACACAACCGCGTTCTCCATACAAATCAACGTGTAAGTCGTGGTTGCAATTTTAAAGTAGGAGGACCCTCAAGTCTCCATAACCCCTCTCTCTTTCATATTTATTTTGTTTAATAGCGCCACTCATACCAGTGTAAGGTGTTAAGCACTTTACATCGCATACACATTACACAGAGACACTAAATCATAGTGTGTAAATCAATGTATAGGAAATGTTACATCAGACAGAGGAATAAAATGTCTTCTTAACAGAGCTGGGCTGCTAGTGTTTTAAGCAAACGTTTGTAGTGATATTTGGCGCTGCACACACGCGCAGTGTGGTTCCTGGTGCACATAGCCATGGCTGCAGCGCACAGAGACCCTACACTGCCGCACACAGAGGAAACAAATTAGAGGGAACATTGGTTGGCACCCATCTTGTGACTCAGTAACTGAGTCACAAGAAAAGAGTAAAAAAAAAGGTGAAAAACAAGAAAAGGGGGCAGGGTACAAACACCCTGACCCCCTAGGCCTGCTCAGGGGGTCCCACAAGGAACCCCAGGGCCAAAAAAAGCATTTTTTTTTTTTTTTAAACGTCCGCATTCGCGCTGGGTTCGCGAATCCGGATGAAACAATTTTAAAAAACAAAGCGTGGTCTCCCGCGCTTCGTTTTTGAAAGCCCCCGGGTGGGCCAGGTCCCGGGGGCACTCACCAATTAATTTGCTGGGGCCCGCGGGGGCCCCCGCAGCCCCGGAACCGCCACCTCCCCGGGGCATATTTAATTGTATGCGGGGGGCACTGCGGCCCCCCGCAGTCCCAGGGACCGCCACCTCCCCGGGGCATTAAAAATAAATGCGTGGGGGGTCCAATCCCCCCCACGCTGCCCCGGGGACCGCCACCTCCCCGGGGCTTTGATAATGAAACGCAGGGGGGCACGCGGCCCCCCCGCAGCCCCGGGGACTGCCAGCTCCCCGGGGCTCTGTTTTTAAAAAAAAGATGTGTGGGGGGCAAGAGCCCCCCCACACGCCCCGGGGACCACCACCTCCCCGGGGCACATACTCATTAAAAATGCGGGGGTCCGTAGCGGACCCCAGGGCCCCGGGGACCACCACCTCCCCGGGGCTTTGAAAATGCTGGGAGGGGGGCCACGCGGCCCCCCTCCTGGAGCCCTTGATGGCCCAGGGCCGGCTCCTGCAATGTCCCGGGGTGCCCACCCCCGGGACATTGCTGTTTGCTATGGCAGGGCGGGAGCACAGCCTCTGCTTTGCTTCAATGAAGCGAGAGCAGGAAATCCTGCTCTCGCTTCAATGAAGCAAAGCAGGATTGCTTTTGCACAAGGGGAGCTGCATGTCAGCAGCTCCCCTTGTGCAAAAGCAATGCCGGCTCCCGCAGGAGGCGGGGAGCCGGCGGGACCGTGGGGGCATTGGGCCTCCCCCCACGGTCCCCAACGTAGAGGCCAGGCCCTGGGGGATGGGGACCCCGGGGCCAGAAGTGGCCTGGGAGGGGGGCCACGCGGCCCCCTCCCCAATAATTTAAAAAAAAAAAAAAAAGGAAAGGCCGGCCCCGGGGGATGGGGTCCCCGGGGCCATAATTGGCCTTAGGAGGGGGGCCTCGCGGCCCCCCTCCAAATATAAATTTAAAAAAAATACAATTCTGGCCATGCCCCGGGGATGGGGTCCCCGGGGTCGAAATTGGCCTCGGGAGGGGGGCCAAGCAGCCCCCTTCCCATTTTTTTTCTTCTTTTTCTTTTATAGAAAAGGGGTCAGGCCCTGTGGGATGGGGTCCCCAGGGCCCCAAAAATGGTAAAAGAAGGGGGGCCACACAGCCCCCCCTTCTAAAAAATAAAAAAAATAAAAAAAGCTGGCATCTTCCCGGAGGCCCCGCCCCCTCCCTGCACCACCCTGCAAACGCGCCCCCTGGCGCGATGTAAATTGGGAAATTAATTCCCCTTGAATACTGAGGGCCCCTGGGGGCCAACTAGCCCACCAGGTACCTCCAGTATGCGCCACAGAGCTGCGTTGCAGAGAGGTGGTCCGAGGCCACTCCCCTTTTTACACCACTCTGCAAACGTGCCTCTTGGCGCACTGGTGGTGGGGCGATGAGGTCCTCTTGTGTCCTGAGGAACTCAGGACACAAGTGGACTTCATCCCCCGAGCAGCAGTGCACCAGGAGCTGTGTTTGCAGAGTGGTGTAAAAAGGAGGCGTGGCCTCCAACCACTCTCAGCAATCCAGGTGTGTGGTGCTTACTGGAGGTACCTGGTGGGTTAGTTGGCCCCCAGGGACCCTCAGGACTGAAGGGGACTTAATACCCCAACTTAGAACGCGCCAGGAGGCGTGTTTGCAGAGTGGTGGGGAAAGGGGGGGTGGCCTTTGTCCACCTCTCAGCAATCCCACTGTGTGGGGCTTACTGGAGGTAAGAGGTAAGCTAGTTGGCCCCTAAAGGACCCTCAGCAGTGAAGGGGACTTCAATCCCCATCCAAGTGCGCGCCAGGAAGTGCGTTTGCAGAGTGTTGGGGAAAGGGGGCGTGGTCTGCTATGACAACTTAGCAATCCCGCTGTGTGGGACTTACTGGAGGTAATAGGAGGAGTATTTGGCCCCCAAGGATGTCCTTGGGGGCCAACTACCCCTCTTGTTACCTCCAGTAAGTCCCACACAGTGGGATTGCTAAGACGTCTTCGGAGGCCATGCCCCCTTTCTCCACCACTCTGCAAACGCGCCTCCTGGCAGACTACGGGATGGGGGAAGAAGTCCAATTTACTCCTGAGGGACTTTGGGGGCCAAGAAGCCCTCCTGGTACCTCCTGTAAGTCCTATGCAGTGGAATTCCTGAGCGCTGGTCGGAGGCCCAGCACCCTTTCTCCACCACTCTGCAAACGCGACTACTAGTTAAAGAAGTGTTTGCAATGTTATAGGTTTCGCATTTGCGAGAGTTAGAGCTATTGGCGTTGTAAATGTAAAAGTTTTTTAATGTTTTTCTGAGTGGAGTGGATGTACGTTGTGTGTAGTGGAATTATGTGGTAAGTTGTGCAGTGAAATTATGTGGATAGAAAGTATGTGGTATTTATTTTATAGGAATTATGTAGAGTGGGATTATGTGTTATGGAGAGTAATTATGTGGTATGGTAGTTTGTGTTGTGGAGTGGTAATGTCAGGTTTAGTCTTCCTCGTTTCCATAGAAGCTCAACTGTGAACTCAATGAGACAAAAAAAAGAAGGAATCACTGAGGAGCACTTCTGGACCTAGTCAGAGGTATGAGCAGGGCCACTGGAATTATGCGACTGTTGGGCTGCACCAACTTTCACACAAATATACATTTTCCGCATTAGCCACATAATTCATCATCTGCTCCCTAATCTGTAGATTTGAACAAAAAAAGCCTTCTTTCTAGCTCAAACGGCTCAAACGTTACCAAAAATGCAGCGACAAGTGTTACAGCGTGTTGGAAGGCCCTTTGCAAACCTAGAATGGTCACCTGTTACTTATTGCTAAATGTGGGTGTTAAATTGGTACTAATGGTGTGCAAGCCACTCTTGCTTCATTCTGCGCCTCTCTCTGTGCCTCTCTTGCCTCTTTCTGCATTTCTGTTGCTTCTTTCTGCACATTTCTTTCTTTTTCTGCACTTCTCTTGCCTCTTTCGGCACCTCTTTTGCTTCTTTCTGCACTCCTCTTCCTTCTTTCTGCACCCCTTGTGTCTCTTTCAGCACCTCTGTTGCTTCTTTCTGCACTCCTCTTCCTTCTTTCTGCACCCCTCGTGCCTCCTTCTGCACCTCTGTTGCCTCTTTCAGCACCTCTGTTGGTTCTTTCTGCACTGCTCTTGCTTCTTTCTGCACCTCACTTGCCTCTTTCTGCACTTCTCTTGCTTCTTTCTAAACCTCTGTTGCTTCTTTCAGCAATTCTCTTGCCTTCTTCTGCACTTCTCTTGCTTGTTTCTGCACCTCTCTTGCGTCTTTCTGCACCTCTGTTGCCTCTTTCTGCACTTCACTTGCTACTTTCTGCACCTCTCTTGCCTCTTTCGGCACCTCTGTTGCTTCTTTCTGCACTTCTCTTGGTTCTTTCTGCACCTCTCTTGCCTCTTTCAGCACCTCTGTTGCTTTTTTCTGCAGATCTCTTGCCTCTTTCTGCACCTCACTTGCCTTTTTCATCACCTCTGTTGCTTTTTCTGCAGATCTCTTGCCTCTTTCTGCACCCCTCTTTTTTCTTTCTGCACCTCTCTTGCCTCTTTCTGCACCCCTGTTCCCTGTTTCTGCACCTTTCATGCTTGTTTCTGCACCTCTCTTGCATCTTTCTGCACCTCTGTTGCTTCTTTGTGTACAACTCTTGCTTCTTTCTGCACCTTTCTTCGTCTTGCTGGACTTCTGTTGCCTCTTTCTGCATTTCTCTTGCTTCTTTCTGCGCCATTCTTCCTGTTTCTGCACATGTCCTACCTCTGTAGGCATAGTTAGAAATTAGCATTTAAAAAACCTTTGAAATTCACTGAAAAAAACATAGGTTTCAGGGACATTATAGTTAGAAATTAGCATTTAAAAAACCTTAGAAATTCACTGAAAAAACCACAGGTTTCAGGGACGTTATAGTTAGTTGGACATTTCACTCGTACAAAACCAGAGAAATTCGGCCGTTATAGTTAGTTGAGCTAACTATAACTCGCGCCCCCGCAATGCACTGCTGATGACGTCACATATTACATCATTCATGACATGGTCAGTGACATCACTGATGACATCACTGCAATGTAATTCATTTGATTTATTTATTTATGTACTTACCTCCGTTCGGTCTGTTTGCCGGAGTTTACTACCCCCCACCCTGCCCCTCCCCCCCCCACCGCCCCGCAGCACTCCCTCCAGGAGCTGCGACTGGTAGTGCGTATTTCAGCCATTGGCCAACACACACACTTAAGGGGTTAAGTATAGTAAACCTATACTTACCTTCATAATATTCTTACAATTCCTCACTATAACGTCACTTTAACCTTTCTTTTTTTCAGTGAATTTCTATTTTTTTTTTAACGCAAAGTAAGTTGTCTATCGCCGTGCACTGCGTGGGTTTGGATGCCTGTGCCAAGCCCTGTGCCCAGCCCCCTACAGGGGCCCAATCCCCTACTGCATGCAGCCCTTGGCCGTGCATGGATAGGCCCTATAGGCTCCCTCCCCCCACCGTAGTGCTCAGACTTTGGCCATGTCCAGCTTGGGTTCGGTCGCGAATGGTTGACTATGTGAAGTAAAAATATAAAGGTTGTCATTGTAACTAAGGCAGACATACTGACTTTGTCAAAGTCAAAGTGTCAGAATATCTAAATATAAAAAACAGGCCTATTGGCTTTATCAAAGGGTCAGCATATCAACATATATAAAGCAGACCAGTAACAATAATCAAATATATATTTAATAAATTTACACATTGCAATGTTTATCAAAAGTGATTGTCATAAAATATTTTTAATAAAGCCTTACTAAAAAAAAAACAATCATTGGCATAGCCAATAGGTCTTGCCTTTGGGACCTTATAAGTGTTTTTCCAGAGCTATTGGCTTTGCCAATGTGTTTAAGCTATGTTGTAGAGCAGTGTGGCTGTTGTGCAGCATGTTGAAAAGTTATAATAAAGTGTTATAAGCATTTTTGTTACCTTATATAGAACCTAGTAAACATAATGTACAAACGAACGACCCTATTAAACAAACAAATAACATATACAATGTCTTCCAGTGTGTCTATCCTGGTGGTGAGGTAATGCTGTGCTGATGCTCAGGTGATGCTGAGTTATACTGACATGGTGCTGACGTGTAATGAAATATAATCCCAGATCTCCCCTGGACCAAGGATTGTACCGTCACTTACCCAGGGCGAGAATATCAGTTCCAAACTTATGGAATATAACACATGCACATCACTTCCTAAGGTGGGCAAACTTTCAACACTCCCCCAAAGGCAAGGCAAGAAAACGAATTCACATGGGTCTCCTCTAGATCAAGGAAAAACACACAACACTTTTCTAGAGCGAGATATACTTTGCGCATCACTCGCCATGATTCTCCCACTTATCTTTCCTTTTTCGCCGACGCGTTTCAGGGCAGGGGGAGGGGCTGCTGCAGGGACATGTGATGATAATAAAAACCGAGAAAGGAATCATTGCAAGCGTCAGTGTTGTTTGTGAGCTGCCCAGGAGAAGGGGCCGCAGTGCCCTGAAACGCGTCGGCGAAAAAGGAAAGATACATCATATGCCGGATGGCAGGGGTGATGTCGAGTGCCCTGTCAAATGCTTCGGGCATTTTGTTGGTTCATATATATATATATATATATATATATCCACAAAACCCCTCCGACAAGCAGAAGGAAAAGGCCACACGGGGTGTCCAGGGAGAAGCTTTTATTGGACAGCAGTTTAGGCATAATGCATTTCGGCCTTAAAGCCTTCGTTGGATGCCCCTGCTATATATATATATTAAAAGTGAGCACCCTGGTGCCCACTTGGGGCACTCACAACATGTCCAAATGTTGGGTGTCACAGGGGGATCCCCAAAGCCCCTGCTGCTCCTGTTGGCTCCTCAGCCAGCACCAATAGTGGATGCTGGTGGGAGCAGCAATTATTTAAAAGTGGGTGCCTTGGTGCCCACCTGGGGCACCTGCAGCAGGCCAAATTGTTGGGGATGCAGAGAAAGCCCCAGTGCCCCCTTTGGCCTGCACGTCCCTTGCTCTAAAAATACTTTCGATCTCGGGGGATGGGGTCTCCTTGGTCTAAAAAGGATCTGGGAGGGGGACTGCATGCCCCATCCCAATTCTAAGAAAAGTGGCCCCAGGAATGGGGTCCTGTGGACCTAAAAAGGCTTATGGAGTGCTCCATGTGCCCCCACCCCATTTAATGAAAAGCAGCCCCAGGGGATAGGGGCCCAAGCCCTTAAAAAGCTCAGGGAAGGGGGCCGCATGACCCTCTTCTCCAAAAAAATAAAAGCGTTGGAGGGAGGGGGCTCAGATTTTAAAAGGGTGGGAGTACCCTTTTTATTTTTTGGGCAGCAAATCCTTCGTGGATCCATGGCACCAATAAAAAAAAATATGTTTTTGGCCCTCTCTGATACCCTAAAGGGTTGGCATGCAGTCAGTGCATCCCCAATGAAAATTTTGAAATGGACCTCCCTAACATGCTCCTGCAGGCAGGTGAAGTAACTCACTAGACACAATTGTCGGGGATCATCTCTATCCCCCTTAGGAAGGTAGGCTGCCTTGATACCTTCAAACAGCCAGTCCGGCTTTTCCAAATGTGCTGCCTCCAGGACAGGTGAAAGCTTGCGGCTGCCCTGGTGGCAGCGCATAAACTGTAATAATGTGAGCTGTCAGGTCTGCTGTGGGTGCACACGTTTAAAGGTGCACCATGGTGCAGAGGAGGGCAGTGCACCCTATATATACTGGGGCTTATTTATGAGCCCTTTGCACCCCCGTTGTGTCACTTTTTGTGATGCGGCGGCATAAAAAATGCACCACGTTGCGCCATATTTACAAAGTGACGCAACTAATCAGATGCGTCACTTTGTAAAGCCCTGCGCTACTTATACCTGAGTCAGGTATAATGTATGCAGGGTGGGCGTTCCACCGCAAAAAAGGGTCGTAGAAGTGGAGCAGTGAAATCTATGAGATTTCACTATGCCACTTCTAGGACGCCACTGCGTCAAAACCTTACACCTGCCTCACAGCAGGCGTAAGACTGACGCAGGCGCCTTTAACATGGGACTTGCCCATGTGTAATGACCCATTGCTGGACTAGCATCACTTGTGCGACACACTCCAGCAATGCGTCATTACTGCGCTTACAGACACGTATCTGTAAATCCTTGCGATATGGAGAGCCGTACAGTAAATACGGCGCATCAATGGTGTCGCAAGGAGGGCACGCTGAAAAGTGTTGCATCGCTGTTTTCATGCAGCGATCCAACACTTCTCATAAATGAGGCCCATTGTGCTCCCTGGACTCGATGAGCTACTTACAGATGTAATGCTCAAGAGCTCTGCTCCTTGTGCATTATCTGCACCCTCAGTCATTTCAATTCACCATACACCAATACTTTTTATGACTGCATTGTTTTTAAGATTGCAGCGCTATGTAGTGCCGGTGCGGGTTTCCTGTTGTGGGGCCAGAAATGTGTGTATTGTGCGGTTATAATATTGTAAAATCAGTAAAGAGATATATTTTTTAATGCAGTGCGCTGCCTGCTGGTAACTGTCACGCTGACACTACAGGTATGAGTTTTTCAGAACACTAATGAATGGTTTTCCACTTCCCAGCTCTCAAGAACTTTGCACTAATTCCAGTGCACACGACGCCGACAGATTCCGTGAAGGAGATCGATGAACTCTTCGATGTGTACCTGGCGGTGAAAGAGAAATGGAATACGCAGGTAAGACCGTGAATGCCGTTATGGCCACAACCACCACCCACGACTCGCTCCCAAAGAAGGATTTGCACACAGACACACTGTGCAATGGAAGGCTTAGACTTATTTTTATTTATTTATTTAACTTATGGTTCTAATATCCCTGAGGCAGCAGAGTTATAGGAAATCAGAGGTAAAAATGATTCTAGGAATGTGAGAAGCTGGGCTTCACCAACTTTGCGTTTTTTAATAATGTGTGAAAATGCATTAAAGAGTATAAGTGTGAAAATGCATTAAAGAGTATAAGTGTGAAAATGCATTAAAGAGTATAAGTGTGAAAATGCATTAAAGAGTATAAGTGTGAAAATGCATTAAAGAGTATAAGTGTGAAAATGCATTAAAGAGTATAAGTGTGAAAATGCATTAAAGAGTATAATCTGTGTGAGGAACAACAGCTAAACCCTACTTGTTGCGGGATAATCTTTGCATAAAGTAGTATTTGTAAAACAAATTTCGTGCAAAACCTTTTTGTCAGACTTTTTCACCCACAGGCAAAATTTTGCAAAGGTGATAAACTCTGCAATTTGCTGAAGATATAAAGTTTGCCACCCTCGCACACCTTCATAGGCATAACTGTATTGTGCATCGCCAAAGCCTGCAGGTTCTTCTGGGAGTAGCTGTGTCAGGGAGAGTTAGGTGTAATGAAATACAAAGTAATATAAATCTTACAACCCTAATACTTCAGTTTACCAACTCTTTCATTTCTGATGAGATTGACGTAGGTTCGACACACTAGACCAGTTTCAGACCACAATTGAGTGCCTCATTATGATGGCTTTCTGACCGACTCGGTTTTGGAATGGTTTCCGACCGACTCGGTTTCAGGGAGCCCGACCGACCAATTACGATGCTTCCGAACATCGTTCGGTCGGACTCCCATTGACTTCAATGGGAGTCTGTGTTCCGACCGACAACACAGTCTCCCATTGAAAAACGGGGTGGTTGCGGAAAACCTTGCACCCTGTGGCGGGAACCCCATGGTGCCTGCCACACCGTGCATGGTTGGAAAGAGGGGACCCATGGGTACCCCCGCGGGCCCCAACCGGAGGCCTCCAAGTGAAGGGGGGCCTGATACGGGCCCCCAAAATTGGTTTCCGACAGTTGATCAGTGTCGGACAGACCGAATTGGAAAGGCTGTCCGAATCCGACATCTTAATGCGTCGGTTGGAAGCGCAGTCCGTAGAGCTGAACGAGTCGGCTCCGACCAACTCGGTTTCTCCGAATGCCAATTGGAACCGAGTCGGAATGACCGAACGGTTACCTAACATCGCAAACGGGCGGTCGGAAATGTTACTGAGTCAGTCGGAAACATGGGTTCCGACAGATTCGGACAAACCAAATGTCGTTCGGAGCCTTTCCGACCGACATTGTAATGAGGCCCTGAGTTGGTACTTCAATATAAAACACTATTATTGCATGCCTGGTAGTCCTCGTTTTATGAATCTGATAAAGATGGAACTCTGAGGGAAAGGACAGGAATGCACTGCATTTCATAAATACGATGCATTCTTGCCCTTTCACATTGGCCTGTGGCAGCGCAGCAAGAACACTTGCGGCGCTGCCCTACACCAGTTCCTCATAAAGGAGGCTCTAGGTGTGTAAGGATAAGTTTACACCTTGTCTTAATCTGTCAAACTCTGCTTCCTCAGCTATAGATTGACGAGGAGTAGAGGATTGAAGCAGACATTTTAAGGCCACAGAGATTGACATGGATGTTAGGGTTATCCTGAGCGATGTCCTTTAAGAAGTAGAACAATGCGACAAGCCTGACCTAAAAGCTGGAGGAATATTCGGACAAATGAAGAGAGTAATAGGAGACAGGAAAAGGTTGTCATGTGTCATTTTCATTGTAGTTTTATCATAACATTTTTCACTTGTAGGAGGGCAACTCAGAAATTTTCTAAATAATTTTTTTAAATTCCTTTTTAATTAACAACAAGCTTGGACAATGTATATACTTCTGTTTTTTACAGAAAGATGTCACGGTGGTTTGCGCTCAGTGTGTGTTTTACTGGTGGGTCCCCATTAATTTTTCGATACAGAGGTAGGCAAGGGTGACGGAAAAGAGGGGTACGGGCTGTTCCTTATTGATTTAACATTGGCATCTATGGCAGGATGGTGACCACAGACAGGATAATTCAGGCTCAGCCATGAAAACAGTTGTTATTTACATTCTCTGGAAATCCACGACATGATACCTACTTTTGGCAAAATGCTGACACAGGCATTATCGTGGCAGTTTGTCGCATAAAAAATCCGTGGGCATCCATGGCATACTTATGCCACCTCCAGCACAGTGCTGGTCATGGCACCCACATAAAGATGGTGCCAACTTCTTTGTAATGCTTGCACTGGCATATTCATGGTAATTGTCTATATATTATCTATGTTGTTGGTTTGGTGATGCCCAGGGCTGGTGTACTATTTATCTTGGCATAATAGTGATAATTAGTGTAATTTTAATAACATTATCACTGTTGTTGAGGCCTCAGCCTGCAAGAGTGGTGCAATCTATCTGCATCCATGCATGCAGTCGCTCATACATTCACGCATGGATACAGCCATTCATATCCCTGTTTCCATATATGCACATATATCTACATCCACTCAATTATTCAACCATTCTTTCATCAATTAATTCATCCATTCAAGCACCATTAATTATCCATACGCTGAGTCACTTATTCATCTAAGCAAATACTCATTCTGATATTTACCCACTCATCCATTAAATCACGCGTACAAACAAACCAATGATTGTTTTCAAATCTAGGCTTTCTATCGGTGCTCAGGAGCACATGCCTTTCTGTAATGCTAGATATATAATCCATGCACTGCGGGCATTGGTTCTTATGTCTCCTCATCTCATGCATCCATGCACTGCAGGCATTGGTTCTTGTGTCTCCTCATCTCATGCATCCACGCGATGCTGGCATTGGTTCTTATGTCTCCTCATCTCATGCATCCACGCACTGTGGGCAGTGGTTCTTATGTCTCCTCATCTCATGCATCCACGCACTGCCGGCATTGGTTCTTATGTCTCCTCATCTCATGCGTCCACGCACTGCAAGCATTGGTTCTTATGCCTCCTCTTCTCACGCATCTATGTGCTGCGGGCATTGGTTCTTAAGTCTCCTCATCTCATGCTTCTGCGCGCTGTGGGCATTGGTTCTTATGTCTCCTCATCTCATGCATCCATACGCTATGAGCTTTGCTTCTTAAGTCTCCTCATCTCATGCATCTGCACGCTGTGGGCATTGGTTCTTTTCCCTCCTAATCTCATGCATCCACACGCTGCGGACATTTGTTCTTATGCCTTCTCATCTCACGCATCTATGCGCTGCGTGAATTGGTTCTTATGTCTCCTCATCTCATGCATCCGTGTGCTGTGGGCATTGGTTCTTATGCCTCCTCATCTCATGCATCCACACGCTGCGGGCATTGGTTCTTATGTCTCCTCATCTCATGCATCCATGCGCTGCGGGCATTGGTTCTTATGTCACCTCATCTCCTGCATCCACACACTACGGGCATTGGTTCTTATGTCTCCTTATCTCATGCATCCATGCGCTGCGGGCATTGGTTCTTATGTCTCCTCATCTCATGCATCCATGCACTGCGGGCATTGTGTCTTATGCCTCCTCTTCTCATGCATCCACGCACTGCGGGCATGGGTTCTTGTGTCTCCTCATCTCATGCATCCACGTGCTGCGGGCATTGGTTCTTATGCCTCCTCATCTCATGCATCCATGCGCAGTGGTCATTGTTTCTTATGCCTCCTCTTCTCATGCATCCACGCACTGCGGGCATGGGTTCTTGTGTCTCCTCATCTCATGCATTCACATGCTGCGGGCATTGGTTCTTATGTCTCCTCATCTCATGCATCCACGCAGTGCAGGCATTGGTTCTTATGCCTCCTCTTCTCATGCATTCACGTGCTGCGGGCATTGGTTCTTATCTCTCCTCATCTCAAGAATCTATGTGCAGTGGTCATTGTTTCTTATGTCTCCTCATCTCATACATCCACGTGCTGCGGGCATTGGTTCTTATGCCTCCTCTTCTCATGCATCCACGCACTGTGGGCATTGTTTCTCATGCCTCCTCTTCTCATGCATCCAAGCGCTGCCTGCATTGGTTCTTATGTCTCCTCATCTCATGCATCCATGCGCTGCGGGCATTGGTTCTTATGTCTCCTCCTCTCATGCATCCACACGCTGCGGGCATTGATTATTATGTCTCCTCATCTCATGCATCCACGTGCTGCTGGCATTGGTTCTTATGTCTCCTCATCTCATGCATCCATGTGCAGTGGGAATTGGTTCTTATGTCTCCTCATCTCATGCATCCACACGCTGCAGGCATTCGTTCATATGTCTCCTCATCTCATGCATCCACGTGCTGCTGGCATTGGTTCTTATGTCTCCTCATCTCATGCATCCACGTACTGTGGGCATTGGTTCTTATATCTCCTCATCTCATGCATCCACGCGCTGCGGGCATTGGTACTTTTGCCTCCTCATCTAATGCATCCATGTGCTGCGGGCATTGGTTCTTATGTCTCCTCATCTCATGCATCCACACGCTGAGGGCATTGGTTCTTATGTCTCCTCATCTCATGCATCCATGTGCAGTGGGCATTGGTTCTTATGTCTCCTCATCTCATGAATCCATGCGCTGTGGATATTCGATGTTATGTCTCCTCATCTCATGCATCCACGTGCTATGGGCATTCGTCCTTATGTCTACTCATCTCATGCATCCACGTGCTGCTGGCATTGGTTCTGAAGTCTCCTCATCTCATGCATCCACGCGCTGTGGGTATTGGCACTGATGTCTCCTCATCTCATGCATGCAGGCGCTGTGGCACTGGTTCTTAGGTCTTCTCATTTCATGCATCCGCGCACTGCTGGCACTGGCTCTTATGTATCCTCATCTCATGCATCCACGCACTGCTGGCACTGGCTCTTACGTCTCCTCATCTCATTCAGCCACGCGATGTGGGCATTGGTTCTTATGCACCTCATCTCATGCATCCACGCACTGTGGGAATCGGTTCTTTTGTCTCCTCATCTCATGGACCCTCACTCTGCGGGCCTTGGTGCTTATGTCTCCTCATGTCATGCATCCACGTGCTGCGGCCAATGGTTCCAAAGTCTCCTCATCTCATGCATGCATGCTCTGTGGGCTTTCATTCCTATGTCTCCTCATCTCATGCATCCATGCGCTGCACGCATTGGTTCTTATGTCTCCTCATCTCATTCATCCACGTGCTGTGGGCATTGATTCTTATGCCTCCTCATCTCATACATCCACATGCTGCGGGCATTGGTTCTTATGTCTCCTCATCTCATGCATTCACGTGCTGCTGGCATTGGTTCTTATGTCTCCTGATCTCATGCATCCATCTGCAGTGGGAATTGGTTCTTATGTCTCCTCATCTCATGCATCCATGCGCTGCAGGCATTGTTCAGATGTCTCCTCATCTCATGCATCCACGTACTGAGGGCATTGGTTCTTATGTCTCCTCATCTCATGCATCCACGGGCTGCGGGCAGTGGTTCATTTGCCTCCTCATCTCATGCATCCACGTGCTGCGGGCATTCGTTCTTATGTCTCCTCATCTCACGCATCCACATATTGCGGGAATTGGTTCTTAAACTTATGTCTCCTCATCTCATGCATTCACACGCTGAGGGCATTGGTTCTTATGCCTCCTCTTCTCATGCATCCACGCACTGCGGGCATGGGTTCTTGTGTCTCCTCATCTCATGCATTCACATGCTGCGGGCATTGGTTCTTATGTCTCCTCATCTCATGCATCCACGCAGTGCAGGCATTGGTTCTTATGCCTCCTCTTCTCATGCATCCACGCACTGTGGGCATTGTTTCTCATGCCTCCTCTTCTCATGCATCCAAGCGCTGCCTGCATTGGTTCTTATGTCTCCTCATCTCATGCATCCATGCGCTGCGGGCATTGGTTCTTATGTCTCCTCCTCTCATGCATCCACACGCTGCGGGCATTGATTATTATGTCTCCTCATCTCATGCATCCACGTGCTGCTGGCATTGGTTCTTATGTCTCCTCATCTCATGCATCCATGTGCAGTGGGAATTGGTTCTTATGTCTCCTCATCTCATGCATCCACACGCTGCAGGCATTCGTTCATATGTCTCCTCATATCATGCATCCACGTGCTGCTGGCATTGGTTCTTATGTCTCCTCATCTCATGCATCCACGTACTGTGGGCATTGGTTCTTATATCTCCTCATCTCATGCATCCACGCGCTGCGGGCATTGGTACTTTTGCCTCCTCATCTAATGCATCCATGTGCTGCGGGCATTGGTTCTTATGTCTCCTCATCTCATGCATCCACACGCTGAGGGCATTGGTTCTTATGTCTCCTCATCTCATGCATCCATGTGCAGTGGGCATTGGTTCTTATGTCTCCTCATCTCATGAATCCATGCGCTGTGGATATTCGATGTTATGTCTCCTCATCTCATGCATCCACGTGCTATGGGCATTCGTCCTTATGTCTACTCATCTCATGCATCCACGTGCTGCTGGCATTGGTTCTGAAGTCTCCTCATCTCATGCATCCACGCGCTGTGGGTATTGGCACTGATGTCTCCTCATCTCATGCATGCAGGCGCTGTGGCACTGGTTCTTAGGTCTTCTCATTTCATGCATCCGCGCACTGCTGGCACTGGCTCTTATGTATCCTCATCTCATGCATCCACGCACTGCTGGCACTGGCTCTTACGTCTCCTCATCTCATTCAGCCACGCGATGTGGGCATTGGTTCTTATGCACCTCATCTCATGCATCCACGCACTGTGGGAATCGGTTCTTTTGTCTCCTCATCTCATGGACCCTCACTCTGCGGGCCTTGGTGCTTATGTCTCCTCATGTCATGCATCCACGTGCTGCGGCCAATGGTTCCAAAGTCTCCTCATCTCATGCATGCATGCTCTGTGGGCTTTCATTCCTATGTCTCCTCATCTCATGCATCCATGCGCTGCACGCATTGGTTCTTATGTCTCCTCATCTCATTCATCCACGTGCTGTGGGCATTGATTCTTATGCCTCCTCATCTCATACATCCACATGCTGCGGGCATTGGTTCTTATGTCTCCTCATCTCATGCATTCACGTGCTGCTGGCATTGGTTCTTATGTCTCCTGATCTCATGCATCCATCTGCAGTGGGAATTGGTTCTTATGTCTCCTCATCTCATGCATCCATGCGCTGCAGGCATTGTTCAGATGTCTCCTCATCTCATGCATCCACGTACTGAGGGCATTGGTTCTTATGTCTCCTCATCTCATGCATCCACGGGCTGCGGGCAGTGGTTCATTTGCCTCCTCATCTCATGCATCCACGTGCTGCGGGCATTCGTTCTTATGTCTCCTCATCTCACGCATCCACATAGTGCGGGAATTGGTTCTTAAACTTATGTCTCCTCATCTCATGCATTCACACGCTGAGGGCATTGGTTCTTATGTCTCCTCATCTCATGCATCCATGCGCAGTGGGCATTGGCTCTGATGTCTCCTCATCCTATGCATGCAGGCGCTCTGGCACTGGTTCTTATGTCTCCTCATCTCAGGCATCCACGCACTACTGGCACTGGCTCTTATGTCTCCTCATCTCATGCATCCACGCGATGTAGGCATTGGTTCTTATGCCTCCTCATCTCATGCATCCACGCGCTGTGGGAATTGGTACTTATGTCTCCTCATCGCATTGACCCACACGCTGCAGGCCTTGGTTCTTATGTCTCCTCATCTCATGCATCCACGTGCTGCGGGCAATGGTTCCAAAGTCTCCTCATCTCATGCATCCACGCGCTGCGGGGAATGGTTCTTATGTCTCCTCATCTCATGCATCCATGTGCAGTGGGCATTGGTTCTTATGTCTCCTCATCTCATGAATCCATGCGCTGTGGATATTCGATGTTATGTCTCCTCATCTCATGCATCCACGTGCTATGGGCATTCGTCCTTATGTCTACTCATCTCATGCATCCACGTGCTGCTGGCATTGGTTCTGAAGTCTCCTCATCTCATGCATCCACGCACTCTGGGTATTGGCACTGATGTCTCCTCATCTCATGCATGCAGGCGCTGTGGCACTGGTTCTTATGTCTTCTCATTTCATGCATCCGCGCACTGCTGGCACTGGCTCTTATGTATCCTCATCTCATGCATCCACGCACTGCTGGCACTGGCTCTTACGTCTCCTCATCTCATTCAGCCACGCGATGTGGGCATTGGTTCTTATGCACCTCATCTCATGCATCCACGCACTGTGGGAATTGGTTCTTTGTCTCCTCATCTCATGGACCCTCACTCTGCGGGCCTTGGTGCTTATGTCTCCTCATCTCATGCATCCACGTGCTGCGGCCAATGGTTCCAAAGTCTCCTCATCTCATGCATGCATGCTCTGTGGGCTTTCATTCCTATGTCTCCTCATCTCATGCTTCCACACGCTGCACGCATTGGTTCTTATGTCTCCTCATCTCATGCATCCATGCGCTGCGGGCATTGGTTCTTATGTCTCCTCATCTCATGCATCCACGTGCTGTGGGCATTGATTCTTATGCCTCCTCATCTCATACATCCACATGCTGCGGGCATTGGTTCTTATGTCTCCTCATCTCATGCATCCACGTGCTGCTGGCATTGGTTCTTATGTCTCCTGATCTCATGCATCCATCTGCAGTGGGAATTGGTTCTTATGTCTCCTCATCTCATGCATCCATGCGCTGCAGGCATTGTTCAGATGTCTCCTCATCTCATGCATCCACGTACTGCGGGCATTGGTTCTTATGTCTCCTCATCTCATGCATCCACGGGCTGCGGGCAGTGGTTCATTTGCCTCCTCATCTCATGCATCCACGTGCTGCGGGCATTCGTTCTTATGTCTCCTCATCTCACGCATCCACATATTGCGGGTATTGGTTCTTAAACTTATGTCTCCTCATCTCATGCATTCACACGCTGAGGGCATTGGTTCTTATGTCTCCTCATCTCATGCATCCATGCGCAGTGGGTATTGGTTCTTATGTCTCCTCATCTCATGAATCCATGCGCTGTGGATATTTGATGTTATGTCTCCTCATCTCATGCATCCACGCGCTGTGGGCATTCGTCCTTATGTCTCCTCATCTCATGCATCTACATGCTTCTGGCATTGGTTCCGAAGTCTCCTCATCTCATGCATCCACGCGCTGTGGGCATTGGCTCTGATGTCTCCTCATCTCATGCATGCAGGCGCTCTGGCACTGGTTCTTATGTCTCCTCATCTCATGCATCCACGCACTACTGGAACTGGCTCTTATGTCTCCTCATCTCATGCATCCACGCGATGTGGGCATTGGTTCTTATGCCTCCTCATCTCATGCATCCACGCGCTGTGGGAATTGGTACTTATGTCTCCTCATCGCATTGACCCACACGCTGCAGGCCTTGGTTCTTATGTCTCCTCATCTCGTGCATCCACGTGCTGCGGGCAATGGTTCCAAAGTCTCCTCATCTCATGCATCCACGCGCTGCGGGGAATGGATCTTACATCTCCTCATCTCATGCATCATGCGCTGCGGGAACTGGTAATTTTGCCTCCTCATATTATGCATCCAAGCACTGCGAACATTAGTTCTCATGTCTCCTCATCTAATGCATCCATGCGCTGCGGGCATTGGTTCTTATGTCTCCTCCTCTCATGCATCCACGCGTTGCGGGCATTGATTATTATGTCTCCTCATCTCATGCATCCACGTGCTGCTGGCATTGGTTCTTATGTCTCCTCATCTCATGCATCCATGTGCAGTGGGAATTGGTTCTTATTTCTCCTCATCTCATGCATTCTCACTCTGAGGGCATTGGTTCTTATGTCTCCTCATCTCATGCATCCATGTGCAGTGGGCATTGGTTCTTATGTCTCCTCATCTCATGAATCCATGCGCTGTGGATATTCGATGTAATGTCTCCTCATCTCATGCATCCACGTGCTATGGGCATTCGTCCTTATGTCTACTCATCTCATGCATCCATGCGCTGTGGGCATTGGCTCTGATGTCTCCTCATCTCATGCATGCAGGCGCTGTGGCACTGGTTCTTATGTCTTCTCATCTCATGCATCCGCGCACTGCTGGCACTGGCTCTTATGTATCCCCATCTCATGCATCCACGCACTGCTGGCACTGGCTCTTACATCTCCTCATCTCATTCAGCCACGCGATGTGGGCATTGGTTCTTATGTCACCTCATCTCATGCATCCACGCACTGTGGGAATTGGTTCTTTTGTCTCCTCATCTCATGGACCCTCACTCTGCGGGCCTTGGTGCTTATGTCTCCTCATCTCATGCATCCACGTGCTGCGGCCAATGGTTCCAAAGTCTCCTCATCTCATGAATCCACGCTCTGTGGGCTTTCATTCCTATGTCTCCTCATCTCATGCATCCACACGCTGCACGCATTGGTTCTTATGCCTCCTCATATCATGCATCCACGCGCTGCAGGCATTGGTTCTTATGTCTCCTCATCTCATGCGTCCACGCACTGCAAGCATTGGTTCTTATGCCTCCTCTTCTCACGCATCTATGTGCTGCGGGCATTGGTTCTTAAGTCTCCTCATCTCAAGCTTCTGCGCACTGTGGGCATTGGTTCTTATGTCTCCTCATCTCATGCATCCATACGCTATGAGCATTGCTTCTTAAGTTTCCTCATCTCACGCATCTATGCGCTGCGTGAATTGGTTCTTATGTCTCCTCATCTCATGCATCCGCGTGCTGTGGGCATTGGTTCTTATGCCTCCTCATCTCATGCATCCACACGCTGCGGGCATTGGTTCTTATGTCTCCTCATCTCATGCATCCATGCGCTGCGGGCATTGGTTCTTATGTCGCCTCATCTCCTGCATCCACACACTACGGGCATTGGTTCTTATGTCTCCTTATCTCATGCATCCATGCGCTACGGGCATTGGTTCTTATGTCTCCTCATCTCATGCATCCATGCACTGCGGGCATTGTGTCTTATGCCTCCTCTTCTCATGCATCCACGCACTGCGGGCATGGGTTCTTGTGTCTCCTCATCTCATGCATCCACGTGCTGCGGGCATTGGTTCTTATGCCTCCTCATCTCATGCATCCATGCGCAGTGGGCATTGTGTCTTATGCCTCCTCTTCTCATGCATCCACGCACTGCGGGCATGGGTTCTTGTGTCTCCTCATCTCATGCATCCACGTGCTGCGGGCATTGGTTCTTATGTCTCCTCATCTCATGCATCCACGCAGTGCAGGCATTGGTTCTTATGCCTCCTCTTCTCATGCATTCACGTGCTGCGGGCATTGGTTCTTATCTCTCCTCATCTCAAGAATCTATGTGCAGTGGTCATTGTTTCTTATGTCTCCTCATCTCATACATCCACGTGCTGCGGGCATTGGTTCTTATGCCTCCTCTTCTCATGCATCCACGCACTGTGGGCATTGTTTCTCATGCCTCCTCTTCTCATGCATCCAAGCGCTGCCGGCATTGGTTCTTATGTCTCCTCATCTCATGCATCCATGCGCTGCGGGCATTGGTTCTTATGTCTCCTCCTCTCATGCATCCACACGCTGCGGGCATTGATTATTATGTCTCCTCATCTCATGCATCCACGTGCTGCTGGCATTGGTTCTTATGTCTCCTCATCTCATGCATCCATGTGCAGTGGGAATTGGTTCTTATGTCTCCTCATCTCATGCATCCACACGCTGCAGGCATTCGTTCATATGTCTCCTCATCTCATGCATCCACGTGCTGCTGGCATTGGTTCTTATGTCTCCTCATCTCATGCATCCACGTACTGTGGGCATTGGTTCTTATATCTCCTCATCTCATGCATCCACGCGCTGCTGGCATTGGTACTTTTGCCTCCTCATCTAATGCATCCATGTGCTGCGGGCATTGGTTCTTATGTCTCCTAATCTCATGCATCCACACGCTGAGGGCATTGGTTCTTATGTCTCCTCATCTCATGCATCCATGTGCAGTGGGCATTGGTTCTTATGTCTCCTCATCTCATGAATCCATGCGCTGTGGATATTCGATGTTATGTCTCCTCATCTCATGCATCCACGTGCTATGGGCATTCGTCCTTATGTCTACTCATCTCATGCATCCACGCGCTGTGGGTATTGGCACTGATGTCTCCTCATCTCATGCATGCAGGCGCTGTGGCACTGGTTCTTATGTCTTCTCATTTCATGCATCCGCGCACTGCTGGCACTGGCTCTTATGTATCCTCATCTCATGCATCCACGCACTGCTGGCACTGGCTCTTACGTCTCCTCATCTCATTCAGCCACGCGATGTGGGCATTGGTTCTTATGCACCTCATCTCATGCATCCACGCACTGTGGGAATCGGTTCTTTTGTCTCCTCATCTCATGGACCCTCACTCTGCGGGCCTTGGTGCTTATGTCTCCTCATCTCATGCATCCACGTGCTGCGGCCAATGGTTCCAAAGTCTCCTCATCTCATGCATGCATGCTCTGTGGGCTTTCATTCCTATGTCTCCTCATCTCATGCTTCCACACGCTGCACGCATTGGTTCTTATGTCTCCTCATCTCATGCATCCATGCGCTGCGGGCATTGGTTCTTATGTCTCCTCATCTCATTCATCCACGTGCTGTGGGCATTGATTCTTATGCCTCCTCATCTCATACATCCACATGCTGCGGGCATTGGTTCTTATGTCTCCTCATCTCATGCATTCACGTGCTGCTGGCATTGGTTCTTATGTCTCCTGATCTCATGCATCCATCTGCAGTGGGAATTGGTTCTTATGTCTCCTCATCTCATGCATCCATGCGCTGCAGGCATTGTTCAGATGTCTCCTCATCTCATGCATCCACGTACTGCGGGCATTGGTTCTTATGTCTCCTCATCTCATGCATCCACGGGCTGCGGGCAGTGGTTCATTTGCCTCCTCATCTCATGCATCCACGTGCTGCGGGCATTCGTTCTTATGTCTCCTCATCTCACGCATCCACATATTGCGGGAATTGGTTCTTAAACTTATGTCTCCTCATCTCATGCATTCACACGCTGAGGGCATTGGTTCTTATGTCTCCTCATCTCATGCATCCATGCGCAGTGGGCATTGGCTCTGATGTCTCCTCATCCTATGCATGCAGGCGCTCTGGCACTGGTTCTTATGTCTCCTCATCTCAGGCATCCACGCACTACTGGCACTGGCTCTTATGTCTCCTCATCTCATGCATCCATGCGATGTGGGCATTGGTTCTTATGCCTCCTCATCTCATGCATCCACGCGCTGTGGGAATTGGTACTTATGTCTCCTCATCGCATTGACCCACACGCTGCAGGCCTTGGTTCTTATGTCTCCTCATCTCATGCATCCACGTGCTGCGGGCAATGGTTCCAAAGTCTCCTCATCTCATGCATCCACGCGCTGCGGGGAATGGATCTTACATCTCCTCATCTCATGCATCATGCGCTGCGGGAACTGGTAATTTTGCCTCCTCATATTATGCATCCAAGCACTGCGAGCATTAGTTCTCATGTCTCCTCATCTCATGCATCCACGTGCTGCTGGCATTGGTTCTTATGTCTCCTCATCTCATGCATCCATGTGCAGTGGGAATTGGTTCTTATGTCTCCTCATCTCATGCATTCACACGCTGAGGGCATTGGTTCTTATGTCTCTTCATCTCATGCATCCATGTGCAGTGGGCATTGGTTCTTATGTCTCCTCATCTCATGAATACATGCGCTGTGGATATTCGATGTAATGTCTCCTCATCTCATGCATCCACGTGCTATGGGCATTCGTCCTTATGTCTACTCATCTCATGCATCCATGCGCTGTGGGCATTGGCTCTGATGTCTCCTCATCTCATGCATGCAGGCGCTGTGGCACTGGTTCTTATGTCTTCTCATCTCATGCATCCTCGCACTGCTGGCACTGGCTCTTATGTATCCCCATCTCATGCATCCACGCACTGCTGGCACTGGCTCTTACGTCTCCTCATCTCATTCAGCCACGCGATGTGGGCATTGGTTCTTATGTCACCTCATCTCATGCATCCACGCACTGTGGGAATTGGTTCTTTTGTCTCCTCATCTCATGGACCCTCACTCTGCGGGCCTTGGTGCTTATGTCTCCTCATCTCATGCATCCACGTGCTGCGGCCAATGGTTCCAAAGTCTCCTCATCTCATGCATCCACACTCTGTGGGCTTTCATTCCTATGTCTCCTCATCTCATGCATCCACACGCTGCACGCATTGGTTCTTATGTCTCCTCATCTCATGCATCCATGCGCTGCGGGCATTGGTTCTTAAGTCTCCTCATCTCATGCATCCACGTGGTGTGGGCATTGATTCTTATGCCTCCTCATCTCATACATCCACATGCTGCGGGCATTGGTTCTTATGTCTCCTCATCTCATGCATCCACGTGCTGCTGGCATTGGTTCTTATGTCTCCCGATCTCATGCATCCATGTGCAGTGGGAATTGGTTCTTATGTCTCCTCATCTCATGCATCCATGCGCTGCAGGCATTGGTTCTTATCTCTCCTCATCTCATGCATCCACGCGCTGCGGGCATTGGTTCTTATGTCTCCTCATCTCACGCATCCACATGTTGCGGGTATTGGTTCTTAAACTTATGTCTCCTCATCTCATGCATCCACGCGCTGTGGGCATTCGTCCTTATGTCTCCTCATCTCATGCATCTACATGCTTCTGGCATTGGTTCCGAAGTCTCCTCATCTCATGCATCCATGCGCTGTGGGCATTGGCTCTGATGTCTCCTCATCTCATGCATCCACGCACTGCTGGCACTGGCTCTTATGTCTCCTCATCTCATGCATCCACGCGATGTGGGCATTGGTTCTTATGCCTCCTCATCTCATGCATCCACGCGCTGTGGGAATTGGTTCTTATGTCTCCTCATCGCATTGACCCACACGCTGCGGGCCTTGGTTTTTATGTCTCCTCATCTCATGCATCCACGTGCTGCGGGCATTGGTTCTTATATCTCCTCATCTCATGCATCCACGCACTACGGGCATTGGTACTTTTGCCTCCTCATCTAATGCATCCATGTGCTGCGGGCATTGGTTCTTATGTCTCCTCATCTCATGCATCCACACGCTGAGGGCATTGGTTCTTATGTCTCCTCATCTCATGCATCCATGTGCAGTGGGCATTGGTTCTTATGTCTCCTCATCTCATGAATCCATGCGCTGTGGATATTCGATGTTATGTCTCCTCATCTCATGCATCCACGTGCTATGGGCATTCGTCCTTATGTCTACTCATCTCATGCATCCACGTGCTGCTGGCATTGGTTCTGAAGTCTCCTCATCTCATGCATCCACGTGCTGTGGGTATTGGCACTGATGTCTCCTCATCTCATGCATGCAGGCGCTGTGGCACTGGTTCTTATGTCTTCTCATTTCATGCATCCGCGCACTGCTGGCACTGGCTCTTATGTATCCTCATCTCATGCATCCACGCACTGCTGGCATTGGTTCTTCTGTTTCCTCATCTCATGCATCCACGTGCTGCGGGCATTAGTTCTGAAGTCTAATCATCTCAAGCATACAACCGCTGTGGGCATTGTTTCTAATGTCTCCTCATCTCATGCATCCATGTGCTGCCGGCATTGGTTCTTATGTCTCCTCATCTCATGCATCCACATGCTGCGTACAATGGTTCTTATGCCTCCTCATCTCATTCATCCACACGCTGCGGGCATTGGTTCTTATATCTCCTCATCTCATGCTTCCATGCACTGCGGGCAATGGTTCTTATGCCTCCTCATCTCATGCATCTATACGCTACGGGCATTGGTTCTTGTGTTATCTCATCTCATGCATCGACGTGCTGCGGACATTGGTTCTTATGTCTCCTCATCCGATGCATCCACACGCTGCCGGCACTGGTTCTTATGCCCCCTCATCTCATCTCATGCATCCACGCGCTCCGGGCATTGGTTCTTACATCTCCTCATCTCATGTTTCTTATGTCTCCTCATCTCTTGCATCCATGCGCTGCAGGCATTGGTTCTTATGCCTCCTAACCCCCTGCATCTATGCGCTGCGGGTATTGGTGCTTATGTCTCCTCATCTCATGCATCCATGCATTGTGGGAATTGGTTCTTATGCCTCCTAATCCCCTGCATCTATGCGCTGCGGGCATTGGTGCTTATGTCTCCTCATCTCATGCATCCACGTGTTGCCGGCATTGGTTCTTATGTCTCCTCATCTCATGCATCTACGCACTGTGGGCATTGGTTCTTATGTCTCCTCATCTCATGCATCAATGCGCTGCGGGCATTGGTTCTTATGTCTCCTCATCTCAAGCATCCACGCACTGCGGGCATTGGTTCTGATGTCTCCTCATCTCATGCAGCCTTGCGCTGCCGCATTGGTTCCTTTGCCTCCTCATCTCATGCATCCATGTGCTGCTGACATTTGTTCTTATGTCTCCTCATCTCATGCATCCATGCACTGCTGGCATTGGTTCTTATGTCTTCTCATCTCATTTCTCCATGCGCTGCGGGCCTTAGCTCTTATGTCTCCTCATCTCATGGATCCACGCGCTGCTGGCATTGGTTCTTCTGTTTCCTCATCTCATGCATCCACGTGCTGCGGGCATTAGTTCTGAAGTCTAATCATCTCAAGCATACAACCGCTGTGGGCATTGTTTCTAATGTCTCCTCATCTCATGCATCCATGTGCTGCCGGCATTGGTTCTTATGTCTCCTCATCTCATGCATCCACATGCTGCGTACAATGGTTCTTATGCCTCCTCATCTCATTCATCCACACGCTGCGGGCATTGGTTCTTATATCTCCTCATCTCATGCTTCCATGCACTGCGGGCAATGGTTCTTATGCCTCCTCATCTCATGCATCTATACGCTACGGGCATTGGTTCTTGTGTTATCTCATCTCATGCATCGACGTGCTGCGGACATTGGTTCTTATGTCTCCTCATCCGATGCATCCACACGCTGCCGGCACTGGTTCTTATGCCCCCTCATCTCATCTCATGCATCCACGCGCTCCGGGCATTGGTTCTTATGCCTCCTCATCTTATGGTTCCCTGTGCTGCGGGCATTGGTTCTTATGCCTCCTCATCTCATGCATCTATGCGCTTCGGGCATTGGTTCTTATGTCTCCTCATCTCATGCATCCACGTGCTGCTGGCATGGGTACTTATGTCTCCACATCTCATGCATTCGCGTGCTGCCACATTTGTTCTTATGTCTCCTCATCTCATGCGACCATGCGCTGTGGGCATTGGTTTCTTATTTCTCCTCATCTCATGCATCCACACGCTGCTAGGATTGGTTTTTCTGTTTCCTCATCTCATGCATCCACGTGCTGCGGGCATTAGTTCTGAAGTCTCCTCATCTCAAGCATCCACGCGCTGTGGGCATTGTTTTTAATGTCTCGTCATCTCATGCATCCACATGCTGCGGGCATTAGTTCTTATGCCCCCTCATATCATGCATCCACGCGCTGCGGGCAGTGGTTCTTATGTCTCCTCATCTCATGCATCCACGCACTGTGGGCAAAGGTTCTTATGTCTCCTCATCTCCTGCATCCGCGCGCTGCGGGCATTGGTTCTTACATCTCCTCATCTCATGCATCCATGCACTGTGGGCAATGTTTCTTATGTCTCCTCATCTCTTGCATCCATGCGCTGCAGGCATTGGTTCGTATGCCTCCTAACCCCCTGCATCTATGCGCTGCGGGTATTGGTGCTTATGTCTCCTCATCTCATACATCCATGCATTGTGGGCATTGGTTCTTATGCCTCCTAATCCCCTGCATCTATGCGCTGCTGGCATTGGTGTTTATGTCTCCTCATCTCATGCATCCACGTGTTGCCGGCATTGGTTCTTATGTCTCCTCATCTAATGCATCTACGCACTGTGGGCATTGGTTCTTATGTCTCCTCATCTCATGCATCCATGCGCTGCGGGCATTGGTTCTTATGTCTCCTCATCTCAAGCATCCACGCGCTGCGGGCATTGGTTCTGATGTCTCATCTCATGCAGCCTTGCGCTGCCTCATTGGTTCCTTTGCCTCCTCATCTCATGCATCCATGTGCTGCTGACATTTGTTCTTATGTCTCCTCATCTCATACATCCAGCGCTGCGGGCATTCGTTCTTATGTCTCCTCATCTCATGCATCCACGTGCTGCGGGCATTAGTTCTGAAGTCTAATCATCTCAAGCATACAACCGCTGCGTGCATTGGTTATTATGCCTCCTCATCTCATGCATCCACGCGCTGCGGGCATTGGTTCTTATGCCTACTCATCTCATGCATCCACACGCTGCGGGCATTGGTTTTTATGTCTCCTCATTTCATTACCACCTTCTACTTTTTTTCTAGAGAGTGATGATTCTGGGTGACTTCAATGCGGAGGGATCATATGTTTCGAAGAAGAAAATGAAGAATATTCGGCTGAGGCAGGACACTAGCTTCCACTGGCTGATCTGTGACGATCAAGACACAACAGCGTCCAAAACAACGGATTGCTCTTATGACCGGTAAGATGGTCACACCAGCAAGGCTTTAATCACGCTTCCAAGACTTCAGCTCAGTCTGGAGTGAGTATAACCACTTAGCAGCAGGTTCATTTCTGATGACATGTCTATTCCTGCACTGTTTGTGCTTCCTCCTTGGTTTCCAGATGGTTTACCAACACTGACTGAGAGCTCAGAATTTTCGGTGGGCAAGGCAGGAAAGGAAGTAAAGGCCATTCAGATTATCTGCTTTATTTATTCAAGCATTCCCCCAATTGCTTTCAGTTTGAACCCAAGGTGAGGCCTTCTGGGGTTCTTAGACACCTTCTGGAGACATCTGTTGTTACTTTAGATTGTAAACATCAGGCAGTGAATGGAGCAGGGTAGGCACACAAAGGAATTCAATATACCTGTTCCACTGGTCCTACGTTTTGCGGATCCAGGTATAAGGCTGCATACATCTGTGGGTCAGAGGCCTTGTGGCTTAGTTCACAACACAACACTTCCAAAATGGCAGTAAGCTTGAAAATACTGCCCTATCGGGAATAGGGCCGCACTAAAGTTTCAATACCCAGGGAGCCTTAGGCATGTTCACGAGGTCCACACAACAGCATGTAACACCAGCAGCTGGGGTCCAGTGGGGCACAATTCTGCAGTGAAGTTATTTGGAAGCCTAACTGGCTTTCTCAGATTTTAACAATCATGCAAGCCCATGGGAGCTGGCCCCTGTCTTTTACATTCTTGTCAACGCGGAGCTGTGCTTTGATGTCAGTGGACACCCAAAGCATACCCCTATGCTGATTCAGAATGGCTACTTCTCTCGATCCAGGCCACGTGGTGACCAGGAGTAGTAGCGGGTTCTTGTCAGAAGCGCATCTCTCTTACCTGTATGCCTGTGGGACGAGTGCCTAGCAGTTCTCCCAGAGAAAGGTCTGTTCAGTGCCCCATAACTGGGATCCTTGTACTTCATCATGCCTGGAACATGTATGATGGATGGATGCCCATAAGGTGTGTGCGGGTGCGGGTTTGTGTGTGTAACTGGACTGATGAATACTTTGATCCCCTTGCTTCAGAAGGTGATGGGCTGTTTAGGTGTCTACACCTGCACACTGTAATTTCCCTGTCCCTGAAACTAATGTACCTGGTGAATGGGGGAGGTCTTGAGCCCCTCTGATTTACAGCAGGTTTCTCCCTGCCAAAGCAATCCATCCACCCCACCTCACCCTTGACGCCCAATCTATTTCCTATGTTGTGACAATTTCTCCTGACAATGTAGAATCTAGGTGAGGCAAGCACACATCACACCTGAGGCAGCTCAGACTGGTTTCAGTGGGAATACCAAGGCTTTAGAAAACTGCAGCCCAACTAGTTGGATCTGGAAGTCTGCTTGTCCTCAAGACAAGTATGTGTGCTGAACCCGTGAGCCAGTATAAGGCTCATCCTTGTCAGTCAAACCCTAAGGAGGCTTGTCCCTCTGTGCAAGGAAGGAAGACTGTTGGACCAGGAGTTGGGCCTCTGTGCTGTTACTGTTTTCTCTCCAGATGGCCTAAGTTGGGTAAACCTGCAGAATCAGCTGTTCGAGATGAGGAGAGAAGTTAGACCTAACGACCAGCATGAGGAGCTGAACTGGGCTTGAACCAGAGGAGTGACCTGAGCCAAGATGACTGGAAGGACCATCCTGGGGCATCACAAGGAACCGACAATACAAGAGCTGGACGGTTACCCTTGACCAGCTGCCCAGCAGAAGCAAGAGGCATCTGGGTCGAGCTGTTGCTCCGTTGCCTTTACAATCAAGAAGGTTGGACCTTTATTGTCCATAAATCTCTCTTTGCCCTGAGAGGGGCCTGTACCAACCCCACTCGCTATCCAGTGCGATCCGGAAGCAGTCAGTCATTACCCCTAGTGTGGTGCCTGCTGTCATTGGTCGGCACAGCTAATCTTGAATATAAAGTCCTTTGAAACACTCCTCTAGCTTTTAGGTTTCCAGAGAAATCATTTGGTAGAGCCATGGTCACCATTAGTCCTAAAGAGACACCTCTCCACAGGATCTCTGCAGGGGACCGCGTTTAGTGGAATGTTGAAGCGATTAGTGAAGCGAAAGCATTGCAATCCCTGATCCATGACCTGCCATTACTAACGGCTCTTATTTGACTCAAGTATCTTTACAAACTGAGTCCATATAGGTCTAATTTAGGTCTAATTTAGTTTTATGGACACATTTCACAGTGAAGTCCAAAAATGTTAAATTTCCTGACTAATGGGTTTTCCTTTGCTTTTCTCTTAGGATTGTGGTCCACAACAAGATGTACGAGGGGATTGTTCCTAACTCAGCGAGGCCGTTCAACTTCCAGGAAGAATATGATCTGACGGATGAAGAGGTTAGTAGTGAAGCGAGCCTGCCTAACGATGACTATAAAAGGTCAGGTATTCATTGGTACAGCTGCGTGGGAGGAGGGGGCAGCGCTTACAGATGTTTCCGCCTATTCTTCATGCATTGCACTCTCGCACTAAAAAGAAACTATTTCAAGTCTGAGGGGACAATTTATGAACAACAACACGTTACTTCTAAGGGTAGTACAGTTTCTCCCAGCCTGGCATGTCTATATTCACAACAGTTTGAACAGCGACACATTTGGACTAACAACCCCTACCATGAGCACATAAAGTTATAGCGCAGATACATCGACGATGTGTTTATACTATGGCATGGCTCGAAGGAACTTGCAGAGGAGTTTGTAGACTGGATCAACCATCAAAACTCATGTTTGAGGTTTACACTGACAATGAGTAATCATGAATCGCCTTTTCTAGAGCTAAGGATTGGGTCAACAGCAGTATACACACGGATGAGAACAGACTGCTGCACTTTAACAGTGCCCACCCTTGTACGCTTACAGAAAACCTACCAAAAGGTCTATTCTTGCGAATAAGGTGCAACTGCTCTAACCTTGTTGATTACAAAGTTGAGACTAATTTGTTGAGAAAGAAACTGATGGAGAGAGACTACCACAGTAGCCTATTAATGAAAGCAGAAAACAGAGCCATGTATAGTCACAGAGACACTTTGTTTGCAGATAACAACAAAGTGGAACCACACCAATGAATGTGTGTAGGCACCTACACCAACGCCTCTAATGCTGTAAAAAGTACCATAACTAAGAATTGGCGCATACTAAATAGCAGAGGCCTCAATGTTGAGCTCCCCCCTGTTTTCCTTTCAATGTAACACTAGCATCAGAGACAGAGTCGTCCACACAAGACCTAGAAGAAGGGACAAACAGGAGGAGAACACATTATGGGGTCTACAACAAGAAAGGGGTCCACTGTCTGTGTACTTACTACACACACCACTAGCATTGATCAAGGACTAGAGCACCCCTGGGAACATACAAATTGTAACTTGATCAAAGTAATCTCGCTGATTGTGTGACTCAGTGGAATAAAAGATATAGGAATGTCCACTAGAAAGGATAAACAGAGGATTCTTGAACATCGAAGCACTGTTAGGTGTAAACGCACAGCAACAAGTTGGGCACGATGAAAACGACCTGAGATGGACAGTAATGAGAGACTAGTACAGAAGGGGAATGACTAGAGCCCTATTGGAATGTGAGCAAAGGTGGTCTATAGATTGGGATCCATCAAAATGGCCTCAATGATGAGATTCTTTGGGCTTCACTGAATGGTGAGGGCTCTAAGAGCCCTTTATTCCTTCTGTGAACCGCCACAGGATGAACACCTTACAGAGCAGGGATATAAGACATGCTGCTCAAACAATGCTTTAGTGGGGGGCTGCTGACAGGAGGACTGTGAACAATGGTTAAGATAATTGATAAAGATGATATAAAAATGTACTTCCGAATATTGAACACTCTATAATATCATGATGTTACGGTCTTGATGTTTGTAAAAGACTACTGTTTCACGATAATGAGTAAGAACAACGCTACTTGCAGCAACTGTATTTGTATAAAAAAGAGTGATAGCGTAGTTAACATAGAAAAATTTGGGAATGGGTTGTGCCCGGTGACTATAGTATGTGTCAATGGGATTCCACCGGTAATGAGATGCTCACAAGAGTGCTTGAGGAACCACAATTTCAACTAACGTCGCCGTGAAGAAGACATATGCACGTACAAGATGTACATATGTTAAGACTGTAGACGCATGTATGGTACCCAAAAGAAAAAGAAAATTCCCAGCATCCCAGTAGACACATACGCAGAAGGACGCAAGCGTACTGGATGACGTAGCAGCACACAGGGAGCTGCAATCGCACTGAATCCTAGAAAAACACGGGCTGCTTCTCAGTAGCCACTACAAACGGGACAGAGCAGAGTGAAAGTTGGTGTAAAGAAAGCTCTGCGCCCTTGGAGTAGTAAGTGGACTTCTAGATAACAAGTAAGATAAAGAGAGGGTCTCCTACTTGTTAATATTGTTTTGCCTTAAGGAGCCCTGACTGGTAGGACCAGGGATACGGGATGCAGTAACAAAAAGAGTGGGGTACTAACATTAGTCCTGATGAAAGCCCCGGACCCTGGTGGCATGCGGAATGAGAGTTCAAACTTGACAATATTTAGGCTGCAAGTTATAACACTCACAGAGCATTTTTAACCATACCAGGGGCACCTTAACAAAGTGATACCTGGGTGCACCCTAGGTATTTTTATCTTATAACATTTAGACCCCCATCAAAGGAATATCCTAAGTGCTCCTGGTAATGGTCGAGCCCATCCTGGTTTATAGGGAACAGGATGAGACCCGATGATGAAGCATGACACCATTAGGGTGTGTGAGGGTCACTAAGAAAACCAGTAGGAATTTTGGAACTGAGGTCAGTAAAAAGAACCCGGATTCGTATCCAGGAGTAAGGGTACAGGGTATTCAGAGGTTGTTATCTGTGAGATGGCAGACTAAGGGGCCACCCTTCACATTCTGCAGGGGGGGGGCATCATTTGTGTTAAGCCACTGGATAGTGGCCTACACTAGAGGACACATAGGTAGAAGCTCCTTCAATACAGTGGAGATAGCATGAGACACATAACACTAGACACATAGCACATGACACAGCAGCAAATGCAAATCATGTGGACACATATCACAACACAGAACATGTAGCAGCAGACACAGAGCGTGGGGCAGGTTCTAGGAGACATGTAGTAGCAGACCGATAGCACAAGAATCATAGCATGTGATACATAGCAGGAGATACATTGCAGAGACAACATAAAAGCAGGAACATAGCCGAGGACACTTATCACAAGATGCATAGCAGGAGACACAAAGCAATAGACATACAGCACGAAACGCATAGCGAGAGATACACAGGAGATGCAACATGAGTCGCATAACATAAAAATATAGCAAATGATAAGTAGCAAGAGAAACAGAGCATGGCATACATAACACGAGACATTACATACGACTCTAAGCAGGAGACACAGCAAGGACATATAGCTGGAGACACAACACAAAATGTCATATTTAGTAGGAGATACATCCTAGCAGACAATAGCAGCAGACATGTAGCACGAGAGATGTAGCACAAGATGCAAAGCACAAGAATCATAGCATGAGAAGTAGTGCACTTGACAAATAGTACAAGGCACATGGCATATGATACGAGCAGTAGATGAATAGCAGGAGACATATCAAAAGACAGCGCAAGACACATGACGCAATATATAACACATGATACATAGTAGGAGACATTTAGCAAGAAACACACAGCATATGACACAGCGCAAGACACATGACTCGCAACACAAGTGATATATAGAAGGAAAACAAACGTTCTATAACAAAGGTTTTGCAGAGTGAATTGTGTTAGCAGAAACGCCAACACGAAGATGAAAGGAGAGAAGGCGTTTATTGACTGGATCCTCCAGCACCAGCTGACAAGTGAAGCACACCAACATTCTAAGGTGAGCTTCACTCCAAGATTCTACTAGTGGAATGTACCATTAGGAAGAGAGGAAGGGGGGGGGAAAGAGGGTGGAGGAAGGCAGGAAAACCGGAAGAAAGAAGGGGACACTGGGAAGGTTAAGAACTTAGTTACAACACATCTCCCTTTGAATAAGGAGAACTAGGAAAAACATTAGAAAAAGGTAAGAACAATCACCATAGAGAATACAACTATTTGTCATGTATAATACAGGAGATTACATTTTATAATCTGCTTGCCAAGCTGGCTGTAGGAGAGTAGGATCTGCTTCTTATAGTTACCCCCACTTTTTGCTGATGTTTCAGTGTTTTCGACTTAGTATACTGGTGGTGGTGGACCATGCCACTAGGTATCCAGAGGCAATTCCCCTTAGAACTACCACAGCTCCTGTGGTAGCAAGGGCCCTCCTGGGAATATTTTCCAGGGTGGGTTTTCCTAAGGAGGTAGTATCAGACAGAGGTACAAACTTCATGTCTAGTTACTTGACTGCTATGTGGAAGGAGTGTGAAGTAAATTACAAATTTACCACCCCTTATCACCCACAATGCAATGGGTTAGTTGAAAGGTTCAACAAAACCCTAAAGGGCATGATTAAAGGTCTCCCAGAAAAGCTTAGGAGCAGATGGGACATACTTTTGCCCTGCCTTCTCTTTGCCTACAGAGAGGTTCCTCAGAAGGGGGTTGGTTACAGCCCATTTGAGCTTCTGTTTGGACACCCAGTTAGGGGTCCATTGTGTCTAGTGAAGGAGGGATGGGAGTTACCTCTCAAACCCCCTAAACAGGATATTGTGGACTATGTACTTGGTCTCCGCTCCAGGATGGCTGAGTACATGAAGAAGGCAACTAAAAACCTTGAGGCTAGCCAGGAATTGCAAAAGGCCTGGCATGACCAAAAGGCTGTGTTGACTGTTTATCAGCCAGGACAGAAAGTATGGGTGTTGGAGCCTGTGGCCCCAGCAGCCCTCCAAGACAAGTGGAGTGGCCCTCATACAATTGTTGAGCAAAGGGAGAGGTTACCTACCTGGTGGACCTTGGAACTCCCAGGAGCCCCCATAGGGTGCTCCATGTCAACAGGCTCAAACCATATGTTAACAGGGCAGACATGGGCTTGCTCATGGCTACTGATGAGGGACAGGAGGAAGAGAGTGATCCACTCCCTGACCTGCTCTCACAGAACCCTGATGATGGTTCAGTTGATGGTGTAGCCTTAGCAGGCAGCCTCACTGTCCAGCAGCAAACTGATTGCAGAAAAGTTCTTAATCAGTTTAGACATATGTTTTCACTGACTCCAAGTCAGACTACCTGGTGCACTCATGAAGTGGACACTGGGGACAGTCTGCCTGTTAAAAATAAGATTTACAGGCAACCTGACCATGTCAGGGACTGCATCAGGACTGAGGTCTAGAAGAAGTTGGATTTGGGTGTGATTGAACCCTCAGATAGCCCTTGGGCTAGTCCAGTAGTCTTGGTACCCAAACTTCACACCAAAGATGGTAAGAGAGAGATGAGGTTTTGTGTTGACTACAGAGGTCTCAATGCAGTCACTAGGACTGATGCCCATCCAATCCCTAGGGCAGATGAGCCTATAGATACGTTGGCCTCAGCCAAGTTTCTGAGCACATTTGACCTAACAGCTGGCTACTGGCAAATCAGACTAGCTGAGGATGCAAAAGCCAAAACAGCATTCTCAACCCTAGTGGGCACTACCAATTTGTGGTGATGCCCTTTGGTTTGAAGAATGCACCTGCCACTTTTCAAAGGTTGGTGAATAAAGTCTTTACAGGCCTGGAAGCCTATAGTGCAGCTTATCTTGATGATATTGCTGTCTTTAGCTCCACCTGGGAGGATCACCTGGTCCACCTGAGAAATGTTTTGGAGGCCCTGCAGAAAGCAGGCCTCACTATCAAGGCCACCAAGTGCCAGATAGGGCAGAGTCAAGTTGTATACCTGGGCCACCTTGTGGGTGGAGGCCAGGTTCAACCATTGCAGAGCAAAATCCAGACCATCGTGGACTGGGTTGCTCCAACCACCCAGACTCAGGTCAGAGCTTTCTTGGGCCTGACTCGGTACTATAGGAGGTTTGTCAAAGGATATGGATCCATAGTGACCCCTTTGAATGACTTAACTTCCAAGAGAATGCCAAAGAAAGTTCAGTGGACAGTTAGCTGTCAAAAGGCATTTGATGACCTGAAGCAGGCCATGTGCACTGCTCCCATTCTGCAAAGTCCTGACTATTCCAAACAATTCATTGTCCAAACAGATGCATCTGAGTTGGGGGTAGGGGCTGTGTTATCACAATTGAATGATGAGGGTCAGGATCAGGCAGTAGCTTTTATTAGCAGAAGGCTGACCCCCAGAGAGAAACGTTGGTCAGCCATTGAGAGGGAAGCCTTTGCTGTGGTTTGGACTCTGAAGAAGCTGAGGCCATACTTGTTTGACACTCACTTCATTGTTCAGGCAGACCATAAGCCCCTCTTATGGCTAAAATAGATGAAGGGTGAAAACCCCAAACTTTTGAGGTGGTCCATTTCCCTACAGGGGATGGACTATACAGTGGAACATAGACCTGGGAGTAACCATGCAAATGCAGATGGACTCTCCAGATATTTCCACTTAGAACATAAAGACGCAACTGGTCAAGGTTAGTTTAATGTCCTGACGTTTGGGGGGGTTGAGTAGGATCTGCTTCTTATAGTTACCCCCACTTTTTGCTGATGTTTCACTGTTTTCGACTTAGTCTGACTAGGATCCTGCTATTCAGGACCCCAGTCTATCTGCTTTCTCCTCTAAATTGATTGCAAGTACTTTAGGTACACTCCAGATTGGATTCTGGGGTACCCTTATAAGTCCCTAGTATATGGTATACTATGTACCCAGGGCCTAGGTACCCCAGAGGCCTCCCAGGGGCTGCAGCATGTATTATGCCACCCCTGAGAGACCATTTAAAATGACACAACAGGTCTGCTACAGCAGCCTGTGTAAGGTGGTGCATGCACCCCTTACTTAGATATAGAGTTCACTATATCTATCCAAATCACTGCACATATAAACCTATCAGTCACCCCTACAGCAGGCCTTATCAATCCTGAAGGCAGGGTGCTGGGTTTTATGTGAGAGGGTGCCCATGCATGAGCAGAGCCCCTCTGCAGCCTTCGGGAACCTATATTCCGGGGTTGTTTGTGATGCAGCCAACCATATTTACTTAAGTGCATTATAACCTCGCGGTAAATGCTAACTTTAAAATGGCTGCATGGAAACATGTCGTGTTTGGTGTCAAACACCTTGGAATCATACCTCCACACCAGTAACTAGTGTGGGAGGTATGATTCCACCCTCTTAGAGGGAGAAATATGACAACACCGGTACACCCAGTACCAGCTTTCTTGACCCTGGCATCACAAAATGGATGCTGCCAGCCACAGACACGAGTCTGCCCTCCTGTTGCTGGACGAAACTCCGGCAGGGGAAGGTTTGACAATAGGTTTCCTGTCACAGGGAGGTGTGACCATCTCCCAGACAGGCTATAGTGTATTGGGGCTGGGTGGGTGCACTGTGAGAGTGCTTTCATGTCTGCACTGGGGGCACATTTGGTGTCCCTGTGCATAGTCCAGCTCAAACCGGTTGCAGGAGCCATTTGCTCCTGCTCTGGCGCGAAACTGGACAAAGGACATGGGTGAAGCCACCCCTCTGTCCTGACCCTCCCATAGGTGGGTCCTCAGAGTTTGTCCAACCCCTTCCTTGGGTATAAAGTAGAAACCCCTGACTACAGGACTTTAGATTTTACCTGGACTAAACTCTGCTACAGAAACCAAGTACTTCGACGATCTGCACGACGCTGGACGACTGAAGAAATCTCCCTTGGAGTAAAGGAGTTACTCCCCTGCAAGGCAGGCACCTAAATGCATCTGACCGGTTTGCATCTCCCAAGCTCCTAAGGACTCCGAAGATTTCTGCAACACAGGAGGTGGGTTCCCATGGTCTCTGAGGTTTATCTGCGCTGTCAGCAAATCTGAGGCCCGTATCCCTCGTGGGGACAGTGCAACCCGTACCCCTTTGCACTGTGTACATTTGCAGCAGCATATGCTTTTCGGCGACCCCTGAAGCTGTGCTTTGGGCTCCTTGTAGTCCTGACCCCGGGCAGTAATTCCACTGAAGATTTCCGGCCTACACTCCACGAGTGTTCCGTGGGCTGGTATTTAGTGATTCAGCTCGAGGTCCCTTCGGGATCCCTGGTCCATTGGCCTGTGGGTCCCTGTGAAGGTAACTTTGACTTTCCGTGGGCTTTCCTGGTTGCTCCAGACGTGCCCTGACTCTCCATAGCTTGGAGAGTCCCCAGGACCTTGCTGGTCCTCACAGAAGCATCTTTCCTCTGACAGCGTGGGTTTCAGTTGCCAAGGCTTGTTGGTGTTCAATCCGGACACTGACCCCCCCAGCATTCAACATCCTTCGTGGGACAGCTCACCTCCGGACTTTGGTCATCGTCGATGTCTCCTGGTCCCCGTGGCTGCAGAGTCAAGCTTCACCTCTTCTCACCTGAAACACCCGACATCGGTGGGCATTCGTCTATCGTGCCCCTGGTCACTGTGAAGTGACCCAGAAACTCTGTCCCCTCTGCTTTCAGGTTCTTCTCATCTCCGATCCAGGCTTGGATCACCCCGGACACCTTTGATCTTCCCGGCAGCAGCACCTTTTCGCATCATGCTATTGAAAACGACAAAGGTTTCCGACATCACTTGACCCCTATGCACCCGGCTCCTCTGGGATAGGTAACACGGGTACCTCGGTACTCTCAAGCGTGCTGGCCTTAGAACCTTCTATGTTTAGCTGGGTTTGCTTAAAGTCCTCTCCGAAGTGTCCGTAATCTTTAAATTTCCAACCGCGACTTTCCCATAGAGTTGTACGGAGCTCGCGTCTGTGTTCTCACACTGCACCCGTCCTCCGTGGGTCCCCTGTGTCACTACTTTGGGTGGTTCCTTGGGGTCCCAGTGATTCTACGTGCTCTAGGCACTGTGTCTAGTCAAGTCGTGGTTGTTATACCACTTTCTTAGTATATGGTTTGGTCTCCCCCTGGAGCCCACTGTGTATTGTGCTATTTACTGTCGTTCTAGTGATTTAATATTGTGTGCTTTGTTCTCTAATCTCATAAAGAGGTTAGTAGAGAGTGTTTAGTAATAAATACATATATTTTATATATTCCTTGTGTGGTTCTCCTTTCATTTGGTCATTCAGGAGGTTATGATCTGGTAAAACAGCCTGCTTTACATTCCTTCGAGACTTAGCCTGAAGGCTGCTCTCCATAGCTACCACTAGGATAGCTTTCAACAAAGGTTGTCTTTAACCTAATCATCAATAAGGGTCGTTTGGACTGGTGCAAGGTGCCCACTTTAATTAGTGGACAGCATATACCAGGCCAACTTTTCACACTGGCGGTCGGCGAAACCTGGGCTCTTTAGAGCCATGTGAGATGGAGGTTGATTTGTCCTGACTTTCTTGACTGGAAGACAACGAGTAATGTACCTTGGAACAGCGAGCAACATTGTCCATGCTCCAGGTGCTTCCGTCTTCCAGCTCGACAGAATTATTGTTGACTCGTTTTATTCTCAAAGGTTTGGAAAATGAGGAAACTTTGGCACGAGAAACATTACATTTCTTAATGACCACCCATTGACCTTCCTGCCAGTCCTTGTTGACAGTACCCCATTTCTGGTCATATCTAGATTTGTACTCTTGTTGATGGCACCCAACTTTTCCCAAAACAGATTTCCTGTCAACCCAAACAGGACACCCCCCATTGAGCCAATTGGGCGTGAGTTTGGAATCTGGATTTCTCCCTTTGTGGGAGGTAAAAGGAGAAACACCAGAAACAGCATTAGGTGTGATGTGATATGACCACAACATTTTTCTTATGGCTTCATCCACAGGTTCACGAGATGCCAAAGCCAATTGAATGGTGTCCTTTATCATCCTGTTGGCCCTTTCTACCAATCCATTGGCTTTTGGACAGTAGAGTGGTGATTTGAGATGAGTTATAGATAAAGTGGTCAAACTGCTTCATTTCATCGGAAGTGAATTGAACACCATTGTCTGTGATTAATGTGCTGGGTATGCCCTCTTTGGAGAATGTATCTTTAAGGAATTCAATTAATGAAGATGTGGTGATAGTGGTGACCATTTTTGTAGCTATCCAGTGGGAATGGTAATCGATAAGTACGAACATGTATCTTTGAGAGTAGTTGAGCAAGTTTAGTGGACCAATAATGTCCAGGCCCAATTTGTCCCAAGGTTTAGTGGGGATGGATACAGGAATGAGTGGAGCTTTGCGAATTACTTTGGCTTTGTCACTGGTTCCACATGCAAGGCAGTCTCTTACTTTCTCTTCTACTATGGAATCCATATTGGGGAACCAATAGTCTTGCCTGATTTTGCTTTTTGTCATGCTCCTACCCGGATGGCCTTCATGGGCTATTTGAATAATGCGTTCGTACATTTTTCCTGGAGGAACAATCCTATTACCTCTGTAGATGTGGTCCTTTATGATTGACAACTCATCCTTCACTACCCAGAAGGATTTAAGAGTCTCTGGCAAGTACTTGAGACTTTTCGGCCATCCCTTACAGATAGTGTTTCTTAGATCAGTGAGAACGGAGTCCTCATTCATGCATTTTTCCCATTCCTCCTTGTAATGGCAGGGATATCAACTGAAAGAATGGTCTCATCAGGGGGGTACATTTGGGGGTTCTCATTAGTGATTGGAAGTCTGGAGAGACAGTCGGCTACACAGTTTTCATTGCCCGGCACGTAGTTTATGGAGTAGTTGAAACCTTGTAGACCTAAAATCCATTTGGAGATACGGGGAGTAGTTTTTTCCAAGCACTTGGTAGAGAACAAAGGAAGCAAGGGTTTATGGTCTGTTTTTAGAGTGAATGGGATCCCCCATAAAAAGTATTTAAAATGATTTATAGCCCAATAACAAGCAAGGGCCTCCTTTTCAATCGTGGAGTAGTCGCGTTCTGGTTCCTTCAAAGTTCTGGATGCAAAGGCTATCACTCTTTCTTGTCCTTTTACGCATTGTGTAAGTGAGGCTCCTAACCCTTTCATGCTGGCATCAGTAGTCAAAGTGGTTTTGGCATTGGGGTCGAACATACTTAGAATGGGTGCCTCTATTATGGCCTGGTTAATTTGTGTGAAGTCATTGTGACACTGAGGGTTCCATTCGAATGGAGAGCCTTTTTTGAGTAACTCTCTAAGTGAATGGACTTGTTCTGCAAAGTTCTTGACGTACTTGGACATGTATTCAACCAGGCCAAGAAAGGATTTAAGTTCCTCTTTGTTTGTAGGAGCAGGAGCAAGTTTGACTGAGTCTACAAGGCTAGATTTTGGTTTGATTCCTTCACCTGATATGGTGTGACCCAGATAAACCACAGATTCAACACCTATTTTGCATTTGTCCTTTTGAGTGGTGAATCCAGCTCTGTTAAGTTTCGTTAAGACTTCCTCTAGGACTTTATTATGTTCCACTTCAGATACTCCGTAAATCAGGATGTCGTCCTGAAAGCACAGTACTTTGTCTATTCCTTGTAAGATGTGCTGCATTATGCGTTGAAATACTGCCGCAGCAGATGCTAGACCGAACGGCATCCTTGAAAACTGGTATGCCCCAAAAGGAGTTATGAAAGAGATAAGGGACTTGGAATCAGGGTGGAGAGCTACCTGGTGGTAAGCTGAGGAGAGGTCGAGAACGCTAAAGAATTTTGCTCCCTGTATGACCGTGAGCATCTCATTGATGTTAGGGAGTGGGTGTATGTCCACCCATATGTTTGAGTTCAAGTCTCTGAGGTCAACGCATAAGCGAATGCTCTTACCTCCTTCCTTAGATGCTACCACGATGGGGGCCAACCATTCAGAGCTTTCAATACGCTTGATTACTTTGCTGGCTTCCAATCTGTCAAGCTCTTTTTTGAGTGGGTCTCTTATGAGTAAAGGAACAGACCTGGTTTTGTGGACAACTGGTTTGTGCTGTGCTTTTAGTTTGATCTTGTGTAGGAACCCTTTCAACAGTCCTAATTTATTAGTAAACACTTCAGGAAATTTCTCGCATATTTCTTTCCCTATATTCGACCTCTCTACCTGGTAAACTGGTTCAGGAGCATTTGGATCCAGCTTGATCCCCAAGTCTTTTTGGTGTTTCCACCCTAGTAATTTGAACCATTCTTTGTGATGTAAACCTTTCCCAACGTAGATCTGTCCTTGAAATCAATGTGCATAAGAAGCATGCCTACAAGGGGTATGGGATCATGGTTGTATCCCCCCCGGCTTGATGTCAGGAGGCAATAGGGTGTATTCTTTGTTTCCTGAGTTCTCTTGAAACGTGGATTCACTGATGAGAGTATATGGAGAACAAGAGTCAGCAAATACTACATACGGGACATTGTCAAGCAAAATCTCACATTTAGGATATATGTTATTGGTAGATTCCGTATTGTTAACTACTTGAAAAACGACATCTTCGTTGGGAACTGGTTCGTTAGTTACCATATGGGTAACACTCTTCTTAAATTCCTTGCAGACTTTAGAAAAGTGCCCTCTCTTATTGCATTTCCTGCAAGTGACACTTCTCGCAGGGCATCTTACATTGTTAGCCAAATGGTTGGGATTACCACACCTGTAACACCTAAATTTGCTCCCATTAGTATTTTGTTTCTCAATCTCGGCCGGTGAAGGTTTTGACTTCATATCTTTTGTAGATATTTTATTTATTCCATTGTCCAACACTTGCTTCACCTCTACTGCATCTCTCATCTCATTCATGCAAAAAGCTGTATGTTCTATACTTTTCGCGATATCAATAGCATGTTTTAAATCAGGGGCTTCAGCTAAAAGTTTTTCTTGAATCTTCTTATCACATGTGCATCTAACTAGTTGATCCCTGATAAGGGATTCAGTTAAAGTGCCAAAATCACAAGTTGAAGCTAATCCCCCTCAAAACAGCAATGTAATTACACACTTTTTCATTTTTTCCTTGAGAACGTGAAAAAATTTGTGACGTTCTAGAACAACATTAATCTTTTCCCCAAATTGCGCTTCTAGTTTCTTAAGGGTGTTTTGATACACATCATGCTGTACATCCCCATGTGCATCCTCATTAACATCTTCATTTTCAATTATAGAATCAGGAAGATCGTCAAATATTTCTCTACCATGTTTCCCTAAATTGTGCAACAGGATATGTTGTTTACGTACAGATGAAAACCTATCACCCCCTATGGCAATTAAATAAGACTCAAAAAGGTTTACCCACTTTTTCCATGGTATAAGAGGTTCCCCTGCTTCAGTAGGAAATGAAGGAGGTTGAGACATTGTAGAAGCAGCCATAGGGAAGAAGGAAAAAGGAAAGGAAAAGTAAGATAGAGAAGGAGAAAGTATTTTACAACTGGAAGAATTCAGAGAAGGAAAAAATAAACAGAAACGAGAGAGTAGAGGTGCCAGTGTAAAACTGCAGGCAAAGTAGCAGAAAAATCACTGATAATCACTGATGTAAAGGTCAAACAGATTACTATCTTATATAATTCACAATTCAGTGTCAATAAACAGTAATCTCCACAGCAATTAAAGCCAGGTTGTACAGAAAATGGAAGAATAGTAGAGAATGAATAAAAAAAATAGAAGAGCACTCTGGTGTACCAGTGATAAGCTGTGCCTGTCAGCGATGTAATGGTTGGCAGGCCGTGAAGATAATTATAAATAGGGTTTGTAATATATGGCACACAATTGAAGGAGATTATCTGAAAGGTTTATTTGTACGCCCGTATCGTGTATAATTAGAAACTGTGCCTGTCGGCGAAGAGCTTTGCTGGCAGGCTGTAATGAATGATGGTAGCCCCTCTGTAAAATAGCACGTAGTGCTAGAACTCTAAAAGAACGAGCAGGGTGGCGAAATGTACATGTAGCAAGCTGTGCCTGTCAGTGCTGAAATTGCTGGCAGGCTGTTTGAAATAGCGAGTGAAGGCAGTGTCTGAAAATGAGGAGTAATTCGGGCTGCGTCACACGAACAGCTGGGGTAAATAACTCGAAGCTGCGCTGACCGCCCATCCCTCTGTGAAATTGACTCAGCACTCAACGCAGCGCCTCCCTTGGATAAATTTCACACAGTGCTCGGCGCTGAGGAGACGAAGCGTGACGGTGCTCTTGGCCCCTCCCAGGGCTCAGTGATCAAAACAGAGCAGCACACTTTGTTACCCGGCAACAGCTGAGGTAACGAACTTGAAGCGTTCCTTCAGCCCCTCCCTCGGTGAATTCCTCACAAAGCCCGGTGCTCTTGGAGATAAGAGCGGGGCGGCGATGCGTCATCAACAGCTGAGGTAAATAGGCGAGCGTTTCCCCAGAGGCTCAGTCTACGCCCTGTGTCACAATCAACAGCCGTGGCAATGACTGCCGAAATCCAGACCAACGGCTCTTCCCAAGGCTCTGAGGGAAGAAGCAGGCGGCGTGCTGCGTCACCTAGCAACCGCCGAGGCTCTTAGGAGGTGAGACGGAGCTTCGAGCCCCTCCCTCGGTGAAATTGACACTGCGCTTGACACTCCAGAAGGAACGCCGAGCAGCGCGCAGTACACTGTGGCAACAGCTGAGGGAAAAGGCAAACAGTTCACTGAGGCAGATGTATGCGGAACCAGGCTCTGTGCCCCTCAGCGTGAGGAATGCAGTGGTGATCACTGGCAAGCCGAGGAAGACACTGGCAGGACACCGCACGGAAACCCTTCCCTCATCAAAGACACCACACCGCTCTGGCAATGAGGAAACAAGCGCGCCCAGGTGCTGTGGGTGACACACAGCCGACAGCAATACAGCACGTAAAAACAGCGCGGAAGGCAGGATCAGCTGTGCCTCTCAGCGATGGGCAATGCTGGCAGGCTGGCGGCTGCTCAGAAAGCGTATGGCACTCACCCCAGAGCGGAGAATCGATGAATAGCAGATGGAGCACGTAGCACAACACAGCAGGCACACCAGCAGGTAGACAGCACAGCAACAGTGCTCTCCACACCCAGAAGTCCACTAGGAGATCGGACGCGAGCTGGGAGATACGCTGACAGCTGGTGGAAGAAACTGGGGAAAGGATCCTATGCTGTCCCCAGCACAGCAATCGTCGCCAAAATGTTAGAAGAAATGCCAACACGAAGATGAAAAAAGAGAAGGCGTTTATTGACTGGATCCTCCAGCACCAGCTGACAAGTGAAGCACACCAACATTCTAAGGTGAGCTTCACTCCAAGATTCTATTAGTGGAATGTACCATTAGGAAGAGAGGAAAGGGGGGGGGGGGGAAGAGGGTGGAGGAAGGCAGGAAAACCGGGAGAAATAAGGGGACACTGGGAAGGTTAAGCACTTAGTTACAACAAATTGTTTATGGATTTGCATGCGGTGCATCTTTCTGCCATTTAGAGGTTGGTACCGGAGTTCTTCTGTTAGTCATATGTTTTTATTTTTTATTTTGACTGGGAGGCGTCGACCATTTGGTATTCTAGGTCCATCTGCTCGTGACATCAGATGCCTGTGTCAGAAGCCTATTTGTTTGGTCGCCATCTTCAGATTCTTTTTGCCCTCACTGGGTCTGGAAGCAGAGCGACAGCGCAGAAGATTTTCAGAGGAGAGTACTTCTTTTCCCTGAGTTATTTGGAGCAAAAACAACAAAGAACCGAAAAAACATCATTGGATACAACCACAACATTGAGGGAAGACTGTTTTCCACAAACAAAACACAACCATCGAAATCAGGGTCAAACACGAGGGTCGGAGAATGATGGCCAGGATTAAGCATACCGCCTTTAGGTTTTGCCAACAATGCCACCATACATATGCCCAAAAGGATGCACACAAGATCTGCAACCTGTGTCACCCGAAAAACCACAACACAGAGGGTTGTATGGCACGTGTGGAGTTCCAGCCCAAGACACTGAAAGCAAGAGAAAAACAAAGGTGGGCACGCTACACCATGGCTTAGTCGAAGACATCTCTGAAAGGCCTACGTCTCTCGAGCAAAGGGGAACCCCGAGTTGGCACAAGGGGAGGACTCCAACATCAAGAAAGTCACTGAGATGGAGAAAGAGGGACCGAAAAATTGTGGAAGGAAGAACAGAAAAACATAAGGTAGCACAGGGATGCCCTGGTGCCGAACCGAGACTCTAGAAGGTGAAACATAAGGCTGCCTCGCCACCAAAACCAATGGTGATCAAGAGAAAGCTAATACGTAGGGAACCTCACTGGTCAAAGTTGCTAGACACCCTTAGCAGTTGACCCCCAGAACCGAACCTGATGTCGAAGACCGATCAAGAGCGATGAAAAGATGAAAAGGCTTGAGGGAAGAAAGTCTCAGCACTGAAAAGAAAGGCTTCCAAGCTTGACATAGACAAAAAACACTCAACATCGAAAGGCAGAGACAGAGGCTGGAGGCTAAGATGGAGGCGCTGTTAAGCAAGCAAGGGGATTACATGGAGACAATAGACCTCAAAGACACATACCTCCAGGGTCCAATGAACAACAAACACAAAACATTTCTGAGGTTTGTGGTCAGGGTACACATTACCAGTTCGAGTGGCCCCCATTGGAAGACACAGGGTCAATCTCTACCCTTACCTGGACGTCTGGCTGGTAAAAGCGGGATAGTTCGGCCAGTGTCAGGGTAACGTAAGGAAAGTTAGGCAAACACAGCACAATGCGGGCTTCACCATAAACCAAGAGAAATCGTTACCAACACCACAAAGGGAAAAGATCTTCCTAAGTGCGACATTGAACTCAACCAAAGCCAAGGCATTCACAACCAGCAAGAGAATACTGGCACTAGTGCAGCAAGCTTGCCTCTACGAGAAGGCAAGGTCTCTGACAGTGCAAACAGTTGGGAAAATAAAGGCGATGCGGGCATCCTGCATTCCCCTAGTACCACATATCCAACTACTTATGAGTCCCCTCCAGGAGTGGCTTCCAGCACAGTGATCACAGGCGACCTGAAGTTGGAAAGATCTAGTGGTTGTATCTGCAGAGTTGCAGAAAGAGATGGAGTGGTGGAACACAAGAACCATCACAGAGGGCGGACCCTTCACTTGTGTATGCTTTTCCACCAATGCCGTTTAAACCAATGGTGCTGAACAGATGCTGACAAATAGCCATGACACTAATATTAATCACCCACAGTGGGCAGCCTAACTGGTTCTTGGATCTAATGAAAATGGCAGAATAATAAAGCTACCTTTGTACCAAGACTTAATAACATTGAAGTGGGGGCAGGTATATCATCCAGAACTCGCAACCTTTAGCAGAGTAGCATGGTCCCTGAGAATGTAGCTTTGGTCACTTGAACATGCCAAACAGAACCATGGTAGTACTCAGAGAGGCCAGAAGGGGCACCATGAGATGCTACACAGCAAAATGAAGTAGATTCACTCAGTGATGTAAAACGCAAGGAGCCGAGGAAGGATGGGCACAAGAGATCACAGTAGTCAAGTACCTCACCCATCTCCTAGTTGAGGGACTGTGATACACCGAGCTAAAGGTGCACCTCACAGCTATAGGTGCCTACACTAGAGCACACAGTTCTTCAAAGTACCAGTCATTAAGAGGTTCCTAGAAGGGGCAAAAAATGATGGGTGCACCAAGGATGGTGCCTGCGCTATTACGGAGTCTAAATCTGGTACTAACACAACTCATGGTTAGTCCTTTTGAGCCAATGCACAAAACTGATCTCAAACACTTATCCTTCAAGATGGCCTTCTTAATAGCCGTCACCTCCCTAACAACGCGTCAGTGAACTACAGGCGCTCACAACACAGGAACCTTACTTGCAAAAACACAAGGAAAGAGTGATAATGAGGACAAATTCACAGTTCCTACTGAAGGTGATGTCTCAGTTCCATGTCAAGCAAACACTACAGCTACCGGCCTTTTCTCAAAACCCAAAAACATAAGCTGAGGGAGCCCTGAACACTCTGGATGCCCAAAAGGCTGTTGTGTACTTCCTGCAGAGAGCAAAGGACATCAGGAAGACAAGCCAATTCTTTGTCTTCTTTGTCCCAAACGGAGGTGCTCCAGTAACAAAAAGCCATCGCAAGATGGATTGTACAAACTATCCAAACTTGCTGCAAATCGAATCGCACACTGCTAACACAAAGACCACAGGCACATTCTACGAGAAAAAAAGGAGCCACGCTCGCTTTCATAGCCACTGTCTCCATCAAGGATATTTGCATGGCAGCCACATGGTCTTCGTACATACCTTCACAAAGCATTACTACATGCACTTAAAGTAAGTAAGGTGGCACAGTGTGGAGGGAGTGTCCTCAAACGCCTGTTCTCCTCCAACTCATTTAAACCCAGCATCCCAGGATGGGTAAATACCGCTACATAATCAATGGCCCATTAGCGCCAGCACCACACAATGTCCTCCTGTGGCAGCTTCACTCATACCACCAATGTCAGCTTTTCACATTGGCCCCAAGTTTAAATTCCTCTCGCAACCCTCTGGTACCAGCCCAATAGCTTCTTACACTGTCTATTGGTGTACGTTTTTTATACTACCCCTAAGTGCCAACATCGGACACTGCCAACCAGTACTTATTTTCACAATGTCCACCAGTTACTCCTGTCACAAAGCCAAGCAGTACCTACCGGCTTCTCATAGTGTATAGCAGTGTTGATTTCTCACATTCATCACCAGTGCATTGTCTCCTACTGCTCACGACTGTTAGCTGCTACGAGATACGTGCCTAGCGATGCCCACTTAGCTACTATATCTTTTAATGGCCCCATCTATAGATTAAACATCATGGGTGAAGGAACAGGCCCCTGTAGAACATCACAAGACCAAGGGCAGGGATAACCGTGAAGACCCCACCAAGAATCACAAACCAGATTGGCCTGAAATGAAGTGACTCAAGCCAGTAACCAGCCCACACCACCCTGGCAGTTTCCGAAGATAGTTATAAGAATCCATCTTTAGTGCATCAAAAGCTAGAGTGAAGTAACAGCAGAAACTACCACAGCATTCTCTTATACACTTACTGAGCCAATGAGCTATAGAGTTCCCGAGCTGCACCCAGGGTGGGCGCCTGACTCTTACAACCGGTCCGAAGGACCTTCATCGTCAACAGACACTCCAGGCAGAAAGAAAAAGGTCTCAGGGTGATAGATGAGCAGAGTTAAAGGTATCTCTGTAATTGGATGGCAGGTTTAAGACAGGCGGGATCTGCACTCCTTTCAAAGTTTCATGGAACATCACTTGAAAAGATAACTATTTATGGTACGTGAAACACACAAAAGGTGATAGGAGGCTGCTTGCAGTTTGTCTAACCACTGCCAATCGCTCACAGAAGCATACCTTTTGCACACCATGCCACCTCAGTTTGGACCCAGCCATATGCAAATCATACTTTACCCTAATCCCCATGGAAACAGTCCAGCCTGAACTGCCAGGTCAGGTCCTCCCTGGACCGGAACCAAGCAACCCAGGACCAGTATCATGTACCATCACCTTTTGTGTCTGGGTCCAACTGAGGTGAGCGAAATAACGAAGGGTTGGAGTGCTTCCCCGAGTGATTGGCAGTGGTTAGACTTATTGCAAGCAGCCTCCAATCCCTTTTTGTGTGTTTCAGATATTTGTGGTATCTCATTTACTGAGGTAGTTGATTTGTTTATACCAAAATAAACCGTATGAGAGGAGAGATGTTTTATTGTCTAGCACAGTACAGTGTTGTTTTATGTCTAAATATGTTGGTATTAAGACAAACTTCATGTTTTCTCTCCAGACCTTGGCCGTCAGCGATCACTACCCCATCGAGGTGGAACTGAAGACACAAGCAAAGAAATAACTGGAGACTTCAACTTAGAGAACACTTTCTTTTTACAGTAGAGTTTAGCTACTTTTAAACTTGTAGTGTTAGGATTTTATACGGATTTATTGGAGTGTTCTCATGAAGTGAAAGCTAATTGCATGTTCTCTTTATGTGTCTTATGATGTAGAAAAGATAATATTTGTGGTTTGACAAAGAATTAAAATAGTTTGTAAAACCCAAATCTTTTAATTTTTTTAAAGTACAATTAGTGGAATGAGCAAGCGCTCTTTCTGCACAACAGTCAGTGCTACACCCATTAGTACAAATCACATTGTTGTCTCGAGCGAAAAACCCCTCCTGCCAAGCATCTGTGGTAACAGCTTATGTGCTGCACAACTGTTACGCACTCTGGGTCAGGCGTAGAACAGCACACTTGCAGTGTTGACTCGCCCTCACTAACATGGCCCCTCTGCATGCTGAGCAGGGATAACCCGGAAGTAAAAGATCTGCAGCCACCATTTTAAAATCTGGAAAGCACACATTGCTTTGCTTGATCTTGTAACTTTAGATAATATTAAGTTTGCTACTAACGGGGAATAGAGCCAACGAATGATGCCACACAGCAGAAGACGCGTAGCAGCAGACCACAGCACGAGACACACAGTGAGCTGTTTTCTACCCCTGAACAGCTAGCAACAACAGCAGTGGAAGGCAAATTCATTCTTTGAAGATGGATGCACTTTTTATAGAGTCGTGTAGTGGACCAGACCTCAGCTGAGTCCACGTGCATCAGAAAATGAGTGACTAATGGGGGAAAAGCTCCTATTGGAGCAAACAGATAATGTACCGATGACGTGAAACTGTATGTGGATGACAGCTAACTTATTACACTCAGATGCATAATATAAAAAAAAAAAATACTGACCTGATCCTGAAATCCCAACAGTTGCAAGTCAAGCTTCAGAACTTCCTGAAGTGTCCTCCAAGATGACGGTCGTCAAGGAGCTGCAGGAGACCGTCAGAAGACTCCCTGGGGGGGTCTCTTCGGCTCCTTATAAAGAGGCCGTGTGTTGCTCTCACGACACTGGGAAAGTTTTATCTGTACAATCATTGTCAAGCCTGCATTTCATCCTGACCCATGAGGATGAAAGTGATCCCTAAAATAGACCTGTTATGTTAAAATGTTTTCGTGATTGCAGTTTTAAACTTTCTACTCCTTATTAGAACATTGGAATGCTGAGAGCTCCATTGAAGACAGAGGAGTGGCACCGGGCATCGAATGGCCAGTAGAAGCCCGGCACTCCACCATTCCAATATTTGTCCTTCTGTTTCTCCCTTTTTAATTTAGAACATTCTACCCTTAGTGGGGGGAATATTCTTATAGCCTTCCACCTCAGGCTATACTGGTTGTTAAAGGACTCTCCTTCGGTAATGGCCCTCGCCGCTTGGGTCCAGGGGATTTAGCAACTGGTATAGCCCTTGGCAGTGGGGTCTAAGGCTATATTCATAATCTGACATCCTACTGTTCCCATACGAGTTCTGTTATCAACAATGCTGAATGCTTATTGTCAACAGGTCACAAACTGCACCACCCACTGGTCCTTAAGTAATATATGCTAATACCCACTGGTCCTTAAAAAATAGACCTTATTATTACTCAACTCATTCTCATGCCTTTTATTGCCCTTGGAAGGATGAATGGTTAGGTCAGCTCAGCTAGGACTCAAACATGTAATCTCGTAGTTGTGCGTACTTCTGGTTTGCAAAGCATTCTAAGGTGTAATATATCGCTGATTGTTTGTTCTAATATTAATTGTGCAATATATGAACTGTTTTAACTTTAAATAAATGTTTAAATACTGCTGAATTACATGCTTTACACGGGTAACATTTCATATTTAATATCACACATTGTTCCGCAATACATTTTTTACTTACATATGACTGTTCTTTACACAATTTGATAACTTGTGAATTTCTTTTTTAATAAATATATTTGTACTAATACAAAGGTTTTTATGCTTTATAAAGGACCATTTTCCACAATACATCTGCTTCAGATCAATTTCGTAGAGTACATTGAGGGACACAAAAAGACCGAATGGGTACTCATTTATGGCCCGTGAGACGATCGGGACACAATAAGTCTTTCCACATTCACTGCATGTGTACGGATTCTCCTGTCTGTGTTCCCTGGTGGCCCCTCATTTGTACGCTGCACATGTAAGTAGAATAATAAGATTCATTCATTGATGGCCTTGTTGGGCTAATGTGACAACTGAACTCTTCCCACATTCGCTGCATGTGCAAGTATGCTCCTGTCTGTGTTCATTGATGACGCCTCAGAGCTGATGACAAGTTAAACCTCTGCACTTATAAGTGCACATCTATGATGCATTCATTGATGGCCCTGTTGGGCTAATGCGACAACAGAACTCTTCCCACATTCGCTGCATGTGCAAGTATGCTCCTGTCTGTGTTCATTGATGACGCCTCAGAGCTGATGACAAGTTAAACCTCTGCACTTATAAGTGCACATCTATAATGCATTCATTGATGGCCCTGTTGGGCTAATGTGACAACAGAACTCTTCCCACATTCGCTGCATGTGCAAGTATGCTCCTGTCTGTGTTCATTGATGACGCCTCAGAGCTGATGACAAGTTAAACCTCTGCACTTATAAGTGCACATCTATGATGCATTCATTGATGGCCCTGTTGGGCTAATGTGACAACAGAACTCTTCCCACATTCGCTGCATGTGCAAGTATGCTCCTGTCTGTGTTCATTGATGACGCCTCAGAGCTGATGACAAGTTAAACCTCTGCACTCATAAGTGCACATCTATGATGCATTCATTGATGGCCTTGTTGGGCTAATGTGACAACTGAACTCTTCCCACATTCGCTGCATGTGTACGGCTTCTCCTGTCTGTGTTCACTGGTGGCCCCTCATTTGTACGCTGCACATGTAAGTAGAATAATAAGATGCATTCATTGATGGCCCTGTTGGGCTAATGTGACAACAGAACTCTTCCCACATTCGCTGCATGTGCAAGTATGCTCCTGTCTGTGTTCATTGATGACGCCTCAGAGCTGATGACAAGTTAAACCTCTGCACTTATAAGTGCACATCTATAATGCATTCATTGATGGCCCTGTTGGGCTAATGTGACAACAGAACTCTTCCCACATTCGCTGCATGTGCAAGTATGCTCCTGTCTGTGTTCATTGATGACGCCTCAGAGCTGATGACAAGTTAAACCTCTGCACTCATAAGTGCACATCTATGATGCATTCATTGATGGCCTTGTTGGGCTAATGTGACAACTGAACTCTTCCCACATTCGCTGCATGTGTACGGCTTCTCCTGTCTGTGTTCACTGGTGGCCCCTCATTTGTACGCTGCACATGTAAGTAGAATAATAAGATTCATTCATTGATGGCCTTGTTGGGCTAATGTGACAACAGAACTCTTCCCACATTCGCTGCATGTGCAAGTATGCTCCTGTCTGTGTTCATTGATGACGCCTCAGAGCTGATGACAAGTTAAACCTCTGCACTTATAAGTGCACATCTATGATGCATTCATTGATGGCCCTGTTGGGCTATTGTGATGAGGGAGATATTTCTAGGTAGCTGCATCGATATTACACTTGGCTTCGTGCCTCCAAGTTATGTTTCTCTTTAGCTCTTATTACTTGACTGGAATAAGTATCAGTCCTTAGCGAAGGAGTCACAGGGTAGAGTAGAGTCCTTGAATCTTCTTGAGTCCAGCACACATTCTATCCTTCTAGAGTTCAGCCTTTGGACTTAAATCTTCGGCTTCTGATGTGGAATCATCACAGTCACACTACACAAGAGAGGAGATGTCAATCGGGAAGGTCTGCCACTGTTGTCACTGTGCCCTCCAGCCACAGAGTTGGGGGTAATAACTACTGTTGGTTTCAGGCACAATACAACTAAAAAAATCATGGTAAGTAATGCTCTATAAAAATGCAGAGTATTTCAGGATAATATGTGCTGAACAAGTTGGCAACGCCAAAAACATGTTTCATGCTATGCAAAATCTTGTGTTTTAAGAATGACCAAAAACATCGGATAATAAGCACTCTAAATCTTTATAAGTAAACGTTCGTCTTGCATATTCATTATGGATATGTTCGTTTGCATTCGATTATATACAGTTTGTGTAGTGCTCTACAGTCGAAGCTTCATCGTGCTTCGAGGAATTGGCACAATATAACTACAGAAGGTATTGGTACAAGCGTTCAGTTGTGGAGAACAAACAGGTCTGCCAAGATTTCTTAAATGTAGGTAGACAAGTGTCATAATGGAACTGAAGTGGCATACATTTGTGGAATTTCACTGTGGCTACAGACATAGCTTAGCCACCTGTCATTACATACCTGTTCTGTGGGATGGCACAGGGAGGCCTCAGTCCTCGGCAGACTCAGCTGTTCGACAATGGGCAAACCAAATGAACATGGAAGCTTGAAAATTGAAAAAGTGGCTGGATTTCACTCTTTAGTGAGTATGAGGTTCCACATATAGAACATAAACAGTACAAAGGTATATAATATAAAGTGATAATGAGAGCAACATGGCATGGGTCATGCTGTGGTGTATGAATGTTCATTCACGGGGCGTCAACAGCCAACTGGAGAGCGCATCGTCATAACACTGTAGTAATCAAAAGGAAGTCCAGTAATCCAAGTCTAGGTTAGGTAAGAAGGTTTATTAAGAAAGAAGGTAAGATCGAGAGCCCCACCAGGAGCAGCCGTCCTGCTGCTCAGCCCATCCACCACCGGCTCTCTCAAACCTCCAACATTTCACAGCATCACCACACACCAACATTCCACAACCCAGTCACACTGGCTGAGCAGCAGGTATAACACATCTCCTTTCGTTAAAGGAGCAAGAATAACATTGCTACTACTCCCTGCATATCTTGCACATTAACATAATAAATGTACAGATGGTAACGTAGACATATTCGATGTAAAGATGGCAAAGGATCATGCATGCAACTCAGAAAATATACAGGAGCAAGAATAGCATTTCTACTACTCCATGCGTAGCTTGCACGTTAACCCCTTCGGTGCTCATGACGAGCTCAGCTCGTCATGCTGCTCAGTGCTCGTGTGCGCATGACGAGCTGAGCTCGTCATGAACCCGCCCACTCAATGAAACGCCCCGCACAGGGCGAAAATCGGCCGCGCACCGAAGGGGTTAACATAATAAATGTATGGGTGGTACATGCTGACATATTCAATGTAAACATGGCAAGCGAACATGCATGCAAATCAGAAAACATACAGGAGCAAGAATAGCATTGCTACTACTCCATGAGTGTCTTGCACGTTAACATAATAAATGTACAAATGGTACATGTTGACACATTCAATGTAAAGATGGTAACAGATCACACATGCAAATATAAATAACATATTAAATGTAAGGATGGTAAATGTCAACATAATAAATGCAATCTAATACATGTAAGGATGGTGAAAGTCCAAGCATGCAAAGAGTAACATAAATAAATCAGGTAATGAATAAGGCACAACGTAACCCAAAACGTCTCTAAATTAATAAGCACAACATCACTCACATCTTCTCCCTTTCCACCAAACAAAAAAACAAATCACAGACTCTACCACACCCCACCTCAACTACCAGAACCCCATATGCCACACACATACCAGCTGGCCAGGCTGGTACGGAAGACACCGCCCAGGGAACCAACCACTGAAGGTGCAGAAGGGACCAACACGAAGCTCAAACTTGCATCACAGATGGATTACGCCCTCATAATCACACCACACTAAAATAGTAACCATACAGAACATAAAGCAAATGGATGACCAACACATCCCACACAGAAACGGGCGACCTAACCACGTACAACACACCACCAAAGGGAGACTCATCCACGCGCAGTCAGCTCAACCATAACACCTAGAAATGAGTGACCTACGCATGCACAGTCATCTCAACTGTAACACCTAGAAATGAGTGACCTATCCACGCACAGTTATCTCAACCGTAACACCTAGAAATGAGTGACCTATCCACGCACAGTCATCTCAACTGTAACACCTAGAAATGAGTGACCTATCCACACACAGTCAGCTCAACCATAACACCTAGAAATGAGTGACCTACGCATGCACAGTCATCTCAACCGTAACACCTAGAAATGAGTGACCTATCCATGCACAGTCAGCTCAACCATAACACCTAGAAATGAGTGACCTACGCATGCACAGTCATCTCAACCGTAACACCTAGAAATGAGTGACCTATCCATGCACAGTCAGCTCAACCATAACACCTAGAAATGAGTGACCTATGCATGCACAGTCATCTCAACTGTAACACCTAGAAATTAGTGACCTATCCACGCACAGTTATCTCAACCGTAACACCTAGAAATGAGTGACCTATCCACGCACAGTCATCTCAACTGTAACACCTAGAAATGAGTGACCTATCCACACACAGTCAGCTCAACCATAACACCTAGAAATGAGTGACCTACGCATGCACAGTCATCTCAACCGTAACACCTAGAAATGAGTGACCTATCCATGCACAGTCAGCTCAACCGTAACACCTAGAAATGAGTGACCTATCCACGCACAGTCATCTCAACTGTAACACCTAGAAATGAGTGACCTATCCACACACAGTCAGCTCAACCATAACACCTAGAAATGAGTGACCTATCCACGCACAGTCAGCTCAACCGTAACACCTAGAAATGAGTGACCTATGCATGCACAGTTATCTCAACTGTAACACCTAGAAATGAGTGACCTATCCACGCACAGTTATCTCAACCGTAACACCTAGAAATGAGTGACCTATCCACGCACAGTCATCTCAACTGTAACACCTAGAAATGAGTGACCTATCCACACACAGTCATCTCAACCATAACACCTAGAAATGAGTGACCTATCCACACACAGTCAGCTCAACCATGACACCTAGAAATGAGTGACCTACGCGTGCACAGTCATCTCAACCGTAACACCTAGAAATGAGTGACCTATCCATGCACAGTCAGCTCAACTGTAACACCTAGAAATGAGTGACCTATCCACACACAGTCAGCTCAACCATAACACCTAGAAATGAGTGACCTACGCATGCACAGTCATCTCAACCGTAACACCTAGAAATGAGTGACCTATCCACACACAGTCAGCTCAACCATAACACCTAGAAATGAGTGACCTACGCATGCAGTCATACCAACCGTAACACCTAGAAATGAGTGACCTATCCACACACACTAATCTCAAATGTAACACCTAGAAATGAGTGACCTATCCACACACAGTCAGCTCAACCATAACACCTAGAAATGAGTGACCTACGCATGCAGTCATCTCAACCGTAACACCTAGAAATGAGTGACCTATCCATGCACAGTCAGCTCAACCGTAACACCTAGAAATGAGTGACCTATCCATGCACAGTCAGCTCAACCGTAACACCTAGAAATGAGTGACCTATCCATGCACAGTCTTCTCAACCATAACACCTAGAAATGAGTGACCTATCCATGCACAGTCATCTCAACTGTAACACCTAGAAATGAGTGACCTATCCACGCACAGTCATCTCAACCGTAACACCTAGAAATGATTGACCTATCCACGCACAGTCATCTCAACCGTAACACCTAGAAATGATTGACCTATCCACGCACAGTCATCTCAACCGTAACACCTAGAAATGAGTGACCTATCCACGCATAGTCATCTCAACTGTAACACCTAGAAATGAATGACCTATAAACGCACAGTTATCTCAACCGTAACACCTAGAAATGAGTGACCTATGCATGCACAGTCATCTCAACCGTAACACCTAGAAATGAGTGACCTATCCACGCACAGTCATCTCAACTGTAACACCTAGAAATGAATGACCTATCCACGCACAGTTCTCAACCGTAACACCTAGAAATGAGTGACCTATGCATGCACAGTCATCTCAACCGTAACACCTAGAAATGAGTGACCTATGCATGCACAGTCATCTCAACCGTAACACCTAGAAATGAGTGACCTATCCACGCACAGTCATCTCAACCGTAACACCTAGAAATGAGTGACCTATCCACGCAGTCAGCTCAACCTTAACACCTAGAAATGAGTGACCTATCAGCGCAAAGTCATCTCAACTGTAACCCCTAGAAATGAGTGACCTATACAAGAACCAGTCATCTGTACCATAAAATGACAATTACCCATACAGAACATAAAGCAAAAGGATGACCAACACATCCCACACAACACACAGTAACGGGTGACTTAACCGCATACATCACACCACCAAAGGGAGAATCATCCATGCGCAGTCAGCTCAAACATAACACCTAGAAATGAGTGACCTATACATGCACAGTCATCTCAACTGTAACACCTAGAAATGAGTGACCTATACATGCACAGTCATCTCAACCGTAACACCTAGAAATGAGTGACCTATCCACGCACAGTCATCTCAACTGTAACACCTAGAAATAAGTGACCTATGCACGCAGTCATCTCAACCGTAACACCTAGAAATGAGTGACCTATCCACGCACAGTCATCTCAACTGTAAAACCTAGAAATGAGTGACCTATCCACGCACAGTCATCTCAACTGTTACACCTAGAAATGAGTGACCTATCCACGCACAGTCATCTCAACTGTAACACCTAGAAATGAGTGACCTATCCACGCACAGTCATCTCAACCGTAACACCTAGAAATGAGTGACCTATCCACGCACAGTCATCTCAACCGTAACACCTAGAAATGAGTGACCTATCCACGCACAGTCAGCTCAACCGTAACACCTAGAAATGAGTGACCTATCCATGCACAGTCATCTCAACCGTAACACCTAGAAATGAGTGACCTATCCATGCACAGTCATCTCAACCGTAAACCTAGAAATAAGTGACCTATCCATGCACAGTTATCTCAACCAAAACACCTAGAAATGAGTGACCTATCCACGAATAGTCATCTCAACCGTAACACCTAGAAATGAGTGACCTATGCACGCACAGTCATCTCAACCGTAACACCTAGAAATGATTGACCTATCCACGCACAGTCATCTCAACCGTAACACCTAGAAATGAGTGACCTATCCACACACAGTCATCTCAACCGTAACACCTAGAAATGAATGACCTATCCAAGCACAGTCATCTCAACCGTAACACCTAGAAATGAGTGACCTATGCATGCACAGTCATCTCAACCGTAACACCTAGAAATGAGTGACCTATGCATGCACAGTCATCTCAATCGTAACACCTAGAAATGAGTGACCTATCCACGCACAGTCATCTCAACTGTAACACCTAGAAATGAGTGACCTATCCACGCACAGCCATCTCAACCGTAACACCTAGAAATGAGTGACCTATCCACACACAGTCATCTCAACCGAAAAACCTAGAAATGAGTGACCTATCCACGCAGTCAGCTCAACCATAACACCTAGAAATGAGTGACCTATCCACGCACAGTCATCTCAACCGTAACACCTAGAAATGAGTGACCTATCAGCGCAAAGTCATCTCAACTGTAACACCTAGAAATGAGTGACCTATACAAGAACCAGTCATCTGTACCATAAAATAACAATTACCCATACAGAACATAAAGCAAAAGGATGACCAACACATCCCACACAACACACAGTAACAGGTGACTTAACCGCATACATCACACCACCAAAGGGAGACTCATCCACGCGCAGTCAGCTCAACCATAACACCTAGAAATGAGTGACCTATCCACGCACAGTCATCTCAACTGTAACACCTAGAAATGAGTGACCTATACATGCACAGTCATCTCAACCGTAACACCTAGAAATGAGTGACCTATCCACGCACAGTCATCTCAACTGTAACACCTAGAAATGAGTGACCTATACATGCACAGTCATCTGAACCGTAACACCTAGAAATAAGTGACCTATGCAGTCAGTCATCTCAACCGTAACACCTAGAAATGAGAGACCTATCCACGCACAGTCATCTCAACTGTTACACCTAGAAATGAGTGACCTATCCACGCACAGTCATCTCAACTGTAACACCTAGAAATGAGTGACCTATCCACGCACAGTCATCTCAACCGTAACACCTTGAAATGAGTGACCTATCCATGCACAGTCAGCTCAACCGTAACACCTAGAAATGAGTGACCTATCTATGCACAGTCAGCTCAACCGTAACACCTAGAAATGAGTGACCTATCCATGCACAGTCATCTCAACCGTAACACCTAGAAATGAGTGACCTATCCATGCACAGTCATCTCAACCGTAACACCTAGAAATGAGTGACCTATCCATGCACAGTTATCTCAACCAAAACACCTAGAAATGAGTGACCTATCCACGCACAGTCATCTCAACCGTAACACCTAGAAATCAGTGACCTATCCACGCACAGTCATCTTAACCGTAACACCTAGAAATGAGTGACCTATCCACGCAGTCATCTCAACTGTAACACCTAGAAATGAGTGACCTATCCACGCACAGTCATCTCAACTTTAACACCTAGAAATGAGTGACCTATCCACGCACAGTCATCTCCACTGTAACACCTAGAAATGAGTGACCTATACACGAACCAGTCATCTCAACTGTAACACCTAGAAATGAGTGACCTATCCATGCACAGTCATCTCAACTGTAACACCTAGAAATGAGTGACCTGTCTATGCACAGTCATCTCAACTGTAACACCTAGAAATGAGTGACCTATCCACGCACAGTCATCTCAAATGTAACACCTAGAAATGAGTGACCTATCCACGCACAGTCATCTCAACTGTAACACCTAGAAATGAGTGACCTATCCATGCACAGTCATCTCAACTGTAACACCTAGAAATGAGTGACCTATCCACACACAGTCAGCTCAACCATAACACCTAGAAATGAGTGACCTACGCATGCAGTCATCTCAACCGTAACACCTAGAAATGAGTGACCTATTCATGCACAGTCAGCTCAACCGTAACACCTAGAAATGAGTGACCTATCCATGCACAGTCAGCTCAACCGTAACACCTAAGAAATGAGTGACCTATCCATGCACAGTCAGCTCAACCGTAACACCTAGAAATGAGTGACCTATCCATGCACAGTCTTCTCAACCATAACACCTAGAAATAAGTGACCTATCCATGCACAGTCATCTCAACTGTAACACCTAGAAATGAGTGACCTATCCACGCACAGTCATCTCAACTGTAACACCTAGAAATGAGTGACCTATCCACGCACAGTCATCTCAACCGTAACACCTAGAAATGATTGACCTATCCACGCACAGTCATCTCAACCGTAACACCTAGAAATGATTGACCTATCCACGCACAGTCATCTCAACCGTAACACCTAGAAATGAGTGACCTATCCACGCACAGTCATCTCAACTGTAACACCTAGAAATGAATGACCTATCCACGCACAGTTATCTCAATCGTAACACCTAGAAATGAGTGACCTATGCATGCACAGTCATCTCAACCGTAACACCTAGAAATGAGTGACCTATGCATGCACAGTCATCTCAACCGTAACACCTAGAAATGAGTGACCTATCCACGCACAGTCATCTCAACTGTAACACCTAGAAATGAATGACCTATCCACGCACAGTTATCTCAACCGTAACACCTAGAAATGAGTGACCTATGCATGCACAGTCATCTCAACCGTAACACCTAGAAATGAGTGACCTATGCATGCACAGTCATCTCAACCGTAACACCTAGAAATGAGTGACCTATCCACGCACAATCATCTCAACCGTAACACCTAGAAATGAGTGACCTATCCACGCAGTCAGCTCAACCTTAACACCTAGAAATGAGTGACCTATCCACGCACAGTCATCTCAACCGTAACACCTAGAAATGAGTGACCTATCAGCGCAAAGTCATCTCAACTGTAACGCCTAGAAATGAGTGACCTATACAAGAACCAGTCATCTGTACCATAAAATGACAATTACCCATACAGAACATAAAGCAAAAGGATGACCAACACATCCCACACAACACACAGTAACGGGTGACTTAACCGCATACATCACACCACCAAAGGGAGAATCATCCACGCGCAGTCAGCTCAAACATAACACCTAGAAATGAGTGACCTATACATGCACAGTCATCTCAACTGTAACACCTAGAAATGAGTGACCTATCCACGCACAGTCATCTCAACTGTAACACCTAGAAATGAGTGACCTATCCACGCACAGTCATCTCAACCGTAACACCTAGAAATGAGTGACCTATCCACGCACAGTCAGCTCAACCGTAACACCTAGAAATGAGTAACCTATCCACGCACAGTCAGCTCAACCGTAACACCTAGAAATGAGTGACCTATCCATGCACAGTCATCTCAACCGTAACACCTAGAAATGAGTGACCTATCCATGCACAGTCATCTCAACCGTAAACCTAGAAATGAGTGACCTATCCATGCACAGTTATCTCAACCAAAACACCTAGAAATGAGTGACCTATCCACGCACAGTCATCTCAACCGTAACACCTAGAAATGAGTGACCTATGCACGCACAGTCATCTCAACCGTAACACCTAGAAATGATTGACCTATCCACGCACAGTCATCTCAACCGTAACACCTAGAAATGAGTGACCTATCCACACACAGTCATCTCAACCGTAACACCTAGAAATGAATGACCTATCCACGCACAGTCATCTCAACCGTAACACCTAGAAATGAGTGACCTATGCATGCACAGTCATCTCAACCGTAACACCTAGAAATGAGTGACCTATGCATGCACAGTCATCTCAACCGTAACACCTAGAAATGAGTGACCTATCCACGCACAGTCATCAACTGTAACACCTAGAAATGAGTGACCTATCCACGCACAGTCATCTCAACCGTAACACCTAGAAATGAGTGACCTATCCACACACAGTCATCTCAACCGAAACACCTAGAAATGAGTGACCTATCCACGCAGTCAGCTCAACCATAACACCTAGAAATGAGTGACCTATCCACGCACAGTCATCTCAACCGTAACACCTAGAAATGAGTGACCTATACAAGAACCAGTCATCTGTACCATAAAATAACAATTACCCATACAGAACATAAAGCAAAAGGATGACCAACACATCCCACACAACACACAGTAACAGGTGACTTAACCGCATACATCACACCACCAAAGGGAGACTCATCCACGCGCAGTCAGCTCAACCATAACACCTAGAAATGAGTGACCTATACATGCACAGTCATCTCAACTGTAACACCTAGAAATGAGTGACCTATACATGCACAGTCATCTCAACCGTAACACCTAGAAATGAGTGACCTATCCACGCACAGTCATCTCAACCGTTACACCTAGAAATGAGTGACCTATACATGCACAGTCATCTGAACCGTAACACCTAGAAATAAGTGACCTATGCACGCAGTCATCTCAACCGTAACACCTAGAAATGAGTGACCTATCCACGCACAGTCATCTCAACCGTTACACCTAGAAATGAGTGACCTATCCACGCACAGTCATCTCAACTGTAACACCTAGAAATGAGTGACCTATCCACGCACAGTCATCTCAACCGTAACACCTTGAAATGAGTGACCTATCCATGCACAGTCAGCTCAACCGTAACACCTAGAAATGAGTGACCTATCCATGCACAGTCAGCTCAACCGTAACACCTAGAAATGAGTGACCTATCCATGCACAGTCATCTCAACCGTAACACCTAGAAATGAGTGATCTATCCATGCACAGTCATCTCAACCGTAACACCTAGAAATGAGTGACCTATCCACGCACAGTCATCTCAACTTTAACACCTAGAAATGAGTGACCTATCCACGCACAGTCATCTCCACTGTAACACCTAGAAATGAGTGACCTATACACGAACCAGTCATCTCAACTGTAACACCTAGAAATGAGTGACCTATCCATGCACAGTCATCTCAACTGTAACACCTAGAAATGAGTGACCTATCCACGCACAGTCATCTCAAATGTAACACCTAGAAATGAGTGACCTATCCATGCACAGTCATCTCAACTGTAACACCTAGAAATCAGTGACCTATCCACGCACAGTCATCTTAACCGTAACACCTAGAAATGAGTGACCTATCCACGCAGTCATCTCAACTGTAACACCTAGAAATGAGTGACCTATCCACGCACAGTCATCTCAACTTTAACACCTAGAAATGAGTGACCTATCCACGCACAGTCATCTCCACTGTAACACTTAGAAATGAGTGACCTATACACGAACCAGTCATCTCAACTGTAACACCTAGAAATGAGTGACCTATCCATGCACAGTCATCATAACTGTAACACCTAGAAATGAGTGACCTGTCTATGCACAGTCATCTCAACTGTAACACCTAGAAATGAGTGACCTATCCACGCACAGTCATCTCAAATGTAACACCTAGAAATGAGTGACCTATCCACGCACAGTCATCTCAACTGTAACACCTAGAAATCAGTGACCTATCCATGCACAGTCATCTCAACTGTAACACCTACAAATGAGTGACCTATCCACGCACAGTCATCTCAACTGTAACACCTAGAAATGAGTGACCTATCCACGCACATTCATCTCAACTGTAACACATAGAAATGAGTGACCTATCCACGCACAGTCATCTCAACTGTAACACCTAGAAATGAGTGCCCTATACACGAACCAGTCATCTTAACTATAACACCTAGAAATGAGTGACCTATCCACGCACAGTCATCTCAACTGTAACACCTAGAAATGAGTGACCTATCCACGCACAGTCATCTCTACTGTAACACCTAGAAATAAGTGACCTATACACGAACCACTCATCTCAACTGTAACACCTAGAAATGAGTGACCTATCCACGCACAGTCATCTCAACTGTAACACCTAGAAATAAGTGACCTATCCACGCACAGTCAGCTCCACCATAACACCTAGAAATGAGTGACCTATCCACGCACAGTCATCTCAACTGTAACACCTAGAAATGAGTGACCTATCCACACACAGTCAGCTCAACCATAACACCTAGAAATGAGTGACCTATACATGCACAGTCAGCTCAACCATAACACCTAGAAATGAGTGACCTATCCACACACAGTCATCTCAACCGTAACACCTAGAAATGAGTGACCTATCCACGACAGTCATCTCAACTGTAACACCTAGAAATGAGTGACCTATACAAGAACCAGTCATCTGTACCATAAAATAACAATTACCCATACAGAACATAAAGCGAAAGGATAACCAACACATCCCACACAACACACAGAAACGGGTGACTTAACCACATACAACACACCACCAAAGGGAGACTCATCCACGCGCAGTCAGCTCACCCATAACACCTAGAAATGAGTGACCTATACATGCACAGTCATCTCAACTGTAACACCTAGAAATGAGTGACCTATACATGCACAGACATCTCAACCGTAACACCTAGAAATGAGTGACCTATCCACGCACAGTCATCTCAACTGTAACACCTAGAAATGAGTGACCTATACATGCACATTCATCTCAACCGTAACACCTAGAAATTAGTGACCTATCCACGCAGTCATCTCAACCGTAACACCTAGAAATGAGTGACCTATCCACGCACAGTCATCTCAACTGTAACACCTAAAAATGAGTGACCTATCCACGCACAGTCATCTCAACTGTTACACCTAGAAATGAGTGACCTATCCACGCACAGTCATCTCAACTGTAACACCTAGAAATGAGTGACCTATCCACGCACAGTCATCTCAACCGTAACACCTAGAAATGAGTGACCTATACATGCACAGTCATCTCAACTGTAACACCTAGAAATGAGTGACCTATCCACGCACAGTCATCTCAACTGTAACACCTAGAAATGAGTGACCTATACAGGAACCAGTCATCTCTACCATAAAATAACAATCACCCATACAGAACATAAAGCAAAAGGATAACCAACACATCCCACACAACACACAGAAACGGGTGACTTAACCACATACAACACACCACCAAAGGGAGACTCATCCACGCGCAGTCAGCTCAACCATAACACCTAGAAATGAGTGACCTATACATGCACAGTCATCTCAACTGTAACACCTAGAAATGAGTGACCTATACATGCACAGTCATCTCAACCATAACACCTAGAAATGAGTGACCTATACATGCACAGTCATCTCAACTGTAACACCTAGAAATGAGTGACCTATGCATGCACAGTCATCTCAACTGTAACACCTAGAAATGCGTGACCTATCCACGCAGTCATCTCAACCGTAACACCTAGAAATGAGTGACCTATCCACGCACAGTCATCTCAACCTTAACACCTTGCAATGAGTGACCTATCCACGCAGTCATCTCAACCGTAACACCTAGAAATGAGTTACCTATACATGCACAGTCATCTCAACGGTAACACTTAGAAATGAGTGACATATGCATGCACAGTCATCTCAACCGTAACACCTAGAAATGAGTGACCTATCCACGCAGTCATCTCAACCGTAACACCTAGAAATGAGTGACCTATCCACGCACAGTCATCTCACCTGTAACACCTTGAAATGAGTGACCTATCCACGCAGTCATCTCAACCGTAACACCTAGAAATGAGTTACCTATACATGCACAGTCATCTCAACGGTAACACCTAGAAATGAGTGACCTATACATACACAGTCATCTCAACCGTAACACCTAGAAATGAGTGACCTATCCACGCACAGTCATCTCAACTGTAACACCTAGAAATGAGTGACCTATACACAAACCAGTCATCTCTACCATAAAATAACAATTACCCATACAGAACATAAAGCAAAAGGATGACCAACACATCCCACACAACACACAGAAACGGGTGACTTAACCACATACAACACACCACCAAAGGGAGACTCATCCACGCGCAGTCAGCTCAACCATAACGCCTAGAAATGAGTGACCTATGCATGCAGTCATCTCAACTGTAACACCTAGAAATTAGTGACCTATACATGCACAGTCATCTCAACCGTAACACCTAGAAATGAGTGACCTATCCACGCACAATCATCTCAACTGTAACACCTAGCAATGAGTGACCTATCCACGCACAGTCATCTCAACTGTAACACCTAGAAATGAGTGACCTATCCACGCACAGTCATCTCAACTGTAACACCTAGAAATGAGTGACCTATCCACGCAGTCAGCTCAACCATAACACCTAGAAATGAGTGACCTATCCACGCACAGTCATCTCAACTGTAATACCTAGAAATGAGTGACCTATACACGCACAGTCATCTCAACCGTAAAACCACACAGTCATCTAAAGTGACATGGGCATCTAGTGTACTGCACGCAATGGGTGAAACACACCCCACACAGTCATCCAAAGTGACAAAAAAAATCAACAACATGACAATAAAGCCAGAAATGATTCCCACGCACAGGAAACATGCACTATCAGGTAGGAATTCGCACACATGCACATCCTGAAATCATGGTAAAAGTAAAAACTGTATGTAATATTCTGGCCATATGGCATAACTTGATAGGAAAAAAGAAAACCATGGCAGCAGACTAGCAACTACGAATCTTAATGAAGAGACCAACCTTGCCCCCTAAAGTCCCTGGTGTATGACGTTCCACCGAACCAGCACTTTACCATCAATCCAAAAGCTGCCGATCTAGAATGAGCAATTGTCGATGGAAGGACAACAATATCTCAAAATTCCAGGCAAAGAACAACAGGTACCTGTTCCAAGTCTCACACACAGTAGAATCTGCAATCAGCGATCCTAGTCTCGAATCTTTAAAAGTTTGGTTAAAAGCAGCACTCCATATGATAGTGAACCGCCGGAAACACGTGATACGCCAGCCCGTAACCACTGGAATTGTAAAATGGCAAAGTACAAAGTAAGATGACTACACGTAAGAATCATCTAGTGCTGGGTGGCTCCAGGTGCATACGTGCACCAGACGTCGCAGCACAACACTCTTCTATGACTACAACAGAGTGGTGTCATCAATAGACCTGCAGCAGCATCACTCGCCACGACAGCAATGGTAAGGGGACATGCGCACTCTCTAGGCTAGCTTTTGTGAAGAAACTTGCAGGCTCGTGCCACGGTTCACGTAGAAGCGATCATTTGAAAAGAAGCGCCAGCCAAAATAACATTGACTCCAAACATGCAGCACTCACTATGGATCTTGGCATCCAAATGTGTAATAGTATTCCCAAAAAAAACTCCAGTGACAATCAACCAGAGTCGGGCCTCCGCCAGATACTGACGGTGCGCATGCTGCCTCCACAACAAGAAAATGTAAACCAAAGTCACCACTTGAATCAGCTTCCAAACTTCCACGTCCAGCTGCAAGTTATCCCATGGATAATCGTATGATAGTGCCACCTGAGCTAGCTGGATAGAAACAGCGAATAGGCGTCCAACGGTTTGAAATTAAAATTGAGGCGGATCAAAACACGCCCTGCTAGTAGGCTGTCCGATGAAACAGGACACTAGTGGGGCTGCAGGGCGTCAAATTGCTAATTCCAGGTCCTTGAAATTTTCCTTCAGTAGTTTCTTCCCATTCTAGGTTCTTGAATAGGTGCTTCAGAAAGGTCCTGACGCGTAGTTCTTACTTCAAATGGTCGCCAAAATGTATTAATCAAAAGGAAGTCTAGTAATCCAAGTGTAGGTTAGGTAAGAAGGTTTATTAAGAAAGAAGGGGAGATCAAGAGCCCCACCAGGAGCAGCTGTCCTGCTGCTCAGCCCATCCTCCAACTGCCTCTCTCAACACCCAACATTCCACAGCATCACCACACACCAACATTCCACAACCCAGTCACACTGGCTGAGCAGCAGGTATAACAAACACTATAGGAAGAGGTAGGAAGAGCATATTACTTAGAGATGAGATTCAGCATGTAGATTTTTTTTGAGCTTTCATAAAGCTCCTTCAAACTAGTTTTCCATGTATATGAGATCACAAATTGGTTTCCAATCCATACCTTAAATGAGAAAAAGCTCCCAAATCCCCAATCAGCCCTCAAAGCAAAAGTAGTTTGGAAAAATATATTTAAAAAATGGATACAGTTTAGTTTACAAAGCACGTTTCATAGTAGGGAAAATGGGTTGGAAGAACTTTCAGCCAAAGGGGAGGAATAAGTTAGCCGCAAGTGTGGATGGTAGAGGTTTGGGAGGTGCCGTGGACCTCGATTTCCGTAATTCCCTTGATTCAGAGCAAAATGCAAGTTCAAACTAATTAATCTAAAGTAATTGCCTTTTCACATTATTTGCTTTCAAGTTATTTGTTTGAAGCAAATTGTAATTCAACTATTACCGTGGAAGATACATATCAGTGCAGTGTCCCTCTGCGGTGTGTCCTTCCTTGACTCCTCCGGTAGTCAGCCAAGTAGTAACGGGAGCCATCCTAGCCACCCTCACTTGACTAACCTGTTGGGTTGTGTGTTGCTCTCTGTGCCTCTCGTGGCGTCAGGGAACTTCCATTTATGTGGGGTTCTAGAACGGGAGGTGCGGGAGCAGAAACGGTTGGATCCTGTAGCCGGACGGTTCGGTGTTGGCTACTCCTGTCTTGTTTGGCAAATAAATACCTTTAATGAACTTACCGACTGGCTTCCTTTCACTGGTGACAAGTTGCCTGTTTGCCATCAAGACGTCCACGCGTGCAGATCCAACAGCATCAAGAAGGAGTGAGCCAGCCCCGTTCCTCATGAAGACGAATGTCAAGTCTGGAATAACAAATCCGAAGGGAGTTTGATTTCTTTCCTGCCTGCACATTCTCAAAGTATCGCCGTGCCTTGAGGTACTGTTTAGTTTTAAGCCTTTGCGATTACGCTACCTTCACATGCTCCGGCGTGTGTTGCCTGTTCTTTGCGTGACCCGCCTGCTCTACTATTGGTCCAACGTGCGCATGGTCACGCACGTCCACGCACGTCTTCAGCGGCCATTTTGTGCCTTACAAATTCTGTTGGTCTCGTTTTGAATCAACGCGCATGTACGCGCGTAGTTACCAGTTGCCTGACTTTGCCTGCTTCATCAAAGCATATGGTGCGCATCCACGCACGCAACGTTAGCGGCCATATTAAGTTTCTCCCTGAATTTGCCTGGCCTTGATGCTTTGCCTGTTTCATTTCAAAATATTGTGCGCATTTACGCACGCAACGTTAGCGGTCACATCAAGTTTCTGCCTGACTTTGCCTGGTTTTTATTTCATGCGTTTCTATGCGCATTGTGACATTTTCATCTATTTCATCAATTTCGCAGCCTTGCAAATACCGCGGTGGCACACACACCTTTTCTATTGTGTGTCATTCTTTTACTTCAGTGATACACACACCATCTTATTTTCCTTTTCCTCTCTATACATTTGGGCATTTTTTTCAGTTATGCAACAAGCCTTATTACCTCCACCTGTGTTCACACCCAATCCTGCTTCTCCTGAATCTGATTGGGAAAAATGGAAAGAAAGTTTTGAGGCATACTTAGATGCCCTTGATGGTTATTCCTTCACACACAAAAAGAAATTTGCCATTTTAAGGCATTGTTTAGGTTCAGAAGGCCGCAGTATTCTTAAACATATTCCGAAAGTCTTAGTTCTGTTCATTGAAGGTGAAGGCGACGGTGTTGAAGACGAATATGCTACAGCCATTAAATCTCTTGACACTAGATTCAAAGCATGTAAAAATGTTACATTAGAAAGGCACAAATTCTACAGAAGAGCTTAGCTACCTGGAGAGTCTGCATCTAGCTACGTAGGTGCTTTACGCTTTCTGGCCGTTTCATGCGAATATAAAGCAATTGAGGAAGAGATGATCAGAGATCAGCTTCTAGAGAAAACCAATAATAAAAAAGTCCAAGTGGCTCTTTTGTCCAAACCTGATTTGACTCTACAAAAAGCGTTAGAGATAGCCACCAGGATTGAAAGCACCACTTCTTATCTGGAACAAATGTCAATTTCCAGTACTAGTTCTCCAACACAAGATGTTTTAGCTGTCAAAAGCAAATACAAAACTTCAAAGGAGAAGTCACGCCAAGAAAGAACTGGTGGATATGTGAGAACAAGTACCAGACCCTCCAATAAGCGTTGGGAATGCTACCGTTGCGGCAGCACTTCTCACCTTGGGAATGCTAGATTTTTTCCTGCCATTGATAAAACCTGTGCCAAATGTTTTTAAAAAAGGACATTTCGCCAAAGTTTGTAAATCTGATGGCAGATCATCATTTAATACAGAATTATCATCCAAGAAAGTCCTCAACGTTGAGCAACTCACAGGAGAGTCGTCCTCGAGTGAAGAGGACCATATTTGCATAATAACAGAATCTCAATGTACTGATGTTGTCACTGCTATTTCACAAGAAGTAAGACGACCCTTGTGTATCCTGAATGTCAACAGAGGACATTAAGATGTTGGCTTATTCTGGATCCCCATTTACACTTATAAGTGACAAAATATGGGAGGATTTGTTTCAGTCACAAGGGTTTTCTTTAAAGCATTCGTCAGTACGACCTGTTGGTTATGGTGGTAAAACCATCGAGGTGCTAGGTGAATTTCATGCCAATTTATGTTTCAAAGGCAGTAGATCTCAAGGTGTTGTGTACGTAGACAAGGATGATACTTGTTTGTTGGGGTGGCATGACCAAGGTAATTTGGGGATTGTATTGGACTCCAATGACCCTCACCAAGTTATATTGAAGAAAGATTTGGTCTGTATACAAACGATCAAGGAAGAAACATGGGAGTCTGTGTATCCTGAAATTTGTAATGATAGGTTAGGCCTATTCAAAGGATTCAAACACAAGATTAGATTGTTTGACGGTGCAAAATCAGTGGTGCACAAAGTTCGCAAGGTACCCCTAGCTTTGCGCGATGCATTAAAAAAAGAATTGGACAAATTGTGTTCCAGCGATGTCATAGAACCCATTGAATAATCTGATTGGGTTTCCCCCATTGTTTTAGCCAGGAAAGCCAATGGGGCGTTGCGCATGTGTGTTGAACTTCGCGATTTGAATCGCCACATTTGGGTTGATCAACACCCATTGCCCAACATCACAGAAATGACAACTACTCTGAAGGATGGTAAGTGGTTTAGTCTACTAGATATGACATCCGCTTATCATCAAATTGATTTGCATCCCGAGTCCAGGCATTACACTGCGTTCATCACCCCGGAAGGTTTGTTCCAATATAAACGCATGCCTTTCGGACTTGCTTCAGCATTCGCGGTCTTTCAGAGGATTGTGGAAAGTATGTTCAAAGGCATGTCCGGGGTGATGGCGTTTCAAGCTGATGTGTTGGTGTATGGTTCCGATCGGAATCAACACAACGAAAGATTGCATACTGTTTTTTCTACTTTACAAAACAAAAGGTGTTACCCTGAGCCTTGAAAAATGTAAATTAGATGTGAGTTCTGTGGAATACTTAGGATACAAAATATCTGCCAAGGGTGTTGAGCCCAAGTCCAGCCTAGTCAAAGCAATAGAGGATTTTAGTACACCTGTTGATAAGGATCAATTGAGATCCTTCATGGGACTCATTGAGTTTTAAGCTAGATTTGTTCCAAATTGTTCTGCCAAAACTTTTCATATGAGGAATCTGCTTAAAAAGAATGTAGTTTTCAAGTGGGGTGTTGAGTGCGCTGAAGAATTTAAGTTGATCAAAAAAGAAATTGCACATGCCATTCCTCTCAAGCCTTTTGACATTAATGATCACACAATAATCATGACTGATGCCAGTCAAAGAGGGCTTGGCGCTGTTCTCATGCAACATAGAAATGGCAAGGATGAGGTGGTAGCTTTTGCTTCCAGAGGTCTTAGGGGTGCCGAAGCAACGTACTCAGTGGTGGAGCGTGAGGCTCTAGCTTGCTGGTGGGGCATAGTTCATTTTAAACAATATTTATGGGGCTCCAAATTTACTGTAAGAGTGGACCCCAAACCTTTAAGTAATTTTTTTACCACCAAGGGGGGGGAGATAAAGCAACACCTCGAATTGCCAAATGGCAATATAGACTTTTAGAGCACAATTTCAATGTTGAGTATGTTCCTGGAATAAAAAACATTTTAGCAGATTGTTTGTCCAGGTTACCCAGTTGTATAGATGATGTGTGTGATTACGAAGATAAGAATTTTGATTCTGAGATTTTTTGTTATGCTGTGTCTCATCCGGATTGTGCCATTTTGGAGAGCGAATGGAGAGATGCTTATGAAGCAGACATAGACATTAAGAAACTTATGGATGTGCTGCACACAGGTTGGACGAGAGAATGTTCACAAGATGATGTTATCAGTAAATTCAAAAATGTCTGATGAACTTTCTGTTGTCAATGGACTCCTTTATCGTTCTTCCTTACTTGTGGTTCCTGTAGGCATGAGAGACAAAGTTCTTACCTTAGTCCACGAAGGCCACATCGGCATGCGTGCCATGAAAAGAAGGATTAGAGAAAATTTTTGGTGGCCTGGCATAGATAGGCAAGTGGAACATTTTGTGAGAGATTGTTTATGCTGTGCCGTTAGTGACAAATCTCAGGTAACAGTTCCTAGTCCTGTTGAAGCTGTAAACGTTCCTTCCAAGGCTTGGTCCAAGCTGGCCATTGACATTATTAGTCCTTTGTCATTGTCTGACAACGGTGTTCCTGAGTATGGTATAGTTCTGATGGATTACTACAGTCATTGGCCTGAGTTAAAGTTTGTAAAGGTTCCCACCACTGTTTGTGTAATAGAATTTCTTTTTGCAAGGGAAGGCGTTCTTGATGAGGTGGTTTCGGATAATGGTTGTCAGTTCACTTCTTTACAATTTGAGAAGTTTTGGGATTTCATGGGAATTAAGCACATCAAAACCTCACTTTACCATCCTAGAAACAATGGTCTCGTTGAGAGGTTCAATAGAGTAATCAAGGATAACATACAATTGTCCAAAGCCAGTGGTTTGAATTGCAAAAATGAACTGAAAAACCTTTTGTGGGCTTTACACACCACTCCCAATTCTGATACTGAGGTTTCTCCGTTCATTTTACTGAGAGGTTGTCTTCCCTCTTCAAAGTTATTAAGGAGGTGGATGGGTGTGTTTGAGTTACCAGAAGCAAAGATGAAGGAGGTAAGCAAGAAAAGGGTAGAAGCTCAGAACAAATATGTTCAGCCAAGAACTAAGGAGTTGAGGGTCGAAGTTGGAGATCGAGTCAGGGTCAAGTGTCCACGGATTTTGCCCAAGGGTGAGTCCAAGTTTTCTGATTTTAAGACTGTTGTAAGAGTCAACAAAAGTGCTGTAAAACTGGAGGATGGCAGATGGTGGAACAAAAACAAGATTTCAGTTCCCAAGTCACATTTTGATTTGACGCCTGATCATTTTGCGTCTCGTACCAATCAGGGTGTGGTATGTCATGACAATATTATTCATGTTCCTTCCTCCAGGTCAACAAGATTACCCAACAAGTTTCGTGACTATGTTATGCATTAATATGTTTTGTACTTTGCATTTCTCTGCCATGTTTTTATTGCTATGACCTTATATCTTATGTTTAGTTTAATTTTAGTTCTCCATTTTATTTTTGTTTCATTTGTATAGGGGGAAGGTGTGTTGCTCTCTGTGCCTCTCGTGGCATCAGGGAACTTCCATTTATGTGGGGTTCTAGAACGGGAGGTGCGGGAGCAGAAACGGTTGGATCCTGTAGCCGGACGGTTCGGTATTGGCTACTCCTGTCTTGTTTGGCAAATAAATACCTTTAATGAACTTACCGACTGGCTTCCTTTCATACCCAACATTCTTCACCCACTATTACAAAACTGCTCTACAAAGACAGCAGATCAATCAGCCATCCCTAGCCATTCTCTCACCGCCCTGATCAAATCATCCTTTCTGCACTGAGTCGTGCAGGTCTCTTTGAAACATGCCACCATCATGGCTCTGCTAGAGAAACTATCCACCAACATGAAGGGTTGACCAACCCCCGCGAAACTCAATCCTACTCGACTCCCAACTCCGAAAAGATCATGCAAATGGAGCTTACAAGACAGCTACAAGAATGCATTGAATTAAATCTAAATAGAATTAAACGTAAACTTAATTTAATACGTTGCACAATCACCCCGTCTGGGTTTCCTGGCACCAGTAGAGAGGACAAGCTTACGAAGTGAGACTGAATAGGTGCGTTTTTAATTGTTTGTGAAATCTCAAAAGGTCCAGTTCGGAGCAGATGGACAGAGGCAGACCAAGCATTTTGCAATAACAAACGCATAGGTTCAAACACCCAAGTGTGATTTCTTGATTCTGGCAATGATGATATATTAGAAATTACAGGAACGGGGGTGGGGAGGGAGTGAGCTAGAGGGTGTGCTTTCCTTAAAAAGAGAGATAAGGTAGGTTTTTGCAGAAGGGTGATAAAGTGCTTTGTGACAGAAAGAGAGGGCCTGGAAAGTGGCACCCTTGCGGGTAGAAAGCCAATGGAGAGCTTCGAAGAGAGGGAAACTACTGGAGATCCTATTGCAATTGAAGATGAGACATGGCTGTGCTTGGATCAGTTGAAGTTCGTGCAGAACTTCAAGAAGGCCGATGAACAGCGAGTTGCAGTAAACGAGTCTGCTTAGAATCAATGACTGGATCAGAGTTTGTTTGGAAGTCCTGGGATGAAAAGGGATGAGTTTACACATAACTTTTAACAGGAAACACACAGGAGGGCAATAGTTTATTAATATCAATCAGGGGTTGTTAAGTGCGCTACTCACCCGTGAGGGTCTCAAGGCGCTGAGGGAGGGGGGGGGGGTTTGCAGGTCCATTAGCAGAAGAGCCATGTCTTGAGGGCCTTCCTGAAGGTGTTCAGGGAGGGTGCAAGCCTGATGTCTACCGGGAGCTCGTTCCAGGTTTTGGCCGCCGTGTGAGAGAAGGATCTTCCTCCTGTTCTGGCTCTGCAGATGCGTGGGGTTTCGGCCAGTGGGAGGTTGGAAGATCGGAGGTTTCTTTTGGGTAAGTGGAAGTTGATTCTGTTGTTGAGGTATGGTCCGGGGTTGTGTAGGCATTTGTAGGCGTGGGTGAGGATTTTGAAGGTGACCCTTTTCTCCACGGGGAGCCAGTGGAGTCTTCGGAGGTGTTGGCTGATGTGTTCATGGCGGGGGATGCCGAGGACGAGTCTGGCCGCAGTGTTCTAGACCGTCTGGAGTTTGTGGAGTAGGGACCTGTTGATGCCGGCGTAGAGAGCGTTTCCGTAGTCCAGTCTGCTGGTGATGAGTGTGTGGGTGACTGTCTTCCTTGATTCCGGGGGGATCCATTTGAAGGTCTTGCGGAGGATGCGGAGTGTGTTGAAACAGCTGGAGATGACGGCGTTGATCTGTCGGTTCATGGTGAGGGATGAGTCGAGTACGATGCCGAGGTTTTTGGCGTGGTCCGAGGGGGTCGGTGGGCTTCCGAGGGCGGTCGGCCACCAGGTGTTGTCCCATGCTGAAGGGGTGGTTCCGAGGACAAGGACTTCTGTCTTCTCGGCGTTGAGCTTAAGGCAGCTGTTGGTCATCCAGACTGCGACCTCCTGCATTCCTTTCTGGAAGTTGAGTTTGGCGGTGGCAGGGTCTTTGGTGAGGGAGAGGATGAGCTGGGTGTCGTCGGCGTAGGAGACTATGTTGAGGCCGTGTTGTTGGACGATGGCGGCGAGGGGGGCCATGTAGATGTTGAAGAGGGTCGGGCTCAGTGATGATCCCTGTGGGACTCTGCAGGTGATTTCAGTGGGATCGGAGAGGAATGGCGGCAGTCTGATTCTTTGGCTTCTTCCAGTGAGGAATGATCGGATCCAGTCTAGGGCTGTTCCTTGTATGCCGGCGTGGTGTAGTCTGGCGATTAGTGTGCGGTTGGAGACGGTGTCGAAGGCTGCAGATAGGTCAAGTAGGATGAGGGCTGCGGAGTGGCCTTGGTCCAGGAGGGTGCGGATGTCATCAGGGGCGGCGAGTAGGGCGGTCTCTGTGCTGTGGTTGCTTCGGAATCCGGATTGGGATGGGTCTAGGATGGCATTGTCTTCGATGAATCGTGTCAGTTCTCTGTTGACTGTTTTCTCTGCAACTTTGGCCACGAAGGGGATGAGCGAGATGGGCCGGTAGTTCTTGAGGTTGGTGGGGTCAGCTGTCGGCTTCTTGAGCAGGGGCCTGACTTCAGCGCGTTTCCAGTTGTCTGGGAAGGTGCCTGTTTCGAGGGGTGGTGTTGATGGTGCGTTGTAGTTCGGGTGCGATGGCGGTGGCGGCTCTGTGGTAGATGTGGGGGGAGCAGGGGTCGGTCGGGGCCCCTGAGTGGATGCCTTTCATGGTTGAGGTGGTGTCTTCAGCTGTGATCGGTGTCCAGGTGGAGACGGTGGGCTGGCTGGTGCGTCTGGGGGGCGGGCAGGCTGTGGTGTCCGGAGGAAGGTCGATGAAGTTGTTGTAGAGGTTTTTGATCTTGAGGTGGAAGTAGGTTCCAAGCTTGTCGCAGAGGTCTTGGGACGGGGTGATGTCTGTGGCTTCGCTGCGGGGGTTTGGGAATTCCTGGATGACAGTGAAGAGTTCCTTGGAGTTGGAGTTGGCGAGGATTTTGGTGTGGATGAAAGTCCTCTTGGTGGTTCTGATTTGGTTGTGGTAGTCCGTCATGGCATTCTTGTAGGTGGTGTGGTTTTCGGGTGTCTTGGTATTTCTCCAGTTTTTCTCCAGGCGTCTGCAGGTGTGTCTGGCTTCTTGGAGATCGCTGGTGAACCAGGCGGCTTTCCTGGGGCGCTGTTTGCCGAGGTAGCGTAGCGGGGCGAGCTCGTCCGTGCATTTGGAGATCCAGGTGTGGAGTTGTTTGGCTGCGATGTTGGCGTCGGATGCCGGAGTGTGGCTGTGTCGGGTGAGGGCGGAGTTGAGTTGGTCGTCGGTGACTTTGCTCCAGTTCCTTCGTGGTGGGCGTGGGGCTGGTTTAGGTGCCCTGGGTTTGTCGACGGTGAAATGTACACAGTAGTGGTCGGTCCATGGGGGTTGCGTTGTGTGGCTGAAGTGAACGCTGTTCCCTGCTGCGAAGATGGGGTCGAGGGAGTGTCCTGCCCTGTGGGTCGGTGTGGAGACGAGTTGTTTGAGTCCGATGTTGGCGAGGTTGTCGCGAAGGGTGGTGGAGTTGGGGTCGCTGGCGTTGTCGAGGTGGAAGTTCAGGTCTCCTATGAGTATGTAGTTCATTGTGGCGATGGCGTGGGGTGTGATGAGGTCTGTGATGGCGGAGGCGAAGGGGGCCCGGGGGGTCTGTAGACGAGGGTTCCCCAGAGCGTGGAGTTGGGGCTGGTCTGGATCTGGAAGTGCAGGTGTTCGGTGGAGGGGAAGGTTTCACTGGAGGTGGTGAGCCGGAGGGTGTTCTTGTGAGCGATGGCGAGGCCCCCTCCCTGCTGGTTGGTGCGGTCCTTCCTCTGGGTCTTGTATCCGTCCGGGGTGGCGGTGTTGATGTCGGGGGTGGATGAGGCGTTGGTCCAGGTCTCCGTGAGGAAGGCGATGTCAGGCGAGAGAGAGTCGAGCAGGTTCCAGATCTCTACGGCGTGATTGTGCACGGAGCACACTTTGAGGAGGATGCATCTTAGGGTGTCGCCGGTGTTGGTTTCTGCGGTGTTGGAGGTCGGGGTGGTGGTGGTGAAGGTCTGGCGGCAGCGGAGGCAGGAGAACTGTCTTCAAAAGTGAGCTCCGGTTCAGGTATGACACCTAAATTCAAACAGTAGATGGGGATGGGCAAGTACCCAAGAGGCTGGCCACCAGGTGGAGGACCAGGCTGAACAGCTGGCAAAGACGAAAACCCCAGTCAGAATTTAAACAAAGCAATGGACTCACCCATTCTCCTAGAGCACAAAGACAAATTTTAAACCCATCTCAGGGAGAAATGTATGCACCATGAAATTTAAAAATAATTTGTGTATCATCCATGTAAACAAAAAAGTGAAGTCCAAATGAAGCAAGGAGCTTGGCCAGGGGCACCACGTAAAGATTCATGAGGGACGGTCGCAGAGGGGACCCTGTGGGATGCCAAAGTCGAGAGCTTTGAAATCCGGGGGAAACTGCTTGGGTGTGACCAGAAAGACATGCTTTGAACCAGTTTAGAACTGTGCCTGCAATGCCAGCTTCAGACAATCTGTGAGAGACAGTATCAAATGCCGCGGACAATCATGGGGGATCAGAAGGGCCAAGCCTCCTGCATCCAGGGTCATTCTCCTGCCAGTGGTGGCAGATGTCGGTGCTGCCTCAGTGCTGCCTCAGTGCTGCCTCATTGCTGAAGTTCCAGCAGAAGCCGGATTGAGGAGAATGTAAAAGAATTATCTTCAATGAAAGTGGGCAGCTGGCAGATAACACCTCTTGCAGTGACTCTAGCCAGAAGAAAAGAGATAGCAGAGTAGTTGGATAAGACTGCGGGGTCAAGTGAAGATTTTTGGAAAGTGGAAGGATTAAATCAGGTTTCCATGTCACCAAAGCACAGCCAGAAGATAAAGAAAGGTTGCCAATGAAAGTCATAAGGGAAGCCACATTAGGAGCGAGGGCTTTGCCAATGTTTGCTGGACAGGGGTCAAGTGGCAATCTGAGCTCCTCCTGTGGGACCAGAGCAAAAGAAGACCAGGAAAAAGAGGGATTAGTGGGAAAGGGCTGAGAACCCACAACTGGGCAAGAGAGGAGGATGGATCCATCCAGGGAAGGAAGGCGCGAGTTTCCGAAGTTTGTGTTGCAAGAAGCCCGAGAGATTTGTACATAACATCTGCAAGGGAGGTGTGGAGACATTTGAACAAGCAGGTTGAGCCAGTGAATTGTATGTAGCAAACACTTCTCCAGGAGGTCTGTAGAAGAAAGAACAGACTTGTGATTGTAGTGAGCACGGGTAGGATGAATACGCTTTTTGTAAGAGCGCAGTTTGGTTTTATGGGCAGTACAGTCCTCCAGACTGCAACAGTGACACCACTGTACTCCAGTTTCTTAAAACATTAGTTGGCAATGGTCAAATCTCCTATATACCATGGGGCAGACCCATGGCAGGACTTAAGCAGAAGTTCAGTGTCCAAAGCTACAGCTCTCTGCAAGACGAGCACCAGAGAGTCGATCTGGACTGTGAGAGGAGAATCATCCTCACTGCCAATCTGGACTTTTCTTTCAATTCCCAGTTGAATACAGAACTAAAGGGCCTCTTTGCAGCTCTGCAGACCCCTTTCATCTCACTACGCTGGCAGGCGGTGGAGCCATCTAGAACCCTTGCAACGACCGGCTTTGGAATAAACATGGAGGCCAATCTCTGGGAGTCCAGGAAACCAGAAATCTCTGGGGTGGGGTGGGGGCAGGGCTGTGCAGTCTTAAATTCACGTCATGCTTTTTAATCCACTACCAGAAACTTCCTGCCCCTTTATATCACTGTGGCAGATTTCGGCTTTATCTATCTCTGACGGGTTTTCCGTCTTTATCTGTCTTTCTGCTTTGCGTGTTTTTTGCTCTCTAGCTCTCGATGAACGTCTGATGCGGAAGAAATAGTGCAGGTCACCAAAAAAAAAGAGTTCCGGTGGCCCCCACCGGCTCAAATTAAGCACTGGACTGGGGAACTGACTGCAGGGTCTCTCACTTTACGAATTCAACTTCAACTGCCCCATCCGTGTGCTCCGAGGTAACCAGGACCCATGTAGAGCTCGAAAAAAAAACTCTAAAGAAATACATTAAAAAAAATCAAATATCCAAGTATAAAAACATTGAACAAATAAAATAATAGATATCCAAGGGTTTCAGCAATCTGATTTGTTGGCGACAAACGACCATTCAACTTAATTTCATGGACAGAACAAAACATATCCTGCGCCCCTGTGGTAGAGAATTCGACAGGCCTATTTACACCACATAGTCCAAGATACTGCTTCGTGCTGTACAGCAAATTTGGGCCACTGGTTAGTAGTCCTGCTGGTAAAATAAAAGCAGAAGCTATCACCTATCGACACAAAGATGACTGACTGGTGAGGAGCTCCGGCGGGAGCTCCCGGCTAGGGATTGCCTTTTTGGCTTTATCCCCAGGAATCTACCCCATCCCCGGGCCTCTTTACTCTCCTGGGCTCTCCGTGGATTGCGGGCTTTCCGATTCTCCAATTTCCCGCGATAGTTCTTCGAGACCTGCCCCTGCAATTTCTGAAAAATCGTGAGGATGTCTGCCGACTAATGAGACCTAGCTTCGTGGCCGATGACCGGTGGAGCTACCGTTGTAGCTATAGGGGAGAATGGCTGTGGGTCACCCCCCACGGCCGTCACCTACCCAGCCGGTCACTGGGCACAATTTCCTTCGTCTCTCCTTTTGGTTCTCCAACCTCCCCCGCCTTTTTCTACGACTCACCGAGGTTTTTCTCTGATGGCGGACTTCAATTCTGCACTCCATGCTGCCCGGTGGAGTTGACTGGTGGCTGCTGAGGTGTTGGGTTGGTGATCTACCCTCCGGCCATTCTCCTGCCTTTCCGGGCTTGTCCGCAACTGCTTGTCCCCTGGTTTCGCTTTGCCGGATTGTCGACGGAGGTGCGTGAATTTCGTTTCCCCCTATGGAGGTGCTACGGAGGGATTCCCACAGCACTGATGACCAGTGCCCCCGTGCTTGTTTCCACTCCTCGAGCCGGTGAGTGAAGTGCCCTCTTGGTCTCTGCTGCTGCCTCCCCTTTTCTGGGGCGCTCAATGGTGACTTTTGCGGCTTTCTGAACGACGGGGGAGCAACGGAGGGCTTTCCATAGCACTGGTATCCAGTTCCCCGAGCTCATCTCCACTCTCCGAGCCGGTGAGAGAAGCACCCTCTTGGTTCCCGCGGCTGCCCCCCCTTTTCTGGGGCGCCCAAGCTGACTTTGCAGCTCATTGAACGATGACTCGGCCACCCATGCAACCCCGAGTTCTGTACTCGGCAACGACCCGTTTTTTAATGGCGCTCTCCAGCCCCCCTCCCTCCTAGCCCCGGCGGCTGCCCCCGGAGCCAACTCCTTTGTTATTTTGTTGTTTTTGAACTTTTTCACATGCTTCCGCCATCTTGTGTTTATGCTACTCTGTGCCCGAGTCATGGGTCCTCCATCTGATTCGCCTGTCGAACCTTTTCCCCCTATTTCCTCCCCCTAGGTCCCTTTCACCCCTTCTCATTTTGTTCCAGCCTCCGTGACCCTGGGGAGTTATGATTGTTGATCTCCAGCGGGTCAGTTGTTACCCTGAACTTCTACCTTCCGTTGCCGATTTATCTGACCTAATCGCTTTTCTTCTCCAGCCACTGACTCTTCCCCCCTTTTCCTCTTTTTTAGGTCTCGCCTGAGCCAGCGCATGCGCTGGTCTGGCGAGACATTTTGTAGTGTGCTTGCAGAAATGCGACCACAGCTTTTTGGCTTGCATCGAGTGTGCGGTTACGCGCACAATGACGAGCAGAGGCGCCATATGGCTTTCCTCTTCGTCATGGTGCGCGCATGCATCACACACCATTTGCCAGCCTGCTTGCACGTGCACAGCTGCTGCTCGCACTCCCTCCTCCCTTCTCCCCCTCCCTTTTCGTCAGCTTTCATCAAGCTCCTCTGCTGCTGGCATTCCCCCTCCCTTCTCGCCCAGCCCTTCTTGTTTTTATTTCCTTTTGCTCCCGGTCGCAGCCGGACGTCTTGTTTTTCAATCTTCCCTGTCTCCCTCCCACTCTCTCCTCTCCAAAATATCTGGTGCAATCTCCTCTCTCCCGCCACCCTGTGTACTACAATTCCTTTAAAGGTGTGTCTGGGTGTACTACACCAAGCTGTTGGGGCGCGCTGAACTCAGTGGCGTAATGTTGGACCCTGCAGGGGGCTTTATTTAAGCCGGTGTCTACCTAAACGCACCTCCCTAAATTCAAATAAAACATAACAGTTTACACACAAAAACATACAAGCACATTAATAAAAGGACACTGAGCATCCTGGCCTGTCATTTCACACAATACAAAAACGATGTAAACATGTCATCTAAAAGCTTCACTCCCATCAACACTGTGGCCACCTTTGTCTGACCCCTTCTTTCCTTAACATACACTCCCTGTCTACACGCCATAACACAACCTCTCTTCCTCTTTCCCCTACGCTCAAGCTCCTCTGCTGCTGGCATTCCCCCCTCCTTCTCGCCCAGCCCTTCTTGTTTTTATTTCCTTTTTGCTCCCGGTCGCGGCCGGACGTCTTGTTTTTAATCTTCCCTGTCTCCCTCCCACTCTCTCCTCTGCAAAATATCTGGTGCAATCTCCTCTCTCCCGCCACCCTGTGTACTACAATTCCTTTAAAGGTGTGTCTGGGTGTACTACACCAAGCTGTTGGGGCGCGCTGAACTCAGTGGCGTAATGTTGGACCCTGCAGGGGGCTTTATTTAAGCCGGTGTCTACCTAAACGCACCTCCCTAAATTCAAATAAAACATAACAGTTTACACACAAAAAACATACAAGCACATTAATAAATGGACACTGAGCATCCTGGCCTGTCATTTCACACAATACAAAAACGATGTAAACATGTCATCTAAAAGCTTCCCTCCCATCAACACTGTGGCCACCTTTGTCTGCCCCCTTCTTTCCTTAACATACACTCCCTGTCTACACGCCATAAGACAACCTCTCTACCTCTTTCCCCTACGCTGGTCCCTTTCTTTCAAAACACTTTCTCTCTAGTCCTCCGCTCTCCTCTCTCCCGCCACCCCATTTATTACAACGCATTTCACTCTCTTTCTGTGTGCACAACGCTAAGCTCTTACGGCACCCTCAAAACCAGGCGCTTAATATAGGCCCATGCAGGGGGGTTAATTTAAACATGTGTCTTCCAGTACCCACATGGGCGCGTTAACAGAAAGCAGACCAGCACCACCCCTGCAGGGGGGGAGGGAGGGGGGGGTTAATTTAAGCAGGTGTCTGCCGGAATGCACATGGCTACATTCCAATAAAACAAAAAATTTAACGCACAATACATGAAAATGCATTCATAAAACAACACTGAACATCCTGGCCTGTCATTTCAGGCAAGTCACAACTTTAAAAAGGATGTACGCACATCACCTGGAGACTTCCCTCCCCTCAACCCCGTGGCCATATTTTTCTGTCCCCTTCTCTCATTAACATGACCTCCTGTCTCCATACCATAAGACTCCCTCTGTTCCTCTTTCTTCCAAACTTCCCTTCACAATCCTTTTATTTTCTCACCTCCCTCATCCCTTCTGTCTCCCCCAAACCGGTCACTTCTCTTACCTTCCTCATCCCCTGTCCCCCTCCCACCCCCCTCCCTCGCCGTCACTTGTTATCTGCATACTATAAACATGTCCTGGGCTCTCCCCGCAATTGGGACAACTCTTAACACAAAGCAGACTAGCGTTGCCACGGTAACAGCAGTCACACATAACACCCTCCCCCACTCTCAAAAAACAGCTCTGCAGGACACTTTATTTCCCTACATTTGCTACTCACACTCATCCTTTTAATGTCCCCCTATCTCTCTCCCACTCACTCCTCTTCAAAATATATGTTCCAAAGGCGTAAGTGCAAAAAAAAAAAAAAAAAAAGGCACAAATACAAAAAATTTCCAAATAACATGTATAAAGTCTGTATTCGGACAAAAACACTTGGGGCTTAATTCAAGCCGGTGTCTGCCAGTACATTCTTTGGCAATATCTAAACTGCTGATTTTAAGTACCCTAAACAAATGTGAGCCTATCTTGGCACATTTATACTATGGCCGCTGTGTCTGTGCCTTATATACTAACATACCTACAGAACAAATATTTTGTCATCCTGTCCTTTCTTTTCAGGCAGCAGCGCGGGCTTGCTCTCTGTTAGCTTTTATACACCCACATATCCGAAAACACCATACGCCCTACTCCTGCCATTATTTTTACTCAGTTTGCCAGGGGTCTTAATTTAACCCGGTATCTGCCTCAACGCACATCAGCAAATTAAAAAACCCCAAACAAAATAGCAAATAATATCTTCCCCGGTCTCCCTCCCACTCTCTCCTCTCCAAAATATCTGGTGCAATCTCCTCTCTCCCGCCACCCCGTGTACTACAATTCCTTTAAAGGTGTGTCTGGGTATAGTACGTGGGCGTGTTAACAGAAAGAAGACCAGCTTCACCCCTGCAGGGGGCTTAATTTGAGCCTGTGTCTGCAGTAACGCACATTGCTACATTCCAATAAAACAAGAAAATTAACGCACAATATATAACAAGCATTGGCATAGCCAATAGGTCTCGCCTTTGGGACCTTATAAGTGTTTAGCCATGCAACAGTTGATGTTGTTGCACCAAGGATATTGTACTGCATAACTAAATACTTATAAGGTCCCAAAGGCGAGACCAATTGGCTATGCCAATGCTTGTTCTCCTTGGACTTGTTCTTTGTGTTTTGTTACTATGCCCTTTTTTTTTATTGATGTAACTGTGAAACTTTATTGCTATGTTCCTCATGTAAAGCGCTCTGATACCTCCGGGTCTAGCCAGCGCTATATAAAACTCAATAAATAAATAAAAATAAAACATTAACAGAAAGCATCATGAATATTTTTTAATTAACCCATGCAGTTTTCAATGTATCCACTGGGTGGCACTATTACCAAACATTTGAAACTCTACAAGTGTAAATACGGAATTCCTGAATACCTTAGTTTTCAACACCAATGACGACTGGGACTTTTGAAACTGGTGGTGTGCTAAAAGTTATTATTGTATTGTAATATTTGTATAGTGTTTACTACCCTTATGTGGCACGCTCAAGGGCATACCCACACGGGCAGTTTGTGAATTTACTGGGGCAAGGGAGCCCAAGCGGAGGGGGCTGAAGGGAGGAGGGGGGAGGTAGGAAGGCATTCCCCTGAGAAAATAAAATAGAGTGCCACGTGGCGCTCTTTACAGCAGAAACTATTATACGACCAGCGGTTTTGTTCCCCTCACAAAGGTGCCAAACCTTGACTCCGCACAAGTTCAGCAGCATGTTTAAAGAACTGGGGACATTTACAGCATTTATGAATGAACTCAACAACGTCGCAGTTAGCATCTATTACTGAGTTCGCTTGCCAACAAGGCCGGATTCACAAAGGTACCTCTGCAGGTGCAAATCTACTCAGCAGTGCACCTCCAAATGTTTGCTCTTCTCCATTGCTGAGGGGAGATTTACAACTACGTTCCGACTTTTCTGCAGGAATTAACCCTTGTGCTAGTAAATCATGTTGAGTCAACTGCTGGTACACGAAAACACCGACATTAACATAAACATTTATAATCAATGCAGCAGGGTTTACGTTTTTACACTAACCAAGTGTGTCTCTGAGTCATTGGGGTTGCAGGTAGTAAAATAAAGCCTAGCTGCTGCCGAGGGCTGGGTCGCTAAGTGTCTGTCATGATCCCTGCTGGAAGTTTGCACGAGTCAGAGTAGTCCTAGCACAGTGAGAGCAAGGAGCTTAGGCAGTTCATGACCGCTTGGGCTTGAGAACCATGCCTGTGCCTTTTAAAGACACTCAGCACAGAGCAGCTGCCCTCAGACTTGCAGTGACCTGCTGGTCACTGGTCTAGTGTTCTGATGTACCAGCCACTTCCAGAGGGCTGGCTTACACCCCAACCCACACCCATCCAACACAGGCGTCATAGGACATGTGACCCTGCCAATAAAAAGGGCCGGGCGCACGTGCCCTGGGCCAGTTCTACTATCCAAGTAGTGTCTGTGTAGTCATTCATGCATGAGGGCCTAGGGCCCTGCACCATTACATTGGCGACGAGCGGGACCTGCCCGCGTGTGAAGCCACCTTGTTTGGTGGTGGAAGGGGGAGAGTGCTGCCCATGTTAAGGACACCCCCAGCGAGCAGGACGCACGCCCGATAGCCCGCAGTGCATGCGAAGAGCCCTGGGGGGGGGGGGGGGGGAAGGAGGTAATCGGGAGCCCACCCCGCACCTGGTGTGCCCGTAAGCGCATGGCAGCACCCAGAAGGATCGTGTGGCGAGTGACGGGGCCAGTGGCAGGACCCCTGCCACCAATGTGCTGAGGTCCCGACTGAAGGGAAAGCTGAGTGGGAGCACACCCCGCATCGAAGTGACGGCCCGCAGGGCATGAGGTGAGCCCGAGCGAGTGCGGAGAAGTGATCAGGCTGGGTGAAGAACTAGCATGGGGGGTAAGGAGACTGCTGCAGTAGCCCACAGTGAAGCGGACCACCACCCGGCCAGTAAGACGGTGCAGAGTGAGCGGAAGTCGCCGCATGTGTGAGCAAAAGAGCGTGGAAGAAACTGCAGCGTGAGTGAAAGCTGCCACCCAGATCAATGTGCCTCACCACCGGAGACAGTATACCAGTGCCGATAAGGGGAGTCCGTCAAGCATAGGAGAAGCAAGACTGAGTAGATGGGGAGCACCCCACGAGTGCGAAGTGCATAATGAGCACCGCGCAGGAACTAGAGCACTGTGTTGGTGCCGGCAGGGCGCGAGGGCCCCGCACTGCTCAGGAAGAGGAATAAGCTCACCGCATGGCGAGAAAGGCACAGCTGCCATGTAGCAGGTCGTCCACCGTATGGAAACCAGCAGCAGTGTTCAGCGTTGGTGCCCCGCCCGCTGGTGTAGTGCACACCGGAAGGCCGATCGGACTGAGGCTGCTGCTGCGAAGTGGCTGGCCTGGACATGAAAAGGCCTAGCAGCGCGGGTGAAGCCGTGTGGACTGACCGATCCTGGCACTGCAGATGACGTTTCAGCCCGGGGAGCCTTGCAGACAAAGTGCCGAGAGGAAGGGCAGGGCTGGAGGCGAGGCTGCACCTGCACGGAGCGAGACCCCCATGCGGTTGAGGAGTGCCGCGAGCGAGACCGTACCTCGTGGCCGGCAAGGCTGAAGTGAGTGCAGAGCATGAGGCAGCGTGCGGGCACCACTCACAATAAAGAAATAAATAATAGAAAAAATTAAAAAAATTACTGCAGGGGGGGGGGGGGGGGAGAATCCTGCTGCCTGGATGTGTCCCGCTGAATGGATTCGGGAGGCGGCCGTCTTGGAAGATGCTCCGCCCACGAGACTATTGAGAGCGTGACCAGCAGCAGTGAAATGGCAGCATTGGAGTCTCCAACCCCACGAGGCCTGGCAATCACAGAATGGAATGTCCAGCGAAGCGAGTCGGCAGCCTGGGGAGATGTTTCCTCACAGGCGGGCGGGGCCAGGCTGAACTAGGCCACGCTAGCACGGTGCAAGGCCTAAATGAAGGATATTGTTGGTTACGTGCAAGGACAGAACGCCTGCTGCACTAGTTATGGCATGAGTTGCTCCCAGGTAGAGACACGAATATTAATTAAAATGGCAGGACTAGGGTGCACCGAACAGACAGCAGCAGAGGAGCTGCTATGATGAACAGTTAAGGGAAGACTTACACACGGCAGGGAGCACGGCTGATGCTTGCAGAGTAAAGAGCTGCATGGGGGAGAAGTTGAGTGAACAATCAAGTTGTGGTGTAACCAGAAAGGAGGGGACAGTGACACCTAGTGGCCACAGGTAGTTACTGCACCCGTTGGATAGCAGGCAAAGGTACAGAGCTATATCCCCAGACAGCAGGTACAGACAAGACTGAAGAAAGAGCGCTGCATGCGCGCCCAGTGGCAGAAGCACGCCACCGCAAGGGAAAGAAGGGGTGAGCAACACTTGCCAGCAGAACAAGCACCCATCAGTGGAAGACTGAAGCCAATGCGCAGCAAGTGCGTCCAGTGAAGTAAGGATGGCACTGCAGGAGAAAGAACCGGGTGCGCAAGGCACCAGAACTAGGAGTACCCTCAAGTAGCAAACGAAGGAAGTACAGTCGGAAGCGCACTGAAGATAGGCGCATAGAGGATGATTGGGCTGGAGCCCGAAAGCGAAGACGACCTGCAAGAGGTCAGAGCGAAGACGACCTGCAAGAAGTCAGAGAGCAGCGACCTGAGAAGAGGTCTGACAAGAGGACCGAGGAGAGGTCCGTGAAGAGGACCGAGGAGAGGTCTGACGAGATTGACCAGAAGTAATGAACGGAATAAGGTCGCGACGACAGGTCTGGTCACCGAGCGAAGAGAATGTATTGTCCTAGGGGTAGGACAGGGCCAGGGAGACCCGTGTGAAGTGCACGTCACACGGAGAAGCCTGGTCAGAGAAGTGCAAGACCGGAGGGGACTGGACAGCGTCGCAAAGCGAAAGAACAAGAAGGAAGAAATTGTGTGGCATGACGCCACCGCGAAAAAATGCCAAGAAGAAATCTCAAGAAGAAGAAAGAGGAGTGTGTGATCTGACAGCTCGCACACCAGAAGGCAAAGGTGACAAGTGCAAGTACATCTGGCATGGAGCACAGTACCTGGAGAACATCAGTGGCACTTGGAGAAACTACCTATCCGTGAGTCTTCGGAACACCTGGTGGTTGCAGAGGCGAGCAGGCTGGATCGTTGGGGACATCCACCTTTGGGGTCACACGGAAGACTGGACGGTGAGGCTGCTCAGACGTCCTGAAGACGACGATCCGACAACTCCACACCAGGCCGTGGCGACCCAGGTGCAAAGGCCTCAGGGACGACGGTGAAAGCGGGTCCCACCACGAGAGAGGAGTATACAGCTGTCCTTCCGCAGGTCCCAGGAAGACAAAGATCTCGTGCTAAGTGGCCGGAGTAAACAACTACCTTTCAGGTGGAGGTAAGGACTTGAAGGTGGGACTCGTAGCACTTCCTCCACATACCCAGAGGGTGGCGTTGGACGATACGGCGAAGTACACCCAGTCCATGTGGAAGCCTGGTGAAGAGGGCCTCCGGGACATCCTGTGAGAGGGCAACACCTGCAAGAGGGGCATCCTGGTGAGAGGGATGTTTTGCAACTACTCCACAATTCCATAGAGAGAAGCAATGCTGCCTGTGTGGAAATGCCACGACAACCAGGACTGATAGGTGAAAACGAATAGTTTCTTACCTGTCGGTGTAGTTTTGCAGCTTAAAGACTTTCTGGATTCACTATGCTGTGCATTATTCCGCCATCTCGTGGTTGGGTCCGGATTCGTAGTCTTTTCTTTGTTTTTGTTTTTTGTTTTTTTTTTGTTGGCCCAGGTGGGCGGCGACGCCCCACCATTTGGTGTCTTCGGTGACGTCGTCGCGCTTCCGGCGGAAGCTCCCACCTTTGGTAGCCATCTTCGGATTCTTTTTTCTTTTCCTCTTACAGTTTTTTGTTGTCTATGTCTTTAACCTTTAATCCTTCAATTATTCTTTGATCCCTTTAAACCTTGTATGTAGTTTAGTTGTACCCTTAACCTCCTATGTTATCTTCCTGGCGGAGGCGGGTGGGATCGCTAGTGAATCCAGAAAGTCTTCAAGCTGCAAAACTACACCGACAGGTAAGAAACTATTCGTTTTGCAGCGTGAATCTTTCTGGATTCACTATGCTGTGCATAGACTTAGTAGCGGTTTTGTTATTGCGGTGGTTGGGTGGAAGATGAGCATTGGTTGCTGAAAATGTGCTGTAAGACCTTCTGTCCTACTTGTGCCTCTTTGTTCATTTGGATATCAACACAGTAGTGTTTGGTGAACGTGTGCACGGAAGACCATGTTGCCGCTTGGCAAATGTCTTGTATAGGTGTGTTCGCTAGGAACGCAACCGTTGCTCCCTTTTTCCTTGTTGAGTGAGCCTGGGCGGCTCCTTGTAACTCTTGTCCTGCCTGCGGCAGAGTTGTATTGCTTGTGCAATCCACCGTGCAATGGTATTTTTTGTTACTGGTCGTCCCAAGAAACTGCTTGCGAAGGAAACGAAGAGTTGTTTTGTTTTCCTGCATTCCTTCGTCCTCTCTATGTAGTGCATCACTGCCCTTCTGGCGTCTAGCGTGTGTAGCGCCCTTTCTGAGTGTGTTGAAGGTTTCTGGAAGAAACTTGGTATCTGTATTGTTTGATTGATATGGAACCGCGACACCACCTTTGGCAGGAAGTGTGGGTCCGTCCTCATGACAATTCTGTCCTTGTGTATTTGCAAGTAGGGCTCTTGTAGTGTGAGAGCCTGTAGTTCACTGACTCTTCGCAGTGACGTGATAGCCACTAAGAAAGCCGTTTTTAGTGTGAGCATGTGCAGTATGATCTTGTGTATGGGTTCAAATGGTGATTTCATCAACTGTGTCAGTACAGTGTTGAGGTTCCAGCTTGGGGCTGGCATCCTTTTAGGGGGCTATTCTTTTAGCCCCTTCCAGGAATCTTTTGACCACTTGGGAGGTGAAGAAGCTTTTCACCGCTTCTCCCCTGGTGTAGGCCACTATGGCTGCTAGGTGAACCCTTAGTGACGAGTAGCTCAGCCCGCTTTGTAGTAGGTGTGTTAAGTATCGCAGTACTGTTGATTCTTTTGTGACTTTTCGTTGCAGTCCCTCTGTAATGCACCATTGTGAGAACCTTTTCCACTTTGCAATGTAGCATTTTCTTGTAGTGGGTCTCCTTGCTTCTCTGAGTACTGCCATGGTGCTTGGAGGTAGTTGGAGGTGCGCGAATTCTAGGTCCTCAGGAGCCATGCTGCTAGGCTGAGGCTGTCTGGTTCTGGGTGGAGCACTTTTCCGTCTTGCATTGTGAGGAGGTCTTTCCTTCTGCTGAACCTGTGTGCTGGTTCCTGCGCCATTTCCATTATCTGTGAGAACCATGTTTGTCTGGCCCACTGAGGTGCCACCAGTATGAGTGTCATGCTGCTGCTCCTGCATTTGCTGAGTACTTTGTGTAACAGTGGTATCGGGGGAAAAGCGTAAGCAAATTCGTTCGACCAACTTATCCATAGGGCATTCCCTAGGGACCTTTGGTCCGGCTGTCTGGATGCGTAATGTTGGCATTTTGCATTCTGGGGTGTTGCAAAGAGGTCTATCCGTGGTGTTCCCAACTTTTGGAACAGTTGCTGCACCTCCTGTTGGTTCAGTTCCCATTCGTAAAGCTGCTTTTGAAAGGCTTTTAAGGCTAGGAACACAGTTTTGAGTTCTAGGTAGTTGATGTGTTTCACTGCATCTTGTTGTGACCAGAGCCCCCTGACGCGGAGTCTGGTCATGTGCGCGCCCCAGCCCTGCTGTGAGGCGTCTGTTGTGATGGTCACTGTTGGAGTTGGCTGTGTGAATGGCTTCCCTTGTAATATGTTCTCTTCTTTCCACCACGCTATTTCTTTCTGCACTGCGTGTGTGACAACCACTAGATCTTCCCAACTCCCTGTGGCTTGTGACCATTGCTGTTGTATCCATTCCTGGAACGGTCTCATGTGCAGTCTGATATGCGGGACAAGGTGGATGCATGATGCCATCATTCCCATTAGTCTGCTCACCGTCCTCACTGTCAGAACTTGCCCCTTGCGGTAATGACGTGTTTCCCTCAGGAGCGCTATACTTCTCTTGTCGCTGGGGAACACCTTGGACTGTGTGCTGTCTATTTGTGCCCCCAAGAATATCTTGATTTGTTGGGGTTCTGTTGACGATTTTTCCCAATGTATTGAGAAACCTAATGTGGACAGTGTTTCTATGACTGGTTTGATGTGTTTTTTGCAGAGTCTGTATGATCCTGCTTTTACCAGCCAGTCGTCGAGGTAGGGGTATACATGTATGCTCTTTCTCCGAAGGTGCGCTGCTGCTGCTGCTAGGCATTTCGTGAACACTCTTGGTGCGGACTTCAGTCCGAAGGCTAGCACTGTGAACTGGTAGTGATCGTGGCCTATCACGAATCTTAATAGCCGTTTGTGTTTGCGGTTGACGGGTATGTGCAGGTATGCATCTTTTAGGTCTAAGGTCGCCATGTAATCCCCTTCTTGGATTTGTGGTATTACTTCCTGAAGTGAAGTCATCTTGAATTTTTGAGTTTTTACGAATTTGTTCAGGAATCTGAGGTCCAGTATTGGTCTTAGTGTATCGTCTACCTTTGGTACTAGGAAGTACGTTGAGTATATTCCCTTGTTCCTTTCGTTGTTTGGAACTGGCTCCATTGCTCTTTTTTGTAGCAGTTCCTCTGCTTCTAGGCGGAGGAGGGCTAGTTCTCTTGCGGGTATTGACCGATGTCTTGGTCTTCTCCCTGGCGGGTGTTTTTGGAGGTCTATGCAGTACCCGTGCTGTATGGTGTTTAGTATCCATTTGTCCGTGGTAATTTTCCCTCCATTGTGTGAGAAATTTTCCTATTCTTCCTCCCACTGGTGTCGTATGCTCGGTGGTTATTTGCTGTGTGCTTCTGCTCTTTATCTTTTCCTTTTGCGGACTTCCCCTCAACCTTGGTGTTAACGGTGGGGGGCTTGTTCTGTGTGTGGAGTCACTTTGAGGCGGGCTGCTGGCCCCCTCTTCGGGCCTGTCCCCGTCCGTACCCGCGCCCTCGAAAGGACCGTCCTCTGGGTTGGTACTGCCAATTTTGCTGCTGTTGTCCCTGCAGGTTTTGGCCCTGGTTGTTCCCTTGGTACCCTTGTTGTTGTGATTGGTGTGAAGTGGTAGGTGCATTGCCTCCTCTACCACTGGCTCGCCTTGAGGGGTTCCCTCTTCTCATTCCCCTGAACTGCAGCGCTCCCATGGACCTTGCAGTTTCGTTGTCCGTCTTTAGTTGTGTTAGTTTGTTGTCAACTGTTGCTCCAAACAGTTTCTCACCGTCGAACGGTGTGTTGATGATGTTGCTCTGTACTTCTGGTTTGAAGCCGGAGATCCTGAGCCATGCGTGTCTCCTCTCAGTCATCCCTATCATCATTTGCCTGCTGGAGTTCTCTGCTGCGTCCAAGGCTGACTTTAGGCAAGTGTTTGCGATGGCCTTGCCTTCTTCCGCTAGGTAATTGGCCCTTTGTTGGTGTTCTTCTGGCAGGTGCTTAATGAGCTGGCTCATTTCTGCCCAATGCTGGTATGCATGCCTGCTGATGAGGGCGTTGGAGTTGGCGATACGCCAGTGTATGGCTGCGTTCCTCTCCACCTTACGTCCTGTGAGGTCTATTCTTTTGCTCTCCTTGTCTGGAGGTGGGCCTGTGTTGGTGGGCACACCGGCCCTCTTCCTGGCTGTTGCAGCGATAATGGAGTCTGCTGGTACAGACCCCTGTATGTATGCAGGATCTTTTGTGGAGTGCTTATACTTCTTTTCGCTCCTCGGGGTAACCGCCTTGCAGATTGCTGGTTCCCTGAAGGCCTCCCTTCCCTGGTCGAGAACGCCAGGTAACATGGGTAGAAATTGGCTCCTTGTCTGTTGGGGGAGCAGGGTTTCGAAGAGGAAACCTGCTTTTGTTTTTTCCTCCTGCATTTCGACCCCATAAGTCTTTGCAGCCTTCTGCACGACCTCATTGTAGACTCCGATGTCGTCTGGCGGCGAAGGTCTCGAGGGGTAAGTGTCTACCCCTTCTTCTGGTGACTCTGTGTCGAGGTCTTGCCAGTCTAGGTCTTGTACTTCAGAGGACGCAGAGTCCCTGTAAGACAGCATCTCTTCTTCGCCTTCGGCCTCGAAGTAGTAGTATTCCTGGTCTTCGAGCTGTTCGGGTGTCCCCGGGGCCTCGACGACTTCGGCCTCGAACTCCTCGACTGCCTCGTGGGCTTGCTTCGACGGAATAGCGTATTGTTTCATCTTCTCGTCGAAGTCTTTTTGCGTTGCAGGATGCCTCGCCATCTCTGCCTCGAGCCTCCTCTTCTTTTTCGCCATCTCGTGGGCCTTTTCGGCGTCGAGTGGTGCAGTGCCTCTCTTCGTGGTCGCGGTCGTCGAAACAGACGCCGGGCCTTCCTTTCTCGGTGTCGAGGTTTCCTTTTCGGGGACGACCTTCGACGCCTTCGTTTCTCGGAGGCTTTCGCCGATTGAGAGTCCTTGTCCAAGGATCCGCTCGGCTGTTTGTCCCTTGGTGCTGTTGCTTTCGTCGAGTGTTTCGGCGGCAACGCTCCCTTCGAGGACTTTGCTACACTTCTCGGAGTGTCGCTAGGGATTCTGGCTTCACTCTTTCGAGCGTCGCTTTGGTGTTTTGGGGTCGACGACTCCCTTACCTCCTTCGACGTTTTCTGTTCGATTTCGACGACAGCGCAGTCCTCTGGTCCCTCTGCGATGTTGTCCTCCTCTCCGCTCGAGAGACCCAGGTCTCGGAGAGATGGTGCTGGTCCCTGGCCCTGCATGCTGTAGTTCACCCTTCTCTGTCTGTCTCTCACCCGGAGGGTCTTCGGGGTGAACGCCAAGCACGCGTTGGTCTTCGCTGGCGTGGTCGAGCGGCAAGCAGAGGTTGCAGACTGGGTGCTGGTCTTTTTGGGCGTATTTGTGGTGGCAATTTCTGCAGAACTTGAACGGAGTCTTGTCCATAACCGCGCTTAGGGAGCCCCCTGTGAGCGCATTCTCTGTAGGCGTCAAGATTTCGGTCGTGGACCTTCTACCTCGTCGTCCTTCTTCTCCGGTACTAGTGTCGTCGTCCGGTGTCTCAGGAGTACATCTTCTGTGATGAAATTTCGACTTTGAGATTCTTCGTCCAAACTTTCTGGAACTTCTCGGCAACGATCCAGACCCCACGGCGGAAAAAAGAATCTGAAGATGGCTACCAAAGGTGGGAGCTTCCGCCGGAAGCGCGACGACGTCACCGAAGACACCAAATGGTGGGGCGTCGCCACCCACCTGGGCCAACAAAAAATAAAAAAAAAATAAAAACACAAAAACAAAGAAAAGACTACGAATCCGGACCCAACCACGAGATGGCGGAATAATGCACAGCATAGTGAATCCAGAAAGATTCACGCTGCAAAACATGACATCTATCTGATCCACCATCACTCCACCTGCTCCGTCACCAAGAGAGCTATGCCTAGAAAGACATTGGTGTCAACTTCCATGCCCGGAGTCGAAAGAGGACCAGACCCGCAGGTCACCACTGAACTGTGCCAAATAGAACTGGTGGTCCTGGCTGCTGTTGCACCATTGTCTTGCTTTGCAGGTAGCTAAAGAGACTCCGCTGAAGTTTGTTATTTTGTTTTATTCTCTCCCATAGGTTGGACTTTATTGTTTCCAGTTTGAATAAAGTTCGGGAGGGATGTAGTGACCTGCTGGTCACTGGTCTAGTTGTTGTTCGTGCCAGCCACTCCCAGAGGGCTGGCTTACACCCCACCCCACACCCATACAACACAGGCGTCACAGGACATGTGACCCTGCCAATAAAAGGGGCCGGGCGCACATGCCCTGGGGCAGTTCTACTATTCAAGTACAGTGTGTGTGTGTGTGTAGTCATTATGCATGCATGAGGGCCTAGGCCCTGCACCACTACAAGACTCACGCCATCCAGTGACCGGACGGAAGGATGGGCAGCAGCACGTGTAGGCCAGGAGGTCGGTTCTCTCCCACTGTCGAGCAGTTTTTTAAAATGGTTAATTTACGGTTTTCTATGTAAGAGTGTGCATTAAAGAGCGGGTTAACATGGCAGTAATTAATGTTGTTGGGAGTTCGAGAAGCACAGGCCAGGCAGCCCTTTTCAGTTACCTGGGCTCCCCACTAACTGCTCACTTATGATACCATGGCAGTAATTAATGTTGTTGGGAGTTCTCCAGAAGCATCTGTGCTTCTAAAGATTTTTAATTTTAGAGAAACTTTCAGCAGGCACATTCAATCAATCAACTAGCGAGGCAGTTTACTCACGAGGTGAAGTGTTACCAGTACCTGAGGGCCTTCTTTGTTTGATCAGGCCATGATATTGCTGCGGCTCCTGGAGAACAGAGCCCCACGTTTCCCACTGAGTCCCTCTCTCACCAATTTAATTAGCCGTGGAGCGGCCAGGGGTCAAATTAACTGCAGCTACTGAAGTAGCTGAGCCACACTGCCGGTGACAGAGGTGGCCACGGCTGGCGAAGTGAGCAGGCAGCGCTGCTGGCGCCTAGCCACAATGATTGATTTGCTGCAACGCCTGCCTCCCACAAGTTAATTCCGACAGCAGGACGTGACGTCCGGTCGGTCTCCACGGCGCTACATGGTAGCATTAAGAACTGCAGCCTCAGCAGAGCGAGCCCAAGCCTGCGGAGCAGAGCGCAGTGCACATCATGGTGCACGCTGCAAGCTGCCACTTCACAGTTTTATTTAGGCAGGAGCTAAACTGCTTGTCTTGACAGCAGAGGCTATATGCAGAATGCGTGACTTCGCATTTCAGTGCGATAATGCGGATCACCACACTGAAATGCGTTAGCCTAACGCCGGATGCGTGGTACTTGGCAGGACTGCGCAGAGGAAGGAATAAAAGTAGACAGTAGCGCTTGTGAAAAGCGCAGCACTGTTAAAGAAATAACTTATACAGAAGTAAACAACAGCGGGCAGGGAAATTGCATCTCAGTAAAACAATACAAACCACACCCACACCCCTGAACATCTAGAAATTCTGCTTGACAACTATTCACTGACAGCCCTGTGGCACTATGGAAGGGGGAATGGGGGGGGGGGGGGTCTGTCTTGGAATGGCACCCTTGAAATACGCCACTAAGATGCATGAAATCACGAGGTACACTTAGTTTGACCGGTACTAGGACTAAGCGTTTGTAAAATACAAAGTGTCAAAGTGAATACTTACTGTGAGCAAAAGCAGGCAAAGTCGTAAACGGGTCATTTTAAGCAGGAGTTATACAATTGAAGGAGATACTGAACTGCTGTATGAATACTTTCGTTTTCAGTTTCTTACAGATGGCTCAGACTGTTGCCTCATTGGAAAGCCCCAAAATCCGAGGACTGATAAAAGCAGACGACTGCTCAAACATTAAGCACGGCGCCCGTGTTGTTAATCTAAAGCGGGTGCAGTGCTAAACTTAAAGCGCGGCGCCCAGGGCGGGTCAGGGATTAGGGGCTGCGAGCCCTGCAGGCGCCATTGTTGCGAGTGTCTTGATTGATTTGGGCGGAGCCGTGCAGCCGCCATTCTGAAACCTAAAGCTGCCCGCGATTGAAAAAAAAACATAAAATGCGTTTTAAAACGGGTGCTTTGGAGAGAGAGAGAAAATAAAAAGATTATGGCGTGAGTAGCACTATAGTTAAAGTGGACGGACAGCCAATAGAATTATAAAAGTGCACGGCATGCTGCGTTGTAGGAAAGCACGTCGAGCGTGGAATACAGGAAAATCATTAAAGAAAATAGTGCTCACAGACTAGATAAAGCAGATGGTGTGACAACACAAGTAAAAAGTCCAGTCCTCATGGGAGGTTACAAATGCAGACAAGAGGGTACTAAGGAGGGACTACTAAGCCTATTCATGAATCAAAAGCAACCATTTAGAAAGGAGTGTAACAGGAGCCAATTGAAAAGATGGGCGGGAAATTGGCGGAGCGTCAAGTCCATACCTGAATACAGCATGCCTCGCAGAGCAGCGCATACGCTGCCCAGGCTCGACCTAAATAGATCCCCTGATCCCCTCACCCAAGCCCTTGTGAAGATGTCACAGAGCCCACTGCACCCACTCCCTCTCTCCCCCCCCTTCACACACACTCCGGCCAAAAATGTATTTGTTTTTCTTTTTAGCACAACTGTTCCTGCAGTTTTCAATTAAAAAAATCCTGGGTGGACCAGGGCTTGGGGTGGGTCAGCACATTTTTCTTTTAGGTGAAGGGGTACAACTCCTCCATGAGCCATTTGAAGCCCCGGGACTGAAGCATCAATTTTAATGGGACTCCCCACCCCACCAGACATAGAATGGCCACGGGGAAACCATCCCAGGGGCCCGAATTCTAATTTGGGGAGGGGGGCGTAGGGCCCTCCCACCCAACCATAAAATGAGTTTGGGGACCCAATCCCCCAGGGCCAGATGCACACAGCGGCGGCTGTCAGCTATGCAGAGTGGTGAGGCGGGTAAATGGGTGGTGGGTGCATACACGGGTAAAACTACATTAACTAAATTCATGCCAACATGCATTACATAAACATTACCATTTAATTTTTCATCAACTCAGCAAACCTGTGTCCCGAGCAAAGTGTCATTTATTTTTCGTCTGGGAGCATTTTAATTAGGGGAGGCGACGCTACTCCGCTTTGTGCACAAAGGGTCCCAGTGACCCATCCACCCCACGGCGCTGTTGTTCTCAGCCCACAATGGTGTGGGCCGAGGGCTCAGATCTAACTACCTGCCTATGCTTTTCCAGGCAGAGAACACAGCAGGCAAAAACAAGAGCTGCATCCACCGGGCAAGAGAAAAGCAGTGGAGGCAGCTGCCACCAGCATCCAGGATCAGTGCTGGCAGGGGAGCAGGCGGGGCGTTAAGTTGTGGGTGCCCCTGGCGAGAGGACCAGAGCACCCACCAAACCAAAAATGTAGGACTGGGCACCAAGCGCTGCCTTAAAAAGCACAAAAGATAAGCTATGGGTGCCCCAGGTAGGACCAGGGCACCCAGAGTATTAAAATAAAAATAAAAAAAATGGGCTGGGGACTGCCGATAAAACAATTTAAAAAAATGTTTGCAGCCTCGGTGCTTTAGAAGTAAAGCGGCAAGGCCACTCAATTATGCACGGCTACCTACCTCCCGGGAGTGTCCCTATAATGCCCTCCATGGGCTATGTTTCAAAATATTCTTGTTATCGTGGTGCCTCAAAGAGGGGCAGTGGCACCAGCAACTACAAATAAAAGTGTTGTGGGGAGCACAGCAGCACACCAGGAAGGTTTTTTTAACTTTTTTTTTTTAAATACACAGCAAGTTTCCTGGGTCAATGAACGTGTGAGCCCCAGGACTCCTTACCGTTGTAATCAATGCTCTTTAGCTGGAGTACAGTGACTCCTTGTGGATTGTCTTATGGCTGCATTTAGTGAACTGAAATATTTTTGTGACATTAATTGCTATGAATTGCCATGTGTGTATTTTTCAGGAACACATTACAGCATGGTTATTGATCAAATATTTTCCTTTTTGATAAAACCAATAGGTCTGCTTTAAATAAGCTGATTTGCTGACAGATCTATTGACACAGACAATAGGCCTCCCTTTTATAATTGTGTTCTGACCCTTCGACAAAGCCAGTAAGTCTTATTTAAAATGACACCACTTTACATTGTAACTCTACGTAAAAAAAAAAAAAAAAAACACTTCAGGAATTTATTGAAAAATTCACTGGGAAAAAACGTTAGTGATGTTATAGTTTGGTATGGTAATACTTTATATATATATATTTTTTAAACTAGAAATTCACTGGAAAAAACCCACAATGGTTTAAGTGATGTTATGCTTAAGTGAAAATGTTGATTAAAAATATTATTTTAAACTAAAAGAAAAAGAAAAAAAGAAAAAAAAAAAAAAAAACTGAAATTTACCAGTTATGTTATCAGGGTATTTGTAGAGCGCACAGCTACTCGACAGTGTCCCGGCGCTAGTTTAGTGTGGCAGCTGAACTGAAAGCGATGGCGCAAAGGCTACTGCTGGAACAGCCAAGTTTTCAGAGACTTCCTAAAAGGGAGGAGATCTTGCATCGGTCTTAGATTAGGCGGCAAACAGTTCCACAGTTCGGCGACTTCAACCTGGTAGGATCGACCTCCTATTCGAGATCGGCGGAACACAGGGGTCCGTGCGCCAGCGACTGGGATGCGGATCTTAAGGAGCACCGAGGAAGATAGAATTGAACTCTCTTCCTTAAATAAGGCGCTCCAGAATCGTGAAGTGCCTTGAAGGCCAGAACAAGGGCTTTGAAAAAGATCCTCTTGCGGATCTGGAGCCAGTGGAGAGATTTAAGGTGTAAAGACATCCGCGTTCTCGGTCCAAGTAGAAGTATCGCCCTGGCTGCAGCGTTTTGGACTGTAGTGTAGCTCCTATTTCCCTAATAGGCTCTGCGCATTGGAATAATATCCCCTATAGGTTTGACATAGGACTAAGGTCAGTATGTCCCTATCGAGTATATTAAACTTAATTACTTGTGCCAGCTAGCTCAGAGGCCACTAGAAACTCCTTGGATAACAAGAAGGGAGTAGTTTCTGGCAGCCGCAAAACATGACAACTTTGTTTCCCTTTAGAATCAGAATGTGTCCCAGAGTCGTGGAAACAATAGATAACAGTTTCACTCAGCTCAATCGTGCATGCTTAGTTTTCCTCAAAGTTACACAGAAAGAATAGACGGGCGTTTCAATAAAAGGATTTATTGAACAGTCTTGTTTCTCGTGTAAGTAATATGTGTAGTTACGATCACAAGACAGTATGCAAGATAAATAATGTACAGCGTAGGCAGTAGAAATAAATAGTACTGCGATAGCATTATCTTTAGCAGATATTCATTTATATAAACAACACAGACTAAAAAATGCGAGTACTCATACGATGCGTTTCTAAACTAGTTCTACCCCAATGTACCTAACCTGGGTGTAGGGAGAGGTATGAAGTAGGTGAAGTATTCCTTACTAGGGTATACTAAGAGTATGTTACTCCTTAGTATGCCTAGTATGCCAAGAGTCCCTCTAGGATCTAGTCAGCTCCATACCTTAAGAATGAGAGAGGTGGGAATCTCTTGCCAGACTCGAACTCCAACACCCCTCAAGGGAAGTCAGATCACTGGAAGCTGGGCTCTCTGCGTGCAGGGAATGGCAGCGTCTTCTCAGTGCGTCAGGCCGGGAAACGGGCTCCTCTGAAGTCGAGGTCTCCTCTAGTTTACAAGGGCTAGGGAAGGTATATTTATACCTGAGAGGTACCTCAGAATGTTAGCATTGACGTGAATCGGACAGCGGAAGACGTCATGAATGAACCCCTAAGGTATAACGGTTCATGCATAATAGATGAGTCCTTGAAGAAATCAATAGTCCTGTGCTAGGGAAACTCCTGAAGCCTAAGGGTCTGTTCTTCAAGAACTCGTTGTGACGTTAGGGTGGACGGAGGTCGGAGACCATGCCTGTATTTGGAGTGCACGGTTTAATGCCTAAATAAGGCCTGGGATTTTATGCCTATATAAGGGTAGGTCGAATTGTGCCTATATAAGGACATGATACAGGAAAGCCCGTGTATGGACACCCTAAGAGGAATACAACAGGACCACCTGAAGACGAGTAAGTAAATACTCTGGCAGTCCTAAATAAAAAATGCTAACATAGTCCAGTCTGGATCCGATCAGGGCCTGGACCACTATTTTCCTGTGGGAAACCGAAAGAAGAGGTAGAAACTGCTTCAGCATTCTTAGGAGGCCGAAACATTGTCCCGTTACCGCTTGGATCTGAGATTTCATGTTGAGGGTGTCATCCATTTTCACCCCCAAGTTTTTAACTGCTCTGACCGGGTTTAGCGGGGGATGCATATCCTGTGGCCACCAGCTGCGCCACATTGTTAGGGGGCAGATCAAAGAAAATGATTTCTGATTTTTCAGAATTACATTTCAATTGGTTCCGCAGGAGCCAAGCAAATACCTCCGATAAACATGAATTGATCATTTCACCATTGAAATCCTTGTTCCTGCCGCAGGTAAAGAGCAACTGCGTGTCATCCGCATATGACACTATTTTTGCTCCGTGAGTCTCAGCCAGGTGTGCTAAGGGGGACAAGTAAATATTAAACAGAGTGGGGCTGATAATGGAGCCCTGTGGGACTCCCACCTTTAAGGGGGGAATGGGGGCCGAAAAAGGCGGAGCCCAAACTGTTTGTCGGCGATCTGACAGAAAGGAGGTGAACCACTTTAGTACCGTCCCACCAAAGCCAGACTCCTGGAGCCTCAACAGGAGACGGTCGTGGGGGACGGTATCAAAAGCCGCCGATAAGTCCAGCAGTATCAGAACGGCTTTGCCGCCTCTGTCGACAACGTCTTTGATGGTTTCTGAGATCTCCAGGAGCACCGTTTCTGTACTAAAGTTAGGCCTGAAACCGGATTGGCTCTGATGCAGTATGTGGTTGGTTTAAACAAAAGTGGTGGTGACCGAGTTGACGTACCTTTCCAAAGTTTTGGAAAAAAAAGGTAAGAGAGAAATAGGTCTATAGTTTGAGGCTATCTCCGGGTCTAGAGTTGGCTTTTTCAGAAGGGGGAGTACTAGCGCCTTCTTCCATCTGGCAGGGGCCAGCCCCTGCTGCAGAGACATGTTCAAGATCTGGTTTACCGCTGGGTTGATAGTCCCAGGTATTGAAGCTAGGATAGAGGCTGGGCATGGATCGGAAGGAGCCCCCGACTTCAGAGATTTCGAGCGAAATGGCCGGAGGGGGAACTCGGTAAAGAGTGGGGCCCTGATCCGAGGAGAGAAAAGGTTCTGTGTCTGGTGCTAGGGCGAGGCGAGTGGTAGGGAAGGTGTCCTGAATCTTTTTGATTTTATCACAGAAGAACGTGGCCATGAGGCTCACCCATGACTCAGAGGGAGTGAAAGTTCTGGCCACCGCTCTAGGGGATGAGAATTCTCTCGCTATCTTAAAGATCTCCTTGCTTTTATTTTCAGCTGCCTCAAATTTTAGAGAAGAATTGTTTTTTCTCTTCGTAAATACATTTATGGTGGGACTTAAGGGCCCGTCGGGGTCAGTTATAGTTAACTGAAGGAATTATAACTCGTTCCTCCACCATTCACTGCTTGTGACCTCACATTAGTACCTCATCCATAACATTTTCAATTACATCATTGATAACATTACTTATGGCATCTGAAATTAAATCATTAATGTAAACACTGTGCATGGCGGGGGCGGGCAAACCCTCTACAGCCAACCACCAGAGTGCAGGCCTTTGGCCATGCACAGGGAATTGGAAAACTGCTGACATGACTTGCAGAGCAGCACTTCTCACAGCACCGTCACCATCCTAAAGGGCGCCTTAATTAATGCCCGCACATTATAAAACATGTGGAGGAGGATAATATTTCATTGGTGTTATAAAGTTTGGCCCTTTTATTGGTAACGGAAACGTGGTTCACTAGTGACTCCGATCCTAATTTGGGAACTGCATGTCCGGACTATAATAAAATTTTGGATTTCCCACATCCTCTTAGAAGAGGGCGCAGTTTTCAGGTAACAGTTGCACTCTACAAATATTAGCATGGCCATGCCTCTTGCACCCACCCTGCTGTGCACGGCCATCCACCGTGCGGAGTGAGGGACGGTTGCAGGACCACCCCTCAGTGGACAGCCAATGCCTGCTGCACACAGCATTTGACCGTGACAATTGGCCACAGTGACTGGTCTCCATGGGATAGCCGTGATGCACACGGTCTTCAGTCATGTGAAGCGGGGTTGGCCCCAAGGCCTGCTCTAGTCAGAGCCTTTTTTTTTTACATATATATATATTATTTTTGGATCCACAAATACTCTGTGGATCCTCGAATCCACTCAAGAGGGCCACTGGGGGATCTGTCAGTGGACCCACAAATCCTGCAAGATGAACTTTTATTTAGAAAAAATGTAACTCCAGGGACAATCTTTGGGGGCCCCCACCCGTGCCAAGGGATCAGGGTGCGCTCACCCAACCCCCTTATGTGTGCTTTCCAAATTTTTAAAGGACTTGGGGAGCGAGTTTTTAGAGTCTTGTAATGACGGCCAGCCAATAAGATTCTTTTGTAGAAGCAATCCATCTTTGGTTCTACAGGTCCAGAAGCGCTGATGAGAGAAAAGGCTCCCTCAGCCAACAGGGTTTGAGTTTTTTTTCAAACTTTGGAATCGAGGATATTGGCAGATCCTTAATGGTCCTAAAATGTATCAACTTTTCAAAAATGTAATCTCTTCATGCCCAACCCGACCCACTCTTTAAATAATTTCTCAAAAACTACTGAGCACATTTACACCAAACCAAAAAAAGCCACTGCCTTGAGTAAAAATGTAATTTCCTGCCAAATTAGGTAGAATTTTATTCAGTCGTTTTTTTTCTGAACCCTGGCTACAGGTGCAGCATATACGTTAAAACACCTAGCTAATTTGTTCATGTATGTTGTGTTGGCTAGTGCTTGTCTGCTCAACCTGGGAATGCAGGGGTGTGATGTGGTGTTCTGAAGACCAAAGCTGCTGGGCTTGGGACATGGTGAAAAGCAGCCTGTTTATTCCCTTACCTTGTCCTAGATCATTGAAAGACCTCTGAAAAATACACAATAAACCAACCTTGGAATCTGCGCATGTGTAATTGACAGAAACTTACCATTCACGTCAGCCTGGACTGAAATAGATCGACGACCCATGTTTAGAGACATGGAAAATTTGGTACACTCTGGCACTGAAGGATGTAATCGGAAACCTAAAAAGTTAACCTGAACGCATACAAAAAAAAGAGCCTGGAAAATCATTTGCTTAAAATGCAGATCTTTAATTGACCAAATTAGAGTTACTTCTAGTGTCTTCCCTTTCTTTTTTTATGAGGCCGAACCCTACCAGAAAGCACAGCTGTCTGTTTTGCGAACGACATCTTGGGGACACTCAGAAAGTTTCACTCGGAATGCATTCTGCCCGTTGTTTACCATTGGCTTTGTGATTTGAAACTCACATTTGCAGGCTTTATTTGTTTTAGGCTATTCAGCTCGAGTTTGTCCCTCATGAAAAGCATCACTTGTTTACTGTATCCTTCCGAGTATCGCTTTCTGTAAACAGGCCTTTAAATCTTGTTTTTATCTTGTCACATTTGCTGTGCATTCAAATACAAATGTCAGACTGTCTTCAGAAGGAGCTTGGTGCTTTCTTTTCCAGACTTCAAAGTGAGAAGATTTATGCAACAATCTTGCTGTGAAAGGCTTTTTTGTAGCACACAAAGTTTCAATGTCTAATGAACTGTGCAGATATTTCAGAATATATCAGTTATTAAAGTACAAATAAAGCACATTGTGTAATTCTGATGTGTGGTGGAAACAAATATTTTAATACGATCAAAACAAATCAATGCACTAGGCAATTATATTTATACACTATGGCTCTGCATACTTATCAGTAAAACTGTAGATCAGTGAAAATGTAATGGTCATTTCAATTGAAGATGTGGTCTGTAGTAGCAGTGCACTACCACACCATGCACACTCCACTTTACACGATTTCACTCTATACCACTCCATGCCACTTCACTCTACGCCTCTCTACTGTTAATTAGTTCGAGCCTAGCGCAGCACGCATGCATTGCTCTAGGAAAACGACCTCTTGGAATCAATCTGTACTTTTCACACGCCTGTGTGTGTGTTTTTTTTTTGCTTTCTTTCTATTGGTCTTTGCGTGCGAAGGCAGCACGCAATTGGGCAAAGGCGGGTGCATGTCCCACCTTTGCCAGGAATTGTAGCCGCCCACGGTTACGCGCGTGCCACCTGGTTTTCGCGTGCAGCGGCGGGCACAAGCGCGCGCACACCACTCCCGGGCTGGTTTTTCTTCCTATGTTTATGCTTTTATTCAGTGGTCATGCCCCCTCACATTTGTTGGTGCCTGCAAAAAAACAGCTGCCGCCGGTATCAGCTCACTGTACACACACAGCGCATGTCACTTCCTCAGCCGCCGGCCCTTCAGCGCTTTTTACCAATTTATGCAAGAAATTGCACAATTGTTCTAGCAAAGTCTGTGCCCCTCCTCTCCAGTCCGTGTGTGGAAGGCGTGCCCCCGAGCAACTGTATATTCAGGAAGGTTTCCCCAGTTCAACTTTACTGAGAGCGTTGCATAGAGTGCTGCGAAGTCCTGGTGATGTGTGCTTTATAGCTCCACCCAAAACTGCCAAGTCTTTGCTGCATGCTTCGCCGGCCAGAATGCGAACTCCCCGCATGTTTCCTCCGAAACTACCCGATAACAGCCCTTGCTTGTTTCTTATTTGGCACAAGACAGTGCTAGCACCCAATGGCGTGCAGGTTCGGATTGTCTCCTTTTTGATTAGTGCGCGTTTATTTACAATGATACAGAATACAAACTTAAGGTAAGTAGTGTAGCATGTTCTTAAGGCGACATTAATTTTACTATGTTAATACATCAGATTAACGTAAATAATATCTAGCTATCATTAACCACTTGTTATCTCCGTTCAGAGTTCATGCAAACAAACCCTGATTATAGTCTATTTTTTGCTACTCAGTCTGGCTCTCAGTAGAAGCGGGGTAAGAAAAGATTGGAACCGAATAATTATAACTTTACTGTGTAACGAGTGATGTAGAACTTATAATCGGCCCACGTTTTTTGTTTTGATTGCGTGCCGAGGTTAGGTTTTAAATCATGTTGTTTTCGGCTTTTTTTGATTTCACGAGCCAACTACTTTTTTCTGTGCCTTACTTTTGCGCCTGCTCATGTTACAGAAGTTCGAATGTAACAAGGTAATTTTTACAGCAGGGAAGATTTGGGCATCTTTTATCCATGCTTTAGGATTTGTGCGCCTCAATCTCGCACGAGAAAGGTTTTGTTTGTGAAATTCAGGATTCCATCCATGTCAAATATTTGCATAAGAGACCAGATCCGTTCATTCTCCTGACTTCAGAACTGCCCAAAGTGTTTTCTACAATTTTTCACAGCCAGGATTGACAACTACGTACTGTCGCTTCATGGTGGCACATTATATATGTGGCTCCATAGCATAGTAGAAAGGTTGTAAGATAACCCTCTGATTGCCTGGTAAATTCAGCATGTCTTGCAATATTTCAAACCAAAGGCGAGACCTATTGGCTATGCCAATGCTTGTTTTTGTAAATGAGGCGTCTTGGCAAAGAGGAGTCAAGGAGCTTACAGTACTATAAGAGAGAATTACCAAAAAAAGTTCTGAGATTAGGTTGCAAAGAGCCAGGTTTTTAGGTCTTTCCTGAACCTTAGTAGGGAGGTCTGTGAATTTAAATAAAGGGGGAGGTTGGTCCAATACTTTACGGTGCTGCCAATAAAGCTCCTGCCTACCTAGTTGGGCAGTTTAAAACAGGGAATCCTGACACTTTTGGCGGATGCAGAAAAGTTGACACGCAGTATACCACTGAAGGCTCTTTCTCAAGTATTCAGGACATGAGGCGTGTAGGGCCTTGTGGGCGATACAGAGGAATTTGAAAGTAATTCGTCTTTTATTGGGCAGCCAGTGAAGTTTATGTAGGGCTTGGGAGGCAGACGAACTTTGGAATCCCTAGTAGCATCCGAGCAGCAGCATTCTGCGGAGTCTGAAGCTGGCTTAGCAGTTGTTGCTTAAGGTAGAGTGCGTTACAGTAATTGAATTTTGACAGGACATGGGGAACGATCATTGTTTTCTGGAGTTTAAGGGAAATAAATGGGAGTTTTTTTTCTTCTTAACTGTCCTTAAGGTGTTGGAGGAGGAGGAGGCGAGGGCATTCACCTGTGTTCCAAACATCAGTTTGTCGTCAAATGAGACGCCCAGGTTTCAGACCTTCTTGACAGGGGTGGGAAGTGTCCCCAGAGTCTGTGCCACCAGGTGGGGACCAGAAGGATGGGTCATTACCAAAAAGGAGAAGATGGGTTTTGCCAGTTTAATTTCAGTCAGTTTTGCTTCATCCACCTCCCCACACAGTCGTGGAATCAAACAGATGTTTCATTGAAGTCGCTGGATATGGATACGATGATTTGTGGGTCATCGGTATATGACACCAAAGAGAAGCCGAAGATCTGATCAAGCTTGCAAGGGGTGTAACATACATGTTAAAAAGCGCTGGGCTTTGTGAGGAACCATGCGGGACACCACAAAGCAAGGAGACGGGTTAGGGACAAATCCATTAAGGGATACAGATTGTTCTCGTTCTGAAAGGAACGATCAGCGTGTAGCCTATGCAGTATCCTTTATTCCTATGCTGTTTAGGTTGCTTAGTAGGACCTTGTGGTTGACTACCGAAAGCCGCCAAGGAGGATTAGGGCTGCTTTCCCTCCCCGATCAATGCTGGCTCCAACTTCTTCTGTGGCAACAATTTGGGCTGTGTCCATACTATGCCCACTTCTAAAACCAAATTGGGTGTGGTCTAGAAGGATGCTATTTTCCAAGACAGATGTGAGTTCCCAGTTTATTGCTTTCTCCACCACTTTGGCTGGAAACGGGAGGCAATAGCTATTGGTTTCAAGGAAGTGTAGATTTTATTTTTTTAAAGAGGTAAAATAGACGCTGTTTTCCAGACTTTGGGAAAATATCCCACTCTGAACATCTCATTAAATATCTTTGTATGGCGAGGCACTACAGCCTTTGAAGCCTTCTGTAGTGTTGCTGGGGGACATGGGTCAGATGGTGATCTGGATTTGACCACATCCAGAGGCTTGCTAACCTTTTCTGATGTAAGAAGGGAAACATTGGTTAGTGTATTCAGTACTTGAGGTGCCGATAAAGCTTCAGTAGAAGCTTGGCTAGCCTCCTCATTTGACGGTAACTCATTGTAAATTTTAGCTACTTTATTTTGAAAAAATTGACAATTTGTTCCAGGATTGACTGCCGATCAGCAAATTGGTATTGTAATTGTTCGGAAGAGGGTTCTGGCTGAGTTTTTGCCAAATGTAATTGTTAGCAAAATAGGATTTTTCTTCCAGAATCATATTTTTGTACTTCATAATACATGGTTTGCGTTTTTGTCTCTCGTTAGGATCATACTTTTTGTGCCATTTACGTTCTTGTTTGCGTTAGTTGTTTTTGACGCCTATGTTTTTTTTGGAAAACCAGGGGGCTGGCAGTTTGTTACTCAGTTAATCGCTCTACTTTATGCGAATGTACTCTATGCCACTACACACCAATGAACTCTACCCCAGTCTAGGCCACTCTATACCCTTCCATGCTGCACTACTCAGCACCAATGCACTCTAATTGACTCTGTACCACTTTTCTACCCTGCAGCACTCCTTCACTCTACTCTGAAACAATTCACTCTACACCAGTGCACCCTACTCAAAACCAACACACTACGCCAAGCTACTCTGCACCACTGCACTTTTATGCCACAGCACTCTATGCCACTGCGCTCTACAACCCTCTACTCTGCAACACTACACTCTACTCTGTCAATGCACTCTACGCTACTGAACTCTGCAGCACACTACTATGTGCCACTGCACTCTACACCACTCAAGTCTACTTTTCACCACTGCAATCTACGCCACTACATTCTGACACATTTTGCCACTATTTATTTATTTAAGGAGTTTTATATAGCGCTAGCTGGACCCGAGGGCATCAGAGCGCTTCACAGCAGGTAGCTTATGAGCAAATAGGCAATACAGAGAATAAGGAGGAACATAGGGGATCGTGCCGGATAAGGGTCAAACAAAGGAGTGATCGGGCAGAAGGAGCATGTAGGGGTGCAGGTCAAACTAGCATTGCATGCACATATAAACCACAAATGTTACATGAATATATAAGCAACAAATACAATAGATAGATCATTAAAAATGATCCTATAACGTCAGAGCATGTTACAGTTCTGTCAGATTGCACAGGGAATTATATGCAGAGTGACCTGGAAAGTGACTTGGTTATGAAAATAATAATCCACAATCCTTAAGTCAAGTAGCCAAGAGGTTTTCTTGATCAGAGTCAGTGGTGTCATCAGTCACATAGTTGAAGTTAGGTGGAATGCCGGCTAAGGTACTTCCTTGGCTCCTAACGGTTTGCTCGAGAGCGGTCAAGGAGGAGGACTTTGAGCAGGTTTTTGAATTTTGGAAACGAGATTTTGGAAATTTTGCACCTCTATGCAACTCCACACCAGTCTCCTCTATAGCACAAAGTTTTAGCCATGCTGAACAGCAGCTACGGTATACAACATGGCTAAAACACATTGACAAAGCCAATAGATCTTGCATAGGCGAAACCTATTGGCTTTGCAAATGCTGTTTTTTTGTTTAAGGAAGGTGTTATGTGCAAAGATCTGTCATTTAAGTAGCAGTTCTACCATATGTAGTCATGCAGAGCGCTTTCCAAGTCCAATTGGCTGTACAGCATTGGAAACTAGGTTAGATATGTTGTTGGCGAGTCTCCAATTGGTGCTCAGATACATAGATGGATGCTCCATCAACCAGGTCCTCTGGCCAACCCTGTTCCTTCTCACCTGCAGGGCAGACTCACAAAACTGGGAGAGTGAACTCAGGCACCCAGTTTGTTGGTTGCGAAGAAACTTTCGACCAATAGTTAAGAGCTTGGCAGACAACCTCTTTAAACACACGATTAAACTGGAAGCATAGCTCTGCACTCCTTGAAGTTTATTTGATGTTTTGGTAGGGATACCAGAGTACAGTTGGCTGCAATAATGAAGCACCATTTTCAGTGCAAGAACTGCCATTTGACGACGATACCAGCGTCAAGAAGACCCCATGAAGGCAATGGCCACATTATTATATGGTGGGATTAACAATGGCTCTGCACCGAAGAGAACTCCCAGAAGCAGGATAGTTTTAGAGGAAGTCTGCATTCTATCCAAACACGAGGGGCATTCAAACAGGAGTACCAAATGGTCTCCTGAAGCCAGCAGCAAAATCTGTCTTTTCCGTAAGTATCCTGAATTGCAGCGTAGGAGCGGTAACAAACGTTTTGATTGTTAAGAGATACGAGGGGTTCCGCCTGTGTATGCTTGGTTCCCTCCCAGCGGACAATTGTTTTGTTTTTTGGTTGGCCATCTGTTGCCCCCTCGCTTGCACCCCCTCTCTCACCTCATTGCTGCTGTCCTTCCTGCACTGCTGCTGACCTGCTGGCATATAAACAGAAAAAAAAGACGGGCGCACAACATTTTTTTCTATGTATTGACTTTTGTAGCAATGGCGGCAAGCTGAGCTTTAACCAGCTAAAGCGCAGCGTGCTGCCATTGCTACAAAAGTCAATACATAAACAAAGGCAGCCGGACATTGCATTTGTTTGCCATTTGCAAAGCCGATAGCTCTGCATTTAACTGATGTGAGACCTACTGCATTGTAAATGCTTGTTTTAATAGCACTGACAAGCCAGCAACAGACCAGTACTTTTCTTCTTAGCATGGTCACCTTTCCCAACAATGCATCTGGCACAGCACCTCATTTTAGGAGCTGATAATTGCGCTAACATTGGAGGCATCAGAATTTGGGGAATTTCGGACCCTGCGGAGGTAGCATGCCAATGTGGCTGATGTGATGGAAAAAGTCAACATGGGGTGCTTCACAGCACATACACAATAAGGGCAAAGAGAAGATGAAAGGACCCAAAAGAAGGCCACCATTTACAAACACAACCAGACAAATTCATGTGACAAAAGTGTGAGACAGAACACCAAAGTGATTAAATTCAAGCACTTTCCATAAATTAAATATTCGAACTATCTGTATACTTTACAATGTGATCATTCACTGAGAATACTGGATTTGCTCTGAATTTCCATAACAAGACACGGGCACTAGAATTATGCGCTTGTGCATCCGCAGCTTTTTCACATATAGATTTGCCACAATCTGCTGCATAATTTGCAGATAAAATATTTTTTGTTTCTAGCTCAAACGGATCAAGTTACTAAAAATGCAGCGACATGTTGCTGCACGGTGGAAGGCTCTTAGCAAACCTTGACTGGTCACTTTCTTTTGCTTATTGCTATGTGGATGAGGTGCAACCAGTGCCCAGACAGGGTTAACAAATGCAGAAACGTCAAAATAATATAGTAACACTATCACAAAATGTGTAGCATCATACTGCCTAATTTGCATGTTCTTCCTGCACAATTTACTAAATCCAGACACATTTGGCCGTCCGCGGACGTATAATTCCAGAAGATCTGATAAGAGCCTAGAATAACGAACCACAGCTATTTATTCTACCTACGCCCTCTTGCACTACTCTAAAATACTAGCAGCCAGAATACTTTGGCACGGAGTTGGCCCACCAATGTTAAAGTAGCCTTGATCGCACGCCTTGTACCATATGGAAGACTTATCGGGTCAAGGGACCAACAAACCTGCAGGGACCAGTTTAAAATATGCACATATGGTGTGTACGTGATCTGTCAAATGACGAAATTCTCTCAAATTTTCAAAATCAGAAGGGTAACTAATGTTGAAGGAACTAAACGTCAGGCAATTATTCCTCTATACCCTATAGTTAAATTTATTATTGCAAAAAACAACATCAAGCATTCAAAGCAGATCAGACACCATCCCATGATCGTTTCACTTATCTGAAGAGGTCCAACACCAGCAGGTACTACTGAAAAACTGAATAGCCCTGGTAAAGTATCTAATTGAATAGGAACAATAAACTACCATATTTTTCATTACAAGGTACAGTGGTTTAGGCACATGCAGAGATGCATAGGATACGAAATGTAGTTTCAGTATATCCTACAGAGGCTTCATACATTTACTATTTATATCTAAAAGAGCGATATTGATATTAGAAGTTAATTAAAACATCCTTTTGAGCCATTCAAGGTGAAGTGTTTCTAATAAACAAATCTACATACATGCAACATCAACTCTGCGATACAGTTTTAGGATCAACATGAAATATGGCAACACCTAATGAAAACTTGTCACTTTTTGATTACGACTAATACAATTGAAATACTTACACAGAATATATCTTATTTAATCGAGGCTTCACAAGGCGGGTCTTGTTGCCTCTCCAGAGTGTCGCCGCTGAGGTGTGGAGGAGGCCACCTTTATTCATACAGTGTGGACATGCCCAGTCCTGGACAGGTTTTGGAGGGGTGTAAACAGCTCTCTGGCTGAGGTGCTGGGTTGGGCTATACCAAATACACCACGGCTGGTGCTACTACACATTGCAGAGGACATTGGGGGCAACAGATATAAACGTCATTTATTGTTCCTAGGATTGACTGTAGCCAAGCGCGACAGTCCGATTATGGAAGGAATCATCCCCACCCCCATTAGGGGGTATGGAAGCATGGGTTGGGAGAACCAGTCTTCAAAGCTTGTGGCTGCCCCCACAAAACACATGCATATGGCAGCGCTGGGCAGATTTCAGAGGGATTATTCTGACACCGCCATCACAGCCCACACTATTCGATTTGGTGGTTCGGCCCCACAATTAACACAGACGTATACACACTGGTAACGAATTGCTGATGGGATTGTGTCGTTCGAATAGCGGATGGAGACCTGGACACTTCATACGGATAATACTCCGACCTTCTGTAACGCAGCCGGTTTATTCCTTATACCTGGTTCTGTTTCTTTCTCCTTTTCTTGGTCCTTTTTTATACATAAAATGCATAATATTGCTCATGTATGTCAATATTATTTCCCACTGTATACGCATACACTATTATTTTTGGTTATATTGTGGGTAAGAAAAATGCCAATAAAGTTTGTTCTAAAAAAAAAAAACTTGTCACTTTTTACCAGTACAACTACAATATGGACAACTGAGGCAGGTGTAATATACAATGAAAGACAGTAGTCACTGAATTCTCAGCAAACCGAACGTAAAACACTCAGCACTAGCCAACTATATTAAAAAGACAGGACGCCAGAAATAATAATGCAAAACTGTTTTATTGCATTATAAAAAGCGTCAACGATGCCGTGAAAATCTATTTAATACTTCTCAGCAGCCAGCTCAGTAAAACTTACAACAGTGATCAGATTTTGCTGCATTTACAACTTTTATCCATTAATATCTTAGATGCACAAACAAACACAACCACCTGTTTTTAGACAGATTTACAAGGAACAGAACAAGTTGCAACCCAGGTAGGTCCTGTGAGGCTTTTCGCTTCAAACACAAAAATCTGAGAGGTTCTCCAGTATCATCATTTTTTGCCAGACTTCTTGATTCCACCACCAGCTGCAACAGAACATAAAAATTAAATCAAAGAAACCTAGATTGCGACATGAATACAGACCTACATTTCCATTTGGTAAATGGTCCATAAATGGCATGAAATTAGAGGACGCAGCCGTGCCTATAAAGTTTGCGCTATCTTTGAACTTACTGAGAGGACCCTTCTGGGAGGCCTTTGCTTTCAATTCATCCAGTTTTTTCTGCTCATCCTTCTGCTTCTGTTTGAAAGCGGCATCTTCCTGTGGGAAACCAGTCAACCATTGGTGTATTCATCAACAACAAAATACCATTTATGAAGCACGTACATCAACAATATAAACCATCAATCCCCAGCTAATGGAAACCCGGAACAGAAGAAGGTTCTAGACTTCGTTTAGGAGCTCGGAACCAGGAGACCCTAGTTCTACGTCCGGCTTCCAAAACAGAGAGAGGCTTATTTTACATACTCTGGCCTCAAACAACAAAGTGTACAGTGTGAGTATGCAAACTACAACCGTGCTTACGGGAATAATCCAATAATTCGCTTACAGATTTCTCCATTATATTTTGGGTTCTGCATTACAGCTTCCACCAGACCCCACATGCTCCATGTACAGAGCCTCAAGTTTAAAAGGCTGCTACTATGTTTTTTTATTTGTGCTACATGTCACCAGACGTTTCGAACTGCATAGGAAAGACTACTGCAGAACAATGCTGGGATATAACAAATGTCCATAATGGGCAGAATCGGGGGTAGCTGATGTTTCACAGACAGGCAGAGTAAAGCTTGGTACAGGGGTGGGGAAGCAGTGGCGAAATTGTGCACGTCTAGTGTGTGCGTCAATCTTTAGGCTGACTAGTTTGTAGAGAAGTCTCGGGGGGGGGGGGGACAAGACTGAACCATGGTGTGGGGAAAATGGCGGCACAATCTTTTTTTTTGGGGAGGTGGAGTTAAAAGGATGAAAATGGGTTGGGTAAATTTACAGCATTGGGTATCTGCCTGGGTGGATGAGAAGGTTGTTAAAGGAGCAATGCTGCCAGAAAGCGAGGCCGTACAGATTCAAACACTGAGTTAGGGTGAATGTGACCCCATAGCAATGCTGGCACTTCCAGACTTTAGGAGGGAACCGTACTTCATTAGGCCCAACATGGTCAGGGGAGGCTGTGGTTGCTCTTGTTCAGGTGTGAACAAGACTTAGTCATACAAACTGGGCTACCCTTCGGAGATGGGGATAAGACATCTGGTGGAGGGAAAACAATGATGGGATGAAATGCTGCCCACAACAGTATCAGTGCTTACAACCAATGCATACATTATGTCTTCTTCCACGGGTGCAGGTGGCCCAATGACTGCACTGGTGTGCCAGACAGTCGGTTTTGAGCAGAAAAAGATTTTTGAGAAGTACTACTAGAAGCGGGATTTTTGTTCCACCCACATGTTGCCCTTGAGCACAGCATTTAATTAGGCAGAAGTTGTGTTTCTCCGTTGAATAAGTGTACTTGTATTGCACTTTTTGCTTTGTCTGAAAGCTTATGCTCAATATAGGATGACCAGGCAGCTTATGGTGATCAGCGAATGATGAATGCTAGAGGCCTGATCTGTTTATTATACAAAAGTTACAACAAAGGTAACAGGAAAGACATTTATTGCGAAATGCATATGTTAATGCCAATGGGCCTTTGAGAACAGACCACCATGTTAAAGCCGATTAGAGATGTATTTTGTTAATGAATTTTCACAGAGTACTGTGGTAGGTTACCCACCTAACCACTTGGAGTTGAAGGCTCACTTCGATAATCATTCCTGAAAGGGGGTGTACACTATTTTGTACACCTGATGGCTGCCTTGTTGAAAAGTGTGTGCAGAACAACGTAAGCCCGAGTTGGTTATGGTGACTGCAGAATGCCTACTATATTTGATACGTCTAGTATATTTAACAGTCACAAAGTCAATTAAGTTCCACTCTGACAAGAGATGTCATGCTGGGTGACACAGGCCCATGTCCTCTTTTCAAATCCTATTAAACAAGTGGCACGAGCAAGCAATTTCTATCCGCGACCTATAGCTCTTATACAGAATTATTCTTCACTGGCACAGCTATTTCCCCTCTGCTTTGCAGTAGCACAGACTTGCAACCATTCCCCTGCAGCCGCTCGCCTTGCAACTTCCTCTTTGCCAAGCTGCCATCTTTCTTCTTCTGCAGTAAGTCTTCTGGGCAGCTCTGACTTTTTCTGCAGTGGGCGGAACAAATCTTGCAAACCTACTCCCTGTGTTTTAAGGTTTTTGTCATCAGAGAACTCTATTGTGATGTCAGGGGGACATGCTAACCGTACACTCGGAGTGATGCTCAATAGCCTTTTAACTCAAGTTCTTGTAGAGATAAATATGTGACCATCAGGAATAGGGTTTCATCCAAGGAGAGTGGAAACCTCACCAGAGACATACAAATGTAGGTATTGGCATCTTTCTATTTCTGTCTACCTCAAAAAAGGAAGGTAACGTACTGCACAGTGCGTTCCCTCAGGCAAGAAAGAACTGGTTCTGCCTTCTGTATCATGCTGCATGCGATTATTGCCTTCATGTCTGTGACAGAAGACACCAGTAGCTCTATTGTGGAAACGCTTTATTTAAGCAGCGCACCAGCTAAAGCAGAGCCCCAAAAACAATTAAAAGCATATACTGGGTGTTCGAACGATTAGCATTTCCCATGAGATTTTAGTTAAAAAGACAAGTATAAAGTAGTCAGGGGACAGTGTGTGTTATGGTACAGCAAAACTTGTGCACTTTGTTTACTGCACATCACTTGAAAAAAGGTTTGAGCACAGTTCATTTAAAAAAAAAATTAAATCAGAATAAAGAGGATAAGCTTATTAAGCAGATCCCTTAACATTAAAACTGAACCTACACACGCTTAAGAACACCGGTCACAGATGTATTAAATTAACAGTGTGGCAAAGAACCAGCAGTTGTGTGCCCTGCAAACTTCACGTAAGGGTAGCAGTAAACCGAACATGGCACAGAGCAGGCAAAGAGAAAGCTACTCAAAGCATCAATTGTCAACACTTCGCATACCTCATCCACATCTTTAGCCTGTTTCTTAGATTGCTTCAACGGCTTCTTTTTACCACCTGTAAAAGGGGAAAAAGACACCAATGTTGATATTTTAACATTCATAAACCCACTACAATGTACAGTTTACATAGCAACTTTGTTTTGTGCCCATATGTAAAAAGCAAGCCACTGACTCAAGATATCCCAGTACCACAGTAACAGTGTATGTAATCAATGTATATCCTGGAATTAACATATGAATTGAATGTCATTGTATCCTTGTCCCACCCACCCCCTGAAAATAATACACGCAAGAACAACAACGTGGTATCTGTATGCAAGTGATTAATCTTTAATTTGCGTTCCACCTTTTAAGCATCGCAACGCTAATTATTGGGCACACTGATGAAAACAAATATAACTTAAAACGAATTACAATGCACGTTTACATATTTAAATTGGTGCAATACTGCGCTATAAACATGTAAAGTTCTATTAATAACCAGCAAACCTGGCATATCAGGTACCAGCGTGCACACGGAGTGAACGGGGGTGGAACTTCCAAGACTACTGTAGATATTTCCAACACTTGTTAGTGTCTGACCAAGCAAGAGCTGAAATCTTCAATAATAAAGCAATTAATAAGCTCCCAATCACTGGCCATTAACACTAGAACAGAAAACTATTCTGGAGTTCAGATGGCTCATTATGCATTTTTCGTGAGCTTTATAAATCACTTGGACTAAATATTTGACTGTTGTTGCAGTGCTGAAACCCTCAAACCACTTCAACAACTAGTTACCTTCAGGCAGATCAAATCTTCTATACTCCCAGTTTGGACCAAGAAAGTAAATGCCTCGCTTCGGCAAGGCACTATCGCAGACTGCCTAAAAGCAGGGCAGGTAACCCCTATTCTGAAAAAACCCACTGCAGATCGCTCGGACCTTAACTTCCACCCAATCTCCAACATTCCAACTTTGGCGAAGCTCCTTGAAAAATGTATGCCGGTCCAAATTTGCAACCATATAGAACAGTTCCAACTTCTAGACCAATTCCAATCCGGCTTCCGTCAAAGTCAGAGCAAAGAACTGGCTCTCACGCACATGGTGGACGACACGCTAAGAATGCTGGATCAGAACGAATCCTGCCATCTAATCCTCCCAGACTTATCTGCAGTCAACATGGTTAAACAGGACAATCCCCATGACTTACTCGAACGGAGAATGGGGCTTTTAGGGTCCGTCCTAAATTGGTTCACCTCGTTTTCCACAACATAACTCAAAGATTCATGTTTAACCGGACCCTCTCCAATGCCACACCGGTCACGTTGGGGGGTCTTACATCGGGGTCTTACATGGGGGTCCTCTCTCTCACCTATTTGATTCAACCTACTCATAGAGCCTCTAGCTGAAGTCTTGAATTCCTCCAACACACTACCAAATGTATGCCAATGACAATTGCACTTGAAAATCTTTCATCCAGAAGATTAGGTCCCTCAACACAACTCTACAAAAGACACAGAACTGGCTAACCCGCAACCACCTCAAACTAAAAGCCATCAAAACGGAATTTCTCCTAATCGTCCCACCCAATCACTCACCCGAGATCGAATTATGGATGAAGTATCTAACTGCTCATCACGTATTATAGACGCCAAGAGATCTCTGGGTATAACACTCAACGGCGACCTGAACATGCAGGAGCACATCAGTGCCACAATCAAAGGAGCAAGCTACCAAATGAACATTAAGGAAATTAAAACCCTTCCTCCCCCAGGACGACTTCAAATCAGTGGTCCAAGCCCTAGTTATTCCCAGGTTGGACAATGGAAGTGCAAACCTCTGCGGCCTTCTAAGATCAAAGTTGGCGTCTAAGGGCCTCTTAACGCCGATGCCAGACTCATCACGGGAACAAAAAGAAACAAACATGACTCCGGATCTAAAATCCTTAACTGGCTCAAATATGAGGCGAGGATACAGCCAAAAATTGCCTGCATGGCCCTTAAGCATTACAACACTCCGAGGTATACTTGGCACAAAAAAGAATTATCTGGTGGATGCAGATCCTCTAGAAGCACTAGCACCTTGGTACTGACACCACAGAAATTCCAATAAAAGAAAACCTGCAAGAGAGCCTTTTCGGGTATTGCCCTGTGAATTTGGAACTCCCTACTACCTAAAATCAGACTGATCCCTTCAACTGCATCTTACAAAAGAAGAAGTTAAAATATTACTTATTCACAAATTTCTGCTCTAGGTCACACAATTTGACTCATGATCTACACCCTTGATTGTTACTGGATTGCTGGACCATGTCTATTGTTTCCTTGGCTTGTCCTAGGGACGTAAATATCCTCAATTTGTGAACGTACAGAGTCTGTACCTCTCTTGATTATGTTGTTCACTTTCTTGTTTCTTACTACTGCGCTGTAGAGCGCTCCAATACCCTCATGGGTCATGTTCGTGCTATATAAAACTCTATAAATAAATGTGACAATATTCCAGATACATGGAACACAAGACGAGATCTATTGATTTTTGTGGAGAGTTATAGTTATTTGCGGATAAAGATGGGCAACCAGTTATAATTCATGGCAGTCATTTCAGTAAAGGATTGCTGTAGAGGTTCAGACATCTTTATTTTAAAAGCAACAAATATATAGGTATAAATTATGTCGACCTTAACTGTTTTGTCTCTCACACTATTCTACGAGTTGCATGTGGACCCAATAAGAAGATACTCAAATCCTACTTATGCATAATGTTTCTGGTAAAAATACACCACAGCAAGACACAGCGGCCAATAGTAATGAAGGTCACTAACGGATAAAACGAGAGAACCTAAATAAAGCTGCCATCTGCGTTGATTTCACAATCACACCACACAACTACCTTTTACTACAACAGTTTTGTAATGGAAGTTGTACTAAACTACAGCTTAGCTGTGAATGCTACATGTCATTGAATATAATCCATTGAGAGAAGCAACCTATGGAGGCACCCCCACAGGGAGACAGCAATGCATTAGACATTGTTCTTTGGCCACGATTTGTTAAGGAGTACATGTTACACATTCTAACAACAACTGGTGAGGTTGTGCTATAGAAAAACAAATTAAATAAGTGTGATTGTATCAGAAGAACATGGGAGGGCAACAACTGGTTGCTGCAATATACATTTTATCCTTTCTTCAACGCAGACAAGGAGAACATATGGGGTGGAGGGGGGTACGCTGTCCCACATTCCTGCACTCAGTTCGCCCAGATGCTTTATGGTAAATTAAGTGCATGGACTACTTACAGTATTTAGTTTACCATTGTTAGAGCAGCCAGTACTGTGTACCGCAAGCCACAAATTTCTGGACAGTGGTCTTTTATCGGTATAGAGTAACAAGTAGTTTTAAGGGTGCTGGAAATGCTGCTCGCAGTGTTTTCAGGTCTCTGAGCGCAGGTGTATCAATGAGAATGTCAGCGCAAGAGAGCCTTAGCAATCAAAGGAGAAATGGAGCACACTGCCTCACATCCCTGCACTCTGTCCAGATGTATTATGGTAAATGCAGTGCATTCTGATTGATGGCCTGCGCTCGGTGAGTGGTACAAAGCCCTAAGAATACTGTGAGCTTCTTGTTCTATCAAATCTCCAGTTTAAATTCTCATTTTATCAATGTGTACTGATCAACACCAACCACTGATTTCCCATTACTGAAACATAACTCAATATTCCACTATACTGATATTGTGAAATCTCAATAACAGACAGTCAAGTCTCATAGGCAGCTTTATACGCAACTTCACTGAGCCACAAGCTAAAATAGCAAGATGCCCAAAGTACAGAGTTTTACCAGGTCTTTTAAGCCCATAAACCACAAAAGGCAGGTTAAACACACATCCAATCAGAGTACAGTAAAAAGGTGATTCCGTCGTAGTCATGAACAAATACATCATAAATAGTAGTCCAGACAGGACATAATTACACAATCTGTAAGCATATAGCTAATCAGAGATGGAAGATTGGCGTGGCGGAGTGCGTGATATCTACAAGCCCAGGGATGGGGAATGTGGGGAACTTTGCAATACTTCACAACAACATAGTTTAGGCAAATACTTTACCCAATCAGTGACACCTAGTCCTACCTATATACGGTATGCTAAAGATGGCTGTTCTTGGGCCAGTGACCTTAATGCATGTTGCAAGTAGTGTCATTACAAGCTGTCTAGTTTAGCAGGGTACGTTAATTTATGCAAGGTTAATCTATTTCTGTAAACCTTTCCTTCTTTAATCCCGCCACTATCCTTTTTCAATCCAAATAAACTCATGTCCACCGCTCAAATTAATTTCATATCTCCCTATACTAAGTCACCACTAATCCTTTGAGTTCTGGGGTATCGAGCTACTCGCCAAAAAGCGATTCGCCGCCTCATCAGAGGTAGTACATGATATATAAATGCAATTACATTATTCAGGCCATGTCATCATTGAATATCACAAAACGACCAAGACAACATTGATTACACATAAGATAAAACACGCATCCACAAACCGCTTGCATAGCACCAACTGTTCTGAAATGCACTTTGCAGACACAGATGTGCCTCCATTGAGCCATGCACCGTTTTGATCATGCAAATATTTGCTGACCAGCCATTTTGCATTTTGGGTGCTTTTACTCCACACAACAACCAAAAAACGCCGGAAATATAGCTCTCAGTATCCTATTGACTGCTCAAACCACTCTGCAGCTCGTAATCACAGCCAGAGCCATTAGGACCATGTGGCAAGACAACCGAAATTATGCTGCAAAAAAGGCAATGTAGCCTATAAAGTCTCTAGCAATATTTTTTTCCTCCCATTCAGCTAGAAGTAGCAGTGTCGATAAATTTACAAATTGTTATCTATTTACAAAATAAGCAGCAAATTCTTATCTAGGCATAATGTGATGAACGCAACATCCAAAGAATGAGTTAAATTCACTGGCCTTCGCTAGTATTTTATAAATGTACTCATGAAAAGTGTAGTGAAATCTGGAGTCCAATTACATTTAAATTAGGATTTATTGGAAGTAATATACCCCAGAAAGAGGAGCAGCAGCATAGTAGAGCCACCAGCTTCTGCACAGATGCTTGCCCCCATAGTCCATTCTACATCATAATTGTTTTTCTATTACAGGACCAAAGAGGCTTTGGATTATGCAAAGAAAACTACATCACACAATACAACAGTTAAACCCAAGCACATTCAGGCCAAATCAGGTTATCCTGACCATCCATGTCCCCCTAGGATCCTAAAGCTCGCAAATCAGCTGATCGCCTCATCTTTCATTAGTATTCAATCAAATGTTCGAAAAAGGGAGATTTTGTGTACTCTGGAAACAAGCTAATATCTCCCTCTCATAAAAAGCCCTCTTGATACCAGTGATCCTTCAAACTATATCCCATCTCAAGACTTCCTTTGCCGGCTAAAATTGAGGAAAAAATAATCAATGCAGAGTTATCCAATTATATTCTAGACAACCAATTTTTGGACCCCAGTCAGTTTGAGTTTAGAGCGAATCACAGTAACGAGCTGCCTTGATCAAAAACACTGAGATAAGAATGGCATTGGATGGCGGAGGGTCAGCAGCACTCATCGTGCTTGACCTATCTGCAGCATTCGACACGGTGGACCAAGGATTATTGGTCCTTGGTTTGACCACCATAGGGGTTAAAGGTAAAGCTCTCAAGCTACTAACTTCCTTTCCATCAGAGAGATCGCATGTTCAAAATCTTGATCAGTTTAAATCCTCACCTTTTACTTTGCCATGTGGAGTCCTACAGGGCTCTGCACTGAGCCCAACGCTGTTTAATATCTATGTTTCTGAACTTGCCCCTCTAATTAAAAAAGTTTTAACTTAAATCCAACATCTTATGCCGACGATACCCAACTGGTTGTATCAGCTGTAGATAATATCAACTCTCCTCTAAGATTACACGATTGCATGACCGCCTTAAGCAACTGGATGAGTAGACATTGCTTAAAACTAAATTCTAGTAAAACAGAGGTTATTCTGTTTGGAAATCTCTCTCCAGCATGGTGGCCGGACAGTTTAGGGTCTCCTCCCACTCCGCTGACTAAGGCTAAAAATCTTGGATTTATCATCGATAAGCTGAGATATGAGCCACAGGTGTCAAAAGTAGTATCCTCATTTTTTACCATCAGAACCTTGCGGAAATTTTTTCCTTTCATTCCCAGAGAAACCAGAATGACTTATTTCCTCACTGATTTTATCAAAACTGGACTACTGTAATGGCTTATACATGAATTTCCAGGTTAAACTACTTGATAAGCTCCAGGCAGTGCACAACGTAGCAGCCAGATTAACTTTGGACATCCTCAAATACCAGTCGAAATCAGCAGGCATTCAGGAGCTGCACTGGCTCCCGGTGCGACAACGGATTAAATTCAATGCACTCTGTGTGGCCCATAAAGCGTTACACAGAGAAGGACCAAAATTCCTGTGGAAAGTTTTCAACTGACATTCACCAAGTAGACTTCTACGTTCAAGCAATGCAAAATTGAACAGCACTGCAAGAATCAGGAAAGTGAAATGGGGAGGAAGGAGCTTTATAACAGCACATCGAAGCTGTGGAACTCCATCCCGTTGCATCTTAGATGCATACCCACCCTCCTTGCTTTCAGAATAGAACTTAAGACCTGGCTATTTAGGAATCAGTAATGCTCCAGCTTAGTAGCTCATGACCCGCAAGCGCCAAGACACCTACGGGTAGACGCGCGCTATAGAAGTATATTTAACATAACATATGTTCCAATTTAAGCACCGTTAGCTGCATGGGGGGGGGTGGGGGGGGCTGTTTTCACTCTAATTACCCAAAAACAACCTGAAGCTGTGGGTTGCCCTTTAAAACAAATGCACTGTGGGATTTGTTCCCTCTCCCTCCGATGCACTGTTTACCTATTTTTCATGTTATATTTTTGTTTATCTCCGTTAGCTTCCTTACTGCCTTCCTACTATGTAATGCAATTTCCTTCTGTTTACAGTAGGAATGTAAAGCGCTCTGATACCTACGGGTCAAGCTAGCGCTCTATAAAACTTTTAAAATAAATAAATTTGTAGTCTTCAACAAGTTCAACTGGACATAAACAACGAAAACACTCATTTGTAAGTAAATAAAGGAAGAGCCCGGGCGGGCATGTTAAGATTCTGGAACCGCTCGGTGGGAGCAGGGGGGTGCGAAGCTCGGACCTGCCTAGCACCGCCTTCGCAAGCCCCCGGAGGCCGCCACAGCACCCCTCTCCCCCGAGGTCGCAACCGCACCCCTCCCCCCCCCCGAGGTCGCAACAGCACCCCTCACCCCCCCCAGGAGGACGCAACAGCACCCCTCACCCCCCCCCCAGGAGGACGCCACAGCACCCCTCACCCCCCCCCCAGGAGGACGCCACAGCACCCCTCACCCCCCCCAGGAGGACGCCACAGCACCCCTCACCCCCCCCCAGGAGGACGCCACAGCACCCCTCACCCCCCCAGGAGGACGCCACAGCACCCCTCACCCCCCCAGGAGGACGCCACAGCACCCCTCACCCCCCCCCCAGGAGGACGCCACAGCACCCCTCACCCCCCCAGGAGGACGCCACAGCACCCCTCACCCCCCCCCGGAGGACGCCACAGCACCCCTCCCCAGGAGGACGCAACAGCACCCCTCACCCCCCCAGGAGGACGCCACAGCACCCCTCACCCCCCCCAGGTCACAACAGCACCCCTCACCCCCCATTACCACAGCACCCCTCACCAGCCCCCCCCCGGTCACCACAGCACCCCTCACCCCCCAGTAGGTCACCACAGCACCCCTCACCAGCCCCCCCCCCCCGGTCGCCACAGCACCCCTCACCCCCCAGTAGGTCACAACAGCACCCCTCACCACCCCCCCCGGTCGCCACAGCACCCCGCCCCCCCCGGTCGCCACAGCACCCCTCACCCCTCCCCCGGTCGCCACAGCACCCCTCACCCCTCCCCCAGGTCACCACAGCACTCCTCACCCCCCCCCCCCCCGGAGCTCGCCACAGCACCCCGAGACTGCCACAGCAGCCCCTCGCCCCGGAGGCCGCCCCCTCGCCCCGGAGGTCGTCACAGCACCCCGAGACTGCCACAGCAGCCCTTCACCCCTGGCAGAGCCTCGCACCTTCTCTGCCGGACATCTTGGCGCTATGGACCGTCGAGATTCTTCTCCCTTCACAAAGCTGCAGAAAACACCGCGCGCGGCAAAAGATTTTCACCGGAAGTACAAGCCTCGCAGCGCGCTGGGCTCATATACTTCCGGTCACATCCGCCAGACGGAGTGACGTCGACGCCGGGGCGTTTCTGGGCGGTTAAAGCGGAGTCCATGTGAGGCTGGGGATCTTCGTCTTATGGAAAGAGGGGTCTAAGCAAAGAACGAATTACAAATAAATAGAGCTACATCTTTTGCACACGTATCATGTAGTCAATTTGAAAACGGATATTACTTTAATATGTTCGGCCAAAAACTGAGCTCTTCCATACATTTAGAATCATAAAGCATGGTCAGAATTGACAAGGGAATTGACATGTCGTTCTCATTAAGAAAGAAAAATGTGTGTTGACGCGTCAAATGTAGACTATTTTCCCACCTGTAAGAACATTCCAGAAACTTTTTACATATTCAACAGGTTAAAAGATATTACCATTTCAACATGGCGGCCGCTGAGGCGATGATTGAATGCCCCCTGGCGCCTTGTCTGTCTTCTCTGTCTATGACGGCCATTATTACCCACAACAAAGATGGCGGAGCCATGAGTTGACGCGGGTCACGTGACACCCGGCCCGGAAGCGCAGGGCAGGAGCTCGAGCAGGTGTCAGTGGGAAGCTCCCGTTGCCCCCAGGCCTCCCGTGGAGCCCCCTGGAATCAGGTGCTTGAGATGAGCAGCTGCAGCCGCTGGCCAGGTGGGACCCTAGAGCCTGGGGCTCTGTTGACGGTGACTGGCAGGGACTGGGTCAGCGGGCACTGCCCTCACTTTAAAGTCTGCATCCACCCTAGGCCTGTCCTCCCCGGGCACCCTTCTCACCAGGCCTCTGGTGGTAGCACTGGAGCCACATGAAGCATTCCTGCCTGATGGTGGTGACCCTTGTCAGCGTGGACAGCCCCCCTCTGCATCCACCCTGCAGTGCCACCCCAGCCCTCCCCGAGCACCCTTCTCACCAGACCTCTGGTGATAGCACTGGAGCCACATGAAGCATTCCTGCCCTGGCCTCCCCGGGCACCGTTCTCACCAGGCCTCTGGTGGTAGCACTGGAGCTACATGAAGCATTCCTGTCTGATGGTGATGACCCATGTCACTGTAGACACTCCCCCTCTGCATCCACCCTGCAGTGCCACCCCAGCCCTCCCCGAGCACCCTTCTCACCAGGCCTCTGGTGGTAGCACTGGAGCCACATGAAGCATTCCTGCCTGATGGTGGTGACACTTGTCAGCGTGGACAGCCCCCCTCTGCATCCACCCTGCTGTGCCACCCCAGCCTCACCGGGCACCCTTCTCACTAGGCCTCTGGTGGTAGCACTGGAGCTACATGAAGCATTCCTGCCTGATGGTGATGACCCATGTCACTGTAGACACCACACTCTGCATCCACCCTGCAGTGCCACCCTTCTCACCAGACCTCTGGTGGTAGCACTGGAGCTACATGAAGCATTCCTGCCTGATGGTGATGACCCATGTCACTGTAGACACCACACTCTGCATCCACCCTGCAGTGCCACCCCAGGCCTGGCCTCCCCGGGCACCCTTCTCACCAGACCTCTGGTGGTAGCACTGGAGCCACATGAAGCATTACTGTCTGATGGTGGTGGTCCTTGTCACCATGGACAGTCCTCCTCTGCATCCACCCTACAGTGTCACCCCAGCCCTGGCCTCACCGGGCACCCTTCTCACTAGGCCTCTGGTGGTAGCACTGGAGCCACATGAAGCATTCCTGCCTGATGGTGATGACCCATGTCACTGTAGACACTCCCCCTCTGCATCCACCCTGCAGTGCCACCCCAGCCCTCCCCGAGCACCCTTCTCACCAGGCGTCTGGTGGTAGCACTGGAGCCACATGAAGCATTCCTGCCTGATGGTGATGACCCATGTCACTGTAGACACCCCCCTCTGCATCCACCCTGCAGTGCCACCCCAGGCCTGGCTTCCCCGGGCACCCTTCTCACCAGGCCTCTGGTGGTAGCACTGGAGCTACATGAAGCATTCCTGTCTGATGGTGATGGCCCTTGTCACCATGGACAGTCCCCCTCTGCATCCACCCTGCAGTGCCACCAACGCCCTGTCCTCTCTGGGCACCCTTCTCACCAGGCCTCTGGTGGTAGCACTGGAGCCACATGAAGCATTCCTGCCTGATGGTGGTGACCCTTGTCAGCGTGGACAGCCCCCCTCTGCATCCATCCTGCAGTGCCACCCCAGCCCTCCCCGAGCACCCTTCTCACCAGGCCTCTGGTGGTAGCACTGGAGCCACATGAAGCATTCCTGCCTGATGGTGGTGGCCCTTGTCAGCGTGGAGAGCCCCCCTCTGCATCCACCCTGCAGTGCCACCCCAGCCCTCCCCGAGCACCCTTCTCACCAGACCTCTGGTGGTAGCACTGGAGCCACATGAAGCATTCCTGCCCTGTCCTCCCCGGGCACCCTTCTCACTAGGCCTATGGTGGTAGCACTGGAGCCACATGAAGCATTCCTGCCTGATGGTGATGACCCATGTCACTGTAGACACTCCCCCTTTGCATCCACCCTGCAGTGCCACCCCAGCCCTCCCCGAGCACCCTTCTCACCAGGCCTCTGGTGGTAGCACTGGAGCCACATGAAGCATTCCTGCCTGATGGTGATGACCCATGTCACTGTAGACACCCCCCTCTGCATCCACCCTGCAGTGCCACCCCAGGCCTGGCCTCCCCGGGCACCCTTTTCACCAGGCCTCTGGTGGTAGCACTGGAGCTACATGAAGCATTCCTGTCTGATGGTGATGGCCCTTGTCACCATGGACAGTCCCCCTCTGCATCCACCCTACAGTGCCACCCCAGGCCTCACCGGGCACCCTTCTCACTAGGCCTCTGGTGGTAGCACTGGAGCCACATGAAGCATTCCTGCCTGATGGTGGTGGCCCTTGTCACCATGCACAGCCCCCCTCTGCATCCACCCTGCAGTGCCACCCCAGACCTGTCCTTCCCAGGCACCCTTCTCACCAGACCTCTGGTGGTAGCACTGGAGCCACATGAAGCATTCCTGTCTGATGGTGGTGGCCACTGTTCCCATTAAGCTGCGCGCATGCGCGCCCGCGCACCTCTGTTGCCATGAGCGCGCAGTGCCGTGTGTGGAGCGCGCACACACAGCACATGATCCCGCAAGAGCATTTGCGCCGCTGCTTTTAATATAAAGCGAGCGGCGCGAAAAACTGGTATTTCCTGGGCGGAATAAACTAATTTGAAAAGAAGACGAGAGAGCGGCTGGTAAGTCTTGCGGCAGCCTGTGGGATTATGGAGGGCACTTGCTTTATTCTTTTGTACCTAGAGCACACTGCGGGGCATATTGTGTGCTTTTGTTTAAATATTCATGTTAATTGCAGCGCCCATCACGAGCTGCGATTAACATGAATACTTTAAACAAAAGCTCACAATCTGCCCACAGCAGCGCTTTAGTAACAAAAGAAATTCAGCAAGGCTACAAACACAGCGTGTAAAGCACACGCCCTGTTTGTAGACTTGCTGAATTTCTCTTCTTAACAGAGCTGGGCTGCGGGGTGATTGTGTGACTTTGTTAAAGTTTTCATGTTAATTGCAGCTCCTGACGGGCGCTGCGATTAACCTGAAAACTTTAGCTAAGTCACACAATCACCCCGCTGCCCAGCTCTATTAAGAAAAGATATGCAGCAACTCTACAAACACGGCGTGTGAAGCACACCCCTGTTTGTAGACTTGCTGAATTTCTCTTCTTGATAGAGCACAGCTTGGGGGTGATTGTGTGACTTATTCAACTTTTCTGTGCTGGGCATAGTGTGCCACTCGACTTGTATTTTCCTGTTTCTGTCATTGCATCCAGATTTATGATACAATTTTTTTCTGAAGAAAACATTGTCTAAGGTGTTCATTCTCATTCTCTCTCTCTTACTCCCTCTCTCCCTCTCTAACTACGGCCTATGCCTTTCCCTGGCTGGCACATATAAACTCTAATGTGCCACTGCTGACTCATGCCTGTTTACCTGCTCTGAGGCCTTCCAGTAAGTAACTCCTGCAGAAGGCAATTACAGCTACGGAACTTGAACTCAGATACCCTGCGGCTGAGAGTGCAACACTCTTCATAAGGGCAGCTCTGAGTTGTACTTGTCTGGTGCTTTGAGATTATGCACACAGGGTTTACTCATATCTGAATACTAAGCGCCCTTTATTCCTTACACTCACATTCCAATCCACTCGGGTTACAACTGCTTAAATCCCCAAACGAAGATATATGTCCAGTCTGACACAATATTATGTTACGCCTAAGTCAGCATCATTTCCCTTTATCCAGGGCTTTAAGTGGGATGAAAAAACTGGGGGTATCATAAAGGGGCGTGGCCAGTGTAATTAAGGGCGTGGCTTAAAAACACCCAAGCTAAAAAAATCTGTGTTTAGCATAGTGTGCCGCCTGACTTGTATTTTGCCGTTTCAGTCATTGCATCCAGATAGGATACAACAAGTAACATCATACCTACAAGTCGGACTATTGGCTTTGTCAGTGGTTGTTAGTTGCATAAGATAAATAAGCAGCAACTATGGCTTGTATATAATATTGAAAAAGCTTCCACTTAAAGCCCTGGTGACACCACAACGATGTTGCTGCCCCTGAGTTTCAAAAGAGAAGGGAAATCCAGAGAGAAAATGACTCTTTGAAGGATTTCCCTTCCCCTACAACGCTCACCTGGCATGACGTCATGCCATAACTTCTCCACTAGTGAGAAGTGTGAGCACGCGCACATCGATGTGCCTGCTGTCACTGCAGTCTGGAAAAAAAGAGGACCGCCTGTGCCAGGGCACAAAACAGAGCCCGTTAGAGACTCGTTTCGAGACCCCCTTAAAAAACTGCCGGTGCTCAGCACCGGTGAGACCCGGCCCACTTAAAGCCCTGAACGTAGTGTCCATCATAAGTCACCCACTGTTAGCTAGGAACATCACACAATCAGAATGTGAGGAAGGGCACTTTAGGTGCTGATTAACAAAGAGTCTTAATCTGCCAATTAGCACATGAGACCTGGCACCACATGTGAGATTTGGAGACTACCAGGAGGAAATGTCACGAACAAGGGAGCTTTCTCGGTGGAAGCCAAAAGCTGCGGGAAGCGTTGGGTCTTCCATGCAGGGGGTCACTCTGGATAGACTCCGTGCCAGTGCAAGACTAGTCCATTCATAGCACCTGCAGCCCGAGCTCGTCCCTGCAGGAAGTGGTTTGAAGAGTGTTGTAGGAAATGAGCAAGTGTTAGTAAAGAGAATGCTCCCGACAGATGGATCAGTCATTTACACACTTGCAGCTGCCATCTGCTCAGACCTGCATCTCGGCAAGATTCAAAATCTTGGCAAGGCATAACCAGCCTTCCACCCTTCTTAGTTCGTTCAAGTGAGCACGGTTACATAGAGCGAGCGTTTAGAAATGACAAGATGGCGAAAAAGTCTCCTTTAGAACCCCAACCTCGATATGCAGAGATGCTACTTCTGAAGCCTTGCCATATCACACTCGCTGTCTTCTCTGACATATCTTTTGTCCTTTTTTCTTCCACTCCCCAGCTGCTCTCGCCGTCTCCTTCTCTTATTTTTCTTCTTCCTCATATCTGTCCCGCTCCACGTTTACCCACTTTCCCCATCCCATTCTTGTCTCCATTTCCCTCTCGCTGCCTGTTCTTTGCTTTCTCTCTTACCGGTTTTCCATTCTCCGTTCTCCCTCCCAGTTCTCCAGACCCTCTGGCTGCCTTTCTCTTTCCGTCCCTCTCTTACCAATTTCTCCATTTCTCATCTTTGCGCCATGACTTTTTTCCTCCTTTGTTCCTCTCTCCCCCTTTCTCCGCCACTAAATCCTATTTCTCACTAGTATCCTCTCATTTTCCTTCTGGCTGCTATGTTACAATTTTGAAAACACGTATTACTATCCCTGAATATTAGATGGAAGCACAATTAGAATTTGGACCAGCGTGCCTCTGCAGTGTCGGTGACCTGGCTAAAAAGGACATAAAAAGCTGAAATTGGATCATAAATCAAAAGCTGTTCTGATCAGGGGCCTCAGGAATAAGTTTGGCCCAGGGCCCTCAAAATTCTTAAGATATCCCTGTGCCTTTGTTAAAGTTTTCCTGTTAATCGCAGCACCCATCATGAGCTGCAATTAACACGAAAACCTTAACAAATGACCATAATCACCCCGCAGCCCAGCCCTATTAAGAAAAGAAATGCAGCAACATAGCTGCCAAGGTTTCAAATTGCAATGTGGGACGTTTTCATAATTTCACTGTAATTATTAGTGCCATTTGAACAGGGCAGGCTTTAGTGCTGGTGGCGCCTGGTGTGACAATATTTGTTGGCGCCCCAATGACCACCTCCGCCATGGATACTCTCATTACCAACCTTTAACAGTGCCCCTCAAGTCTCTATAACCCCTCTCTCTTTCAAATTAATTTTGTTATTAGCGCCACTCATACCAGTGAAAGGTGTTAATCACTTTACATTGCATACACATTACACAGAGACACTGAATCATAGTGAGTAAATCAATGTATAGGAAATGTTACATCAGACAGAGGAATACAATTTCTCTTAACAGAGCTGCGCTGCGGGGTGATTGGTTTTTCAAGCAAAGGTTTGGAGTGATATCTGGCGCTGCACACACGCGCAGTCTGGTTCCTGGCGCACATAGCAATGGCTGCAGCGCACAGAGACCCTACACTGCCGCACACAGAGGAAAAAAATTAGAGGGAACATTGGTGGTGGCCCATGTCACTGTACACACTCCCCCTCTGCAGCCACCCTGCAGTGCCACCCCAGGCCCATCCTCCCCGGGCACCCTTCTCACCAGGCCTCTGGTGGTAGCACTGGAGCCACATGAAGCATTCCTGCCCTGTCCTCTCTGGGCACCCTTCTTACCAGACCTCTGGTGGTATCACTGGAGTCACATGAAACATTCCTGCCCTGTCCTCCCCGGGCACCCTTCTCGCCAGACCTCTGGTGGTAGCACTGGAGCCACATGAAACATTCCTGTCTGATGGTGGTGGCCCATGTCACTGTAGACACTCCCCCTCTGCATCCACCCTGCAGTGCCACCCCAGGCCTATCCTCCTCGTGCACCCTTCTCACCAGACCTCTGGTGGTAGCACTGGAGCCACATAAAGCATTCCTGTCTGATGGTGGTGGCCCATGTCACTGTAGACACTCCCCCTCTGCATCCACCCTGCAGTGCGACCCCAGCCCTCCCCGAGCACCCTTCTCACCAGGCCTCTGGTGGTAGCACTGGAGCCACATGAAGCATTCCTGCCCTGTCCTCTCTGGGCACCCTTCTCACCAGGCCTCTGGTGGTAGCACTGGAGCCACATGAAGCATTCCTGCCCTGTCCTCTCTGGGCACCCTTCTCACCAGACCTCTGGTGGTAGCACTGGAGGCGCATGAAACATTCCTGCCCTGTCCTTCCCGGGCACCCTTCTAACCAGACCTCTGGTGGTAGCACTGGAGTCACATGAAACATTCCTGCCCTGTCCTGTCCGGGCACCCTTCTCACCAGACCTCTGGTGGTAGCACTGGAGCCACATAAAGCATTCCTGTCTGATGGTGGTGGCCCATGTCACTGTAGACACTCCCCCTCTGCATCCACCCTGCAGTGTCACCCCAGGCCTGGCCTCCCCGGGCACCCTTCTCACCAGACCTCTGGTGGTAGCACTGGAGCCACATGAAGCATTCCTGCCCTGTCCTCTCTGGGCACCCTTCTCACCAGACCTCTGGTGGTAGCACTGGAGTCACATGAAACATTCCTGCCCTGTCCTTCCCGGGCACCCTTCTCACCAGACCTCTGGTGGTATCACTGGAGTCACATGAAACATTCCTGCCCCGTCCTTCCCGGGCACCCTTCTCACCAGACCTCTGGTGGTAGCACTGGAGCCACAGAAAGCATTCCTGCCTGATGGTGGTGGCCCTTGTCAGCGTGGACAAGCCCCCATGCCAGTCAGCTGTTGGCCCACCCTTGTTGCAGGATACCACCCCATAACTGGTGGGAGGTGGATTGGAGACAGGATGCAAGGCACCTAGGGCTACCGTCCCCTACTCTGAGAATCCCCAGAGGACAGAGACCCCTGGATGGCTCGGGGCCTTGCTCTGGATGCTGACATCTGTCAGTGGCTTCTGTTGGTTGCTGTCCTTGTGGAAATAGTTTTACTTGGGTTGGGGACAGAAGTCAGACCCAAGGGGTGGAATGGGCCACATCACTTTGTTGGCCATGTTGGTACTGTCTGCCTCCTGGGATGCAACTGTGAGCAAATTAAGGTTAGGGGCTGCACATATGGGGTCCCCAGATAAGGAGAAGGAGTCCCCATGGGTTAGCTTAGTGGCCCCAGAGAGCATAGACTCAGGGATGCAACTGAGTTCAGACAGGCATTGAACTGGCAAAACCCCTGCAGAAGTGGGCCATGGTTCATGTTCTATCACCGTAAGCAGGAAAGTTCATCAAGGTATTGATTAGGCTACCCTGGATTTTTTTTTTGGGGGGGGGGGGGGAGGGGAGGCGGGGTGTTGGAAATTGGCTTTTTTTTGCAGGGATGCCTGGTGTGGAAGACTGCAGCTCATTAAACTGAAGGTTTTGGGGTGGTGCCTCCCTGGCCCATTCTAAACCCCGACATTCCAATGTATTGTTGCTTACGAGACCTCAAGGTGCGAGGCGTCCTCAAGCTCTCGTGGTGCGGGGAGCATCAGCCCAACATAACAGGTGGGGCATATACAGAGGTTGTAGTGCATACAAAAGTATGGGAACTATGATGAGTGCAATGGTGGTGGGGCAGCAAATTTGGGAGTGAGGAGCAAGTTTGGAAACATCGTTCCCTATAGATCCTGCCCACTACAACCACTTGGGGAGAGGGACATTTTTGAATAGTGATTGGAAGTTTGTAAAGAAATGACCTCATCGAAGTCTGTTAAGGCATGCAGTATATTTGGAGGGTTAATATTCTTGAGAAGACAAATTTAAATGAGAGTGAGTTGACAGGTTGGATTCCAACTTACGTGTCCAGCCCATGCCACATTGAGCAGCGAATAGGCTCATCAGCGTAGCACCCAGAGAACATTGTGCTGCGTCTTGAGTTATAGTATATGGAGCAGTGCTAATGTATATGATTGCAGTGTTTGTTATCTTGGCTGTTTATTTGGCTTCCAGCACCCGTGCACAGGGTGGAGCAGTTTTAAGGGGGAAGTTGTCACAGAGTTGTAATGTAATGTAAGGGCTATTTATAGAGCGCACTGTAACCCGCCGGGTATCCTGGCGCTGAGAGACGGAAGAAAGCCTGTGACAAAGAGCAGGAGGCATCATACTCTGGGAAAGAGCCAAGTCTTTAATTTCTTTCTGAACGGCATAAAATCCGTCATCTGTCGCAGGAGAGTGCTGTTTTTCTTGCTTCTGTCCCAGCAGATGTCTCTAAATGTACTACATGTCTCAGTTTTAAAAGAGAGAAGACATAAGCCCAATGAAAATATTCCTGTGAACCTGTGCAGGATTAATTTGCTGCACTCATCAAGAAGCGGTATGAGTGACAAATACCATATTTCAAAGTTGCATCTAATTTTCCCTTTAACTTTCACCACGAAAATACCCAAATGTCTATCATAGTGCTTCATCGTCATGGTTTTCTATGCTGGTGAGTGCTCTCAATTAAGTCATTCTGTGCCCCAAGCCTGCTGTACAATTCTATTCTTACTTCTGTGGTGAGTTCTGTTTTTTTAGTTTAAAATTCTGGCCACCCTGCCTTCCACTGTTCCACGAGGAGACGGGGAAAGGAAAGAAGGGAATAGAGGCACTTCATTGTATAAGGGAAGCATAAGGAGAATCAATCAATCGGGGTTCTTATAGAGCTCAACTACTCACCCGTTAGGGTCTTAAGGCGCTGTGGATCTGCGGTTCAGTCGAAGAACCAGGTCTTGAGGTCCCATTGTGGAAGTTTCTCATGGCGGCTGTGGGTTCGTTGGTGAGGGAGAGAATCAGCTGGGTGTCATTGGCCGAGGTGACGATGGTGAGTCCGTGGTTTCTGACGATGGCTGCAAGCTGGGACATGTAGATGTTGAATAGGGTGGGGCTCAGGGAGGAGCCCCGAGGCACTCTGCAGCTGATCTCTGTGGGCTCTGAGTAGAATGGTGGAAGTCTGACTCTGTGTTCGGCCGGTGAGGAAGGAGCGGATCCATTCTAGTGCTTTGTCGCGGATACCGGCGTCGTGGAGTCTTGCGCAGAGGGTGTGGTGGGAGACAGTGTCGGATGTGGCCGAGAGGTCCAGGAGGATGAGGGCTACAGTTTCGCTTCAGTTGAGAAGGGTGCGGATGCCGTCTGAAGTGGCAAGGAGTGCGATCTCGGTGCTGTGGTTGCTTCTGAAGCCCGATGGGGAGAGGTCCAAGATTTGGTTTGTTTCGATGAACTCAGAGAGTTGGGATTTGATGGCCTTCTCAATGACTTTGGCTGGGAAGGGGAGAAGAGAGATGAGTCTTTAGTTCTTGAGGTCTGTCGGGTCGGCAGAGGGTTTCTTCAGCAGGGGGTTGATCTCTGCATGTTTCTAGTCTTCAGGGAAGGTGGCGGACTCGATGGAGAAGTTGATGGTGCAGCAGAGTTTGGGGTTGATGGAGGTGCCGGCTCTGTTGAAGATGTGGTGAGGGCAGGGATCCAAGGGGGCTCCAGAGTGTATGCTTTCATGATACTGAGGGTGTCGTCAGAGGTGCGGGTGGTCCAGTTGGGCAGGGTCTGCTGGGGTCTGAAGCCATTGGGTGCAGTGGTTGCGGGTGGGGTGGATGGGCCTTGGTTTGCAAAGCTGTTGTAGATCTCCTTGATCTTGTGGTGGAAGACGGTGGCGAGGTTGTCGCAGAGGTCTTGGTAGGGGGCAGGAGGTCTGCTTTCTCCGTGCTGGGTTTGGTGAATTCTTTGACGACGGTGAAGAGTTCTTTGCTGTTGTGTGCATTGGCGTTGATGCGTTCCTATATGGCTGTTTTCTTTGTTGTTCTGATGTGGTGGTAGGCGGTGATGACGACGAATACATTCTCTCAATCTTTTACAACGTCTTAAGGTTGCTTTAAAGCACTAGGAGGTTTTGGAAAGAGGGATACAGAAAGAACAAGCATTTGCAATGCAATAGGTCTCGCAATTACGCGAGTTTGAGCTATTGGCATTGTAAATGACTATGCCTTTTATTCATGTTTTTGTTTGTAAAACATAAATAAAAGGCATTGTCATTTACAATGGCAATAGCTCAAACTCGCGGGCCATGCCCTCACCATCTTGTTACGCTGCTCTCCCTGTTCTTTCTCCGGCCCTCCCAATCTGCCCTCGCCCCCTGCTGCCCCCCCTCCCCGCCATCTCCTCATAATCCCTGTCCTATATCCCTTAAATATGTATCCACTTCAGAGCTTCGTTGGGGCCATGCCCTCACATCTCGTTACACTGCTCTCCCCGTTCTTTCTCCGGCCCTCCCAATGTGCCCTCGCCCCCTGCTGCCCCCCATACCCCCGTCTCCTCATACATCTGCCATTTGCTCATTCACTAGCCCCGGCGCTGTGAAGTGCAACAAAAAGACGCGCTGAAATACAGTGCGTCACCGTTTCAGATCGTGTTTTTCAGCCTGTCGTGAGTTTACATTAGATTGATGCGCAGTGCCCCAAGAGACCAGCAGAAAGTACAAATGCCGCCCCCCAAAGGTCTGCTAGTTCCCTAAGCGTGTGATCTGACGGCTAAATTATCTTAAAAACGCATGCCCCCGCGGCAGGGGCGGTGCGTCCATTGGGGCGTTGGGGCGTAGCCCACCCGCCCGCAGCTCCCTCGGCGTCTTTGAACCTAAGTAAACTGAATCAGTTTACTTAAGTTCAAAGACGCCGAGGGAGAACTGACAATCATGTCAGTCAGCATGACGTCGGACCGCCCACCGGGGTGGGCGGTCCTGCGTCATGTTGACTGACATGATTGTCAGAGGGACCAGGGGCAGCAGGCAGCACTGCAGCACAAGTGCGCATGAGTGGGGAAGGACACCGAATTTTCGGGCCGTGCCCAGTCATGCGCACTTGTTTGCACTGGCTTGCGCATGCCCATTAGGAGAGCGAGGGTTGAGCAAAGGCTCAAACCTCGGTCTCCTAATGGGCAGGCGGGCGAGAGGTAACCGTGCCTAAGCCAATCCTGGCGCTGCCAGCAGCGCCAGGATTGGCTGAGAGGGGCTATAGGCGCAAACGGAGTCGGACCCGAGGCGGCGGACGGCGGACCTGCTCAGGTAGGATTCGGATTTTCTTTTTTTATTTCCAAAATCCCCCGGGCACCCCCGCCCCCCCCCCCCGAGCCGTGACTGCAGGCCAAGGATTGATGGCGCAAGTCTGAGCCACCAGCTCCCCAGTAGAGGGGGTCGCTGCAGAGAAGTCAGGTTGAGTAGGCAATCACCAACACACCAGTAGCAGTGAGTCCCAAACAAAGAGGCCAAGTACTGAATGGGCCTGAGGGATAAGTAGGCAGAAGTACAATGTGAATGGGAAAAGGTACTGAGTGAACGTCAGTAATGCAACGGAGGGAAATGTTTGGATGAATCCCAACCACTGGGACTTCTTTGTAGCCTGACATTGTTCCATATTTAGTTTGTCCGCGCCATTAATTACAGGAACTATGGATGTATGTCGGACCCTACTCTGCCTCAGAGGAAGAGGCCCACCCGGTGTCTAGGCCCCGGCTAGGTTTGCCCTAGTTGGACCACGTCGGTGAGATGCAGTGGCAGTTTAGGGGGATACGGTTTAGGTCCCTGTGACACAGCCTTGTCTGCTTGATGGAAGGAAGTGCGTCAGGGGTTTGATTGATGGAAGTTCTCCGGGTAACCTTCCATTCCATCATTTATTAGTTCTTCGGTGCTGTCACAAAAGATCAGCAGTATGCCAATCGGTCTTGCCGTGGCCCATTCTCTCTGATCAGGAGCACAGGCGTCTGCAGACATGTTTCAGGCCTTTTCGGACCTCCTTAGTGAGGGACGTAGTGAGCTTGAACCGCGCGCTGTCTCAGTGAGCTGATGGTGGTCTCAAGCTCTCTATGGGCTGAGCAGGTTCACCAGAGATGTTACCAGACCCGCCAAAGGAGGTCCGGGTCTCACTTCGCAGCAGAGCTTTAAGGCTTGGCTTGCACTTGGATCCGAGTTGACTCCTCACAGCTTTAAAATCTGGCGTCTGTGCTCACTCCGTGTGAAAAGCAGAGCGGGTGCAGGAGTCCTGGGACTCTGCTGACCGAACCGATGCCCAGTGCCTGAAGATTCTCTTGCTGTCCAGCAAGACACGCCAAGGCCCACAGGGAAGATGAGGCTGGTGTCTAAAGGGACAGGGGAACACTGACACTGCAAGAGGTAGATGCAATGGGACAGAGTGACACTGATGCTGGAACAGGGAGACTCTGATGGGAAAAGAGGGAGACAAGATTCTGTCACAGGGAGAAACAGACCCTGGGACAGAGAGATAATTACACTGCAACAGGGAGATACTACACTGGGACAGGGAGACACTGTCCTTGCAAGAGGGAGATGCAATGGGACAGAGTGACACTGATGCTGGAACAGGGAGACTCTGATGGGAGAAGAGGGAGACAAGATTCTGTCACAGGGAGAAACAGACCCTGGGACAGAGAGATAATCACACTGCAACAGGGAGATACTACACTGTGACAGGGAGACACTGACACTGCAAGAGGGAGATGCAATGGGACAGAGTGACACTGATGCTGGAACAGGGAGACTCTGATGGGAGAAGAGGGAGACAAGACTCTGTCACAGAGAGAAACAGACCCTGGGACAGAGTTGGAAGGTGTAAGCAAGTTTAATAAGAGTTTGAAGTAACATGGTTTGGAACATTGATTCATAGAAGAGTAATGTGGAGCAAACAAATGCAACCTATAGAAACGTTTTCCAACAAATATTGATCTAGAAGACTTAAAGATGCAAATTATGAGCTGTTTTAGGCGTGAGTTCTTGCTGCAACATAGGACCACGCGTTTTGTGATTTGGGGCCTCAACCAATAGAGAAATAACTGCACAGCCAAGATTAATTACAAAATGTAAAATATATTATTTAAAGAGCATATTAATTCTAGGACTCAGGAAAGGAATTAAACATTACTTTATAAGTACGATTAAAATGAGATGAAAATTTTATGCATTTTCTACAAAGGCAGTTTTGCATTTAAAACATTGTAAAATTGAGATGTAACAGCATGACAGGGTTAAAAATTATTTAAATTATTTTCACCCTATTGCCCGTCTTGGAGATCACCCACACCGCTGTGCTAGAATTCATGACACCAATAATCACCCAAAAATATTTTAGCCTGAAGTACACGTGGCATGAATCAAATACCGTGAGACTATGGAATCCATCCTCACTCTTTATTACTTTATTAAAACCTATATATAATTGGTGTTCTTCACGGTTTGGAGATTTTCCCTATCCATGATGGTGGAGGCATGTGACACATTACTTTCGGTTTAAGCCCCAGCAGAGACAGTATATAATCAGTTCAAGCCAGCTCCTCCTTACCTGGAAATCATGCATCTTGTTGGGCTCCTTTGCTAACATACCAGTTCGGGAAGCTGAGTGCCAACTGCCAGTTGGCACTCAGCTTCCCGCCAGCCATGCACATGTTTGTTGTGTTTGGATGCTCTCAGTGACCTTGCTTCTTGCCTTTCCCCTCTACAACCTCATTCCTCATCGACAAGTTTAAGAAGTCCTGCTGATTCATTACCGCCAAATGTCCTTTGCTTCATTACTCAAGTACTCATGTTGAGAGTAAAGCTCCACCTCTAGTCTACAATAGTCTACAGTGATGAGTACATATCACAAGAATTACCACTTGCTATTGTTTAATATGCTAAACTGAGGGAGACATTAAATGTACTGTGTTCTGCTATAGGTGATGAACTTGCCACATAGAGAATTTTATGGCGTTCCGGAGCATGAGTTGTGTTTGAGTGTTGCTCCCTTCTTTATTCCTTTTTTTGAGTTTCCTTTGGCTCTCATTCATAGTATATGTACAATTGCTAAGTGCTTGTATTCAGGCACTCATGGAGGTATGCCATCAGTATTCGCATCCACCATAGGAAATCCAGACAGCAGTAATTTTCCTGGGAGTTGAAGGTGCCAAAACCAAGGCTATAACTGGTATCCAAATAGACATGCCCGAGTTCCCTAAGATCCCTTGTGTTTACTGAAATACAGACATAGATAGAATCAGGCCCTGGGGAAACGGGGGCGAGAGAGAGACGGTAAGGGAGGCATACTGGAATGTACGTTTGGATGAAGACTATTTTGCTGTCTATAAGCAAAAAGTAAAAGCATTGAATAACTTTTAAATTGGAAATTTAGCAACTCATAGTAGGTTCAACTCACGAGACCACTGACACAAATCTATTAAATCTCCCACCAAAGACTCACCAAAGACTCCGGATAGTTACCCGTGATTGCTGGTCACTTGATTTAACCAGGGAAACCGAGACACAGGGAGGTGAACATTTGAACATGGATGGCAGACACAGAGACGTCGAACCATGGGACAGACACACACTGAAACCAGGATGGGAAAGAGACACGGACACTGAGACACCGGCAGTGCAACATATAGAAATTGACACTGTGACAGGGAGACAGGCAAGGACAATGGGAGTGGGAAGTGTGGTAACTTAGGAAGACCCCAAAACTGAGGCCTACACTGAAACATGGAAAGGAAAACAGGCAGAGACAGTCGAGGTGGGAGACCCAGACACTTAGACAAAGAGACATGGAAAATATCTTTTCATGAGGATAAATCCCTGACGCTTTCCCCCACAAGATATGGTTTAGCTCCTTTATCATCCAAATTGTGCCACTTACGCCTCATGTTTACTTGTGTAGTTATGGCGGGGAATGCATTGCAAATGTTTGTGCATAACCCCAATGTTGCTGTTTTGTCAGTGCTGCTCGCCACACTTGCAGTGGGCACTTCTGTGGGAGCCCCCGCTGCCCGGGAAGATGAAAGAACAGGGAGCTGTGCCTTTCAAAAATGCGGCTTGCAGCACCTGTCAGAGGCTTTCAGGGCCTGGCTAAGAAAAATGAACGTGAAAAAGCTCCTTCATTAACATAAAGCCATTTAGTTGATCAATGGTCCCCAGCAGTAAACAAGGATGGTTAATCCATAGAGCAGCTGATTGGGTCTGCAGCCCGCTGCCTGGGCGCGAGGGCTGCCGTGACAATAGGGAAGAACAATGTTTGTGATTGACCCGGCGCAGAGCACTGCCTGGAAAATTAAAACTGCTGAAGAGAGGGAAAGCAAAGCGAGACGGCGAGAGGGGGAGAGCTAGAGGTAAAGAAGAAGGCGAGGACACGACAGAAGGGGAGAGCAAAAAGGAGATGAGAGGGACAAGGGAAGAAGTGGGGTTGGGATAAGATGGAGGAGGGAAGGGGTGACAGATAAACTGGAGGGAAAACATGTGTAAATAAAGGAGGTAGGGAGGAAGAAATGCACAAGGAATTAAGCAAAGAATTGGTCTATGGTGGGAAAGAAGGGTGAAGGAAAGAAAAAGGTAAAGAGAAATAGATGGAGGAAGGGGGTGTAAATGAGAAAGTTGTGAAAGAAAAGGAACAGAAAGAGAAGGGAAGAGGGGGGAAAAAACAAAGAAGGGGTAAATAGAAGTAAGGGAAAGAGAGGATAGTAAAGATGGGATGAAGAAAGTGAAGTGAAAGAAAGGGTAGTGAGAAAGAGATGGGACAGGTGTGATGGCAAGAAAGGAGGGAAGAAAGAAAAAGAGCAAGAAAGAACGCAAGACAGAAAAAGAAATCATCTGAATGAGAGCAACAGAGAAAGTAAACTAAGCACATATGTAAATAAAGAGAAAGTAAAGTCGGAAACAAATAAAGAAAAGTAGCATAGAAAGAGGATGCCAGGAGAGAAAAAGTAAAGGAACTGAGCTCTAGGTGATGAAGTAGACAAATGGAAGTGAGGGAAAAAAGCACAGATAGAGACAGTGTAGAGGACAAAGGGAGAGGGGAAGAAAGAGTCAACAATAGGCTTAGGAAAAACCAACCATTCTGAGAGCACCTACAGTCAAGATCCTTCACCTTGTACATCAGTTAGAAGGCCTTAAGTCTAGCTACAACTGTTAACATATCACTACATCTTTGGGAACACATAGTCTCAGGTGAAGGATCTTGACTGTAGGTGCTCTCAGAATGGTTGGTTTTTCCTAAGCCTATTGTTGACTGAACATTACGTGCTCTTGGCCATAGTACTTAGTGTGTTCATCTTATCTTAAGCAACATTTCAGCACTCCTTGTTTTGGAATACCTTCTACTCTATTTAAAGGTATTTTCTGTATTCCTGGTATGAATGGCTCCAAACTAAATGGGCAAGAATGAGTTCTGGTGTTGGAATATGCAGAAGGGTTCAGGTTTGTGCAGTAGAATGTGATGAGTTTTCAACTTCCAGAGAAAATATAGAGAGGACATGAGATGAGAGAACTCTCTTAAGGGCATACTTTTTGAGGAGGCCCTCTGCTTTTGATTGCAGTGGCTCAGTTTATTTGGTGATTCACAATTCCAATCATGGGTAAAACATGGCTTGTTGAACATAGATGAGATGTACTTGCAAATTGTTTGATTGCAAATTGCATTTCAGGTTTTCAATTTGACCAATCCTTTGACTTCTTACCAACGAAATATGAGTGTCTTCCTGGTCGAGGACCACACTGCTTTTTCTCTTATCTGTCTTGTATCAAGACCCTGCTGGACTATGGGGTGAAAGAAAGCTTGAATAAGCAGCTACATATGTTATATGACATCTCTTTATTAATGTAATAACTGCACTTTCACAATTGCTTTATTAACCTTCCTGCTTTCTCAAATTTGCTTGAAAATGCACCATTTGTCCACTCTTTTTTCAAAATTTTCGAGGGGGGAGAACCCCCCCGAACCCACCTTAGGTTGTTCGGGCTCGCTCGCTACGCTCGCTCGCTGTGGTGCAGTATGCCAATAATTTTACGCCCCACCACTTTCAAATGTCACCAGCCACCACTGCCCCGCGGTGAAGCTTCCCATCTGTTACCGCCCCTTAAGGGTTCACTGATGACAGCTGGTGTTGCAGCCCACGGGGTCAAACCCTGCAAGGGCCAACTAACCCTTTCAGCCTTCAAAAGTCGACATACGGAGTACTAAGACACTGGGTAGTAATAACACCTGTTAACCACAGTGCTTAGAAGCTGCGAAGGAATTCAGCGCTACACAGAATAATTACAAATAATATTAGCATATTACGATGGGACTGAAAGAGCACCGTCCTAATCCCCACTCCCCCCTCCCACAGAATATATTATGTGATCCTAGACAAATCACTTTATTTTCTGCACCTCGTTTCTTTATCTGGCAAAACTGTTACCGCTTAGATATTGCAAAATGCCGACACTGGGAGCTACACATTAATTGCACATTCACTAAAAGGAGACCGGGGACATTTGACCGTTTAGGAAAACAGGCTCCACTTTGCTGCATAACGAAACAGACTCCATTTGCTATCAGCAGCCATTATCGGGGTTGTAGTAATTATGCGGTAATGTAAATGCAGCGTTTTCTGCATCATTATGGATTTGCCTCACCTGCAACATAATTCACATTCTGCTGTACTATTGGCAGTTTCGACAAACATAGTTTCTAGCTCAATCGATTCAAAAGTTACTGTAACCCGAGATGCCACTTCAAAGGTTCACTGGTCACCTCTTAGTAGCTGATTGGCAAAACTATGAGCCGAATGTATAGCACTGAGCTGAAACTTCTGCCTAGAAAATACTACTGGTTGTTACAAAGACAACAAAGCGAGATTATATTGCCACAGAATGTGCCGCCTTATGCTATATAATGTGCCTTTTCTTGCAAGAATGGCGACTGTATTTATGTGGCAAATCCACTATAACAATGGCCCCGGCTAGAAATCCGAAACACATATCACAAACGATATTGTAAAAAAAAATACTCCTAGAATGCGTCTATCACGAATCACTCCTACAGACTACGGTGCATTGACACGAAAGTGCAGAGGCAGACAGACCCTTATCCCGCTCCCAGGCTGCTGCCACATAAACACTAGGACACCTCTCTCCAGTCCTGTAATCCTCGCCAGGTCTTCCAGCGTCCTCTCTCCTTGAACACGCACAATTGTTTGCTTGCTCAAAGTTTGTTGGAAATTTAAACTACGGATCACGCCTCTACTGTTTAAATATCTCATTGCAAAAATAGACTTCGGCACACCACACCAGGCTTGTCAATATTCTAAACAATAAAATATTTATAAGAGGAAATCGCGAATGTGCCTATTTTTCATCGTCAAATGCCTTCAATTTTTTGGAGGATAATGAGCGATTTCAGTCCGCGCGTCCAAGCCTCTTCTGGTGTCCACTGTCCTAGACATTTCCCTGATTGGAGTTGTCACATGTTGGCAAGACAACAATAATGTCCGTCCTCGTTCTGCAGCAATGCAACTAATTGGGCAAACGGGCATTATTCGCGAGGGCGCTCCTTTAAAATTACCGTAGTGACATAACGCTGTTAATTTCGCGAACCCTGCCGTGTACGTTATTACGCGGGACGCCCCGTGTGTTGCAGGTGTTTATTTCGCGAACCCTCCCGTGTGTTACGAATAAGTCTGCTTGAGTTATCACCAGCCCAACTCCCGTAACCAGAGTTCTGACCCCCTCCTGGAAGCAGCGGCTTGGATTTCACCCTTTGATCTGGTGCCTCCTGCTGATTGGCCAGCGCCATAGGAACAGGCAGCTTTTTGTCATTTAACTATGCAAGGGCATTTGCAAGGCATTGTGGGCCTCTATATAGAAACTCTACCCCAAAAGTAATTGTAGACGACGGGCTTTGTGAGTTGTTCGGCTGACAAAAGACACAGACAGAGAAGGAAGCCAGGGCTATAAACTGCAGGGAATGGGGACACCTGTAGTAACTTTTTTTTTTCTCGGAGTGCGTCCTTGCTTTTACAGAATCAAACATGGTGATGGTGCACACTTAGGTCATCCAATGGCACAGTTTTTTTTAAGTAGGTCACACCACACAGACTTGGCAAAGGCTGGCATTGTTTTTAACAAGCATACACAGCAGGCAGAACAAGCGCGGTGTATAGAATAAGAATAGGTGTCGCATTGTACAAAAGAAAGAGCGCAGTGTCCCTGAAGCGGGCACCGCGCTCCGAATCAAAGTAAAAATAAATAAATAAACGGAGCGCGGTGTCCCTAAAGCGGGCGCCGCGCTCCGAAATAAAGTAAACAAGCAAGGGGCGCTTCCAGCAACTCCACGATGTAAGCCCATGAACAATGAACAGCGCAACTCTGGGGAGTTTGCTTTTGGATGGGGGGGAAGGGGAGGGAGGAGCTGGTAGGATTTCCAATGAGGAGCCAGCGTTTCCCGTAAACAGAGCTAGCAGCACACCCTCCTACGTCATGCCAAACAAAGATGGCATCGGCCTGTCCAGATGGGCCGTCCTAAAATTGGACAGGGTGGTAACAAAAAAGCCCGATTTCCAATCACGCGCCAGCGTTTAACGTAAACGATGACGCAAGCCAATTGAAAACAAGGGCGTGGCTTAAAGTCCCCTTCAAAAACTGTATTGATTCCAAGAAGCCCTCGCAGAGCGAGCAGCGCATGCGCGCTGCAACGCCAGGCAAGACCTAAAAATGGGCTTTGTGATGAGAGCGGGGTGAAAGAGGGGGACTCCTGCTCTGTGGCGGTTGCATGACTAGCCACATTGTGCAGTCCTGTGGTGTAGAATGGATGCACTCACCTTAGTTGAAATATGGTTATTGTCTGGTTCTCTGGCACCAGCGGGACCAAGGGAAAACCGAGCAGTCCTTGTGACAAATATTGACTGTTTTCCAAAGAACGATAGGAATGGGATTCTGCTGTGAGCTCACTGATTTGCCTAATACCTTGTTTTAGGCTTTAACTTTCTCGAGGTACAAAGCTTATGCATTTAATACTTACTCTCGATGTTTGGTTGAATGTACTGGAAACTCTTATGATGTAAACATTTAAATGGCTCACTATAAATTAGGTTGTCCATTCCCCACTTTCTTTTGTAAAAAAAGAACAGAACATTTTATTATTTTAACTTACTTAACGAAGTAGGTATAAAATAAACGGTAGCTAGATAAAAATAACAACCTGTCTAGAGGGTTACTGAATGTCTCTAAAGCAAGACATTGTAGTGAACTAAGAAAATGTGCAATATAATCTCAAACGTGGCCCAGGCTCTGCCTGTCTGCCTATTATAGAAAGTTTAGCCTATTTTGCAGAAATTGCTTCTCCTTGAGCACCCTACACCACAGTGGTCAAAGGGAATGGCCTTGGAGACGCGACCAAGTTCTTTGGATGGTGGTCTTTGTGATTCATTTGAGCTACGGGGTTGTAAAGTGCTTTTTGACCTCCTTAGGGTTGTACTGGTGCTGAATTGTCATACAATCTGCTGGCAAGGCTTCCTTAAAAAGAATTGTTTTCAGCATTTTGTCAAAAGAAAAGATTGTGTTCACTTGAGAAAATTCTAAAGGTGGCTGAAATATGCTGGTTGTCTTATGTTTAACAGCATAATACGTGCGAGTCATTTGGTAACTGAAATAGCACTTTATCTGTTTTGTGAGATTTTCACACTTTTATGATAATTTTATTCTTTCGAATTTTGTCACCCAGATGCCCTCATGGGGTGGGCAATATGTGTGAGATTCAGTTTTGCTATCACTGCGATATTGGTGAAATACAGACTTCCTGTATCAACTAACCAATTAACTGTACAATGCTGCCATTCTTTTCTGCCTTCCTCAGACATATCGTTTCAAACTAGTGCCTAACATAATGTTAAAAAGCACAAAACACATTTAGTCTGTTTTTGTCCACAAGATTCACAACTCCAGTTAGGCTCTGGCGGCACTACTGAGTAATTCACAAATGCTAGAGCTGGAACTACAGATCAGTTATAGGACAGTCTTAAAGGGCCATAAATCCTTTGAAATGCCCCAAGTTTACCCCATGTTGAGCACAAAATGAGAATATTAACTTTCTCTGCACCCCCCAATCCCTTTATGTCCATTACATCACCCGGGAACCTGGTCCCTGCAAGATGTCGCTGAGGGTACATGGAAAACTCACTGATCTGAAGACATAACTTCCTGGCCCATGCCAATGGTAGTCTCTTTTTTCTATTCTAGGGTTCTCTATCTAAGTTCTCAACATGTCTCATGTACTCCAGGTTGTTTATTAAAGTGTAGGAGGATACTCTTTATATTTTTTAGTAACAGTCTTTCTGACTTTGTCATTATCCTTGTATATTTATTTGTTTTCTTTTCTGCAGGATTCATAGATGTACATTTCCAGTTGGATGCAGTGAAAAGCCATGGCGCTCCTATGTCGAAACATGAGGCGGTCCCACTCTATTTTAATAGTGGGCCAACCGTTGACTAAGCTTAGAGTAAGCACATTTCCTTCCCGAAACCCAAAACTTCATGGAAGGAAGCGTCTCGCCGCTGCTTCCACTGGACCGCCATCATTGAGGGAGACACTCAAAGTACTGTACACCAGCTCTGCACAAAGAGTGTCTGCAACTGCTAAAAGTTGGTGGGACAGATATGAAGAATTTGTTGGCTTAGTTGAAGTCCGAGAAGCACAAGGAAATGTAGCAGAGGTAAATAGTTTCCACGAATAAATATTTTCTATTGATGACTATACTTTTAGGTTCCCACGTTAGTAAAGTCCTTGAAGACTGTATTCTTCTTGCTTATGCCATTTTTCATCTTCCCACGCAGGGCAATTTGTCAACATCCAATGTTTGTTTCGTTTTTTCCTAAACCATGCGCATGTACCTTTCCACATTCTGTTTACCTTCCGCTACTTTTCCATACCATAGGCAGAAGACTTTTCAGACTTGCTCGCAGTTTTGTGCTCTACACCCTCTTCCAGTTTCACTGCACAGAGCACCGAATTAGTCTTGGAAGAAACACTTCACAAATTTCAATAATGACAGACCTATGGCTCAAACATGTTAATGTTAATGTTAAAAATAATTTATAAAGCGCACGTACACCAGGAGGCTTCATGGCGCTATAAGAGGCTCCAAGTGCTATCCGATAGAACATCAATCATAGGCCTGTTCAAAAAGCCATGTTTTGAGAGACTTCCTAAACTGCAGGAGGTTAGTGCAAGACCGTATTTCCAGCGGAAAAGAATTCCACAGTTTAGGGGCAAGAATCGCAAATCTGCGGCCTCCTTGACGCACCCGCTTGAATGTCGGAATGATAAGGAGTGAGAGGTGGGCAGAACGTAGGTTACGTAAGGGGGTATGTTTAGAAATCAGGCTGTTGATGAAAACAGGACTATTGCCATGCAAAGATTTAAAAATAAGGCAACCTGTTTTAAAGGCACAGCGCTGGGCGATAGGGAGCCAGTGCAGTTTCTTCAGCAAGGGAGTTGCTGATTGCCATTTAGGTTGTTGGAAAATCAGTCGGGCTGCATGGTTTTGGACCATCTGAAGCCGTTTGAGCAGATAGAGGGGCATGCCCAAGTACACAGAGTTGGCGTAGTCAAGATGTGACAGGACAGTGGCTATTATGACCATAATCAAGGCTTCCCGAGTAAGAAGGCGGTGTATCTTCCTGATCTTACGCATTTGGAAGAAACACTTGGAAATGACCGCACCAACCTGGGTTTTTAATGAAAGGTCATTGTTGAGAGAAACTCCAAGTGTTTTGGCCGAGGGGGACGGGGAAGGAGAAGGTCCTAGCTCTGGAGGCCAGTAATGGGGGCCCCAGTACTTATGACTGTCCCCAGTAAGAACAAGCTCTGTCTTACCCGGGTTCAGTTTAAGATGATTAAGGTCCATCCATTGTTGAATGTGCCGCATTGTAGCCTGAAAGTCCATGACCGAGTTTTGTGAGTTATCGATCTTGAAAAGTAATTGGAGGTCATCTGCATAATTAAAAACAGTCACCTTCATATCTTTAAGGGACTGGATCAAGGGGGCAATATAAAGATTAAATAAATGGGGAGAAAGGGCCGAGCCCTGTGGAACGCCACAAGTGATTTTACGTGGGGGAGCTGAAAAATGGCCTTGGCAAACGGCCTGGGAACGATCTTCCAAAAAGGAAGCAAGCCAGAGAGCCGCCGTACCTTGAATACCAGCATGTTTGACACGGTCGAGCAGAATAGTGTGGTCGACCGTGTCAAAGGCGGCAGAGAGGTCCAGTAATACCAGTGCCTGAGGGGAACATCTGTCTGCGTTGTCCCGGAGAGTATCCAGGACAGCGAGGATTACAGTTTCAGTAGAGTGGGCCGGCCGAAACCCTGCCTGATAAGGGTCCATACATCTCACTCCTACATGAACAGGACAGCCACCCATTTCTTGCTGCATAGATCTGCATTGCTAAAGATCAACTGGTATGCCCCCATCTTTCAAGGCACTTCAGACATTAGGCAAGACCATTTTAATTCCAGGAAGCTTCAGTGTTGTATTAGAATAAGCATTAGCTGGAGACCGTGTAAACCTCAGACACGTGGAGATTTCCCCGCGGCCCTCCCTCAAGGAGGGTCACCTGATAGAACCCATCCTTCATTTCAATCACCTCTCCTCCCTTTGGACCCTGTGTTTGACTCTATATCCTTGCCATACCACTATCCAATCGACATGCATCTCCAATAGTGAACATCACATATACCCTATATAGGAAATGATGGTCTGTGCCCAGAATAATGCCTCTCATTGCGGAGTCCTAGCTAGAAGACGTCATGCTTCCAGTCAGCATCTGTTTGAAATGGTGCTCCTTGCTTTTCACGTTTTTATTTTGTCTCATGAAGAGTAAGATGCTGCTAACGGTAGGCCCTAAGAGCCCACATTAATTCCAGGACTTATCTTGTTTTTGTAATGTAGAGAAGTATACTGACATTAATGAAACAGTGGAACATTAACTTGACTGTGCTGCCCAAAATGAGGCGAGTTAAAAACAGGGAAAGCTGAGGCCAGCATTGCAGACACAGGTGCAAACAAGCGCGTTAAGGTGTTTATCGAAAACTCTTGAGAGGAGATATTGAACTGATGGGTATGATGGCACCTGAGACTTATTTTTTGTATTAGGTCTAGGACTCGCAAAAAAACAAATGTAATTGTTTAATATTGATTTGTCCTTTTCTGTAGCTGGAAATGAATATTTGCTAAATATGTGTATTTATGCAATGGCATTGAAAGTAAATGTGGTATAATGATTCATGTTAATTATATCAACAGTACAAATTAACGCACTTTCACGCATTTATGACTGCAGTTCAAAGGTCAAATTCCATTTTAGTATCGCAGTACAGCGAAATTGACTCGAGAAAAACAGCTTAGTGTCTGCCTGATTGCATGTTACACTGCCTTTAAAGTGGGAAACAACCACAAGGCCTCCTCAGAGTGATGTGTACCTCGCTGAACACATTTAACTTTTCACAGCCTGGTTTGGATACAGTACCATTTAAAAAAAAAAAAAAAACAACTCACAAGAAAAATAACCTGTGATAAATCATATATGCAGATGTAATTTGCTCTTTGTTACCATTGTTGAAGGAGGCCAGAGAATCATTATGACCCTCTCAAGCCTTCACCTCTCTTGAGTCATGGCCCCCTGTCCACAGTGGTAATTAATAACTACTACACACTCTGCATTCATATTTATGCTAATGCAGTGAAAATAAATGTAGCCCAATAGCACATATCATAGGGCAACTGCAGTAATAAACACACATTTACTACTAAAGTGCAAACATCGGATTCGAGTTTATTACCAGATTACAGCAAAATCGTCAATAGGAAAATACAATTTTGACTGCCTCGCAGATTGCATGCATCACTTATTTTAGCAATGCAAAGAACTTTCTTAATGGTCTCAATATTTCTTCAGTATCATTTAAGTTTAACACCTTGCATCCTGGTTTGGGTATACACCTTTGTTAAATACATATTAAAATGCTGTTGCATAAACCGTATCTGCAGATGTGTAGAGTATAGTATGCTAATGCTATTGTTGAAGGAGAGAAGGGGCATTATTCCTCTCAGGAGGCTGCGCATCTTGTGAGTCAAGACCCCTCCAATACTGAGAATAAACCGCATATTGCGCTTTGCATATCTGCCACACGTATAAATATCCTTTAGAAGAAAGGCCTGGTAACCCTGAGATGCATAAGGCATACTAAAGAGCATCCTTTAGAAGAAAGGCCTGGTAACCCTGAGATGCATAAGGCATACTAAAGAGCATCCTTTAGAAGAAAGGCCTGGTAACCCTGAGATGCATAAGGCATACTAAAGAGCGGAAGCTTTGTTAATAAGCGCACCTCAAGAGACACGGGATTTGACCCTTTTGAGGCAAGGAGAGGGTATGTTTTTTATTTGAGATATTTCGAAGGGAATAGAACACACGAGAGGTGATAGTGAAGGATACATACAGTGAACATTTAGTTGCAAAGCATTATGGGCATTGTGGTCCCTGAAATATCGGTGGTATGGGAACTGTGTTCAGTGAAAATAACCCGTGGATGCAAACATTATAAACTTGAACTGATTAATCAGCACATATATGTTTTACATTGTTCGCTGACTCCCATTATTCAGTTTATTTGAATTATTTACCTGGTTGACCCATTTCCAGTGTGAGTCCTTTCTTTACTGTGGATGTACCTCATTTCCTTAATGGGTCCATCTTCACTTTTTGTGTATTTGCAATTAAAAGAACAAGCAATTGACCGCTCAGTAATTTCATATGATTAAGACTCATGAGCATTATGCTGGACCTGCTGCTGTGATTAAAGACTGTCCCTTATGATCGGCTGGTGGGCTTGTTTTCACAATACGGGAGATGGAGTGCTTATTTTCACAATACGGGAGATGGAGTGCTTGTTTTCACATTATGGGAGATGGAGTGCTTGTTTTCACATTATGGGAGATGGAGTGCTTGTTTTCACAATACGGGAGATGGAGGGCTTGTTTTCACAATATGGGAGATGGAGTGCTTGTTTTCACAATACGGGAGATGGAGTGCTTGTTTTCACAATATGGGAGATGGAGTGCTTGTTTTCACAATACGGGAGATGGAGTGCTTGTTTTCACAATACGGGAGATGGAGTGCTTGTTTTCACATTATGGGAGATGGAGTGCTTGTTTTCACATTATGGGAGATGGAGTGCTTCTTTTCACAATACGGGAGATGGAGTGCTTGTTTTCACATTATGGGAGATGGAGTGCTTGTTTTCACATTATGGGAGATGGAGTGCTTGTTTTCACATTATGGGAGATGGAGTGCTTCTTTTCACAATACGGGAGATGGAGTGCTTGTTTTCACATTATGGGAGATGGAGTGCTTGTTTTCACAATACGGGAGATGGAGGGCTTGTTTTCACAATATGGGAGATGGAGTGCTTGTTTTCACAATACGGGAGATGGAGTGCTTGTTTTCACAATACGGGAGATGGAGGGCTTGTTTTCACAATACGGGAGATGGAGGGCTTGTTTTCACAATATGGGAGATGGAGTGCTTGTTTTCACAATACGGGAGATGGAGTGCTTGTTTTCACAATACGGGAGATGGAGGGCTTGTTTTCACAATACGGGAGATGGAGGGCTTGTTTTCACAATACGGGAGATGGAGTGCTTGTTTTCACAATACGGGAGATGGAGTGCTTGTTTTCACAATACGGGAGATGGAGTGCTTGTTTTCACAATACGGGAGATGGAGGGCTTGTTTTCACAATATGGGAGATGGAGTGCTTGTTTTCACAATACGGGAGATGGAGTGCTTGTTTTCACAATACGGGAGATGGAGGGCTTGTTTTCACAATACGGGAGATGGAGGGCTTGTTTTCACATTATGGGAGATGGAGGGCTTGTTTTCACATTATGGGAGATGGAGGGCTTGTTTTCACAATACGGGAGATGGAGGGCTTGTTTTCACAATACGGGAGATGGAGGGCTTGTTTTCACATTATGGGAGATGGAGGGCTTGTTTTCACAATACGGGAGATGGAGTGCTTCTTTTCACAATATGGGAGATGGAGTGCTTGTTTTCACATTATGGGAGATGGAGTGCTTGTTTTCACATTATGGGAGATGGAGGGCTTGTTTTCACAATACGGGAGATGGAGTGCTTGTTTTCACAATATGGGAGATGGAGTGCTTGTTTTCACAATACGGGAGATGGAGTGCTTCTTTTCACAATATGGGAGATGGAGTGCTTGTTTTCACAATATGGGAGATGGAGTGCTTGTTTTCACATTATGGGAGATGGAGTGCTTGTTTTCACATTATGGGAGATGGAGGGCTTGTTTTCACAATACGGGAGATGGAGGGCTTGTTTTCACAATACGGGAGATGGAGTGCTTCTTTTCACAATATGGGAGATGGAGTGCTTGTTTTCACATTATGGGAGATGGAGTGCTTGTTTTCACATTATGGGAGATGGAGGGCTTGTTTTCACAATACGGGAGATGGAGTGCTTGTTTTCACAATATGGGAGATGGAGTGCTTGTTTTCACAATATGGGAGATGGAGTGCTTGTTTTCACAATATGGGAGATGGAGTGCTTGTTTTCACAATATGGGAGATGGAGTGCTTGTTTTCACAATATGGGAGATGGAGTGCTTGTTTTCACATTATGGGAGATGGAGTGCTTGTTTTCACATTATGGGAGATGGAGGGCTTGTTTTCACAATACGGGAGATGGAGTGCTTGTTTTCACAATATGGGAGATGGAGTGCTTGTTTTCACAATATGGGAGATGGAGTGCTTGTTTTCACAATACGGGAGATGGAGTGCTTGTTTTCACAATACGGGAGATGGAGTGCTTCTTTTCACAATACGGGAGATGGAGGGCTTGTTTTCACAATACGGGAGATGGAGTGCTTCTTTTCACAATATGGGAGATGGAGTGCTTGTTTTCACAATATGGGAGATGGAGTGCTTGTTTTCACATTATGGGAGATGGAGTGCTTGTTTTCACATTATGGGAGATGGAGTGCTTGTTTTCACATTATGGGAGATGGAGGGCTTGTTTTCACAATACGGGAGATGGAGGGCTTGTTTTCACAATACGGGAGATGGAGTGCTTTTCACAATATGGGAGATGGAGTGCTTGTTTTCACATTATGGGAGATGGAGTGCTTGTTTTCACATTATGGGAGATGGAGGGCTTGTTTTCACAATACGGGAGATGGAGTGCTTGTTTTCACAATATGGGAGATGGAGTGCTTGTTTTCACAATACGGGAGATGGAGTGCTTGTTTTCACAATATGGGAGATGGAGGGCTTGTTTTCACAATATGGGAGATGGAGTGCTTGTTTTCACAATACGGGAGATGGAGTGCTTGTTTTCACAATATGGGAGATGGAGGGCTTGTTTTCACAATATGGGAGATGGAGTGCTTGTTTTCACAATATGGGAGATGGAGTGCTTGTTTTCACAATACGGGAGATGGAGGGCTTGTTTTCACAATACGGGAGATGGAGTGCTTCTTTTCACAATATGGGAGATGGAGTGCTTGTTTTCACATTATGGGAGATGGAGTGCTTGTTTTCACATTATGGGAGATGGAGGGCTTGTTTTCACAATACGGGAGATGGAGTGCTTGTTTTCACAATATGGGAGATGGAGTGCTTGTTTTCACAATACGGGAGATGGAGTGCTTGTTTTCACAATACGGGAGATGGAGGGCTTGTTTTCACAATACGGGAGATGGAGTGCTTGTTTTCACAATACGGGAGATGGAGTGCTTGTTTTCACAATACGGGAGATGGAGTGCTTGTTTTCACAATACGGGAGATGGAGGGCTTGTTTTCACAATATGGGAGATGGAGGGCTTGTTTTCACAATATGGGAGATGGAGGGCTTGTTTTCACAATACGGGAGATGGAGTGCTTGTTTTCACAATACGGGAGATGGAGTGCTTGTTTTCACAATATGGGAGATGGAGGGCTTGTTTTCACAATATGGGAGATGGAGTGCTTGTTTTCACAATATGGGAGATGGAGTGCTTGTTTTCACATTATGGGAGATGGAGGGCTTGTTTTCACATTATGGGAGATGGAGGGCTTGTTTTCACAATACGGGAGATGGAGTGCTTGTTTTCACAATACGGGAGATGGAGTGCTTGTTTTCACAATATGGGAGATGGAGTGCTTGTTTTCACAATATGGGAGATGGAGTGCTTGTTTTCACAATATGGGAGATGGAGTGCTTGTTTTCACAATATGGGAGATGGAGTGCTTGTTTTCACATTATGGGAGATGGAGTGCTTGTTTTCACATTATGGGAGATGGAGGGCTTGTTTTCACAATACGGGAGATGGAGTGCTTGTTTTCACAATATGGGAGATGGAGTGCTTGTTTTCACAATACGGGAGATGGAGTGCTTGTTTTCACAATATGGGAGATGGAGGGCTTGTTTTCACAATATGGGAGATGGAGTGCTTGTTTTCACAATACGGGAGATGGAGTGCTTGTTTTCACAATACGGGAGATGGAGTGCTTGTTTTCACAATATGGGAGATGGAGGGCTTGTTTTCACAATATGGGAGATGGAGGGCTTGTTTTCACAATATGGGAGATGGAGGGCTTGTTTTCACAATACGGGAGATGGAGTGCTTGTTTTCACATTATGGGAGATGGAGTGCTTGTTTTCACATTATGGGAGATGGAGGGCTTGTTTTCACAATACGGGAGATGGAGTGCTTGTTTTCACAATACGGGAGATGGAGTGCTTGTTTTCACAATATGGGAGATGGAGGGCTTGTTTTCACAATATGGGAGATGGAGGGCTTGTTTTCACAATACGGGAGATGGAGTGCTTGTTTTCACATTATGGGAGATGGAGTGCTTGTTTTCACATTATGGGAGATGGAGTGCTTGTTTTCACATTATGGGAGATGGAGGGCTTGTTTTCACATTATGGGAGATGGAGGGCTTGTTTTCACAATACGGGAGATGGAGGGCTTGTTTTCACAATACGGGAGATGGAGTGCTTCTTTTCACAATATGGGAGATGGAGTGCTTGTTTTCACATTATGGGAGATGGAGTGCTTGTTTTCACAATATGGGAGATGGAGGGCTTGTTTTCACAATACGGGAGATGGAGTGCTTGTTTTCACAATATGGGAGATGGAGTGCTTGTTTTCACAATATGGGAGATGGAGTGCTTGTTTTCACAATATGGGAGATGGAGTGCTTGTTTTCACAATATGGGAGATGGAGTGCTTGTTTTCACAATATGGGAGATGGAGTGCTTGTTTTCACATTATGGGAGATGGAGTGCTTGTTTTCACATTATGGGAGATGGAGGGCTTGTTTTCACAATACGGGAGATGGAGTGCTTGTTTTCACAATATGGGAGATGGAGTGCTTGTTTTCACAATACGGGAGATGGAGTGCTTGTTTTCACAATATGGGAGATGGAGGGCTTGTTTTCACAATATGGGAGATGGAGTGCTTGTTTTCACATTATGGGAGATGGAGTGCTTGTTTTCACATTATGGGAGATGGAGGGCTTGTTTTCACAATACGGGAGATGGAGTGCTTGTTTTCACAATATGGGAGATGGAGTGCTTGTTTTCACAATACGGGAGATGGAGGGCTTGTTTTCACAATATGGGAGATGGAGGGCTTGTTTTCACAATATGGGAGATGGAGTGCTTGTTTTCACAATACGGGAGATGGAGTGCTTGTTTTCACAATACGGGAGATGGAGTGCTTGTTTTCACAATATGGGAGATGGAGGGCTTGTTTTCACAATATGGGAGATGGAGGGCTTGGTTTCACAATATGGGAGATGGAGGGCTTGTTTTCACAATACGGGAGATGGAGTGCTTGTTTTCACATTATGGGAGATGGAGTGCTTGTTTTCACATTATGGGAGATGGAGTGCTTGTTTTCACAATACGGGAGATGGAGTGCTTGTTTTCACAATATGGGAGATGGAGTGCTTGTTTTCACAATATGGGAGATGGAGGGCTTGTTTTCACAATATGGGAGATGGAGTGCTTGTTTTCACAATACGGGAGATGGAGTGCTTGTTTTCACAATACGGGAGATGGAGTGCTTGTTTTCACAATATGGGAGATGGAGGGCTTGTTTTCACAATATGGGAGATGGAGGGCTTGTTTTCACAATATGGGAGATGGAGGGCTTGTTTTCACAATACGGGAGATGGAGTGCTTGTTTTCACATTATGGGAGATGGAGTGCTTGTTTTCACATTATGGGAGATGGAGGGCTTGTTTTCACAATACGGGAGATGGAGTGCTTGTTTTCACAATACGGGAGATGGAGTGCTTGTTTTCACAATATGGGAGATGGAGGGCTTGTTTTCACAATATGGGAGATGGAGGGCTTGTTTTCACAATACAGGAGATGGAGTGCTTGTTTTCACATTATGGGAGATGGAGTGCTTGTTTTCACAATACGGGAGATGGAGTGCTTGTTTTCACAATACGGGAGATGGAGTGCTTGTTTTCACAATATGGGAGATGGAGGGCTTGTTTTCACAATATGGGAGATGGAGGGCTTGTTTTCACAATATGGGAGATGGGGTGCTTTTCACAATATGGGAGATGGAGTGCTTGTTTTCACAATACGGGAGATGGAGTGCTTCTTTTCACAATACGGGAGATGGAGTGCTTCTTTTCACAATATGGGAGATGGAGTGCTTGTTTTCACAATACGGGAGATGGAGTGCTTGTTTTCACATTATGGGAGATGGAGTGCTTGTTTTCACATTATGGGAGATGGAGGGCTTGTTTTCACAATATGGGAGATGGAGGGCTTGTTTTCACAATACGGGAGATGGAGTGCTTGTTTTCACATTATGGGAGATGGAGTGCTTGTTTTCACATTATGGGAGATGGAGGGCTTGTTTTCACAATACGGGAGATGGAGTGCTTGTTTTCACAATACGGGAGATGGAGTGCTTGTTTTCACAATACGGGAGATGGAGTGCTTGTTTTCACAATATGGGAGATGGAGTGCTTCTTTTCACAATATGGGAGATGGAGGGCTTGTTTTCACAATATGGGAGATGGAGTGCTTCTTTTCACAATATGGGAGATGGAGTGCTTGTTTTCACAATACGGGAGATGGAGTGCTTGTTTTCACAATACGGGAGATGGAGTGCTTGTTTTCACAATACGGGAGATGGAGTGCTTCTTTTCACAATATGGGAGATGGAGTGCTTGTTTTCACAATACGGGAGATGGAGTGCTTGTTTTCACATTATGGGAGATGGAGTGCTTGTTTTCACAATACGGGAGATGGAGTGCTTCTTTTCACAATATGGGAGATGGAGTGCTTGTTTTCACAATACGGGAGATGGAGTGCTTGTTTTCACAATACGGGAGATGGAGTGCTTGTTTTCACAATATGGGAGATGGAGTGCTTGTTTTCACAATATGGGAGATGGAGTGCTTGTTTTCACAATACGGGAGATGGAGTGCTTGTTTTCACAATACGGGAGATGGAGTGCTTGTTTTCACATTATGGGAGATGGAGTGCTTGTTTTCACATTATGGGAGATGGAGTACTTGTTTTCACAATACGGGAGATGGAGTGCTTGTTTTCACAATATGGGAGATGGAGTGCTTCTTTTCACAATATGGGAGATGGAGTGCTTGTTTTCACAATACGGGAGATGGAGTGCTTGTTTTCACAATACGGGAGATGGAGTGCTTCTTTTCACAATACGGGAGATGGAGTGCTTGTTTTCACAATACGGGAGATGAAGTGCTTGTTTTCACAATACGGGAGATGGAGTGCTTGTTTTCACAATACGGGAGATGGAGTGCTTGTTTTCACATTATGGGAGATGGAGTGCTTGTTTTCACAATATGGGAGATGGAGTGCTTGTTTTCACAATATGGGAGATGGAGTGCTTGTTTTCACAATATGGGAGATGGAGTGCTTGTTTTCACAATATGGGAGATGGAGTGCTTGTTTTCACAATACGGGAGATGGAGTGCTTGTTTTCACAATACGGGAGATGGAGTGCTTGTTTTCTTTTTTGAAAATTAAAGCGATTGGCGCTCACTACCAAGCCCCGACAGGCTGGGGATACTAGACTCTAGGTGAATACAATTTTCAGTGCAGTATATTATATATATTGTATTCACCTAGAGTCTAGTTGGCATTTGATGGAGTTTCTGCTGCAAAGATATGAGTGGATTTCTTTTTTTTAGACTCCGCACAGTTTTCAGACAGTTCACTTTACAAAATCCTCCAACTTTGCTGTTAGAGAAGGAAAAGTAAACACCAGTCTCTATGGTAAAATAAGCAGCAATTTGTAAGAAGTCATAAGCTGACATTTGACCTCTGCTTTCCAACACACAGCAAATGTGACACGATAAAAAACAAGACTTAATGCATCTTTATGTCTCATTCACATTTTAAAAGAGCCTAGCACCTATTATTATGCCAGTCCCAGCACTCTCGCGAAAACTGGCCAGTAGGCCATAAAAATAGCTTGTCATAGCGAGCGGGTGAGCAGAGTTTTCGAGACCTGGGTTTATAAATGATTGCTTAAATAGATGTGCAAACATTGTAAACAGTGTCCGAATTCAGAGAAGACCTGGCCAAACGTATTGTTCTACCCATTCTACTTGATTTGAACCAGAACCCACTTGAGATCTTACCTCAATCTCACGACAAAAGCAAGTGCACATTAGTTCTACTGGTCTTGTTGAAAAGAAGAATGATTCCTTGAAAGGCTCAATCCACTTCTTTTTTCTCCAAGGAACTTTAACAGCTGAAACAAAGGTCCTGAGTGCATGTGGCTGAAGTCATTGTAGAGTAAAAACAAAAATCTAGGGTTCCTCATCACACCTAAAAGTAAGCATTTCTTTTATACTAAAATCCCTTTCTACATGTCTCACTAAAACCCAGAGTCCCAAGCAAGAAATGTTTGATATGCAAAGCCCACGCCTTGCCTCCCAGAAATCACTCTGCAGTGAAACCCTACCCCAAGACTTGTGTACACATCTTAGTGACTTTTTCTCTAAAAAGATCACAGTCCTTGAAACCAAGATAAAAACTGCACTTCCTTCAAACAGAAATCTACAACCTTCTCCAGTACCCAAATAAAAAAATTGACTGTATCAGCCATTGGCCTAATTACCAAGCCATGTTCAATGGGCTCCAGATTGGATATTCTTCCACACTTCCTGATCGAGGAAAATATTACATCACTAGCTAAAGACCTTTCCTGGTGGTTATCTGTTCCTTTTGGAGGGAGACAGTTCCTAACTCTTTGTAGCAAGCTGTTGCCACACAGTCATGAAAAAGCCCACGTTGGCATATTGCAGGACCAATTCCTTGTTGCCCAATTTATCAATCAGTCAATAAGTCAGCATTTGTAAAGTGCAACTCTGTCACCCCTAGGGGTATCTGGGCGCTGTCTCTCTGTTGAAGAGCCAGGTCTTGAGTCTCTTTCTGAAGTCTTCCAGCGAGGGGGCCGTACGGAGTTGGAGGGGGAGGTGGTTCCAGGTCTTGGCTGTGATGTAGGAGAAGGTGGGGCCGCGCTGCAGGTGCGGTGGATGTGGGGGGGGAGGGGGGAGTGCGAGGGCGAGTGAAGAGGAGCGTAGGTGTCTAGCGGGTTGGTGGAAGTTCAATCAATGGTTGAGGTAGGCAGGTCCAAGGTCCTGGAGGGCGTTGTAGGCATACGTGAGGAGCTTGAACTGGTATCTTTTCTGGATGTGGGAGCTAGTGGAAGTTTCTCAGGTGGGGGCAATGTGAGTTCATTGGGGAGGTCCAGGATGAGTCTGGCTGCAATGTTCTGTATGGTCTGGAGTCTTCTGAGAAGCTGGATGGAGATGCTGGCGTAGAGGGCGTTGACATAGTCGAGGCGACAGGTGACGAAGGCCTGAGGGACAATCTTTCTGGTTTTGGTCGGGATCAATCTGAAGATTCTGCAGAGCATGCCAGTGTGTGGAAGCAGGAGGAGGCGACTGCACTAACTTGTTGTTTTATGGTCAGTTGGCTGTCGAGGATGATGCAGCGGTTGCGTGCCTGGTCGGTCAGTGTGAGTCCGAGTTCTGCAGGCCATTAGCTATGTGCCCATTCGGAGGTGTTCTCCCCGAAGATCAGTACTTCCGTTTTGTCAGAGTTGAGTTGGCTGCAGTTGTCTCTCATCCATTCGGCTATGTTGGTCATGGCATTGCAGAAGTTGGTTTTGACGCTGGCGGGGTCCTCGGTGAATGAGAGGATCAGTTGAGTGTCGTCTGCGTAGGAGATTATGTTGAACCCGTGGGATCTGACCACATCTGCAAGGGTAGTCATGTAGATGTTGAACAGGGTGGGGCTGAGGGATGATCCTTGTGGTATGCTGCATATGATATTTTTAAGTGCGAAAGTGAAGGGAGGCAGTCAGGTTCTCTGTGTGCATCCTGTAAGGAAGGAGGCGATCCTCTTGGGGGCGTCTTGCTGTATGCCTATGTTGTGGAGTATGTGGACGTGTAGTGTAGTTCCTATTTCCCTAATAGGCTCTGCGCATTGGAATAATATACCCTATAGGCTTGACATAGGACTGAGGTCGGTATGTCCCTATCGAGTATATTAAACTTAATTACTTTGTGCCAGCTAGCTCAGAGGCCACTAGAAACTCCTTGAAAACAAGAAGGGAGTAGTTTCTGGCAACCGCATAAACATGACTACTTTGTTTCCCTTTAAAATCGGAACACTTCTCAGAATCGTGGAAACAATAGATAACAGTTTCACTCAGCTAATCGTGCATGCTTAGTTTCCTCAAAGTTACACAGAAAGAATAGACGGGCGTTTCAATAAAAAGGTTTTATTGAACAGTCTTGTTTCTCGTGTAAGAGATACGCGCTGTTATGATCACAAGACAGTATGCAAGATATATAATGTACAGCGTAAGCAGTAGAAATAAATAATACTGCGCTAGCATTATCTTTTAGCATATATTCACGTACATAAATAACATGAGCTAAAAATGCGAGTACTCATACGATGCGTCTCTAAGCTAGTTCTACCCCAGTGTACCTAACCTAGGTGTAGGACAAAGTAAGAAGTAGGTGAAGTATGCTCTAGTATGGTATACTAAGAGTATGTTAAGTCTAGTATGCCAAGTATGCCAAGAGTCCCTCTAGGTTCTAGTCGGCTCCATACCTTGAGAATGAGAGAGGTGGGAATCTAAATCTAAATCCGTATTTGTAAAGCGCGAACTACTCACCCTTACGGGTCTCAAGGCGCTGGGGGCCGTTGTGGAAATTAAGTGAGCTATTGCCCAGAGTCACAGGATGCTGAGCTGAGCTGCCGCCGGAGCCAGGGATCGAACCGTGACCCCTGTGCTCCGAAGTCAGCTGCCCTGGCCGCTGCACCACACCTCTCCACACCTCTCCATCTCTTTCCGTACTCGAACTCTAACACCCCGCGAAGGGAGTCAGATCACTGGAAGCTGGATTCTCTGCGAGCAGGAATGACAGCGTCTTCTCAGTGCGTCAGGCCGGGATACGGGCTCCTCTGAAGTCGAGGTCTCCTCTAACTTGCTTGGGCAAGGGAAGGTATATTTATACCTGGTAGGTACTTTGGAATGTTAGCATTGACGTGAAGTCGGACAGAGGAAGAAGTCGGGAATGAACCCTTAAGGTATAGCGGTTCATGCATAATAGATGAGTTCTTGGAGAAATCAATAATCCTGTGCTAGGGGAACTCCCAAGAGTTTAAGGGTCTGGCTTCTAAGAACTCGTTGTGACGTTAGGGTGGACGGATGTCGGTGACCATGCCTGTATTTGGAGTGCACGGCTAATGCCTAAATAAGGACTGGGATTCTATGCGAATTGTGCCTATATAAGGACATGTTTCAGGAAAACCTATATACGGACACCTAGAGGCGGAATACAACAGACGAGGGTGTTGTGGGAAACTGTGTAGAACGCCTTGGAGAGGCTGGGGAGGATCAGGGCCACCGTTTCTCCACGATCAAGGAGTGCTCTGATGTCTGCGGCAGCAATCGGCACACTCCCAGTGCTGTGGTTGGCACGAAATCCTGATTGAGAGGCGTCCAGTAGGTAGTTTTGTGCGAGGAATTCAGTGAGGTGCTGGTTGATGGCTTTCTTGAGAACTTTGGATGAGTAGGGGAGCAGGGAGATCGGCCGGAAGTTTTTGAGGTCGTTTGGGTCAGCAGAGGCTTTCTTTAGGAGGGGTCTGTCGTCTGCGTTTTTCCATCTATCCGGGAAGGTTGCTGGGGAGATGCTGGTGAGTCTTCTGCTGATTGGGTTCATTGCGAGGTTGTAGTGGTGTTGGGGTCAGTGTTCGCCCCAGAGTGAATGGAAGACATGTCTGAGGTGGTCAGGGTGGTGAGCGGTGACCAGGTGGTAATGGTTTGGCTGATGTTCGCTGGTTGGTTGAGCTTGTCGGGGTTGATGGTGGCGTGTTGGATGTTGAAATTGTTGTAGTTGTAGGTGATCTTGCTTTGGAAGTAGTCTGAGAGGGTGTCGCAGAGTTCTTGGGAGGGATGGATGCTGTTCTCTGTGGCTGTCGGGTTGGATATTTCTTTGACTATTTTGAAGAGTTCCTTTGTGTGGTTGGCAGCAGAGTTGATGCAGGTGGTGATGGCTGCTTTCTTGGCTTCTTCGATGTGCCAATGATAGTTGCTGAGGGCTGTTTTGTGAGCTGCTCTGTCAGTGGGGTTTTTGGTGGTGCGCCATCGTTTCTCCAGTTGGTGGCAGTTGTGCTTGGTGGTCCGGAGTTCTGGGGTGTAATGTTTGGGGCTCTTGTTGGTTTTATTAGGTTTCAGTGGGGTGACGCTGTCTGTGATCCAGGCGGCAAAGTTCTGGACGGCCTGGTTGAGGCCTCGGGTTGGGAGGCGGTGAGAGTCTGTGACCACTGAGTTTTGGTGACCTTTCTCCAACTGCGGTTGGAGGAGCCTGGTGATGGAGTGCTGGGCATCAGCAATGGTGAAGTGTACGATGGTGTGGTCAGTCCAGGTGAGTTCTGTGGTGTGGCTAAAATTGGTTCTGTCGCTGGAGGTGAAGATGCGGTCGAGTGTGTGTCCGGCTTTGTGCGTGGATTCGGGGACCAGTTGGGTGAGGCCGATGTTCAAGTGCTCCAGGTTCTCTTTTGTGCACACTAATGTTTGGATTACATTTACATATAATTAAGGCTCCCAGTTTTTAAAGATAAATACAGACAGAAAACAATGGGTTTCCTGTCAGTATTTATTTTTAAAAGTGGAAAAATACCGAAAATTGTGATTCTTGTGACTGACTCTCTACGCTGTTCATCATGAATTCAAGGCCAACCGCTCAGTAGATAGACGGCATGGGGAGGTAAAAAGCAGGATGAGATTTCCTTAAATACCGGCATATATTAACATATATCTGTATTTAATGTTAATATTTACTTGTCGGTGCAGTGTTTTGTTGTACATGACTTGTAATTTGCTAAAATGCGACAGGTATCAAAGCATGAGTGCATGTTTCTCAGTAAATAACATGGTTATTAATTAAATAAATGTGGAAATATACCATTTTATGACTCTATTTATTCGTAAAACACAAAATAAATATGGATAAATACCAATAAGATGGCTAAAAAATAAATACGGCAAATTGCAGACGGAAATGTTAAAAAAAAAATACCATAAAACCGGGAGCCCTACATATAATGTAAGAGTGCTGATATATCCTCTACAATTTGTATTTGTAAAATCCTAATACAGTCAGCTCTATTTTCTAAAAATAACTATTGTTGTCTCCCTGTTCCTGTTCTGTCTCAATTGGTGTTTGCATCTTAATGAATCGCCTAGAAATATTACCTGTTGTGACGTTGTTTGTTGCATCCTCCTTGTATGTTGGCGCGGTCACATCTTGTACCGTTAAGGAGTGGCGTTGTCAGGGTTCGAGGAGTTGAACCACGTTTCAGTGATCACTGCAGCGTCCGTGGAGAGTGTAATAATGGTGTCCCAGATTTCCGTGGTGTGTTTGCAGAGTGAGCGGGTGTTGAGCAGGATGCATTGGAACAGGCGCGGGGTGGTCTTGTGGGCAGGAGTGGTACGGAATCTTCGGTAAGTTGCGACACAGGAGAAGTGGCAGTTAGCCAAAATAGCCGAGTCCATTGTCACATTTCAATCATAAGAATTTGTGAAAGGAAATTTCCTATATTCTGACTTCCAAACAGGTTTCAGGTCCAAGTGAGACACTTTATCAGCAGTGATTGATGATGTCTAGGAGCAACAAAGGTCGGAGTGCTTCACTGATACTTCTTGAGCTATCTGCAGCAGTTGACGCCATAGATCAAGGGCTGCTTCTTGCCTGCCTAAACCAAGATGTTGAAATACGCGTAATTTTTCACTAAAAGAGAACAGCAGGTCCATCTTGATCTACATGAGAACAACATTGATGTCACAACGTTTCACCTTGCTGCTAGTTATATAGGCCTATAAGTACAAAAAAGTCCTCTTCCTAAACACTTGGAAAGCTGGAATTCTGGCAGTGGGCCTGATAAACCCTGCCTCTATCATATTAGGCTAACCAGCTGTCTTTGTGTTTCTCTCTCGTGGAACCACAGAAAAACAGTTCAGAACCCTGGGTTTGTGCTTGATTCTGAACTTTCTTTCAATCTGCAAGTCCACGCGTTTAAGAAAATAGCCCACTTCCATTGGTGCAATCTATACGTCATCCATCAGATAATACTGGTCTGGAAACTGTGATTCCTTATTGCTCAGTTGTGTACTTAAACTTTTTACAGCAACTAAATTCTAAATTGTCAGCTGTGCAAAACAGTTCAGTTAGAAAATGTTATGTCCATAGATAGCACAGCCTTGTTTAGGATGCAGCTCTCGTTTAGGTTTGGTCACTGTGGAAGCCCAGATCACAGCAAATATGCTCCACTGTCTCTAGAATACATTCCATTTCTATGCAGCAAACTATCATAGGAAGTGCTTCTAGTAAGTAAAACATAGAGAAATCTGTGTCAAGGGTGTGGAATTTAATAAAATATCTACTTGCCAATGGGACAAGTTGCTTCATAAATCTACTTGTCCTCTAATCGAATCTACTTGTCCCTTTGGTGCCATGTAGTGCGGCAACAAATTATAGCAGCAATCTCATTATATAGGAGCTCTTATAATAGCCCCCTTGATTATGCCAGGGCTACTACTACAGTAGAGCTTAAATACTAGCAATCTCCTTATGTTGCCGCATTTCCACAGATCTACATACACTGGGGCTGGAGGTAGCAGAAAGCAATAGTTCTAGGACTGGAATGTCCTTAGGAGTCTGTGCAAACCTTCTAGAATGTTATAAGGGATTTAACCAGCTCTTCTCTATTTTTTCCCCATACCGAGAAGGGTTGGACATTTACTCCTGACAAAGGTGAGAAGCAAAACTTCTTCCAAGGTTGGGAAAAAGTGGTGAGAGGCAAAGTGAACTTGTTAACACTCAACAGATTTTCACATGATCATATCTACACATGCATATTTGCTCGTGCTAAAATACAGTTCACAAATATTTTCTAGTATGTTTTTCTGGTCTACTTCCGTGAATTCATGAAATGCGTAAATCTACACTAATGGAAAGACATATACTATGGGTGCACTTCTGTGACTTTCTTTAATACTTGGGCCCCTCATTAGGTCTGGCGTTAACCAAGACCTTTTATTTTTATTAAAATTCTATCTTTTGCTATAGCCATCTGTCGGCTGGCTTCACTGTGAATGATTGCAATCTGTTCCTTCTCAAGGTGCATATTGGCACACAAAGCAGTTTTGTTCACGGCCAGGAGCTACTTTGGCAATGTGTTGTTTTGAGACCAAAACATATTTTTCTTTTTGCCAATATTTGTTTTACAATAGTGAGGGCCCAGCAGCTCCCACAACAGTAAAGTTTTGCAAAAGCCATGTCAAAACAAGACCCGCATTGACAAAACCAAAAGAATGACCACCAATGTCGGACCTATTGACTTTGCCAAATCTTGTTTATCTTCATGTTTCCCATAATCTTGTTGAAACTGGTTACGCTGACTTTCTATTATGATTTTTTGGGGAAATACTAGCATTTATCAACACATTTTACTAAATGATGGTTCAAAGAAATAGTACCTAAAATTTCACAGTAGTTTAGCAAAACGTTTTTTTCCTACATGCGTTTTTGTGTGAACATTTTATTTTGAAAGCAAATAATCATTAATCTTGTTTTCAAACTTCTACAAATATTTGCATCTAATCAGAGAGCATTCTGGGAGCATTATACATACCCTCATATTTTTAAACTTTGCAAACGTGCACACATGTTTTTTACTGGAACCACTGTCAGTAGTGCAGTCGGAGCTTACAGCATTTATTTAGAGCACTCACCCTAATAATAAAGGTTTTGCATTAATGAACCATAAATACAAGTTTGAACAGCATTAAAGTATGGACACAAGTATTACCTCGACTGCAGACATGTCCTTCCCTGCTCCATAATGTAGCACTGTAAATTGGCAGCCAGAGGGTTTGTGCTGCCGGCTATAGGAATCCCACATCCCTGCTGTGTTCTGAAACCCCTGTACTGGCCCTCCCCAAGTGGAATAAGAAGCTTCGGGGGGAGTTAACAGGAGTGGGTCTCACCATCTCCTAACAGGACACTAAGGTGCAGAACAGTTTCATGAACCAACCTAGTAAACATTTCTTGGAGGCGCCCACCAGCTGAATGATCCTTGCATTATTGATTTCCCTTTTCTTCTATTGTAAATGCCTTGATGTTCAAATGAAATATTATATTTGCTTTTGTGTTATTCATTACTCCGGCGATCCACAGCGCTTAATATGCAATGTTGAGAAGACAGGATGGGATCTAGAAAAACAACATAAAGCTCCAGTCTTTCTAGCCAAAAAAGCACTTAAAAGTGACCCTGCTTCTTTAAACCATTTTATCAGTGAAAAATACGCCATCATGTGGTTTGCAACATTCGATTAGAGGAAGCCGTGCAGTTTTTAAATGCGTTTTTGGATATAAATGATAGAGCTATATGTATTGTTTCCAGTGATACAATAAATAATGTAGTTGTGAAACTCAAAACAAGAGCATGAAGATTTCTTCCTTAGACCTCATACTGTCTTTGCAATATTACAAATTGGGCAGTGCGAAGGGAAGGCACACTGCACCTTGAGATCTACTTACCGAGATATAGATAGAGCTCTCACTAATCAAGGAAGTAGGAACTCCTCAAATTTAAGCTGGTTGACTTGTTTCGGCTAATTGAGTTGGGCCTCCTCTGACAAACCAGAAGGACATGAACTCTTTCAACATACCTATAAAAGCAGACATATGCATCATATTACTTATTGAGAATCCTCATACAAATAACTATGCTAATTAGATATTATGACCATATTGTCACATGGTCTTGCTAAAGCAAACACTCAATCTCTACTATATGTCCAGATTGCCATTACACTCCTACGCCGTCCTATTGGTCACATGCAACACACAGCAAAATGACACAGCAAAAACGCCTGCTGAACACATACATCATGTGGCATTGTTATTCAAACCTAATTCAAAACACATTGCATTTGTTCACAAATGCATAACAGTTTTTGTTTTTTAAATGTATATTTTAAAAGCAACTTTAGCTTATATGAGCTAAGAGTGAGGGCCAAGAGGGACTACGTTTCTGCCAAAAAGACAACGGGTGCATTGCTACTGAGCAGTAAACGGTGCAAGGCTGAAACTAGAGAAACGATAACTTACTGATGGGAAGACCTGCCCCATCCGGTAGTGTTAGCCAATCAACCTGGTCCAACCATTAAATTCTCTTATCAACATTAAAAGAAGTTGCCCCTGCGTGTTAGCTTCTTAAATAACAATAACCGCCCAGTGACTGGATACCACATTTCGCACATCTCCTACCGATCAGGAATCATTGAAGTTAATCCTGTCGAGTAACCATAGGCGTCCTCTGCATGATGCGGAATCTTGCCTATGTCTGATGTAACAAAAAAGAAACAGAGTGAGGAATCAATCCTATTAATATTAAAGACTGAGAAACGCCTAATCTGAAGTCCTCTTGGGAGCGCAGCCCAAGTGCTGCTTACCGTGACCACCGACTTGTGTGTGTGGCAGCAATTGGCATCTGTAGTACTTCGAGTTGGGGCTTGACTGCGCCATTTTAGGCTATTCTTGGTCATGTGACCATCCATTTTAACGTAACCATGTAGGGTTGGAAAGTGTGATGAATGCTAGTCCTGGGTGAAGTGCTCCTGCCATCTTGAATTGGAAACCGGGTATGCGCATGTGTAACCAATGCGTATAGTAGCACGTAGTAGGTGAATGCTTACCGCGAATGTGTATATAACGTGAACATGCCTTGCCTCATAAAAAGTATTCTGTCTTTCTCGCCCGTTTTCAAAGAGATGTGGCCTTAATTACTAATCATGTCTCCTTTACATTCTTATTAGCCAAAGTTTGTCCAAACTTGTGTATAAATGACTTCACTTAGATGGAGAGTAGAACAAACACATCTAGAAAACGTTATATTATGAAACCGTTTTTAAAAGTGTGTAATCAAACCACTACAGATTGTAAAAAGATAATATCTCATGGTTATCTATAATTGTATAGACATTGCACATTATTCTCTATCTCTACGGTCAGACAACAAGAACATTTTTGGCATGGGACTTCTGAATTTGAGCAGGTACTCAGCGTCAAAAGATCTATAATTGAACCCGAGCTGGGAATTTAGCCATTAGTTTGAAGACTTTGGCTTGGCCATTCAGGCCATTGCTAGCTGTTTTGAATCTTTCAGTGAACTCTGCCTCACACCGTGCAAGACGTGATTCAACTGCGCCCCTCTGGGGCCTGACATGCTCCCAGTGATGACAGTCCACGAGAGATCATCAGTGTGATGTTGTATTTCTGTTGTGTGTGCGGCTAGTGGTCCCCCTGATGTTCTACATCGCATTCTTGATCTGTGCTGTTAAATCTTATTCTTGACTTGTGTTGTCAGACTTGTATAATATAAATTACATGGGTAAGTGAGGCTCTAGAAGACATTTTTAGTATTAAAGTTCGAAAGTAAACTCTGATTGTGATTCTGTTTATTAAGACCCCGTTTTATTGTCAGTGAACTTACACGCACTGCGGGACCCACATATAAAATGCCCTGGTACAGGTGGTAAAGCTAACATGGACTGCAAGTAGAACTTATTTTTGTTGAGATGCCATACAGCTCGCACAAGAAATCCATGAATATTCTTTCCTTTTTTTTAATGCAAAAATCGAACTCAAATTGTTTAGCAATTTCCAGTTCTTCCTGATACTTTTTTTTAGCCATATTGGCACATGGACGGTAGGTAATGACACCGGTCAGGGGAGTATTATTATCTTTTTTGGCTCCAGAAGCGTCCCATACGAGTGCACCTCAATTGTTTATGTACAGTCTTGACAAGTTATTTTTGCAATACCCTCTCCATCAGTCTGCTCCGCAAAATGTCTGAATTCCTCAAGTGTATGATTCTTTTGTATTTGGAGAAACTGGCCGTATGGCAAGTTCTCCTTGAGTGAGTGAGAACAAACTTGAAAAATTTAGTAATGTATTTTTATCAGTGAGTTTAGTATATAAAGTCACTAAAAGATGGTTATTACTTTTCATCCACAATCCTAGAAAATTAAGTTTCTCTTTATCGGGGTGCATGGTAAATTTTAAATCCTCGGAGCAATGGTTTAACCTTATATAGAACTCATTCAATGATTCATAGGTACCTTGCAAAATAGTGATTACATCGCCTATATATTATACCATTGTTGTTAGAAGGGGGTTCTGACCATCTGAGCTGGCCGGATTGTTCGCTTTTTGAACACCTAATTTTTGAGCTTTTACTGTGGGAGAGCCTCATAAGCTGGGACTCGCCCACAGTGAACTCATGATGAAACAGACTGCATGTGGATTGCACCGGTGTCCCCCTTGTGAGAGAAGGCCGCTGTGCTGCAGCCGGGGTAAGGGGCACCGGACTGGTTACATGTAGACATGTGTGCACACAAGTGTGCACCCGTGTAAGGGCTGCACGGGGAGATTCCTGTCGTGCACAGCCCAGGAGCAGGTACAGATAGAATGGTGGGGCACAAATTTTGCAGAGTTGGGTGGAGACATGGAATAGGCTTTATACTATGGGAAGACACATGTAAGGGAAAGTCAGTGTGCTTTACTGTTTTCACTGAAGGAACACTCCATTACTCTCCTATGAGAAGGGGGACTACATGGGGTAGTTTCACTTCCCTAGGGCCTACAAATTCCAGACACGCACCAAAGTACACTGTAAGTTGTGTAAAAAGAAATATTCTGCTGAGTCCAAAGCCATATCTGTACTGGTTGTGGGTCATCCAGAAATGTCCTATTCCTCTGATTCAGCTCATAACCAGAGCCTGGCTGGGTGTGACCCTGCCAGGCTGGATTAATTACCTTCCTCCCCAAGCTGTAGCATCAGAGGCCTAGCCCTTCACTGCAAGCATTCCAAGGGCGAAGGTCTCCTCTCCAAGAGGGAGAGATAAGGGTGGAGCTGCAGGTTATCCATCAGCAGCTGTCACCCGGTGCCAGGCATCAGGTCTGCGGCCATGAAGGCAGCAAGAGGGGAAGGGGGTTTTTCAGAGACAATGTGGCATGAGACCCCTGGACGACGCCATTTTGAACTATCCCAGAGGCCTGTGCAGGAAGGAGGGAGCAGGGGCAGAGAGGTGATGTTGCTGCAGGATAGGGCAGAAGAGCCTTCCTGCCAGCCCCCTCCAAATTCTTTTGAAAGGTCTTACACAGGAAGAGGAGCTCTCTCTGGGATGTGGTCTGCTGAGGAAGACTGGTGCTGGAGCCTGGCACCATGGGCAGTTGGAAGGAGGAACCCCCTGACTGTCCCAGGACCCTGAAATGCGCCTATGGGGGAGTCTAGGACCAGTGAGGATAAGCCTGGGCCTCTGCGCAAGGAGAGGCCCAGGAGGAGAGCCAGGTGAAAGGCTGGCGCAGGGAGCCAGTGAAGACCTCTCCCTACTGAGTTCACCCTCTTGGAGCCGAGGAGGGTGGCGAAAAGTGCTCCAGGTGGCTAGGGCTGGCCATCAGAGCGAGAAGAGGCCAAAATGGTGCAGATCGGTCCCCTGGGGGCTGAGATATGCCCCCCAGAAGGAAGGCGACCTTTGACCTCTGAGCTAACCGACAAAGTACGTGGGTCTCCGCCGCCGGTCTTAGATGTGCCCCCGGGGTTGGTCAGGTCCCGGGGGCTGCTCCCAGAAGAAGAGAAAGTCAGGGAGTGTCGTCGCGCTCCCCTTGAAGGTGCCCGGGGGGGGCCAGGAGCCTACCCTGGCCCCCGACGAAGAAGTAGTCGGGGAGCGCCATCGCGCTCCCCGTGAAGGTGTCTTCTGGGGGTGCCGTCAGTCGCATTGTTTAATGTTGTTTCTGAATGAGTTATCTTGATTGCATATCCATCTATCGTCAAATTATGCCATAAAAAGATTTACTATCTACGGAGCAAAGCTGCTTCCATTGCCATCCCTTTGATTTGTAAGTATGTGCCTGATTTGAGCATAAAAATACTTTTCTTGAGGCAGATGTTCTCTAGTTGCTTGAGGCATTACTTTGGTATGGCCTGAGGAGCTTCTCTTTTATTAAGAATATTGTTTGCCAAGCTAAAGCCTCCCCTTGAGAGATATTCATGTAAAGCAGGAGTCTCCAACTTTTCTGTAGTGAGAGCTACTTCTGATCAATGAAAATCAGTGAGCTACTGAAGGCCAAGCAACTCGCGCAGTGTTACCAGACATGCCCAGCTTCATTGACTTTAAGGATAATGTCCATAGAGCCAGATACTATGGTTTGGAAAAAAATGCTTTGACTAGGGGCTCTATGACAGGGCTGTCGCGTGTCAGTGAGTGTGTGGTCTTTGGGGATGTATGAACATGTGTGTGTATGACTGGGATATATGTGTATGAGTGATTGAGAGCCTGTGTCATATGTGCTTGTGGCACCGTTACATGTATAGCACAAACATAGAACTATTTTTTTTTTTTTTAAATGGGAGAAATTTAAAGTGCCGAATAATCTTCTGCAAAACAATCTTCAGAATGGGGAAAATTTATCTGCACTTTAAATTTCTCCCATTCAAAAGCATTCAGAAACATTTATTTCTCATACTCCAATATTGAGTTGACAAGAACATTTTTATTTTTTAAAGAGTTATTAAATATCTCATTGCTTCAGTTGTTCACCCCTGTGCCCCAGCCTCGGTCATACATCTGGCTGAGCACTGCTCATCTTCAGGACCTGCTATCTGCAGCCTGATGATGATAATGTAAAATGAGAACAACCTTCCCTTAACTTTAAAAGGAAAATGTGACCCTGTGCTTATTTGAAAATAACCTCAAGGCTCTGAGCTACTCTGAAGGTGTCTGCAAGCTACTGGTAGTTTGCTATCGACTGGCTGGAGACACCTGATGTGGAGAGACTCTATGTCAAAACTGACTCTAGATGAAGGGGCAGAACATAAGCTTCTCAGTGCATATGTCACTCTCTGATAATGTATGTGACCAATTGGGTAATCGTGGGAAAGCCAGTGGTGTGAACACCAAAAGATCGCCTATGGGATACCTGTGCTCAGGAGTAGCCTACGCTACAAGACCTAGTCTGCTCTTGCCTCTCCTTGTTATGTGCTTATTGCAGGGTGGGTGTCTCTCTTGCATGGGAATAATGTTGAGAGTGACAGATATAGTTTTTAATCATGAATCATCCTTCGGGCAATTGGCTGGTTATTGTATTCTAATCTTTGATGGCTTCTCCCGGCCATGCAGTGGCCCTCATGAGATCAGTTCATAGCCACTGAGCAAAGCAACTCATTCAGAGCGTGAAGGTTCTCACCTCAGTGGGCAGTCTTCTTCCTTTTCTTCTTAAAAAAAGCATGCTTTTTTATCAGTCTTGGAGTATAGTCCCGAACTCTTCAGGTGACTGGCAAACTTCCTATCCCTCGTTCAGTCCTTTTCTTTGTACTGGTGTACGTAGCTCCTTGCAGTAGAGAGGTGATCTTGCATAACTGGCTCACAGGCCCACCTTTATGCACAAACAATGGCGGTTGGGCCCAAAGCAAGAGACCTCTTTGTATGAGGGCGAGCCCATAGGATAGCCTCACAACTGTACATCAGCGGTCACCAACTGGTGCTTGTGTCATGGCTTGGATATGGTTTTAGTAGTCACTCATGTTATGGAGAGTTCCACTTTGGGTGTTTTTCATATGAGAGATTGCATGTCAGTTTGTGATGACTTTACATACCAAATTGCATCACATTACAAACGGTGGCAACTGTGTGATACGCGACTTGATTTTTTTTTTTTAACTCAATTTGCAGGATTAATGTTTATAATGTTGTAAGTATCGCAGCTGCCCGTTTGTCAATTGCTCGAGCAACTTGGCCCTTGTCAGGAGGTAGCAATCGCATGCTATATTAACAGCAATACAATCCAATGTGCTAATGGTGTGAAGCATTCTGTGTACCTCAAAATACACAACAATAACCTTCTCAAATAAGAAATTGCACAAAACATTTGCATGAGATGCATTATGCATGACCAAGTGTAACCCTTGTGCGTGGCTAAATCGCTAACATTGTGCTCTCACAAGTAGCCTGCTACCAGTTCACAAAGCACTTCAGTGCCTCGTCAGGGGCAGAAAGCGTAATAAAGATTCCTACTTTATGGTCCAAACCATATGCTTATTTTGTGTGCGAAGTTTTCCGGAACCATTCATTTTACTTTTCTCCTAACTGCAGTATTTGTCGGGTACGTGAGTGATGCACCTACTTTTTCAGCTTTAATGAAAATGCACGCCATCCCTTGTCTTATACTAAAACTAATCACAGCTCCACCTTTGGTCTGAGCTGTTGAAATATGTGTCCCCCATGTGCGAGGAAAGAGAACAAGAGAAGGCAGATCAGATCACAAAGCAAGGCTGTCGTTACGAGCTTGAAGCCTTTGTGATGGCAGTCGTTGCAAAGAATCTGCTCCGCTCCCTTGTTTGGTATAAAGGGCACATCTCATGCTCTTAATCATGTTGTTTGTTCAACAAAGCAAGATGACTTTTTAGCTGCATAGAAGCCCTTCGGATGTTTGGTATAACATGTCTAACGGAAGAGGTAGGCAGAATGAATGGGATGGAGTTCAATTCATAAACCCCTTGTGATGAGACGTGACCACCCACTCATGCAGTTATCCCGCCAACTTTGGCATGGCAGGGCCACTGACTTCCAGTTACTGGGCAACTGAGTGCCATGTCGTCTATTGGCAGCCTACCTCCATATGCATGGGTTTCAGGTGCTTCTTAAAGAGTAGGTTCTTTGGCATGGCTCAGGTATTTTTTTAAAGCTTTGTGGTCTGTACTCCAATGGATACTTTTCTGCATTTTGACTCATTGACCTTTAATTAAAAGATTCTCAAGGCAAGACCACCTATTCCAGTTCTGCTCAATGTGTTTTCTAGCGCTCTGTCCTTGCACATGGCATCCTCATTTCAAATTAAATTGGTGATGTTTTTGGGGGAAACTCATGATGCGACATGGGTATGCACAAGTGTGTTGCTATGTACACCATAGGCATTCAGTGGTAATGCCAGTTGTATGTTTAAGTGGCCTCCACGGCAGCACATTCTTACGTATACCGTCGTGGCCGGTGCTGCTTTGAACTTGGACAGTTTAATCCAGTCTTTCTGTTGTCCACTTCTCTATTGTCCCTTTCTATTCAAAGGTTGTTCATTTACACAGAAATCCTTTTACATAAACCCAATGTTATTTCAGCTTCCCCTCCTGAGAGCGTGAAACCAATAATGTGATAAGATGCTGTGGAGCCTGCATTTTTAGCCAGTATGTGTTTATCAGATTGCAAAGAAACCTGCGTAACAGGAATAGAGGTTGAAATTGCATAGATCTACCTTCAGGAATCCAACGTCAAACGCCCAATGGAGTTATCACTGTGGTGGCTCCTGTGAATCCATTTTGAGATCTGGAATTTGCTTTCCCTGAATCTCCAAACTCCTCACTTTCATGTGAATTTTTCAGTTGGTGATTTCTTAAATGTTTTATTTTTATTCTTTAATGTTTTTTACTTAGTAACTAAGAAGGAAGAAATCTGTATCTAAGTGTTTCCGGTTCTCAGAGATGACGATACTCGAGCACAGAGAGGTTCATTCTGGTCACGTATAGATGTCGGGCGTAGAGTTCTAGTCTTTCACGGGAGGCTTTAACCACCACACCAAGACCCTGATTTAGAGCTGGGTGGAAATGGAAAGCCCTTAAATTTCTTGAAGAAATGCTAAATCTGTAGAAGAATCCATAGGTGACATTTCCTCCACCAATTTATTTCTATGATGGAGAGTTTCCATTGATTGGCCTGCCCTCTGCACACTCCTGCAACACTCCCTCTAAAACTGTTGTAACCTCTGGAAGTTGGAGTAGAAACACGCAGTTACAGACATATGATATAACCTACCTTAACACGGTGACACGGACATCTGACCGAACCTACTCTACCAATTGAGGAAACCGAACAAAACAAGCGAGCTGGCCAAGTCCTTTACATATGAGTTCTGTTCATACACTGATTGCGTGTGAGGGCTTGGGTAAATTATGTTGTATGTTTCTTCCTTATAAGTAGTGTTCTGAAGGGGGACTACTTTCTGGCCAGAAAAGCAAGTTGGTTTCTGTAAGTTGGATGAACTAAAACAGCTCAAACTTGATAAAGGAGAAAACTATTTTTAACTAGGGGTGGGCATAACTCGCGTAATTCAATGTAGTGTAAACATGCTTAATTACCTAAAAAGTACACAAGATCATGCTTGAATTATGCGAGAAGAGTAATTTTTCGTTCAGCGCTATTTCTAAGCTAAAACATTTCCTCTAGCGGACAAAATGGACGCGAGGATGCATTTTGTGCTAAGAAATAGATCTAAATGTAACGGAACACTCGCTAAATGTGCTTTTGGTGTACGATTTCCCCAACTTACTACCGGCAAAGCATTTAACACTTTTTTCTTGCACAAAATGCACCTTCTCGTTCAAAATGGATGCGAGGATGCATTTTGCACTAAGAGACAGCGCTAACTGCAGCAGAACACTTAAACACCGGCAGGCGCTCGATTAATGTTCTCTTGCGGTAGGATTTTACCCCCCCTAAATTAGTCTTCATTACGTGAGCAGGAGTAAATGCGTAATTAACAGTAATTCCATGTCATAAAGTAACGAGGAATTACCAAAATTACTCTGAGTACTCGGGTGTAATCGAAATTGTTCCCAGGCCTATTTTTAACATCAGCGATGGTCGTCTCTTCAGCACTAATGAGATCAGTACGCGGCTGAGCATTTTGTAGACTTACTGTGATGTTAACATTTCATTATTGCATCCTTTCATGCAGTTCTACTCTCTGCAGCTCAACTGTTACAGGCACCAGGAAAATTATGAAATCACACCAATTCTTAAGAATATACACACTTGCCTGTGGCTAAAGTTCACATTGGCCTGCATTGTCGACAAAGTTTTATAACTTTGCTGATCTGTTTAGCTTCATGTTGCTATCAAGATTACAAGAACTGCTAGAAAAATAAGCTTGCAAAATGTAACTCTACAGGCCATCATTCTCTGCTCCATCTCGCTCCGTCATTCTTGAACTCTCTCCCAGTGGAGCTGAGAAACACGTCAATATTTCTGGTCCCAAAACAACAGAAACCATATTGGTTTAAACTAGATGTATTGGAACAATTGTGGATGCGTTTTGAATGAGATGCTACCCACCTTCTGTACCCTTACTCCTTCTTCCAGATAATCTTCAATGTCTGCTCTTGTCAAAATTGTAATTAAATACTATTGTGAAGGTGATGTACATTTTACCCAGTGGTGGGCCCTGCAGCCAAACTCCCACCTTGTACGGCCAAAGGCCATGCGCTGCATGGGGTTGGCAAACCCCCAGCCGTGCATGGTCAAAGGCCTGTGCGGCAAGTGGTTGGCAAACCCCCAGCCGTGCATGATCAAAGGCCTGCGCTGCATGGGGTTGGCAAACCCCCAGCCGTGCATGGCCAAAGGCCTGCGCTGCATGGGGTTGGCAAACCCCCAGCCGTGCATGGTCAAAGGCCTGCGCTGCATGGGGTTGGCAAACCCCCAGCCGTGCATGGTCAAAGGCCTGCGCTGCATGGGGTTGGCTGCTTGTGGGGAGTTGGATTCAGGGCCTGCCCACAAGCCAGGCCCTACATCAACCCCCCCCGCCACACTCACCCGAAGGCTATATTCGGCAGGGGTTGGCTTTACGTCTGGTAGTAAAAGATTACTTTATGTTAAAAAAAAAACTGCTAGAAATTCATTGAAAAAAAAACAAAGGTTAAAGTGACGTTATTGTTAGTGACAATGTAAGGGTTTAAGCGCCAAAACCACTAAAATTCCCCAGTTCTAGTTCTCTGTAGTAACTATAACTCGCGACCTCGCCATGCACCGCTAATTGTCCGGCTTATTCCATCACTCATGACATGTTCTATGACATCACTGACAACATCACTGCAATGTTTGCTGATGAGAAGACGCATGGCGAGGGCGTGACTTATAGTTTCCTTTTAACCTTTTTTCTAGGACTCCGGACGAGTCTTAGAAACTCCTTATATACAAACACTCCTGGTTTATATACAATTGAAAACAAGCACATACATCGAGATGCGTACACAGGCAAGCTCTGTTAATTAGGGATTATAAAGGTGTGTGCAAAGCTGGAGCCTGTAATTGTTCATACCGGATAAGTGTGGCCATGCCGTGGGACTAATTCAGCCAGCCCGACATCTTGGGCAGCAGCAATTGGAAGGATGAGACTTGTATGGCCAGGCGTGTACAAAGAAAAGCAAGAGCTGTTCCTGGTCCCACTGGTTTGGTCTTATACCAAATGTGCTTATGTCCTCTCTTCCTTTCCGAAGATATTAACAGTTGCAGTTCTCACTTTAATGTGAACAAAGACCATTTGTATTTGTGTATTGGATTCAGTTTTGCTTTTATTACCCCTAGTAGGCAAGGTTGTTACTTGTGCCAGATGCACATAGTGTAGTGACTGTGAAGTAGAATGTTGTGGTCCTAATATTTGTTTACAACCCAGTAGGTTATTAATCTGTGCAATTTGTTTGAGTTGTGTAGCATATATTGGTTGTGGTTATCGTTGATTCAGTAACTCATCCAATCACACAGTTTGTTTGAGCCTCTGATTGGTTCGAAGAAGAGTTCATTTTCATCAGGACCCAATGATCAGTTGACCTGCATTGCCCATCAGACGGGAAGGATGAAAGCTGCAGAACTGAATGGTGCTGCTAGGCCTGGCAACCTTGGATGTGAGCTGACCCCTGGGAACATGCTTATATTTGTCAGTCTGAAGACTGATGCGGCTTACAACATGTCCTTTGATTTCTTAGCTCTTGCGTTTCATCCACCTCACGTTCCTTTTTTACATTTTCAGGCCGAGAAAGCCTTCATGGTGGCCCGAGCTCTTGTTCGAGATATGCGTGATATTGTTGAGTTCCAACAAGTGAAGCTGAAGGAGATTCGGGGTCAGCTCGAGAGGGTGCCCAGGGAAGATGTCCACTTCTTGGAGCTGGCAACCCAGGAGCACAAACTGTTGCAGGTAAAGGACGAACGTCCAGATGTGTTGCTTTCATCGATGCTGTGATAGACCCATATCCTTGCGGATCGCCACATTTGAAAATGTCCCACAAACATCCAGTGTTAACTTGGAGCTGTTGGTAATTACAGCACACCATGTAGTCGAAAATCATGCTAGTTTCAGTATGAATGGAAAGTCGTTTGAGTTATTGTGAGAATGTCCATAAGTTGACTGTAAACCTGCCAAATGCATGGGCACTTTACAGGCTTTACCTCTCCCAGTGCACATTTGGTAAAGTGCTTCGAGCATACTCTTCATAAGCGTAATTTCACACACTCGGCGTAAGCGCATCAAGGTAACGTGCTCTGCCATTAATTTGTAATAATCAAACACCGCCATCATTAAGCAGCGTCTCTTCACATGCACCTGTATCTACTTCACGCACATGCATGTTTGTGTGCACACATGCTGCACTTGAACACTTTCTACGTACCCCTGGCGTGACATATGCGTGCGTAACAACCACTGCCAGTCACTTGTTCTCATATCGAGCAGGATGCTGCTAAGTTTACCAGTGCCTTCATTTACACAAGTACGTAGGATGATGCACATGATTAATTTAATTATAGGATAATATAATAAGCAACTAAAAATATGATAGTGATAATATTTTAAATATTTTCTTTCCCCAATGCCCAAAACATCCACCCAGCCTTGTCCATGCGCCACGGACATTAAACGCGAGCCCATTCTGAAGCTTGTGCGCTTCCTTATCGCTACACCTAATGTAGTCTACTTGCTTGTGTATGCGGAGGGAGGTGTTGGGTGCAGCATTCAGAACCTAGACGAGCACTCACACACCTTTTGCTGCTAAGATGTAATCTAATGCATCCTACTCTCCATCAACATTTTGGCGCGTGCATCTAACTGATCTACCACTAAAGCTGAGGCAATCTCTTGATTTCTGCATTCGGTCTTGCTTCGTTCAAAGCAACATTTTTAGGAAGGAAATAATCTAGTTCAGGTTGAAGCATCTGGCCTAACCCGTCTTCGCTATAAAGAGTGTTTGCCAAAGTGTTTTATTGCGGGTTTGACATATCCCGGATAGCAGGTCTAAGTCCAGGGGCAACCATAGTTAGGCTCCGGATCCACAAATGAAAAGTGCATAGCCCCCTTGCTGATGACTCTTATGAAACAACTGCCCAGTGGTAAGACGGAATTCATAAGGGAGTGATTCGAAAGGAATGTTTCACTTTTTACAATGAAAACACCAGAGACATTCTCTTTACGGTGCTCACAGATAAATCCTGGGTAACCCAGTGCAAGATGAGTCACATCAGGACTGCTCAGCCCCAAAGAATTGTTGAACTTTTCAAGGCCCTGAAAAGAAATGTGGGAACTCCTGGTGCTCTCTGGCAGTCAGTGCCCCCGTGGTAGACGAGATCAAGGCAAGCGATGATATTACTAGCAGGTGCACCAATCAAGAGTATAGGTTTAGTACAGCTAGTCCTTGAACTATTCCCCATTCCACTGCGAGGATATATCCCACCACCAACTAGACCCTCAAGGCAGTGGTAAAGAGCAGACCAGGCCCACAACGGTTCTGGCAGAGGGCTGCTTACCTCAACGGAGGTGGTAACAATGGGAGGCTGTGGGGGCAGCATTGGGTGGTGGAGGGGGGAGCAGGCAGTGAGGGTGGGCATAAGGGCTTAGCCCACTGGCAGATGGATCATAGCAGCAGAGGCAGTCCCAACATGGAATCCGGATCCAAGGCCAGGCTCCGGTCCAGAAGCAGAAACAGGAACGCTGTTGTCTCTCGGAGGAAGTGTTCGCTTGCCACAACACAACATTTAACAGCTATGTTGGTGATGAACAGACTCTGTTAGGTCCCACGCCAGCGAGGCTGCAGTGCGGTCTTTCTTTGCTCCATGTGTATCTACACCCAGTCGCCAGGCTAGAGGGCGTGGCAGGCCTTGGTTGGATACCCAGCTATGGTTGCTTGACTCTGCGAACAGAAACTGGAGGGACCATAGTGCTAGTGGCAGGGCATCGGGCCATTTCAGTTGGATTTCTGAGCATATTTTTTCTATCTTCTTCTTAGGGGTGCCATTGCTCCTTTCTACTTTGCCTCCTCTTTATGGGTGATAGGCACAATGGCAATGCTGGTGTATCACCATCCAGCTAGAGCCTTGCAAACTGCAATACTGCTGACATGAAGTGCGTTCCACAGACACTTGAGATCCAGTTCGGTACGCTGAACCAATAACTTAGCTATTGTATTGGCATGTGTATGGGCACAGGGGTACACTTCCACCCATCCTGAAAACATACACACAATTACCAAAACATAATGGGTAGATAGCACATCTTGCCATCTGGAGAAAATCCATTTGAAGATGCACAAAGGGGCATCAAGGGGGAAGGTGAGCAGCTGGGTGGTCTTAATACCCTTTCTGGCAGTATGGGACAGACAGAATGGCATTAGTTCTGGGCTATAGAAGAAAAGAAAGGTGCATACCATATGCAGCAAGCACAATACTGTCTCTCCATACCTCAGTGTCTGTTTCTTATTTCTGCTTGATCCAAGACACTTTCAGTAGCTACCTCTTGCAGTTGAGACACTTCTTTCAATGAACGCATGGGAAATGAACTAGTTCTCACAATATACATAGCAACATCAGCTGTTTTAAACAAGGTAGCATTTTTAGCGGCTGAATGAATTAGGGTGTTATCCCTTGAGAAATCTTCAGAAGGATGTTGGTGCGCGACACACTTTACATCTACCACCTTCTTGGGTAATTGCAATGCATCTAGAAGGTTTTCATCATGCTGGTCATTCTTGACAGAGGTTCCGGCAGACATTAAGAGCCCAAAGTCATGCATCACTCCAAACGCAGACTGTCATTCTGTACACACAGGCTCAATCTTTGGTTAGGAGGCAAGCTCTGGTGAGAGCAGCGAGCCTCACATCGGTGAGCAGATTTCAAATTTGACAAACTGCAACTTTCCACAATTTGATACACAGTACATACAGCATAACCAACAATTAGGACACCATCGTGATGCCTGAGACATGATCCGACAACAAAATACATGAATTCACAGTTAGGAATGGGCACATGTGTGAAATTAACACAGGGTTTGGTCACATGAGATGCTATGAGGATATAGTTGTAGGGCTACCCCCTCCTCACTATTATTAACTATGCAGGGTTCAGGGCTGGGCACCGGATCAGGGTGATATGGAAAGACAGCAGTAGAATTTCATACCGGCATAATTGGGCCGTAGAGAGGTGTTGGGGTTTTCATCTCGAGGAGAAGCACAACCGCTGAATGAGGCAGAACAACAGTTGGGACAGGACTCCACACAAAACGTTCCGATGCTTGGACAAGATTTGCAGAATCAACCACAGACCGTAAACATGGTGGGAGCCCAGCCGTGATTGGGTCTAGAGTTGAAGAATAATAGGCTATGGGCGTGTTCTGATCTCCATGACTCTGAACTAACACTCCATGCGCAAATCTGTTACGTTCATGACGGTACAAAGTAAAAGGGTTTGCATAGGTGTCTCTAAAGGAAGGCCGATGTTATGCTTGTTTAATCTTTACAAAGGTGTTTTTGGCTTCAGTAGATCACTGCACGGATTCAGGGGTATCGCTTCTGATGTGATCTTGTAAGAGCTTTGCCAGTTTGACATTGAGCATAACCCACTGTCTGCAATGCCCAACCATGCCAAGAAAAGTACGTACTTGGGAGAGAGTTATGGAGAAAGGCAATTAACGAATGGCTTCAGCTTGATCATAGGACAGGTGACGTTTACCAGCAGAAATGTCATGCCCAAGGTATTGCATTGTAGGGAGGCAGAACTGCAACGTGTCCATTGAGACCTTATGCCCTTTATTAGTCAGTTTGGGGAGGAGGTAGATGGAGTCCAAATCGCAGTGATCTAGGATAACAGATACCAAAAGTAAATTATCATCATATTGATCTAAAGTGGAACCCCAGGCAAAGACCAACATGACCAGATCTTTCTTCAGGGCTTGCGAAGAGATTGAAGGGAACTCTGAATCCTAGAAGAAGGCAGGTCCACGAACGTTGAGACCCTTGGAACGAGAATGAGAAGAGATGCTGAGTCTCTTCATGCATGGGGATGGAAAAGAAAACAGAACAGAGATCAGCCACTATACATCATTGGGTGTCTGCATGGATGCAAGAAAGGATGCTGGAAGGGTTGGGGACCACAGGGAAGTTTGGGTTAATCGCATTATTAATCTCCCTAAGATCTTGGACAAATCTTCTGAGGACCAACTCTAATCTTTACTGGTTCCTTTGATGATATGTACCCCACATCATTGGCCCCTATGGATAACGGTGTGGGTGATACCTGTGAAAGCATTTCAGTTAAATCGAGAGATGTAGCTGATTTATTCACATCATTTTGGCACTTTGTGCTCTCACACAGTAGTGCAAGCACTACATTTTCTTGCTGTATGGAGTATATTTAGGACCACACCATCCAGAGCACAAACTACAGTCTAGTTTGATTTGAAGGAAATATCTCTCGCTCGTAAGTTAGCTGGGGAAGTTGGGTTAAGCAGAATGGAATGTTTATCGCTAATGGGTCCTAGGGAGATGGGCACGGGGTCAGAAATATGGTGAGGAACTTGTTGGTTAAAATTACCGACGGCATCTATGGACATGCCTGAGAGGGGTAAAGTGGGGAATTCAGAGGTTTTTAGAGCTGTGTCAATAAGACCGGTAACATCCTAGCATTAGTGAGACAATTTAGACAGGCGCCCTTTTGATCTACTTTCATTAAAGTATTCATGACACAGTAGGAACCTCTTGGGTTGTCCTAAAACTCAGGGCAAGAATGTTGTGTAATCTGATGAAATTCATGTTTGTTGGCGATACCTTGTACCCTAGATGCAGTATTGGAACAATCTTGCTTCCAGTGTCCTAGCTGGTCGCAAGCAAAACATGAATCTCCCACTCCCAGAGCTTCACCCATTCCCCTTGCGTTCCCTCTCCCACCTCCCTGTCCCATCCTTCCCTCTCCCCTTTGTGGGACTCTATGTCCCGTTGACCGTTCTCTGCATGTTTTGCAGCTTCAATGAGAAACTTTAATTCAACATTCTATTTTTCGTTCATAGGAGGCCGTGCAGTGGTTCGCTACTGTCCCTAATTCAGGCAGCTTCTTTGTCTGACATTCGATACAGATGGTCATCCCCTGCTTTCTAATATTCAGTAACAATCCGTGTGTAAAAGCGACCCCTACAGCTTCTTGAGCCATCTCTGTTGGACAAGGTATATGCTACAGTACCTTTCAAACACATCCTTGGGACTACCCATAAGGTCAGCCGGTGCTCCACCCTTATTTGAACAGTTTGAGATCTTAGTCCAGGCAGCTTTTACCTGACACACATCTGCAGTAGGGGGTTCATGTCTTCCCAAGTTGGTCTGTATACTTTGAACTCACTCTGCAGCTGCTCTCGGCACTGAGGGTTCTCTCTAACGTTGAAGAATGTTTTCTTAATGCTCATATAAGCAGAGGGGGCCCAAGGAACAGTCTACCCATCCCCCAGTTCCTCCCCTCCCCCTCGCCCCTGGCCGCCTTGTAGTCACACAAGGGAAAAAGAGCAGAAGAGGAAGGGTCCTCATCGTCGGGGTCACTTGAGTGGGGTAGATGGGATATGTCTTCTAGATCTTTCAGTGTTTGTCTTAAACATTCTAAGGTAATGGTGAGGCTGTGTTCTCAGGGGTTCCTATGTAGGGGTGACCAGACGTCCCGGTTTTCCCCGGACGGTCCCGGTTTTCGGAGCAGTGTCCCGACACTTTGCTCCAAATTACAGAAATGTCCCGGTTTTTGTGCAGTGCCCGGGTTAAACAGAGAAATTTCCCAGTTTTTAAATAGTGTCTCGCACCGAGACACTGTTTAAAAACCGGGACATTTCTCTGCTTACTTCGCACAGGGGCTCAGACGGGTCTCTCTATTGGGCTCTCCATTTTTGCCCTCAGGATGAAAAAAAAATCTTACCGCTGCAGCAATACCACCCTTCACTGCCTTCAAAGAGATCCGTTATAGTTCTTTCACAGTCGCATCATTCCAGAACTGAAGCATTTTCAATGTTATGTACAACGAAGCCAAAGTTTTTGCTTATTTATCTTATGCAGCTAACAACAACTGACAAAGCTAATAGTCCTGGCTTGTTGAAGGTATATTGTTACATGTTGTATTATTTATCTGAATACAATGACAGAAGCAGCAAATTTTTCGGGTGGGACACTATGGTAAGCATAGATTTTATAGTTTGTGTTTTAAGCCTTTAAGCCACGCCCTTAATTACATCGGTCACGCCCCTTTGAGCGACCCACCCCCCAGTTTTTTCATCTCACTTAAAGCCTGGGTACTTCTAGCATGTCACTTTGTCTTTGTAGAGCGCTGTATGGGACTTCAGTGCGCTGCCTTGTTTGGGAGTCCTGGGAGGGCAGAGAGTGCATGAGGTTGAAGGGAGTGTGGGGGAAGCCTCGGGTGTCGTGCGTGACGAGTGGTGATATGGTCAAGTTACTGCAGCCTCCAAACATGTATTACATCTGAAGGCCCTGTGTGACGCAGAAGCGGTGAGACGTCTACGTGTGCGGTTGTCTCATGGGACATGGTTGGGTGAGATACACAGGGTCAGAGGCGAGCTCTGCTTGCTGTGACCTACAACACGTCCGTGCTGTAGTACCCTTCTCCGCACTACTCAGACCACCTACCTGGGAGGAAGCCTGGACGGTTCTACCAGACGACCAGAAATGCTGGCTTGTAATTGGACAGTAACTGTCGCGGAAGAAAGGCACTCCCCAAAATGCACTCAGGGAAATGTTTTTAAGCGCTATGATGTCATGGGTTTTATCACAGCAAAGAGTGGACGCAAACACAGTGCCTAGAGGTATTTTTAAAGCTTCTCAACAGGAGACACTGATGTACGACAGCAGCGTGCACAGAGCGGACATCACCAGTAACATACTGCATCTATTTTAGAGTTAGCCTTGTACCTGAGAAATGCCACAGTCCTCCCCCCCCCCCCCCTCATCTCAGAGGCACAGACAGGCCTATAGTCACAGCCCATCCCACACTTCAGAAGCACCGACAGGCCTTCTCTCAGCCCTCCCCTCATCTCCGAGGCACAGACAGGCCTTCTCTCATCCCTCCCCTCATCTCTGAGGCACAGACAGGCCTTCTCTCATCCCTCCCCTCATCTCACAGGCACAGACAGGCCTTCTCTCATCCCTCCCCTCATCTCACAGGCACAGACAGGCCTACCTCCTCAGCCCTTCCCACATCATAGTGCCTTTTGTCTCCCTTTCTCTTCCTTCTTCCCCTTCTCAACGTCTGGCATGGGGCAAGCTTTTTAGCCATTTTTGCAAGTTACTAGTTTGGAGGACGTTCTTGGCATTGTTAAAGCAAAAACCCAACATCCTATAATGCACATGCTGTTAGCTTAAAAATCCATTGCTGTCTGTGTCACACATCTGATTTGTCGTCTGTAATTCTTCATCTGTGTCTGTGGAGGTGGCTGTCATTGTAGTCCTTTTTCTATGTCTATGACAGCTGTCAAATAGTCCTACTTTTATGTCGACGGTTACTGCAAATGGTAGTCCTACTTCTATGTCTATGAACTGTCCCGGTTTTTTGTTTTGAGAATCTGGTCACCCTATTCCTATGTTCTGTAACAGTTCATGTGTGCGCCCTGGATCGATCCACGGTAGTGGAGTCTGCCTCCTGTCTAGACACTCGTACCCCTCTACCTGGGACTTTACTGTCAATCATTTGTATTACAGTGCTCGCTTATACGTTACCTCCTTGTGCTCCAGTCTCTGGGGGTCTCTCAGGCACTACTTTTTCCCGGGGTTATCAGCAGCTTCACCCCCAGCCTCTTCAGCTGGCAAGGAGAACATATCCAGTAAATCAATCTTTCTTGGGTCCTCACTTTCTTTCCCCTTTTCCTGTGGTTTAGTGATCTTGGGGATAGATATGGAGGCGGCGGACTGATCATGGAGGATAGATATGGAGGCAGCGGACTGATCATGGGGGATAGATATGGAGGCGGCGGACTGATCATGGGGGATAGATATGGAGGCGGCGGAGCAGTAGCCCTAACTCTGTTCCTAAGGTGCCTCATTTGGTACTCTAGTTTCCTCTAGGTGTTTTTCATCCCTCGGACTTGGGATTCATACTTGCGCGCCTCCTCATGCCATTGGAGGAAGAGTGACCATTGCTGAGCATCTGTTTCGTTCTTTGTATCCTTCAGTTTCTTCGGCAGGTTTGCTAATCTTTCTCTGTCAGCGTTACCGTGTTCATGAAAATACTTCTTCCCATCCTCATTAGTGAGTCCCACCCACGCTTGTAAAAATACCTTCTCGTGCCTTTATTGTACTGATAGCGCACAATATGGGCAGGAGTTCCTTTCGGTGGGGACTCCCTGTGTCTAGATTTTCCGGCCTCCATCACTGTTCTTCACAGTTCACACGGTTAACAACAAGAGGGGTCTGCAGGCCTTATGCCTGGAAACTCATCCCTTGGAGGGAGGTAGGGAATGAAACGGTACAGGGTTTCCTCAGTTATAATTCTTCTTCCTGATTCCATAGGGGGCTGAGAAGGTATTGTACACTTTTTTTTTTTTTAATTATCTGTTTTGTTGATTTTTTTTCTAAAATTAAACTTAGTGAGTATTGCAGCTGGATATATCAATTGTTTACGCAGTCATCACAACAATCTCACTTGCATTCCCTCTGTTTTCACTGTACATTAAACAAATCTAACAATTACATTTCCCAAGCTTATCTGGATCCCAGGTCACGTGATTCCATATAATGTCCCCTGCCGGGTGTCCAGATGTAGGTGTTGCTTCTATGTATGGGGGGTGAGGTGAGGAGGCTGTCACCTGTGAAGGCATTGTACACTCGCACTCAAAGAACCCCTTGCCTTTGTGTGCTTTCCCCTTCAGTCAACACCCAGCGGGGCTCGTGAAGGTGCTGGTTCAGAGGGCCTCTTTCTCTCACTTCTTTATCCTTCAAAGTTCTGTGCTTCGGGTCCTGGCACTCCTACCCGTCTTACCTGTTACTGTACTATTTCGAGCCCACTTGCCATTAGTTCACACACTTCTTTTCACGGGTCGTCTCCCAATCCTACCTACTTATCAATTATTTTCATTATCGTTGCCTACCCGGACGACATTTGTGTGCACTGTTTTTAACAGTACCCTGGTCATGAAACAATACAGGCCAGTCAGAGTAAGCAAGCGAACAGACTGTAAGCTCAGTTAGATTTTACATTTTGTTTCAGAGTGCTCACGCAGCTTTGCCAATTCCCCAGGTACAGTGCTGGGCCCTGTTGCACCCTAGATCCCCTGAGAAAATTCAGTTCTTCCTTGTCTTTGGTATGTGGGGTCTGATCCAGCGCGCTCCATTGTGGAGTAGTTTTCCCGCTTGACCGTGCACCATCTGTTAAAATTAAACACAACACTTCGGGAAACCTAAAGGTCTAAATGCGATTAATGTAAACATTGCAAAACCCCTAGCAAAAAACATAAAGTGACTATTGTCATTTCAACCGACCAGAGATCTCGCTCAAAAAGTCACTTGGAGCATGTAAATCTAATCTGTATAAAATGGCTTATGTACACTTCTCTCAGTATAAATCTATGGCGCATAAACATGTGACAGAAACTGTTACTTTAACAAAACTATCTAAAGGATAGGAGGCAGAATCTTCTCATGGAGAGAGCGCGAGAAGACCTGAAGTCCAAGATAAAGGTACATGAACCTAGCGCTGAAATCATTATTGTCTGAAAGTCCCGCTTCTGTTTGCCAATATTGAAAGTAAGGCTGCACTTTACAGCGAGGTGCAGGACGTATGCGGATGTATAGGCCTATGGGAATCATGAAACGTAGCATGCATGTTAAAGGTGAGGAACACTTCAGGTTCATATAAAAACAATGTCCTAATGTAATCTATCCGTTCAGAGGGTGACATGCATGTGCAAGGAAGCATGAATATTTAAGGCACCAGGAACACATGGCTGTGTTTCCTCAGAAAGCGGGCACCCTCGCCTTTGTATTTAGACAGTTACTTCAATGTAGGTAGTAAATAAACCCAATTTCCATCCAACCAAGGTTGGTTCCAGTCATGAATGTGGCTTGTGTCTGCTGCCACCTCCCAGGGTCACCCTTTCACAGCATCTATTGTACATGCACTTTGTAAATCAAACCAAACATCTGTTTGTTCGCAAGAAATTTAACAAAAATACTTCTTGTATTATTGTAAATGTTTTATTAGATTATGGCTGCCTGCTTAATCATTTATCCAGACAGGTTGGAGGCCAGCAGTGCTCGCCTTACGGAACTGCAGATTTCGTATAGCGTTTCTCTGATTCTTCTTTGGGATTTCTTTGTGGTCATTTGTCCCAGTGTAAATGCCATCCATGCATAGGTTGTGGCTCAGGTGTGGGCATTGTTTGTCAATCTGAGCATATTCCTAATGCATTTTAAATCAGCAGGTGGGTTGTCTGACAGTTAAATGGCAGAGGACAGAATGCATAAAATGTGTTTGCCTCCAAGAACAAAGTTTAGATACCATTGGTAAGATAAGTTATAGTTTAAACTGTTAACTCTTTGATGTCAAAATCCCATCCTGCAGCATTTTGGCCGTTACAAATGCGCGGTGCTTAGAGGTTCGGTGCTACTGTCCAGATTAAAAACCTGTTTCGGTGATTAGTTCGAGTGTGAAAACAAAGAGATGGTTTGTCCTCTGTAGACACATTTTCATTTTGCAGATAAATTGTTTGCTTTCCCTTCCGCATGTCTGCTTTAAGTTGTCTTGTGTTTTCCACAGGAGGAAAAGCGCGTCAGAACTTCATATGCGAACGCAGAGGACTCAGAACGGGAGAAGTTCGCCCTCTTTTCAGCTGCCGTCAGGGAGAGCCACGAAAAAGAGCGAGCTCGAGCCGAAAAGACTAAAAACTGGTCCATCATCGGCTCGGTGATAGGCACCTTCATTGGGGTCATGGGCTCAACATACATTAATCGGGTCCGGCTAAAAGAGTTGAAATCGCTACTTCTGGAAGCACAAAAAGGACCAATCAACTTGCAGGAAGCGCTTCACGAACAGGCCACCACGTACAAACATCAGCAAAAAGACCTCAGTAATGCCATTTTGAGGCTACAGCACCTGATACAAATGGGGTCCGGTGCTGAGGGGATCCCGTCAACTGACGACCCTCTTATAGTCGAAATAAGTAAGCAGACAAACTACTCAGAAGAGATTCATAGAGCCATAGAAAATCTTCAGAAGCAGGTGAGCGGTTTTGGAAAAAGTTTAAGTAAAGTGTCTTCTGAGGTACAGAACATGAAGGCTGCACTTGAAAAGACACCAGTGGAAACAGCTCACCCAGTTATTTTCGTAGGGGAAGAAAACGTGCCTTTCACTGTGAGTGATGTGATGCTGGAACTGGTAGACACGAAGCAGTGTCTGGAGTCCCGGATTAATGGGAACTTTCGCTTCACCACTGCCATGACCTGCACATTCTTTGCCTTCACTGTCTCTGCGCTGTACATGATGCTGAAAGGATCCTAGAACTTACTGTGTGTCCCTTTAGAAAGTAATGCCAATAAAATGCTTTCTAGATTATTGGGAAGAATCTTTTAATGCTTCGTTCACCCAGGAGTTTGGTGACCAGCCTCGTTTCTCTCAACTCCACCGCCTCCTTCTTTGTGACTCATCATTGCTGGCACCACGTAGGTTTGTCTTAAAGGGTCTGGTTTGAAAGGCTTATCGATTCCTCATTGCCAATCCATATTCTTTGAGTGATGCTAATCCTTCAGTTGTATTGAACAAGGGAGGTGGCTAATAGAAATGTGAAATTGGTGGACTCTGGAACTGCCTTCCACTAGTTTAATAGGCTGGATCCAGGCAATTCTTGGCACCTTTTGGTTGATATAAAATTAGATCCTCCTCTTTGGCGTAATGGGTGTGTTTTAGTGTTTAATTGTATTAAGTAACAGCAGGAGACCGGTGTTGTCACCTGAGGTTCTCCACTTGACCTCATTGTGCAATCCAGGATAATTCAATTGAGCTCACTGGAATGCTTTCCTCATTTGACACGCGTCGGAGGCTTGGAAATGTGATAAGCACCAAGTCAGTTTTTAGAGGCTAAATAAATTCTAGGATGTTGTGTTATTCGATGATTTATAAGTCCATGTGCTAATACGATGTCCTGATCATACCCAACACATCAACCGTTGAGCCTGCAGACTGCAACTACAGACGTATGTTCTCCCGAAGCCCCAGCCTGGCAGCCATCAGAAAACCATGTGTTCCCCCGATGACCAAACAAAAAATGTTGTTCAGAGCGAGTACTTCCCCTATGGAATTTTAGGGCAACATAAGTGCATAGAAAAATACAATATAGGGGTGAAATTTGAGGAATTTGGTCGTTTGTAAAAAGGTGGGAAGAATACGTTTGATGGTAAGTTAAAGGGTGAGGAAATTTAGGAAAGAAACATGGAAAGGGTAGGCATGGCATCAGCCTGCCCTAATAATGGGTACGTTTGTTGATGTCAGCCCAAATACTGAGTACCCAAATCCGTGGTACTCATCGTGCCTGCCTTAGAAGGTGAGGTGACTTTGAGACATATTAAAATTTGTGACGTTCACAATACACCATGATCTCTGCAGTGGATGATATTGTCTACTGAGCTTTGCCTTTTTTTTTTTTAGTCCCAGATATAGGACACCGGCGTTTCAGAATCTTGTTACATTTCTTAACTCTGATGAGTAGCGCATCGTTCCAGTATTTTGGTAAGTGAAACACTGGTTACATTTCAATGTGCCTATCTTGGACGAGATTTCAGAGGTTCTTGGGTTTCCTTTTTAGATTGTGTTGGTCTGCGGTGCCTTTTAGAGACACTCCCCTTCCCACTTCCGAACTGGTTTGCAGAGTGTGAATGGGGAGGAGGGGGTTGTGGTCCCAAAATAAATGAAATGTTGATCATTTGCTCATCTGTCTCTCTGAAGTTTCATCACGATACAGTTTGAAAGTGTTTTAGACACTTTGAAAGAAATATCAGCCCTTCCAATGCCTCTGTGGGAAGATGGTCTAATTTTGCAGCCTCTTCAGAGGAGCGATAAATGTTTCAGTCCTTACAAATTGCTCCTTTTCAATCCTGTGATAAGCTCATAATATACGTAATGCTGTTGACAATGTGAGAAAATTAGCTTCAATGACTTAACTAGCGTACGGATGTAAATCTAGAATCTATGCAATAATGAACTGGAAAAGAAAGTACTGGTCACAGAGTCATGAAGGCATGTCACCTGCAAGAGCAAAGGGACCTCTGCAGTGGTCTGTATTTTAGATGAATGTGTTTACAATGTATTTATTCATCTCCTTCATGCAAAAAGAACAAATGATGGACGGAATGCTGAACAATGCAAACATTCACCCCCAGCCACAGATCTGGGTTTAATCCATCGTTCTTTTGCTCACCACGCCACCTCAGTTTCGACCCGGTCACATGCAAATCAGTCGTGACCCTGCTCCCCATGGGAACAGTGCAGTCCTAACTGCCAAGCCAGGTCCTACTTGGACCGAAAACAAGCATCCTGGGACCAGTTTCAGGATATCACCCCTCATCAGCCAGGCTAGCTTGACTCCAGTGGGTCCCTTGCTTGCTGTGCACCTGGGAGCAGGGTCAAGACTGATTTGCATATCGATGGGTCCAACCTGGGGTGGCATGGTGAGCATAAGAACAATGGATTAAACCCAGATCTCTTGACTGGGGTGAGTGGTTGAAAAGTTTCAGCACTCCGTCCATCATCTTGTTGTGTTTGCTATGTTCGCTGTAAGTGTCCAAGGGTCTGCCCAGACGTGGGTCCCTTGCTTGCTATGCCACAGGATTCAAGCTAGCTTGGCTGATGAAGGCTGATACCCCGAAACCGGTCCCAGGATGCTGGTTTCTGGTTCAGGGAGGACCTGACCTGGCAGTTCGTGCCGGACTGTTCCCATGAGGAGATGGGTCAAGACTGATTTGCAGTTGCCGTTGTGTTGCTTGTCCCCTCCCTCCCTTCTCTTGCTGTGAGTCGTGTTGCTTGCCTACTCCCACCCTCCTCCAGTTGTCAGTCGTGTTACTTACCCCTGCCACTCCCCTCCTACTGTCTGTTGGCCCCACCCGCCATAACTCAAACAAAAATTATTATGCGTGCAGCCCTTACAGCAGCTTAGCACTTTTTTCTCTTCCTACGGCTACATCATTGCACTGAACGAAGCGCTGTGTAAAACCATATATAAATAGCACATTTACCATTAATGAGCCGATCAGTAAGATCCCATTCTTGCACAACAGTACAGAGCTTTATATTCATACTAAACCAAAGTGGTCAAATTTGCATCACACAGTTGACACTATCAATCAATTAATCAAGGGTTTGTTAAGCACAAACTACTCACCCGAAAGGGTCTCAAGGCGCTGAGGGGGTGGGGGAGGGGCGCGCAGCTCCTGGAAGTTCACGATGATTCATTGAAGAGCCAGGTCTTGAGGTCATTCAAGAACTTGGAGAGTGTTGGTGTCTGGCGGAGGTGGAGAGGGAGGGTGTTCCATGCCTTGGCCGAGAAGAAGGAGAAGGAGCAGCCTCCTGTTCTGGTCTGCTTGATGTGCGGCACCGTCGCAAGGGAGAGCTGGGCTGAGCGAAGGGATCTTTGGGGTGCGTGGAACGAGAGGCAGTGGTTCATGTAGGCGGGTCCGGTGTTGTGGAGGGCTTTGTGGGCATGGGTGAGCAGCTTGAAGGCGATTCTCTTCTTGGCGGGGTGCCAGTGTAGTGTCTGCAGGTGTTGGGTGATGTGGCAGTTGCGCGGTATGTTGAGGACTAGTCTGGCGGAGGCGTCCTGGAGTTTGCGGGTGAGGCTCTTGTTGATCCCGGCGTAGAGTGCGTTGCCGTAGTCCAGTCTGCTGCTGATGAGGGCGTGGGTGACGGTTTTCCTGTGTTCAAGGGGGATCCAGTTGAAGGTCTTTCGTAGGAGATGGAGGGTGTGGAAACAGGAAGAGGTGACAGCGGGGCACTAGGGTCTTTCGGCAGCATGTGTGCGGTTTCTGTCCATCGCAGCCCCAAGTGGTCCGGTCATAGTTCCATACCAGAAATAGGACTTCCCCAGTAGTATACAGTTATAGTGTTTATGCCACCAAACCCTTGAGAGCAAGTTATGACTGGACTTGTTTCCAATGTTTAAGACTATCACGCTAATGACATTCCACACATTTTTATCCACAGAATCGCAACTAAAAGTAAAACAAATCCTAGTCCACCCTGGAAGGTGTTGACAGATTGGAGCTTCAGCAAAGTCAATGGGTCTTGCCTACGAGAGACCTATTGGCTTTGTCAATGTACGTAGTCCTGTCGTACAGCAGTATGGCTGAAAGATTAAAAGAAAAGAAAAAGTGCTGTGATGTAGCCAGAGGCTGTGGTACGTAATAGCACTTTCAGCCATTTTTTATTTTATTTATTTGGTGTTTTCTATAGCGCGAACATGACCCTGCGTAGGGTATCAGAGCGCTTTACAATTGCATTTTCAAAACCATTTATGTTTCCAAGTCATCAGTTGTTGTACCATGATTAGAACTAAACATTAAGCTTAATATACGTATATACAATCCCACAAAGGGTTAATGATCGAGAGGTAGCAAGAATACGATCATGACAGGTCCGTAGACAATAGCTAGACTGTTGAAAATTAAGGGAGATATTTCCTCATATAGAACGATTTTGCTTCCTTTTTGAATGCCGCGATGGATGGGATTCTTCTAATGTCAGGCGGGAGAGCGTTCCAGATTCTAGGAGCTGCACCGGAGAACGCTCGGTCATAAGTTCTTTTCTTACAAAAGCGAGCCGGTTTCAGTAGTGGGTCTGCGTGGCTCCTGGAGAACCGGCACCCTCCTGATAGAGTGAGTTTCTGGACTAGGTAACCTGGTGTTTTGTAATGTATCGCTTTGTGAGTGATGCATGCCAACTTGAATTGAACTCTTGCTTCGAAGGGCAACCAGTTGAGTGCTTTCAAATGAGGGGAGATATGGTCGAATTTTTGGGATCCAGATATTAGTCTTGTGGCTGCATTAAGACAAGCTTTCAGTGGGGCTGTTGAGATCTTGGGGAGCCCGGCCAGAGTTGTGCATCCATACTCTATCCTTGATATGACCAATGCCTGAACTGCTGTTTTCAGATATGACTTATTTAAGAACGGTTTTAGTTTTCTAAGGTAGCTTAAATGGAACCGGGCATTTTTTGCCATCGTGTTGATATGTGCTAACATGTTCAGATTTTTGTCCAGTATAATTCCCAAGGATTTAGTAGAGTCAACAATCTTCGGAGTACACTTTAAAACCGTGATTAGGTTGGTCCATTCTACTATATTTGATGTGCTTTTCTGGGGCGTAATAAGCAGGAATTCGGTTTTATGAGGGTTAAGCTTCAGGTGGTTGATGGTTAGCCATTGGAGGGTTCTCATTAGTGCCTGGTTCATGGTACTTATCTCTTCTGTCGATGTGACTTTGATGTACAGCTGAGTGTCATCTGCGTACATGTGGAAAGAAATGTTTGCTTTTTGTAATATATCCGTGAGTGGTTCTACGTATAGATTAAATAACGCCGGAGATGGTGTTGACCCTTGCGGAACTCAGATTGTATTTCTGGTTGAACCTGACAATGCTTGGTTGACTATGAATTTTTGCGATCTGTTCTCAAGAAAGGAACTAAACCATTTTAGGACTGTTCCCTCTAGCCCCATTCTGTTTTTCATGCGATCCAGTGTTTTAGCATGATTTACCGTGTCGAAAGCCGACGAAAGGTCCAGCAGGATTAGGAGACATGTTTCGTTATGGTCGAGGGCAAGTAAAGCGTCATCCACGATGTGCAGAATTGCTGTTTCTGTGCTATGGTTTGGTCTGAATCCTGATTGGAAGTCATTTAACAGATTGAATTCCGAAATGTGAAGGCTCAATTGATGTTGCACACATTTTTCCAGGACTTTGGCAAGGGAATGTTTGTTACTGGTCTGAAATTGTTGGGATCAGAGGGGTTCTCTGTTGGTTTTTTTAAGAGTGGAGTGACTTGCCCAGTTTTTAGGCAGACCGGTATTTGGCCTTGTGTCAACGAAGCATTGATGACCTTTGTCCATGACGGGATGAGCAGATGGTTTATAGAAGACCAACACTTTGCAGGTAAAGGATTGTTATAGTGATTGTTAGGTTTAGTGGTCGAAATGATCTTTGCAATGTCTAGTTCACTGACAGGCTTAAATACTGACCATCGAGCATTGTTTTTTGGTTTTTCTAATTCTAGTTGAAACTGATGTTCATCTAAGGTACTCTTACCGCTTTCAAGGTCTTCGGCTGCTTTTTTGAGCTCCCCTCCAATGAATTTGCTTTGTCTGTAAAGAAGGAGGAGAAATCTTCACTATTTAAGATTGTTTTTATAGTGGCTGGTGCCGATTTGGCAGATTTATTGGATTGATCTTTTAGTAGATCGAATAGTTTCCTTGGTCTGTTTATTGCATTATCCAGTTCTTTCCTGAAGAAGTCTTTTTTTGACTTTAGAATGCTTTTATTGTAGGCTTTCCTGGACTGTCTCAGTTGGGTTAAGTGGGGCGATGAAGGGTAGTATTGTCGCCATTTTCGCTCTGAAAGTCTCAGTGAACGTCTTTCTTCATTAAGGGCACTATTAAACCAGGGTTTTTTGTCTTTGTCAGTGATCCTTTTGAATTTTAAAGTGGCTATGTCCTCAATAATGCTCGGCATTGTCTTGTTATAGTGCTTCGTGAGGTCACTGACGTCAACCATGCTCTTAGGTGGTTGCAGTTCTATTTCACAGCGAGCTGCGACGTTATCCATATTGATTCCTCTAGTGTCACGAGTCCATTTTTTGGGATTAATAGGTTGTGAGGACATTTTGGTTTTTATGAAGGGTATTTCGAAGGTAATGATGTGATGATCAGACCAATCGCAGGGGGTGATTACAATTTTATCGATAGCATTTTCTTTAGCTATGAACCAATCTAAGGTAGAACCTTTGGAGTGGGTAGGTAGATGACATCCTTGGACCAGCGAGTGATCTTCCAGGAAGGCTTTGAAAAGGGTGATCTGACTGTCAGTATGATCCTCCCAATGAAGATTGAAGTCTCCTAAGAAAATATCATTAGACTGCAGATTAGAGTTGGCAGTGATGATTTCTATCATCTGGTCTATGAACTTGGTCTTTTTACCCGGGGGTGGTAGAGTGCGTGGAGTTTACAGTTTTGGTTATCAGACGATCTTAAGGACATGCCCAGATATTCACAAGATTCTAAAGGGTCAGATTGTATTTTTGTGATGGTAATGTCTGATCTATGTATACAAGCAATGCCTCCTCCCGTTTTGTCACGTCTGTCCTGTCTCATAATACAGTAATTCGGGGGGACTAAAAGATCTAGGCATGGGGAAGAAGAGTCAGATAGCCATGTTTCTGTCAATATAGTTACGTCAATTTCTTGGTTTAGTAGGAGGTCGGCTAAGTCTGCAGCATGTTTTTTTGCTGACCGACAGTTGAGTAGTATGCAACGAATGTGTTTCTGTGGATTGATCATTGGCGAGACAATCTTGTCGGGAATTAATCACATTTTTTAGGTTGCTAAAATGTAGCCTTCTATTGTTAGGCTTAGCAGTTCTGCCAGCATTCGTTGGGACTGTTTGAATATTGTTTTCACCTATCTTAGTGGGAGTAGTGGGGGTTGGTTCATATGAAGACAGAAGGGTTTGGATCTCATTGTCTGTCAGGTAGCTGAGTTGCTTACGGGGGCGTAATATTCTGTGTGACGCAACCATTGGGGTAGAACGAAGTTTAAATTGTGTTTCATGAATGGATTTCTGTAGAACCTCCATTTTTGAAAGCCATTTTTCTGATAAGCACAACAGGTTCTTCATATCTCTAATAGCGAAAAGCATGGCTTTGTAAGTCTTGCTGGATTGCGGACTGAGATTATCAAATTCCCTATTATGTTGAGGGGCTCTAATCTTTTCAGACTCTATTTTAGGTTGAGTAATGGTGGGAAGTTGTGTGGGTGCCCCTGTTGGAATGCTAGCTTTGAATATCTCTGAGGGATAGGGACAACTGTTAAGATGTTTTGTGCATGTTTCTTTGTGACTAGAAACTGTTTCGCATTTCCCTGTGTCAGTCATATGCGTGCCTCTCCAGTTGACCTGGTCAACTTCTGTTGATTCCAACCTAATAACTGTTCCCGGTAGAGGGTTGTGATCAGTGTTAGGGCTTGGAAAGGAGCTAGAGTCACTGTGGTTAGCGGTGGATGATGTAGCTATAGATAGATGTGGGCTGTTACGCCTGTCTTTAGAAATACTGGCTTCCTGATTCAACTCTTGGTGCTCATTGGTGATTGTGCAATCTATCTCCATAGCTTGATTCGTCTGTTGGGGTTCTATCGTGATGAAGTTTTCAATCACGTCCGGTTGATTCCCATGTGGGACGATGGCTTGTGAATTCTTATTTGGTCGAATTCTTGAGGGGGGCTGTTAAGGACCTGAATTTTTAATGTTGAGAAATATTTGTCAAATCGTTCCAGGTCTTTGTTGGCAGCTTGAATGAGAATCGTGCCGTTTTTATAACAAGTTATGCTTAATGTTGCTCTCAGTTTTCGAGAGGGTGTTATTAGCAACTTAGTGCCATAAGGAATGTTTTTCGATTCCTGTATTTTCAGCGAGTTATTTAAGGTATTTAGCCATTTTAGAAAGTAAAGTCGTTAATAATCTCACCTTTTTTTATGTTGAAAGATGGGTCTAAGATTAGAGTTTCTGGGTTTCTTCTGAGTAGGTTATGTTTAAAAGTTTTGGAGGCATTTTTGGAGAGGTTGGGAGGGTATAGTTTTGAATATGAATTCCTTCCTTCAGGTTTTAGATGATGCCCTGACATGGTTATGATTAAAAGATTTTGTACCTTATTATTAAATCCTCTGTAATTAAGTTAATCTTATATCAGGAGGGTGAATAAGCAGGGGATCACGGCTGAAATGCTTCTGTAGGTATTGAGACTGCAGTACCTAGCTTCCTAAGCTGAATTAGGAGTCTATGGATCGGACTAGAATAAGGCTTACAATAAATGTCTCTCTATCTTAAAGTGGACTAATTGTCTAAACAAAAATGCAAATGTTAGCAATACCTTGCCCCCACCAAGATGGCTGCCATGAAAGCATCAGTCTGGAGCATAGTCCTATGCCTCTTTCACTGTACCTAGCTTCTCTGAAATGTAGTCCTCTGTTACTTTCTATTCACCAATCCCAGAAATGTAGTCCTCTGTTACTTTCTATTCACCAATCCCAGAAATGTAGTCCTTTGTTACTTTCTATTCACCAATCCCAGAGATTCTACCTGATTCTTTGTACCAACCTTGCCTTGTAGTCTTTAATTGTTTCCCTGCGACTTGATGAACGAAATTAGTCCTATCTCTGTTTCACTTGTTAAGCCATTTTGAAACGAGGCGCGTATGAAGATCAATGAACAAACCCAAAATGGTGAAATTGCACCACTCATCAGCAATTATTCTTGCATAAAGGAAACAGTTAAATGCCTGTGTGAAAGGGATGTCAAGTAACCAAGGCAATGTCAAGACACGAAAGTCTAGCTTCCCTAAGCACTTCCCAGGTCCACAGTCCGTTCCAAGTCTTTGACTGTGCCCCAGTACGACCAAACCTACTAGTTTCACGTTTCTCTTGCCTCCTTCCTGAAATAATGCCTAAAGGGAATGCCACTGCATTCCTGAGACTCACCGCGCCAAGGGAGACGCACCGAAAGCACCTCTCTTCTGTTTTTGTGACGAGAGCTTCGCAATTACCAGCCCTCTGCTGCGGTGAGAACCACGACGGAAAGCTGCATTCAACCTTCGGTCGACGGGCCATGATGCTGCATTTACCACCAAGAGACACCTCCATTCCCCAGGACTCCCACTCGCACATATCCCATACATGCACAGAACCAGATCAGGATGATGGGCGTTCCCTTGCATCACTTCTAAAGCATGGAACGGCCTCCCACCTCACATCGGAACAACCTCCTCTCTTCTTGAATTCCGCAAGAAGCTGAAGACCCGTCTTTTCATTTAAACAACCTACCATAGGTAGAGCTAGGCACACCCACCTGCTCAGTGCCAGGATACCATCGCAGGTGATAGTGCACTTTACAAATACACGTAACATAACACTACAGCCGTTCTGCTGTACGACATGCCTAAAAACATCTTGGCAACACCAATAGCTCTCGTAAGTGAGACCTATTGGCTTTGCCAATGCTTGTTTACATTGATTTTGTTTTATTTTCATCTTTGAGATCCAGAGTTAGGTTTCAGTTTTTGAATGGCTTGCGGCTGCATTTAGGATGAACTGCAGTGAGCCACAGACGACTTGCAGAACAAATACTTTTTAAGGCACTATTGTTGGTTCAAATGATCAGAGTGGGAATGCGCAATTGATGCCAAGGAGTTGTAAAGAATGTCAGTTTGGTGGGCGGCTTGTCGTCTGCTCTTCATGGATAAGCAGAGCAGGCAACTGATCGAAGAAATCGGTTTGGTCATCAACAGAGCTGTGTTGGATCATTGTGAAAAGATCGATCGGGTCCATAATCAATCAATCAATCACAGAATTTGTAGAGCGCGCTACTTACCCGCGAGGGTCTCAAGGCGCTGGGGAGAAAAAAAAAGGGGGGGGGGTGCTGCTACTGGTCGAACAACCAGGTCTTGAGTAGCCTCCTGAAGGTCAGCAGGTCTTGGGTCTGTCGTAGGCTTAGTGGAAGGGTGTTCCAGGTCTTGGCGGCGAGGTGGGAGAAGGATCTGCCACCGGTGGTTGTTCTTCGAATGCGAGGGACGGTGGCGAGGGAGAGGTCGGCGGAGCGGAGCTGGCGGTTGGGGACGTAGAAGAGGAGTCGTCTGTTGAGGTAGGCTGGGCCAGTCTTGTGGAGTGCCTTGTGTGCGTGGATGAGGAGTTTGAAGGAGATTCTCCTGTCGACGGGGAGCCAGTGCAGGTTCCTCAGGTGGGGGGTGATGTGGCTGTGGTACATTGAGGATCAGGCGTGCGGAGGCGTTTTGTATGCGTTGCAGTCGCTTGATGAGCTTGGCCGGGGCTCCAGTAGGATCTGTATATTGTACTTGCAGCTGTAAATTTTATACTGTTCTAGCCCTGCTTTGCTTGCCGTCTTAAATTGCTGTGTTCGATCGCTCCCATCTGCTCCATCTACGTACCTCCACTTTGTTGACGATCTCCGCATCTACTCAGACGGCCATCTTGTAAAGCCTTTACCTCTTTTGTTTAATAATATTTGCATCTGATCTTCTTTCATGTGGTCATTAACGCCTCAGGGTTACGAACCAAAATATACATGTCAGCACTTGCATCTCCGAAACCCTTTGGCTATGCTCACAGAGCTTGTTACATTTGAAACAAAGACATCCTGAGAACCTCATATGAAGCGTTGGTCAGCATAGTGCAAACACTTGCACACCAACATCACACGTCTCCAGAATCAGCCATTGATGAAGATGTGCAGAAAATCAACTTTAAATAAATTGGAACAATAATATGGTGGTGTCCGGTCGCCTCATCAATTCTAATGACATGAAATGCATAGATCTCAAAGAAAAAAATTATTAATATCGAACAGAACAAATACGAAACACCCAGCTTTGTTGTGCGATGGGGCTACTGATTGTTTGCCAAAAACCTACTGTTAGAAATGGGATCTCTAGTTGGCAAGGGCTTGCACCTTTGTCCAAGTAGGGACCCTTCTTCCTAGTCAGGGTAAGGGTGTTACACTCGTGAAGTAACCCCTGCTCACCCTCGTGGTAGCTTGGCACGAGCAGTCGGGCTTAATTCAGAGGCAGTGTGTAAAGCATTTGCACATAACCAACAGTAATACAGTGTAAGCACTACAAACGGACACCACACCAGTTTAGAAAAATAACCAATTTTTATATACTCAAGACAAGACCAATTACGACAAAAATCCACAATACTATACTTGAAAAACGAATGCTTGATAAGGTAACTTCTTCTTTGCAGGAATAGTCCAAAAACAAAGTTCGTACGAGTCGGTAGCTCCGTCCGAGTCTACCGCGATGCTGAAAACCACAGAGTCTAACAGTTCCAGCCGACCGCGTCGATACGGGCCAGCAGAGTCGTGAACAGACTCGGTCACAGTACCTTTCTCGTTGTGGCTGGTACGGAGTGTACGAGCCGGTCGGCGTTCGTCGCGGTTGCGGTGCAAGACGGAGCGATGCAAGGTGCGGTGTCCCTCGATGCGGTGCAGGCAGCGGCTCGATGAGCGTCATGCAGACGGAGTCGGTGAGTCCAAGGCGTGCGATGCAGGGTGAGACGATGCTCGATGCGGTGCTGACAGGTTGCGATGCAGGCGACCAAGCCGGAGTGCGGGAGCAGGCGTCGGACAGCGGTGCGAGTCGGAGCGGTGCGTCGCAGACGTGCGAGCGGTGCCCCAAATGCGGTGCGGTCACGACTCTTGAGCCAGTTGCAGCGACCGCGTCGGTCGGGTCCGGCTGGTTCAGTGAAGCGATGCGATGCGATGCGATGTGAACTGCGGTGCCCACAGGTCACGGTGCAAGCAGCGGCTCGATGTTGGCGGCGTCGGACGTCGCCCACGGTGAGACCAGGGTTGCGATGCGAAGCGGGGCGATGCGGTCTGCGGTGCAAACAGGTCACCGGCCATGGATGTATTCGGTTGACGGAGTCGGTTGCAGTTCCCTTCCTCTGTGGCAACTGAAACAGCGTTCCAGAAGCGGTAGCCAGAGGCTTGTGAAGTCTTTGTAGTCCCTGAGACTTCTTAACAGGAGGCCAGCTCGGTTCCAGGCCCTTGGAGATACTCAGCACAAGTTTGTAGAAAGTTCCTTCCTTTCCCTGCCCAAGGCAGAAGCAGCAGCTGCAGGCCAACCCAACAAAGGAACAACACAGCAAAGGGGCAGTACTCCTCCTGGCAGCTCTTCCAGCTCTTCGTCTTGGCAGGTTCCTTGATTCCAGCGAGATCTAAATTCATGGGGTCAGGGCCCCAATATTTATATCCCAAATTCCTTTGTTCTCTGAAGGCAGAGAGGCCTTTGCCTAGTCCAAACCAGTTCTGGAGCACTTTGTTGACAAGTCTCCGTCCTTTCCTTCAGAGAGTAGGCCAGGGACATCAGACGCACCACAGGAGGTGGAGCCAGCATTGTGGAGGGAAGGCACTGTCGTATTCAGGGCCCAGGGGCAACTCCTCCCACCCATCTACATGTAGATCTTGCTATTCAGCCCTGTGCTGACTCACCCTGTCTCCTGGCATCCCCCAGCTCCTGTCACTCACACTCCAGACAAGGAATACACAACCTCGCAGAGGCAGGCTTGGATGGTTAGACAAGAAAATACCCACTTTCTAAAAGTGGTATTTTCAAACACAGAATGTTAAAACCAACTTCACTAAAAGATGCATTTTATCATTCTGAGTCCAGGCATACTAAACTCGAATTTCTACCATGTTCCCTGGGTCAGTTAGGATTATAAGCTGTAATAATCAAAACTGCCCATTCTGGCCTATGGGGAACAGGTAGCCTTGCAATAGTGAAAAACGAAATAGGCTGTAATTCACTATCAGGACATGCCACACACACCAGGGCATGTCCTACATTTCACATACAATGCACCTTGCCCACAGGGGTACCTTGGACCTACCTTAGGGGTGACTAACATGTAGAAAAGGGAAGGTTTAGGGACTTGCAAGTGTGTGCACTTGCCAAGTCGACATGGCAGCCCCAGGCTGCACACAGGCTCTGCAATGGCAGGCCAGAGTTGCACTTTACGGGCTGTTTGCGTGGGTGGCACAATCCAGTGCTGCAGCCCACCAACAGCATTTGATCTATAGGCCCTGGCACTCTCAGTGCACTTTACAAGGGACTGACACACAAATCAAATAGGCCAATCATGGAAACACCAATCCATAACACAATTTACACAGAGAGCATATGCACTTTAGCACTGATTAGCAGTGGTAAAGTGCCCAGAGTCCTAAAACCAACACACACAGGGTCAAAAACAGGAGGCCAAAAAGCAAAAAGTCTGGGGGTAAACCCGCTGAAAAAGCCAAGTCTAACACCTACCGAACAGATCTGCAGCAGGCATATGTGCAGAGAGGTTTCTTGGAATGTGGGTGTAGGGCAGTAAGATCCCACACTGGTGCATAAGGACAGAGCGCACCCTCTGCGGCAAAGTAGCCGAAGGCGGAGGTCCACGCCTTTCATGGACAGGCCAGACCCCATTCCTGAAGGTTGACATGTCTTCCTTAGTGGGGGAGCTTGGTCTGGACTGGGTTGGTACATCAGTATCTTTCTCTTTTTCTGGGCACCTAGTATGACCCAGTGAAGGGGCACCGCTATGAGGCTTAGTCTGGGACAGGTACTTTGTTAACCACAGGGCATCGATTAATGCTCCACTGTATCCTGTGACTGCAAGGAAAACAAAGAACGGCTGAATATGTGCTGTCCCGATATGGTAGAAGAGAGCAAGAGAAATGGTTATGTTTTACTTTTAAATTTAAAGGGAAAAAGGCTAAAAACTCTAAAAACTAGCATTGGCAAAACTAGTAGGTTTTTCCTATCCAAGATCTATTGGCGTTGTCAATGTTTTTGTTTAGACGTTGCACAGCAGCGGGCTGCTGTGTAGCATACCTAAAAAACATAGCCAAAGCCAGTATATCTTTCACAGGCATGACCAATTGGCTTTGGCAATGCTTGTTTTGTAAATCTCATTAATTCTTTGCCCTCACCCCGTAGTCCTAGAGCTGTGTGACAAAGAAGCTTCTAAGCTTGTGATAGAACACGCCAGTAAGGCGCTTTCTGACAGTTGCTGTAGAAATGGGCGTACAGGAACATTCCCTAAAGAAATGGAGGGAAAACACACAAACAGGAAAGGAGGAGGAATAGAAAGCTTGAAAACCGTAAAAAAGGGAGAAAGCAGGGACCTTCAAGAGTGGGATAAAGGGGCGAGGAGCGTTTGGTGGTGGATTCAGGACTGCGCAGCCTTGGTATTTGGTGCGGGGACATTTAATAGCGCCTGCTGCTGTCTACTGAGCAGTGCTTTGGACACTGGCACTCATTATGTTACAAATTAAGCACTGCTTGCGGTACAAGCATGAATATACCCTTTTGAATGCTAAGCTGAGCACTCTTGGATGCAAGACAAGAGTTCAACTATTGCCTCTGACGTCAGAGGGAAAACACCAAGAAAACTAAAATGAGCACATAAAGAAACTCAAGATGTCTTTGGTCCACCGATTCTGCAGAAATGGCCAGAGACAATTCATTATCCTGGAATTAGAGCGCCTCGTTATTCAACTACTGGCAGGCAGAGCTTCAAACAAATGAAAGATGTAAGAGAGTCCTACTCCTTTACTGTAAACGTCAGTAAAATCAGTGTAAAACTGGTTGTCCAATAAGAGGGAGGTTTGTAGCAAGAGCACGGATGGTGGGAGGGAATAAGCAAATGAAGTCCAGCAGGGGGTGGACTGCAAGACACATGCACTCATAGAGTCCATGAACATAGATTAAAAGAAAAGAGTACGTGCAGGAGCCTACGGCTAGTTGAAGGACACAGGTCATAGACTGGAAGCTGTACTTAGTCCATGCTCCACGGCAGAACATACTTGAAGCCGCAGGAGGCGCGGACCAATAAGAAGCAAGGAAACAAGAGTGACTTTGAAGTCAACCAATGATAAGTAACGGTATGTAAGGGCAGGCTGTAGACTGTTCTAAGCTTTTTTTGTTTACAAAAGATGTTGCCGAACGCCGCATGCACGGTCTTGGGCGAAACCTAAAAATGTGAAACTGGTTGTGTTGACAAATTGAATTTCAGTGTAAACGATTCCACTAGTTTTGGCACAACATCTTTTAAAAGTATCATCTATTCAAACTCAAAATTTCTCTTGCTATCCAAAGTGCATGGGCACCACTGACCAGCTGGAATCTGATCTCTGGTGCCTCAGAAGATTGAATTGTTGAGTCAATCATTCTGCTAAAAAGCCTACTGCCCTTCGGCTGGTTTCCTGGGGTTGGATATTTCATATTGTGCTGCAAACCTCCCTGAAGTTGCTTCTGAATCCTGAAAGTGCAGTGTGAGGTGTGTGTGCTTGCAGTGAAAAGGTATGGGTCAGGCAGGGCGCTGGAAGAAGGGGGAATGCTGTACTAACTTGTGTGGCATGAAAAAGCCTATTTGTACTACACAGTAGCCAGCTAGAGGCAACTTCTGTTACATGGAGATTGGCGCAGAACAGATTCCTTACAGAGGTTTGTTCCACAGCTGCCGTTATATGGCATATGTGGAAATCCCTAACTTCCTCCAATATTCAATCTATCGAGGTTTAGTTTAAGGAACCACCCCATGTACACTTTTTTTTGTTTGTATTTTTTTTTTCCAGAGTTTTATATAGCGCGAACTTGACCCGAAGGTATCGGGTATCAGAGCGCTTTACACGAGCACCAGTTGCGTTACATGAGGACACATTCATTTTTGTTAGGCACGAGGAGATTAAGTGATTTGCCCAGAATCACAGGATGTTGAGCGTCATTGCCGAGACTCGAACCCGGTTCCCCAGATTCGAGGTCGACCGCCCTAGCCGTTAGGCCAACTCCTCACCTCCACTTGGAAGGTACGATAAAATGTTACATCCCACCAAGTAAAGATGCATGCCACTAGATTGTTTTTAAAAGAGCCCTCGTATAGACGGCAGATACAGAAACACCTTTTACAAACAAAGTCTTGAGTTAGCCTTTTGGGCAGCATTTGTTTCCATCTATGTTGAGTTAAAAGGCTGTTTGGCAGTCCGCCTTGCACTGCCATAATACGTATTGATGCATAGTTTTACAGGCCTACAAAAACAAGGTTTGGTGACCAAGCTGCACTATAGTGACGTCCCTACTGTTTCACAAGAGATCAGTTGAAGAGACATTTCTTCCCATCTAAAGTGTACTTTGCACTCGAGTGGATTTTAGATTGTTCCAATTATCATGTTTGCATAAACTGCACACTGCTCTGTTCTGCTGTATTGAAGCGCTTGCCCTGTTCTTGTTTCTTATGGTAACATTGTACACTGTTCCATAGCTCCTTACAAATGGTTACAAGGGACACCATGCCATAAATATTTTTGGGATGGTTTCATACTCCCTCTGGCCACCCCAGTGTAAGCCTAGAGTCCTTTTAGGTGTCTCCGACAAGCCGCTTTTAGCGCTCTATCAAATACCTTGTGTGGGCCACACCAAAAGCTTACAGTGGGCTTCGAGCCCCCCATTGCTTGGTTTATCTTCACTCTCATCTGCTTGCTCCTTATTTGATGGCTCGCCTTACTAAAAATCTGTTTGGTTGGAAAAAACCTATTGGGTACAATAGCAAAACCCTACTTGGCTTTCACCCAGCCCATTTCTTACCATTGGTTGTCTTTGTTGTCCCTCTAATATGCTTGTTTTTTATTCAGTGGCTTTTCCTTGTGCATTGTTTGTCCCGTCCCTTCTTCTGTTTGTTCTTCCTGGGAGCATAACCTCTTTGCTATGCTTTTGATTGGCTGATCTTCCCCTGTTCGCTTTTAGAGAACATGTTATCTTTTTTCTTAAGCACTTCACGAGAGTCCAGCTTTGCCCCTTGCATGCTTCTCCCCCTTGCATGCTACTCCCCTTGCGTGCTTCTCCCCTTGCGTGCTTCTCCCCCTTGCGTGATTCTCCCCTTGCGTGCTTCTCCCCTTGCGTGCTACTCCCCTTGCGTGCTACTCCCCTTGCGTGCTTCTCCCCTTGCGTGCTTCTCCCCCTTGCGTGCTTCTCCCCTTGCGTGCTACTCCCCTTGCGTGCTTCTCCCCTTGCGTGCTTCTCCCCTTGCGTGCTTTTCCCTCACGCCAAATATCTGTTTACGTGCCCTGTGTTGCTGTCTCCCTTGCGTGCTTCTCCCCTTGCGTGCTTCTCCCCTTGCGTGCTTCTCCCCCTTGCGTGCTTCTCCCCCTTGCGTGCTTCTCCCCCTTGTATGCTTTTACCTCACGCCAAATATCTGTTTACGTGCCCTGTGTTGCTGTCTCCCTTGCGTGCTTCTCCCCCTTGCGTGCTTCTCCCCCTTGCGTGCTTCTCCCCCTTGCGTGCTTCTCCCCCTTGCGTGCTTCTCCCCCTTGCGTGCTTCTCCCCCGTTGTGTGCTTCTCCCCCGTTGTGTGCTTCTCCCCCGTTGTGTGCTTTTCCCCCGTTGTGTGCTTCTCCCCCGTTGCGTGCTTCTCCCCCGTTGTGTGCTTCTCCCCCGTTGCGTGCTTCTCCCCCGTTGTGTGCTTCTCCCCCGTTGTGTGCTTCTCCCCCGTTGTGTGCTTCTCCCCCTTGTATGCTTTTCCCTCACGCCAAATATCTGTTTACGTGCCCTGTGTTGCTGTCTCCCTCATGTGCTTCTCCCCCTTGCGTGCTTCTCCCCCTTACGTGCTTCTCCCCTTGCGTGCTTCTCCCCCATGCGTGCTTCTCCCCGTTGCGTGCTTCTCCCCCGTTGTGTGCTTCTCCCCCTTGCGTGCTTCTCCCCCTTGTATGCTTTCCCTCACGCCAAATATCTGTTTACGTGCCTTGTGTTGCTGTCTCCCTTGCGTGCTTCTCCCCCTTGCGTGCTTCTCCCCCTTGCGTGCTTCTCCCCCTTGTATGCTTTTACCTCACGCCAAATATCTGTTTACGTGCCCTGTGTTGCTGTCTCCCTTGCGTGCTTCTCCCCTTGCGTGCTTCTCCCCTTGCGTGCTTCTCCCCCTTGCGTGCTTCTCCCCCTTGCGTGCTTCTCCCCCTTGCGTGCTTCTCCCCGTTGCGTGCTTCTCCCCAGTTGTGTGCTTCTCCCCCGTTGTGTGCTTCTCCCCCGTTGTGTGCTTCTCCCCCGTTGTGTGCTTCTCCCCTTGTGTGCTTCTCCCCCTTGTATGCTTTTCCCTCACGCCAAATATCTGTTTACGTGCCCTGTGTTGCTGTCTCCCTCGTGTGCTTCTCCCCCTTGCGTGCTTCTCCCCCTTTCGTGCTTCTCCCCGTTGCGTGCTTCTCCCCCTTGCTTGCTTCTCCCCCTTGCTTGCTTCTCCCCCTTGCTTGCTTCTCCCCCTTGCGTGCTTCTCCCCCTTGCGTGCTTCTCCCCCTTGTATGCTTTTCCCTCACGCCAAATATCTGTTTACGTGCCATGTGTTGCTGTCTCCCTCGTGTGCTTCTCCCCCTCGTGTGCTTCTCCCCCTCGTGTGCTTCTCCCCCTCGCGTGCTTCTCCCCCTTGCGTGCTTCTCCCCCTTGCGTGCTTCTCCCCCTTGCGTGCTTCTCCCCCTTGCGTGCTTCTCCCCCTTGCGTGCTTCTCCCCCTTGTGTGCTTTTCCCTCACGCCAAATATCTGTTTACGTGCCCTGTGTTGCTGTCTCCCTCGTGTGCTTCTCCCCGTTGCGTGCTTCTCCCCGTTGCGTGCTTCTCCCCCTTGTATGCTTTTACCTCACGCCAAATATCTAATTACGTGCCCTGTGTTGCTGTCTCCCTCGTGTGCTTCTCCCCCTTGCGTGCTTCTCCCCCTTGCGTGCTTCTCCCCCGTTGCGTGCTTCTCCCCCGTTGCGTGCTTCTCTCCCCCGTTGTGTGCTTCTCCCCCGTTGTGTGCTTCTCCCCCGTTGTGTGCTTCTCCCCGTTGTGTGCTTCTCCCCGTTGTGTGCTTCTCCCCCGTTGTGTGCTTCTCCCCCGTTGTGTGCTTCTCCCCCGTTGCGTGCTTCTCCCCCTTGCGTGCTTCTCCCCCTTGCGTGCTTCTCCCCCTTGTGTGCTTCTCCCCCTTGTGTGCTTCTCCCCCTTGTATGCTTTTCCCTCACGCCAAATATCTGTTTACGTGCCCTGTGTTGCTGTCTCCCTCGTGCTTCTCCCCCTCGCGTGCTTCTCCCCCTCGCGTGCTTCTCCCCCTTGCGTGCTTCTCCCCCTTGTATGCTTTTCCCTCACGCCAAATATCTGTTTACGTGCCCTGTGTTGCTGTCTCCCTTGCGTGCTTCTCCCCTTGCGTGCTTCTCCCCCTTGCGTGCTTCTCCCCTTGCGTGCTTCTCCCCCTTGTATGCTTTTCCCTCACGCCAAATATCTGTTTACGTGCCCTGTGTTGCTGTCTCCCTCGTGTGCTTCTCCCCGTTGCGTGCTTCTCCCCGTTGCGTGCTTCTCCCCCTTGCGTGCTTCTCCCCCTTGTATGCTTTTACCTCACGCCAAATATCTGTTTACGTGCCCTGTGTTGCTGTCTCCCTCGTGTGCTTCTCCCCCTTGCGTGCTTCTCCCCCGTTGTGTGCTTCTCCCCCGTTGTGTGCTTCTCCCCCGTTGTGTGCTTCTCCCCCGTTGTGTGCTTCTCCCCCTTGTATGCTTTTACCTCACGCCAAATATCTGTTTACGTGCCCTGTGTTGCTGTCTCCCTCGTGTGCTTCTCCCCCTTGCGTGCTTCTCCCCGTTGTGTGCTTCTCCCCGTTGTGTGCTTCTCCCCGTTGTGTGCTTCTCCCCCTTGCGTGCTTCTCCCCCTTGCGTGCTTCTCCCCCTTGTATGCTTTTACCTCACGCCAAATATCTGTTTACGTGCCCTGTGTTGCTGTCTCCCTCGTGTGCTTCTCCCCGCTGTCAAATCCACCCCCCACGCCGCATGTTCCTCTGTCCATCATGTACTGCTTTCCCCTCCATTATTCCTTCTCGCCCCAACCCGGCTTTATTTTTAACCCCAGCCCCCACTCCTTGTTGCTTTCCCCATCCGCCCTAACCAGCTCCTCCGTTGCTCGCTCACCCACCCATCACCCCAAAGTACAGATGTAGTAACCCAAAGACCCCCTGTCTTTCTATTACTCAACTTCCATTGACCTACACGTCTTGGTGAACCAGGACACGTCACACATTATAGCTCATTCGAAAATGATCAGTTTAGATCCTCCGCACTTTGATGCACTTACGGCTTTTAAGCCTCTTAAATGCATTTTTAATATTACAACCTGAGGGGCTGCTTTATAGGAGCTTCAGCACAGAAATAAGAGATGAAACTGGCCCGTGTGCACCATTCTTTTTACATGGGATGGGGAATTCGTGCTTTGTAATAGTGTGCCTTTACTAAACGTAGACCAATACAAGGGCCACCGAAATTATGTGGCAAGGGAGGACGAAATTATAGATCACAGTTTACTAAATTATGCGAAAAGAAAGTGCAAATTCTTACTAATTTATGCGGAAAGAAAGTGGAAATGATGTGGCATAATGCTACACATTTAAGTATCCGTTCATTATTTTGTCATTTTCACACGTTAACACTGTCTGGACAAACGCTTCACCTCGGTAGTACTAGTTTAGCATCCAAATACGCCTTTATGCAACAGAAAGGTGAACACTCAAATGAAGTGAAATGCCACACGTTCCACAGCAGCAAACATTATGATCCATTTGAGCTAGAAACATTTTTTGTTTGTTAAAATCTGCAAATTATGCAGCAGCTAATGCATTATGTGGCAAATGTGGCAAATCCATAATTATGTGAAACACGCCACGGCCGCAGAATCCAGTGGCCCTGACCAACACGAATGTTGGACCTGCTACTTTTTGGGCAGATATCTGCATGAGCCACCATCTGCCGATGAAAGTGCGCCCTAACCCTAGGTGGTAGTCTGCATGCAGTATTAGGAGATTGTGACAGGAGAAGAAGAAGAACTGGAGAAACACCAAAACAACCGAAAACTACTCCACCTACAAGGACGCCATGAAGGACTACCACAACCAAATCAGAACCACCAAGAGGAACTTCATCCACAACAAAATCGTTGCCAACTCCACCAACTCCAAGGAACTCTTCAGTGTCATTCAGGAATTCACCAACCCACGCAGCGAAGCCATAGACATCACCCCGTCCCAAGACCTCTGCGACAAGCTTGGAACCTACTTCCACCTCAAGATCAAAACCCTCTACAGCAACTTCGTCGACCCTCCAACAGACGACACAGCCGACACCCCGCACCCCAAAGACACCAGCCTGCCCACCATCTCCAACTGGACACCGATCACGACTGAAGACACCGCCTTGACCATAAAAGGCATCCACTCGGGGGGGGGGGGCCCCACCGACCCCTGTCCTCCTCACATCTACCACAGAGCCGCGGCCGCCATCGCACCTGAACTGCAATGCACCATCAACACCACCTTCAAAACAGGCACCTTCCCAGACGACTGGAAGCGCGCAGAAGTCAGGCCCCTGCTCAAGAAGCCCACAGCTGACCCCACCGACCTCAAGAACTACTGGCCCATCTCGCTCCTCCCCTTCGCAGCCAAAGTTGCAGAGAAAACAGTCAACAGGGAACTGACACGATTCATCGAAGAAAACGCTGTCCTCAACCTGTCCCAATCCGGATTCCGAAGCAACCACAGCACCGAGACCGCCCTACTCGCCGCCACAGACGACATCCGCACCCTCCTGGACCAAGGCCACTACGCAGCCCTCATCCTACTCGACCTATCAGCGGCCTTCGACACCGTCTCTCATCTTACACTAGTCGCCAGACTGCACGACGCCGGCATACAAGGATCAGCCCTGGACTGGATCCGATCATTCCTCACCGGAAGAAGCCAAAGAATCGGACTACCACCCTTCCTCTCCGATCCCACGAAAATCACCTGCGGAGTCCCACAGGGATCATCACTGAGCCCAACCCTCTTCAACATCTACATGGCCCCCCTAGCAGCCATCGTCCGACAACACGGCCTCAACATCGTATCCTACGCCGACGACACCCAGCTCATCCTCTCCCTCACCAGAGACCCCACCACCGCCAAACTCAACTTCCAGAAAGGAATGCAAGACGTCGCAGTCTGGATGACCAACAGCTGCCTGAAGCTCAACGCCGAGAAGACAGAAGTCCCCGTCCTTGGAACCACCCCTTCAGCATGGGACAACACTTGGTGGCCGACCGCCCTCGGAAGCCCACCTACCCCGTAAGACCACGCCAAAAACCTTGGCATCGTACTCGACTCATCACTCACCATGAACCGACAGGTCAACGCCGTCACCTCCAGCTGCTTCAACACCCTCTGCATCCTTCGCAAGACCTACAAATGGATCCCCCCTGAGTCAAGGAAGACAGTCACCCACGCACTCATCACCAGCAGACTGGACTAGGGAAACGCACTCCACGCCGGCATCAACAAGTCCCTACTCCGCAAACTCCAGACAATACAGAACACCGCCGCCAGACTCGTCCTCGACATCCCCCGGCACAAACACATCAGCCAACACCTACGAAGATTCCACTGGCCCCCCGTGGAGAAGAGAATCCCCTTCAAAATCCTCACTCGCGCCTACAAATGCCTACACAACAACAGACCCAAATACCTCAACGACAGAATCAACTTCCACGTACCCAAAAGAATCCTCCGAACTTCCAACCTCGCACTGGCCGAAACCCCGCGCATCCACAGAGCCAGAGCAGGCGGAAGATCCTTCTCTCACATTGCAGCCAAGACCTGGAACGAGCTACTGGGAGACATCAGACGCGCCCATTCCCTAAACACCTTCAGGAAGACTCTCAAGACCTGGCTCTTCGGCTAAACAGATCTGCGGACCCCCCCCCTCCAGCGCCTTGAGACCCTCACGGGTGAGTAGCGCACTTACAATGCCCCTTATTGACAGGATGAAGTTAGTAAAAAAAACTATAAATTGTATTCAGATATATTGTATTTAACTGACTACTAAATATTGTTGGATTCCTTTAACAGCCCCAAGCATTTCTCCTCCTGAGGGAGACCCTGCCTCGTTGACACTGGTGTCAAAACTATCCACACGTTTGTGTTTCGCCTTCTTGTGAAACAATGTACTTATTAATACTGAGGACTCTGTGTGAATTATACAATTATGATCTCTCTTCTTTAAGTCTGGTTTGTAAATCTCTCTGGAAGTTCTAATATCCATGCACTGTGCAGGCCTTCTGAGATTAATGCAAGATGTTTGTGTTTGATTATTTTATTTTTTATTTTTATGCTTGTTCGAATCAGCACGTTTGATCTTTGACCTCTGTGTTTAGTTAAGGAGTACTGGATTGAACCTTTTTTTGTTTAGGTTGCAGTTCACACTGACTGATTAACACCGACAAGCAGATCAGTGTGTTAGAAATGATGCGCAACCTTTGTGGTGACTGTGTGTCCAAGATCTGGTTCCATGCTAAGCACACATACATGCTGAGGAGGATTCCATGGTGTACTCACTGTTGGGACTTGTGCAGGGGAGCGCCTTGCACGATTCTCTTCACCTGATCCTGCACAGCTGGGGGTGGCCTCTGGGCGCTACAGCTATAAATGAGAGCTGGTGGTGGGGCCACAGTGAAGGTGAAAGGCTGGCAGAGGGGTAAGCATGTCCAAGACCGCACTGTGTCCCCGTCTACAAAGCTACCCGACTGTAATGTTTTACAAGTTGCAAAGATTTCGAACTTTTTGGAGCTGCAAAAACGTTCCAAGACTCTCTCCTGGAAATGTGCACGATTTCTAGATGTGCAGTGCGTGTGCATTCATCCCCTCTACGCTTGGAGGATGTCCGCAGTCGAGACGCTGTTTACCTGTTGTTTGTTTTTTCCTCTACAAAGGGTGGATGTTTTTCCTGCGGTGAAAAACTGTCCCTTACAACCTCTGACAAAACAGGGAAATACAATAAATATTCCCCTTGATTTGAAAACTGAATCCTCTATTTTTTCTGCAGTAATGTTTGTTTGCTGGAGGTGAAAGCAATGGTTGTGTAATCTCCCAAGGTTGTGACGGTGCTCACACCAACTCCTCTAATGCTGCCACTTGTTACAAGACCCTTAATGCAGCAGAAAATCATAGCGAGCTCAGGGAATGCGGAAGACGAGCTCTAAACTAGAATTCTAGCCGGATGCTACTTTTACTCAAAATTATTGCCTGACCTTTTTGATTTTGTTCTTCAAGTTTTGTTTCCTTGCTAATGAGCTTCCCGCTTGAGGGAGAGCCCTGGAATAGACTTCCTGTTTTGTAAACGATACTACTTTCTGGAGAAAAATGTCTTCCTATCATTAGCTCCCTCGGGCTACGTCGGTACCAGAAAGTTAGCCAGAACAAATGAACGAATATCAATTCTTTATTTCACAGTATATGCAACAGACAAGATAGTGATGTGCCTCTTTCACTGGGTCTTGTCTCTGAGGCCGCTAGGATGGCTGGAAAGAAGCACAGTGCCCCTGGAGGAGACTATTCAATCCCAGAGAATCCTGAAATGTCGATCAAATAATGGAGGTACTGCCAAGGGATCTCAGAGGGGGGTCTTGTTTGTACCCCCAGGTTTCCTGGTTACCGCTGAGGCATCCGAGGGTCTTTACCCTGCTCCCACCTCTCTGGGGCGCTCTGCCGCTTTCTTCCTAGTTGGACTTTGGACCGCGGCCGACGTGTTGCAATTACCCAAGTAGCTGGTGTACGTCCTCCAAGCTCCCATCACTTGGTCTCTATGGAAACCGCTCTCAAACAGTCCACTCCAAAGAAGATTTGAATAATGTAGTGGGGGAAAAGCACTCGTAGAGCTGCAGTCCGGTTATGTAGCCATTTGTCTTGGATTCGCGGGGTCGTAGGTGATAATTTCCATATGACTGAGGCCTGCAAGGACAGAAATGAAAACACTGATCAAGAACAGTCATTCGCATTCGCCTGCCAAGCAAGACCCACCTCGAGCATCTCTCCCCATGAAGGTCACAAACTCCAGACGGTTAAAACAAACTTATATCATATATATTTTATCACACCAAAGACTTTATTTGGCCCTAAGATCTGATGTGATGCCTCTCTGCTGCTGCCCCTAGAGTGACGCAAGTGTCAGAGCCTTCTCTGTTCGCATCTGTGCCTTCAGCGGCTGTGAAAGACCCCACTGTTTCATGTTGAGTTCGCCGGATCTGCCTTCATGAATCTGAATGTCTCTGCCCATGTGTGTTTGGTCTGTATTGTGTCTCATGGTCTGTGGTGCTTTCTGGTCCTTTCCGCTAGTGGCCAACACCCTTCAAACGCTAACCGGGACTGTGAAAAGGGACTGACAGACCTGCACCAACATCTCATTCTCCTTACAGGTTAGATTTGATCTGCCTCATTTGCTTATGTGTTTAACATTTATAATGACTACAGCGGAACAAAAGTATTGTATGTTTCAGTGCACCTGGTGGCGTAGGGAGGGTTCAGCATTCTTCTGCCTCTCTTCGTTTGTGATCCATGCTCTATTGAGGGCTTTACTAGGAGGGGACATCTAGGTGTCTGGTGACCCTTCCCTGAACTATGACCCCTCACCCAGGCAAAGGTGGATTCTATCCCAAAAACCACATCGATTAGCCTAATGCTCATCTGCAGTTAATCCAACATCCACGTTCCGCCGCCTTTAATAGGCTAGTTTCATGGACCCATATGTGGTGTTTTTTTATTTGGCCACAAGAACCTGCTCATCATTCAGCTTCAAAGTCCTGAATCTCACCCCAAATGCCATTTATTGTTTCACCCCAAAACCACAATCATATGGCACCAAAGTTCCCTGCCTTTCCTCTAAATGACTTGGCCCTTGTGTGGCCAAACATGTTATTAACTTAGCTGAGATATGTTTTTAGACCTCAGATCGTCCTTTGCAGTGGCGGCTGCCTCGGAACGGTGGTGGTGGTGGGGCGGGAGGAATTAAAAAATAAATGTTCTAAAAATAAACGTACCTTTGCCGTCGCATGCCCCTCCTCCGTCCTCTTCATGGTAGCACCGGAAACACCCAGGCTCGCGTGCTATCCCAGCCAATCACGACGCTGCTTGAGCAGCGTCGTGATTGGTCTGAGCGGCCTGTTTGGCCACTCAGGCAGTGCCTGGGCATGTTCTCCACGGGGCTGTGCAAACCACTCCTCACTCTGCTCTGGCATCACAGAGCCCGGCCCCACCCCCACCTGGCTCCGAGCTCCGCATAGGAAAATAAAATGATAACGTCCTGTTATTATCATTTCTTTTTCGCACTGCTGAAATAGCAGTGGGGCGACGCTCCTCTGCCTTAGCGGAGGAGCCGCCACTGGTCCTTTGAAAATGTCATTAATACACATTTCATTGTCCCACAAGTCCATTTTACCTTGAAAGAATATTTGATGATATTCTTACACTGCAGACAAATTATATTTCCCTTAAAGTGAGTAAATGCTTTCTTGATGTTGCTTATTCAGCCTGTAACAGTTTCAACTCAAAGCTGGCGACTCGCTTTCAGTGAGACCCAAGACACATTGCATTAACATCAAATCAAGTTCAGCTCTGTGACAGAGCAGTTAAAGATTGGAGTTGTAACCGCTGCCTGTGACCGGGTTGTTGGGGATTGGAGATGTAACCGCTGCCTGTGACAGGGAAGTTAGAGATTGGAGTTGTAAATGCTGCCTGTGACAGGGTGGGTAGAGATTGAGGTTGTAACCGCTGCCCGTGACATGGCGGTTAGAGATTGGAGTTGTAACCGCTGCCTGTGACAGGACTGTTAGGGATTGGAGTTGTAACTGCTACCTGTGACAGGGTGAGTAGAGATTGGAGTTGTAACCGCTGCCTGTGACAGGGCTGTTAGGGACTGGAGTTGTAACCGCTGCCTGTGACAGGGCTGTTAGGGATTGGAGTTGTAACCGCTGCCTGTGACAGGGCTGTTAGGGATTGGAGTTGTAACCGCTGCCTATGACAGGGCTGTTTGGGACTGGAGTTGTAACTGCTGCCTGTGACAGGGCTGTTTGGGACTGGAGTTGTAACCACTGCCTGTGACAGGGCTGTTAGGGACTGGAGTTGTAACCGCTGCCTGTGACAGGGTAGTTGGAGATTTGAGTTGTAACCGCTGCCTGTGACAGGGCTGTTAGGGACTGGAGTTGTAACCGCTGCCTGTGACAGGGCAGTTAGAGATTCTAGTTGTAACCGCTGCCTGTGACAGGGCTGTTAGGGACTGGAGTTGTAACCGCTGCCTGTGACAGGGTAGTTGGAGATTTGAGTTGTAACCGCTGCCTGTGACAGGGCTTTTAGGGATTGGAGTTGTAACCGCTGCCTGTGACAGGGCTGTTAGGGATTGGAGTTGTAACGGCTGCCTGTGACAGGGCTGTTAGGGATTGGAGTTGTAACCGCTGCCTGTGACAGGGCTGTTAGGGACTGGAGTTGTAACCGCTGCCTGTGACGGGGCTGTTAGGGATAGGAGTTGTAACTGCTGCCTGTGACGGGGTGGGTAGAGATTGGAGTTGTAACCGCTGCCTGTGACAGGGCTTTTAGGGATTGGAGTTGTAACCGCTGCCTGTGACAGGGCTGTTAGGGATTGGAGTTGTAACGGCTGCCTGTGACAGGGCTGTTAGGGATTGGAGTTGTAACCGCTGCCTGTGACAGGGCTGTTAGGGACTGGAGTTGTAACCGCTGCCTGTGACGGGGCTGTTAGGGATAGGAGTTGTAACTGCTGCCTGTGACGGGGTGGGTAGAGATTGGAGTTGTAACCGCTGCCTGTGACAGGGCTTTTAGGGATTGGAGTTGTAACCGCTGCCTGTGACAGGGCTGTTAGGGATTGGAGTTGTAACTGCTGCCTGTGACAGGGTGGGTAGAGATTGGAGTTGTAACCGCTGCCTGTGACAGGGCTTTTAGGGATTGGAGTTGTAACCGCTGCCTGTGACAGGGCAGTTGGAGATTTGAGTTGTAACCGCTGCCTGTGACAGGGCTGTTAGGGACTGGAGTTGTAACCGCTGCCTGTGACAGGGCTGTTGGGGATTGGAGTTGTAACCGCTGCCTGTGACAGGGCTGTTAGGGATTGGAGTTGTAACTGCTGCCTGTGACAGGGTGGGCAGAGATTGGAGTTGTAACCGCTGCCTGTGACAGGGCTTTTAGGGATTGGAGTTGTAACCGCTGCCTGTGACAGGGCTTTTAGGGATTGGAGTTGTAACCGCTGCCTGTGACAGGGCAGTTAGAGATTCTAGTTGTAACCGCTGCCTGTGACAGGGCTGTTAGGGATTGGAGATGTAACCGCTGCCTGTGACAGGGCAGTTAGAGATTCTAGTTGTAACCGCTGCCTGTGACAGGGCTGTTAGGGATTGGAGTTGTAACCGCTGCCTGTGACAGGGCTGTTAGGGATTGGAGTTGTAACCGCTGCCTGTGACAGGGCTGTTTGGGACTGGAGTTGTAACCGCTGCCTGTGACAGGGCTGTTAGGGATTGGAGTTGTAACCGCTGCCTATGACAGGGCTGTTTGGGACTGGAGTTGTAACTGCTGCCTGTGACAGGGCTGTTTGGGACTGGAGTTGTAACCACTGCCTGTGACAGGGCTTTTAGGGATTGGAGATGTAACCGCTGCCTGTGACAGGGCAGTTAGAGATTCTAGTTGTAACTGCTGCCTGTGACAGGGCTGTTAGGGATTGGAGATGTAACCGCTGCCTGTGACAGGGCAGTTAGAGATTCTAGTTGTAACCGCTGCCTACTGAAGATGTGACAAGGGATGGAGACTAAATTACAATCATCAATAAGACAGTCAAAGATCTTGAATTACCCTGGTTCATTGAAGGGCTCTGTTAGTCTATTCATCTCATCGGTGGCCTGGGGGTGGTATGCAGAGCTCTGCTTGTGTCAGATATTTTAAAAAGCTTGCAATTCACCCTGCTCCCTAAGAAACGTGTTTATGGTCACTGAGATCTTGAATTACAAACTCCCACGTCAGACGTCTACATCAGACCGCAGGATCTCCCTTGTTGCATTTAAGCTGGAGAGGGAACAGTATTAATGTGGATTAACAGCAGTAATTGCGCCCCTCGTGAACCAGAGTTCAACCAGTTGGTAGGGATGAGCGTTTTCTCAAGTGGGCCCATCACCAGCACAAGCCCGTTTCCACCAGACATGGGCCGAAGTGGCAAGAGTTTGCACCCTGAATCATCACCGCTGACTTCCTGATCAGCTCGTCCCTCCCAGCGCTCCGCGTCCTTTTAGGAAGAGTTATGATTGACAGCAACTCTTTGATGGTTCAGCCTGAACTGCCCATTTCTGACCCTGGGTCCCCTGCTCTCCTGGTGCTGATGATGGATGGGGGACATTGACCATGAGGTATCAGATCTCTGTGTGGGAAGGGCAGGTAGATATCCGCTCTTCCAGCCTTTATGTCGGTAGAAGGGCAGTTTTGTGTTGATAAGTGTGTAACACATGATGTTTTTCACATACGTTCTCTCTGGTGAAAAATCTATATTCTTTCTCAGTGGTGCTGTGATGTAATATCGATTTTAGACTAAAGTGTGAATGTAAATGCTTGGAGTAAGTTGGTGCCACTAGTAATTAATCTGAGCCCCTCCATGCCGCTGTCCACTCTTCCAGTGCCCCTGGGGTGCTTCTCTCCCATGCCTAGGGGATGCAGGCTAGACGTTTGGAGTAGTCGTCTGTCCTTTCCGTGCAATCAGAGCAGGTCTGCGTGTGTCTGCACCTGGTGTGTAATGATACGAATGAGCTCCAACCAAGTGTATATGGAATATCAGTTTATTACCTGTAGTCCTGGTTGATTATTTTCTGCAGTGTAGATTTGGACATGGAAGCACAGGTTTTAAAGCGCTACAAACCATCATATGATGGCGTCAGACAGACTGATGGTGGTGGACAAATGACTGGACTGTTCCAAGTAACGTGCTATTTCAGTCTAGAGACCGCCAATCCGCTACAGAGAGGTGTGACCAGATAGCCATTGTTAGTTGGGACCTGTGGATGGTGAAGCCTTAAGAAGATGTCCATTGGCCGATGAGGTCAGATTTAGCAAATGTAACCAGATTATGTACCATGCACATTGCTCCTCATTATCAGGGACTTCCAGAAGCATGTGCCAGTAAAGCCTCCTAAAGCATGGAATGACCTTACACTCCACATCAAAGCCTCCTCCTCTCTTCTTGAATTCCGCAAGAAGCTGAAGACCCGGCTATTCAATTAACCAACCTACCATAGACCGGGCTCGGCACACCCACCTGCTCAGCGCGAGGAAACCCTCGCGGGTGATAGTGTGCTTTAGAAATACACATAACATGTACATGTATGTTCTGGCTGGAAAGATTACCTCTGCATGCCTTGCATAGCTGCTCTCTGCAGTTGTCCAGATGACGTTCGGATCATGGCTCCTTTTTCCAACTTCTCCATTAACCATCACTAAGTTCAGAGTATGTAAGAGAAAGTTATGAAAGGCTCACTATCTGCCTATAAGGGAGATTTCCTGGTCCCAGACCCTGTTGCCACCAGTACAAACTGTAATACCTAACTCTGCTTTTGCTACCATTGTATGGAATAGCTTGTGGGAACAGAGCAGGGCAGGCATTTCCACCAGAAGCTTTCTAACCACATTTATATGGGTTCCTTTTTAGTGTCCCTTAAGACTGGTGAGCAGTTTGCGACTGAGACCAAGCAACTTCGTAGGGCCTCCGCCTCTCTGCAGGGGGATAGCCTCGCTAAGGGCTTCTAGCATCTTCATAGGGTCTTAGCCTCTCTGCAGGGGCCTCAGCCTCTCTGCAGGGGCCTCAGCCTCTCTGCAGGGGCCTCAGCCTCTCTGCAGGGGGATAGCCTCGCTACAGGCTTCTAGCATCTTCATAGGGCCTCAGCCTCTCTGCAGGGGCCTCAGCCTCTCTGCAGGGGCCTCAGCCTCTCTGCAGGGGGATAGCCTCGCTACAGGCTTCTAGCATCTTCATAGGGTCTTAGCCTCTCTGCAGGGGCCTCAGCCTCTCTGCAGGGGGATAGCCTCGCTAAGGGCTTCTAGCATCTTCATAGGGTCTTAGCCTCTCTACAGGGGCCTAGCCTCTCTGCAGGGGGGTAGCCTCACTACAGGCTGCTAGCATCTCAATAGGGCCTCAACCTCTCTGCAGGGGTGATAGCCTCGCTACAGGCTTCTGGCATCTCCATAGGGCCTTAGCCTCTCTATAGGGCCTTAGCCTCTCTATAGGGCCTTAGCCTCGCTACAGGGGCCTAGCCTCTTCATAGGGCCTAGCCTCTTCATAGGGCCTAGCCTCTTCATAGGGCCTAGCCTCTTCATAGGGCCTAGCCTCTTTATAGGGCCTTAGCCTCTCTAAAGGGCCTTAGCCTCTCTAAAGGGCCTTAGCCTCGCTACAGGGGCCTAGCCTCTTTATAGGGCCTAGCCTCTTTATAGGGCCTCAGCCTCTTTATAGGGCCTCAGCCTCTTTATAGGGCCTCAGCCTCTTCATAGGGCCTCAGCCTCTTCATAGGGCCTCAGCCTCTTCATAGGGCCTCAGCCTCTTCATAGGGCCTCAGCCTCTTCATAGGGCCTCAGCCTCTCTATAGGGCCTCAGCCTCTCTATAGGGCCTCAGCCTCTCTATAGGGCCTCAGCCTCTCTATAGGGCCTCAGCCTCTCTATAGGGCCTCAGCCTCTCTATAGGGCCTTAGCCTTTCTATAGGGCCTTAGCCTCTTTATAGGGCCTTAGCCTCTTTATAGGGCCTCAGCCTCTTTATAGGGCCTCAGCCTCTCTACAGGGGCCTAGCCTCTTTATAGGGCCTCAGCCTCTCTACAGGGGCCTAGCCTCGCTACAGGGGCCTAGCCTCTCTATAGGGCCTAGCCTCGCCATAGGGTCTTATACTGTACTTGAAGTTGCTCAAAACATTTCTTTAGCACATGCATAACATATGACATAATTGACGTGTGAAGAGCAAACATGAATTTGTTCTATTTTTTCCTGTTTACTACCAACATCAATTAGAGCCTAAAAGATGCAAATCTCTAAAGTATAGTGAAATTAAACATTTTAGATGCCACTCTGTTGGGACAACAGTCGTCTGCATGGCTTGGAGGCAGCTGTGACACCCTGTCCTTTGTAGGTTTTTATTGGACAGCCCTGTGCTTTGTGCTCCTATGAGGTCAAGAGGTCATGCAAGCCAACAGGAGGAGCTCCATCTCATTTCAGGTGTTGTCAACACCAGGGCTGTGTATTCAATTGGCAGGTGTACAACAGGCCAGCTGTGAAAATGTGCTAGTTTCAGAATGCAATACTGACGTATTCACTCGAAGTGAAAAAGCAGCGCCTGTGTTGGATTGTTGGTGTGCAGCGCAGTGAGGTGTGCATTTTTTAATGTGTGCTTTAATCGATGGAGTGCCCAACGCAGAAGTTAATACCTTTTTTATATCAAATAAATTATAGACCTATCTCTCAGCTTCCCTGTTCAGCAAAGATACTGGAAAAACATCTGAACTCTGAACTCTCGTCCTTTCTGGACCAGAGTGAGATCCTAGAGGATGCGCTGTATGGTTTCAGGAAAAACCACAGTACAGAGTCGGCACTGATCGCGGCAGCCGAAGAAATCCAAATGATCCTGGACAGTGGAGGGAAAGCGGCATTGATCCTACTCGATCTTTCTGCCGCTTTCGGCACGCCCCAAACAGCTGGAAAGCTTAGGTGTCGGAGGCTTGGCACTTGAGCTTCTGACATTTCTCTCAAGCAGAGAACAAACCGTTGCCTTTGGAGACTTTATATCCACACCTTTCACTTCACCATGCAGGGTCCCTCGGGGATCTTCCCTGAGCCCTACTCTTTTTAATATACATTTGGAACCACTGGCCAACTTGATTAGGTCGTACGTTTCTTCCACTGTATCATATGCGGATGATACACAGATTGTAGTTTCAATCTCCGGAGATCCGTTAGTGGTAGCCAAACGTCTCAATAAGTGCCTGCATGAGGTCGTAGGCTGGAAGGGAGACAACGGTCTTAAGTTAAACTCTGAAAAGACAGAGGTCCTACTTTTTGGAAAAGAAACAACCTTTTGGGATCCCACTTGGTGGCCTTATGAGTTGGGCCCCCTTTTCCCTCGAGTCTCTAAAGATAGAAATCTAGGGGATATTTTCGACAGCAAGCTTACTTTCTCAGACCAGGCAAATCAAACTACATCATCCTGCTTCTATCTTTTATGAGCATTGAAAAAGATCCTTCCGTTCACCCCTTCTGATTTACAGAAAACAGTAATCACAACATTAGTCCTTTTAAGACCGATTACTGTAACACCCTTTATATGGGCATTCCAAAAAGAAAGATGAATAAACTGCTGACTTTTCAAAATGCGGCCGCTCGCCGCCTTATGAAAATTCCAAAATACACATCAGTCTCCTAAACCATTGAGATGCTTCACTGGCTCCCAGCCAGAAAAAGAGTAGCCTTCAAAGCGCTTTGCTTGGCATACAAAGCACTTCACGATTCTGGCTCACTCTATCAGAGAACGATATTCTGCTGGTAAATCTCCCAAAGACCCCTCTATTCTGGCTCCACTAAATCAATGGTTAGGTCCAAAATTAGGAAAGCATCCTGGGGAGGTAGGAGTCTTTCAGATGCCACCTTTAAATTGTGGAATACGCTACCCTTGCACAGCAAAGCACGACCCACCTTTCTGCAGTTTAGGAAACAATTTAAAACATGGCTCTTTTCACAAGACCTGCTTCTTTAGTACCACCGCTTCATCTTTCATGCAGACCTGTTTTTTACCATCATTATTTACGAACACCAGTGCCAAGACACCCTTGGGCAATCCAGTGCTTTGTAAATTATTAATTGCAATATACAGTTTTAGGTTATCTGGTTTGCAAAGATTTCTAGGGGACAGTCTAAAAGCTTCCCTAGGAATGCACTTCGGCCATTGCTTACCATTGACCTTGTGTTTTGTAACTCACTGTTGCTTATTTTCTATTTGCTGGTCTTATTTGTTTTAGGCTATCCAGCATGTCTTTGTCCCTCCTGAGGAGCAAAGCCTGTTGACCACCGCTCCATGTTTTCTTACGCTAGTGCTCGCTTACTGTAAACAGGCCTTTAAATTTTGCTCTTATCTTGTCATATTAGCTGTGCATTCAAAGACAGAGGTGAAATGTCGGGCTCTGTATTTCGAGGAAGCTTGGTTTGTACTTTACTTTCTCAGACTTCAAAGTGAGAGGTTTATGTGACAATTATGGCGGGTCCTGGGGGCGTGCTAGAGGGAGGCTGCGCAATGTTAGTTTTTTCTAACAACAACATTTAAACGTCTGTAAATGAACTGATCAATATTTCAGAATATATCCGAATTGGGAAATCACAAATGAAGCACATTTCTTTTTGTAATTGTGAAGTGTGGTGGAAACAAGTACTTTAAAATGATCAAAACACATCAATACACTAGCTGATGCCATTTCCACACATTATCGTTTGGACGCTGCATAGTTTTATCAGTAAAACTGTATGTCTGTGCAACTTAATGGTCATTTCAATTGAATGTGTTGTCTGTAATGGCAGTGCACTACCACAATATGCATTCTCCACTGTACGCAATTCCACAACACTCTACACCACTCAGACACTCCACTTTGTGGCACTCTACAACTCTCTACGCTACTCCACTCCGACACTCTACTTCACTCAACTCTACTCCACGTTACGACACTCTACTTCATGGCTCTCCACTCTACAGTACTCCACTCTACGACCCTCCACGACACAACACTCCACTCTACGCTACTTCACTCTATGCCCCTCCACTCTACTCCACTTCACTCTATGCCCCTCCACTCTACTCCACTGTATGTGTCTCCCCTCTACACCTCTCCACTCTACAGCACTCCACTCTATGCCACTCTACTCTATGCCAATAACTTTTAGCCATGCTGAACAGCAGCCAAGCTGGTGTACAACATGGCTAAAGCACATTGACAAAGCCAGTCGTATATGCATAGGCAAGACCTATTGGCTCTGCCAATGCTTGTTTACCGGTTGTATTGGATCGAAGACTGCTAGTGTCTGGAAGTCTTCTGAATGAGGCATAGATGTCACATATGCAGGGTTCCTCGTGTGCATCATGTGTTGCCTAGTGCCTGTAGATTGTTTGTATGGACATCAATTAGTTTGTCATTTGCTGGATTCAGACTATGCATAAGGACGTTCATGTGGTCATACCGAAGTAAGCATGCACTAGGTTCTGGGGCAAGTGTGCATTTGTGCATCTAAATGAAACAATGCAAATTTTATTCAATCTGCATGAAATATAGGATTATTCCTAGAATTGTGATCGCCTAGATGTATAGATCTGGTAACCTACATGAGTCGCTAGAATGTCTGTTTTGGACTTGGCAATGCATTCCGGTGGTACTAGTTTTTTTTTAATTTCTCGGTTTACTAACATATGCAGTTCTTGAAAATATTTACTAAACATCATTTACACTGCACTGCGCTTGTACCGATTCATAGATTTTAAATGAATTCCATTTGTTTTGCTCACGCCTAAAGTTCTCACCTAACCTACTATTAATTGCAGGTAAGTGCAATCTTATACCCAAACGTGTACTATTTTGTTGTCCACTGGTGCTGAAGTTGTACAAGACACGTATGTTCATACTTCGACTACGATGGGCCTAAAACTGGAAAAGGAACATGCAGGCTCATCACTAGGCCTGGGCGAAGTACACAGCGTTCCGGTAGCAGCGGAGTGCGTTAGGTCACTGATTTTTAGCGCCGGGTGTTTGTCCCGCACTGGAAAATCAGCGTGGACGGCACCATGAGAGCGCTGCTTCTTTCTGCCGCTCGAGTAGATGTTCTACTCGAGCGGCAGCTTCCTCAATGTGAATGGATGGTTTCTACACGTGAGCGGTCGCAACCATCCGCTACCGCCCGCATTGAGAAATCTCACTCGGAGGTGGTCTAGCGTTCGATTTTCCTCACTCGCCAACTTAACGTTGGCGTACGAGGAAAAAACTCTGCATGCCCCGCGAAGTGCGGAAAACTCCGCAAATGGGGCAGAGTTCACCGCCCAGGCCTACTTATCACAGTACAGACACTACCCTGGTCTATGTCAGAAGTCTTCAAACTTAAGTGGGGCCCCCTCCAAAACTTTATGGCACGCATTGGGGAAGTGGGAGGGACTGGCTGAGCACAGGGGGCGGGTCTTAAGAGATCATTTGACGGGTACTTTTTCTATAGCTCATAAACCACACTAAAAAGGAGACTTTTAGAACAGTAAATGCATCAAACAAAAAGAGTTATTGACTCAAAAAAAGACTGCTTCCCATAATTGAGGTGTTGTAAGCCCCTCGCACTCCTGGACCACAATGCAACTGCTGCACTAATGATAACTGCAACCCTGAGTAGCAGGATAACTCCTCTGACTCTTTCTGCCCTTCCCCACTATACCTGACCACCACACCACTCTTGAAACAGTCTGTCTGTTGCTTTCAGAAAAATAAATGAGCTCCCACATGTCTCCCTTTATTTTGCAAGGATGTCCTCGGTCCTAATGCTTGAAAGGAAAATAGGCTTTTTTGAGTTTTATATAGCGCGAACTAGACCCGAGACATCAGGTATCAGAGCGCTTTACATTAGCACCAGTTTCGTTACAGAAGGACACATTCATTTTTGTTAGGCACTGGGAGATTAAGTGATTTGCCCAGAATCACAGGATGTTGAGCGTCGTTGCCGAGACTTGAACCCGGTTCCCCAGCTTCGAGGTCGACCGCTCTAGCCGTAAGGCTACATCCCCATAATTGTGATGCGTGGGCCCTCAGACCTCAGGGCCTCAGTGCCGCTGTAGCTGCTTCACTAATGAACGCTGCTGCCTTGCAAAGAGGGGAGTGTCCTCTGCCCTTTGTTATGGAATCCCATCTTGGGCCCATCCCTCTCTCTGCCATCTCTCTGAGGCCAAACGAGGATGTTTCCTCTGCTTCAATTTTCCCCACCCCTGGGCCATTGGTCCAAGGCCTAAAGCAAGACTGTCCCAGCAAGTGTGCACTGGGCCCTAAGGCAAGCAAGCGAGGATAATTACACAGCCATAATTGGGGTTTAGTTGGTTCTTCATGCCGCAGGGCCCTGGTGCCACTGTACCTTCAACACCAATGATACTTTCTGCCCATTAGTGTTAAGAAGCAGCAAGGGTGACCTGGGCTCTAATGCTAGCTAAGAGAATGGGACCCCACTCTGCTTTTTCAAGGTAGGACAGCCATAATTTAGCAGCAGGGGCCTCTAACACACCTTTTTTTAAACCCCACATATCGGCCCCTTCCTCGGGGTATCTCTCTGAGGAAGCTGTCTCTGGCCATTTGCAAACATAGAAATGAGCCCCCGCACAGCGCTCCCTCTTCTGAGCCATCTCTTTGACAATAGTCATAAATCTCGCTCCTTTCCTCTTTCTCCTTGACAATAACTGTGAGGTCCCAGGGGTCGAGAGGATCAGGGGTCACATCTGAATGCGACCCTGCTAGCCTCCTCCCTGCCACCACCTGGATGCACCTTTTACAATAACAACTGCCCCTGAACGGTTAATGCTGACTTTGAGGTGCCTCTGCCTGAAAGCGAAGGGTTGTGGTGCAGAGAGGTATAGAAAAAAAAAAACAGGCTTTTCAAGTGGCCGTTAATTGATTGAGTCCCTTCAAGCCAGGGCTACTGGAATTATGAGAATCTGCGGCAGCTGCGTTTTCTGCATGATTGTGGGTTTACCGCAGTTGCTACATAATTTGCTGCATAATCTGCGGATGTTAACAAAAAGATTAGATTCTAGTTCAAACGGGTCTTTCGAAAACTTACAGACAGGCTTATAAAAGTCCAACCATCGAGTTAGGTTCTTGTATTACTCCATGTTCACTATGCTTGTAGCACACGGTCAGAATCATTGGTTGATCTCATTATTAATTTCAACAATGTTGTTCACATATAGCCAGTGATGTCATCAGTGATGTTATTTAACATGTCTAGAGTGATGTAATATGTGAGGTCATAAGCAGTGCATGATGGGGCGCAAGTTAAAGTTAGGTCACTAAAATATAACTGGTGACTTTCATTGTTTTTTTGATTTTTAAACTTCAGTTCTTAACTCATTTTAACACCTACCTGTAATGTCACTTAAACTTTTGGTTTTTTTCAACCAATTTTGTTTATTTCACTTATGTTAATATCTTACTACCATACCGAACTATGACAATTTTTCAGTACACACACATACACTCATACACTCACTCATACACACACACACACACATACACACACACATACACTCATACATATGTAGTAAATACAAAATTGCATTATATATGAACATGTCATGTCATGTAATGAATAATGTGAATGTTTCATTAATTGGAGTTGCATGATTGTGATTGTGACCAAACAGGTTTAGATTAGTTTTTAAAAGTAGGCCATGGAATGTATAGGAAATCATGTATTGTATTGAAGCCTGAATTCTAGATTTTACACTCAGTCTTGATGAAAAGATCACTGCACCCTCCTGACTAGAAGAATTGTGAAAAAGATAGTTTCCTAGTACGATGCTCTACTTTAATGGCTTGGTCCCCCATGATGTGAAAATTGTTTGTGGACCACTGCCCATCATGGCTACCCAACAGATTAAAGCAGTGGGCAACCGAAGATGGTCCATCTGTGCCCATCTCAACTTCATCAGCATTATTACAACTGTTGCAAAAGACTTACTTTTCCATTCCTCGACAGCTAAGTCCAAATTCTCAAAGGAGTCATCGTAGGGTTCTGCAGGAGGATCCGGATCGGAGTCATGATATTCTACTAAGTAGGGATGTAACAGAGCATCCTTGGCCGTTATCCTTTCCTCAGGATCCAAGAGCAGCATCTTTTCCAACAAATCGATCTCTAGTTGTCGAAAAAAGAAAACCGATCACAAGCTTCAGTTTACCTTATGAAGAAATTGTGATCATCCGAAGGATTCATTCACTTGCAGATAAACTAGAAATTACATTTTTTTTCCTCATGGAATTTATTTCTAGAATAACTTACAATGATCCAACACCCAATCTATGTTACAGAAATGGAACTGAATTATGGCTCTAGTAACAATGAGGGGGTATTACTGATGCATAAATTAAAATAAGAGGATTATGGTTAATTTTATGAAGGAGTACATTATGTATAGCTCTTGGAGTTTGTTCTACTTCTACATTTTATGAAGGGCAACTTTGGACTCAACAGCATCTCAAAGGTCCTCATAGTCACAAACAAAGGGCTCATCCCTTAAAACTTCCTTCTATCATGTTTAGAGTTTAATATAGCGCAAACTCGACCCAAAGACATCAGGCATCAGGGCGCTTTACAAGAGCAACAGTTTCGTTACAGATGGGCACATTTATTTTTGTTAGGCACGGGGAGAGTACGTGATTTGCCCAGAATCACAGGATGTTGAGCGTCCCTGCCGAGACTGGAACCCGGTTCCCCAGCTTCGAGGTCGACCGCTCTAGCCGCAAGGCTACATCCTCTCTCCTTCCTTCTATGAGTAGGTGGGACTCATTCATGGAAATTCCAAAGTCATTCAAGAGTAGTTCGCACCTAGACACAGAAATATCTTTGTGGATCAGGCCTGAAGTGATCTCCAAGGGAGACTGCGAACTGGCAGTGTGGGTGCTGTTGGGCTCAGTTCTTAAAATACTATGGAGTGTTCAACATAAAAGGGCTGAATGTTTCAGTCTTAGCACCATAAACATAAATCTTCTATTGACAGGTAAAATCTAGGTACATCTGCATCTGTCTGGAGTTACTGTTTTCACACAAGAATTTTAAATACTCTGGGGTTTTCTTATTTGGAATTCAAAATAGAATCTACTGTGAGAGTTACTTTGACAAACTAATTGTCATAGGTTAAAAGAGGGTGTTAAAATCAGTAATGGTCACAAACATCGAATCCGTAACTGACGGATCTGATGTGCATGGAGCGCATCTCTCGTCTGAGTGTCTCCATGTAATGGGATACTTTTTTTTTATCTGGTAGAAGGATGGAGTAGAGAGCTGACATTTTTAGTGTGATGGTGTCTGCCATCTAAAAGAAGCAGCCCAGTCCTAGCATTGATCCTCCCTCCAGTCGTAACTAGAGTTTGTGCTTCATCATTCCTTCAAACGTTTTCCAGCAGACTTGGTATCTGTTGTGCCTGTACATCATCTGTGTACGAATGAATGTAAACATTTATCTTACAACATACATATGGCTTGAAGATAAACAGTGCATAATTGAGAATAATGCACAGAGTCTGGGGGCAGCTACTACTGGGTAAAGAGATGGTACACTCTTTTATGCTTGACTAAATAACCAATCATGATGCGAGCTGCGGGATAGAGCAAAGTCAAGACTCCCCGACACATCTGACGTGTGGCTTTCACTGATTTACAAACCTTTCAGGAACACCCTTTGGACAATATCTCCAGTGAGCCTGACATGACTGCAGTCTGCTTATAGCCACCAGCCAGGATTTCACCACATATGAAATGCCAGAGTCTGCAGATGTCAGAGTTTCAATGTAATCCGGTTGCGATCGGATTAGTGACAATCAGAAAAGGGTGCTGCTGAACACCTATAGATGCCTAGTTAACTTTTTTACTGGAGAAATAATTATTCGTACAATAAGTAACTACATTTCTGCAGAAAATAAAGATATTAAAATCTAGAAATCTGTGACTAACAAATTTACACTTTGTTGAAAACAAAAGGCTGCAGCTCACAGTTGTGAATCACTTCAAGATATAAAGTTGACGTGTTCTTACCATTTCGGTTCATAGTTGGGAAAACACTCTTCAAGTTTTTTTCTCTTTCTGAGGAAGTGCCTTCACATATTTTTTTGCCTAAATCCCAAAAAAAAGAGAAAACATAACTGATCACGAATGTTTATTTCAGAATATCTAGATGATGTCACGACTCACGACATGAAATAGATCAATCATGTAATGCCTAAGACAGTTATACAGTGCTGAAAAATAATTTTAATCCTTCTGGTTACACAAGCCTGAATTGTCATCCAAGACCAGTCCACGCCTTTGTATTCTTTCCTATAGAGTTTCCCAAGGGCCCTCGGGCTCATCTCTATTATAAACATTCTGCCATCTGCTCTAAGACATACTTATGATACTTGGCTAGTCTTCCTGCTTCTCACTTCTGGAAACTGTAGATGAATGTAACTGACCATTTTACAGAAAAGTCCAATCTAAGATGTAAATGCAAGGATGGTAAGCTCAGTTTTAAATGTAAATTTCTTCAGATTCATCCTTGATCAAAAGAAAATAAATGTTCCCAATCCAACAAAAACTTCACTGAAGATGAGGGTAGCTCTTGACAGACCCATGACATTTAACGACTAATCCATATTTGGATGGCCCACAATTGCAATTCAATAACAACAGCCACTTTATCGAATCCCGACAAGGGATTCACATTATTTTCTTAAACAATATTCTCTACAATTCCGAACACAAAATGTAGAGTAATGTAAAATAATTTTTAATAGAAAAAAAGGAAGAGTAATCGACTAGCTATTTTTAAAAAACTACACAGAGAGTTCAGCAGCAAAGAGGATGGCCGGCTCCAGGCCCATAAGGGTTTGTTAAACATGATAAGTAAAAGAAACTTCATTACCCCCCAGCTAGAACTTCACACAACAGAGATGGGAAGAAGGAAGGATGAAGTGGTAGGGGTTTGGGCAGGGATCACTTCTCCCTGACACTACTTAAATAAACAGGAAAGGCAAGGAGAAGGTGTGAAAGGAGTCAAGATGGTTTGAGTGGAGAATTATATAGACAACAAGAATGGAGGAAAAAAGAGTATAGGGATTACAATGAAAAAAGCAAGAGAAATCAGTAAAAATAAAGGAACTTAAGGTTTTGGAAGAATGTGGAAAAGGAGTAAAAATATCAGTCAATGCAATGTAAAGTACGTAGGGCCAACGTAAAGTGAATTGATATGAAAGAGCCAAGGTTATAGTAGGTCACAGCGCTCAAGGGTGAGGTGGCGACACATATCCAGTCACTTGCTCCTCTCAATAAATAGTAACAACCTTAGAATGCCTCAGTGATGACATTTTCAGATCACACTTTCACCATCTCCAGGTCTCGAATTATAGAAATGCTGTGTATGCAGCACCCTCAACAGTTACTCAGCTGACGGCCAAGCTCTGCAGCTCAGATCGTAGTCGAGGCCAACAAAACATTGAGTGCTACCTTCAGCCCAGAATTAATTTCAAAATAATTTCTCTAACCCATGAATCCACCCAAGTATCTGTCATATAAACAATGAAAGTATGTAAACGCTAAAAACTTCTGCACAGACTCAAAAGTAACTCTTGACTTTGCTCAAAATTCATACAAGCACCTCTAGGGCAAAGGTTTGACAGAGTGGATCCCTCAGTTGAGAAAAACACAAAAATGTTGTTGTGATAATTCTCTCCTGTAATTAGGTGTAATTCCATTGTCAATTTTTATTCTCTGTAAAACAACCCTGGAATGCTGTGAAAATGTACATATTTATACATTTGAATCCTAAAATAATATACATTAATTGTCCATAATGTTATTCACATTAATCTTTTCTAAATGTATAAAGTGCTTCAGTCTAATATCCTACTATTGAAAATTCATTTTTTTCAAGCTTGCTCTAAACATTTGCGGCAACCATTTGCATTAGCTAACACTTTGTCAGAGCCATAAAATGTGTAGTACTGGAGAAAAAACATGCAAAGCCTGACATTTCGACGATAACTAGAATGCAGACTGAGACAAGAAAATGAGAAATTCCAAAACCTTGATTGTTGTATTAGATAAATTAAAATTGTAACTTCCAGTCAGAGAAAACTATACATCACATATTCCCGAAGAAAAAACACGCATGATTTGTACTAAGGCTGAGTAAATAGTTAAGAGTTGTGTCAGCTTCCAAGGTTTGTGCTACAAATGACAAAATGTTTCCTTTCCACTCTCTATGTGCTGTAATTAGACTGTTACATATAGTGCAATATGTTTCATTTCAGAACAGTTCTGATCTGGTCACATGTAAAATTGGTCCTGTACCCATGCAGTGTCACCAAAGACCATTTCCCATCTTGTACTCTGGAGCCTTCTGTCTGGTCTCGTGAACTCTGATCAGATAGAAGTCTAAGTCTTAGGTCATATCCTGTGAGACCTCCTGATATAATGAAAGTACATCGTGTTTACACCAAAAAGAGACAACTGTGTCTCCAGTGTCACACTCGACAGTACAACGGTTTGTGGAAGTGGTACTCACATCCCTGCTGTCCATCTTATCGATGAGCGATGGTTGCGGGCTTCCAGTCAAGTCTATGATCTTGTTCAGCTCATCAAAATCTGTTTAGATTGTTAAGGTGAATCAACACCTTCTACCTATGACAAGGTCAGAATCAGCTGTTTCAAACTGCGGACATTTGGCAGAACTACCCGGCATGGAGTACAAAGCAGGGTAAACAAAGTTTAAAACAAGCAAATAAAATATCTTTATTCAAAACACATTTTCATGTGGATTTTTTTAAAGGAAGGTGAATGTAATGACAAAATTAAAAATCTACATGAAAACCAGTTCATATGTGTACTTCTAAGAGTTGAAATTATTTTTAAATAAACACTGTTAGCATTTTTAGATCCAAAATATATTTTAAGTACAGAAACAGATGAAATTGTAATTTTTAAAGCTATACTCATTCTATAGTTTTAAAAAGTAGCAATTTTGAAGTTTCAACAAAGTGGAGATTGTTATTTATGGAGTAGTTTGAAAGTTTAAATTAGTTTGAATTGTTAGTTAACATTTTTGAAGACATTGGAATTTGAGAAAACTTAAGCTTGTGAACAAAAACATATACTATATATAATTCTGGGTAGAATCAATTTGAGTTTTTGATTAAAAACAAATAACTAGTCTGTTTATAGAAATTCTGAGGTTTACATCTCATGCTTAAAGGGTTCACTATGTAAGCAGCTGCATTTTTTATAAATCAGTTGTCTACAAATTACACATTACCTGTGAGACTTCCAGCCTCACAACTGTAAGATCTCCTTATATCTAATATGTTTTGTTAGTCTCATGGGTTTATCATCCCGCTCTGTGAAGCCAATGATTTCCGTTTGTGATCTGTGAATAAAGGCACCCACTGCAGATCTCTGGGTAACATCTGTTGGTTTTTTAAGCATGTTCTGGACCCTTCATCCTTTTGCGTTTGGATAAAGTGGAAGTATAAATCTGGCAAGAGAAGTGTTATTAGAAAGTAGCTCATCAATTACACACTCTGAGACATATGGCAGGCTCTAAGACAAGAACTATTTTGTCAGATAGCATATGGCCTTCTTGTGTCAGGTAGATTTCTACTCCAGTTCAGACATCCCTGTGACCAATCACCGCCCTGGTATCTTGGGTCTCTGTTGCAATTGGTTACATGACAAGCAGCCGACAATCGCTTAGCACATCCACTGAGTCATTAGTGGCACAGACATCATTTGTTGCACTGGATGCAGACAGGGCTTCTATAACTAAGCTTATTTTAGTTTTTGAAATTCTAATTAAATCCAGTGACCCATGGTCCACAGGGACATCTCTGTTTATGCCTGTAGGTACTGTGCCTTTTGCTGAGCACCGGTGTTGCCCTGAAGCCACTACAGAGAGCGGCATTTGGAATACACCGTTTTACAATCAAGTGTGCGTTTTTTTAACATGTGCAATCAAATAGCTATCAAACTGTAAATTCACACTTGGAGATATTTCTTTGCGATCATGCAATGAAAGTACACATTTTGTCACCAGATCACAAATATTCTGTCTGCACATTTAAGATAGGCCTGATATAAGGGTTCCTCATGTTTCCATCTACTTGATCAGTCTTAGAAAGTTTGTAGCTTAAAAAAAAGGATACAGTCACCTCCAGGGAATAAGACTTGTCCAGTTATCATTTCAGCCAGTATGCATCCTACCGACCAGATGTCCACTGCAGAAGAAGGCAAGAGAATGTGTGTGTGAAAGGTCAGGAGTGTGCAGCACATGAAACAAACCAGCAACGCCGCACCAGTCAGTGCTAATGAAAAGAAAAGCAAGATGTACTACATGTAGTAAAGTTATGAGGGCGAAGTCTCTGCACTCGTGGCGGAGTCTCTGCACTCGTGGCGGAGTCTCTGCACTCGTGGCGGAGTCTCTGCACTCATGGCGGAGTCTCTGCACTTGTGGTGGAGTCTTTGCACTCGTGGCGGAGTCTGCACTTGTGGTGGAGTCTCTGCCCTTGTGGTGGAGTCTCTGCCCTTGTGGTGGAGTCTCTGCACTCGTGGTGGAGTCTCTGCACTGGTGGCGGAGTTTTTGCACTTGTGGCAGAGTTTTTGCACTTGTGGCGGAGTCTCTGCACTCGTGGCGGAGTCTCTGCACTCGTGGCGGAGTCTCTGCACTCGTGGTGGAGTCACTGCACTCATGGTGGAGTCTCTGCACTTGTGGTGGAGTCTCTGCACTCGTGGCGGAGTTTTTACACTCGTGGCGGATTCTCTGCACTCGTGGCAGAGTCTCTGCAATTGTGGCGGAGTCTCTGCACTGGCTTCAGAGTCTCTGCACTCACGGCGGAGTCTCTGCACTCGGAGCAGAGTCTGTGCACTCGTGGCAGAGTTTTTGCACTCGTGGCAGAATTTTGCACTCGTGGCGGAGTCTCTGCACTTGTGGCGGAGTCTCTGCACTTGTGGCGGAGTCTCTGCAGTCGTGGTGGAGTCTCTGCACTCGTGGTGGAGTCTCTGCACTCGTGGTGGAGTCTCTGCACTCGTGGTGGAAACTCTATACTAGTGGTGGAGTTGTACTCATAGTGGAGTCTCTCTACTCGTGGTGGAGTCTCTCTACTCGTGGTGGAGTCTGCACTCATGTGGAGTCTCTGCACTCATGTGGAGTCTCTGCACTCATGTGGAGTCTCTGCACTCATGTGGAGTCTCTGCACTCGTGGAGGAGTCTCTGCACTCGTGGAGGAGTCTCTGCACTCGTGGAGGAGTCTCTGCACTCGTGGAGGAGTCTCTGCACTCGTGGAGGAAACTATACTAGTGGTGGAGTTGTACTCATAGTGGAGTCTCTCTACTCGTGGTGGAGTCTCTCTACTCGTGGTGGAGTCTCTCTACTCGTGGTGGAGTCTCTCTACTCGTGGTTGAGTCTCTCTACTCGTGGTGGAGTCTCTCTACTCGTGGTGGAGTCTCTCTACTCGTGGTGGAGTCTCTCTACTCGTGGTGGAGTCTCTCTACTCGTGGTGGAGTCTCTCTACTCGTGGTGGAGTCTCTCTACTCGTGGTGGAGTCTCTGTACTCGTGGTAGAGTCTCTGCACTCATGTGGAGTCTCTGCACTCATGTGGAGTCTCTGCACTCGTGTTGAGTCTCTGCACTCGTGTGGAGTCTCTGCACTCGTGTGGAGTCTCTGCACTCGTGGGGAGTCTCTGCACTCGTGGGGAGTCTCTGCACTCGTGGGGAGTCTCTGCACTCGTGTGGAGTCTCTGCACTCGTGGGGAGTCTCTGCACTCGTGGGGAGTCTCTGCACTCGTGGGGAGTCTCTGCACTTGTGGTGGAATCTCTGCACTCGTGGTGGAATCTCTGCACTCGTGGTGGAGTCTCTGCACTCGTGGAGGAGTCTCTGCACTCGTGGAGGAGTCTCTGCACTCGTGGAGGAGTCTCTGCACTCGTGGAGGAGTCTCTGCACTCGTGGAGGAGTCTCTGCACTCGTGGAGGAGTCTCTGCACTCGTGGAGGAGTCTCTGCACTCGTGGAGGAAACTATACTAGTGGTGGAGTTGTACTCATAGTGGAGTCTCTCTACTCGTGGTGGAGTCTCTCTACTCGTGGTGGAGTCTCTCTACTCGTGGTGGAGTCTCTCTACTCGTGGTGGAGTCTCTCTACTCGTGGTGGAGTCTCTCTACTCGTGGTGGAGTCTCTCTACTCGTGGTGGAGTCTCTCACTCGTGGTGGAGTCTCTCTACTCGTGGTGGAGTCTCTCTACTCGTGGTGGAGTCTCTCTACTCGTGGTGGAGTCTCTCTACTTGTGGTGGAGTCTCTCTACTCGTGGTGGAGTCTCTGTACTCGTGGTAGAGTCTCTGCACTCATGTGGAGTCTCTGCACTCGTGTTGAGTCTCTGCACTCGTGTTGAGTCTCTGCACTCGTGTTGAGTCTCTGCACTCGTGTGGAGTCTCTGCACTCGTGTGGAGTCTCTGCACTCGTGGGGAGTCTCTGCACTCGTGGGGAGTCTCTGCACTCGTGTGGAGTCTCTGCACTCGTGTGGAGTCTCTGCACTCGTGGGGAGTCTCTGCACTCGTGGGGAGTCTCTGCACTTGTGGTGGAATCTCTGCACTCGTGGTGGAATCTCTGCACTCGTGGTGGAATCTCTGCACTCGTGGTGGAGTCTCTGCACTCGTGGTGGAGTCTGCACTCGTGGTGGAGTCTCTGCACTCGTGGTGGAGTCTGCACTCGTGGTGGAGTCTGCACTCGTGGTGGAATCTCTGCACTCGTGGTGGAATCTCTGCACTCGTGGTGGAATCTCTGCACTCGTGGTGGAGTCTCTGCACTCGTGGTGGAGTCTCTGCACTCGTGGTGGAGTCTCTGCACTCGTGGTGGATTCTCTGCACTCGTGGTGGATTCTCTGCACTCGTGGCGGAGTCTCTGCACTCGTGGCGGAGTCTCTCCACTCGTGGCAGCATCTCCCACTCGTGGTGGAGTCTCTGCACTCGTGGTGGAGTCTCTGCACTCGTGGTGGAGTCTCTGCACTCGTGGTGGAGTCTCTGCACTCGTGGTGGAGTCTCTGCACTCGTGGTGGAGTCTCTGCACTCGTGGTGGAGTCTGCACTCGTGGTGGAGTCTCTGCACTCGTGGTGGAGTCTGCACTCGTGGTGGAGTCTGCACTCGTGGTGGAATCTCTGCACTCGTGGTGGAATCTCTGCACTCGTGGTGGAATCTCTGCACTCGTGGTGGAGTCTCTGCACTCGTGGTGGAGTCTCTGCACTCGTGGTGGAGTCTCTGCACTCGTGGTGGATTCTCTGCACTCGTGGTGGATTCTCTGCACTCGTGGCGGAGTCTCTGCACTCGTGGCGGAGTCTCTCCACTCGTGGCAGCATCTCCCACTCGTGGCGGAGTCTCTGCACTCGTGGCGGAGTCTCTGCACTCGTGGCGAAGTCTCTGCACTTGTGGTGGAGTCTCTGCACTCGTGGTGGAGTCTCTGCACTCGTGGAGGAAACTCTGTACTAGTGGTGGAGTTGTACTCATAGTGGAGTCTCTTTACTCGTGGTGGAGTCTCTACTTGTGGTGGAGGGTCTGCACTCATGGCAGAGTCTCTGCACTCGTGGCAGAGTCTCTGCACTCGTGGCAGAGTCTCTGCACTCGTGGCAGAGTCTCTGCACTCGTGGCAGAGTCTGTGCACTCGTGGCAGAGTCTCTGCACTCGTGGCAGAGTCTCTGCACTCGTGGCAGAGTCTCTGCACTCCTGGCAGAGTCTCTGCACTCGTAGCGGAGTCTACCACTCGTTGCGGAGTCTCTGCACTTGTGGCAGCGTCTCTGTACTTGTGGCAGAGTCTCTGCACTCGTGGCAGAGCCTCTGCACTCGGGGCAGCATCTCCGCACTGCAGTTCTCAGTGCTGAGATTCCGCGCCGAGTGTGGATATTTCACGCTCGTAACTTTGCTGCGCGTAAGTACCTTCTTGAATCGGGCCCTGGGTGTATATGCCTGGAGTGTAAGACCGTTCATGCTGTATGGCACCTGCCTGCAGGTATTCACCTGGAGCACAGGTGCCAGTGTAACCATGCTCTAATGTACCTGCCCGCGTGTAGTGCATCCAACTGAGAATCACCTCCGGCGCCCTGTACCATCTCGTCACCACGTATCCGGTCATCTCGTTCTCGGCATGTCGGGCCAAACCAAAATCTAAAATCTGCAGGGAGGGAAGCACAGCAGGTGAGACCTACTTCTGTCTGAATTCAAGGAAAACATACAATATATATTAGGATGAACACCTCACTTTAGGAGGGAAGTAAAATACAAACTATACTAAAATGAAGATATCAAATACAACCTAGTAACAGAAACATCAGATAATGCATTGATGAAAACTGGATTTCACACCGGGGGAGCAACAACGCAACACTTCAGTTCAACAGAGGGAAGGAGCCAGCAGTCCTCATATGTACTGTGTTGTGTTACATAGTATATGTTTGTGTCTGTCATTCCTCCATACCTCACAGTATGCACATTTTGTAAGTTATCCTGTGATGGTACCATCCTGGGCAGTGGTCGAGACCCGCTTCCCACCGACCTGCATCCAGTGATTACTGCCCACATTCAAGACTGTCCCGGGTGAGTCCTCACCTTGACATGGTGCGCAGTGAGTCGCTAAATGTCTCTGCTTGATGACATCATCTGCACGTGTTGTAGAGACACATGTTGTATACAGAACAGAACTATTCCACCCTACTTCTCTCAGAGTACTGAATGTATTCCTGCAGGACTGGGCTTGAAATGCAAAGCATGTTCCCGACTGCGGTGTGTTACGACTGTGCTGGGGGTCCTGGGTGAAGGAGGGAGTTCGCTTCCAGGAGATCGCATGTATGTATGTGGTATGTATGTGTATTTGTATGATGTGAAGTTCGCCTAAGTGCAGCGGAGCACTGACCAAGGTCTGTGACGCAACACTCCTTGGAGCAGCTGTGCGCTCTACAAATCTGGTTTAATTCATTCATTCATTCACTGGCAAGGATACCGTCACTCAATGATTGGGGGGTACCTGGGTCAGAGAGTGGAAGTTGACTGTTACTGCATTGAGATGTAATGCTCTTCAATGAGGTGAATCTTCAGCTTCTAAACTGGAGCAGGGCTGAAGTGGTCTTACCTTATCCCAATTCAAGCAAGCAGAGTTTAATTGGTGAAATCAGGGGTCTCAGGCTCAACGAAAACCCCAAGGATGACCCCCCATGGTGGAACAGAGGGCCTTCCACAAATAAGGCTTCATACTTGGACATGTAATTACATTTATTAAATGCTGAACATCCAATATATGACGAAATACAATAAACCTGAAGTACCAGGTTGGAAACCTATCAGATTCAGAAGCAGACTGGCTGCTGAATCAAGCACAGAGGTGCGCAGAACACAAGAGAGGAGGGAGAGTGTTCTGATGTTTGGGTGTGAGCAGGGAAAGGGGACAAAAGAGGCAAAGATGCAGACAAGAGAACAGAGTTGTGTGTGGTAAGGTGCCTGCACACAAGACAAGATTTCTGTAGACACTAAGCCATGGATGCAATCACCCATGGTACAAAGAAACTCAATACAATACAAGTGAGGAGCACAGCCGAGGAAGAGCAGCAGCAAGGGACAGAAGTGCAGATGAAGGGCCCCTGACGATCAGTCTGATGACCAAGGGTATAACTATCATTAATGCAACCGGTGCAGTGGCACCGGGCAGACTAAGGCAAACATGCCAACCTTACAAATATTTTCACTGTGTGATCGTACAGGGAGAAGGGATGCAGTCTTGAAGAGGGGGTGGAGCCCTGGAGAGAGGGTCTTTGAACCCTGTGCTCTACCCAACAGTCATACGTATACTCCATTGTGAGAAAAAACTCTTCCGGAGGCACCTCCCACATCCGCGGAAGGTTGTAAGTGGAGCCCAGCTGTGCAGAGCGTTCACAGCTGAGCTGGAGACCTATTCTGTGCAAGGGCTTCCAGGTCACTGTGTGACAGTGGGTCTTCTCCGGGTGGGTGTGTGAAGAGTGAAGAAAGCGTGTGTCACCCGGGGACACTGTGTAAGTTGGCAGGCTTGCAGAGTTATGCTGCAGCCTAATGATTGCTGTGTTTTACAGCCCAGTGGGTTCATGTCCATGTTCCTTACTGGCAACGGGGCTTACATTTGGGGCACTGCAACTTTTGTTAACACTGCTGCTGATTGCAGAATTAAACAAGCATTGGCAAACCAATAGGTCTCGCCTATGTGAGAGATATTGGCTTTTCCAATGTTTTTTAGCCATGTTGTACAGCAGCATGTCATCTGTTCAGCATGGTTAAACGTTAGTGGCGTAGAGTGGCATGGAGGGGAGTGGAGTAGAGTGGAGTGGCGTAGAATATAGCTGGGCAGAGTAGAATGTTGTGGAGTGGCGTAGTGGTATGGAGTAGCGTCGAGTAAATCGCCATACAGTTGCGTAGAGTGGAGTGGCATAGAGTGGCCTAGAGTGGAGTGGCACAGAGTACAGTGTCGTAGAGTGGAGTGATGTGGAGTGGCATAGCATAGAGTAGTGTAGAGTGAAGTAGAATGCAGTGGCATAGACCAGACTGGCGTAGAGTGGTCTAGAGTAGAGTGGAGTCGTGTAGAGTACAGTGATAGAGTGACATAGAGTAAAGTGTTGTAGAGTGGCGTGGAGTAGCATATGTAGAGTGGTGTAGAGAAGTATAGTTGTGGCTGTAAGTAACTAAAGTGTCAATAGAGATGGCAGATAGGGTGAAAGCAGCATAAATAAGAAGCCTTATGCCTGTGTTAAAAGTAGGAAAGCACATTGCACGTCCAGAAATAATATCAAAATGCTTATAAAAACAAGTGATCAGCCATCCTTTGTGAAGTACCTTCCACTGCGCAGCAACACGTGTCGCCGCGCTTTTAGTAACTTTTGATCCGTTTGAGCTAGAAGTAAACATTTTTGTTAAAATCTGCAGATTATGCAATGTTTGATGGATTATAATTTGGCAGCTCCATAATTATCCGGAAACACTAATGGCTCTGCCTACAGTCGATTTAACTGGATATATATTTTTTTTTTTAAATGATTGCTGATAAAAATGGTTTGTAATGATGAACAGCACAGTTACAATGTCATTTATTTGGGTCCAGGAAAGGAGACCGGATGTTGTGAGGAGAACACAAACCCTGCATGGTTGCTTCTGTTTAAAAAACATAACATATAGGAAAATGAAAGGGTGATGTATATATTGTGACTCAGACCGTGGCCAAAGCTTCTCCAGTCACTGAAAGAAATAGCAGATAAAACTCGCAGTACGGAGAGTCTTAACATGAGACAGAAGCTCATTCTTCTGCATTTCGGCTCACGTGCTGGAACCCAATTCCCAAGCCGAAAAACAACTACAGTTTGGTTTCACTAGCTTTGGGATCCCAAGTTGCCGAAAGCAGGACTCCAAGCGCTTTATAGTTAGAAGTTTGTGTGTTCTGAATGAGGCAGAAAAACAACTCCAAAAAAGGCAGACATGGCATTCAGTGTAAGATCACCACAATTAGAGCAAGTAACGTGGTGAGAGGGGCAGGAGCACAAAGCACAAGAGGAAGTGTGAGGGGCATGCAGTGACAATGGAGGAGGTGGGAGGGACGAATATTGCATTAAAATGCAGGCAGCATGGGCGCTGAAGCTGAAAACAGGCAAACACTATCACAAGTCGGAAACCAAGAAAAAAATTGTCTCCCAAACGAACAGATAAACAACCAGAGCATAAACATACAGTACTTGGTCCCTGCTCCGTGGGAGGAAATGAAAGACAAAGCAGGGACAAAGAGGAAGGATTCAACACCAGCAAGCAAGCATTTTGGAAGGACAATCCAAGTAATAAATTAAAAAGCAATGGGTGGGATGTGAGCCCACAAACCGTATACAACAGGTCTCAGAGGCTCAACCTAAAAATTAACTCAAGCAGACAAAGAAAAGAGAATGGAACACAGAGCAGAAGAGCAAATGGTGATGGCAAGAATGGCGGAAAGTAAGAATAAATCTATCAGTAGAAGAAAAGTTAAAGAAAGCATGGATTTTATAAATATTACAAATCTGGAATTCATAGTTCAGAAACAGAGGAGATGTAAACAGAGAAAGACTGGAGAGGGGCCAATGATGCTGACCACACTGCAGACATAAGAGATGAGCAGGACGAAGATATGAAAAAAGCAAACAGAATGAGAAGGAGAGGCAGAGCTCGAAGGAGGAAAGTAAAACAAGGGTTCCCATCCTACTCAAGGCCCTCCAAGAGAGGACTGTAACTATACAAGAGCAAATTGAATCGTATGTCGGGACCGAAGGAGGCAAAGGAAAGCAACATTTGAGATTCGTTAACATAGAAATGACAAGAGAGATTATACGGGTGGAGACGAGAGGCTGTGGGAGTGGTGTAAGAAGGAAATAGGAGAAGACCACAAGCTGACATTTGTAGAACCTAAAATTGGGGAGCCCTGGAGACCAAATAGGTATGAGAAGGAGGATAAGAGGATAGCCATGCAAGTGGCATAAGACACTCTAAAAGGAAAGAAAGGAATAACCTCCGATATCGAAAGCCACAAACATGGCAAGGACAGTAAGGGACCCGAGAGATTAGAGTAATGAACAGAGGCAAGAGAATCATTCTGCGGAGAACTTGAGAATGGAGTGCTTCTGAAAGACCCCAAGTTGGCCCAAGGCAAGTCAGAAGGGTAGGATTGTGCTTTGGGTTAATGTTAAAATACATCTAGTGCCTAGTGCTAAGGAGCTATATAATGTTTGGGATCATGTTATAACCCCCTAGAAAGTGCTAACATTCTCTTTTGTTTGTATTTTAATGATCTCTTAGTAGTGTTCTTTTTCCAAAGTAAAGCACTGATGCCAGTTGACGTTCTAGAGTTGTAGTTACTGTGTTACACTGACTCCGACTGTCTAACCACGGCAGACGGCATCGACTGCTCTCCAGCTGCACTGTATTGGTATTGTGGCCCTGGGACCCCAGTTGAAAGGGAGCTTTGTCATAGGACACTGCCAGGGATCGAAGAGCATAAAGGAAAGTATGGAAGTGTGACCCCAAGTACAATGAGGTCGGGTCAGTGAGTGTGGGGGCAGGTCAGTGAGTGTGAGGGCGGGTCAAAGAGTGTGGGGGCAGGTCAAAGAGTGTGGGAGTAGGTCAAAGAGTGTGGGGGCAGGTCAGTGAGTGTGAGGGCGGGTCAAAGAGTGTGGGAGTAGGTCAAAGAGTGTGGGAGTAGGTCAGTGAGTGTGAGGGCGGGTCAAAGAGTGTGGGGGCAGGTCAAAGAGTGTGGGGGCAGGTCAGCTAATGTGGGGGCGGGGTTAACGAGTGTAGGGCTGGGGTCAGCAAGTGTGGGGCTGGGGTCAGCGACAGGGCTAAAAAGAACACCATATTCTGTTACTATTTTTGGGCCTTTCTCCTACCGTAACTGCATATACAATATAGTGCACACACTTTAAATGAACAATAAATGCATCTTAGATTTATCTGCGGGAAATTCTTTTTTCTGGAATGAAAGCTTGGTTGGTTAGTGAGATCTCTTGCGAGGCCTGTGGGTGTAACCAGATGGTCACTGATTTGAGTCCTGGTCGGTGCACTGCGGAAATAGTGATGTGTGTTTATAGAGCTAAGAGGCCCAAGGATGTGACCGAAAGCACTGTGAATATGTGAGCTATTAGTTTAAAAATGTATCAACACAGTATTAAAAAATTGCACACTATAAATCGGTAGCCTGAAAATAGTTCAAAGTGCTTTCAAAAGTTATGTTTTCGTAATGCGCTGACTGTACCTAGTGCAAATCTTTTTTTTACAGTTTTCTATTAAAAGGACACATTCTGGGCTCTATGAATTAAAGCCTATATTGGCTCCCAAGCAGCCGTCAGATTTGCCAACTAACCAATTGCCCACATGTATATTTCTTTGAGGAGCAAAGACCCTGGAGCCAAGGCTTGTTTCGGCTAAAGCTGCCGCTCCCATCACAGTACAAGAGACCCCTCCCCTCCCCCCCCCCCCCCCTTTCAACCCTCGGCAGCTCCAGCGCTCCATGCTTGATTTTTTAATGAAAAAATATAAGAACTGTTTTGATCAAATGTATCACCTGCCACTTCGATCTCTGGTACAGCCCAGGACCCATCATCGCATATAACACGCTTTGGACTCTTGAACGTGTCGGGAGCCATTCTGTAGTTTGTAGGGATGATTTGGGCTCTGGCACATTATTGAAGTGACGTTAACTCTACGTTCATCATCAGTGAAATTAAAGAAAGCCCTCTTTTAAGGAGTGACTCCAACTGTAGTGATGTGCGCTAGTCTCACAAGCGCCACTAGGTGGCAATACAGATCTACCCTGGAAAACGGAATTCCGTCTGCACAGCCCAACCACGTGCGCCTCTCAGCACAACCGCATCTTCCGGCTGATCAATTTTACGATCTTTTATAGATTAGCCCTCAGCACTCATGTATTAAATGGTGGTAACAGCCATGAACTGCGAGTCTATCATGGTAATTCAGGAATGCATTACTGGCGGCCAGCTTATTAATACATGCCCTCTCCTGCACTGTACAAGAGGGGAGGGGGGGGCTGGCCCCCCAGGCTGCAGAGACAGGGAGCACGAGCCGCAGGAGGCCGGAGTCCTACAATAAAACACCCCATTGAAGGCACATCTCGTCTACCTGGCGGGGGCCGTGCTTTCTCTCTCGGTCCCCTAACCTCTAGTACAATGATTCAATACCCCTGGTACAACACCGGTGCTGGCATTCTTGAGGCATTTCATAGCATGGCACACACCTGTGACAAACTACTGGCACACCCATGTTAAAATACAGGTAACGGCACAGAAGAGGTAATGATTGACAAAATCCATCATTTGACCACATTCTTTTCAAACATTTCTCAGGGAGTAGAACCCCCTCCCACCCCCACCTCAGTGGCCTGGCTTTCTCGCTTCACTCGCTCAGTACGAGTCAGAGCAAGTGTTACATCCCAGAACTTTCACAGAGCTAGTCAGCAGAATAATACAGGTGTTATCTAAAATATACCTCTATGTGTGTTGTTATATTAATTTTGCAGGTATAATGGAGCTTCAGCAATGTCACTTATTGTGATGTCATCATGGTTAAGGTCATGTGACATGACTTCCTGGAAAAAAAAGAGGGCCAAGGGTCATTTGATGTCATTAAGGTTAAAGGGTAAGTGATGTCACTTCCACTTCACCTGGCATTCTGGTGAGTTGATGCCCATGCATCAGTGGCGTAGGTAGGCCTCAGGCTGCCCGTGGCGGCCCCTGCGTTTGCCGCCCTCGCGGGGGGGGGGTGCGGCCGAGGCCGATTCTTGCGACAGCCGCAGGTTAGAGCGGGGGGGGGGGCCGGCTGCCGCCCAAAACTTGTGCCGCCTGGGGCGGTCCGCCCCCACCGCCCCCCCCCCTAGCTACGCCAGTGCCATGCATCAGCAGGGCTAGGACAGCAATGGATCTTGGACAGCCCTGTGCCCTCGGGCCTGGGAGCACTTGTCTTATGTACCAACTCGGGCAGATTTACAAGCCCCTTGCGTGACTTTTGCTCCACCGTTGCGTCACTTTTGTTACGGAACGGCGGCGCAAAAAATGCGACCTATTTACAACGTGACGCATCTAGGGAGATGCGTCACGTTGTAAAGCCCTGCGTCACATTATACCTGCGTCAGGTATAATGTATGCAGGGTGGGCGTTCCCACGCAGGAAGGCCTCGTAAAAGTGACGCAGTAAAATCTAAAAGATTTCACTGCGTCACTTTTAGGACGCCACTGCGTCAAAACCTTACGCCTGCTTTAAGCAGGCGCAAGGAGTGACGCAGTGTAGTAAGTATAGGCCTCAACATGCATTGCTGGAGTTGCGTCGCGCTTGCGACACGACTCTAGCAATGCGTGACTTTTGCACCAACAGATGCGTCAGAATTTCTGACGCATCTGTCAATCCTTGCGCCATGGTGCGCCGTATTGTAAATACGGCACATCCATGGTGGCGCAAGGGTGGCACAGGGAAAGTGACGCATCTATAGAGATGCGTCACTTTCTTGTAAATCTGCCCCTCAGTGACCCCAAGGGTGGACACGCAGTAATGGTGGCTGCGATGAGCCGCGCTTGTCTCATTTGCCCCATTCTGCTCTCTTCGTATAGTCGCTGTCCCTTGTTTCATATTCGCATTCTTGCACTTTCTGTCCCCATGGACCTCGTCTTATTGCTGTGATAATCAACCCAGTACACAGCCTTGTACTGTCCACCTCTTCTGCGCATGCCCCGGTTCGATGACTCCCGCCAGCCAGCTCGTGTGCGGCACCCCTACTCTCCACAGACTTCTGTGTTGTGGATAGCTCCCAGAGGACTTCACCGATTACTGACTGGAGCTTTGCACAAATCCACATTTGCATCAGGAGAACTCGAAGTTACAGGGGGAGGCGTAACCCCTGAGGCTGCCAGACTGCTATTTTAACTGAAGACGCGTTAGCGTTCAAATGGACTTATTATGAAGTGCTATAAAGTGCCATGGTCCAAGAGAACCTCTGCAGGAGGAAGGAAGGGAATGCATCAGATGCTAGAATGGGCAGGTTAGAGTCCAACCGCCCAGGTGGCGGATTGTGACCCCTGTACTGAATAACGGTCTGAATAGTTGTATTGTCAGGAGCTTCATGGACTGCTTTTTGTTGAGCTCTCAGGTTGGGGCAGACAACATTCTGGAGTCTAGAACCTTGTGCGCCCCGTGATCTGTCTCCGTGTTTCATCCCCTTGAATGGTTTTTGGTTGATCTGATGAGCAGACACTGAGCGAAGGCCGTTAGCTGGGGTTCGCCCAGGTGCCAGTTTCTGGGGGTAAGCCCGTCAGTTTCTCCTACATGCTTTATGGATGGTGCACAGGACCCTGCATTTAACCTTGGCATCCCCTAGAAGCCAGACTGGGGGTGAATGGAAGCTTTTGAAGGCAGGTTTGTTGGGGTACCCCTTGCTAAGGTTACAGCACAGTAAGGCTGCCTGGTTCTAAAGCCTGTGGAGTCAGACAAAAAAGGTTTTGGGGAGACCAAACTAGATGATATTGTATTAGTCAAGCTGTGCCCGACCGAGGGCTCTCTTCAACGGCACTTTGGTCAGCCTGAAAAAGTGGCTGGAAGGGGCTGGATGTGGCCGGAAGTGGCTGGATGTGGCTGGAAGTGGCTGTATGTGGCCGGAAGTGGCTGGATGTGACTGGAAGTGGCTGGATGTGGCTAGAAGTGGCTGGATGTGGCTGGAAGTTGCTGGATGGTTGAAGCAGGGGGAGCTGAGTGTTCATACTCTATGCTTCTGCACAGGCTTGGGGATCAGAGACCTGGGCATGAACAAGAATCCCTAGTTTCCTTGTTTTTTTTAAGAGGTGCAAGGGGTTGTCTCAAGGGTGCCCCAAATCCTCAGGGCCAGGCAAAGAACAGGGTTCAGTGTTAGAACTGGGCTTAGTGTTTCTGATCACGAGGGTCTCGTCTTTGCACCATTCATTCCCAGGACGCGGTGCAACTGGTAGTCCAGGAGATGTTGCTTGGATTCTCTGAGCCACTTTCTAAGTGATGAGCAATTTGCAAATCATCAGTTTCAGCTGGAAGATCACCTGGTGGTGTTCAAGAAGCTGAGTCTGTGGGGCTTACATAAATATGAACCAGAAGGCACGAGGAGGCTGATCCTTTGTAGACGCCATGAACAAGGGGCATGTGGGTGACATAAATGATCCAATCACAACTTTTATGCAGACAAGAAAAGATTGGACCTGTTGCTCTGCATGTCCAGATGTCCCAGCCCAGAGCTTGAACATTTCAGCAGGATTACAGAGGGAAAAGTGTCTTTGGCTGTGGAAAAGTCCAATAGTGTAAGGGCAGTTTTGTAGTTCCGGTCCAGGAAGAGAAGGAGTCGTTCCCTCAAACTGCCCAATGAAGGACAGAATGTGCTCTGATGGTGTAAGGGAGGTGGGTGAGATCAGCGTACTCTCAAACTTGTCGTCTAGGCCTTTCCATGATTTTGCTGAGGAAGGGGAGGTTGGTGACCTGCCAATAGTTGGCAGGTGTTTTGATGAAAGGGTTGATGATGGTCTGTTTCAAATGGCTGGACCTGCACCAGAGTGAAGGGAGCATTCTTCAAGTTAGTTCGGTCAGCCGTGAGGGGAACACTTTAATGTAAGCCAAGGTTGAGCACTAAACATTGAAATATTGCATGTAGATTATTGTAAAATCCACAGTAAATTTACAGAGTTGGGGCTTGATTTCGAGCTCGGCGAACAGGGCACTCAGTCAAGCACGCCCCAGAGTTCCGGTCAAACAAGCCCTTAGTTTGTCCACTTTGTTTACAGACGGACAGAGCTTAAGTTTGCTCTGCTGGAGCCATCGACGGAAAACTTCCTCCGACGGCTGTTGATGTTGCACCACCACCCAGCATATTTCAGGTGGACAGAGAAATGTCTTGCTTTCTCATGTCCTGGCAGTGAGTGACAAGAAAAAAAAGAATGAACCTCACATTATGGTAGGAAACTCCCAGAGTTTAAGGGGGGTCATTGTGGGATTTTTTTTTTTAGAAGCAAACTGCTACTTTTGGAGTTTGTTTCTGACAAACAAAAAAATGTTGAAAGTTTGCTGAACGTTCCTCAAACTTGACAGAAACTGCAGGAAAGGCAGTCCCCTTCAAAGTACAGAGATGCCCACTGGGCAGGCGATGGTCCCTAAATTTGACAGATGGTAGTCCATCAGGGTGGTTGAGGTACTGTCCTCCGCCTCCCTGATGGACGGAGTGCCCTCTTCCAAACCGCCCTTGGTTCTGTTTCAATGTTCGCTGTACGAGCTGTAGAATGATGAGGCTATATGGAACAGCCATTGAAACTACTGCTGTGCTATTCCCACCCCCGACAGATGAGAGATTCAGTAAGTCCGGAAAGATACTGGTGATCATTATCGGGGTACCATGGGAGACAGTGAGTTTTGGGGCCGAACCATGGTGGGACGAGCGCCTGTTTTTTTTGCAAGCGAGGAACTGGAGGCATATAACTTAGAAATTCTGTCTGGAACAGAGAGAGGTAAGTGCCTGCTCACTGTTTCCGACTTGTTCTGTTTAAAGTTTATGCCTTAACTCAGAGAAATTCTAAGTTATATATGTCTGAACTTTAGACACTTTGCACAAAAAACAGGCACTTGGCCATCATGATACAGTGCCTGGTGAGAAGGCAAGTCGAGAGATGTTGCAAAAATAAAAGTCACTCTGCAGGTAAATCATTCGGACATGTTCTTGCAGGTAAAATACTATTTAAGAACAAAGAAAACAATGTTTATATCAGCAGATAAAGGGAAAAAACAGTCTGAATACACCCAATTCTCACACGCTCTTCCATCCTCTCGTCCCCGGCACATACCTTCAGCTCGCCGCTCTCATTGACCCCCAGGTTACTGGGTTTTAGATCCTGTAAGGGGAAGAAAGTAAAAGTGGGGTCAGGAACACACCTGTTAGGGAACGGAGATGCATCAGTCAAACGAAGAATGAAAATGACTTTAGGGAGTGGAAAGATATAGGTACTGAGTTATTGGCGTGGGATAGTGAGCGCTGGAACCACATATGAGCTCTTGTAACACAGCTGACCAGGGGTGTCCAGCTTTGGTCCACGAGGGAGGTTCCATTTCTGATTGTGGAGATCCACAGAAAATACAGTCTAAATGGAACTCATTCACACAGTCAGTGGTAATCCTCAATATATGGCATGAATTCGACCCTCCTGGAATACCTGTGGACACCGCCGCTGCAGACCCTACAGAGACCCCCGCATTATCCTTACTCTCACACTAATATCACTCACCTGTGCCTGGTTGAGGCCTTACTCTGTTCATTTTCTAGGTTTACCCGAACTCCCAGCTCTTGCTGGAAGGTACATTCACCTTTTATAACCACGTCCCTGATAAAGAATCCCAAATGAGGCTCTGCTGGGGGACCATCTTGGTACTATGAGAAGCGCGCTGGGCTGGCCACCAGTGGTCGAAGTGGGCGGGATCTGAGGGGCATGAAGTGCCCATTCTTTCTTAAATTTTGGATAAACAGATCCCCTACTTTTCGTGACAAGACAACAGTTGTGGGACGTATAATTCCGAGAGTTGAAATGCTTCAGCTGAAGCGTAAGGGAGGGGTCTCCTTTGCTGTGAAACCGAGGTAGGAGCAGACCGCTAAACAAACCTTCCTGCCAGGGTGCCGCTGCCTGGAAGAAATGTAAATGTGCGCAACGGGTCAATCTGCAAATGTAAAGGATGTTTGAAACCTGGTATTGGCTTTAATTGATGGAATCACTTTGAGCTTCCTTATGATACACATTTATTCATTTTTTGAGAGATACTGCAAGGGAGCTAACAGCTAAGCTGCGAAGAGTGTGCTTTTAAAAGACATTTATAAAAATAATTGCACTAAGAACAGTCTGGGTATTACTAGATCTATATTTTGGAAACAAAGCACGTTTTTAGCGTACTTTTTTTGCGCATTTTGTTGCAACCTATTTTATATGGTGTGCAGTGCAAGTTTAAAATAATGACTTACATGTTCACAGTGCTTTCTGCCACAGACCTGGACTTTGTACAAGTCACTATTCTCCACTGCACAAACCAGGTTTCAATTCCATGACACTCTGGTGCAGTGCATTAACTAATAGAGGTTTCAGAATGTATGATAGTGCATTTCCCACTGAGTAACAGGGCTTGCATTTAATTTTCTTTTAGAATGTGTTATTTTATATGTAGTTACTTGAAGGTGAAAGACCATAAAAAGTTACAGAATATTAGGTTTCTTTAGCCATGCCTTTGAGCACGACCCTAAGCTCACCTATCCCACCCCAATGGTGCAGCATCACAGTTTACATACTTTTTTAATGCACGTCGACCACTGCTGGCCACAAGGAAATGCGCCCATAGGAGGCCCAGGGTGCACGGTTCACATGCTGTGTGCTGATTGGCTTTCTGGGGTAAACAACGTTTACCACGCAATAGACACAACGCGGTACTTTACAACGCGATCGTTACAACCACTGCGTTGTTACCACGTGTGTCATTACATCGCAAGTCGTTTCAACGACTTGCTCTAGGGGGCGTGCGGCACCAGGGAATGTGTTGGATTTTAAATCCAACACCTTCCCTGCTGTTGCGCAAACTGGAGTATGAATAGTAATTAATACTATTCCTAAGTCCAGCGCGCCCCCTAGAGCAAGTCGCTGAAACGACTTGCGATGTAATGACACGCGTGGTAACAACGCGGTCGCTGTAACAACCGCTTTGTTAACTACCGCGTTGTAAAAGCACGCGTTGTAACGTGCTATATTCCTTTCTGGAGAAAGCGTGCACTCTGATTGGCTGTATTAAATAATCGGCAAGGATTGCTTCTTTCTACCTATCTTTCTCTGTGGTTCTTCGAAACACTGGAAAGTAACAATGCGAAACTGAATAAACATTTTGTGTAGCGCCACAAAGGGGGACATCTCTCATTTATGGTGCTTTGCGGTTTTTGCTAAAAGCCTCTTCTTTGTGGGTGACTTTAGATCCCTTGTAAATCCCCTTTCTCTAGAAAACGGGCTGGGAATGAGATCTGGTTCACATCGTCCGAGGTGGCAAGGGGTGTGCCAGGTCTAACAGCCTCCAGGACTAGGCACTACACTGGAAGCGTCAGTACTCTGCCTTTAACCACAGACAGAACACATCACGCAGTCCCTGCCTTACCCTGTTCACCAGCTCCATATCTGAAGACTGTGGGTTCAGTCGAGGACACAAACTTTAATTGATAAAGGGCCGTTTTCAGGGAGATTCTCAGCTGCTGAGCTGGGCCTACAAAGCAGCTGTCACTCTTCTGTGGGGTACCAGGTGCATTAACATGTTTTGAAATTGTGTGCACGTTTTGCATCGGCAGGCTGGAGTTATTTGCTAATTCCTTCTATATTTTTAAGTTACTTTTACTTTTTTGTTTCACAAATGGTGTGCTTTGTTTTCCTCGTCTCTCTCTGGCTCTGGGCCCAGCCCAAGAGAGCTCCCGTCCCACTTTCAGAGCTGATGGGGTCTGCTGCTCTAAAGAGGGGCAGCAGTTGGGCCTCTTTGAACTTACAAAGCCCTAAACTCCAAGCCCCGTGGCTCTTGGCATGCAAGGAGCACACCCTGCCTTCCTCGGCTCTTAAACCGGCTGATCCCCTCCCTTGGAGCCTCCCCACGCCGCGCCCTTCTGTAAACATCACCCTTTGTACTTGGCGCCATGTAAACACCGAGGCCGCCATCTTAAGTGATGGGTACAGACCCATAATCTCATGTCGAGCTGTTCTTTCAGCCCAGCTGGTGCTGGCAGGATTACACTATGACAGGCCTTCACACACACACACATGCTCACGCACAGGGCTTTAAGTGGGCCGGGTCTGTCCGGGTCTGAGCACCGGCAGTTTTTTTTTGGGGCCCTCGAAACGGGTCTCTATCGGGCTCTATTTTCGCGGCTGGCAAACGGCATGACGTCATGTTAGGTGAGAGTTGTTGGAGGAAGGGAAACCCTTTAAGAGAGCCATTTTCTCTTAGGATTTCCCTTCTCTTTTTTCAGCGCAGGAGCAACGTCGTGGTGGTGCCAGCGTGGGATGGTGAAAACCGAGACTTTTAGAAACAGGTATCACTTTCTCTTTCCTGCTTTCGTTTATTTGCTCCCCTGTGAAATGGATCCAAAAAGAAAAACACTTTTGCTGGAAACGTCCTCTTTTTCTGACTTTTTCAATTTCTAAGTGCAGCCTCGGGGTGGAGAGAACTAAAACATTCAAAATATGAAAAGTAACTAGCTAAAGCAAGACAGAGTGGTTGCAAGGTGGCCAGGTTGATTTATTCACACCTAAACACATTAGCGCCACTTTACAGTGTTTGCCAGTGAAGCGCTACTTTTGTTTTCTCGTCTCTCTTTGAACAACATTGTTTTCCCTGGGTGGGAAAGTGCACCATTCCTGGAGGTACTGAAATACCTACTTGATGGGTGAATTGGAAAACAAAATGTGTACAGCGGCTGTGTGTTCACGAATGTGGTCTTTTTAAACCATACTGCTTACGTTTTGTAAGGATATAAGCAATGGGCATTGAAACGGGTCCCTTCTGGGCCCTGTAGTCATGGCCTTAACTTTTCAGGCAAAAGCACTCACTAATTTCTGGATAATGAGTGTAAAAAGAAAAAGGTAACCATGTTGTTCCTGCTTACATTTCATGTGCTTTACTTAATCGTGCATTCTCTATGAGTGTTTGCTTTTTCTAGGATGTTGTTAATTTTTTTTTAGGCAGCATATTGCTCTTGTCTAGTGCGTAATTTGAATTGAGTCACATCCAGGTGTTTATAGCGGGTCAGTGCAGTGCAAGTTTCTCTCAGTGGGGCAGTATGGTGTTCAGTGGGGGAGAGGATGTGGCACTATGGTCAGAGCTGCTGAATTCGGAACTGGGGAACCAGGTTCAGCCTTCATGACCAGTCCACCAGACCGCTCCCGCTGAGGGAGCACATTCCCATGCTAGACCTTAGAAGGCCCCGCAAGATCTTAAAAGCCCTGGTGTCTTAGCACCAGCAGGTGGACCCTAGCAGTGGCATGTGTGGGTTAACCTTGAAGGCCTGTCCGCCACAATTTATTCTGAAGTTCACTGCCAGTCTTGCAGGCAGGCCTATGAAGCAGCACACCATAGAGTGACAGTGACTCTGTCACTGAGGTCAAAGGACCCTTGAGCAGGGTGGCTCTAGGGCAGTGCGACCGCACCAGGCGCTGACCACCCGCGATCCGTGCAGCTAACAGCAGTGGGGCAGAGGGGTCGGGTAAGGGGGATTTCAGGGACGATGCCGAGGGAAAATTAAAAATTAATTTTCCTTCAGCATCATCCCTCGAAACCCCCTTACCCGGCCCCACCGCTGTTACCTGCACGGACCGCGGGTGGCACTGACTTCAGGTGGGGGCGTCGTGTTTGCAAGTATAATATGGTTTTAAAAGCACTTGCTGTCTCCTTCCTGGCCTCCAACAATTTTCGGCAACAATAAAAATGTCATGATAACTCCAAGGATTAATGTTCTTAGTAGAGAGAGATGGTGTTTTGTCTAGTGGACGTTTTGACTCATGGAAAGGAAGCGCAGAGGGTTAATGTGCCCACTGCTAAGAACATGTACCATGCAGATCACAAAGTGCACATAATGTAAATAGGTCAGTGGGTTACTGCTTTTGTCAGAGAGACCCTATTGTTACTTGCAGTTAATAAGTTAAAATCCTAACATAGAACAGTGAGCTATTAACTGTCATGTAAGAGCTGCATGAAAACTGCAAGGTATAAATTAGAGCATTATGGTTTTTCCACAGTCTTTGATTATCCTAATGTTGCAAAAAAGGGTTAATTTGGGTAGAAATCAATTCTGATTATTAAAGAGAACCCCCAACCATGGTATTACGTTTTAAATTCTGAGTTTGTGTTTCTCCAGACCAATCACTATTAAACTCTGCTGCCTACTAGTATGGTTGTCATGTGACTCCTACACCTTATAGTCCTTTGTCTTATGTAACATTTCCTATACAGTGATTTACACACATATTACACTGAGATAAGCAATCATACGTGATGTAAAGTGCTCTGACACCCTATACTGCTATTAGTGGTGCTGTAAATTTTCTGATACTTTATTATTTTGACATTTTTACACATGCTAACAGTATCCGCAAAGATTTTTCCTTATTAGTACCAGTGGAACATACAAGTGCAGCAGTGAGAAAGTTGACCAGTCAACCTTTGCAATGGGCCATCTACTTTGCAGCAACACAAGTCACATTTTTTGTAACTTTTGATCCGTTTGAGCTATAAACAATTTATTAGTTAAAATCATCAGATTATGCAGCAGATGATGATGTATTATGTGGCAAATATGGCAGAGCCATAATTATGTGGAAAACATTTGCAAACTAGGATATTTTGCCATTCATGTTTGAACTGCTCTTGTGGAAAAAGGGTGGGGAAGTGCTGATGACAGAAACTCCATGGCTGGGAGACAAATGGCTTGCGATTCCACTTTTAAGGATATTTGGGACATTCTGTGATTGGAAACGTATCCCACTTTGTGAATGTATTTTAATGTCAATAACTCATATTAAACCTTAAATAAACATGTGTATCCATTGGTTAAATTAAATAACGTAATAAGCTGTAACTGGTTAGTGAAATGGGAAACAAATACTAAAAATTGGGATATTTTGCTCTTTCTGCCACACCTCTGACTCCGCCGAGAAACCCCAGCAAAATAGACACAGTGAATATCTTCAAGGGTTTTGGGGAATCCTGCAATAGATTTCTAAGTAATGTAAATAATTTTTACATGTTTTTTAAAGTGTTTGGTATTTTTATGGCTTATACTTAATAAATATACCTTTTTGCCTATTTTATTATCCTTTGCTGGATGCGACTTCATGCTTTTCTTAAGCACACAATGCTAGTTATCTTGATTTAGACCACGCCCCTACTCGGATAGGCCACACCCCTTGAAGAGATTTGCCACGCCCCTTTTAGAGCACCCCCAGTTTTTTTCCCCACTTAAAGCCCTGCTCACGCCCTCACGCACACACACACACACACACACTATCATAGCCTTCACACACTCACATGCTCAGGCCCTCACGCACACACACTATCATAGCCTTCACACACTCACGTGCTCATACCCTCACGCACACACACACGCATGCACACACACACTAACACACAATATCATAGCCTTCAAACACTCACATGCTCACGCCCTCACGCACACACACACACTATCATAGCCTTCACACACTCACATGCTCAGGCCCTCACGCACACACACTATCATAGCCTTCACACACTCACGTGCTCATGCCCTCACGCACACACACACACACACGCATGCACACACACACTAACACACAATATCATAGCCTTCAAACACTCACATGCTCATGCCCACACACACGCACACACACTATCATAGCCTTCACACACTCACGTGCTCATGGCCTTCTCACACACACATATAAACACACGTGTTCATGCCCACACACACACATGCTCGTAGTCTTCACACACACAGAGACACATATACACACACAGGTTCATGCCCACACACACACACACACATGCTCGTAGTCTTAGCACACACACAGACACATGCTCGTGTCCTTCAAGCCCACACATGCTCATGGCTTTCACACAAACAAACACATGCTCATGAACCTCACACACACAGACTTACATATGCTCATGGCCATCACACCTGCGCTTAATTTGAGCTGGTGGTTTCCGGTGCTTGGCACTGGCACTTAATTGTCAACACCAGTGCTTATGACAGTCTGCCACATGATGGCGCTGTCTGTCTATTTTAGAGATGAGCACAACAACAGTTGTTTATCAATTCAGTATACAAGTAAAATGACAAATACCTGCTACACAAGCCATTCTTATAGCTTTATGGGTGTGGAATAGTCTGAACTGTCACACTTGTAGGAGTGTGATGGTTAGTAGTTGTGTAGTTACTGTCACTGGCAGCGCTGGCAGGGGCAATGGGTGGAGCAGGCTTCAGTGGCCTTCTGAGAAGGGCCCTGGCACTTATTGTTTTGAAAATTAAGCTCTGCATCACACACACACAAACACACTCATGACCTTCGCACACATACAAATGCTCAAGGCCTTCATACACACTCTCACACACAGACACACACACAACCTTCACACACACAAATACTCAAAGCCTTCATACACACACATACTCACACACAAACACATGCTCATATCCTTCTCTCTCACACACACACATGACCTTTGCGCACACACAATGGCTCAAGGACTTCATACACACTCACTCACACACACACACACATACACACCCATGACACACACACACAAATGCTCAAGTCCTTCTCACACACATACCTTACTTGTGATTGTATTAACATACTCACCCTGTGCACTATCCCGGCAGAGTGGATGTACTGTCAACAAAAACAGAAAGATCAAGATTTAATTAGTTTACAATCGGCTTGGTGCTGGTACTGGTTTTGTGAAAGCACATTTCAAGCTCACAATTCTTATTTACTGCTGTAGGACAGATTCAGCTCAAACGCCTATGAACTATATGCAGAACTCTGAAGTTTCCCAGGTCCATACTCCAGTAACTCATTCAGTTCGGATTTTTGCTTTTGCATCCTGGGACTTGTAGTCTGAAATCAGGAATTACTCATGCACAGTCTGTGAAACTTAAGAGCACAGTGCTTTGTCACAATTGTTCTCATTATGAACAGAATCCATCGGGATGCGAGAGGCTATGAGGTGGGGCGCTCACTCAACTACCACAACAAGGCGGCCCTGTGGTACTCACCTTTTCCCTCAGGACTGAATGCCTCCCCTCCCTGGCATGGAGAGCAGAGCTGCTAGACTCGTCTTTTAGGCAGGTGAAGTCATATACGTTGGTTACTCACTTAGAATGTCAGTGTTTGTGGGCAGCACAGGAAAACGTGGTCGGTTTTCAGTAACTTAGATGGAGAACAGATTCTGATTGGCCAGACACCCAAGGAAAGACAGGAAGGCATGCCCCACATCCCTCCCCCGCTTTCATGACAAAAAGCTGACATGACAATAACTCGAGTTAAAAAACCAGGATGGTATATTCATGCCCAAAAGTTTGAAACTTGGAGGGTCTGACTCAACCTTTCATCTAAAACATGAGTGCCACTGAATTTAATATAGAAACTATTACTGAATCATCCAATTAAAACCATTAAGTTAGTAGTCACTCAGCATATTGTAGCTGTTTCTATTAACAGTAGATGTCGAGATATCTCAGAATCCGGGCATCCTGATGACACACAGCACAACGGCAGTGTGTTATGCAGGGTCAAAGGTGAACAGAGTGAGTACTACAGTGTGCAGTGCGCATGTCCCTTCCACATCCTGATGAAGTCTTAGTGAAAAGGACTGGTCACCAGAGCTGAAATATAGTCGATGCTAACACTATGGTGGATTTATAATTCTGGCTAAACTCTGATTATTGTAGATTTGGCACCAATCGTTTCTCTCAATTTACCATAATCCAGTACTTTTGAGCTCCTAGGCGGCTGCCGCCTCCTTTTATTCAAGGACAACGATGTCCAACGTAGGTCCAGAAAGGCTGGGCGTTGCCAGGTTTCAGGATATCCACATACAATGGATCTAGAGAGAGTTCGGCGGAAATTCTGAAAATCTGGCAACGATCTGTCCCTCCTGGAGCCATACAGGATTCTCCTGTTCCAGACACGTTCCCACAGTTTTTCCCTAAATCCTGTTTCCCGCGCTTTTTTGGGGGTTCGGAAAGTGCTGCACGAACAGTGCAAGCCATGCACGTGTCTGTCAGCCGTGGTAGTTAATGTTCTATGAAAATCCGTCCTGTTGTGTCTGTCACAGCTCCTAGAGGTGACTTACCATGCAGAGTGTGTTAATGATTAGATCAGGGCGCGGCAGACATTCCTGGAACCGATCACTTTCCCTTTCAGACACCCGGAAGCGGCCTGACTCTGCTCACTGATCCCGGCGCACACTTAAACTAACATCCTGTGCAAAGACGCGCCCTGGGGCCAATATATTGTTTTTATCACCTCAGCACATCCGCGTGATAGGAAGGAGGCGCGTGACAGCCTCCAGGTTCAGTTTTATTGGTGCCTGCCCTAGATATAAAAATAGTTTATATAAACAACAGGGTTACAGGTAGATCTAACATGCCTTCTGAGCAGAAGGGGGTGTTCTTAGGGGTACGGGGGACCCCCAAACAGCGGAAGATGTCTATAGGTCGATTGTAATTCATCACTTCTGTCCCTGGAAGCAATATTTTTGCGCCTCCCTTCGTGTGTGCAGTTGTTTCAAGTGGCTTATACGAGCCTTGGCTTTTAAAGTGTTGCTATTTTTACCACGGATGCTCATGTGGGCCGCCCCCACCCCCTACCCGGCCCCCTCATCTCCCCACACCTGAGCCCCTTTGTCCAACGAGGCTCTGCGGCATCCTTGGCCCCCACCCCCCCCTGGTCCCTGCTGCACGGACCTGTCTGAAGCTGTGATTTATTGTACATCCACAGAGGGGGGGCTGCCTGTCTACAGCCCGGGGTGGGGGTGAGGGATACTGTAGGAGAAGGAAGATGGAAGGCACAGCAACGCTACAATAGACCCGAGAAGCCGTAAAATAGAACGGAGAATACATTCCTATCCAGTGCTTTAAATGGAAAAATAAGTGCAGGTACTCATTAGAATTAGCTTGAGGTGTAGTGAGGGGGCGGGGCTAGGGGCGGGGCTAAGGGCAAGACATGATGATACTTAACGACTTCTATATTAGTTGCAGCACATACCAGAACACATGAGAAATGTGTTTATATAAACAAAGCAGCTTAACTCATTACACAAAATGAAAGAGAAATGCGATAATAGGTTTAACATTTCCTTTTTTTTTTTGCAATAGTTGCACCTTCTTAATGTCATACTGTTAATTGCTGTTTGGCACAATACTATATATTTTTTAGCACGAGAGTAGGAAGAAACTGAAAATACCCCCACTTCGAACCAAAGCTCTTATGGCACCAAGCAAATGAAGCAAACAATTATGACCCTCCCCAGAAGATATCTCTTGTCTCTTCCATCGATCTATCCATTCATCCTTTCATCCTACCATTTACCTGCTGATGTCCACCATTTAACCTTTACATTCTATCGTCTATTCAGTCTTTCATCCATCATTCAGTTTTTCACCATTCCGTCTATCCACCCTTCATATCCAAACCTATCCATCCATCTCCAAACCTATCCATTCATCCTTTCACTCATCCATCTCTTTATCCACCCTTTCCCTCATCCATCAATCCTTTCGCTCATCCATCCATCAACCCTTTCACTCCTTTATTCCATCCACCCTTTCACTCAATCCCTCCTTTCACTCATCCATCATCCCTACCTTTCATTCATCCATCCAATCTTTCACCTATCCACCCATCATCCGCCCTTTTATCCAATCATCCACCCTCTTTCACCCATGCATGCTTTCACTCATCCATCCATCTATTCATCCATCCATCTATACATCCACCCTTGCTCACTCATCCATCCACTCACTCACTCACCCACCAACCCTCCCTACTACGTTATTTATGAATCTTTATCGCCGAGCAGACATGTACACACAAAGTACCACCCATTTTCTTTAAAATACCTCCTGAGAGTGTCTTGATTCTCTCTCTCTTTCTCTCACTTTTTTCTTACAAAAACAGGCATACAAATGCAGGCAAACACACAAACATAGAAGACACACAAAAGACTCAGGTATGATAAAAGCCATGTTTTCTCTTCACCTACCATGGCTTTCTTAATTGCCACCAGGGCCGGACTGGCCGTAGCCTGATTGCCACTGCCATGATTCCTCTGTTTGCACAAATGCATACAACAGTGTGAATGTGATTGACAGAACAGGGCCTGAATGGACCCTGCTCTGTCAAACACAGCGTGATGGTGAGCACCCGGACATTATTCAAATGAGCCCAGCTGAATAGCTCAGCTGGGGCTCAGATCGGGCTGCAGAAGCGGCGCCTTGGCTGCCAGAGACACGTTTCACTCCTGCTCACCAGCACAGCCAATGAGCCTACCTTTTCATGAGTACCGGTACTCTCCAGGGCAGTAGAGAAGTGCCGGTACTCAGAGCGATAAATCTAAGAAGTGCCGGTACTCAGTACCGGTGAGTACCGGCCCATTTAAAGCACTGTTCCTATCTTATGTGATTCATATTTGTATAACACCCATTTCTCCCGGACATTGGCCTCGCAACGCCCTGGTTTCAAAGACTCCAACCCAGACCGGTGTTGTGTTGAAGGTGCGGGATTGGGTGAAGTGTTCTGTCTGTGGTGTTGCGTTGGAGGTCGTTGATGGTGTGATGTTTTCAGTCTAGTGTGTTGTGTTGGAAGTGTTTGATTGTGTGATTTGTTGTGTCTAGGGTGCTGTTTTGGATTGTGTGATGTGTTCTATCTGTGGTGTTGTGTTGGAGGAGGTGGATTGTGTGATGTTTTCCATCGAGGGTGTGGGGTTGAAGGTGGTGGATTGTGTGATTTCTATATATCTAGGGTGCTGTGTTGGAGGTGTTGAATCGTGTAATGTGCTGTGTCTAGGGTGCTGTGTTGCAGGTGGTGGATGGTGTGATGTGCTGTATCTAGGGTGTTGTGTTGGAGGCAGTGAATGGTGTGATGTGTTGTATCTAGGGTGTAGTGTTGGAGGTGGTGAATGGTGTGATGTGTTGTATCTAGGGTGTAGTGTTGGAGGCGGTGAATGGTGTGATGTGTTGTATCTAGGGTGTAGTGTTGGAGGTGGTGAATGGTGTGATGTGTTGTATCTAGGGTGTAGTGTTGGAGGTGGTGAATGGTGTAATGTGCTGTGTCTAGGGTGTAGTGTTGGAGGTGGTGAATGGTGTGCTGTGTTGTATCCACGGTGTAGTGTTGGAGGTGGTGGATGGTGTGATGTGCTGTTTCTAGGGTGTAGTGTTGGAGGTGGTGAATGGTGTGATGTGCTGTATCTATGGTGTAGTGTTGGAGGCGGTGAATGGTGTGATGTGCTGTGTCTAGAGTGTAGTGTTGGAGGTCGTGAATGGTGTGATGTGTTGTATTTAGGGTGTATTGTTGGAGGTGGTGAAAGGTGTGATGTGTTGTATCTATGGTGTAGTGTTGGAGGCGGTGAATGGTGTGATGTGTTGTATCTAGGGTGTAGTGTTGGAGGTGGTGAATGGTGTGATGTGTTGTATCTAGGGTGTAGTGTTGGAGGTGGTGAATGGTGTGATGTGTTGTATCTTTGGTGTAGTGTTGGAGGTGGTGAATGGTGTGATGTGTTGTATCTAGGGTGTAGTGTTGGAGGTGGTGAATGGTGTAATGTGCTGTGTCTAGAGTGTAGTGTTGGAGGTGGTGAATGGTGTGATGTGTTGTATCTAGGGTGTAGTTTTGGAGGTGGTGAATGGTGTGCTGTGTTGTATCTACGGTGTAGTGTTGGAGGTCGTGGATGGTGTGATGTGCTGTATCTAGGGTGTAGTGTTGGAGGTGGTGAATGGTGTGATGTGCTGTATCTATGGTGTAGTGTTGGAGGTGGTGAATGGTGTGATGTGTTGTATCTATGGTGTAGTGTTGGAGGTGGTGAATAGTGTGATGTGTTGTATCTAGGGTGTAGTGTTGGAGGTGGTGAATGGTGTGATGTGTTGTATCTAGGGTGTAGTGTTGGAGGTGGTGGATCGTGTGATGTGTTGTGTCTAGGGTGCTGTGTTGCAGGTGGTGGATGGTGTGATGTGCTGTATCTATGGTGTAGTGTTGGAGGTGGTGGATCGTGTGATGTGTTGTATCTAGGGTGTAGTGTTGGAGGTGGTGGATCGTGTGATGTGTTGTGTCTAGGGTGCTGTGTTGGAGATGTTGTATTGTGTAATGTGTTGTGTCTAGAGTGCTGTGTTGGAGGTGGTGGATGGTGTGATGTGTTTGGTCTAGGTTTTGGCGCTGCCCCAGGTTTACGTGACTTTTTAAATCTGGGGCAGCGTCAAACTCCATGGGTGTTGCATGGGAACACCCACCGCAACGCCCACCGCAACGCCCATGCAACGCCTCCCCGACACAGAGTAAGGCATGCAGCACTTTGCACTTCCTTGTCTTACCCCATATCTATAAGGCCATGCAAAGTCACACAGGGTGGCTTTGTGTCGCCTCATAGATTTGATTGAGAGGCCTGCGCCACCGGAGCGTCAGAAAAAGTGACTCTCCGACAGTCTTGTAAATAACCCCCTAAGCTTACTGTCTCACTTTGACTCATTCAGTCTTACCCTTTCTCACTGATTCATTAAGGTGCATTCTCGCCCTTTTGATTCGGCTTGTTAAATCCTACTTAGGTTTTGCATCACCCTTGCACCCTCTTGCGTGGCGCAAGGGTGACGCAAAACCTACGCAAACATGCCCTTGAAACCTTTATCTGTGTCAAATGGGTTTAGGTGGGACTGGGGACTGAACTTCTGGTACTTTCGGAACTGGGCAGCCTCCGGAGGATGGCAGTGTTTTACCCTGATCCTCTTCGATCTACCAGCGGCCTCTGACATGCCAATCATCCCCACTCCATGAAAAGATTACCCAACTCAGCCCTCAAAAGGATTGAGCCATGATCTATGACTGGCCTGTGACAGTGCAAATCATCCCATACTCATGAGGAGATGATCAAACTCCGTCCTAACAAGCATTTGCAATGCAATAGGTTTCGCATTTGTGAGAGTTAGAGCTATTGGCGTTGTAAATGACAACGTCTTTTACCCATGTGTTTTGTTTTGTTTTGGCGTTTGCTTGAAACGATATGGATGGGAGATGAGAAGGGAAGAAGAAAAACGGACAGGGAAGAGAGAGTGAAACAAGCCACAGGGACCTGACGCAGGTAAGAGTTAAAATGTGTACATGACGTCATATTTACATTAGCCAGAAGAGGACAGCAAACAACATTAAATACTTCACTCCCGTTTTCCAGTGCACACGAGGATAACAGGCAGCAAAACAGGTCATCTAAAGAGAGAAGGCTCATAGCAGTGTCCACTCACGCTCATACAACATGGTTCCCTAGCTTTGTTTTTGAAGCAAACCACCATAATGAGTTGTGAAAGCTTTTTTTCAGTCACATCTGAGTGGGTTTAGCTGGACAAAGAGACCATTTTAAAGGAGAATACACGGGCTATAGATATTATTACACTATTCCATCAAGTTGGCCTATAAATTTGTGAAAATGCTGTTAAAAATGCAACATTAAACTGCCACCTCTTTGCTGCGAAATGTTTGGCCCTTTGATACACTCGCTCTTTAAGCAGCAACTCTATTTCCACAACTCCTTTGCTATTAGTGAGGTGACAGTGGGGGCCAGGACACCCCCCCCCCCTCCGGAAACCTGTTCTATCTCCACTGCACTGCCTCATCACTTTATAAAAGCAATCAGGGGCGTATCCTCCATTGGTGCAGCACCACCGGGGCCCGCGACCTGGGGGGGGCCCTCTGTACCCTCATTATTGATGTATTTTATAGTTCGAACAGCAGCCAAGGGCCCATTTCCTTCCTGGCGCGACGGCCCACGACACATTATGCTGCTGAAAGCAATTAGAATCACGCGACAGAAATAGGATTTACATTTTGCCCCATGTATTTGGAATGTATGTTGCAGTCATAAGATTACATGCTGTATGTGAGTAGTCCCATGTTGGCGATTGCGTCACTCACAATCTATAGCATTGAAGTCTCTAAAACACCAAAGTCAAAGAGGAGGCCTAACACAAATACACGGTCAGCTGAGATACACATTTACTATTGGTACAATCATGTTTAAGGGGATAATATGTGCTTTTTTTCTCAAAAACAATTTAGTCTGTGCAGTAGGTCGTTGGTTTAATGAAGCACAGTCTACAAATTGTGTATATGGTGTTGCAGTGCAAGAACTATTTATCCAGACAGAAGATGACGTGAATGAGTTCCAAAACAAAAATACATCGTTACGGATACAGGCATATAGCAGGCGCGACAGGCTCCATGGCGGCTCCCACGGGAGAAAGTGGTGCCCCAACCCAGCAGAGGCTACAGTGCACGGCTACCGCTGTCTGCTCTGGAGGAAGGACGGCTCAGCAGGTAGAGCAGGAAGGAGGCGGTGTCTGCGCTGCAGCACTTCTGGAGCCGCCTGAGGTGAGTGTCCTGCGCTACCTCTGCAGTGCTGTCTGGCCTACCACCAGGGTAGTGGGACCCTTGGTGTGGACGGTGTCAGGGGCTGTCCAGTCTGCCCTTTCTGTGGAACGGGCTCCTGCGCTGCCCACTGTAAATAAACATACACACTCCGGAACCGTAAAAATAAAAAACACGCTTTTTAAAAGAATGGCTGCAACTGCGCCGGATATGCCCCGCTGAGGAAGGGGAGGGCGCAGCGGCCATGAAGAGGATGCTGTGAGGGAAACAACCTGTAGACGTGACTATGGCCACACCGTAAAACAATGAACGCCGCGGCTTGTTAAAGTGAAAGCGCAGTGAAAATCTAAGAAGTCCCATATCGAAGAATGAAGCGCCGCTGTTTGTTAAAGTGAAAGCGCCATAAAGATCTAAGAAGTCACATACCAGACAATGAACGCCGCGCTTTGGTAAAGTGAAAACGCCGTGAAATGTAAGAAGTCACGTACCGGAAAATGCAGCGCAGCTGCCATTGTCCCGAACAGTGTCTGTATAAAATAGTACTGAACCAACATATAAATCCCACCATGTCACGTCGCAAGTGCACGATCCAGTCCGGATGGGCGAGCCGAAAAGGAGACAGGGAGGGAACAAACAAGCCTCACTTCAAATAGAAAGCGAGCGTTTACCATAAAGGATGACGCGCGCCAATAAAAAGCATGGGCGGAGCTTCCACTCCACTTCCGAAATCTCCTCGATTACAAGAGGTCTCGCAGAGCGAGCAGCGCATGCGCTGCAACGCTAGGCGAGACCTAAAAAGGACTGAGCCATGATCTATCAACGGACTTTGACACAGTCGATTATCCCCTCCCCATGACAAGATTATCAAACTCCATCCTCGAAAGGATTCCAACCAACCCCTACTCATTAGGAGATTATCAAACTCAGTCCTCAAAAGGATTGAGCCATGTCTTTCACACCGAATGTGAGCCATTTCCCTGCAACCCCATCAATATACTCTCAGAGCTTTAAAATGAAGCAATCCGCAGTGGTTGACGATCTCATTTCATTCATTTAACCTACATACGGGACATTTAACTTTAGCCTGTTGGCCATGGCAGCTCAGAAACATCTCTTACAATCTTTACACAGGTCAAGATTCAGCTGTTCACATTTCTAAAGCAACCACCTTTATGTAACGTAGCAATGCACCCCCCTCCAGCTCTTCTAAGCTGAGCACATGCCAGCAGGCCTGGTACACGGTGCCAGTCTGGCTCAGGCATCAGCTGCACCCTGTGGGCAGGAGCAGAGCAGCACTGGTTTGCATGTGGACATGCAGGGCAGCCAAGTGTGCAGCAGGTATGGGGCATAAACTGCAGGACAAGCTGGTAGTGGTGAAGCACGTGTCAGTGCGGTGACGTCAGCCGCCACACACATGCCATCCACTGTCCTCCTGATGTCACCTTTCACCTCAGCTCTCCGTTCATCAACAGTGGTCCTGGAACAATTTTGAGAGTCGGGGGGCTGCCGTCAATGTTATGTCACTGTAGTCTCAGCGATTGAGAAAAATCCAAGCGTCCCACAAAGAACAAGTGTAGCAAATGAGCCCCCACTATTCAATGGGAGAGTGGTAAGGGTGTGGTCAATGCTTAATTTGAGCTGGTGGTTTCCGGTGCTCAGCACTGGCACTTAATTGCCAGCACCAGCACTTATGAAAGTGTGCCACATGGTGGCGCTGTTTCATTAATTTAGATATGAGCTCTAAAACAGTTGTTTATTACTTCAATACACATTCAAAATAACCCATACCTGCTGCCGAAGCCTCCTTACAGCTTTGGGGACCTGGAATAGTCTGAATTAACAGACTTGTAGAGCGTGAGGGTTGGTAGTCGTGTTGGTACTGTTATTGGCAGCACTGAAAGGAGCAATGGGTGATGCAAGCTGCAGCACCTCCTGACGAGGGCCCTGGCACTTATTTTATTACAAATTAAGCACTGGGTGTAGTATGTAACTCGTAGTGCATTTTCCAGAACAGTGTTGCAAATATATCACTAACAAATAGTGTGGCCACACACTCATTTACACACCGCACATTTTCTATTGAAATGGACACTAAATTTGCACAGACCTGCAGGTTTGCTCATAAAACTACATAGTGCACACACGATAATTAGTGAAAATCAGGTTGCAGCAAATATTTATCATTTGCACATCACCAAAAGAAGTGTCGTGATTTGTTTTAATCCTATTAAAATCTTTGTTTCCATCACATTATAATGTGACGCGTGTCCTTTACTAATGGCTGATTTAGTTTGAAATATTTGTACAGTTCATATACAGGTATTCAAATGATGCTGTTGTGTTTGGATAAAACTGACATCCTACAGCTTTCCTTTTCACACTCCCTGTCCCCCAGCAAGATTGTCACATAGAGAATTTACAAAATCCACTCACTTTGCAGTCAGTGAACAAAAAGCAAAACTAAAAACCAATCTCCATGTTTAAAACATAAGTAGCATCTTGTCAGAAGACAGAGCCTGACATTTGACCTCTGTCTTTGAACACAACAAATGTGATTGGATAAAACCAAACTGTGAAGGTCTCTATTGCTTGTTACCTTTTTAAACTCCAGCACGGTTACTTTGGGGGCGCTGTAGCACCCCCAGCACCCCTCCTTCCAGTGCCTGTGCTTCACAATGGTGCTAGCCTCAGCTTGGCTCTGCTCACCCACCTGCAGGGAGTGAGGAGAAGGACTGCACGAGCACCGGGTGTGCACCAGGTTCAGCAGTACAGCTGTGTATCGAACCTCACTGCCTTGGCATTTCGTTGGCACCTCTCGCAGGTTGCCCGACCCTCTCCTTTGGCACCACCAGCAGGAACTTTACAGGAGGCTCAGCAACATCTGGTCTCCTGGTGCAGCTAGTGCTGGCTCTACCACTGCATCACCAGCACCCCCTGCCCCTCCCCCAGGAGTGGTGTCCTGAGCTCCTCCATCAGACCTGGAAACAGATGAATCTGAGGCTCTTGAGAATCCTCCACCAGTGGAGAGGAGGAGCTGGATTCTATGAAGTCAGTAGGTCCCTGCTGCTGGCTCCTCCAGTGCATCACCAGCACCCCCGGCCTCTCCCCCTGGAGCGGTGTGCTGAGCTCCTCCGGGACCCTGAGGGCCCTCAGAATCCTCCACCAGTGGAGAGGAGGAGCTGGATTCTATGAAGTCAGAAGGTCCCTGCGGCTGGCTCCTCCAGTGCATCACCAGCACCCCCGGCCTCTCCCCCTGGAGCGGTGTGCTGAGCTCCTCCGGGACAATGAGGCTCTGCAGAATCCTCCACCAGTGGAGAGGAGGAGCTGGATTCTATGAAGTCAGTAGGTCCCTGCTGCTGGCTCCTCCAGTGCATCACCAGCACCCCTGGCCTCTCCCCCTGGAGAGGTGTGCTGAGCTCCTCCGGGACCCTGAGGGCCCTCAGAATCCTCCACCAGTGAAGAGGAGGAGCTGGATTCTATGAAGTCAGTAGGTCCCTGCTGCTGGCTCCTCCAGTGCATCACCAGCACCCCCGGCCTCTCCCCCTGGAGCGGTGTACTGAGCTTCTCCGGGACCCTGAGGGCCCTCAGAATCCTCCACCAGTGGAGAGGAGGAGCTGGATTCTATGAAGTCAGTAGGTCCCTGCTGCTGACTCCTCCAGTGCATCACCAGCACCCCCGGCCTCTCCCCCTGGAGCGGTGTGCTGAGCTCCTCCGGGACACTGAGGCTCTGCAGAATCTTCCACCAGTGGAGAGGAGGAGCTGGATTCTATGAAGTCAGTAGGTCCCTGCTACTGGCTCCTCCAGTGCATCACCAGCACCCCTGGCCTCTCCCCCTGGAGAGGTGTGCTGAGCTCCTCCGGGCCCCTAAGGGCCCTCAGAATCCTCCACCAGTGGAGAGGAGGAGCTAGATTCTATGAAGTCAGTAGGTCCCTGCTATTGACTCCTCCAGTGCATCACCAGCACCCCCGACCTCTCCCCCTGGAGCGGTGTGCTGAGCTCCTCCGGGACCCTGAGGGCCCTCAGAATCCTCCACCAGTGGAGAGGAGGAGCTGGATTCTATGAAGTCAGTAGGTCCCTGCTGCTGACTCCTCCAGTGCATCACTAGCGCCTTCTGCCTCTCTCCATGGAGCGGTGTGAATCGGTCCTCCGTGACCCTGAGGACCCCCAGAATCCTCAACCAGTGGAGAGGAGGAGCTGGATTCTATGAAGTTCTGCAGAAAGTCTCTGCTTTTGACAGGATTCGCACAGACTCCACCCGCTCCCAGCTGACCTGCTCATCATTTCAACCCCAACAAAAAAATAAACTGGACAACATTAAACAATATCCAAAAACAAAAGAAATAACTAAAAACATCTGAGTTGATAAACAGTCTGACCCTGTTCGTTGGAGGGGGCAGCACGGTGCAGGCAGGGGTTCTGGGCCTCCACAGTGGGGGGTTGAGTTGTTTGCCTCTGGTAGCCCAGTGCCCACCCTTATCTGGCTCTGCCAACTGTGCCAAGTACACCCTCATAGGTACTGGACTCTGAGGGAAGCGAGGGCGAGCGGTCACAGCCCTCTCATGGAGGTAGTGTGGGGAGGGGGGCTCGAGTTCAAGGCTAAACAATCAGCCAGCAGTCACAATAAAGTGAATGTCCAGCGCTGCGCATACCTTTGCAAGAAAGAAAGCACTTTAATCTCAGCTGTTTTCAGTATACACACTACAGTAATCATCATCTCTGGGTGCTATAGTTGGCAGGGGCTGCACCCACCCCACTACCTCTCTGTGGCCCCTGTAGCATCCTCCCCATCCTGGGTACCCGCAAAGGACTATGCCACCCACAGAGCTTAATAATACACGTCTTTATTCCGCCACACACAGACCTTAGGTTTACAGTCTTTATTCTTCTGTGTGTAACTGCAAACTCAACATTCTAAACCAGCCTTCAGTGCATTCCGCTCTCACACTTACATCACTGTTCTACGGAGTCCATCTGGAGCCAAAAGGGTTCCATCATTTCTAACTCGCACGACACTACACCCCCTTTCCTGGGCATCTCCCATGGTTCTGGGTTACCCAGATCTCTCTCTCTGGGGCACTTCAGGACAACTGTGATAGTGATTTTTTTTTCTGCACCACCCGTCGAACACCCTGTGAAATTTCGCCCGATCCGCCCTCGAAGCACCACACTCAGCTGGTGATGATTTTCGGACCCCCCAGGATGGCCACTCCCTACGCTTGTTTCTTAACTTTTTGGACCCTCAGAGTTCCCCTAATGTTGACGGGGATGAGAACCGATGATGAGAACAGGTTTCTCTGTTAGTCCTCAGTCGAGCGCTGTTCTTGGCCGTATCTGAGGCCTCTCCTGACATCGTCCACCCGCATACAATTACCGGGTGTTTTTCCTCCCGGGCGGCCGCAAAAAAAAACCTCCTAGGGCCGGAACTATGCCCTGCCCCCAGGATGGCCTCTTTCTTGATCTTGGGCCTAAATTTTCATCCTGCCGCCGTGCAGCACCTGACCTCACGGCCCACCTGGAGCTGTTCCTCGGTCGCCACTCCTGATTCCCTATGAGGACTCAGCAGAGCTTAGCCCAAGACCATTCTGTGCTGCCTCTCAAGTTGTCTACCCAGAGCGGCCGCAGGGGTTCTAGAACCGGATTTACGCCCTGCCGCCGCCAAATCCTCGTCCTCGCGTGCCTCGGCCACCTTCACCGTGTTGTGAACTTACCTTTGGATCTCTAAATACTGGATCCGCACCGTCCCACCGCGCTACCAGCTGCCTCCACTTATCACCTCCGAATGTGACGGCTATAATCCTTGGCGTTTTCATCCTGCCTCCCCCCCAGACTTGTTTTTCCTTAACCCGCGGTGCCCCCCCCTCCCGACTGAACATGATGGGGTCCCGCTACTAACTTTTTGACCACGTTCCTTTTGCCATTTTTAAAGTACTCTCAAGTTACCCTTGTATTTGCTATCTGGTTGTGTTGGAAATGGCCCTTTTTGCAGGGTTATCCCCAAACTTTTTGCTTCTTCCTCCTACTTTTTCCTGACCTGTTTGTGTTGGTTTTAGGACTCTGGGCACTTTACCACTGCTAATCAGTGCTAAAGTGCATATGCTTTCCGTGTAAATTGTGTTATGGATTGGTGTTTCCATGATTGGATATTTGATTTACTTGTTAGTCCCTAGTAAAGTGCACTGAGCGTGCCAGGGCCTGTAAATCAAATGCTACTAGCGGGCCTGCAGCACTGATTGTGCCACCCACGTGAGTAGCCCTGAAAAGGTAACTCAGACCCACCATTGCGGAGTCTGCGCGCAGTTTGTAACTGCCATGTCGACTTGGCCAGTGCACACACTTGCCAGGCCCAAACCTTCTCTTTTCTTACATGTCAGCCACCCCTAAGGTAGGCCCAAGGTACCCCTGTGGGCAGGGTGCAGTGTATGTGAAAGGTTGGACATGCCCTAGTGTGTGTGGCATGTCCTCATAGTGAATTACTGCCAATTTCGTTTTTCACTATTGCAAGGCTACCTGTTCCCCATAGGACAGAATGGGAAGTTTGTTTATAACATCTTATAAACATAACTGGCCCTGGGAACTAGGTAGGAAAATAAAAGTTTAGTATGCCTGAACTCAGAATCTAAAGATGCATCTTTTAGTGAAGGTGATTTTTACATTCTGTGTTTGAAAATACCACTTTTAGAAAGTAGGTATTTTCTTGCTCAGTCATCCTGTGTGCCTCTGTTGGAATGTGGATTGCCTGTCTGGGTTTTGGATGACAGAAGGCTGGGGAGCAGGAGTGGCTCCAGATAGTCTAGGTGGGTCAGGAAAGGGCTGAATAGACCTGGGCTGCGATGGTGGAAGGGGGAGGAGATTTCCTTGCACCTCAAAGGGCCTGGTCTGCCTCTGACAATGCCGTCTCCACCTCCTGCCAGGAAGTCACACCAGCGGAGGCAGAACTGGTTCTGGCTGGGCACAGACACTCTCTGCCTAAGAGATCAAAGGATTTTGGGATATAAATATTGGGGCCCAGACCCCTGAACTTTAGAACTCTTTTGGACCAAGAAGACTGCCAAGAAGAAGAGCTGGAGAAGCTGTGAGGAGGAACTACCACTTTGCTGTGTACTTTGCTGTGTTGGCCTGCAGTGGCTGCTTCTGTCTTGGGCAGTGAAAGGACTGGACTGGACTTTCTGCAATCTACTTTTGTGAGTTTCTCCAAGGGCTTGAGGTAGAGCTTGTCCCCTGTTCAAGAAGTCTCAGGAACAGCAAAGACTTCAAGTTCTTCTGCCCTCAGCACTGGGGACTGTGTGTTTTGTGCAGCAACAGAAGAAAAGCAACTCGACGACGTCTACGACGCCGCTGCCAACTCCGTGTCCTGAAGGCACCGCAGAGGGCACCGCCGCAATGCCGTACCGCGACCCTGGTCTCACCGACGCCGCCTGCTGATGCCGCCACCGAGCCACTGCTCGCAACGCGACCTGTGGGCACCGCACTCCGCACCGCTTCACGGCAACGCCTTGGCACAGCAGAGGGCACCGCCACAATGCCGCACCGCGACCCTGGTCTCACCGACGATGCCTGCTGACGCCACCACCGAGCCGCTGCTGGCACCGTGACCTGTGGGCACCGCACTCCGCACCGCCTCGCTTCACGACGACGCCTTTGTATCCCCGACGACGCCGCTCCACGCCGAAATCTACACCGCTGCTTGCACCGTGGTTCGAGGGCACCGCTCGTAAAGTTACACGACGCACCGCCCTCATCCCGAACCGCAGCCTTGGCCTACCGACGCCGGCGCCATCGACTCCAGTTCGTCAGCCGACGACAGCGCTTCAGCACGACGACGCCGCTGCTTGCACCGTGACCTGCCAGCACCGTGACGAGCACCGCCTTCATCTCGCACCGCGACCCTGGTCTCACCGACGATGCCATCCGACGTTGCCATCCGACGCCGCTGCTCGCACTGCGACCTGAGGGCACCGCACGCCGCACTGCTGCACTTCGCACCGCAGCACCCGGCGCCTGCCGACGCCAGCGCTCCTGACTTCAACAGAGAGGAGATCGATCTGCAACGCGTGTGACTTCGAGGGCCCCGGCGACTCCTGCACCGACCTCCGGAACCGACGCCTGCGGACGCCGTGCTCTCGGAAGCTCAACGAGAGGTCGCCGACGCCCTGCATTTCTAAAAGGTACTGTTTGCGGGTCTTCCCGACACCATAGCTGGCCCGCGACGCTGCGGTCAGCCAGAACTGTTTGGATTTGTTTGCTCACGACGCCGTGATAGCCCCGGACGGAGCTATTTACATCAAGGAACTGTTTTTAAAGCATATTTTGATAACTGAAGATTTTTAAGTACTGTATTGTGGATTTTTATAGTTTTTGGTCTTGTCTTAAGTATATAAAAATATTGGATATTTTTCTAAACTGGTGTGGTGTCCTTTTGTAGTGCTTACACTGTATTACTGTTGGTTATGTGCAAATGCTTTACACACTGCCTCTAAGATAAGCCTTACTGCTCGTGCCAAGCTACCAAGGGGGTGAGCAGGGGTTATTTTAGGAGTGTAACTCCCTTCTCCTGACTAGAGTGGTGGTTTCTGCCTGGCTTTGGCACATGCCCTAGCCTACCAAAAATCCCATTTCTAACAGGTTGGTACTTTACTTACCCCCTGTCCCTGCTAGCGTCCTAAGTTGTCCAGGTTCTCTCAAGTATGATGTTCTCTCATTGTAATTTTTCTCAATATATGTCTACTTTGATATACCCACCTCTCCTCCCCCCTAATCACTGACTCCCCTCTCTCTCGTGTTACTTTTCCGCCTGGTTTCCTCACCCACCTTCTTCTTACGTCTCATTTTCTTTACTTTCTCCCCCTCTTTCTCTTTCCCCTAATCCTCTTCTAACGACCTAACATGACCCCCTAATCCCGTCCTCACACCTCCTGACCCCCCGCCCTCTCCCGACATGGCTCCAACTCCTGGAACATCTTATACCCCTCCAATCTTTCCAAAATGCCAAGAAAAACTTCAAACACAAATTATTGATTCGTCACCCGAAACTTTAATTGTTGATACCTACCATAGCCTCTCTTCCCTATAAAAACAAACTTTATCTTCTACTCCAAACGCCCCTCCAAATGGAAAAGTATTTTCCTTCTCCATCTTACAGTCTCTAAATCAATCAAAATCCCATATGGTTTCAAATTATCTACATCCCCATCCGCAGCTTTCTCCGGTGAAATTGACATTTCTATATTTAAAATCGGTAATATCCTCATTCAAGCATCTGAATACCACCTCAACATCTTTGACCACCATTTCAGTACTCTGGCAGACCATCTATCCAAACCAGTCCCCAACCCTTCTTCTTCTCAATTGTCTGACACCCTTCGGGTGCCCCCCCCCCGGTTCTATCCCCCTCCCCTTGACATCCCAACCGCTCACACTGTCATCCAAATTCACTCTTTATCTAATGACCGACACCCTCAAACCCCTCTCACTACCCCTATCCTCTCCCCTTCTTCCCGATCCCCTCACCCAGTACCTCCGACTTTACACCCCCCTGCGCCAATATCTCCCTCTCGGAACTCCACTCTCCCCCCTCAAGCTGTTGTAACTTCCCCCCACATCCCTCACTCTTTCATCTCAGCTCCTACCATATGGCCTGACTATATGATTGACCCGTCTTTTACAACGTCCAACAACCCGAACACTCCTCTGACTCCCCCTCCTGGCCTTTTCCCCCCTCCACACTTCAGACTCTCTTCCCCACCGGCACGGAACCCTCTCTTCCCCCCCTCCTTTTCAACTGAGCTCCCCCTCAATCTTATTGCTCTGACACTGTCTAACATCGAACGTCATCTCTCAACCGTGAAGACGGAACTAACGCGACTCAGGGAGGATTTCAATGCCCTTAACGCCAGGACCTTCCTCAATCATAGTGATTCCGCCTGTTCTGGCTCCCCTAACATCTCCCACCTAACCGTTGGAAAACCACACCCCTTTCCAGACGAACACATAGGCCCCCCGCGCTATGAACTACCTCTCCGCTCCTGACCTTATTGACCTTTGCAACTCCTACCTACCTAAACCCTTGAGTACTGAGCATCCCCTCCCTTATTCCAGCATCCCAGTGATTTTGGGAACTAGCAGAATCCCCTCCTCTCCCATCTCCCCTAGACCCCCAGCTCAGCTTACCACCATACACTCCTGCTTTCCCACCAAAGTCAACCCTAACCCCCTCTCCTGCATGCTTGTTAACTGCCGCTCGGCGGTCAGACATGCAACTGAAATTTCTGAAACCATCCTCAGTGAAACTATCGACATTGCCCTCCTTACAGAAACCTGGCTTAATGACCACTCGACGGCCATCCTCGACTTACTCACCCGCCCCCCCCCCGGTTACTCTATCATCAGGAAAGACAGACCTGACAGAATAGGGGGTGGTCTAGCTATCATCCATAAAAACAAACTTCAACTCTCCCTTGTTAAGAACACGGACCACTTAACCTTTGAATACCTTGGCGCTGAACTCACGGTGCAGGGCTCTTCCCCAATTCGCCTACATAACATCTACCACCCTCCGAGTGATCCTCTTTCCTTCGCTGAGGAACTATCCGACCTACTTACACAATCCTCACTTTCCAACTCGAAAAATCTCTTCTTAGGTGATTTTAACATCCACTGGAACAATGTTGATGATCCCACAGTCACCCATCTCACTAATCTTCTAGAGATCAATGATCTTATTCAACTATGTCACACTCCCACCCATACCAAAGGGGCCACTCTCGACGCCATCATTTCCAACAATGACTTGGCCTCCCTTTCCAACATCCTCCCCATCGACTGGTCTGACCATCACCTCATTTTGTTCAAGATCGCAACCACTCCCCTCCTCCCCCCCTCTAAAAATTGCAAACCCATGAAATGGACCAGAAATCTTAATCAAATCCCCCCTGGTGACCTTGAGTCTAAACTCCAAGCACAACTCCTTCTCACCCCTCTCTCCCAAGATGCCAACGAGCTCACTGAGCATTTCAACAAGACCGTCAATGATGTCGTAGACCTATTAGCCCCTCCCAAACTAAAAAAACAAAGAAATATTCAATCCAAATCTTGGTTTAACTCTGATTTCAATAAAGAAAGACGCTCACTTAGAATGACGGAAAGAACATGGAGACAACACCCCTCCCCCTCCCACCTCACCTCGATCCGCTAGATCCACTTATAAGAAACACATTTTCAATCAAAAAGCAACCTTCTTCCGAACGCAACTCGATCGTGCCAAAAATAGACCCAGAGAACTCTTTAACATAGTTCGAAGTCAAACATCTTCAGCCACCCTTAAGCTGACGGCCTCAACTGACAAATGTGAGGAAATTGCTAACTTCTTCATGGATAAAATCGCCAAAATAGACCAATCCTTCCATCTAACTCAAGTCCCACCCAACCCCCCATTTGCCGCAGACATTACCTTAGACGTTCCTCCCCTGTTGACTCTACCTTCTGATTCTTCCTCTCACCGACATGTTACAACCCCTCCTAAATCCAGCCTTCCTAACCTACAGTTGAAAAACAATGCTTCCTGGTTTTATTTCCACCCCGTGACCGAGCTCGAAGTCTTTAACATCATTGCCAAACTAAAGCCGACCTCTCACACCAAAGACCCTCTCCCCTCTAACCTTGCCCAAGATCTAAACCACATCATTGCCCCGTACTGGACGACTATCATCAACACCTCCCTCTCCACGGGATGTGTCCCTGACTGCTTCCAACTCGGACAAATCACTCCTATTCTTAAAAACCTCTCTGCTGACCCTAATGACCCGAACAATCTCCGCCCTATCTCTAACCTCCCACTTCTTTCCAAAGCCCTGGAAAAATGTGCTGTGCTCCAACTGGACAAACACATTAACAATTTCAATTTACTTGACTCCTTCCAATCCGGCTTCAGAAAAGGCTGCAGCACAGAAACCGCCATGCTTAATATAGTGGATGACATCCACTGTTCCCTTGACAACGGTGAGACCAGCCTACTTATTCTCCTCGACCTCTCTGCTGCCTTTGATACAGTTAACCACTCTTCCTTACTTAACTTGCTCAAAGCTCGCTTTGGCCTTAATGGCTCTGTCTTCAATTGGTTCGCCTCTTATCTCCAACACAGAGCACAACAAATCAAAATCAAAGACTGCCTCTCGAACCCTACACCTGTCTCCCTAGGTGTCCCTCAGGGCTCTATTCTCTTCCCCTCTCTCTTTAACCTCTTTATGGAACCCCTTACCCTCATTCTGAAACAAACAGGAATCAACTATCACCTTTATGCTGATGACACCCAACTTTACTATAAGATTAGGTCCCACTCTGACGTTCTTCACCTTAACAATACTCTGAGCCAGATCCAATCCTGGTTCTACTCCAATCATCTCAAACTCAACCCCAAAAAAACTGAAGTCATCCTCTTCTCTCTAAAAAACAACAAGCTCCCCATCCAATCCTGGATCTCCGACCTTAATGCCCTCAACTGTTCGCTCTCCTTATCCAACTCAGTGAAAGCACTTGGTATCACCATTGACAATAACCTAACTCCCAACGACCACATAAAAAACTCTGCTAAAGGAGCTCTCTTCACCCTCCGTCATCCCCAAGAAATCAAACCCTTCATTCCTTCTGAAGACTTCAAATGTATTGTCCAGTCACTTGTACTCTCGAAAATTGACTATGGTAACGCTATCCTCAAAGTACACCTAGCCCCCCTCAGAGCTGTGCTCCACTTAGCGGCCAGGCTAATCACCGACTATAAACGTTTTGACCACATCTCCCCTGCCCTGAAGGCTCTTAGGTGGCTACCCGTTGAAGGAAGATCCTCCTACAAGACTGCATGCATTACGCATAAAGCTCTCCACCAAAATACCCCGTTGTACCTCACAAACAAACTCAAAATAACGAGCTGCTCACGACCGATGAGAAGCACCAACGCTCTCCTCCTCGTCCCCCCCCTGTTAAAAAAGAAAACCACACAATCTCGCTCCTTCTCTGGAAAAGCCCCGAACATCTGGAATGCTCTCCCCAAGGACCTGCGATGTAACCCCTCCTACCTCAGCTTTAAAAAGACCTTAAACATCACCTTCTCAGCAAGTATTGGGGTCCATAATCCCTGACTCTGATTCTACACTCTATTTCCCCCTTCATGATTCTCCTTTTTCTCATTACTATCTTTTCACCTCTCCCCCCTCCCCTCTTGTTATTTTTCTCCCGGTTCTCCCTCTCCCTCTCCCCCTCCCTTCTTGTTATTTTTCTCCCGGTTCTCCCTCTCCCTTCCCCCCTCACCCTCTCCTCCAAACATCTGACTACATTACCTCCTCATCCCCAATTTGATTCTTACCCACCTATTCTTATCTAATCATGCCTAACCCCCAGTCCAACCCAGATTTTTTTTTTCTCCCACCTTCACTCTTTACCGAAGTTTACCTGCGCTTCTTGTTACTGTGTAAAATAGCCCGCTGTAGTGACTTTTCATGTTTATTGCTCTTTGCCCATTTTTGTTTAATCATTTTGTTTTAATTTCACCTGTATGAATGCTCTGCTATTGAATAACTGTTTCTTTGTTCCTGTAATTTCTGTTCACATGTGAAGCGCTCTGATACCCCCGGGCCGAGCCAACGCTATATAAAACCTTTCAAATAAATAAATAAATGAATAAACTGTGAACAAGGCTCGGGTGCAGTCTCAATCATCCCCCAGTGCTTCTGTGCACTCATCCTGAAGAATACAGAAAACTGATGGATTCAATGCTTCAACTAATGTCGGCCACAGGTAATTACTCGTCTATGGTTTTTTTGCCCACCAGGCCACTCCAGATTACACTCGGCCATATGCAAATTAGCCTTGGTCTGGCTACAATCGGAACAGACCAGCCGAAACTGCCAGGCAGGTTCTCTCTGACCCAGAATACAGGGAACCCAAGCCCGGTTTCACCCTATTTGGGCCTTTTCAGTGGGGTGCAGGTGACATACCTGCTGCACTGAGGGCCTCACATTGAAGAATATGACAAAGTGATGGATGGATGCTTGAATGAATCTCAGCCACTGGTAATTACTCGGGCCGCATCCCAGTCAATTGTGTCTTGTTTCTGCACATCATGCACGGTTACCAAAGTGTCCCGGCGGATGATGAGCTTATAAAGCACTTGGTTACCACATAGTGTCCTGGTGCTAGGACTGGTGAGCTTATGAGCCATACGGTTACCAGGGAGTGTCCTAGCTCTGAGGCTGGTGAGCTTATAAAGCGCTTTGTTACCACACAGTGTACTGGTGCTAAGACTGGTGAGCTTATGAAGCATACGGTTACCAAAGTGTCCCGGCGGATGATGAGCTTATAAAGCACTTGGTTACCACATAGTGTCCTGGTGCTAGGACTGGTGAGCTTATGAACCATACGGTTACCAGGGAGTGTCCTAGCTCTGAGGCTGGTGAGCTTATAAAGCGCTTTGTTACCACACAGTGTCCTGGTGCTAAGACTGGTGAGCTTATGAAGCATATGTTTACCAGGGAGTGTCCAAGCTCTGAGACTGGTGAGCACTGTTACCATCCGGTGTTCTGGAAGTAAAACTGATGACCTTATAATGCGCACTTTTACCTTAGGGTGTCCTTGCACTAACATTGATGAGCTTATAATGCGCACAGTTACCTTAAGGCGTACTTGCACTAATGCTGACGGACTTATAATGCGCACAGTTACCTTCAGGCGTCCTTGCACTAATGCTGACGAGCTTATAATGCGCACAGTTACCTTAAGGTGTCATTGCACTAATGCTGACGAGCTTATAATGTGCACAGTTACCTTAAGGCGTCCTTGCACTAATGCTGATGAGATTATAATGCACACAGTTACCTTAAGGTGTCCTTGCACTAATGCTGACGAACTTATAATGCGCACAGTTACCTTCAGGCGTCCTTGCACTAATGCTGACGAGCTTATAATGCGCACAGTTACCTTAAGGCGTCCTTGCACTAATGCTGATGAGATTATAATGCACACAGTTACCTTAAGGTGTCCTTGCACTAACGCTGACGCGCTTATAATGCGCACAGTTACCATAAGGGGTTCCTTGCACTAGACGAGCTTATAAAGTGCACCTTAACCAGAAGGTGTTTGTTGGAACCGGGTTTACCGAGTCCGCCACGGTAGCATGGCGCGAAGCGGGAAAGCACGCGAAGGCAATGTGTAAGGCAGTTGTGCAGCACACTCTTACTTTGACTCAGAAATGCGAACGCAATAACATGACACCACACCAGGCTTTTGTATTTAAAATCAAGATCTTTTATATATAAATCAAGTTAGCATCAGATGAGGCAGATTAATTCAGATCTACATTCAAATTCATTGTATTACTCAACTGGTGCACATTTTAAATAAAGCATCATAGCTCATCAACATTGTAGGCCACTAAGAGGCCGCAGGAATTATCTCTTAAACGTAGCACTTAATAATGATCTCAAGGTACGTTAATAAAACATGGGCCTAAACATGCAGTTCACTTTAGCATATTCAATTACTTAAAAGAAGGCTTTTCACGTTACATTTAAATAGGCCTGCATTAATCTAGGCGCGCCCACATTCAGTACAGTGGGTGTCGCAATTCCAGTACACCTGTAACATAAAACACTTCAACTCTTGGCGGTGTACACTTCAGCTCAATTCAATTAAACACTTTCCCCCTGTGGTAAAGACTTTGCAGTTAAAAGCATGGCCTAGGCAGTAATTACAATAGGCATCTGCAATAAATTAATAAATACTGTGGGGAACCCCTCAACATGTCCTGTATCCTGGGGCTTCTATGTCCCTTAGGAGTTAACTCCAGGCTAGGCCCACTCCTCTCCGGGGCCTCGCCTCATGGGGAAAGTTACACAGTTAATTTTAGGGGTTAATGGTGGCCCCTGGCCCCCAGTGGCGTTTTGTGAGCCCTAGGGGCCTCCTGGGCTCACCTGGTGCTTGTTCGTTGGTCGCGCTTCTTTAGCGACTGGCACTCTCCAGGCCCGGCCCGTGTTTTGGAGGGCGGGGCCCGATCGGGGTACCTCGGCCTTCTTGCCGGTATGACGGGACGTTGCGGGGGCCGGTATCACCTTCCTCCGGCCCCCGGGATCAGGGAACTCACTTGTGGCACGTTGCGGGGGCCGGTATCACCCTCCTCCGGCCCCCGGGATCAGGTGAGTGTATTTCGCGGGCTTCAGGGACTTTGGGGATGGGAGCGGGAGCCAGCAGTCCTCTCCGGCCGGCTCCCCGTCTCCCTCTGCACGGCCGGGGCTCTTCCTCGGCCTCCGTCGGTGCTGGGGGCGTGGCGGGAGCCGGCGCCCAATCGTTGCGCGGCCTTCCTGGGGGCGCGGCCGGTGTCCCCGGTTGCTCGGCAACGGCGTCGGCAGGGCCTGGAGGCCTTGCTGGTCGCGCTAGGCCGCGGCGGTGATATCTTCGGCCGCGACGGCGGCGGTGGGGATTTCTTCGGCCGCGGCGATGAAGATTTCTTCGGCCGCGACGTCGGCGATGGGGCCCTGGGCCCGGTGGCAATGATTTTGGGGGTATTTAGAGGCTTCGGTGAGGGCGCGGACGGCGCACCTCACCACATCTATTCAAGGGGCTTCCCTCACCTCAGCGCTCCCTTCGGTGAGGGCGCGACGGCGCACCTCACCACACGGCCTCGAGGAGGACCTCTCCTCACAGCAGCTCCTCTCTTCACGCGGCGGCGGCCGCGGCGGTGATTTCCTCACAAGGTCAGTGACCTGAGGGGTGACAGAACGCGGGGCGCACCAGCAGCCTGTGGGCAGGGCTGACTGGAAAAGTACTTGAGGGGCAGCCCAGCAGCAGGCAGGAATGAATAGGGGGTGAAGGTCTAGCGCTTCAGGGTACGGCGCTTTACCTGGTGATCCCCAGTTGGGCAGTTTAGGCTTCAGGCCTTGCTGGATGGTCAGGCCTCCTCAAATTAAGGTGTCTGGCGACTGTTCCAGATTGGTTGCTTCTTAGGCATTTCTGGTCAGGAGTTTCTTGTCAGAAGTTTCTTATTATAAGTTTCTTGTCAAAGTTTCTTCTTATGAGGGGGGGGAATGAGTTGGTGGTCTGGGAGTGCTTGATGTTCCTCCCCGCACGCTGAAAGTGGTTCCCTGGGTCCCCTCACACTGGGCAAGGTCAGTGGGTGGTGGGCGTTCCTCAGCTATCTTACTACAGCAGGGTCTCAGCCCTGTCAGCAGCAGTAGTGTAGGTCTCCCCCCTAGGCCCTAAAGCCTGTACTCCGGCGGAGGTTCTCCCAGGATCAGTGGTGCCTCATCAACTGACTAAAAGATTTCCCTCCAAGCCTCTTATACCCCTAGGTCAGGTGACTCTCCTAAAGGCGGCAAAACATAACTCCTCCCACAGCCCGGAAGGTTCTGGAACCTTCCACATGTCTGGCTATGTGGCCCAGAGGCGGGGACGGGATGGATACTGTATCCCTATGTCCCAGCCTGACCCTGGCTACTAGTGTGTATGTGTGCAAGGCCCCTCTGCAGGAGCAGGGGCCTGTGGCAGCCATCTTGAGTGAGAGAACACCTGCACCTCAGCACTGGTTAGCAGTGGCAAGGCGCCCGGAGACCTAGGTCCAGTAAAAATATGGTGGCAAAAATGAGGCGCAAAAGGGAAAAAAAAAAAACAGGGAAAGACCACCCTAGGGCTGACAGGTCTAACACGCGTCCCCCCCAGCCGAAAGAGGGGAGAGCTTCCCAACCTCTAGGGAGTTCTCTTCGCTAAGGCGGAAAAACCGGGAGAGACCGTCAGCGTTGGCGTGGTCTACACCGGGTCGATGTTCCACCCGAAAGTCCATCCCCTGGAGGGAAATGGACCACCTCAACAATTTGGGGTTTTCGCCTCTCATCTGCATGAGCCAGCGAAGGGGTCTGTGGTCGGTCTGGATCAGGAAGTGACAACCAAAAAGGTATGGCCTCAACTTCTTTACAGCCCAAACCACGGCAAAGGCTTCTCGTTCGATGGTACTCCACCGCTGTTCCCGGGGAGTAGTCTTCGGGAAATGAAGGCCACTGGCTGGTCTTGGCCATCGTCATTCAGCTGCGAGAGCACAGCTCCTATGCCATGCTCAGAAGCGTCTGTCTATACAATAAATTCTCGTCCAAAGTCTGGAGTCCTGAGCACCGGTGCGGTGCACATTGCACGTTTGAGGGTCTCAAAGGCTTCCTGGCAGGCAGCCGTCCAGATGACTCTGCGTGGCTGCTTCTTTGAAGTCAATTCCGTCAATGGGCCCACGATGGTTCCATATCCCTTGACGAACCGGCGGTAGTATCCCGTGAGGCCGAGAAAGCTCGGACCTCTGTTTGGGTCTTGGGGGCTCCCAGGCCAAGATGGTCTCAATCTTGGCTTGGAGGGGTTGCACCTTACCTCCGCCCACCAGATGTCCCAGGTACACGACAGATCCCTGTCCAATCTGGCACTTGCTGGCCTTGATGGTTAGACCAGCCCGTTGCAGAGCCTGTAGCACCTCCTGGAGATGCTCCAGATGGTCCTCCCAGCTGCTACTGAAGACAGCTATGTCATCCAGGTAGGCAGCAGAGAAGGCCTCTAGGCCAGACAGCACCTGGTTCACCAACCGCTGGAAAGTGGCTGGAGCATTTTTCAACCCGAAGGGCATCACCCGAAATTGAAAGTGGCCCTCGGGGGTGGAGAACGCAGTCTTCTCCCTTGCTCCTTCCGCCATGGCGATCTGCCAATAGCCTGACGTCAAATCAATGGTACTCAAATACCGGGCTGCTCCCAGCCGGTCAATGAGCTCATCCGCCCGAGGGATCGGGTGAGCGTCGGTCTTTGTGACTGAGTTGAGTCCGCGGTAATCCACACAGAACCGAAGTTCTGGTGTGGTGCCCGGTGGGGCCGCTTTCGGCACCAACACCACCGGACTAGCCCAAGGGCTACTGGAAGGCTCAATCACTCCCAGTTCTAGCATCTTGGTAACCTCACCCTGGATACTAGCCTTGACTTTATCGGACAGCCGTTAAGACTTGGTTTTTACTGGCGGACTGTCCCCTGTGTCCACATCATGGGTACACAGGTGCGTGATTCTAGGCGTGAGGGAGAACAACGGGGCGTACTGCCCCAAGACCTGGCGGCAGCCCCTCTGTTGCTCTGGGGTTAAGGATGGGGCGAGGACCACTCCCTCTACCGAACCATCCTTCTCATGGGCCGCCAGAAGGTCTGGAAGAGGCTCACTCTCCTCCTCCTCACTTCCATCTGTTATCATTAGGAGAGTGAGTTCTGAACGCTCCTGGTGGGGCTTCAGGCGGTTGACGTGGAACACCCTGTGGGGTTGACGTGGGGTCTTCACATCGACGACATATGTGGTCTGGCCTCTCCTTTCCAAGATCTCAAACGGCCCAGTCCACGGGTCCTGGAGGGCGCTAAGCTCTCCTGGCTCCATGACCAACACCTTCTGTCCAGCGTCTAACTCTACCGTCCACGCGTTCCGGTCATACCATTTCTTCATGACGGCTTGACTTGCCTCTAGGTTGTCCGTGGCCTCCTTCCACAGCTTGGCCACTTGGCTGCGGAATGCCAGCATATAGCTGACCACATCACGGGGAAGCTTCGAGGAAGACTTCTCCCACCCCTCCTTGACTGAGGGGCCCCCGAACGGGGTGGCCATAGAGCAGCTCAAAGGGGCTGAAACCGACCCCCTTCTGCGGCACCTCTCGGTAGGAGAAGAGCAGACAGGGTAAGAGGATGTCCCACTTCCTTCTCAAGTCCTCGGGTAGGCTCCTGATCATCCCCTTCAAGGTTTTGTTAAAGCGCTCCACGAGCCCGTTCGTCTGGGGGTGGTAAGGAGTGGAGAACCGGTAGGTCACTCCACACTCCTTCCACATGGCCTGCATGTAGGCCGACATGAAATTCGTGCCCCTATCTGACACCACGACCTTGGGGAATCCCACTCGGGTAAAAATCCCCATCAGGGCCCGCGCCACCACCGGTGCAGTGATGGTCCTCAGAGGGATTGCCTCCGGGTACCGGGTGGCGTGGTCTACCAGCACCAAAATGAACCTATGTCCTGCAGAAGTCGGCGGGTCCAATGGCCCGACAATGTCAATCCCTACCCACTCAAAAGGGGTATCGACAACTGGGAGAGGTTCTAGAGGGACCTTCACTTTAGTCCCTGTCTTGCCGCTCGCTTGGCAAGTGGTGCAAGTCTTGCAAAAAGTGTCAGAAGTGACGCGCATCCTGGGCCAGTAAAAATGTGGGACCAGACGCGCAAACGTCTTGTCTTGGCCCAGGTGTCCTGCTAGTGGATTTCGTGTGCCAACTCTAGCAGAAAGGCTCGGTAGCATTGGGGGACCACCACGGCCCTTGATGACCCATGCACCGGAGCCTTAGGCTCACTGTAGAGGAGACCATCCTCCCAGTAGACATGGTAGTTACCAGTCTCTGTTCCAGCTGCTTGGGCTTCGGCCTGTTGCCGCATGCCTTCAAGCGTAGGGCACTCCTTCTGCGCCCGGCAAAATTCCTCCCGGGTAGGCCCTCCTTCCACCTGCCACTCTGCAGGGGTCGGCAGGTCCCCCACGGGAACACCAACCACCTCAGCGGACTCCGGGGTCACCTCCGCGGGCTCCCCATCCATCTCACCGGGTGTCTCCTCCTGGACATCTCCTCGTCCAGCAGTGGGCTGGGCCATTATTTCCAGGCTCCAACCCCAGCTGAGTTCCTTGTCGGGCAGCCATGGACCGCGTGACGACGCAAGTCCATCCTGGTAATCCCAACATCTCAGCATGGGCATTGAACTCTACCTCCCTCCAGGCAGTATGTTCCAAGTCGTTGCCCAGCAGACAGTCAACTGGCATGGCAGGGCTCACCGCAACCTTCAACAGACCTGATACTCCTCCCCACTCAAAGGGAACTTGGGCCACGGGGTAATGACCCAGGCTATTATCAGCCATAACAACCGGGTGGAATTCCTCAGGAATCACCTGCTCTGGGGACACCAGCTGACGTCTCACCATCGTCATGCTGGCACCTGTGTCCCTCAGAGCCTCCACCTCCTCCCCGTTCACCAGGACCCTCTGCCGATATTTGGCAGTGTTCGAGGGTACCTGAACCCGTGGGATGATCTCTCTATCCCCCAGGGAAACTAAGGTCAAGCCTGTCCACTCACCTCCCCTACCTAGGGACAACTCCTCCCCAAGCGCTACACTGGCCACCCCGGGCTCTTACCTCCTGTGGGGGCTGGGGTTCTCTTGCGACACTGGGGATCCCCTTGTAATGTCCAACCTCCCGCACTCGTAGCACCGGACAGTTCTGGGCTGCTGACTCCTGTCAGGATAAGTGGGTTTCTGGGATCCAGATTGGGATGGGGAACCTACCCCTCTCCCAGGCGGTCTATTTTGGGGGCCTTTAAAGAACTCCCTCTTTTATCTCCCCCTCTTTCTTCTGGGGAGCCCCTGTCCACCTTTCGGGGGTCCGCCCGGCTCCCTTGTGGGACACCCGAGTGCTGACCCACGTGTCTGCCTCCTCTGCAAGCTCCCTAGGATTGGTCAGCTTGCGGTCCACCAAGTACTGGCGCAGCTCCGGAAAACATTTCTCTAGGAGGTGCTCTCTCAAGAACAGGTCGTACAGCCCTTTGTAATTGTCAACGTTGCTGCCACGCACCCAACCCTCCAATGACTTCCGGGCATAATCAAAAAAATCCACCCAGTTTTGTGTGTGAAGCTTGTGGCTGTTGCGGAACTTTTGGCGGTACTTCTCTGGGGTGAGGCCAAACTTCTTGAGCAGGGCCTCCTTCATGATAGGGTAGTTAGTCTGCTCCCCCTTATCCAAAGTTAAAAGTGTGTCCCTTACTAGTGGAGGTATGTACCTGTAAAGACCTCCCCCAGTAGCTCTCAGGAACTCTATGGGCCACCAGAGCCACCTCGTACGCCGCCAACCACTTGTCGATGTCATCACCTACACTAAAACTGGCTATCACCTCTCTTGGTAAATAGAATTTGGGCTCCTGTGGAACCCCAGCAGGTACGCTGCCACCATTCACTTTGCCCTGCATCTCCATCTGCAAGGTTCGGAGCTCTAGTTCCTTCAGGCTAAGCTCATGCGCAAGCTTCCTTTCCTCCTTGGCTAGCCTTGCCTGTTCTCGCTCCCTTTCCATCCTAGCAAGTTCTAATGTTAATTGCCTCTGCTCCCTTCTGTCCTCAAATTCCTCTGCCGACAAACTCCCCCCTGACGCACTACTGCCTGCCCTGGAACGTCTTCCTGGCAACACCTTCTCGCTAACATCAATGTGCAGTATGTCCAGTTCTCCTGGGTCGTCTGCCTCCCTCTGCTCCTCGTCCCCTATTCCCCCCCGGGTGGGCCATTACCCATGCCCTCAAAGCTTTCTGAAGCACCTCCTTCCTGGCGCCTCGCTTGCCGGACACCCCCCTCTCTAGACAGAACTCCTTGAGCTGTGTCACCGTATACCTTTCTAGGTTGGCCAACTCAAACTCCATCCTGCTAGGTGGGGCCCCAGACAATTTAGGGAAAGGGTTCTAGACTGTAGGTAGCAGGTCTAACGCAGGAATGTACACAATCGGCAATCACAAAAGAATTCCTAGCACTTGCATTACAATAGGTGTCTAATTGCGGCGCACACTGAGTCACTGTAGGGTGCTGCACAAACACCAGTCCTTATCCCACCGCTGAACACCAAATGTTGGAACCGGGTTTACCGAGTCCGCCACGGTAGCATGGCGCGAAGCGGGAAAGCACGCGAAGGCAATGTGTAAGGCAGTTGTGCAGCACACTCTTACTTTGACTCAGAAATGCGAACGCAATAACATGACACCACACCAGGCTTTTGTATTTAAAATCAAGATCTTTTATATATAAATCAAGTTAGCATCAGATGAGGCAGATTAATTCAGATCTACATTCAAATTCATTGTATTACTCAACTGGTGCACATTTTAAATAAAGCATCATAGCTCATCAACATTGTAGGCCACTAAGAGGCCGCAGGAATTATCTCTTAAACGTAGCACTTAATAATGATCTCAAGGTACGTTAATAAAACATGGGCCTAAACATGCAGTTCACTTTAGCATATTCAATTACTTAAAAGAAGGCTTTTCACGTTACATTTAAATAGGCCTGCATTAATCTAGGCACGCCCACATTCAGTACAGTGGGTGTCGCAATTCCAGTACACCTGTAACATAAAAACACTTCAACTCTTGGCGGTGTACACTTCAGCTCAATTCAATTAAACACTTTCCCCCTGTGGTAAAGACTTTGCAGTTAAAAGCATGGCCTAGGCAGTAATTACAATAGGCATCTGCAATAAATTAATAAATACTGTGGGGAACCCTCAACATGTCCTGTATCCGGGGGCTTCTATGTCCCTTAGGGGTTAACTCCAGGCTAGGCCCACTCCTCTCCGGGGCCTCGCCTCATGGGGAAAGTTACACAGTTAATTTTAGGGGTTAATGGTGGCCCCCGGCCCCCAGTGGCGTTTTGTGGGCCCTAGGGGCCTCCTGGGCTCACCTGGTGCTTGTTCATTGGTCGCGCTTCTTTAGCGACTGGCACTCTCCAGGCCCGGCCCGTGTTCTGGAGGGCGGGGCCCGGTCGGGGTACCTCGGCCTTCTTGCCGGTATGACGGGACGTTGCGGGGGCCGGTATCACCTTCCTCCGGCCCCCGGGATCAGGGAACTCACTTGCGGCACGTTGCGGGGGCCGGTATCACCCTCCTCCGGCCCCCGGGATCAGGTGAGTGTATTTTGCGGGCTTCAGGGACTTTGGGGATGGGAGCGGGAGCCAGCAGTCCTCTCCTGCCGGCTCCCCGTCTCCCTCTGCACGGCCGGGGCTCTTCCTCGGCCTCCGTCGGCGCTGGGGGCGTGGCGGGAGCCGGTGCCCAATCGTTGCGCGGCCTTCCTGGGGGCGCGGCCGGCGTCCCCGGTTGCTCGGCAACGGCGTCGGCGGGGCCTGGAGGCCTCGCTGGTCGCGCTAGGCCGCGGCGGTGATTTCTTCGGCCGCGACGGCGGCGGTGGGGATTTCTTCGGCCGCGACGGCGGCGATGGGGATTTCTTCGGCCGCGACGGCGGCGATGGGGCCCTGGGCCCGGTGGCAATGATTTTGGGGGTATTTAGAGGCTTCGGTGAGGGCGCGGACGGCGCACCTCACCACATCTATTCAAGGGGCTTCCCTCACCTCAACGCTCCCTTCGGTGAGGGGGCGACGGCGCACCTCACCACACGGCCTCGAGGAGGGCCCCTCCTCAAAGCAGCTCCTCTCTTCACGCGGCGGCGGCCGCGGTGGTGATTTCCTCACAAGGTCAGTGACCTGAGGGGTGACAGAACGCGGGGCGCACCAGCAGCCTGTGGGCAGGGCTGACTGGAAAAGTACTTGAGGGGCAGCCCAGCAGCAGGCAGGAATGAATAGGGGGTGAAGGTCTAGCGCTTCAGGGTACGGCGCTTTACCTGGTGATCCCCAGTTGGGCAGTTTAGGCTTCAGGCCTTGCTGGACGGTCAGGCCTCCTCAAATTAAGGTGTCTGGCGACTGTTCCAGATTGGTTGCTTCTTAGGCGTTTCTGGTCAGGAGTTTCTTGCCAGAAGTTTCTTGTCAGAAGTTTCTTATTATAAGTTTCTTGTCAGAAGTTTCTTCTTATGAGGGGGGGGGAATGAGTTGGTGGTCTGGGAGTGCTTGATGTTCCTCCCCGCACGCTGAAGGTGGTTCCCTGGGTCCCCTCACACTGGGCAAGGTCAGTGGGTGGTGGGCGTTCCTCAGCTATCTTACTACAGCAGGGCCTCAGCCCTGTCAGCAGCAGTAGTGTAGGTCTCCCCCCTAGGCCCTAAAGCCTGTACTCCGGCGGAGGTTCTCCCAGGATCAGTGGTGCCTCATCAACTGACTAAAAGATTTCCCTCCAAGCCTCTTATACCCCTAGGTCAGGTGACCCTCCTAAAGGCGGCAAAACATAACTCCTCCCACAGCCCGGAAGGTTCTGGAACCTTCCACATATCTGGCTATGTGGCCCAGAGGCGGGGACGGGATGGATACTGTATCCCTATGTCCCAGCCTGACCCTGGCTACTAGTGTGTATGTGTGCAAGGCAACTCTGCAGGAGCAGGGGCCTGTGGCAGCCATCTTGAGTGAGAGAGCACCTGCACCTCAGCACTGGTTAGCAGTGGCAAGGCGCCCGGAGACCTAGGTCCAGTAAAAATATGGTGGCAAAAATGAGGCGCAAAAGGGAAAAAAAAAAAACAGGGAAAGACCACCCTAGGGCTGACAGGTCTAACAGTGTTCCTTGCACTAATGCTGGCGAGCTTATAAAGTGCACTTTCACCATAAGGTGTCCTGGCACTAATGGTGACGAGCTTATAATGTGCAGTTACCATAAGGGGTTCCTTGCACTAGACAAGCTTATAAAGTGCACCTTAACCAGAAGGTGTTACTTGCACTAACTCTGACGAGCTTATAATGCGCACAGTTACCTTAAGGTGTCCTTGCACTAACAGTGACGAGCTTATAATGCGCACACTTACCTTAAGGCATCCTTGCACTAATGCTGACGAGCTTATAATGCACACAGTTACCTTAAGGTGTCCTTGCACTAACATTGACGAGCTTATAATGCGCACAGTTACCTTAAGGCGTCCTTGCACTAATGCTGACAAGCTTATAATGCACACAGTTACCTTAAGGCATCCTTGCACTAATGCTGATGAGCTTGTAATGCGCACAGTTACCTTAAGGCGTCCTTGCACTAATGCTGATGAGCTTATAATGCACACAGTTACCTTAAGGAGTCCTTGCAAGAACACTGACAAGCTTATAATGCGCACAGTTACCATAAGGGGTTCCTTGCACTAGACGAGCTTATAAAGTGCACCTTAACCAGAAGGTGTCCTGGCACTAACGCTGGCGAGCTAATAATGCGCACAGTTACCATAAGGGGTTCCTTGCACTAGACGAGCTTATAAAGTGCACCTTAACCAGAAGGTGTTCCTTGCACTAATGCTGGCGAGCTTATAAAGTGCACTTTCACCATAAGGTGTCCTGGCACTAATGCTGACGAGCTTATAATGCGCACAGTTACCATAAGGGGTTCCTTGCACTAGACAAGCTTATAAAGTGCACCTTAACCAGAAGGAGTTCTTTGCACTAATGCTGGCGAGCTTATAAAGTGTACTTTCACCATAAGGTGTCCTGGCACTAACGCTGAGGAGCTTATAATGCGCACAGTTACCACAAGGGGTTCCTTGCGCTAGACGAGCTTATAAAGTGCACCTTAACCAGAAGGTGTTCCTTGCACTAATGCTGGCGAGCTTATAAAGTGCACTTTCACCATAAGGTGTCATTGCACTGATTCTGATTCTGATTTGTGGATTTGTATAGCGCTTGAATCACCCCCATAGGGGTATCTCAGCGCTCGCGGACTCACAAAAGGAAGCTGTCACATAGAGGCAAGTCTAGAATAGGGCAGTTTTCAGAGCCTTCCTAAACTTCAGATGGTCTGGGCACTGCCTTAAAGCTATGGGAAGTTGGTTCCAGAAGGTGGGCGTCAGATATGAGAAGGCTTTTCCCCCCTGTCCTGGCTTTCTTGACCATAGGAATCTTAAGGAGAGATTTCGAGCCAGAGCGGAGGTCCCTTTGGGGAGTATATTGATGAAGCCTCTCCGCCAAATAGGTTGGTCCATTTCCCCATATTGCCTTGTGTGTCAAACAGCAGATCTTAAATTTCACTCGTTTGCGCACGGGTAGCCAGTGGAGCTGTTGGAGAAGGGGGAGTGAGGCTGTTCTGTATGGGGCATTCAGGGTTAAACGAGCTGCCGTGTTCTGTACTACCTGAAGGCGGTTCAGAGAAGACTTGTTAGCCGCAATCAATAGGGCGTTACAGTAGTCTAATTTGCTCAACACCAGGGTTTGAATGAGAGTCTTTCGTAAGGAATCGGGAAGATAGGGAAAAACTCTTCTCAGTAGGCCAAGCACATGGAAGCATGAGCCAACAGTGTGTGTCACATGCTCTTTCATGGTTAAGGTCTGCTCGAGACGCACCCCTACGTTTTTTGCCGTTGTTTTTGGTGCTGGAGCCGTTCCCAGCTCTTTAGGCCACCATTCTGGTGTCCACAATAGTGGGGCCTCTCCAAAAAGCATGATTTCAGTCTTTCCGGCATTCAGCTGTAAAAAGTTGTTTCTCATCCACTGTGAGATAGCCAGCATGCCGGAAGAGAAGGAGGCTTGGGCTGTCTGAGAGGTCTTATTGAAGGAGAAGGTGAGTTGGGTGTCATCTGCATAGGATATCGGGATGAACCCGTAGTTCCTCAGTAGTGTGGCCAAGGGGGCAATGTAGATGTTAAACATGGTTGGACTTAAACAGGAGCCTTGAGGCATTCCATTGGTCAGTTCTTTCGTGTTGGAACGGTATGGCCCCAGATTAATAGTCTGGGTGCGGTTAGTGAGGAAACTAGTCATCCACTGCAGTGCCACTCCACTAATCCCGACTTCCTTCAGTCTCATGAGCAAAATCTGGTGGTCGACCGTATCGAATGCGGCGGAGAGATCTAACAACACCAGGAGAGTAGATTGACCATTGTCTAGTGCTAGCCTGATGTTATCAGTAACGGCCACCAGGGCTGTTTCCGTGCTATGTTTTGGCCGGAAGCCCGAATGGGATGGATCAAGGTATCCAGCCGATTCGATATAGTCCGATAGATGTTTATTAACGTATTTTTCCAGTACTTTACTCAGGAAAGGCAGGAGGGAGATGGGGCGAAGATTTGAGAGATCTTCCATGGAGGCTTTGGTGTTTTTTCCGATTGGGATGATCTGCGCCGCCTTCCATGTCAGTGGTAGGTGGCCTTCCTTCAGTGATAAATTCAATAGAGAGCAGAGTGGATCTGACAGCTGTTTAGCAAGAGAAGCCGAGATTCTTGCAGGTAAGACGTCGAGTGGCGAGCCGGATTTTACTTTGCACATTAAGGTTTCTGTCTCTTCCTGGGATATAGGGGGGAAATTCAACAGTGATTTTGTCCTTGGGCTTGGCGAGGATACCATTGTGGTGTCCACCAACTGTGTACAGCTTGCAGCGGTAATCTTATTATAGATAGTATCGATTTTCTGTATGAAAAAATCACCTATTTTATCGCAAAGGGACTGAGAGAAGTTTTCTTCCAGATCACAGGCTTTGGGGTTAGTAAAGGCTTTCAGGATCTGGTAAAGGGCTTTGGGAGTGTTCTCTGCTTGGCTTAGTTGTTGAGCTATATGGGTTTTTCGAGTCTGCTTTATGTTTTTGTGATAATGAGTGAGGGCTGACGCGCTTATAATGCGCACAGTTACCATAAGGGGTTCCTTGCACTAGACGAGCTTATAAAGTGCACCTTAACCAGAAGGTGTTCCTTGCACTAATGCTGGCGAGCTTATAAAGTGCACTTTCACCATAAGGTGTCCTGGCACTAACGCTGACGCGCTTATAATGCGCACAGTTACCATAAGGGGTTCCTTGCACTAGACGAGCTTATAAAGTGCACCTTAACCAGAAGGTGTTCCTTGCACTAATGCTGGCGAGCTTATAAAGTGCACTTTCACCATAAGGTTTTTTTTACGCAGTTTTATATAGCGCGAACTTGACCCGAAGGTATCGGGTATCAGAGCGCTTTACATAGCACCAGTTGCATTACATGAGGACTCATTCGTTTTTGTTAGGCACGGGGAGATTAAGTGATTTTCCCAGAATTACAGGATGTTCAGCGTCATTGCCGAGACGAGACTCGAACCGTGTCCTGGCACTAACGGTGACGAGCTTATAAAGTGCACTTTCACCATAAGGTGCCCTGGCACTCACACTGGTGCCCTTTTAAAGCGCACTGCCACCACCCGGTGCTCTGGAGGTAAGGCGCAGAGTGTGCCGAGTCCATGGTGGCCTTTTCATGCTCTGTGACTCTGTGGTATGTGAGCAGGACCCGAGGGCTTCTCTTTGTGGGAGGTGCCACCTGCATTCCTGGCACACCTTCCCTCCCCCTGGAGGCTGGAGAGGGCACGGGGTCCTGTGCAGACATGCCCGCTGCTTATGAATGCCTGCCCAGCCCCCTGCGCCGCCCACCCAAAGGCAGCCGTGAGCCCCAGGGGCCTTAACCCTGCAGGTCCTCTGCCGAGGGAGGGTCACGGGGTCCCCAGAGTGGGCGACCCTGCAGGAGGAGGGGGGCGGCATTCAGGTGCATGCTACATTCACTAAAGTGCGTCCATGGTTTGCAAAGTGCGAGTACGGAGCGGAGGTAGCTGTGGGCCCCAGGGGCCTATCTCCCGCAGGTCCTCTGCCGAGGGAGGGTCACGGGGTCCCCAGATTGGGCGACCCTGCAGGAGGAGGGGGGCGGCATTCAGGTGCATGCTACATTCACTAAAGTGCGTCCATGGTTTGCAAAGTGCGAGTACGGAGCGGAGGTAGCTGTGGGCCCCAGGGGCCTATCTCCCGCAGGTCCTCTGCCGAGGGAGGGTCACGGGGTCCCCAGAGTGGCCGACCCTGCAGGAGGAGGGGGGCGCCAACGGGTGCGTCGATGGTTTGCAAAGTGCGAGTCATGGGGCAGAGTCTATGAGAATGGTCGGTCGGCAAGAGACAGTTTAGGAAGAAAGATTCAGGAATTTGAACCGGTGTAGCCTGAAGTGAGCGGGTGGGGGTGAAAGAGGTGAGTGAAACATTACTCATCTCGGGAGAGAGAGTACGAGAGGTGCGGGTGGGGCGTACAAAAGAGAAAGTGCCTCAAGGGAACACAAAGAGGAGAGTCCTGAAGGAAATACAAATAACTCAGGCCGCGCTCCGGGCAGGCCAGGACCTGCCAACCGGCCCCTGGCAATGCAAGAAAATGGGCATTGAACCAAGGCACTAAGGGGTCCTCTTCAAATGCTTGATTGATTGATTGATTGATTGATTGATTTCATCCATCATTCACTGACTGAAGGAAAAGATCCTACCTTCCGGCCAGTGACAGGCCAGGGCTGCATCACAACGTCACCAAAGCTCCCTACTGTGAGACCGGGACAAAGTGTCCGGTGGCTTCTGTGTACCACGGGTGTTCCCGGGACTAAAGCATCGTTTCATTTCATCTGGTTAATAAAAGCCAGTGTACACTCCACACCGGGAGTGTAAACTCCACACCGGGAGTGTAAAGTCCGCACCGGGAGTGTAAACTCCGCCCTGGGAGTGTAAACTCCAAACTCAGAGTGTAAACTCCGCACCGGGAGTGTAAACTCCACACCAGGAGTGTAAACTCCGCACTGGGAGTGTAAACTCCAAACTCAGAGTGTAAACTCCGCACCTGGAGCTGAACCTCCACACTCGGAGTGTAAACTCCGCACCCGGAGTAGAACCTCCACACCCAGAGTGTAAACTCCGCACCCAGAGTAGAACCTCCACACCCAGAGTGTAAACTCTGCACCCGGAGTAGAACCTCCACACCCAGAGTGTAAACTCCGCACCCGGAGTAGAACCTCCTCACTCGGAGTGGAACCTTTGCACTCAGAGTGTAACCTCCGCACCCGGAGTGGAACCTCCGCACTCGGAGTGGAACCTTTGCACTCAGAGTGTAAACTCTGCACCCAGAGTGGAACCTCCGCACTCAGAGTGTAAACTCCACACTGGGAGTAGAACCTCCGCACTCGGAGTGTAAACTCCACACTGGGAGTAGAACCTCTGCACTTGGAGTGTAAACTCCGCACCCGGAGTAGAGTCTCCACACCCAGAGTGTAAACTCCGCACCCGGAGTAGAACCTCCTCACTCGGAGTGGAACCTTTGCACTCAGAGTGTAAACTCCACACTGGGAGTAGAACCTCCGCACTCGGAGTGTAAACTCCAAACTCAGAGTGTAAACTCCGCACCGGGAGTGTAAACTCCACACCGGGAGTGTAAACTCCGCACTGGGAGTGTAAACTCCAAACTCAGAGTGTAAACTCCGCACCTGGAGCTGAACCTCCGCACTCGGAGTGTAAACTCCACACTGGGAGTAGAACCTCTGCACTCGGAGTGTAAACTCCGCACCCGGAGTAGAATCTCCACACCCAGAGTGTAAACTCCGCACCCGGAGTAGAACCTCCTCACTCGGAGTGGAACCTTTGCACTCAGAGTGTAAGCTCCGCACCCGGAGTGGAACCTCCGCACTCGGAGTGTAAACTCTGCACCCGGAGTGGAACCTCCGCACTTGGTGCGGATCTCCACCACAAGTGAGGACGTAAAGATACTACTCGTGACTCACCTTTGTGAATACCCAAAGTCGTAAACTTAGACTTTTGGTCTAAGTTTACCTTTGTGAATCGAGCCCCTGAGTCTTTGAGGTTTCATTTTGAGGTTCTGCTTCTTTTAAAGTGTTCACTTCTCGTTTTCTTCTTTCCCCTTGAAAAGAGGTCTGCCAAGCAGGCAAGACTCCAAAGCTGATTGTCCCACAGCACAATTCATGGGAGTGACCAGAGTTCACACCAGGCGCGCAACGCCCATTGGGCAAGGGCTAAAAGTACACACACATTCAGTCTACATGCACAGGCCCTGGACCTCAGTGGGCACAGAGCTGGTGCCGCAGCGATCAGATGCTGGCAGGCTGTGTGCTGCAGACCATGCGTCACACCTAACAACAGAGAGAGACCTAGACCTCGGTGGGCACAGGGACCTGGCCCTCGGTGCCGGTGCGCACAGAGCTGTGCCTCAGCTGTGGGCAGGGTGAGTGCTCTGCAAAGCTGCACACCTAGCAGCGGAGGAGGACCAGTCCCTCAGTGGGCACAGGGACCTGGCCCTCAGTGGGCACTGGGACCCGGCCCTCGGTGGGCACAGAGCTGCTGTGCTCAGCCTCACACCTAGGAGGAGAGAGAGTCCTGGCCCTCGGTGGGCACAGAGCTGTGCCTCAGCTGCGGGCAGGGTGAGTGCTGTGCTCAGCCTCACACCTAGGAGGAGAGAGAGTCCTGGCCCTCGGTGGGCACAGGGGCCTGGCCCTCGGTGGGCACACAGCTGTGCCTCAGCCGCTGGCAGGGTGAGTGCTGTGCTCAGCCTTACACCTAGGAGAAGAGAGAGTCCTGGCCCTCGGTGGGCACAGACCTGGTGCCTCAGTGCTCTGCTGCTGGCAGGCTGTGTGCTGCACACCATGCGTCACACCTAACAACAGAGAGAGACCTAGACCTCGGTGGGCACAGGGACCTGGCCCTCGGTGCCAGTGCGCACAGAGCTGTGCCTCAGCTGCGGGCAGGGTGAGTGCTCTGCAAAGCTGCACACCTAGCAGCGGAGGAGGACCAGTCCCTCAGTGGGCACAGGGACCTGGCCCTCAGTGGGCACCGGGACCCGGCCCTCGGTGGGCACAGAGCTGTGCCTCAGCTGCGGGAAGGGTGAGTGCTGTGCTCAGCCTCACACCTAGGTCCCGGCCCCGACCCCAAAACAAGTGGTAAAGAACCTAGGGGTCCGGATTGACCAGAAGCTAACCCTAGAGGAGCATGCCACCACAACGACTGGGGCCTGTTTCCACACACTTAGCCTGCTCCGCAGAGTCTTCCCCCTACTTCCGCTCTCCACGCGGAAAACCCTGATGCAAGCATTGGTCCTGAGCCGTCTGGACTACTGCAATGCTTTGTTGATTTCAGCCAAGGAATCCTCCTTGAACAAATTGCAGGTAGTCCAGAACACGGCAGCCCGGTTAGTGACCAATGCGCCCCCCAGAACAGACTCCCTCCCCCTACTCCAAAAGCTGCATTGGCTACCTATTCGCAAAAGGATCAAATTCAAGATTTGCTGTATGGTCTACAAATCCCTAAACAACTTGGGACCAAGATATCTGACAGACAAGCTGGTCAGATATATACCATCCAGGACACTTCGCTCAGGGTACAAGGATCTCCTCCACATGCCTCGCAAAAAACAAGTTCGGTTGGGGGGAAAGCTTTCTCCTATTTGGCCCCACTATATTGGAACCAACTGCCCATCCACCTACGTCTCTGTTCCAACTACCTCGCCTTCAGAAAGCTGCTAAAAACCACGCTGTTTTGATGTTCTCCTCCCTGGTTGACAAAGGCAGTCATAGCGCGGAGATACCCCGGTTGGGGTGATTCGTGCGCTCTATAAATGAAATAAATAAAAAAAAAAAAAAATAGGAGGAGAGAGAGTCCTGGCCCTCGGTGGGCACAGAGCTGTGCCTCAGCTGCGGGCAGGGTGAGTGCTGTGCTCAGCCTCACACCTAGGAGAAGAGAGAGTCCTTGCCCTCGGTTGGCACAGGGGCCTGGCCCTCTGTGGGCACAGGGACCTAGCCCTCGGTGGGCACAGAGCTGTGCCTCAGCTGTGGGCAGGGTGAGGGCTGGCTCAGCCTCACACCTAGGAGGAGAGAGAGTCCTGGCCCTTGGTTGGCACAGGGGCCTGGCCCTCGGTGGGCACAGAGTCCTGGCCCTCGGTGGGCACAGGGGCCTGGCCCTCGGTGGGCACAGAGCTGTGCCTCAGCTGCGGGCAGGGTGAGTGCTGTGCTCAGCCTCACACCTAGGAGGAGAGAGAGTCCTGGCCCTCAGTGGGCACAGGGGCCTGGCCCTCGGTGGGCACAGAGCTGTGCCTCAGCTGTGGGCAGGGTGAGGGCTGTGCTCAGCCTCACACCTAGGAGGAGAGAGAGTCCTGGCCCTTGGTTGGCACAGGGGCCTGGCCCTCGGTGGGCACAGAGTCCTGGCCCTCGGTGGGCACAGGGGCCTTGCCCTCGGTGGGCACAGAGCTGTGCCTCAGCTGCGGGCAGGGTGAGTGCTGTGCTCAGCCTCACACCTAGGAGGAGAGAGAGTCCTGGCCCTCAGTGGGCACAGGGGCCTGGCCCTCGGTGGGCACAGAGCTGTGCCTCAGCTACGGGCAGGGTGAGTGCTGTGCTCAGCCTCACACCTAGGAGAAGAGAGAGTCCTTGCCCTCGGTTGGCACAGGGGCCTGGCCCTCTGTGGGCACAGGGACCTAGCCCTCGGTGGGCACAGAGCTGTGCCTCAGCTGTGGGCAGGGTGAGAGCTGTGCTCAGCCTCACACCTAGGAGGAGAGAGAGTCCTGGCCCTTGGTTGGCACAGGGGCCTGGCCCCCGTTGGGCACAGAGTCCTGGCCCTCGGTGGGCACAGGGGCCTGGCCCTCGGTGGGCACAGAGCTGTGCCTCAGATGCGGGCAGGGTGAGTGCTGTGCTCAGCCTCACACCTAGGAGAAGAGAGAGTCCTGGCCCTCGGTTGGCACAGGGGCCTGGCCCTCTGTGGGCACAGGGACCTAGCCCTCGGTGGGCACAGAGCTGTGCCTCAGCTGCGGGCAGGGTGAGGGCTGTGCTCAGCCTCACACCTAGGAGGAGAGAGAGTCCTGGCCCTTGGTTGGCACAGGGGCCTGGCCCTCGGTGGGCACAGAGTCCTGGCCCTCGGTGGGCACAGGGGCCTGGCCCTCGGTGGGCACAGAGCTGTGCCTCAGCTGCGGGCAGGGTGAGTGCTGTGCTCAGCCTCACACCTAGCACCAGAGAAGGAACAGACCCTCGGTTGGCACAGGGGCCTTTGCCCTCGGTGGGCACAGAGCTGTGCCTCAGCTGCGGGCACGGTGAGTGCCGCGTTCAGCAGCACACACAACCCCCGCCTCGTTGCCTAACACCTGTGAATGCTGACTGCCTTTAGATACACGTGCGTCCCTTGCAACATGACAAGCAGGCACTTTGGTTTTTCAGAGTCACAGCTCTGACGGTCTCAAGTCGCTGATTGAATCTTGCACGACAGATCTGTGCTCACAGTCACAGGTGTGAACCAGGCTCTTAAAGCAGGCGCTAGAACTGATGACAGGACTGAGTGTAGATTCCTCGGTATTTGCATCACATGTTCCTCGGCTGTTCCATGATGTAACGTGACATCATGTGGGGGTATTCTGCCCGCGTGTTATTGAAGCGACAGGCTTGGCTTCCATGTAGTCACAGCTCACTGGCACTGCTAAGGTATCCTGTCCCTTGGAGGCCTCCGTCCACCGCAATCCCCCGCCCCCCATGCTGCCTGAAATTCTCCAGTTTAATGTGCTTTGCACTGATTTTCTAGGCTACGGGCATCACTACGAGCGGGCTTGGAAATGTGTGATATTAACCGCACGGTCCGCACCTGATAAATTCCGAATCGCTGAGTTGTGATTTATCCGGTGTGTTAAATAAGACACTTGTACGATCTTTGTGGGAAAACGTGGGTTCTGGTGCTCACTGCTCCAAACTCCGCATGCTCTGACAGTTACCGGGTATGTTTCCTCCGATATGCATAGACAGGTGTGATCTGCCGATATGTATCGCAACAGTGTTCGGCAGAGGTAAGTCCCCACTCTAGTAGTAAGTCTTTATGTCAATATTAATAAAAAGCTTTGCAATATGATACATAATAAAATATCAATACATTGCACTCACCTTCTCAAAACTGGCACTCATACTATCGCCCTCAGAAGGATGAAAGTTTGAGCCAATAATCGAGGTTTCAAACATGGGACCTGCTGTAGCAAGTGCTTAACTCACTGAGGTACATCACTGCCTCCTCTGCTCATGTGCTGTGCACCCGTTAGCACATCTACCCTAGCGTGGACACAAGCCTAGGAAGAGGCCAGTCACTGCAGGGAGATTCTCACCAGGCCAGTGCCTCTTAAAGCTGGTGAGGGTAAAGCATTGCCAGTAACTACGGCAGGGGAGGGCCAAATTATGCGGCAAGGTTGAGTAAATTATGCGGCTAGAAAAGGCAAATTGTGCGGCACTATGCAGCACATTTGGGATATAGCAGAGAGCATCCTCTGGCCCTAGAGAGAATACAGCTGTGCCCCAGAGGAGCAGATACCGCTTCCAAAAATGAAAAGATCCGGTATGCAGCAATGAATCCATATCTTAGCCCCTCATGGGGGCATCTTTGAAGCAGCCATTTTGTATGTATACATGTTGTGAATCCATCTTATATTGACAAAGCACAGGGACCCAGCCGCAGCTACGAAGGCACAACATACTCTGTTGGATTTGTGATCCATGCTTAGGAGAGTTATGTACACACAGGGGCAGCGTATGGACCGTGTGGTGCTGAAATGAAGCCTGCACATCACTCAACCCTGTATGTAGTGGCTTTTGTCCACACGAAGGTCATACATATGTGGTGTGCTATGTGCACACCAGAGCTGGACAGAGCACCTGGGCAAAGCACCAAGTTGTGATGGCCGCAGCCTGTGCAGCATGGAATAAAGGGTCCAAGCAGACAGGTGGCAAGCAACTGAAGCCATGGTCACCTGGAGTGATTCCATGACAGCCCGGTGACACGGAAACACCAGAACAGTGAGTCACATGCAAAGGTGCGTCCGCTTAGGGGTAGCCGCACCCATGGCGGACCGCCTGAACCTGCTCGAGGGGCTGGGGCTGGTGGCGCCGCCATCACCTACCAATATGGGGCACACCCATTGGCACGTAGGCACACATAATGAGATTTTTCTCGAGAACATCCTAGCCCGGTTGATACATCGTCCAGATTGTACATGACCTTCTTGGGGGGAGGCCACATAGTAGGTGAACTATGCTGGCCTGTGGCGGGTGAGGCCATGATTGGTGGGGCACTTCTGCTCCATAGTAGGCGTTCTTTTTACTTGGGATAGGTGGGGACAGCGGTCTCACAGGGTCCTCCAGGGGGTGCTTCCAGCAAGTAGGCTAGAGAGCGGCTGGGTTGTGGGAGTGCATGCTGCAGACAGGCGCTTATGGCCAATCACCGCATGGGTGTGTGGGCACCAAGCTAGCAGCAGAGGCCCTTGGGGGGGATAATGAGGGTGTAGGGGGTGCCTGAGGTAGGTAACCTGGCGGGCAGATGGGCCCCCTGCGCAAGATTATTCTGGAGTAGGATAAAAGGGGGTGGGTCCCCTCTCCCTTTGTGAGGGGACCTCACAGGTGGACCAGTCATGATCTCACTCGTAGGCTCAATGCAGGAAACGCAGGGACAAGACTAGTTATGGTTAGGAATGGCAGTTGATGGAGCAGGGAAAATAATTTTTTTTAACCCCTAACAAATTTTATAATTAATTAAATAAGATGTTCGTTTAAATGTATTAATCAACACTGTATGTGTGGGAACGGTAACATGCCAATGTGTGTGCTAAATAATCTATTAATGGATGTCCGTGTGTCTAATTATAACGTAAAAATAAATGCGTACTAATTAAAAATAAATGCATGTTTGTGCTTCATAGAAATAAAACGTGTCGTTGCAAAAACAATAGTGATGGTAAGTAAGGAACAGCTTAAATGTTGCTTTCTGCTAGGTAATAACTAATTGGGGTACGTAGATGACGGGAGGGAAACGAAAGGGCTATTTTTTCTCTATTTTAATTATGTTTTGTTTGCCTCAAATTAGTGCTTCTAAAGTATAACCGAGTGGCGATATAAAATGGCCGCCAGTGGGAAGATGTGCGCAGGCGCAAGGGGACATGTGACACGGGATGAAGTCGGAGAAAAAACTAAACCTCGTGATGTTACTGAGAGGCTAGGATGCGAGAAATGGTCAAGGCTGATGTGACCTAATTGAACTGATAGTGTGCCGTGATGATCAGCAGAAGACCCGTGGGAAACCAGTTTAAGAGAAAGGACAATGACTGCGGAGTTCTCGAATGTATCGAAAGAAGTTACAAATGTACTGATCGAAACGGATGAAAACATGTTTGAGCGTATGGGAAAGGAAATGATCCAAGGACCCTTGGATCCAAGAGAACTTGATTAAAAGAATGAATAAGATGACATGCATGGACCAATGAAAGAAAAGCGTGTTATTAATGTTGCAACAGTTAGTTAGCAAAGTTAGAATTAGGGTATAAGAGGGCCTACTCTTAGTGGGAGGGGGTCAGTCGCAGTTGCAGTCACAGTCAGGAGCGGAGTTGGAGAGTCGTGTTGGTGTTGGTGGCTTCCAGTGCTGGGTGGTCCTGATCGATCCCTTACTGAGCGGGAGATGCTGAAAGACTGTTAGATGAGACGGGTTGCAGGTAGCTGATGCTGACGAGCTGAAGTTGCTGTTGCTGTCTTAATTTTCCAGTTGAGTATGAGAATCAGGTTATTTCTAATTCTTAAACTTAGGTTAGAAATCATTAGTCTAAATTAGGAAGGTAGGCAGGTAATTAGGGTTTTGGCTTCATGACAAAAATTTCCTTTCTGCAATAAATTGATTATGCTTAATAAATATTTGAATTTAAGAATGAATAATTGAATAAAGTTTAAATTCTTTCTCATGCTTTTAAAAATTATATAAAATTTAAGATTCTTTAAACCAAAATGACTCAGTGGTTATTTTCCTAAATGATTGTGACATCAGTAATTGGTTATTGTGATTCAGCTGGTCTTAATCACTATGAACTAATTTTTTACATGAATGATTCATCGACAAAACAATGAGCAGGAATATCTTAAGAAATAACTAAAAGAAAGCGACAAGTTAAGGTAATAAGATATCCCGGCTCCTTCCAGCGGTACATAAATGGTGTTCTCCATTTAGTTCTCATGCTTCTCCTAGGAGTACAGAATTTCATAAAGGTGTAAAGGAAATCCAGGTGTGTGCGTGTGTGTTAGGCGATGTTTATGGGCCCCATCGTCATGTGGATATGAGAAAATATAGTTTGCCCCTGGATGACCTATAAGTGACCTGGGAGGAGGATAGTTTTTATTGTACGCGCTGCATCAGATTTCTTGGTAGCAGAGTTATGGTTTTCTATAGATTAGTTTAGTGATTATTGTTTATTGATTATTGATTATTTTGATGACTAACACTATATGTTGAGTCGCGTTATGTTATATGTGAGTTTTCACGCTTCTGGGATGTAGGAAGTGGAACACGTGTGGCAAGAGAAGTCACATGGAATTTGGTACATGGTCTGAATTCATTTTGGTAATAACGCAGGTTGTGTTATGTTAGGGATTTTCTGTACGAAAAGTGTGTAATTGAAATAGCAAATCACGTTTACTTGTGAAACTTTGGCCTTAATTCTCAGGAGCCTAGTCTCCACATGTGTCTTATCCCCAGAGAAACGAGTAAATTGTTTGTTTGAAAGAAGGGTAAGGTAGAGGGAAGTGCTACTTTATCGGCGAGAGTAAATAATTCTGTGGTAGGGTAGAGGTAAGCGCTGCCTACTGGAAATACAGGATTCTTGTGTAAAAGGACAAAGCTGTCACTTTTGTTTAGCGAATCAGACTATGGAATTGTTTTAATTGTTGTAACTAACGAAGAAAACAGCGAAAAGAAAAATTGCCGATAAATTTTGTAAAGGAGGGGTAAAGAGTAGAAGTGACGTGGAACAGTGCCGCGCTAGGATTGGATAGTGCGCTAGTCACGTGAACACAGAGCAGGAGTGACGTAGAAAAGTGCCGCGCTAGGATTGGTTGGTTCGCGGACGGTGGGAATTGTTCTGATTGGTACGTTAGTGTGAGTCGCGCTGTAATTGGTCGAAGTTCCGTACACAGAACAGCGTTAGCGTAAAGAGAAAACAAATAGAAAACATGCCGTATTACGAGTATGAAAGGGAGAGAACGTCATGGACGACGAAATTGAAGAATTTCTTTAAGAAAGACAAAAAGGTTGTGACTAGAGAGGGACAAGTAATTCCTCCGCCGAAATCAGCAGCTTCACATATGATGCTGAAATATGGATATCATACGTGCATATGGTTGGAAAATTGGGCAAAATATACGAAGAATGATGGTGCTTTAGCTTTCCCTGAGAATGGTTCATTTAGTGTAGCGGTTTTGCGAAATTTGCGAGAAAAAATGTGTAAATTGGAACCTAGACCTAGACCAACACAGTTTGAAGCTTTGACGGAATGGGAAGATGAGATGTATGAACGAGAGAGATTCAGAGGAATGAGAGATCATGAGTTTATGCCTGGAAGATTGTGGGGAGTAAATCATGAGGACAGAATAAAACGATGGAGATGTGCTAACATGACAGGAGGTTTGTTTCCAGCTTTTACAGTTGAGGAAGGGACTAAGAAAAAGCGGACTGAGAAAAAGAAACATATAGAGAGAGAAAAGTATATGCATGAGAGCGAAACGGATGACGAGTTGCTGGAAGATATTTTAAATAGAAATCCACCTCCGTATCAGCAGAGTTCTACAGTGGTGACACCAAATGCGCCGCTAATAGAGACTATGCGAAATAAAAGCCCGGAAAAGAGAATTGAAGTAAATAGGTCACAAGAACAAATGAGAACTTCTCAAAATGAAGGAATAGAAAGCGACAATGCAAGCGAATTGGCAAGGACAACAAAAGAACTAACTGAGAAGATTAGAGAATTAACGAAAAATATGGAAGCAGTTACTGTGCCTGTAACAATAGGTCCAGTAATACCCGTTTTTGAGAATCAGAAAATTGATGAACGATCTTTGGTAATTCCCATGAGTTCACAATTTCAGAGAGAAAAAGAAAGGATGGAACAAAGTGCAAGTACAAGTAATTTGGCTAGTACTTACAGACCAAGTCCACCTACAAATTTGACGGTAAATGAGTGCAATGGTAGGAAAATGCATATGGTAACAGAATCTGCAACAGAAACCCCTGAAAAGAGTGGTAATTGGATAGAACTAAATAATACACCCATAGGTCCGACTCCTGATGAGTTAAATGAGTGGATGAAGGCATTTAAAATAAAAGAACCAGAAGAAAAACCATTAGATGTAATTAGGTTAAAAATCGATATGGAAGAATTAATTCTAGGAACAATTGGTACCGAAAAGATAAAAAATTACCAGGATGATGAAATAATGTTTCTGTGCAAAAGTATTACATGGAGGGCAAAGAATTTACATGACAAACTAGAAGAAGTGGCCAGTGAGATTGGAATAGACTTTGCAAAAGTGAAAACGTTGCAGAAACCATACAGAGTAGACTTTTGTGAAAAGGATATTGAAAATTTGAACACGGCAGGAAGGCTGACACAGATAAAGGAGTTAATTGTGTTGTTGAGAAAATGGGGTGATGTGGACAGATGGAAGGTTAGATGGACAAAGAAGAATGAGAAAACTACAGACAAAGGTTCATTGGCCTTTATGATAACTGAAAAAGAATCTGTTGCCAAAGAATACCCCATGAGAGAAACTCCAGGTGGTAGTTACGTGCATGTTCCCTGGACTAGGCAGGACATACTGTCATTTACCAATGACTTTCCAAAGTTAAGAGAGAAGCCAGTTGAGTGGTACCGACAAGTAGAGAGGTTTGTAAAAGTCTCAAAAGTGTTGTGGATAGATTTAGATGGATTGTTTGACATAGTGGTACCAACAGATTTGTGGTCAGAATGTAAGATTACAGTTGACTGGCCAACTACAGAATATCCAAGAGATCCTAAGACAGGAGCTCCAGGTCCTGATGTGATGAAGAAGTACGATAAGGTGATTACCTTTTTGAAGAATAAGATTCCTCCTAAAGAGACAGATTGGGTAAAAATCGATAGAACTACACAGGAAAGTAAGGAGTCTGTACATGCATATTATGAGCGATTGTTATTAGTTTTCAAGCAGTATAGTGGTTATGAGGAATTGAGTGAAAAAGACATGAGTCATTTTGTATACCGATTTGTGTTTGGCCTGAAACAAGAAATAAGTGATATGATTAAGCAACACATGATAAACTGGCAGAATGGAAGTGTAGATGAGGTACTGAGATATGCTAAGTATTGTAGTGATGAAATAGAGAGTAAACAGCGTAAGTTGAAAGAGAAGGCAATGTGGGCACAGGTGAAGGTGGCAGAAAAACAAGAAGCTCAATTGGACAATAATAATGGAAATGAAACAGGACAGAATAAAATGCGACCAAACATAGGTAAAGGAAAGGGTCAAGTGAGTCTAGAAGAGGCAAAGAAGAAATGGCCATGTCATAATTGCGGAAAATTAGGGCATTGGAGAAACGAGTGTAAGTTCCCACCTAAACCTAATCCGGAACATCAATCATTAACTCCACAGGTGCAGAATGAGGTAGTTGTTCAACAAAGTCAGGTGCCGCAACCACCACTTCCCAACACTGTTAACCAGCAAAGATACAGTACAGAAACAGGATTCTACGGAGGAGAGCAGGTAACACAGTTGCCGCGAGCAGCTAACATTTCTCAGTATTGGTTGCGTCAGAGTGAGGATGACCCGGATGAAAGATTCTGACGGTGCGCAGGAGAGGGGAAAGAGTGCGTGCTTGGCGCAACTCTAGAGGTAGATCAGTCTGGTCCCTTTGTGGATGGAGAAGTGAATGGTGCAAATGTAACATTCCTTGTCGATACTGGAGCTACCCGTTCTACTGTTAGATCAGTGGAAATTCCAAACCTTCCTCTCTCAGGTGAATACATCCAAGTAGTAGGAGTAGCCAATCAGCAGATTAAAACCCCACTTACTGAATTGGTGGAAGTAAAAATTGGTTCTTTTAGCAAAATGCATAAATTCGTAGTGTGCGATTGTAGTCCTGTAAATCTTTTGGGTCGTGACCTTTTGTGCAAGATGAATTGCACAATTTATTGTACGCCAGATGGAATCGGTTTTCAGACTTCAGATGAAGATGTTTTGTATAAAGTAACTTTGATGAATCAAGAACCTGAAACGAATGGTTTGTTTCCTGCATTTGATGCAGAAAAACTTCCAGAAGAACTAAAAAGTGCAGTAAAAGAAAGTGTGTGGGATTTTACAGGAGAAGACATTGGATTAATGAAAGAAGTTGATCCCGTAAAAGTGACAGTAAAAGAAGGGACAACTTACCCGAATACGCCACAGTACAAATTAACTCCAGAAATAATTGAAGGAATAACTCCTGTGATAAATAAGATGATTGAACAGGGAATTCTAAAAGAAATCATGAGCAGTCCATGTAATTCACCTATTATGGGACTGAAAAAGCCAAATGGAACATATAGAATAGTACAGGATTTGAGAAAGATCAACAAAATAGTTGTGCCCTGTTGTCCAATAGTGCCAAACCCTGCAGTAATTCTATATCAAATTCCACATGAAGCTGAGTGGTACACTGTGATAGATTTGTGTCACGCATTTTTCTCTATTCCTTTGCATCCAGATAGCCAGCCATTATTTGCGTTCCGGTTTGGAGAGCGTATTTTGGCATGGTGCCGAATTCCTCAGGGGTATACAGAAAGCCCCTCAATCTTTAATCAGATTCTAAAGAAATCTCTGGAAGATTTGAAAATGCCAGAAAAATCAGTGATGGTGCAGTATATCGATGACCTGTTGGTGGCATCGAAAACCAAAGAAGCATGTGTAAGTGATACAATTGCTTTACTGAACCATTTAGAGAAAAGAGGACATAAAGTGTCTCCTTCAAAATTACAGTTTTGTCAGAAAGAAGTCCAGTATTTAGGGCATAAAATTGAGAAAGGAGTGCGAAAGATAGCGACAGAAAGAGTAAGAATGATTCAAGGAATGAGAGCACCAATGACTCAGAGAGAGGTAAGAATGTTTTTGGGAATGGTTGGATATTGTCGACAGTGGATAAGTGGTTTCTCTTTGATTGCAAAACCATTACAAAAATTGACCAAGAAAGATGTAAAAGACCCTTTTGAGTTAAACAAAGAAGAAATGAAATCTTTCAAAGAATTGAAAAAGAAACTGTGTGAGGCACCTGCATTAGGCATGCCTGATTATGAGAAGGATTTTGAGTTGTACTGCAGTGAAAGAGATGGATGTGCATTTTCAGTACTGGTACAAAAACATGGAACAATGAAAAGACCAATCGCTTATTTTTCAGCTGTTTTAGATCCTATAGCAAAAGCATTGCCTGGATGTCTGAAAGCAGTTGCTGCTACTTGTGTAAGTCTGGAACAAAGTGAAGGTATAGTGATGGGGTATCCACTGAGAGTATATGTTCCCCATTCAGTAGAAATTCTTTTGACAAGAACAAAAACACAGTACATGACACATAGTCGGCTGACTAAGTACGAAAAAGTCATCTTGAGTGCTGAAAATGTGACCATAGATAGATGCATGAATGTAAATCCTTCTACATCATTGCCAGATGAGGAAAATATAATTGAACAGGACGAAGTAGATCATGATTGTCTGAACGTGCTGGAATATTGCACGAAACCAAGAGCTGACATAAAAGATGAACCGTTAAAGGAATCTGATTATGTCATGTTTGTGGATGGCTCATGCTTGAGAACAAAAGAAGGAGTTTTAAGCGCAGCTTACGCAGTGTGCACAGTGGCAACTGTGATGGAAGCGTCTTGTCTGAAAGGAATAAGGTCTGCACAAGTTGCGGAACTGATTGCTTTGATTCAAGCATGTAAATTAGGAAGAAATGTACGAGTCACGATTGTGACCGATAGCCAATATGGTTTCGGCATCGTACATGACTTCGGTCAGATTTGGTCACAAAGAGGATTTTTGACATCTGCAGGAACACCTATCAGAAATGGAGATTTTGTTAAAAAGCTGCTTGAGGCGATACAGTTGCCTAAACAAATAGCTGTAGTGAAGTGCAAAGCGCATAAGAAAAACGAAGATTACATAGCCGTCGGCAATAATTATGCCGATGAGATCGCTAAATATTGTGCAGAGAACATGGTGTCCATGAACAAAAATAGAGAAAGGGAGCATGTCTCTTGTCCTTTGCTTTTTACTAATACTGTCGAGACATGGGATGAAGTAAGGCAGTTACAAGAAACTGCAAGAGATGAGGAAAAAGATTACTGGATAAAAGCAGGATGTAGAAGACAGGAAAATAATGGTGTGTGGGTATACAGAGATGAAAGACCAGTTATGCCTGATAGCATGATTGCAGACATGGCACGGATGTACCATGGACAAGCTCATATTGGGAGAGATGCAATGATCAGACTTTTTAGACAAACCTGGTATAACCCAAAATTCAGAGCCATTGCTGAAAGTCTTTGTCAAAGATGTCTTATTTGTCAGCAGTTTAACCCAGGAAGAAAAACAGTAGTGAGTCTAGGAACAATAGGACGAGAAGGAGGTCCATTCACTAGAATGCAGTTAGACTTTATCGAGATGCCCCCTAGTAACAGACTAAGATATGTTCTAGTGGTCGTCTGTTTGTTCTCTCGTTGGGTGGAGGCATACCCCACAAGAAGGAATGATGGAACAACAGTGGCAAAACTTATGCTGCGAGAATTCATTCCAAGGTATGGTTTTCCAGTCACGGTTGAGACAGATAGAGGAACACATTTTCAAAATGAGTTGATCCAATTGATTTGTGAAGCATTGAGTATTAAACAAAAACTACATTGTGCTTACAGACCAGAGGCTTCTGGGGTAGTAGAGCAGATTAATGGAACAATTAAAAACAGATTGGGAAAAATGTGTCAAGCTACAGGACTCAAATGGCCGGATGCACTGCCTCTTGTTCTGATGACCATCAGAAGCATCCCTGAAAAGAAAACTGGACTCAGTCCTCATGAGATGATCATGGGACGAGCAATGAGACAAGCACACGTACCTGTCAACAAGTTATTAACTATAACTGATGATCTAGTACTGGATTATTGCAAGGGACTGGCTGATGTGGTGCGTTCTGTGTTTCATCAGGTTGGACCGGATGCGACCACTCTTGAAAGAAAACCAGCCCACGACTTGAATCCAGGAGACTGGGTCCGTATAAAAATCCACAGGAGAAGAAACTGTCTAGTTCCTCGCTGGGACGAACCACGACAGGTAATCCTAGTAACAACGACTGCAGTCAAGTGTGCAGGAGTGAAGAACTGGGTCCATGCCAGCCACACAATCAGAGTTCAAGAACCTACTGATCGACATGTGAATCGACGTCTGGAAGTGTGGGATAAAAGTTTAACGGCTGGGACAACAAGGATAAGAGAAAGGGTGCCAGAACTTGAAGATCGACCTGAAAGTCGACATCTGGAAACCCCAACGGCAAACACCTCTAGAGAAGAAGAGGAAGAAGAAGAAGAAGAAAGAAATTCAGAAATTCCAGAACTTGAAGATCGACCTGTAAGTCGACATCTGGAAATATCTGACACAACTTCAGAATCTGATGATTCAGTTGAAAACCGTGAAGAATTCCTAAGGAAAACTTGGGGTTATAAACCAATTAGAGAAGAAACTGAGCAAGAAATTGAGTTAGATGAACAACCAAGTACAAGTTATGGTGGAAATCCTTCAGAAACAATATTAATAGATGAAGTAGGGAAAGAAGTACACAAAAAGTTAGAAAATCGAGAAGAACCCCGAGGAGCAATAGGGACAGATAGAGAAACAGAAGAACAGGGAAATTTAGAAGCAGAAAGGGAGGAAAACACCAAATCGGAAGAACACCGAGGAGGGACAGTAATAAGGGAAAACAAGAAGGAGAAGACAGATCCACCAGTAGGAGATGACGAGATCATAAGTTTCAAAATAAGAGACAATAGTGAAACAGTTGAAACAGAAACTGAAGAAAGTGGAGAAGAGGAAAAGGCAAAAACTGAATCAAGAAAAAGAAATTGGAAATCAGAAAGAGAAGAAAGAGAAGGTGAAGCCAAAAGGCCAAGAAAAGGAGATAATTGGCCCAACAGCTATATAAGAAAATTGAGATATAGAATAATAAGAGCGGGAGACGAAAGTGCTGAACAAGTGAATGAAGTAACAAGTCAAAAGGGACAAGAAAAACCAAGTGGAAAAAGATTACAAAAGTCCAAAAGGACAAAGAAAGTGAATGCAAAGTATAAGTCACCTGAGTGGCTGTATATTGCACTGACAGATTACAAAGAAGAAGAAAACACTCACGAGAACCAGAGACTGAGAAGTCGGATGGGAAAAGGTGAGATGCAACAAACTTGAAGTGAAAACTTATAGTGCTTCTGCCGGACATGACAATTTTACTGGATGTGACAAATCACCGGATGTGACAACGAAAGAATTCTGGAGAGAATTAAAGAAAGTACCAAGCAAAGACTTTTGAGAGCAGAGTGGCATCTAAGTCATTTCTGAGGTGTAGTGACACAATTTTCTGAAACTTAACAAATAGAAAAAAGAAAAATGGAAAATAATAGGGATAGAAGAGATAAATGTGAGTTTATAAAAAGATGGTGCAAAATGTGCTGCTTTTGTACAGGGTTATTAATGACCATATGGATAGTTTTAGCAATCACAATTCCTATTAGTTTAGCTGTGATAGAAGCAAAGAATGATACTAAACCAGAAAAAGAAACTAATATTAAAGAACCAGTTATTTTAAGAAGTAGTGCAGAGTTACATAAGGATAAGTCAGTAACAGACTTTTCAAAAAATGTTTTTACAAAATTGTTGTATGAATATGTAGAGACAATGGATGTGAGAGATTGTTATGTTTGTATGCAGTTGCCTGCATCAGTGTCAGAAGGTGTGACTTATCATCACCTACCTCTAACTTATGGAATAACATGTAGTGTAATTGCAAGTTTATTTTATAAAACAGGTAGATTAGAATCTTATTATACTGACATAGATAAGATTTTTGCAAACATTCCAGTAGTACCAGAACTTAACAAAGTAAAACCAGCAAAAGTTTTAGGAGAATTTTTTCTAGAACATAGAAAATTAACCTTAGAAGAAATAGTTAGTAACAACCTTACCTGTGAGTTAAAGAAAGAAGAAAAGGTATTTTTAGAAATGGTTGAAGAAAGAAGAATGAAATTTCAAAAAGAAGCAATAAAAGAGGAAGGAAAACATCTATGGACGTTTGAGGAAGGAAATCATGAAGGGAAAAAGATAAATGCAGCAATGACATTAGATTGGCCGCAAACAGGAAAGTTGTGTATTAGGAGAAATAAGACAGTCTATGACAATTACTTTGTAGGTTCCAGTATCTGCCATGACAATTATCAAATTCTGGGAGGTTGGGGATTCAAAGGTGGAAAAGATCCAATATTTCCAGGTATCTATTATATTTGTGGGAATAGAGCTTATTACAGGTTACCGGACCATTGGTATGGAACTTGCTATGTAGGCCTGGTCTTTCCAAAAATCTTTCACATGGACAGAGAAGAAAAGGGAACATACAAGATGATTAATAGCTTTACACGTAGAAAGAGGGAAAGTTTTTCAGAAATTGTAGGTGATATTTTTGGAGCATTGATACCAGCAGTGGGAATATCTTTGAATGCATTTAAAATTCGGAAGTTATCCACAGTAGTAGATCGTTTGTCTACAGATACTGCGGGAGGGTTCTTAATGGTAAATACCGAAATGGTTGCCATGAGAGCTATGGTGATGCAAAATCGGCTTGCCCTTGATATTCTTTTGGCAAAAGAGGGTGGAGTCTGTGGAATGTTGAAAGTCCAACATTGTTGTACTTACATTCCTGATAAAAGTGAAAATATACAGAAGTATATTACAAATATTACAAATTTGCACAAAGAACTAGTTCCACTGGAGGTTGAAAGTGTTTTGGGAAAACTTGGTAGAGGGTTTTCTTCGGTAGCAAATTGGTTGACCAGAATGAGTAGACTAATGATAGGGAAAGTTATAATAATAGCAACTGTAGTAATACTGTTAGCCATGGTATTGAAAATAGTAATAACATGTATAAAAAGAAAAGTAAGACAAAATAAGATAAAAAGAAATAACAGAATAATGAAAGAGAGAGAGAGAGAAATGGGTGAAATTGAGTTGGAGAAAATGAAAGAAAGCATGTATAAGGAGACTAAAAGGCAAGATGAAGAAGAAACAGATGTGTAAATAACAGAAAGCAAAGGATGAAAGACATGCTGCCTGAAAAGAAGTATAACTTGGGTTTTATGTGGTGATTTAAAAATCACCAAAGGGGGAGTTGATGGAGCAGGGAAAATAATTTTTTTAACCCCTAACAAATTTTATAATTAATTAAATAAAATGTTCGTTTAAATGTATTAATCAACACTGTATGTGTGGGAACGGTAACATGCCAATGTGTGTGCTAAATAATCTATTAATGGATGTCCGTGTGTCTAATTATAACGTAAAAATAAATGCGTACTAATTAAAAATAAATGCATGTTTGTGCTTCATAGAAATAAAACGTGTCGTTGCAAAAACAATAGTGATGGTAAGTAAGGAACAGCTTAAATGTTGCTTTCTGCTAGGTAATAACTAATTGGGGTACGTAGATGACGGGAGGGAAACGAAAGGGCTATTTTTCTCTATTTTAATTATGTTTTGTTTGCCTCAAATTAGTGCTTCTAAAGTATAACCGAGTGGCGATATAAAATGGCCGCCAGTGGGAAGATGTGCGCAGGCGCAAGGGGACATGTGACACGGGATGAAATCGGAGAAAAACTAAACCTCGTGATGTTACTGAGAGGCTAGGATGCGAGAAATGGTCAAGGCTGATGTGACCTAATTGAACTGATAGTGTGCCGTGATGATCAGCAGAAGACCCGTGGGAAACCAGTTTAAGAGAAAGGACAATGACTGCGGAGTTCTCGAATGTATCGAAAGAAGTTACAAATGTACTGATCGAAACGGATGAAAACATGTTTTGAGCGTATGGGAAAGGAAATGATCCAAGGACCCTTGGATCCAAGAGAACTTGATTAAAAGAATGAATAAGATGACATGCATGGACCAATGAAAGAAAAGCGTGTTATTAATGTTGCAACAGTTAGTTAGCAAAGTTAGAATTAGGGTATAAGAGGGCCTACTCTTAGTGGGAGGGGGTCAGTCGCAGTTGCAGTCACAGTCAGGAGCGGAGTTGGAGAGTCGTGTTGGTGTTGGTGGCTTCCAGTGCTGGGTGGTCCTGATCGATCCCTTACTGAGCGGGAGATGCTGAAAGACTGTTAGATGAGACGGGTTGCAGGTAGCTGATGCTGACGAGCTGAAGTTGCTGTTGCTGTCTTAATTTTCCAGTTGAGTATGAGAATCAGGTTATTTCTAATTCTTAAACTTAGGTTAGAAATCATTAGGCTAAATTAGGAAGGTAGGCAGGTAATTAGGGTTTTGGCTTCATGACAAAAATTTCCTTTCTGCAATAAATTGATTATGCTTAATAAATATTTGAATTTAAGAATGAATAATTGAATAAAGTTTAAATTCTTTCTCATGCTTTTAAAATTATATAAAATTTAAGATTCTTTAAACCAAAATGACTCAGTGGTTATTTTCCTAAATGATTGTGACATCAGTAATTGGTTATTGTGATTCAGCTGGTCTTAATCACTATGAACTAATTTTTTACATGAATGATTCATCGACAAAACAATGAGCAGGAATATCTTAAGAAAATAACTAAAAGAAAGCGACAAGTTAAGGTAATAAGATATCCCGGCTCCTTCCAGCGGTACATAAATGGTGTTCTCCATTTAGTTCTCATGCTTCTCCTAGGAGTACAGAATTTCATAAAGGTGTAAGGGAAATCCAGGAGTGTGCGTGTGTGTTAGGCGATGTTTATGGGCCCCATCGTCATGTGGATATGAGAAAATATAGTTTGCCCCTGGATGACCTATAAGTGACCTGGGAGGAGGATAGTTTTTATTGTACGCGCTGCATCACTATGTATTAGAGTCTATGTTAAGGTTAGCCATCCATCAAGATTGTAAATAATACTGTGTGGGGTTTTATGGGGATTCTGCGTATTCATTTTGTAGAATGATCTGGAGTAAACGTTTTTGAAGTATGTGATGTTTTTGTTGTCATAATAAATACGGCTGGGGGTTTACAACCCCTAACCCCAAAAGCTTTTTAAAATGTGTTGTGTGCTGTCTTTGTGATGGGGGGTTAGGGGGGTCCAGGTGCTCATGAAACGTCAGGGGCAGTGTCTTGGAGATACCTGACCATATCAGGGCTACCCCATGAGGCCAGTGGTAAAGCCAGCCATGTGTCAGTGACAACACAGCTGTCCCAGCTTCCTACAAAAGCTTTCCATTATCAAAATCCACCTCTGAAGAGCCAGACTACCCCTGGCTCAGAAGGAGGGGGTAAATTAAACATTAACAGCTCGTGCTCATGCAGGTGAGAGCCCCCAGATACAAAATAAATACTGTCTACAATTTGTAGACCTTACACTCTCAGCATCTTGATTTTAAATATCAACAGGAAACTGGCACTGCACCTGGTACCAGGTGGACCGCCAGGTACCAGCAGAGGAGGCGGGTGCCCTCTACATACAGGTGCCACAGTCAAACACACACAACAGTCACGCTGTGAACCCATGACACCAACACAATGTGCACAGCGCAGTGCGGTGCCTACCAAGAGCAAACAACTTACCGAACACAATGCAGGGGATCAGATTAGATATAGTGCCTTAGAAACTTGGCACTGCCTGGGAAAACACTCACCGCATGCGCCTCGCCTCTGAGATGAAGAGCCTGGAAACTGGTTTGTCTGAGAGGAGGTGCATGGTTCGCGCGAGAAATGTAACGTGGTGACCAGATGGTCACAGGCTGGTGGCCTGTCTTACTACCACAACCCTAGACTCCGACCTTCTCACCGCAGATGGAACACCGCCTACATTTATAATAAAAGATGCTGTTTGGTGCATTTGTTGGACTCCCACCAGCAGACCTGACAGGCAGTGAACACTTCTGTGGGTCATACTGTTGTCAAGCAGGAATAGGCATGGGTGTGAAATTCTGCTTTGCTCATGGAATTTGCGGAATTTTTCCCACTCTGCGCTCTTCGTAGTGCGCGGAGTTCCGAAAGCAAAACTTTTTCCTCGCTCTCGCTCGCCAATGGTAAGTTGGTGACCGCGAGCGAGGAAAATATTACTCCAGACCATCTCCCGACGAGATTTCTCAATTCGGGTAGTCAAGGATGATCGCTACCGCTCGTGTTGAGAAACCTTCCGTTCGTGTTGAGGAAGCTGCCGCTTGATTACAATATCTACTCGAGTGGCAGAGAGAAGCAGCGTCCTCTTGCGCTGTGAATGGTGCCGTTCGCACTGATTTTACAGCGCGGGACAAACACCCAGCGCTAAAAATGAGTGCGAACGGTGTGATGTAATGCAATCCGCCACTTGCGGAACTCCACATAGCGCGGCAGAGTTTTTTGGTCACTTCGCAAACTTTACCCAGGCCTAAGCAGGACACAACATGCGTAACTTGAAAGTATTAATCCTTTGAGGTGAATGTTGAACACATTTATGAAATATGTCTCTTTTTTCATAACCGTAGGCGGTGCTGCCTCCCACAGCAGGAGAATCGCCCTTAGTATCCGTCAGACGCACAGAGCCCCCGGAGCCTGGCGGACACACAGCATGGCCAATCAAAGCTCAAACTATCAGAAACATTTAAAAATCGGATTCACGTTTCAGCCTTTTGTTTTTTCTGGCTTCTCACTCAGAAGAGAGTTTTTCAGGTGATCAGCAGCCTGGTGGGATAAGGCCTGGATGGTAAAGCTCCTCGCCTCACCCAGAGGACGCGTGGTCTGTGATGCTCAGAGCACACCCGCCCTGCTGTTGGACTGCACACTTCCTCCCTCTTCCTAAACACTCTCAGTGTAAAACTCAACACTAGAAAACCAACCGGAAGTGGAACCTAAGGGACCCCACGACCAATTCCATGCACAGGCCCTGTACAAGGCACAGTGTTAAACAGGTTTGATATTTTAGGGTTGTCTATCAACATAATGTTTTGATGATGCACAGATGCAAGAGTCAATAAAAATGTAAAACACTATGAGGCGGTTTACGAGGGAGACAGTGTTCAAGTGTGTGAGAGTCACTTCCAATGAGTGATCCTCAAACTAATGCAGGATCAGCCATTGGCTGTTCTCCATCTGTGATCACAGAAGCACGTGAAGAGAACCTTGAACTGTAAGTGGCTATAAACTGGTTGCACGTCATGGGCATTTTTAGCCCCCCCCCGCCCCCCCACAGCTGCAAATCCCTATGCTGAACGTTCACGCCCTGCTTCACGCACAACCTGGGCGTGGGACGCCTTCACATTGAGTAAACTCACCTGCAGTCCTCGCAGGAGCTGGAACAGGAAGTAAACGACTGCGCTGTGAGTGAGTCTTTGCACCTTCATCACCTGTGCCAGGTCTCGCGCCATGAAAGGCATCACCAGGTAACTGCAACCGAGAGAAGAGGGGGTGAAGAGAAAGAAACATTCAGAGTACATCGCATACCAGCATACCTGTGTGCCTCTACCTCAACACAGCTGGTACTCACTCCCTCTTCCTTCATACAGTGAGTGCTCACTCCCTCTTCCTTCATACAGTGAGTGCTCACTCCTTTTACCTACACACAGCTAGTACTCTCTCCTTTTACCTACACACAGCGAGTGCTCACTCCCTCTTCCTACACACAGCGAGTGCTCTCTCCTTTTACCTACACACAGCGAGTGCTCACTCCATCTTCCTACACACAGCTAGTACTCTCTCCTTTTACCTACACACAGCGAGTGCTCACTCCCTCTTCCTTCATACAGTGAGTGCTCACTCCTTTTACCTACACACAGCTAGTACTCTCTCCTTTTACCTACACACAGCGAGTGCTCACTCCCTCTTCCTTCATACAGTGAGTGCTCACTCCTTTTACCTACACACAGCTAGTACTCTCTCCTTTTACCTACACACAGCTAGTACTCTCTCCTTTTACCTACACACAGCGAGTGCTCACTCCATCTTCAAAACACACAGCGAGTACTCTCTCCTTTTACCTACACACAGCGAGTGCTCACTCCATCTTCCTACACACAGCGAGTGCTCTCTCCTTTTACCTACACACAGCGAGTGCTCACGCCCTCTCCATACACACGAGTGCTCACTCCCTCTAACTACACACAGCCAGTGCTCACTCCCTCTTCCTACACACAGCTACTGCTCACTCCCTCTTCCTACACTCAGCTAGTGCTCTTTCCTTTTACCTCCGCACAGCTAGTATACCATTCCGTGTCCTTGTCGTTTATGGTGAACAGGGACACGACAACTCCCTCTTCCTACACACAGCTACTGTTCACTCCCTCTTCCTACACACAGCTACTGCTCACTCCCTCTTCCTACACTCAGCTAGTGCTCTTTCCTTTTACCTACACACAGCGAGTGCTCGTGCCCTCTCCATACACATGAGTGCTCACTCTCTCTAACTACACACAGCGAGTGCTCACTCCCTCTACCTTCACACAGCGAGTGCTCACTCCCTCTACATACACACAGCGAGTGCTCACTCCCTCTTCCTGCACACAGCGAATGCTCTCTCCCTCTTCCTACACACAGCTAGTGCTCACTCCCTCTTTCTACACACAGCGAGTGCTCTCTCCTTTTACCTACACACAGCGAGTACTCACTCCCTCTTCCTACACACAGCGAGTGTTCTCTCCCTTTACCTACACACAGCGAGTGCTCTTCCTACACACAGCGAGTACTCACTCCCTCTTCCTACACACAGCGAGTGCTCACTCCCTCTTCCTACACACAGATGGTACTCACTTCCTCTTCCTACACAAAGCGAGTGCTCTCTCCCTCTTCGTAAACACAGCTAGTGCTCACTCCCTCTTTTTACACACAGCGAGTGCTCTCTCCTTTTACCTACACACAGCAAGTACTCACTCCCTCTTCCTACACACAGCGAGTGCTCACTCCCTCTTATACACAGCGAGTACTCACTCCCTCTTCCTACACACAGCGAGTGCTCACTCCCTCTTACACACAAGTACTCACTCCCTCTTCCTACACACAGCGGGTCCTCACTCCCTCTTCCTACACACAGCTGGTCCTCACTCCCTCTTCCTACACACAGCTACTGCTCACTCCCTCTCCATATACACAAGTGCTCACTCCCTCTGACTACACACAGCCAGTGCTCACTCCCTCTACCTGCACACAGCGAGTGCTCACTCCCTCTCCCTACACACAGCGAGTGCTCACTCCCCCTACATAAAAACAGCGAGTGCTCACTCCCTCTTCCTACACACGGTGAGTGCTCACTCCCTCTAACTTCACACATCTAGTGCTCTCTCCCTCTTCCTACACACCGCAAGTTCTCACTCCCTCTAAGTACACACAGCAAGTGCTCTCTTCCTCTTCCTACACACAGCAAGTGCACACTCCCTCTGCCTACAGACAGCGAGTGCTCTCTCCCTCTTCCTACACACAGTGAATGCTCACTCCCTCTACCTACACACAGCTGGTGCCCACTCCCTCTTCCTACACACAGCGACTGCTCACTCCCTCTACCTAGACACAGCGAGTGCTCTCTCCCTCTAAGTATTCACAGCGAGTGCTCACTCCCTCTACCTAGACACAACGAGTGCTCACTCCCTCTACCTACACACAGCTGGTGCCCACTCCCTCTTCCTACACACAGCGACTGCTCACTCCCTCTACCTACACATGAGTGCTCACTCCCTCTTCTTTCACACAGCTAGTGCTCGCTCCCTCTTCCTACACACAGCTGAAATGAAATGAAATTTGTACTTGTAAAGCGCACTTATACCCCCAAAGAGGTGTCCTGGCGCTGTACGCATACCGCTGTGGAACCCTTCCTGGCTTTTCCCTGTGAAATGTCCACTCCTGGGCACCCCCAGGGTGAAGCCAGGCATCCCAGCGCTGTTGGGGCCGTTGTGGAGATTAAGCAAGCTATTGCCCAGAGTTGCAGAGTGGGACCCATGATTAGAATAGGCACCGAGGCGAGAATTATCAGGTCCGAGGAAATTGAGCCCAAGACCTGCTGAGGCGGGAATTGAACCCTGGTCCCGGGCCAGATCTCTGCATCAGGGTCTGCCGCTCTAACCATTGAGCCACACTTCTCCACTACTAGTACTCACTACCTCTTCCTACATACAGCTAGCGCTCACTCCCTTTACCTACACACACCTAGTGCTCACTCCTTCTTCCTACACACAGCTAGTGCTCACGCCCTCTCCATACATACAGCTGGTGCTCACTCCCTGTTCCTACACACAGCTGGTGCTCACTCCCTCTTCCTACACACAGTGGGTGCTCACTCCCTCTACGTACACACAGCGAGTGCTCACTCCCTCTACGTACACACAGTGAGTGCTCTCTCCCTCTACGTACAAACAGCAAGTGCTCACTCCCTCTACGTACACACAGCTAGTGCTCTCTCCCTCTACCTACATACAGAGAGTGCTCACTCCCTCTTCCTACACACAGCGAGTGCTCACTCCTTTTACCTACACACAGCGAGTGCTCACTCCTTCCTACACACAGCGAGTGCTCACGCCCTCTCCATACACACGAGTGCTCATTCCCTCTTCCTACACACAGCTAGTGCTCACTCCCTCTTTCTACACACAGCGAGTGCTCTCTCCTTTTACCTACACACAGCGAGTACTCACTCCCTCTTCCTACACACAGCGAGTGTTCTCTCCCTTTACCTACACACAGCGAGTGCTCTTCCCTCTTCTTACACACAGCGAGTACTCACTCCCTCTTCCTACACACAGCGAGTGCTCACTCCCTCTTCCTACACACAGCTGATACTCACTTCCTCTTCTTACACAAAGCGAGTGCTCTCTCCCTCTTCGTAAACACAGCTAGTGCTCACTCCCTCTTTTTACACACAGCGAGTGCTCTCTCCTTTTACCTCCGCACAGCTAGTACTCTCTCCTTTTACCTACACACAGGGAGTGCTCACTCTCTCTTCCTACACACAGCTAGTGCTCTCTCCTTTTACCTACACACAGCGAGTGCTCCCTCCTTTTACCTACACACAGCTAGTACTCGCTCCTTTTACCTACACACAGCGAGTGCTCACTCCCTCTTCCTACACACAACTAGTGCGCTCTCCTTTTACCTACACACAGCGATTGCTGTCTCCTTCTTCCTACACACAGCGAGTGCTCACGCCCTCTCCAAACACATGAGTGCTCACTCCCTCTAACTACACACAGCCAGTGCTCACTCCCTCTACCTTCACACAGCAAGTGCTCACTCCCTCTTCTACACACAGCAAGCGCTCACTCCCTCTTCTACACACAGATGGTGCTCACTCCCTAATCCTACACACAGCGAGTGCTCCCTCTCTCTACCTACAAACATATGGTGCTCACTCCTGTAGTGTCGTGGTATGTAAAGGACACAGGCACTAGGACTCAGGACAAGGGAACCTGGGAAGGAGGAGCGGAAGTAGGGAAACGGAAAGGGAGGAGGCAGACAGGGATTGTATATGGAGGAAGGAGGACGTGCCACCGATTAAAGGAGATACCAATACCATTCCGTGTCCTTGTCGTTTATGCTGAACAGGGACACGACATCTGGCGACGAAGGTGGACCCTGCCTGCTGCTCGCGCCACTGCTCCTCGGCGGAGTGCAGTCGGGTATTCCCCAGTGCACTTGGACTCTCCACTTGTTTCACGCTGGGGCATCGGGAGCCTACCCCGGGCGCACCCTCCTGCTGCTAGCACGACTCTTTCCGTGCTGTGACGTCGGGAGCCTACCCCGGTCACCCACTGTTGCCTGCTACGGTGCGTGCGTTTGTACCATACCGCGCTATCAGGAGCCCACCGTGAGCGCGTGATTGCTGGATTGCTGTACCGCGCCATCAGGAGCCCACCCTGTGCGCGTGATTACTGAAGTGCGGTACCACGTCATCAGGAGCCCACCCTGAGCGCGTAATCCCTGGATTGCTGCACCGCACTATCAGGAGCCCACCCTGAGCGCGTGTTGGGTAGCCCGCTTGCACCTGTCTACTGCTCCTGGTCCACGGTGCTGCTTCTACTGCTTCCTGTTGGTAACTCACCAGCTGTACGTCCTGCTGTGACCCTGGCCTCCGGCTAGCCCCGCCCAGTGGCCATCTTGAAGTCAGGCAGGCCTGTCCAATCAGCTGCCAGGCACTGTAAGCAGCCATTTTGGAGTCAGGCAGCTGTGGTGTCTCTCATTCCTGGAACTGCATGTCAAGTATACGTTCACGTGAGACCACCTGATATGCTGTTCTGCTGAGTCCCCTGCTCCCTGCTTCCTTCACGCACCCTGGGTTTGCCCCGAACAGTACAATCTTCACGCTGGGGCAATTCTCCTTGCTTTTCTGAGGACGTTTTTACTAACCCTGGGCGTAGTTAGCGTAGTAGCACTTCACGTAGCTACGTGAAGTACATTTTGAACTACACGTAGCTATGCAAATTGCGTAGCGTAGCTGTGTGCTTGACTGCACTGTACAATAATTGCCAAAGGCATCTTGCACAGTACAAGTTAAGATAAAATAAGTATCTCTGTCTTTATATGCTAAAATGCATATAGCATTTCACAAAAGTGAAATCAATAAATTAACACGCAGTGAGAGAGGTGATGATTTTGGTATCCTCCTTAACCTAGGGAGAGAACCAAGCAGATGCCTTGAAACAAAAAGCACATCTTTTGAACGATTCAGTGGTGGTCCCATCCTCTTAGGACCACTCCAAGCACAGTTATTGGCAAAAATACAATCCCAACCAAAGGCCCTGCAAAGCATTATGGGACGAGATTAGCAGTGGGCAGTGAATATTATAGTATCCAATATCAAAATAATTCTAGCAAAGAGCTGCAGTTCCCACTAGTCGTTACTAGATGTCCCTCACGAGTCAAATGCAAAAGCTTCATGAAAGGGTTTCAATGCTTTTGCATTTGACTCGTGAGGGACATCTAGTAACGACTCAGTGGAACTGCAGCTTGATGTATTAATAATTTCAATGCTTTTGCATTTGGCTCGTGAGGGACATCTAGTAACGACTAGTTGAACTGCAGCTCTTTGTAGAATTATTTTGATATTGGACACTATAATATTCACTGCCCACTGCTAATCTCGTCCCATAATGCTTTGCAGGGCCTTTGGTTGGGATTGTATTTTTGCCCATAACTGTGCTTGGGGTGGTCCTAGGAGGAAGGGACCACCACTGAATCGTTCACATGATATGCTTTTGTGTTCAAGGCATCTGCTTGGTGCTCCCCTAGGTTAGGGGAACCCAAAATCATCACCTCTCTCATTGCTTGATATTTTTATTGTCAAAGTTCACTTTTGTGAATTTGTTATATGCTTTTTAGCATAGAAAATTGCTTTAACAAAGCGTTTGTATGTGTTTAATATACTGCTGCTACGCTACGTTGATTAGCAGAGCTTTTTACTCTGCTATGTGCAATTTGCGTAGTAACACAAACTTTGCATGCTCCGTGAGCGTAGCAAAGTATTATGCCCAGGGTTAGTTTTTACCTCACCGGTGCCTGGTTGGCCTCAACAATGTCTCTCTCCCCGACTACCGGCCGACGTGCTGATTCACGGGACAGGGGAGCCGCGTCCCAGTCTCCCACCTCTTCGTCCCAAGTGGTAGGACATCCCCTTGCTATGTTAGGAGTTCTATTTCTGCGTCCACCAGAACCGTTGCCTCTTGTACCTGGAGGAGGTATGGGACTTCGCTGGCAGGAGTGGCTGGAAGACTTTGAGGACTTTATGAAAGGCTTACAAGTATCAGATCCTGGTCAACAACTCATCGCCTTGCACAATCTTATTGGAAAGGAAGTTGGCCAGATAATCAAGGAGCTTCCAGCTGCTGTGGCATCTTCTTACCAAGATGTGCGTGAAGCGCTCAACAGAAAATGTCTTCACAAACGTAACATTGACTACGAGCGTTACACTTTCAACCTTGCTTCCCAAGAAAAGGATGAATCGATGGGAGAATTAATCTCGCGCCTTAAACGGCTGGCGCGTTACTGTGCGTTTGACTCCTTTACGACTGAAGATGCTCTTCGCCTACGCATAATTGAAGGGTGTCAATCTGAATCCCTACGCAGACGCCTTCTAAAGAAGAGTTACTCCTTGGATGAAATTGAGGAAATGACGAGAGTCGACGATCAGGTAGAGGAACATGCAAAACGAATGGAAGCTAGTAAAGGTGACAAACGGGAACAAGCTTTCCGAATTCAGTCTCGTCACACGGAGTGCCGCTCTTCTACAGGTCGAAGAACGTCCAAGTCCAAGGCATATCCTCAATGACCAAGTCGTCGTCGCAGTTCGGACCGGGCTGACAAGGGTCGGGAGCGACAGCTCAAATGTTATCGCTGTGGTCAAGATTTTCCTCACACTGAGCCGTGTCCTGCACTAGATCAGAAGTGTCGGCGATGTGGAGGAGAAAAAGTATGCAGGGCAACGCGCAGGGACACTCACAGGCCATCTAAACACCACAGCTCTCGCCCTCACGCCAAAGCGGTACAAGATTACAGAGATACGTCTTCCAGCTCGTCACGTTCGAGTCTCTATTCTCATGTCTCTCGCAGATCACGACGTTCAGAATCTCGAGAATCCAGGTCCCTCACACCGGTATCGCAAGATAGTGAGGAATACGTCTGCATGGTCGCAGACCCGGACAGGCGCAGGAAATACCCCAGACTGCACCTCCAAATGGGTGAACACTCAGCCAAGTTTGTACTAGACAGCGGAGCACTCTCAACTATATCTCAGTTGCAGAGTATAACAAAATGGATCCACGACCGTTTCTGCATAAAGCTGCAGTGCGAGTGTACACATGGATGTCAAAGGAACCACTCCCATGCTTAGGACAATTTCAGACCTCCCTCACATACAAAGACAGGTCTGTTTCAGCTCGCATTCACGTCAAGGAGGGGCCCGAAGCTGATTGCCTTGCTATATTGTTTGTTGATAGCAGTTCAAGTTGTGTAAGGAGAGGGGAGGTGTAGTGTCGTGGTATGTAAAGGACACGGGCACTAGGACCCTGGACAAGGGAACCTGCGAAGGAGGAGCGGAAGTAGGGAAACGGAAAGGGAGGAGGCAGACAGGGATTGTATATGGAGGAAGGAGGTGGTGCCACCGTTTAAAGGAGATACCAATACCATTCTGTATCCTTGTCGTTTATGGTGAACAGGGACACGACAACTCCCTCTTCCTACACACAGCTACTGCTCACTCCCTCTTCCTACACTCAGCTACTGCTCACTCCCTCTTCCCACACACAGCTACTGTTCACTCCCTCTTCCTACACACAGCTACTGCTCACTCCCTCTTCCTACACTCAGCTAGTGCTCTTTCCTTTTACCTACACACAGTGAGTGCTCGTGCCCTCTCCATACACACGAGTGCTCACTCTCTCTAACTACACACAGCGAGTGCTCACTCCCTCTACCTTCACACAGCGAGTGCTCGTGCCCTCTCTATACACACGAGTGCTCACTCTCTCTAACTACACACAGCGAGTGCTCACTCCCTCTACCTTCACACAGCGAGTGCTCACTCCCTCTACCTTCACACAGCGAGTGCTCACTCCCTCTACATACACACAGCGAGTGCTCACTCCCTCTTCCTGCACACAGCGAATGCTCTCTCTCTCTTCCTACACACAGCTAGTGCTCACTCCCTCTTTCTACACACAGTGAGTGCTCTCTCCTTTTACCTACACACAGCGAGTACTCACTCCCTCTTCCTACACACAGCGAGTGTTCTCTCCCTTTACCTACACACAGCGAGTGCTCTTCCCTCTTCCCACACACAGCGAGTACTCACTCCCTCTTCCTACACACAGTGAGTGCTCACTCCCTCTTCCTACACACAGCTGGTACTCACTTCCTCTTCCTACACAAAGCGAGTGCTCTCTCCCTCTTCGTAAACACAGCTAGTGCTTACTCCCTCTTTTTACACACAGTGAGTGCTCTCTCCTTTTACCTACACACAGCAAGTACTCACTCCCTCTTCCTACACACAGTGAGTGCTCACTCCCTCTTATACACAGCGAGTACTCACTCCCTCTTCCTACACACAGCGAGTGCTCACTCCCTCTTACACACAACGAGTACTCACTCCCTCTTCCTACACACAGCGAGTGCTCACTCCCTCTTCCTACACAAAGCGAGTGCTCACTCCCTCTTCCTACATACAGCTGGTCCTCACTCCCTCTTCCTACACACAGCTACTGCTCACTCCCTCTCCATATACACTAGTGCTCACTCCCTCTGACTACACACAGCCAGTGCTCACTCCCTCTACCTGCACACAGCGAGTGCTCACTCCCTCTCCCTACTCACAGTGAGTGCTCACTCCCCCTACATAAAAACAGCGAGTGCTCACTCCCTCTTCCTACACACGGTGAGTGCTCACTCCCTCTAACTTCACACAGCTAGTGCTCTCTCCCTCTTCCTACACACCGCGAGTTCTCACTCCCTCTAAGTACACACAGCAAGTGCTCTCTTCCTCTTCCTACACACAGCAAGTGCACACTCCCTCTGCCTACAGACAGCGAGTGCTCTCTCCCTCTTCCTACACACAGTGAGTGCTCACTCCCTCTACATACTCACAGCGAGTGCTCTCTCCCTCTAGATTCACAGCGAGTGCTCACTCCCTCTACCTAGACACAGCGAGTGCTCACTCCCTCTACCTACACACAGCTACTGCTCACTCCCTCTACCTACACATGAGTGCTCACTCCTTCTTTCACACAGCTAGTGCTCGCTCCCTCTTCCTACACACAGCTAATACTCACTACCTGTTCCTACATACAGCTAGCGCTCACTCCCTTTACCTACACACACCTAGTGCTCACTCCTTCTTCCTACACACAGCTAGTGCTCACGCCCTCTCCATACATACAGCTGGTGCTCACTCCCTCTTCCTACACACAGCTGGTGCTCACTCCCTCTTCCTACACACAGTGGGTGCTCACTCCCTCTACGTACACACAGCGAGTGCTCACTCCCTCTACGTACACACAGTGAGTGCTCTCTCCCTCTACGTACAAACAGCAAGTGCTCACTCCCTCTACGTACACACAGCTAGTGCTCTCTCCCTCTACCTACACACAGAGTGCTCACTCCCTCTTCCTACACACAGCGAGTGCTCACTCCTTTTACCTACACACAGCGAGTGCTCACTCCTTCCTACACACAGCGAGTGCTCACGCCCTCTCCATACACACGAGTGCTCATTCCCTCTTCCTACACACAGCTAGTGCTCACTCCCTCTTTTTACACACAGCGAGTGCTCTCTCCTTTTACCTACACACAGCGAGTACTCACTCCCTCTTCCTACACACAGCGAGCGTTCTCTCACTTTACCTACACACAGCGAGTGCTCTTCCCTCTTCCTACACACAGCGAGTACTCACTCCCTCTTCCTACACACAGCGAGTGCTCACTCCCTCTTCCTACACACAGCTGGTACTCACTTCCTCTTCCTACACAAAGCGAGTGCTCTCTCCCTCTTCGTAAACACAGCTAGTGCTCACTCCCTCTTTTTACACACAGTGAGTGCTCTCTCCTTTTACCTACACACAGCAAGTCATCACTCCCTCTTCCTACACACAGCGAGTGCTCACTCCCTCTTATACACAGCGAGTACTCACTCCCTCTTCCTACACACAGCGAGTGCTCACTCCCTCTTACACACAACGAGTACTCACTCCCTCTTCCTACACACAGCGAGTGCTCACTCCCTCTTCCTACACACAGCGAGTGCTCACTCCCTCTTCCTACAAACAGCTGGTCCTCACTCCCTCTTCCTACACACAGCTACTGCTCACTCCCTCTCCATACACACAAGTGCTCACTCCCTCTGACTACACACAGCCAGTGCTCACTCCCTCTACCTGCACATAGCGAGTGTTCACTCCCCCTCCCTACACACAGCGAGTGCTCACTCCCCCTACATAAAAACAGCGAGTGCTCACTCCCTCTTCCTACACACGGTGAGTGCTCACTCCCTCTAACTTCACACAGCTAGTGCTCTCTCTCCCTCTTCCTACACACCGCGAGTTCTCACTCCCTCTAAGTACACACAGCAAGTGCTCTCTTCCTCTTCCTACACACAGCAACTGCACACTCCCTCTGCCTACAGACAGCGAGTGATCTCTCCCTCTTCCTACACACAGTGAGTGCTCACTCCCTCTACATACTCACAGCGAGTGCTCTCTCCCACTAAGTATTCACAGCGAGTATTCACTCCCTCTACCTAGACACAGCGAGTGCTCACTCCCTCTACCTACACACAGATGGTGCCCACTCCCTCTTCCTACACACAGCTACTGCTCACTCCCTCTACCTACACATGAGTGCTCACTCCCTCTTCTTTCACACAGCTAGTGCTCGCTCCCTCTTCCTACACACAGCTAGTACTCACTACCTCTTCCTACATACAGCTAGCGCTCACTCCCTTTACCTACACACACCTAGTGCTCACTCCTTCCTACACACAGCTAGTGCTCACGCCCTCTCCATACATACAGCTGGTGCTCACTCCCTTTTCCTACACACAGCTGGTGCTCACTCCCTCTTCCTGCACACAGTGGTGCTCACTCCCTCTACGTACACACAGCGAGTGCTCACTCCCTCTATGTACACACAGTGAGTGCTCTCTCCCTCTACGTACAAACAGCGAGTGCTCACTCCCTCTACGTACACACAGCTAGTGCTCTCTCCCTCTACCTACACACAGAGAGTGCTTACTCCCTCTTCCTACACACAGCGAGTGCTCACTCTCTCTACCTACACACAGCGAGTGCTCTCTCCCTTTACCTACACACAGTGAGTGATCACTCCCTCCTCCTAAAGACAGCGAGTGCTCACTCCCTCTCCATAAACACAGCGAGTGCTCACTCACTCTTTCTACAGACAGTGAGTGCTCACTCCCTTTACCTACACACAGCGAGTGCTCTCTCCCTTTACCTACACACAACTGGTACTCACTCTCTCTTCCTACACACAGCTACTGCTCACTCCCTCTACCTACACATGAGTGCTTACTCCCTCTTCCTACACACAGCGAGTGCTCACTCTCTCTACCTACACACAGCGATTGCTCTCTCCCTTTACCTACACACAGCGAGTGCTCACTCCCTCCGCCTAAAGACAGCGAGTGCTCACTCCCTCTACATACACACAGCGAGTGCTCACTCCCTCTATCTACAGACAGTGAGTGCTCGCTCCCTTTACCTACACACAGCGAGTGCTCTCTCCCTTTACCTACACACAACTGGTTCTCATTCTCTCTTTATACACACAGCTACTGCTCACTCCCTCTACGTACACATGAGTGCTCACTCCCTCTTCCTACACACAGTGAGTACTCACTCCCTCTTCCTACGCACAGCGAGTACTCACTCCCTCTTCCTACACACAGCGAGTACTCACTCCTCTTCCTACACACAGTGAGTGATCACTCCCTCTATCTACAAACAGTGAGTGCTCACTCCCTCTACCTACACACAGCGAGTGCTCACTCCCTCTTCCTACACACAGCGAGTGCTCACTCCCTCTTCCTACACACAGCGAGTGCTCACTCTCTCTACCTACACAGTGAGTGCTCTCTCCCTTTACCTACACACAGTGAGTGCTCACTCCCACCGCCTAAAGACAGCGAGTGCTCACTCCCTCTACATACACACAGCGAGTGCTCACTCCCTCTTTCTACAAACAGTGAGTGCTCGCTCCCTTTACCTACACACAGCGAGTGCTCTCTCCCTTTACCTACACACAACTGGTACTCATTCTCTCTTCCTACACACAGCTACTGCTCACTCCCTCTACGTATACATGAGTGCTCACTCCCTCTTCCTACACACAGCGAGTACTCACTCCCTCTTCCTACACACAGCGAGTACTCACTCCCTCTTCCTACACACAGCGAGTACTCACTCCCTCTTCCTACACACAGCGAGTGCTCACTCCCTCTTCCTACACACAGCGAGTGCTCACTCCCTCTTCCTACACACAGCGAGTACTCACTACCTCTTCCTACATACAGCTAGCACTCACTCCCTTTACCTACACACACCTAGTGCTCACTCCTTCCTACACACAGCTAGTGCTCACGCCCTCTCCATACATACAGCTGGTGCTCACTCCCTCTTCCTACACACAGCTGGTGCTCACTCCCTCTTCCTACACACAGCTGGTGCCCACTCCCTCTTCCTACACACAGTGGGTGCTCACTCCCTCTATGTACACACAGCGAGTGCTCACTCCCTCTACGTACACACAGTGAGTGCTCACTCCCTCTACGTACACACAGTGAGTGCTCTCTCCCTCTATGTACAAACAGCGAGTGCTCACTCCCTCTACGTACACACAGCTAGTGCTCTCTCCCTCTACCTACACACAGAGAGTGCTCACTCCCTCTTCCTACACACAGCGAGTGCTCACTCTCTCTACCTACACACAGCTAGTGCTCTCTCCCTTTACCTACACACAGTGAGTGCTCACTCCCTCCGCCTAAAGACAGCGAGTGCTCACTCCCTCTACATAAACACAGCGAGTGCTCACTCCCTCTTTCTACAGACAGTGAGTGCTCGCTCGCTTTACCTACACACAGCGAGTGCTCTCTCCCTTTACCTACACACAACTGGTACTCACTCTCTCTTCCTACACACAGCTACTGCTCACTCCCTCTACCTACACATGAGTGCTCACTCCCTCTTCCTACACACAGTGTGTACTCACTCCCTCTTCCTACACAAAGCGAGTACTCACTCCCTCTTCCTACACACAGCGAGTGCTCACTCCCTCTATCTACAAACAGTGAGTGCTCACTCCTTCTAGCTACAAACAGCGAGTGCTCACTCCCTCTTCCTACACACAGCGAGTGCTCACTCCCTCTACGTACACACAGCTAGTGCTCTCTCCCTCTACCTACACACAGAGAGTGCTCACTCCCTCTTCCTACACACAGCGAGTGCTCACTCTCTCTACCTACACACAGCGATTGCTCTCTCCCTTTACCTACACACAGCGAGTGCTCACTCCCTCCGCCTAAAGACAGCGAGTGCTCACTCCCTCTACATACACACAGCGAGTGCTCACTCCCTTTACCTACACACAGCGAGTGCTCTCTCCCTTTACCTACACACAACTGGTTCTCATTCTCTCTTTCTACACACAGCTACTGCTCACTCCCTCTACGTACACATGAGTGCTCACTCCCTCTTCCTACACACAGTGAGTACTCACTCCCTCTTCCTACACACAGCGAGTACTCACTCTCTCTTCCTACACACAGCGAGTACTCACTCCCTCTTCCTACACACAGCGAGTACTCACTACCTCTTCCTACATACAGCTAGCGCTCACTCCCTTTACCTACACACACCTAGTGCTCACTCCTTATTCCTACACACAGCTACTGCTCACTCCCTCTTCCTACACACAGCTGGTGCTCACTCCCTCTACGTACACACAGCGAGTGCTCACTCCCTCTACTTACACACAGTGAGTGCTCTCTCCCTCTTCCTACACACAACGAGTGCTCACTCTCTCTACCTACACACAGCGAGTGCTCTCTCCCTTTACCTACACACAGTGAGTGCTCACTCCCTCCGCCTAAAGACAGCGAGTGCTCACTCCCTCTACATAAACACAGCGAGTGCTCACTCCCTCTTTCTACACACAGTGAGTGCTCGCTCCCTTTACCTACACACAGCGAGTGCTCTCTCCCTTTACCTACACACAACTGGTACTCACTCTCTCTTCCTACACACAGCTACTGCTCACTCCCTCTACCTACACATGAGTGCTCACTCCCTCTTTCTACACACAGTGAGTACTCACTCCTTCTTCCTACACACAGCGAGTACTCCCTCTTCCTACACACAGCGAGTGCTCACTCCCTCTATCTACAAACAGCGAGTGCTCACTCCCTCTTCCTACACACAGCGAGTGCTCACTCTCTCTTCCTACACACAGCGAGTGCTCACTCCCTCTACGTACACACAGCTAGTGCTCTCTCCCTCTACCTACACACAGAGAGTGCTCACTCCCTCTTCCTACACACAGCGAGTGCTCACTCTCTCTACCTACACACAGCGAGTGCTCTCTCCCTTTACCTACACACAGTGAGTGCTCACTCCCTCCGCCTAAAGACAGCGAGTGCTCACTCCCTCTACATACACACAGCGAGTGCTCACTCCCTCTTTCTACAGACAGTGAGTGCTCGCTCCCTTTACCTACACACAGCGAGTGCTCTCTCCCTTTACCTACACACAACTGGTACTCATTCTCTCTTCCTACACACAGCTACTGCTCACTCCCTCTACGTACACATGAGTGCTCACTCCCTCTTCCTACACACAGGGAGTACTCACTCCCTCTTCCTACACACAGCGAGTACTCACTCCCTCTTCCTACACACAGCGAGTACTCACTCCCTCTTCCTACACACAGCAAGTGCTCACTCCCTCTATCTACAAACAGTGATTGCTCACTCCCTCTACCTACACACAGCGAGTGCTCACTCCCTCTTCCTACACACAGCGAGTACTCACTCCCTCTTCCTACACACAGCGAGTACTCACTCCCTCTTCCTACACACAGCAAGTGCTCACTCCCTCTATCTACAAACAGTGAGTACTCACTCCCTCTTCCTACACACAGCGAGTGCTCACTCCCTCTATGTATACACAGCGAGTGCTCACTCCCTCTATGTAGACACAGCGAGTGCTCACTCCCTCTACGTACACACAGCGAGTGCTCACTCCCTCTACGTACACACAGCGAGTGCGCTCTCCCTTTACCTACACACAGAGAGTGCTCACTCCCTCTTTCTATACACTGCGAGTGCTCACTCCCTCTACCTACACACAGCGAGTGCTCTCTCCCTTTACCTACACACAGAGAGTGCTCACTCCCTCTTCCTACACACAACTAGTGTTTATGCCCTCTCCCTACACACAGTGAGTGCTCACTCCCTCTTCCTACACACAGCTCACGCTCACTCCCTCTAACTACACACAGCTAGTACTCTCTCCTTCATACACACAGCTAGTGCTCACTCCTTCTTCATACACACAGTGAGTGCTCACTCCCTCTACGTACACACAGCGAGTGCTCTCTCCCTTTACCTACACACAGAGAGTGCTCACTCATTCTTCCTACACACAGCTAGTGTTCTCAGTTTAGGAGTAGTAAGTCCTAACTTTACTACTCCTAAACTGAGAAAAATCCTAACTTTAAGACTTTCGGTATTCACAGAAGGCATTTAGGAGTCCTAAAGTTAGGGCTACTAACTTCTGTGAATACCGAAATGAGTAAGTTCATTCTGTGAATACCAAAATGAGTAAGTGTATTCTGTGAATACCAAAAAGTACTAACTTTACGTTTTTGACGTAAGTTAGTTCTGTGAATCAGGCCCAGTGAGTGCTCACTCCCTCTTCCTACACACAGCTAGTGTTCATGCCCTCTCCCTACACACAGTGAGTGCTCACTCCCTCTTCCTACACACAGCTAGTGTTTATGCCCTCTCCCTACACACAGCGAGTGCTCACTCCCTCTTCCTACACACAGCTCACGCTTACTCCCTCTAACTGCACACAGCTAGTGCTCTCTCCTTCTTCATACACACAGCTAGTGCTCGCTCCTTCATACACACAGCGAGTGCTCACTCCCTCTACGTACACACAGCGAGTGCTCTCTCCCTTTACCTACACACAGAGAGTGCTCACTCCCTCTTCCTATACACAGCGAGTGCTTACTCCCTCTACCTACACACAGTGAGTGCTCTCTCCCTTTACCTACACACAGAGAGTGCTCACTCCCTCTTCCTACACACAGCTAGTGTTCATGCCCTCTCCCTACACACAGCGAGTGCTCACTCCCTCTTCCTACACACAGCTCGCGCTCACTCCCTCTAACTACACACAGCTAGGGCTCTCTCCTTCTTCATACACACAGCGAGTGCTCACTCTCTCTTCCTACACACGGTGAGTGCTCACTCCCTTTACCTACGCACAGTGAGTGCTCTCTCCTTTTACCTACACACAGTGAGTGCTCTCCAGGACTCTTCCTTCACAATGCTAGTAATCCTTTCCTCTGCCAGGGCCACTCAGAGAGTTGAGATGTAGTGAAAGGACACTCTACACCTAACTTTGCATCTGGAGGAGTCTCATGTCTATGTGGATGAGCTTTGGGCAGTCAGCCGAGGCAGTCTCTAGCTGGACTTAGATGTTCTGAGTAGTGGCGGCTCCTCCGCTATGGCGGAGGAGCATCGCCCCACTGCTTTTAAGCAGTGCAAATAAAGGAAACATAAAATGATGATAACTTTGAGTTATTATCATTTTATGATTCGGTGCTGCTTTCTGGGTGGGCAGCGCTGCTCTGCTCTCGGAGCAGGGCAGGGGAGGAGTGCTCACTCCCTCTACCTACACACAGCTGGTGCCCACTCCCTTTACCTTCAGACAGCGAGTACTCTCTCCCTCTTCTTACACACAGCTAGTGCTCACTCGCTCTGCCTACAGACAGCGAGTGCTCTCTCCCTCTTCCTACACACAGCGAGTGCTCTCTCCCTCTGTCTACACACAGCGAGTGCTCTCTCCCTTTACCTACACACAACTGGTTCTCATTCTCTCTTTCTACACACAGCTACTGCTCACTCCCTCTACGTACACATGAGTGCTCACTCCCTCTTCCTACACACAGTGAGTACTCACTCCCTCTTCCTACACACAGCGAGTACTCACTCCCTCTTCCTACACACAGCGAGTACTCACTCCCTCTTCCTACACACAGCGAGTGCTCACTCCCTCTTCCTACACACAGCGAGTACTCACTACCTCTTCCTACATACAGCTAGCGCTCACTCCCTTTACCTACACACACCTAGTGCTCACTCCTTATTCCTACACACAGCTAGTGCTCACGCCCTCTCCATACATACAGCTGGTGCTCACTCCCTCTTCCTACACACAGCTGGTGCTCACTCCCTCTACGTACACACAGCGAGTGCTCACTCCCTCTACTTACACACAGTGAGTGCTCTCTCCCTCTACGTACAAACAGCGAGTGCTCACTCCCTCTACGTACACACAGCTAGTGCTCTCTCCCTCTACCTACACACAGAGAGTGCTCACTCCCTCTTCCTACACACAGCGAGTGCTCACTCTCTCTGCCTACACACAGCGAGTGCTCTCTCCCTTTACCTACACACAGTGAGTGCTCACTCCCTCCGCCTAAAGACAGCGAGTGCTCACTCCCTCTACATAAACACAGCGAGTGCTCACTCCCTCTTTCTACACACAGTGAGTGCTCGCTCCCTTTACCTACACACAGCGAGTGCTCTCTCCCTTTACCTACACACAACTGGTACTCACTCTCTCTTCCTACACACAGCTACTGCTCACTCCCATTACCTACACATGAGTGCTCACTCCCTCTTTCTACACACAGTGAGTACTCACTCCCTCTTCCTACACACACGAGTACTCACTCCCTCTTCCTACACACAGCAAGTGCTCACTCCCTCTATCTACAAACAGCGAGTGCTCACTCTCTCTTCCTACACACAGCGAGTGCTCACTCTCTCTTCCTACACACAGCGAGTGCTCACTCCCTCTACGTACACACAGCTAGTGCTCTCTCCCTCTACCTACACACAGCGAGTGCTCACTCTCTCTACCTACACACAGCGAGTGCTCTCTCCCTTTACCTACACACAGTGAGTGCTCACTCCCTCCGCCTAAAGACAGCGAGTGCTCACTCCCTCTACATACACACAGCGAGTGCTCACTCCTCTTTCTACAGACAGTGAGTGCTCGCTCCCTTTACCTACACACAGCGAGTGCTCTCTCCCTTTACCTACACACAACTGGTACTCATTCTCTCTTCCTACACACAGCGAGTGCTCACTCCCTCTACGTACACATGAGTGCTCACTCCCTCTTCCTACACACAGGGAGTACTCACTCCCTCTTCCTACACACAGCGAGTACTCACTCCCTCTTCCTACACACAGCGAGTACTCACTCCCTCTTCCTACACACAGCAAGTGCTCACTCCCTCTATCTACAAACAGTGATTGCTCACTCCCTCTACCTACACACAGCGAGTGCTCACTCCCTCTTCCTACACACAGCGAGTACTCACTCCCTCTTCCTACACACAGCGAGTACTCACTCCCTCTTCCTACACACAGCAAGTGCTCACTCCCTCTATCTACAAACAGTGAGTACTCACTCCCTCTTCCTACACACAGCGAGTGCTCACTCCCTCTACGTACACACAGCGAGTGCTCACTCCCTCTTTCTATACACTGTGGGCCTGATTCACAGAACAAACTTACGTCAAAAACGTAAAGTTAGTACCTTTGGTATTCACAGAATACACTTACTCATTTTGGTATTCACAGAATACACTTACTCATTTTGGTATTCACAGAATACACTTACTCATACTAACTTTATGTCCGCACTCGGGCCGGAGATTCCGGCCCGGTGGTGGAGATTCCGGCCGTTTGTGGAGATTCCGGCCCGGAGGTGGAGATTCCGGCCGCTTGTGGAGATTCCTGCCGGAGATTCCGCCGCTTAGGAGATTCCGGCCATTTGTGGAGATTCCGGCCGGTTGTGGAGATTCCGGCTGGTGGCGGAATCTCCACAAACGGCCGGAATTTCCACAAACGGCCGGAATCTCCACCTCCGGGCCGGAATCTCCACAAACGGCCGGAATCTCCGGCCCGAGTGCGGACATAAAGTTAGTATGAGTAAGTGTATTCTGTGAATACCAAAATGAGTAAGTGTATTCTGTGAATACCAAAATGAGTAAGTGTATTCTGTGAATACCAAAAGGTACTAACTTTACGTTTTTGACGTAAGTTAGTTCTGTGAATCGGGCCCTGTGAGTGCTCACTCCCTCTACCTACACACAGCGAGTGCTCTCTCCCTTTACCTACACACAGAGAGTGCTCACTCCCTCTTCCTACACACAACTAGTGTTTATGCCCTCTCCCTACACACAGTGAGTGCTCACTCCCTCTTCCTACACACAGCTCACGCTCACTCCCTCTAACTACACACAGCTAGTACTCTCTCCTTCATACACACAGCTAGTGCTCACTCCTTCTTCATACACACAGCGAGTGCTCCCTCTACGTACACACAGCGAGTGCTCTCTCCCTTTACCTACACACAGAGAGTGCTCACTCCTTCTTCCTACACACAGCTAGTGTTCTCAGTTTAGGAGTAGTAAGTCCTAACTTTACTACTCCTAAACTGAGAAAAATCCTAACTTTAAGACTTTCGGTATTCACAGAAGGCATTTCGAGTCCTAAAGTTAGGGCTACTAACTTCTGTGAATACCGAAATGAGTAAGTTCATTCTGTGAATACCAAAATGAGTAAGTGTATTCTGTGAATACCAAAAGTACTAACTTTACGTTTTGACGTAAGTTAGTTCTGTGAATCAGGCCCAGTGAGTGCTCACTCCCTCTTCCTACACACAGCTAGTGTTCATGCCCTCTCCCTACACACAGTGAGTGCTCACTCCCTCTTCCCTACACACAGCTAGTGTTTATGCCCTCTCCCTACACACAGCGAGTGCTCACTCCTCTTCCTACACACAGCTCACGCTTACTCCCTCTAACTGCACACAGCTAGTGCTCTCTCCTTCTTCATACACACAGCTAGTGCTCGCTCCTTCATACACACAGCGAGTGCTCACTCCCTCTACGTACACACAGCGAGTGCTCTCTCCCTTTACCTACACACAGAGTGCTCACTCCCTCTTCCTATACACAGTGAGTGCTTACTCCCTCTACCTACACACAGTGAGTGCTCTCTCCCTTTACCTACACACAGAGAGTGCTCACTCCCTCTTCCTAGACACAGCTAGTGTTCATGCCCTCTCCCTACACACAGCGAGTGCTCACTCCCTCTTCCTACACACAGCTCGCGCTCACTCCCTCTAACTACACACAGCTAGGGCTCTCTCCTTCTTCATACACACAGCGAGTGCTCACTCTCTCTTCCTACACACGGTGAGTGCTCACTCCTTTACCTACGCACAGTGAGTGCTCTCTCCTTTTACCTACACACAGTGAGTGCTCTCCAGGACTCTTCCTTCACAATGCTAGTAATCCTTTCCTCTGCCAGGGCCACGCAGAGAGTTGAGATGTAGTGAAAGGACACTCTACACCTAACTTTGCATCAGGAGGAGTCTCATGTCTATGTGGATGAGCTTTGGGCAGTCAGCCGAGGCAGTCTCTAGCTGGACTTAGATGTTCTGAGTAGTGGCGGCTCCTCCGCTATGGCGGAGGAGCATCGCCCCACTGCTTTTAAGCAGTGCAAATAAAGGAAACATAAAATGATGATAACTTTGAGTTATTATCATTTTATGATTCCGTGCTGCTTTCTGGGTGGGCAGCGCTGCTATGCTCTCGGAGCAGGGCAGGGGAGGAGTGGTTTGCCCACCCCTAAGTGCACCTGACTGTTTGTCCGGCCCTCTGGGAATGGCCAAACAGTCATGCGCACTTTCCCTGTTCTCCAAGCAAGCTGCATTACAGCCTGCGTGGAGATCATGCCCAGGTCCCCATTCCCTGCCTGAGCATCAAACCATGACGCTCAGACCAATCACAATGCTGCAAAGCAGCGTTGTGATTGGTCAGGGGAAGCCTGGGTGCTTACCAATCACAACGTTGCATTGCAGCGTTGTGATTAGTCAGGGGACCCTGGCTGGGCTTCCTGTCGCTGGAGTCCGAAGGAGGAGAGCAGGAGCAGAGACGCGGGACCCGGCGGCAAGGTAAGTGTTTGTTTTTAAAACATTTTTTTACATTGCGCCCCCCCCCTCATTCCTCCTCGCTCCCGCCTCACCACCCGCGAGCCGTGCCGGCCACCACTGGTTCTGAGACGTCTCCAGGGTCACGGAAATATGCCCCCCAGCTGAGGCATTCTCGTCCTGGGAGTTTTAGGGAAAGGTGGTACGACATGTGAGACCTTCAATTGGTACAGTGTATTTTGGGCACTAACCTACTCCAAGGACAAGTTGGGAAATTGGTATCATACTCTGCTTTTAAAGTACAGGTTTCCGAGTCAAAACAGAACCCCCTTGACACACGGTGCATTATAATGCACGCCGGACCAACTGTGTGGATGAAATGAAAAGTGCACACACAGCCACCTCTCCTGTCCGTCAGTCACTCTATGCCCGCCTTTGACCACTCCCTTGTGGCTAGGGTTGTGCTATGCAAATTCCATGGACATGCAGAGTTAAAACCCTCTGTACAGGGGGGTTCGGGGAGGCCACCAAAGGGTTCTTTGGAAAAGGGTGCCACTGATGTGTTTTAAAGCACATCAAGCTACTTTGGATTTCAGGGCTCTCCCCACCGTTCACGACTGGCCCCGAGTACCCGAATGGCCATTCTGTCGCTTTGGCATTTCCCCAGGAGGCTGTGGGCTGCTTTCAGAGCAAGCCCACGAGCCACTGTCCCATTCCAGTCATGGCCCATTCTAGTCAGGGCCTCCTGCACTGTGAGCTGCTTTCAGAGCAAGCCCACGGGCCACTGTCCCATTCTAGTCAGGGCCTCCTGCACTGTGAGCTGCTTTCAGAGCAAGCCCATGGGCCACTGTCCCATTCCAGTCAGGACCTCCTGCACTGTGGGCTGCTTTCATAGCAAGCCCACGAGCCACTGGCCCATTCTAGTCATGGCCCATTCTAGTCGGGGCCCATTCCAGTCATGGCCTCCTGCACTGTGGGCTGCTTTCAGAGCAAGCCCACGAGCCACTGGCCCATTCTAGTCATGGCCCATTCCAGTCATGGCCTCCTGCACTGTGGGCTGCTTTCAGAGCAAGCCCACGAGCCACTGGCCCATTCTAGTCATGGCCCATTCTAGTCAGGGCCTCCTGCACTGTGAGCTGCTTTCAGAGCAAGCCCACAGGCCACTGTCCCATTCCAGTCATGGCCTCCTGCACTGTGGGCTGCTTTGGATAGTTATAACACATTAAAGGGAGTGCCCAATGCTAGCAAAGCACAAGATTGGACGAGGAACATTGATCAAAGCTGAATGGACTGCTTTATAGGGTCTTTGACAAGATATCTATCAAGGTATGTGTGGCAAAATGTGTGATAAGAGGTGGCTTTTTACCTTTGTGCGTTTTAGAGGCGTCTTTCACCACACCGACACAGGTACGGGTGTCTAGGCACAGGCAATCCCACACAGTTCCTAATTTGTAAAAAACTGAGTGCAGGGCCCTGTCAGGCGGCCACTGCGGCTTGCACCACACATTGCCGCTGCCAGCGCTGCCGATGACAGTACCAACACAACTACTAATCATCACACTCCTACAAGGGTGACAATTCAGACTATTCCAGGCCCTCAAAGCTACGAGAATGGGTTGGGAGGCAGGTATTAGTCATTTTTAATGTAAATTAATATATTAAACAACTGTTGTTCTGCCCATTTCGAAATTAGTCAAACAGTGCCACCTTGAGGCAAACTGTAACAAGTGCTGGTGTTATCAATTATATGCCAGTGCCGAGCACCAGAAACCACCGGCTCAAATTAATCACTAATCCTACATCATACCCAAAAAGAGGGACCACGGGGGGTGGGGGCGGGTGGAGGGGGGTCGGTCTGCAAGGGACAGCTCTGGTTGGTCTTCTTGCAGTAAGGCACATAGAGTGGGTATAGGGCACTGGGGTGGCATGTGCAAGGCCCAGGGGGAAGCCTATACCGTGGCTGGGCACATTACCTTCAACTCCATCTCCATTTAAAGGTGCAACAACACTCTGGGGGGGGGGGTGACATCACCACTGCCCGGACCCTGGTCCCGGAGGCTCTGGCAGGAAGTTGCAGCAGGTTCAGTTGGATCAATATTTAACTCTGTGCCTGCCACGCTCATCTGCCCCTCGTCTCTTCGTACATGGCTGGATGTTATGTGTATTTGTAAAGTGCACTATTACCCACAAGGGTATACCAGAGCTCTTCTGTTGTTATAAAGATGTGGCAGAGGGCCCAACATGTACCCCCTCCTGTGGCGGTGCCCTCAAGGCAGATGCCAAGCCTTTCTTGGACACACGGGTGCCTGTACTGATTGTAGCTCCTCTTTTCTGCGCAGGGACTGAAGAAACCCGTAGGAGCCTGCCACGGGTGTGGGATCTGTTCCTCCACAGCTTGTCCCTGGTTGCAGCTACTATACACGTGCCCCAGTGGCTACTGACTTAAGTATCTATTAGAAATACCTAGGACCTGATGTTCAACTGTGCCTCTGTAGCGCCGTTTTCATGTAGCTCACCTAACGTTTTATATGCAGTTGCAAGGCGCTATCATGTTTGGATTGGCACTGTTTGGCAAACAGGTGGAAGGGGGTGTGAGGGCTCAGTAGGGGGTCTATGCCTCTCCCTAAGGTGAGGTTCAGCGAGCTGAGCTGTTCTTAACAACAAACGTCACCACTTGGTGAAAATCCTCACATCACTAGTGCATTAATGAGTGTGCACCAGAGCTGTGTTGGAGCCATTACTATTAATTGATTTACACAGGGTTAGGTAAAGATAACCCTGTCCACACACTGTATAACAGGAAAATATAGAAATAGGTCTTCCCACTGCGGCGGTGGGTGGCCAGCGTTCTATTGTTTTATTTATTAAAACTTTGCAACCAGTGAACAAGACCAAATTCATCATAGTGGGTCTGCAGGGTCCCTTCCTCAGGTTCACGTGCATGGTGCTTGCACTGTGTATTGTGAACAGACTGCATTCTATGCATTATCTAAGGCAGTGGTCTTCAAACTTCCAAATGCTGCACCCCCCCCTGTAAAAAAAAAAGAAAACTCGGGGCCCCCCTTAATTCTTTTCACAATTATTCTGCTAAAGTAAATTGGCAATGTTTACATATGTCTAAACATATTTAAACATTGCAGTTAAGCTCTGTTACCCCTTTTTACACATACTACCAGTAAGGATATAAATGACAAAAGTTGTTAGTGATGGCCCATTACATGGTGGCTTACTGCTGCCCAAGTTTTTAACACTTAAAACAAAGCATGATGCATCTCTTGGCCAGAGACTGGTGCCTCCCCCGAGATCACTTAGGGACCCCCCCAGGGGGGCCCGCCCCCCAGTTTGAAGAGCTCTGCTCTAAGGGGTGCTGGGTTAGCCTCAGTCCGACATTGGCTTCCTTTGCTCTGGAGTCTTCAGCCATTGGCTTGAGACATTGTCATTCACACCCTCGATCAGCCAAAGCGATATTTTAATCTCACTGCATTTCTATTGGTGTTTGATTGTGTTCTTCCACTTCCACTGGAATGCATGAGGAACTACTTTACATCTGAAATCAGATGCTAATTGCATCAGATTTTGCAAACCGATGTATGTACCCACAGGTCGGTTCGCTAAATAAACAAACGGAGAAGGTCGCAGAACTCCTTCCATTATTAATATTCACGAGGCAGGTCGCAATGTCTGACCCTTCCAGTTGGCTCCCATCACAGGGATGGTGGCCTGGAAGGGACAGCAGACCACCATCCCAGTGATTTCATTTTAAAACATAAAAACATATATTTTTTAAAGCAGCCTTGAGTTCCTTAAAAGAACCAAGGCTGGTTAGAAAGCAAAATAATGTTTTCTGTTTTAAAAAACTTCAGTGACAACAGGGGTCCCCTGGACCGTTGCCTATTTCCCTCAAAGCTGCCACCCTAATTCCCAAAGGGTAAGAAGTCCAAATTCTGACCCTTCTCCCTTGCAAATCAGTTAGCACCCCAATAAGGGAGCCAGCAGCTCTAGAATGGTTTGGGACTGGAAGTGTGGTTGCAAATCATTGATACATGCCATACCGACTCACAATTTGGAAGGAACGCCCCTTATTTACACCGTCTAAATTGCGATTCACTAAGAGTCGCAAACGCCATTGTGCCCACAATTAGACATTTTGTTGTAGGAATGGGGTGGCTCAGCCACTTGAGGCCATCAAATTAGAATGCCCCCCATCCCCGGCCCAGTGTGGGGCATGGAGGGGTCTCTGGTTGGGCTTTAAGCCGGCACTACTAACAGTAGTACCACAAAGTGATGGGGCCTCCTGCATAATGCAGTAAGGGGCCTCTGAGACTCCCATATCACACAAATATTCATACCGGTAGGGTGATTGGTAGGAGGTGGGTATGAAGGTTGAGGGCCACCTGTACAGCATGGGCAGCAGGGGCCTGTGTTATTCCGGTGGTTACAGGTGCAGCCGGCACAGGTAACAGCGATGGGGCGGTGGGGAAAGTGGGAAGACGACGGGATAGGGAGAGTAAAATAAAAAAATAAATAAAACCACTTACCTTGCACTCGCCGAGTCGGCGTTGCGGCGAGCGCAAGGTAAGTGCTTTTATAATTTTTTATATTTTACTTTCCCTATCCTGTTGTCTGTCCACTCCCCTCCCCAACGCCCGCCCCACTGCTGTTACCTGTGCCAGCAGCGCCTGCCTCGTTAGCAAGGGGTCTTCTAATTACTGGAATTGCCTCAGAATACTTTACATGTCTCAAGATCCCTTGATCTACTGATGCTTTCCAAGCCTCTCATTGACTCTAAAACTGAAGTCCCAAAGCCAGCCTCACCGAACAGTCCAATGTGACATAACACCTACTGTCAGCTTGATGACACCAGCAGAGAGTAGCTACACACAAGCGAGAGCACACACACAGACACACATACAGTGGATCTACAGACACACAAACATACAACAATCCAACTAACAGACTCTCATGTCCGCCGCTCAAATTAACTCATATTTCCCTATACTAATTCACCACTAATCCTTTTTGGGTTTCAGAGTAGCGTGCTACTCGTCAAAAAGCGATTCAACGCCTCTTCAGTGGTAATAAGCACTATTTAAATACAATTACAATTACATACTCACTCACTTAACCCCTTCGCTGCGTTCGTCGGCCAACGGCCGTCGCGAGCACTACCTCGGTAGTGCTGCGCACGTCCGCTGGCCGACGCGGCCCCGCCCACTCCTTTAAACCGCCGCACCGCGGTGGAATGTTCGCCGCGGTAAAGGGGTTAAAGAAAATGCAGTCCCACAAACACATTCAACAGTAGACGTCAAACCCAGACAATGCTAAATATAACACCCAGGTGAAAGTCTCGCTGTAACGCGTGCGGAATTGTCTCATGTACAGAAAATGTGCCTTTTTTGTATCCAAGAAGGTATAGGACCAGAATGTTGCGGCTAAATATTGTCCGTCAATAGTATTGTGTCCGAATATCGTGAAAAGAAATACCTCTCTAGGATTATAAATAAAAAGATCTACACCGAAAGGGACGATATTTTTGCGAACTATAAGACAACCCAGAATAAGAAATGTATGCCAGCCGCCGTTTGTGTTCATGATTTTTGTACGATATACAATTCCATATAAACATTACGAACATGTATTAAAAAAATAAATAAACATATTTTCACCTCTACAAATCTATAGGCAGTATGTAAGAAATTATGGGCCAGATGTATGTAGATAGCATTTTGCAAGGATTCGCAATTAGGAAATCACAAAATGGAATGTATGAAGGTGTGTAGTACACCTTTTGCAATTCTAAGGGGGTCGCAAATGACCTACCTCATGAATATTAATGAGGTAGGTCGCAATATGCGACCCCCTAGGAATCGCAAAAATCACAGAGATGGTGGCCTGCTGAGGTCAGCAGACCACCATGTCCGTGAATCTTTTTTTTGTAAAGCCGCCTGTTTTCCTTAAAGGACAACGAGATGCTTTACAAAACGAAAAATGAAAAGTTTTCTTTTCATTTTTCAAGAGCAGGCAGTGGTCCGTGGGACCACTGCCTGCTCTGAAAAAATGCTTTTACAAACATTCACAAAGGGGAAGGGGTTCCTTGGGGCCCCATCAGCCATCTCATTAGCCCGCCGTTATCTATTATGTTCAATCAGATGCTTTTGCAAGGACTCTTCCCTACCATGTGGAAACAGGCCTGCATATTGCCGCTCTTAAAAAAAACCAACTTGGACATAACGGACCCGGCCAACTACCGTCCTATTGCGAGACTCCCGCTTCCTGCAAAAATTGTTGAGAAAATAATAAATGTTGAACTCTCCACTTTTATTGCAGACAATCAAATCCTAGACCAGAGTCAGTTTGGATTCAGAGCGAGTCATAGCACCGAGACGGCTCTGATAAAGACCACAGAGGAGATTCGCATTGCGCTGGATGGTGGAGGGTCGGCGGCTCTCATTCTCCTCGACCTATCCGCGGCGTTTGATACCGTGGACCATACACTTCTGGTCCAACGATTAAAGGCCATAGGTATAGGAGGAGAGGCCCTTTCCCTATTAACTTCGTTTTCATCAGATAGAACACAAACAGTACACCTGGGCAATTTTAAGTCAGCACCTTTTGTCTTGCCTTGTGGGGTACCGCAGGGCTCCTCGTTGAGCCCTACGCTTTTTAATATTTATGTTTCCGAACTCGCTCCTCTGATTAGAAGTTTTGATTTAATCCCTACTTCTTATGCCGACGACACCCAGTTGGTAATTTCAACAGTGGACAAGGATGTTAATTATTCCCTCAAACTACATGACTGCATGGTCACAATGAGCAACTGGATGAGTAGGCACTGCTTGAAGTTGAACTGAAGATGCCCTGAAACCGGTCCCAGGATGCTTGTTTCCGGTCCAGGGAGGACCTGGCTTGGCAGTTCGGGCTGGACTGTTCCCACAAGGAACAGGGTCAAGACTGATTTGCATATGGCTGGGTCCAAACTGGGGTGGTGTGGTGAGCAAAAGAATGATGGATTAAACCCAGATCCTTGTGACTGGGGGTGAATGTTTGCATTGTCCAGCATTCCGTCCATCAATTGTTTCTTTTGCTTGAAGTTGAACTCAAGCAAAACTGAGGTGGTGTTGTTTGGAAACCTTTTTCCACCGTGGTCGCCAGCTTGGTGGCCAGACACCCTTGGCCCCCCTCCCACACCAGTAGCCAAAGCTAAAAATGTGGGGGTCATTATAGATGAGAAACTCAATTTTAAGTCTCAGATTTCTAAGGTGGTGTCTTCCTCATACCTTACCATCAGAACCTTACGCAAGATTCTCCCATTTATCCCCAAAAACACCAGAAAAACGGTGTTGACCTCCCTGGTTTTATCAAAATTGGATTATTGTAATGGTCTATATATCAACCTACAATCCAACCTACTCAGAAGGCTGCAGGCGGTGCAAAACGCCGCCGCTAGACTAGTCCTGGACGTTCCCAAATATCAGTCCATTAGGTCAGGTATCCAGGAATTGCCCTGGCTGCCAGTTGGTCAGCGTGTCAAATTCAAGGCTCTCTGCATCGCACATAAGGCACTGCACAGAGAAGGCCCACAATTTCTTTGGGACATTTTCAGTTGGTATTCTCCAAATAGACCGTTACGTTCGGCCAATGCCAACTTGATGCCCACCTCCAGATTCAAAAGGACAAACTGGGGTGGGAGGAGTTTCAGCTACAATACCATCAAGGAATGGAACTCCCTTCCATTTTATCTTAGGAGGACTTCCTCCCTGCTTGAGTTTAGGAGACTACTCAAGACGCGGCTCTTTAGAAACTAGCTTTTCCTGACACAGTATGCAGAACCGGAAGCGCCTAGGCACCAACGGGTATTGGTGCGCTATACAAATTATCATAACATAACATAACATTTGCGATCGGGTTATCACCTACTTGTAGTAGGTGGTAAAATGCGAATATTTTGTGGTCACAAAACATTCATACATACCGATGCGATTCGGTATTAAAGGGACGCCCTAAACACGCCCCTTCCTAATACCGAATCGCAAACCCATTTTGCGAATCGGTAACAGGTTACCGAATCGCAAAATTAGGTTTGCTGCATCGGAAAAGCAATTTTTGAGTTCGCAAACGGGCAGATTTTGAGAATCTGCCCATTTGCGAACGCAAAAATGCTTGATACATCTGGCCCTATGTCCTCTCGAAAAGTAGTTAGAAAAGAGAACACGTGAAAAACACAGGCTCTAGTAATGAACTGGGCTAGCTAGATCTTGTCCATCCAAACATAGTTTATAAAAATATAGCTCCATTTGGGTGTAGAATTCCTGCTAATAGCTCCAGTGTCGCGATATTTTTGTAAATTATGTTTAGGACATAATATTTTTGTCCGGCAATATTTCTTGATATACATATACTTGCAGAGGAGAAAATATGATGTGTTGCTTGAATTTTTTATATATATATATATATATATATATATATATATATATATATATATATATATATATATGCTGTTAATATTTTATATTGTCCACATTCCATTGCTCACATGTATACATTTCATAAAAAAATAATAAAATGAAAATATACCATCCAGAGCATGTGTAAAAACTAGTACCAGGAGGTTTAACTGTGCCCTCTCCAGGCCCCACACCTGATGCCCCGGGCACGCCCATGCTCAGTTCTAACCCGGGATATCTTGTTTTCCAGCGCAGAGAGGTAACGACTGGATAGATGTGGGGAGACCCCCGTCTCAATCAAGAAGAGAGAAAGGCTGAATTGTCCAATCACAGTTTGAGCCTAAGAGCAAAAGGCTGCAGAGGCGTCACCAGAAGGTGGCTAACCCATTGAGCTATCTCGCTTGCTACGTCCCTCTCTCCTTTACCTCTCTTGCAGGCAGCATCATTGCCACAATTACACGGTGTCATCTTTACTTACAAGTTCTGGAATGTTTCCAGGGAGTCGTCTGGAGTGAAGACATTGAGGAGGCTGATGACCTGTGGAGAGACCGACAGCACAGCGTGAGAAACAGGCAGTGTGTGAGAGAGACAAGCAGGAGAGAGAGAGAGAGAGAGAGACAAACTGGTTCAAGGAGTTAAATAGCACAGCGTGAGAAACAAGCAGTGTGGGAGAGAGAAACAAGCTGGTTCATGGAGTGTGAGAGAGAGAGGCTGGCTCAAGGAGTGTGAGAGAGAGAGGCTGGCTCAAGGAGTGTGAGAGAGAGAGGCTGGCTCAAGGAGTGTGAGAGAGAGACAGGTTCAAGGAGTGACGGGAGAGAGAGAGACAAGCTGGTTCAAGGAGTGTGAGAGACAGACAAGCTGGTTCAAGGAGTGACAGAGACAGGCTGGTTCAAGGAGTGACGGGAGAGAGAGAGACAAGCTGGTTCAAGGAGTGTGAGAGACAGACAAGCTGGTTCAAGGAGTGACAGAGACAGGCTGGTTCAAGGAGTGTGGGAGAGAGAGACAAGCTGGTTCAAGGAGTGCGGGAGAGAGAGACAAGCTGGTTCAAGGAGTGTGGGAGAGAGGGACAAGCTGGTTCAAGGAGTGTGAGAGAGAGAGACAGGCTGGTTCAAGGAGTGTGAGAGGGAGAGAGACAGGCTGGTTCAAGGAGTGTGGGAGAGAGAGGCCAGCTGGTTCAAGGAGTGCAGTAGAGAGAGACAAGCTGGTTCAAGGAGTGTGGGAGAGAGAGACCAGCTGGCTCAAGGAGTGTGAGAGAGAGAGAGAGAGACAGGCTGGTTCAAGGAGTGTGAGAGAGAGAGACAGGCTGGTTCAAGGAGTGACAGAGACAGGCTGGTTCAAGGAGTGTGGGAGAGAGAGACAAGCTGGTTCAAGGAGTGTGAGAGAGAGAGACAAGCTGGTTCAAGGAGTGACAGAGACAGGCTGGTTCAAGGAGTGTGGGAGAGAGAGACAAGCTGGTTCAAGGAGTGTGGGAGAGAGAGAGACACGCTGGTTCAAGGAGTGTGAGAGAGAGAGAGACAGGCTGGTTCAAGAATTGTGAGAGAGAGAGAGACAGGCTGGTTCAAGGAGTGTGAGAGAGAGAGACAAGCTGGTTCAAGGAGTGTGAGAGAGAGAGAGGCTGGTTCAAGGAGTGTAGGAGAGAGAGGCAAGCTGGTTCAAGGAGTGTGAGAGAGAGAGACAAGCTGGTTCAAGGAGTGTAGGAGAGAGAGGCAAGCTGGTTCATGGAGTGTCTGAGAGAGAGAGACAGGCTGGTTCAAGGAGTCTGAGAGAGACAAACTGGTTCAAGGAGTGTGAGAGAGAGACAAGCTGGTTCAAGGAGTGCGGGAGAGAGAGACAAGCTGGTTCAAGGAGTGTGAGAGAGAGACAAGCTGGTTCATGGAGTGTCTGAGAGAGAGAGACAGGCTGGTTCAAGGAGTCTGAGAGAGACAAACTGGTTCAAGGAGTGTGAGAGAGAGAGACAAGCTGGTTCAAGGAGTGTAGGAGAGAGAGGCAAGCTGGTTCATGGAGTGTCTGAGAGAGAGAGACAGGCTGGTTCAAGGAGTGTGAGAGAGAGACAAGCTGGTTCAAGGAGTTACACATCGACATAAACAGGAAATAATTATATGCATACCTACCGGAGGTATGCGGCAAGGGAGAACTAAGGTAAGTGGCAGTTTTGGCTAAATTATGTGGAAAGGAAAGGCAAATTATGTGGCATATAATAACAAGATCAAGGGCAAATTGCACGGGTCATACTATGGCATTACATGTTTAATTTGAAATGTTCTCAGACATTGATGTAAAAGGACCCCAGCCAGTGCTGTTGATAATACCAAGGTTTCTTATGAAAGAGAAGGAAAAACATTTAATTGATTCCATCAACAATTAATGAGAAGGCCCCGGATGGAGATCCTGAGAGGCCATTTCGTTAATGCTGCGCTTTCCACTTGGTCTGTGTAAAACATCCAGGGTGCTGAGCTCAGCAGAAAAGAACCAAACGGTGTAATACAGAGGACCCGATTTCATCAGACAAAAATACAGAGAATAAGGTCTGAAAGCGACGGACTGGCCTGCAGACAGTTTTAGGATGTCCACCATCACAGAGGCCAGCCTGGCTGGGACTGACTCTCCCCGCCTGACGTGCGACTGATCCTACCCCAGTCAGTTTACAACAGGAACTTTGCATTAGTGCAAAAATACGAATAAATAAATACATAGAAGAGAGCTAACCTATTTGCACCATTCTTGTGATTTGTGTAATAGGGGGTCGAGAGAAGGGGTTCGGCCCAATCCAAGGTTTAGAGCCGAGGTAACAGAAAGAGCCAACGGATTACATTCTCCTTAGCTGTGTTTCAATAAATCAAAGGGTAAACACGAATTATCTCCACTTTCAAATGTAAAAGATGGGATTTAGCTTGAGGCAAAATCAGTTTGTTCCATTTTGCATTGCTGAGGTGGCAAATCTAATGACCCTGCGATTGCTTGATTTTCTTCAACAAGGTTAGTCAAATACAGGGATTTATTTTTAAAATGTTCCATTGCATATGCTATATAATTTCTAACCAATAAATATGTTAGATAGGTTTAATGATGGGTCCAGATTCCATTTCTTCTACTTCTGCCTTAGCTCCCAAAATATTTTTTTTAATACTGGCTTGTACAAAATGTGTTTTTCCATCCCTTCTTCCACAAGAAGCAAAGTAGTGCAAAATGAGTTTGTTCAGTTGTTGCCCCTCTACAAAGTTTCTGTAATAGGTACCCCTTCTCTCGACCCCCTATTACACAAATCACAAGAATGGTGCAAATAGGTTAGCTCTCTTCTATCTATTTATTTATTCTTATTTTTGCACTAATGCAAAGTTCCTGTTGTAAACTGACTGGAGTAGCCAGCAAGGAAGGATCAGTTGCACGTCAGGCGGGGAGAGTCAGTCCCAGCCAGGCTGGCCTCTGTGATGGTGGACATCCTTAAACTGTCTGCAGGCCAGTCCGTAGGGAACATGGCCAGCAAATCCTCAGTGGGCGAGCGTGGTGGACACAGAGGCTGTATACCGCATTAAAGCACACCTTCTTCAGTGCACTGGATTAAAGCACGCCGTCTCCAGTGCACTGGATTAAAGCACGCCGTCTCCAGTGCACCGGATTGAGCACGCCGTCTTCAGTGCACCGGATTAAAGCACACCTTCTCCAGTGCACTGGATTAAAGCACGCCGTCTTCAGTGCACTGGATTAAAGCACACCGTCTCCAGTGCACCGGATTGAGCACGCCGTCTTCAGTGCACCGGATTGAGCACGCCGTCTCCAGTGCACCGGATTGAGCACGCCGTCTTCAGTGCACCGGATTAAAGCACACCTTCTTCAGTGCACTGGATTAAAGCACGCCGTCTCCAGTGCACTGGATTAAAGCACGCCGTCTCCAGTGCACCGGATTGAGCACGCCGTCTTCAGTGCACCAGTTTAAAGCATGCCATCTTCAGTGCACCAGATTAAAGTATGCCGTCTGCAGTGCACTGGATTTAAGCATGCAATGTTTTGTGCACTGGATTTAAGCACACCGTCTTCAGTGAACTGGATTAAAGTAAAGCACACTGGGGCAGATTTACAAGCCCCTTGCGCCACTTTTGCGTCACTTTTCCCATGTTAAAAGTGACGCAAAAGTGGCGCAAGGGGCTTGTAAATCTGCCCCACTGTCTTCACTGCACCAAATTAAATCATGCCATCTTCAGTGCACATGATTAAAGCACCTTGTCTTCAGTACACTGGATTAAAACGTACCATTTTGTTGTGCACTGGATTAAAGTACAACGTTTACAGTGCACAGGATTAAAGCACACTGTCATCAGTGCACTAGCGTAAAGCACACTGTCTTCAATGCCCTGAATCAAATCACACCATCCTCGGTGCACCTAATTAATGCACACCATCTTCAGTGCACCAGATTAAAGCAAAACCTCTTTAATGCACTGGATTAAAGCATGCCGTCTTCAGTGCACTGGATAAAAGCGCACTGTCTTCAGTGCACCAGATTAAAGCATGCCACCTTCAGTGCACTGGTTTAAAGCACACTGGGGCTTATTTACAAGCCCCTAGCACCACTTTTGCGTCATTTTTAACATGGGAAAAGTGACGTACGGGTGGCACAAGGGGCTTGTAAATAAGTACCCACTGTCTTCAATGCACCAGATTAAAGCACGCTGGGTCAGATCCACAAGAAAGTGCCGCAGCGCGGCACCGCAAGCCCTGTGGCTGCGCCACGCTGCGGCACTTTCAGAGCACAGGAATGCGACATATTTACAATAATATGTCGCATTCCTGTGCTCTCCCCTGCGCTGGCGCACAAGCTGCAGCCATGCGCCGGCGCAGGCACCCTTGCACCATGGTGCAAGGATGCCTGCGTCGTGGGGAGATTGTTGTTGTGCAGGAAGGGGCACCTTCCTGCACGAAAACAATCACTACACGCATTTTCCTCTTTCAATGCGTGCTGTAGAATGCAGCACGCATTGAAAGAGGAAAAAAACGAGGACAAATGAAAACATTTCCCCTCGTTGCGCCTCCCTACGCCTCGCGTAGCATTCAGACGCATTTCCAGGTTTACGATTACTCGTAAATCTGGAAATGTGTCTGGTTCCATGGGTGTTGCGTGGGAACACCCACAGCAACACCCATGGAATGCCCCTTCCACGCAAAGTGCTGCGTGTAAAGGGGCCATATTTACAAGGACAGGAAAAGCCACGCAGGGTGGCTTTTCCTGTCCTTGTAAATATGGGGCAGAGAAATGCGCTGCCAGTGCGTCACAAAAAGTGACGTACTGGAAGCGCAAGGGGCTTGTAAATCTGCCCCGCTGTGTTTTGTTCACTGGATTAACGTCTTCAGTATACTGGATTAAAGTGCACCGTTTTTTGTGCACTGGATTAAAGCACACCGTCTTCAGTGCACAGGATTAAAGCACACCATCTTCAATGCACTGGATTAAAGAACAACATCTTTAATGCACTGGATTAAAGCACGCCGTTTTCAGTGCACCGAATAAAACGACACCATCTTCAGTGCAGCAGATTAAAGCACGCCATCTTCAGTGCACCGGATTGAAGTACGCCATGTTCTGTTTACTGGATTAAAACACACCGTCTTCAGTGCACCGGATTAAAGCACACCACTTTTTGTGCACTGGATTAAAGCACAAAGTTTACAGTGCACTGGATTAAAGCATACCGTCTTCAGTACACTGGAAAAAAATGCACTGTCTTCAGTGCACCAGATTAAAGCATGCTGTGTTCAGTACACCGGAAAAAAAACACACTGTTTTGGTGCACCAGATTAAAGCACGCCATCTTCAGTGCACTGGATTAAAGCACGCAGTCTTCAATGCACCAGATTAAATTAAACCATCTTCAATGCAGTGGATTAAAATACACCTTCTTCAGTGCACCAGATTAAAGCACACCGTCTTCAATGCACTAGATAAAGCAAACCATCTTCAATGCACCAGATTAAAGCACATCGTTTTTAATGCACCAGGTTAAAGAACAGCGTGTTCAATGCACCGGATTAAAGCACACCGTCAATGCGCCGGATTAAAGCACATCATCTTCAGTGCACCGGATTAAAGCACGCCATCTTCAGTGCACTGGATTAAAGCACGCAGTCTTCAATGCACCAGATTAAATTAAACCATCTTCAATGCAGTGGATTAAAATACACCTTCTTCAGTGCACCAGATTAAAGCACACCGTCTTCAATGCACTAGATAAAGCAAACCATCTTCAATGCACCAGATTAAAGCACATCGTTTTTAATGCACCAGGTTAAAGAACACCGTGTTCAATGCACCGGATTAAAGCACACCGTCAATGCGCCGGATTAAAGCACATCATCTTCAGTGCACCGGATTAAAGCACACCGTCTTCAATGCACCGGATTAAAGCACACCGTCTTCAGTGCACTGGATTAAAGCACATCATCTTCAAAGCATCAGATTAAAGCACACTGTCTTCAGTGCACCGGATTAAAGCACACCGTCTTCAGTGCACTGGATTAAAGCACACCATCTTCAATGCACTAGATTAAAGCACACTGTCTTCAGTGCACCGGATTAAAGCACACCGTCTTCAGTGCACTGGATTAAAGCACACCATCTTCAATGCACTGGATTAAAGCACACCGTCTTTAATACACCGTATTAAAGCACGCCGTGTATTGTTCACTGGATTAAAGCACACCGTCTTCAGTGCACTGGATGAAAGCACACTGTTTTTAATGCACCGGATTAAAGCACACCGTCCTCAGTGCACCAGATTAAAGCACACCGTCTTCAGTGCACTGGATGAAAGCACGCCGTTTTTAATGCACCGGATTAAAGCACACCGTCCTCAGTGCACCGGATTAAAGCACACCGTCTTCAATGCACTGGATTAAAGCACAATGTCTTCAGTGCACCGGATTAAAGCACACCGTCTTCAGTGCACTGGATTAAAGCACACCTTCTTCAGTGCACTGGATTAAAGCGTGCTGTGTTCAGTGCGCCAGATGAAAGCACGCCGTGTTCAGTGCACCGGATTAAAGCACGCCATCTTCAATGCACCGGATTAAAGCACACCGTCTTCAGTGCACTGGTTTAAAGCATACCATCTTCAATGCACTAGATTAAAGCACACCATCTTCAATGCAGTGGATTAAAGCACACCGTCTTCAGTGCACTGGATTAAAGCACACTGTCTTCAGTGCACCGGATTAAAGCACACCGTCTTCAGTGCACTGGATTAAAGCACACCGTCTTCAGTGCACTGGATTAAAGCACACTGTCTTCAGTGCACCGGATTAAAGCACACCGTCTTCAGTGCACTGGATTAAAGCACACCGTCTTCAGTGCACTGGATTAAAGCGTGCTGTGTTCAGTGCGCTGGATTAAAGCACGCCGTGTTCAGTGCACCGGATTAAAGCACGCCGTCTTCAATGCACTGGATTAAAGCACGCCGTCTTCAGTGCACTGGATTAAAGCACACCGTCTTTAATACACCGTATTAAAGCACGCCGTGTATTGTTCACTGGATTAAAGCACACTGTCTTCGCTGCAGTGAATGAAAGCACACCATCTTCAGTGCACTGGTTTAAAGCACACCATCTTCAATGCACTAGATTAAAGCACACCGTCTTCAATGCAATGGATTAAAACACACCATCTTCAGTGCACTAGACTAAAGCACACCGTCTTCAATGCGCCGGATTAAAGCACCCCGTCTTCAATGCGCCGGATTAAAGCACACCATCTTCAATGCACTGGATTAAAGCACACCGTCTTTAATACACCGTATTAAAGCATGCCGTCTTCAGTGCACTGGATGAAAGCACACTGTTTTTAATGCACCGGATTAAAGCACACCGTCCTCAGTGCACCAGATTAAAGCACACCGTCTTCAGTGCACTGGATGAAAGCACACCGTTTTTAATGCACCGGATTAAAGCACACCGTCCTCAGTGCACCGGATTAAAGCACACCGTCTTCAATGCACTGGATTAAAGCACACTGTCTTCAGTGCACCGGATTAAAGCACACCGTCTTCAGTGCACTGGATTAAAGCACACCGTCTTCAGTGCACTGGATTAAAGCGTGCTGTGTTCAGTGCGCCAGATGAAAGCACGCCGTGTTCAGTGCACCGGATTAAAGCACGCCATCTTCAATGCACCGGATTAAAGCACACCGTCTTCAGTGCACTGGTTTAAAGCATACCATCTTCAATGCACTAGATTAAAGCACACCATCTTCAATGCAGTGGATTAAAGCACACCGTCTTCAGTGCACTGGATTAAAGCACACTGTCTTCAGTGCACCGGATTAAAGCACACCGTCTTCAGTGCACTGGATTAAAGCACAACCGTCTTCAGTGCACTGGATTAAAGCACACTGTCTTCAGTGCACCGGATTAAAGCACACAGTCTTCAGTGCACTGGATAAAAGCACACCGTCTTCAGTGCACTGGATTAAAGCACACCGTCTTCAGTGCACTGGATTAAAGCGTGCTGTGTTCAGTGCGCTGGATTAAAGCACGCCGTGTTCAGTGCACCGGATTAAAGCACGCCATCTTCAATGCACTGGATTAAAGCACGCCGTCTTCAGTGCACTGGATTAAAGCACACCGTCTTTAATACACCGTATTAAAGCACGCCGTGTATTGTTCACTGGATTAAAGCACACTGTCTTCGCTGCAGTGAATGAAAGCACACCATCTTCAGTGCACTGGTTTAAAGCACACCATCTTCAATGCACTAGATTAAAGCACACCGTCTTCAATGCACTAGATTAAAGCACACCATCTTCAATGCACTAGATTAAAGCACACCGTCTTCAATGCAGTGGATTAAAGCACACTGTCTTCAATGCGCCGGATTAAAGCACACCTTCAATGCACTGGATTAAAGCACACCGTTTTTAATGCACCAGATTAAAGCACACCGCCTTCAATGCACCGGATTAAAGCACACCGCCTTCAATGCACCGGATTAAAGCACACCGTCTTCAGTGCACTGGATTAAAGCACACCGTCTTCAGTGCACTGGATTAAAACACACTGTCTTCAGTGCACCGGATTAAAGCACACCGTCTTCAGAGCACTGGATTAAAGCACACCGTCTTCAGAGCACTGGATTAAAGCACACCGTCTTCAGTGCACTGGATTAAAGCACACCGTCTTCAGTGCACTGGATTAAAGCATGCTGTGTTCAGTGCGCTGGATTAAAGCACGCCGTGTTCAGTGCACCGGATCAAAGCACGGCGTCTTCAATGCACTGGATTAAAGCACACCGTCCTCAGTGCACTGGATTAAAGCATGCTGTTTTCAGTGCACCAGATTAAAGCATGCCGTGTTCAGTACCCCGGATTAAAGCACGCCGTCTTCAATGCACCGGATTAAAGCACGCCGTCTTCAATGCACCGGATTAAAGCACACCGTCTTCAGTGCACTGGATTAAAGCACACTGTCTTCAGTGCACCGGATTAAAGCACACCGTCTTCAGTGCACTGGATAAAAGCACACCGTCTTCAGTGCACTGGATTAAAGCATGCTGTGTTCAGTGCGCTGGATTAAAGCACGCCGTGTTCAGTGCACCGGATCAAAGCACGGCGTCTTCAATGCACTGGATTAAAGCACACCGTCCTCAGTGCACCGGATTAAACCACACTGTCTTCAGTGCACTGGATTAAACCACACCGTGTTCATTGCACCGGATTAAAGCACACCGTCTTCAGTGCACCGGATTAAAGCACACCGTCTTCAGTGCACTGGATTAAAGCACACCGTCTTCAGTGCACTGGATTAAAGCACACTGTCTTCAGTGCACCGGATTAAAGCACACAGTCTTCAGTGCACTGGATAAAAGCACACCATCTTCAGTGCACTGGATTAAAGCACACCGTCTTCAGTGCACTGGATTAAAGCGTGCTGTGTTCAGTGCGCTGGATTAAAGCACGCTGTGTTCAGTGCACCGGATTAAAGCACGCCGTCTTCAATGCACTGGATTAAAGCACGCCGTCTTCAGTGCACTGGATTAAAGCACACCGTCTTTAATACACCGTATTAAAGCACGCTGTGTATTGTTCACTGGATTAAAGCACACTGTCTTCACTGCAGTGAATGAAAGCACACCATCTTCAGTGCACTGGTTTAAAGCACACCATCTTCAATGCACTAGATTAAAGCACACCGTCTTCAATGCAATGGATTAAAACACACCATCTTCAGTGCACTAGACTAAAGCACACCGTCTTCAATGCGCCGGATTAAAGCACACCGTCTTCAATGCGCCGGATTAAAGCACACCATCTTCAATGCACTGGATTAAAGCACACCGTCTTTAATACACCGTATTAAAGCACGCCGTGTATTGTTCACTGGATTAAAGCACACCGTCTTCAGTGCACTGGATGAAAGCACACTGTTTTTAATGCACCGGATTAAAGCACACCGTCCTCAGTGCACCAGATTAAAGCACACCGTCTTCAGTGCACTGGATGAAAGCACACCGTTTTTAATGCACCGGATTAAAGCACACCGTCCTCAGTGCACCGGATTAAAGCACACCGTCTTCAATGCACTGGATTAAAGCACACTGTCTTCAGTGCACCGGATTAAAGCACACCGTCTTCAGTGCACTGGATTAAAGCACACCGTCTTCAGTGCACTGGATTAAAGCGTGCTGTGTTCAGTGCGCCAGATGAAAGCACGCCGTGTTCAGTGCACCGGATTAAAGCACGCCATCTTCAATGCACCGGATTAAAGCACACCGTCTTCAGTGCACTGGTTTAAAGCATACCATCTTCAATGCACTAGATTAAAGCACACCATCTTCAATGCAGTGGATTAAAGCACACCGTCTTCAGTGCACTGGATTAAAGCACACTGTCTTCAGTGCACCGGATTAAAGCACACCGTCTTCAGTGCACTGGATTAAAGCACACCGTCTTCAGTGCACTGGATTAAAGCACACTGTCTTCAGTGCACCGGATTAAAGCACACAGTCTTCAGTGCACTGGATAAAAGCACACCGTCTTCAGTGCACTGGATTAAAGCACACCGTCTTCAGTGCACTGGATTAAAGCGTGCTGTGTTCAGTGCGCTGGATTAAAGCACGCCGTGTTCAGTGCACCGGATTAAAGCACGCCGTCTTCAATGCACTGGATTAAAGCACGCCGTCTTCAGTGCACTGGATTAAAGCACACCGTCTTTAATACACCGTATTAAAGCACGCAGTGTATTGTTCACTGGATTAAAGCACACTGTCTTCGCTGCAGTGAATGAAAGCACACCATCTTCAGTGCACTGGTTTAAAGCACACCATCTTCAATGCACTAGATTAAAGCACACCATCTTCAATGCACTAGATTAAAGCACACCATCTTCAATGCACTAGATTAAAGCACACCGTCTTCAATGCAGTGGATTAAAGCACACTGTCTTCAATGCGCCGGATTAAAGCACACCTTCTTCAATGCACCGGATTAAAGCACACCGTCTTCAATGCAGTGGATTAAAGCACACCGTTTTTAATGCACCAGATTAAAGCACACCGCCTTCAATGCACCGGATTAAAGCACACCGCCTTCAATGCACCGGATTAAAGCACACCGTCTTCAGTGCACTGGATTAAAGCACACCGTCTTCAGTGCACTGGATTAAAACACACTGTCTTCAGTGCACCGGATTAAAGCACACCGTCTTCAGAGCACTGGATTAAAGCACACCGTCTTCAGTGCACTGGATTAAAGCACACCGTCTTCAGTGCACTGGATTAAAGCATGCTGTGTTCAGTGCGCTGGATTAAAGCACGCCGTGTTCAGTGCACCGGATCAAAGCACGGCGTCTTCAATGCACTGGATTAAAGCACACCGTCCTCAGTGCACTGGATTAAAGCATGCTGTTTTCAGTGCACCAGATTAAAGCACGCCGTCTTCAATGCACCGGATTAAAGCACGCCGTCTTCAATGCACCGGATTAAAGCACACCGTCTTCAGTGCACTGGATTAAAGCACACTGTCTTCAGTGCACCGGATTAAAGCACACCGTCTTCAGTGCACTGGATAAAAGCACACCGTCTTCAGTGCACTGGATTAAAGCATGCTGTGTTCAGTGCGCTGGATTAAAGCACGCCGTGTTCAGTGCACCGGATCAAAGCACGGCGTCTTCAATGCACTGGATTAAAGCACACCGTCCTCAGTGCACCGGATTAAACCACACTGTCTTCAGTGCACTGGATTAAACCACACCGTGTTCATTGCACCGGATTAAAGCACACCGTCTTCAGTGCACTGGATTAAAGCACACCGTCTTCAATGCACTGGATTAAAGCATGCTGTGTTCAGTGCGCTGGATTAAAGCATGCCGTGTTCAGTGCACCGGATCAAAGCACGCCGTCTTCAATGCACCGGATTAAAGCACCCCGTCTTCAGTGCACTGGATTAAAGCATGCTGTGTTCAGTGCGCTGGATTAAAGCACGCCGTGTTCAGTGCACCGGATCAAAGCACGCCGTCTTCAATGCACCGGATTAAAGCACACCGTCTTCAGTGCACTGGATTAAAGCACACCATTTTCAGTGCACTGGATTAAAGCACACCGTCTTCAATGCACCGGATTAAAGCACACCGTCTTCAGTGCACTGGATTAAAGCACACCGTCTTCAGTACACTGGATTAAAGCACGCATTGTTCAATGCACCGGATTAAAGCACACCGTCTTCAGTGCACTGGATTTAAGCACACCGTCTTCAGTGCACTGGATTAAAGCACACCGTCTTCAGTGCACTGGATTAAAGCACACCGTCTTCAGTGCACTGGATTAAAGCACACCGTCTTCAGTACACTGGATTAAAGCACACCGTCTTCAGTACACTGGATTAAAGCACGCTGTGTTCAGTGCACTGGATCAAAGCACGCCGTCTTCAATTCACCGGATTAAAGCACACCGTCTTCAATGCACCGGATTAAAGCACACCGTCTTCAGTGCACTGGATTAAAGCACACCGTCTTCAGTACACTGGATTAAAGCACACCGTCTTCAGTACACTGGATTAAAGCACGCTGTGTTCAGTGCACCGGATCAAAGCACGCCGTCTTCAATGCACCGGATTAAAGCACCCCGTCTTCAGTGCACTGGATTAAAGCATGCTGTGTTCAGTGCGCTGGATTAAAGCACGCCGTGTTCAGTGCACCGGATCAAAGCACGCCGTCTTCAATTCACCGGATTAAAGCACACCGTCTTCAGTGCACTGGATTAAAGCACACCGTTTTCAGTGCACTGGATTAAAGCACACCGTCTTCAATGCACCGGATTAAAGCACACCGTCTTCAGTGCACTGGATTAAAGCACACCGTCTTCAGTACACTGGATTAAAGCACGCATTGTTCAATGCTCCGGATTAAAGCACACCGTCTTCAGTGCACTGGATTTAAGCACACCGTCTTCAGTGCACTGGATTAAAGCACGCCGTCTTCAGTGCACTGGATTAAAGCACACCGTCTTCAATGCACCAGATTAAAGCACACCGTCTTCAGTGCACTGGATTAACGCACACCGTCTTCAGTACACTGGATTAAAGCACACCATCTTCAGTACACTGGATTAAAGCATGCTGTGTTCAGGGCGCTGGATTAAAGCATGCCATGTTCAGTGCACCGGATCAAAGCACGCCGTCTTCAATGCACCGGATTAAAGCACACCGTCTTCAGTGCACTGGATTAAAGCATGCTGTGTTCAGTGCGCTGGATTAAAGCACGCCGTGTTCAGTGCACCGGATCAAAGCACGCCGTCTTCATTGCACCGGATTAAAGCACACCGTCTTCAGTGCACTGGATTAAAGCACACCGTTTTCAGTGCACTGGATTAAAGCACACCGTCTTCAATGCACCGGATTACAGCACACCGTCTTCAGTGCACTGGATTTAAGCACACCGTCTTCAGTGCACTGGATTAAAGCACACCGTCTTCAATGCACCGGATTAAAGCACACTGTCTTCAGTGCACTGGATTAAAGCACACCGTCTTCAGTACACTGGATTAAAGCACACCGTCTTCAGTACACTGGATTAAAGCACGCTGTGTTCAGTGCACCGGATCAAAGCACACCGTCTTCAGTACACTGGATTAAAGCACACCGTCTTCAGTGCACTGGATTAAAGCACACCGTTTTCAGTGCACTGGATTAAAGCACACCGTCTTCAATGCACCGGATTAAAGCACACCATCTTCAGTGCACTGGATTAAAGCACACCGTCTTCAGTACACTGGATTAAAGCACACCGTCTTCAGTACACTGGATTAAAGCACGTAGTGTTCAGTGCACCGGATCAAAGCACGCCGTCTTCAATTCACCGGATTAAAGCACACCGTCTTCAGTGCACTGGATTTAAGCACACCGTCTTCAGTGCACTGGATTAAAGCACACTGTCTTCAGTGCACTGGATTAAAGCACACCGTCTTCAGTGAACTGGATTAAAGCACACCATCTTCAGTACACTGGATTAAAGCACACCGTCTTCAGTACACTGGATTAAAGCACGCTGTGTTCAGTGCGCCGGATTAAAGCACACCATCTTCAGTGCACTGGATTAAAGCACACCGTCCTCAGTGCACCGGATTAAAGCACGCCGTCTTCAGTGCACAGGATTAAAGCACGCCGTCTTCAATGCACCAGATTAAAGCACACTGTCTTCAATGTCCTAACTCCGCGAGTTCCTTGCAGACCCCTTCCTCTGCCCCCAGCTCCTAAACCCTTGAGAAGGCCCTCAGGAGGATATGTGGTGTCAACCACTGACCTCACTGTCTTGGTGACATTCTGGCCTCTCTGCTAATGTTTGTGTCTCTGGAAGGGCCATGGCGGCATGTGCTGTTCCTAATTTAACATCTGGTTGTTAAAGGCTCATTTTAGATCTGCAAATAGCAAACTATAATCAGGGCAAACTCTGGCAAAAATCCCACTAACAAGAATGCATATCATGGGAATTTCGTCAGATTTAGATTTTCACAAATCAAAACACTATTTTGAGCAATGATTTCATGTTTCTGGTGGTCTGTATTTTTAGGTCGAGCCTCGAGTAGCGCGCAAGCGCTGCTCTGGCAAGACTTTATGTTAGGGGGTTTTAAAAGCTGACCAGACGCTCGTGCGTCATGGCCTTTTCCCTGCGGTTACGCGCGTGACACACATCTGTTTCCAATTATCGTGCCCAGACGCGGGCGCGATAATTGGAAACACATGCCTGCCGTGCGGGTAATCGCAGGCAAAAGGCCATGACGCACGAGCGTCTGGTTGCTTTGAATGGTACCGCGCCATTTCCTGGTTGTCCGCGGCCGCTCTCGTTCCCTTTACGCAGATTTATGATCTGCTCCTTTCACCGCGCCTACCTATTGTCATTGTCCGTGTGACTTTGCTCCTGCCCCCTCCCGTTGTCAATGTTCATCACCTCCCTCATCCCTCCTTCTCTCCTTTTTCTAGGCACGTGTTTTTGTGATTATTAAATCATTTTAACAAATGGAGACGCGCCAATATCAACGCTGATCGCCCATCTCCGTGGCGTGAGGACAGCAGCTGCCGGAGGTCTCACGCACTCCTCCTCTAAGCACGCTGTCACAGCCTTATGTCCTCTGGCAGGCTCACTCTGCTCCTCTTTACTTGCTGCACGGGCCGGTCGTTCTTCTTTTTGGTTCGTTTTATGCTTTTTCCCTATGCCTCTGTTTTGTTCTTTCTCCCCCCTTTCTGTTTAACTCCATTCACTTTCAGTCATGTTAAATACCTTCCTGTTCTATTTCCTCAGTGCCAAGGTCCACTCCCGTGGTCATTTTACTTTTCGCTTTGTTTTTTGCGTTCACACCCTCTGCTTGACTCATCTCGGCGTTATAAAATGAACCGACAAATCTGGGGTTATTTACGACCCTCTGGGAAGACAATATAAAATATTACAGAAAAACAAACAAATAAACCGTTCTGCACATTTAGCGAGACCGTAGCGTGGTCCAATGAGGGGAGGGGTGGGTTTGAGGCTGCTCAGCCAATGGGGGCGGGGCAGTAGGCTGTCAGTCAATCCCAGCCTGCGCAGTTCCCAAATCCCAGGGGAAAAGAAAAACACTCAACAGAAGTGCGAAATTCCTGCTTTGGCTTGGAGTGGCCCTCATGGTTGGACAGTAATTCAGCCCTGTCGAGAGCACTGCACTAGGAGTTTTCGTATTGCCAGTTTGGCATTTTGCTTTCTTTCCAGAAGTGTGCGTTTCGGAATAGGTATAGTCCAACTCTTCAAAACTGAGTTTAGCGCACTTAACATAAGGCTTAACGTTATGCGGGTAAAGTTTTGTTTGGTACGCATGGAAACAGAAACCAGATTCACTGTGACTTATCAATTATTGCAATGAAAACGCCGTATTTCCTGTTGTTGTGACCCAGCTATATTTGTGCTTTAAATGTCTCATGTCAGTATCGTTTCCCTTTAAGTTCACATGTGAATTCACAATGAATGGATTTGACAACCACCTGGGATAGAAAGAAGGGGGTGATCACTACAGAAGATCAAAAAATATCAGGAGATAATGCGAACTTGGGGGCGATGCAGCAGGCAAGGAAAACAAGTTTACTGGCTGTGCTTTGAGTCACATTTTAAACTTCAGTAACTTAACAGTTTATGAAGAATGCCAGGTGTAATACTGCACACGTAGATCGATGCTTATGGAATGTACGGTACATTGGACTCTCTCTTTATATATTTTTTTACTTTGGAATCGTCTACATAGTGTATTCATTCTGGTGCACAGTCAAGCGCCTGGAATGAGTCGGGTACAATCTGAGGCGCGCTGACGGTGTTAGAATGTTGCACGTTGAAGTTGCAGGGTACGTTCTTGTTTGTGTGGGATGGCTCAGGCCCAAGCATCACAGTCAGTAGATGAGTAACAGCCCAGTGGTAAAAAGGTAACACTTTCCTGTACAGTAGGGGCGGATGGCCGGACCTGGAGTGTCACGCGAGTATAGAGGCTTCCTGGAGGGAAAAATACACCTTCAAACCTTTTTTGGTAGACAGCTTTCAGTATTTTATATTGGCATGCTTGTAGAAACATTTGGTATGGGCTCGGGTTCTGTAGGAAAGACAGAACTGGCAAATAAACCACCTGATTGGCACAGTCACAATCCATATTTAATCACTAAGCGCACTTTTAATGATATATGTGCGTTCGAAAATCTGTTTCTCAAATGAATTAGTATTTTGGTGTTTTAGTGACAACAATCTTTTGTGAAGAATGAGTTGGAACCATCCAAATGCTTCAGTTTTATGAGCTGCTGAAGAAAGGTGGCACTGACTTGAAGTTCGCATTATTCTGAACCTTGGTTAGGACTTTGTGAAGGAAAAAGTTGCTGAATTTTTGTGAAATCTAGAAGACGACTAGCATGTTGGTAAATCAGACAGGTGGCTGGCTGGTGCCTTGGAAATGCCAGTCAAACTGGAGAAGAGTCACTCACGTGTTTGGCATGTAACATGTTTCTGAGCATTACATGGCTTGTAGTCGCACACCTTGGCCCTTATTCGTATTTTCCCATACGCCTCTAGGCTTCTAGTGATGCTGTGCCCACTCACATATTTTGCTTGTGGCTTGTGTCTGCTGTGAGAACCTTGCTTGAGTGTGCAGACATACTTTGTGGTGTACAGGCAGATTGGCAGTTTGTGGTTAGTTTTCCAGAGGCTGGAGTCGTTTGGTTAATTTTTAGGAGTCGCCAAATGTTTCACTTCAAAAATATTTGTGATCAGCAATTGATCATTCTAATGAGTCGTTTTATTTGAGTTGCACATTCAAAAGAGTGAATGCTACTCTAGTGTTGTTGAAAGCTTGTAAACAAGGTTCTTTCCACAAACATGGCACAATGAAAGTAGTGTACTGATTTGCCTAGGATTTGGCATGGGCATGCAGCATATCTTTAACAGTGGCCCGATTAAGAGCAGAACGAATTGCAGACACTGCTGCCGCAGTAACATTTCACCATTTAAAGTGAGTAAACAACTTAAATATTATTTGTGCAAATCAGTCCACTATGATGCAGAGTGCCAGCAGTTTCACAGGTACTGAGAAAGGTTATCCTCCTCTCTCCATCCCTCAGCATCCCCTCCAGGGGCCGCATGCACTTTAATAACAAGACTCAGTGGCAGTGTGCATTACACTGGTGTTTGTCCTGCACTGCCCGTATGTCAGCTATACTCAGGGCCACTGGAATTATGTGTTTGTGCGGGCACGGCCTCTTTCATATAATTAGGAATTTTCCGCATTAGCCATATAATCTATCATCTACTTTATAATTGCAGGTTTTAACAGAAAAAAGTAATTCTAGCTTAAAGGGTCTAAAAGTTACTAAAAACGCAGCAACACATTTTTTTACAATATTTGGGAGATAAACCAAACCTAATGATGCACAACCTATGCCCAGACACTGTTAACAAGTGTAACAAGCATTGGCATAGCCAATAGGTCTTGCTTTTGGGACCTTATAAGTGTTTAACCATGCAACAGTTAATGTTGTTGCACCAAAGATATTGTGCTGCATAACTAAATACTTATAAGGTCCCAAAAGCGAGACCTATTGGCTATGCCAATGCTTGTTCAAAGTGCAGCTCATTCATGTTTCTGGTGGTCTGTATTTTTCAAAGTGCAGCTCATTCATGTTTCTGGTGGTCTGTATTTTTCAAAGCGATGCTCATTCATGTTTCTGGCGGTCTGTATTTTTCAAAGCGCAGCTCATTCATGTTTCTGGCGGTCTGTATTTTTCAAAGAGCAGCTCATTCATGTTTCTGGTGGTCTGTATTTTTCAAAGCGCAGCTCATTCATGTTTCTGGTGGTCTGTATTTTTCAAAGCGCAGCTCATTCATGTTTCTGGTGGTCTGTATTTTTCAAAGCGCAGCTCATTCATGTTTCTGGTGGTCTGTATTTTTCAAAGCGCAGCTCATTCATGTTTCTGGTGGTCTGTATTTTTCAAAGCGCAGCTCATTCATGTTTCTGGTGGTCTGTATTTTTCAAAGCGCAGCTCATTCATGTTTCTGGTGGTCTGTATTTTTCAAAGCGCAGCTCATTCATGTTTCTGGTGGTCTGTATTTTTCAAAGCGCAGCTCATTCATGTTTCTGGTGGTCTGTATTTTTCAAAGCGCAGCTCATTCATGTTTCTGGTGGTCTGTATTTTTCAAAGTGCAGCTCATTCATGTTTCTGGTGGTCTGTATTTTTCAAAGCGCAGCTCATTCATGTTTCTGGTGGTCTGTATTTTTCAAAGCGCAGCTCATTCATGTTTCTGGTGGTCTGTATTTTTCAAAGCGCAGCTCATTCATGTTTCTGGTGGTCTGTATTTTTCAAAGCGCAGCTCATTCATGTTTCTGGTGGTCTGTATTTATCAAAGCGCAGCTCATTCATGTTTCTGGTGGTCTGTATTTTTCAAAGCGCAGCTCATTCATGTTTCTGGTGGTCTGTATTTTTCAAAGCGCAGCTCATTCATGTTTCTGGTGGTCTGTATTATTTTTCAAAGCGCAGCTCATTCATGCTTCTGGTGGTCTGTATTATTCTTCAAAGCGCAGCTCATTCATGTTTCTGGTGGTCTGTATTTTTCAAAGTGCAGCTCATTCATGTTTCTGGTGGTCTGTATTTTTCAAAGTGCAGCTCATTCATGTTTCTGGTGGTCTGTATTTTTCAAAGCGCAGCTCATTCATGTTTCTGGCGGTCTGTATTTTTCAAAGCGCAGCTCATTCATGTTTCTGGCGGTCTGTATTTTTCAAAGCGCAGCTCATTCATGTTTCTGGTGGTCTGTATTTTTCAAAACGCAGCTCATTCATGTTTCTGGTGGTCTGTATTTTTCAAAGCGCAGCTCATTCATGTTTCTGGCGGTCTGTATTTTTCAAAGTGCAGCTCATTCATGTTTCTGGCGGTCTGTATTTTTCAAAGTGCAGCTCATTCATGTTTCTGGTGGTCTGTATTTTTTCAAAGTGCAGCTCATTCATGTTTCTGGTGGTCTGTATTTTTCAAAGTGCAGCTCATTCATGTTTCTGGTGGTCTTTTTCAAAGTGCAGCTCATTCATGTTTCTGGTGGTCTGTATTTTTCAAAGTGCAGCTCATTCATGTTTCTGGTGGCCTGTATTTTTCAAAGTGCAGCTCATTCATGTTTCTGGTGGTCTGTATTTTTCAAAGTGCAGCTCATTCATGTTTCTGGTGGTCTGTATTTTTCAAAGTGCAGCTCATTCATGTTTCTGGTGGTCTGTATTTTTCAAAGTGCAGCTCATTCATGTTTCTGGTGGTCTGTATTTTTCAAAGTGCAGCTCATTCATGTTTCTGGTGGTCTGTATTTTTCAAAGTGCAGCTCAGTCATGTTTCTGGTGGTCTGTATTTTTCAAAGTGCAGCTCATTCATGTTTCTGGTGGTCTGTATTTTTCAAAGTGCAGCTCATTCATGTTTCTGGTGGTCTGTATTTTTCAAAGTGCAGCTCATTCATGTTTCTGGTGGTCTGTATTTTTCAAAGTGCAGCTCATTCATGTTTCTGGTGGTCTGTATTTTTCAAAGCGCAGCTCATTCATGTTTCTGGTGGTCTGTATTTTTCAAAGCGCAGCTCATTCATGTTTCTGGTGGTCTGTATTTTTCAAAGCGCAGCTCATTCATGTTTCTGGTGGTCTGTATTTTTCAAAGCGCAGCTCATTCATGTTTCTGGTGGTCTGTATTTTTCAAAGCGCAGCTCATTCATGTTTCTGGTGGTCTGTATTTTTCAAAGCGCAGCTCATTCATGTTTCTGGCGGTCTGTATATTTCAAAGCGCAGCTCATTCATGTTTCTGGCGGTCTGTATTTTTCAAAGCGCAGCTCATTCATGTTTCTGGCGGTCTGTATTTTTCAAAGCGCAGCTCATTCATGTTTCTGGCGGTCTGTATTTTTCAAAGCGCAGCTCATTCATGTTTCTGGCGGTCTGTATTTTTCAAAGCGCAGCTCATTCATGTTTCTGGCGGTCTGTATTTTTCAAAGCGCAGCTCATTCATGTTTCTGGCGGTCTGTATTTTTCAAGCGCAGCTCATTCATGTTTCTGGCGGTCTGTATTTTCAAAACGCAGCTCATTCATGTTTCTGGTGGTCTGTATTTTTCAAAGCGCAGCTCATTCATGTTTCTGGTGGTCTGTATTTTTCAAAGCGCAGCTCATTCATGTTTCTGGTGGTCTGTATTTTTCAAAGCGCAGCTCATTCATGTTTCTGGCGGTCTGTATCTTTCAAAGTGCAGCTCATTCATGTTTCTGGCGGTCTGTATTTTTCAAAGTGCAGCTCATTCATGTTTCTGGTGGTCTGTATTTTTCAAAGCGCAGCTCATTCATGTTTCTGGCGGTCTGTATTTTTCAAAGTGCAGCTCATTCATGTTTCTGGCGGTCTGTGTTTTTCAAAGTGCAGCTCATTCATGTTTCTGGTGGTCTGTGTTTTTCAAAGTGCAGCTCATTCATGTTTCTGGTGGTCTGGTGGTCTGTATTTTTCAAAGTGCAGCTCATTCATGTTTCTGGTGGTCTGTATTTTTCAAAGTGCAGCTCATTCATGTTTCTGGTGGTTTGTATTTTTCAAAGCGCAGCTCATTCATGTTTCTGGTGGTCTGTATTTTTCAAAGCGCAGCTCATTCATGTTTCTGGTGGTCTGTATTTTTTCAAAGAGCAGCTCATTCATGTTTCTGGTCTGTATTTTTCAAAGTGCAGCTCATTCATGTTTCTGGTGGTCTGTATTTTTCAAAGCGCAGCTCATTCATGTTTCTGGTGGTCTGTATTTTTCAAAGCGCAGCTCATTCATGTTTCTGGTGGTCTGTATTTTTCAAAGCGCAGCTCATTCATGTTTCTGGTGGTCTGTATTTTTCAAAGCGCAGCTCATTCATGTTTCTGGTGGTCTGTATTTTTCAAAGCGCAGCTCATTCATGTTTCTGGCGGTCTGTATTTCTCAAAGCGCAGCTCATTCATGTTTCTGGCGGTCTGTATTTTTCAAAGCGCAGCTCATTCATGTTTCTGGCGGTCTGTATTTTTCAAAGCGCAGCTCATTCATGTTTCTGGCGGTCTGTATTTTTCAAAGCGCAGCTCATTCATGTTTCTGGCGGTCTGTATTTTTCAAAGCGCAGCTCATTCATGTTTCTGGCGGTCTGTATTTTTCAAAGCGCAGCTCATTCATGTTTCTGGCGGTCTGTATTTTTCAAAGCGCAGCTCATTCATGTTTCTGGTGGTCTGTATTTTTCAAAGCGCAGCTCATTCATGTTTCTGGTGGTCTGTATTTTTCAAAGCGCAGCTCATTCATGTTTCTGGTGGTCTGTATTTTTCAAAGTGCAGCTCATTCATGTTTCTGGCGGTCTGTATTTTTCAAAGTGCAGCTCATTCATGTTTCTGGCGGTCTGTATTTTTCAAAGTGCAGCTCATTCATGTTTCTGGCGGTCTGTATTTTTCAAAGTGCAGCTCATTCATGTTTCTGGCGGTCTGTATTCTTCAAAGTGCAGCTCATTCATGTTTCTGGCGGTTTGTATTTTTCAAAGTGCAGCTCATTCATGTTTCTGGCGGTCTGTATTTTTCAAAGTGCAGCTCATTCATGTTTCTGGTAGTCTGTATTTTTCAAAGTGCAGCTCATTCATGTTTCTGGCGGTCTGTATTTTTCAAAGTGCAGCTCATTCATGTTTCTGGCGGTCTGTATTGAAAGTGCAGCTCATTCATGTTTCTGGCGGTCTGTGTTTTTCAAAGTGCAGCTCATTCATGTTTCTGGTGGTCTGTATTTTTCAAAGTGCAGCTCATTCATGTTTCTGGCGGTCTGTATTTTTCAAAGTGCAGCTCATTCATGTTTCTGGCGGTCTGTATTTTTCAAAGTGCAGCTCATTCATGTTTCTGGCGGTCTGTATTTTTCAAAGTGCAGCTCATTCATGTTTCTGGTGGTCTGTATTTTTCAAAGTGCAGCTCATTCATGTTTCTGGTGGTCTGTATATTTCAAAGTGCAGCTCATTCATGTTTCTGGTGGTCTGTATTTTTCAAAGTGCAGCTCATTCATGTTTCTGGCGGTCTGTATTTTTCAAAGTGCAGCTCATTCATGTTTCTGGCGGTCTGTATTTTTCAAAGTGCAGCTCATTCATGTTTCTGGTGGTCTGTATTTTTCAAAGTGCAGCTCATTCATGTTTCTGGTGGTCTGTATATTTCAAAGTGCAGCTCATTCATGTTTCTGGTGGTCTGTATTTTTCAAAGTGCAGCTCATTCATGTTTCTGGTGGTCTGTATTTTTCAAAGTGCAGCTCATTCATGTTTCTGGCGGTCTGTATTTTTCAAAGTGCAGCTCATTCATGTTTCTGGCGGTCTGTATTCAAAGTGCAGCTCATTCATGTTTCTGGCGGTCTGTATTTTTCAAAGTGCAGCTCATTCATGTTTCTGGTGGTCTGTATTTTTCAAAGTGCAGCTCATTCATGTTTCTGGCGGTCTGTATTTTTCAAAGTGCAGCTCATTCATGTTTCTGGCGGTCTGTATTTTTCAAAGTGCAGCTCATTCATGTTTCTGGCGGTCTGTATTTTTCAAAGTGCAGCTCATTCATGTTTCTGGCGGTCTGTATTTTTCAAAGTGCAGCTCATTCATGTTTCTGGCGGTCTGTATTTTTCAAAGTGCAGCTCATTCATGTTTCTGGTGGTCTGTATTTTTCAAAGTGCAGCTCATTCATGTTTCTGGTGGTCTGTATTTTTCAAAATGCAGCTCATTCATGTTTCTGGTGGTCTGTATTTTTCAAAGTGCAGCTCATTCATGTTTCTGGTGGTCTGTATTTTTCAAAGTGCAGCTCATTCATGTTTCTGGTGGTCTGTATTTTTCAAAGCGCAGCTCATTCATGTTTCTGGCGGTCTGTATTTTTCAAACTGCAGCTCATTCATGTTTCTGGCGGTCTGTATTTTTCAAAGTGCAGCTCATTCATGTTTCTGGCGGTCTGTATTTTTCAAAGTGCAGCTCATTCATGTTTCTGGTGGTCTGTATATTTCAAAGTGCAGCTCATTCATGTTTCTGGTGGTCTGGTGGTCTGTATTTTTCAAAGTGCAGCTCATTCATGTTTCTGGTGGTCTGTATTTTTCAAAGTGCAGCTCATTCATGTTTATGGTGGTCTGTATTTTTCAAAGTGCAGCTCATTCATGTTTCTGGTGGTCTGTATTTTTCAAAGTGCAGCTCATTCATGTTTCTGGTGGTCTGTATTTTTCAAAGTGCAGCTCATTCATGTTTCTGGTGGTCTGTATTTTTCAAAGTGCAGCTCATTCATGTTTCTGGTGGTCTGTATTTTTCAAAGTGCAGCTCATTCATGTTTCTGGTGGTCTGTATTTTTCAAAGTGCAGCTCATTCATGTTTCTGGTGGTCTGTATTTTCAAAGTGCAGCTCATTCATGTTTCTGGTGGTCTGTATTTTTCAAAGTGCAGCTCATTCATGTTTCTGGTGGTCTGTATTTTTCAAAGTGCAGCTCATTCATGTTTCTGGTGGTCTGTAGTTTTCAAAGTGCAGCTCATTCATGTTTCTGGTGGTCTGTATTTTTCAAAGTGCAGCTCATTCATGTTTCTGGTGGTCTGTATTTTTCAAAGTGCAGCTCATTCATGTTTCTGGTGGTCTGTAGTTTTTCAAAGTGCAGCTCATTTTGACATTTCCTCTTAATGATTTTCTGCATCATTTGGGCGGATTCATACGTTGTCACCAGGTAAATTGTGGCCCAAATTCATCTACTCGGTTTCTTATGAACTAAATTCAGCCACGCCTGTTCCCCACTCATCTTCAATGGTGTGTCCATCGTTGAGGTTGGGAGAGCTGCACCAAGTGAGTCGCTAATTTAAAACAAGCATTGGCACATCCAATAGATTTCACAGTTGTGTGAGATTTTATCCACGCTCCACAGAAACCACAATGATTACCTTGGACCATGACTAAAGTTTAAAAAAAGCTGCTGGCACAGCTACTCCCATCATTTTGAGGGTGCGCACAAAACCCATACACGCTACCACAAAATGTCTTGGGCGCTTATATGTTTTTTAGTCACCGATCCACGTTGAATCAGTAACTAAAAATAAAGTGAGCAAAAGTGTTAATTTTTTTTTTAAACGGTGGGCAGGGGGAACGGAAGCAACACTTTGGAGCAGAGGTTTTCAAACTGGGGGGGCGGGCCCCCCTGGGATGGCCTTAACTGATCTCAGAGGGGGGCGCCAGGCACAGTCCAAGAGAATCATCTTGCTGATAACAGTGCTTTGTTTTTACTGTAAGAACACAGAGGGGCAGAAGGCCACTTGGTAATAGGCCATTACTAACATCTTTTGTCATTCATATGATGACTGGGTGTATGCGTCAAAGGGGGAGGAGCCACTGAATGATACTTTTACACTTTAATAAGACCTGGCTGACCAGAATAGTATGTTGGCAACCATGTATTTGATTGCATTTTTTAAAACTGATAACTGCAATGTTTAAATATGTTAAAACATATTTAAAGATTGCCAATATTATAGAATAATTGGGAAAAATATGTTTTCAATTTGGGGGGCAATGATTTTTTTTTCCTCTGGAGGGGGCACGGCATTAAAAGGTTTGAACACCTCTGCTTCAGAGGGTAGGGGGAATGACAAAGCAGTTCAGGGGAGGGCGTGAAGGCAACATTGGTGGGGTGCGATAGCAAAAGTGGGGTGGGCTGGTGAGGATGCAAAACCAATAGGGAAATGCAGGAGTGAAAGCAACACGAGGGTTAGAGGAAGCAACACAGAGGGCACAGCTGGGGGAAGCCATGGGGAAAAGCACACAGGTGAGCGCAAAAGGGAGAAGGGTGGGGAGAACAGACAGCAACACGGAGTGCATGGGGAAAGACGTACACAAGGGAGACAGCTCGAAAACACATGCACTCTCATGGAGTACTTCACACAAAAGGAAGAAGTAGTCCTTGAGACGCAAGCATTGATGGCAGCCAATCAAAGATATTGTAAAGAGGCAATGTCTCATGGAAGGGACCAACACAAGATTGACAAGCTGGGACACAAAAAAAAAGCAGGCAGATGAGAGTCACAAGGAAAGCCACCCAAAAGGTAAGCAGAGGGCAGGTTCCAAGCCCCTGCATGGCCTTGGTAAGCCACAATCTGCCTCGCAACAGACAGCGCATGCGCTGTCTAGTAGGCTCAACCTGAAAAGGAGATCAGCCTTGACTGAATCATGGAGTGGCGGACGTCCTGTTCTCCCATCACGGCCAACAGGAATACACAGTCTATGTTATGATTACCTCTTGTTTGTCCAAAATGTCTTTAAGATTGATGGCCCTGTCGGACTTCCTCCCTAAAATGTGCAGAACTGCCTCTATAATGCCGAGAAGGCCTCTTCTTAACCCGACAGCCATGTTGGACTCGCACTTTAAAGTGGGCCTGTGGTCTCTGAGAAGGAAAGATGGAACGCTACCAATATGGCAGCTATGTTGGACTCCCGCTTTAGAGTGTGCCTTGTGGTCTCTGAGAAGGTAAGATGAACTGCTGCTAATATGGCAGCCATGTTGGACTCCCGCTTTAGAGTGGGCCTTGTGGTCTCTGAGAAGGAAAGATGAAACGCTACCAATCTGGCAGCCATGTTGGACTCCCGCTTTAGAGTGGGCCTTGTGGTCTCTGAGAAGGAAAGATGAAACGCTACCAATATGGCAGCCATGTTGGACTCCCGCTTTAGAGTGTGCCTTGTGGTCTCTGAGAAGGTAAGATGAACTGCTGCTAATATGGCAGCCATGTTGGACTCCCGCTTTAGAGTGGGCCTTGTGGTCTCTGAGAAGGAAAGATGAAACGCTACCAATATGGCAGCCATGTTGGACTCCCGCTTAGAGTGGGCCTTGTGGTCTCTGAGAAGGAAAGATGAAACGCTACCAATATGGCAGCCATGTTGGACTCCCGCTTTAGAGTGTGCCTTGTGGTCTCTGAGAAGGTAAGATGAACTGCTGCCAATATGGCAGCCATGTTGGACTCCCGCTTTAGAGTGTGCCTTGTGGTCTCTGAGAAGGTAAGATGAACTGCTGCTAATATGGCAGCCATGTTGGACTCCCGCTTTAGAGTGTGCCTTGTGGTCTCTGAGAAGGAAAGATGAAACGCTACCAATATGGCAGCCATGTTGGACTCCCGCTTTAGAGTGGGCCTTGTGGTCTCTGAGAAGGAAAGATGAAACGCTACCAATATGGCAGCCATGTTGGACTCCCGCTTTAGAGTGGGCCTTGTGGTCTCTGAGAAGGAAAGATGAAACGCTACCAATATGGCAGCCATGTTGGACTCCCGCTTTAGAGTGGGCCTTGTGGTCTCTGAGAAGGTAAGATGAAACGCTACCAATATGGCAGCCATGTTGGACTCCCGCTTTAGAGTGGGCCTTGTGGTCTCTGAGAAGGAAAGATGAAACGCTACCAATATGGCAGCCATGTTGGACTCCCGCTTTAGAGTGGGCCTTGTGGTCTCTGAGAAGGAAAGATGAAACGCTACCAATATGGCAGCCATGTTGGACTCCCGCTTTAGAGTGGGCCTTGTGGTCTCTGAGAAGGAAAGATGAAACGCTACCAATATGGCAGCCATGTTGAACTCCCGTTTTAGAGGGGGCCTTGTGGTCTCTGAGAAGGAAAGATGAAACGCTACCAATATGGCAGCCATGTTGGACTCCCGCTTTAGAGTGTGCCTTGTGGTCTCTGAGAAGGTAAGATGAACTGCTGCTAATATGGCAGCCATGTTGGACTCCCGCTTTAGAGTGTGCCTTGTGGTCTCTGAGAAGGTAAGATGAACTGCTGCTAATATGGCAGCCATGTTGGACTCCCGCTTTAGAGTATGCTCTGGAATGGCGAAAGGGTCTGTTCCTAAAGCAGACAGTGCCGAGGACTACTTCGAAGACAACGGGATTTATGTCATTGCAAACAGTTGATTCTCATGCCCAAAGCTTTGCTCGTAAGCCCCAGTAGACACTATCAATGTCTGAGGTGCTGAACACCAAGGCTGCGTAGTCTTGATTCCACCTCAGGCTTCTTCCTTCCAGCACCACACACTCCCTGCCCCTTTATCTCACTCATTAAGGTGCTTTTTCTTTCGTTTTCTTTCTTTGTCGCTGTTTTTATATCTTTCTCTTCCTCCTTCTAGCCCCTTTTTGTGTTTTTCTTGCTCTTGCTCCAGTTTAAAGTCTGATGAGGATAAATAAGCGCTGGTCGCCTAAAATGATTGCCAAGGCCCCCACCGGCTCAAATTAAGGACTGGTCTGGAGTTGTCCATCCTTGAGGTTCAGAGATCTGAGGACTTTGGGGTCAGAGGACCTGAGGAAGGTGTTGTGCTCAGTGATCAAAGGGGGTGTGGGACCGGGAGTCGAGGGGTCCTCTGGTTTCTCTCAGAATACTTTTTTTTTGTTCCATGGAAAAATGACATGTTGCGCCTTATTTTGAGCATCAATTGTGGGCTCTTCATGCTTTAGATGTTCTTGTCACTTCCAGGCAGTCTCCCTAAACCCGTGGTCCAGGTTTCGTAACTTCCAGATATTGGATTGGGTGTCTACATGACCCTGGTGCGGAGGCGCCTTTACCTTTGTCAGCCACCCGGACACTGCTCCAAGCACTAGGACATGAGTGACAACGAGGGATGCTCATGAGGAGGTGTTTACACCTCACAGAGCCACAGAGCAGAGAACAAAGTGATGGAAGGCGTGTTTGACGCCCTCACGAGGTGAGCCCCACCCACATGGGCTATAGAATCACTGGCGTCACGCAGCGTCAGGACCAGTGCGTCTGCTACACTTAATGTTTGGGGAGAAAATTAGAAAAAAAACTTGCCATGGGGTGTAGGACTGAATGTTTCATAAATGAATTACAATTATATTTTGTAAGGGAATTATGAACATACACGATATGGGTTCCTGTGAATGTGAAAAGGGCTCAAAATGGAGGGTGTATGTATCTAATTGATTAACTTGTCAATACTTGCTTGTAATTAATTGAAGACTTTCCAACTTCTAGTAAGTATGGTGTCCAAACAAGCCAGTCTAGAGTTTTTTGGACCAATTTCTTAAATTAGATGTAATGAATTGTTAAATTAAAGGATTGAATATGCAATATTCTCTTAATGAATGATTCTGGTCGAATTACAAATTCTGTTACTGTCATTGTAGGATTGTGTCTTATGTGTATGACTTTTTGTAGTAATAACTGTGAACATCAAATTGTAATTGTAAAGTTTGCTAATAGATATCATGTTTTATACATAACTGTAAGACGTGGATGCTTTATAATATATATATATATATATATATATATATATATATACACATATATACAGTAGAAGGCGTAAGCCGAAACGCGTAGGTCATCCTTTTGTATGCACCCTTGCACTTTGCTATTGTAGGCTTCGTATGGAGAGGCTTACCGTTATAATCAAATAAAGCCCCTTGAAGTCAGCTCCTGTTAGTGCCGTGCTTCATTTCTGCCCTGGAAGTGTGTGGAAAGCTGAGCCCGAGTGGAGGGCAACCATTTGGAGCAAATGTGTAAAATATATATATATATATATAAATGCATATATTTTTTGTCGTTTCAGCCTTGAGAAAGTGGCAGGAGTCACAAAACACGGTATGGTTGGCGTTTTCCATGTTTTATAACTGAGGTGATTTAATTGTTTTGATAACGTCATTACTTTGACTTTCTTCCTATGAGTTGTATCTGCCGATGAATGAATTACACTTTGGTTAATTTATAATAAGATATGTATTAACAATCTTGCATACTGATTGACAATACATTTACTTCACGCCTTCGAATATTTCACTTGGGTGTCTCCTTCTGTTTTATGTATTTGACACTTCTGATCATAGTGGGGAGCTATCATCTTGGGGTTCACCTTTATGATGGACAGATCATCCCTTTCATTTGACCAGGTAAATTGTTAGCGATCATTGGACATCACATACATGACTCACGCGCACACATGCTTACGTTTTCGTGGTTGATGTGTTTGAGCAGTCGCAGCTCGCGGTACGCCCTCTTGGCGTGGATCACGGACTGGAATGGTCGGTACAGCTTCTTGATGGCGACTTTCTCCCCCGTCGCCTGGTCCCTGGCTGAGCTGCATGGAAGGTACACATATGTAAGGCATGAGAGCAGGGAAGAGACACTGTTGCTGTCACATTATCCACTTCCTTATAACACATCCATCTTCTCCTCAAACCCATGAGTTTGGTTGTCATGTTCTCATTATGCCTCATTCCCTCCGTACATTCTGACTCTAACCTGAGTGTTTGTGATCTGTGGCGCTGCATAAACCTCTGGCCGTCTTCATTAATGACCACTGCTGCGTCTGTCCGGTTCCCATTTTCTGTTCACCATGGCCAGTTTGTATTTCTATCATTCCCAAAGTTCCGCTCTTTACTACCCCGCTCATGCCACACCCTTTCTTTTTACTTCTCCCTCCATATACTATTCCTCCGGCTAATGTAAAGCTGACCCACGGCCCGTGTGTGGGCGGTAAGCGCTCTACCAAGGATTAAATAAATACAAATATTTAGACTTCACCACCTAATCGAGCCCTAGATGGAAGATACGTGGATGCAGAATCGTCCTATGGTGCACTTGCTTTTCTTCAGCCAGAGCGATTCCAACCACGTGCTTTAATAATTTTAAAACAATGAATAACAGAGGCTCTCCCCCTCGGGAGAGCCGACAATATGGCGGGGAGCCAGGGGACATCCAAGGGGCCGGGTCGCCCCAGCTCCCAGTGGTAGGGTCAGTGGAGATTGGGCCAGGTCAAGCGCTGACCCGGAAGCAGTAAAGTGCTTCCAGGGCAATGTAGCTAAATCCCGCCCCTATTTAAAGGGCCGCACAGCTGCGAACGTGTTTCTTGGTTTTTGCTCGCGGCCGAAGAGGACACAGTCGCCTCGTCCCCTGGGACACTCACCGCTCATCAACAACTGCACACTGGTAGTGGGCCCCTCCCAGGCCATCGCCCTGCCGGGAGCCGCACGGGCTGGAGAGCTTTTCTTTACAAGTGAGGTTCGCCAAGACATGAAAATATGGGAAGCGTTTTTGAAGGATTTCAATGGGACGGTGGTATAGCCAAGCCCTGCCAAGACCAATAAGGAGTTTGGTCTCTTTACAAATGCCGCAGGCAGCACAGGCTTTGGGGCCATTTTAGGGACAGCTTGGTGCACACAGCGATGACCAGGAGACTGGGTAGAATCTGAACTGGTTGCGAACATTGGTTACCTTGGGCTCTTTCCCACTTTGGTGCCCCTCACGATATGGCAAAAACAGTTCTGCAACCAATTCTGGTCAGATAACATGACGGTGGTGGAGTGCTTTAACCAACAAGCTGCCAGGTGTAATTTATCTTGCGATTATTGAAAGAAATCACACTGCTATGTTTGAGACTAAAGGTTGTCTTCAGATCTAAGCATGTGCCTGGTGTATTGAACAATGCAGCAGATGCTTTATCTCGTTTGAAGATGCAGGTTTTCAGGTATCGCCACCCAGAAGTGGCGGTGTTTCCCTCACCGTTCCCGGACCAACTATGGCGGCTTGGTATACCAGTGTACTGGACTTCGTGGAGGCCAGTTTAGCGCCCAGGACAAGGCGTGCCCATGAGGGGGCATATTGCACATATCACAGGTTTCAGGAAGCAAAAGGGGTGGGGGGGATGGTTTTCACCTGAGTCTGTAATCTCATTCCTGGGGCACCTGAGAGGGGAAGGGAGACCTGTGTCCTATGCTAGGCGACATTGTGGCAATTTAATTTTTTGCAAAGAAGCTGGGTTATACGGATGGGACAACGGCATTCCTGGTGCAAAGGGCACTGAAGGGCTGGCAGTGCTTAGAGGGGTGTAGACAAGACTCCAGGTGCCCCATAGACACGGCATAACTAATATCATGGCCAGTCTTGGCAAGGTATGTAGTTCATCCGATAAAGTTTGCTTTTTTAGGGCAGCGTTCTCCCTGGCATTTTATGGGGCATTGAGAGTGGGCGAGCTGGTAGCGAAGGACAAAAAAGATATGAGAGGTGGTCTGCTGTGAACAGGTATTCAATGGCCAAATGGCTCCCTGGAGGTCACCATTACCTGTTCTAAGACCGACCAAGTGGGCAGGGGAGAACACATATTGCTGCACCAAGCCCCAGGGAATGACTGTTGTCCGCTGGGGAATCTGGAAGACTTTATGGCCCACAGGGTTCAAGGGACGGTAGGCCGTCTTTTTGTACATGAGCATGGAACGCCACTCACAAGGTTTTAATTTGCCAGGGTGCTCAGCAGGGCTCTGGTGTCAGCAGGGTTGGATCTGGCAGAATATAGTTCCCATTCATTTCGGATTCGCACAGTGACCGCTGCGGTAAGCATAAGTTTGGCAGGACAGGCAATTCAAAGGATAGGCAGATGGAAGTCGGATTGCTACAAGCAATATGTGAGATTGAACATGTTGTGGAGAAGGATGGACGGGGAGATGAATGGGCATAGAGAAAGATGGACGGAGAGATGAATGGGCATAGAGAAGGATGGACGGGGAGATGAATGGATATACAGAAGGACAGACGGGAGATGAATGGATATAGAGAAGGTAAGGATGGACGGGGAGATGAATGGGCATAGAGAGAGATGGACGGGGAGATGAATGGATATAGAAAAGGAAGGATGGACGGGGAGATGAATGGATATAGAAAAGGATGGACTAGGAGATGAATAGGCATAGAGAAGGATGGACGGGGAGAGGAATGGATATAGAGAAGGAAGGATGGACGAGGAGATGAATGGATATAGAGAAGGATGAACGAGGAGATGAATGGATATAGAAAAGGAAGCATGGACGGGGAGATGAGTGGATATAGATAAGGATGGACTAGGAGATGAATGGGCATAGAGAGAGATGGACGGGGAGATGAATGGATATAGATAAGGATGGACTAGGAGATGAATGGGCATAGAGAAGGATGGACGGGGAGATGAATGGATATAGATAAGGATGGACTAGGAGATGAATGGGCATAGAGAAGGATGGACGGGGAGATGAATGGATATAGATAAGGATGGACTAGGAGATGAATGGGCATAGAGAAGGATGGACGGGGAGAGGAATGGATATAGAGAAGGAAGGATGGACGAGGAGATGAGTGGATATAGAGAAGGATGGACGAGGAGATGAATGGATATAGAGAAGGATGGACGAGGAGATGAATGGGCATAGAGAAGGATGGCTGAGGAGGTGGATGGATATACAGAATGACAGACGGGAGATGAATGGATATAGAGAAGGTAAGGATGGACGGGGAGATGAATGGGCATAGAGAAGGATGGACGGGGAGATGAATGGGCATAGAGAAAGATGGACGGAGAGATGAATGGGCATAGAGAAGGATGGACGGGGAGATGAATGGATATAGAGAAAGATGGACGGGGAGATGAGTGGATATAGAGAAGGATGAACGAGGAGATGAATTGATATAGAGAAGGATGGACGGGGAGATGATTGGATATAGAGAAGGATGGATGGGGAGATGAATGGATATAGAGAAGGATGGACGGGGAGATGAATGGGCATAGAGAAGGTAAGGATGGACGGGGAGATGAATGGGCATAGAGAAAGATGGACGGAGAGATGAATGGGCATAGAGAAGGATGGACGGGGAGATGAATGGATATACAGAAGGACAGACGGGAGATGAATGGATATAGAGAAGGTAAGGATGGACGGGGAGATGAATGGGCATAGAGAAGGATGGCTGAGGAGGTGGATGGATATAGAGAAGGATGGACGAGGAGATGAATGGATATAGAGAAGGATGGACGGGGAGATGAGTGGATATAGAGAAGGATGAACGAGGAGATGAATTGATATAGAGAAGGATGGACGGGGAGATGAATGGGCATAGAGAAGGATGGACGGGGAGATGATTGGATATAGAGAAGGATGGATGGGGAGATGAATGGATATAGAGAAGGATGGACGGGGAGATGAATGGGCATAGAGAAGGTAAGGATGGACGGGGAGATGAATGGGCATAGAGAAAGATGGACGGAGAGATGAATGGATATACAGAAGGACAGACGGGAGATGTATGGATATAGAGAAGGTAAGGATGGACGGGGAGATGAATGGGCATAGAGAAGGATGGCTGAGGAGGTGGATGGATATAGAGAAGGATGGACGAGGAGATGAATGGATATAGAGCAGGATAGATGAGGAGATGAATGGATATAGAGAAGGATGGACGAGGAGATGAATGGATATAGAAAAAGATGGACGAGGAGATGAATGGGCATAGAGAAGGATGGATGGGGAGATGAATGGATATAAAAAAGGACAGACGGGAGATGAATGGATATAGAGAAGGAAGGATGGACGGGGAGATGAATAGGCATAGAGAGAGATGGACGGGGAGATGAATGGATTTAGAGAGGATGGACGGGGAGATGACTGGATATAGAGAAGGATGGACGGGGAGATGACTGGATATAGAGGAGGATGAACTAGGAGATGAATTGATATAGAGAAGGATGGGCGGGGCGATTAATGGATATAGAGAAAGATGGATGAGGAGATGAATGGATATAAAGAAGGATGGACAGGGAGATGAGTGGATATAGAGAAGGATGAACAGGGAGATGAATGGATATATAGAAAGCTGGGCGGGGAGATGAACGGATATAGAGAAGTATGAACGAGGAGATGAATGGATATAGAGAAAGATGGAGGAGGAGATGAATGTATATAGAGAAGGATGGGGGAGGAGATGAATGGATATAGAGAAGGAAGGATGGACAGGGAGATGAATGGGCATAGAGAAGGATGGACGGGGAGATGAATGGATATAGAGAAAGATAGATGGGGAAATGAATGGATATAGAGAAAGATGGACTTAGAGATGAATGGATATAGAGAAGGAGAAGGACATACGAGAAGATGAATGGATATAAAGAAAGATGGACGGGGAGATGAATGGATATAGAGAAAGATGGGCGGGGAGATGAGTGGATATAGAGAGAGATGGACGAGGAGATGACTGGATGTAGAGAAAGATAGACGGGGAGATGAATGGATATAGAGAAGGATGGACAAGGAGATGACTAGATATAGAGAAAGATGGACGAGGAGATGAATGGATATAGAGAGAGAGATGGACGAGGAGATAACTGGATATAGAGAGAGATGGACGGGGAGATGAATGGATTTAGAGAAGGATGGACGGGGAGATGACTGGATATAGAGAAAGATGGACGGGGAGATGGCTGGATATAGAGAAGGATGAACGAGGAGATGAATTGATATAGAGAAGGATGGACGGGGCGATTAATGGATATAGAGAAAGATGGACGAGGAGATGAATGGATATAGAGAAGAATGAAAGAAGAGATGAATGGATATAGAGAAAGATGGATGAGGAGATGAATGGATATAGAGAAGGGTGAACGAGGACATGAATGGATAGATAGAAAGCTGGGCGGGGAGATGAATGGATATAGAGAAGGATGAACGAGGAGATGAATGGTTATAGAGAAAGATGGAGAAGGAGATGAATGTATATAGAGAAAGATGGGGGAGGAGATGAATGGATATAGAGAAGGATGGACGAGGAGATGAATGGATATAGAGAAGGATGGACGAGGAGATGAATGGATATAGAGAAGGATGGACGAGGAGATGAATGGATATAGAGAAGGATGGACGGGGAGATGAATGGATATAAAGAAGGATGGACGGGGAGATGAATGGATATAGAGAAGGATGAACGAGGAGATGAATGGATATAGAGAAAGATGGATGAGGAGATGAATGGACATAGAGAAGGATGGAAGAGGAGATGAATGGACATAGAGAAGGATGGAAGAGGAGATGAATGGATATAGAGAAAGGTGGACGGGAGATGAATGGATATAGAGAAAGGTGGACGGGAGATGAAGGGATATAGAGAAGGATGGACGAGGAGATGAATGGATATAGAGAAGGATGGATGAGGAGATGAATGGATATAGAGAAGGGTGGATGAGGAGGTAGATGAATATAGAGAAGGATGGACGAGGAGATGAATGGATATAGAGAAGGATGGACGGGGAGATGAATGGATATAGAAAAGGATGGACGGGAACATGAATGGATATAGAGAAGGAAGGACGAGGAGATGAATGGGCATAGAGAAGGATGGACGGGGAGATGAATGGATATAGAGAAGGATAGACGGGAGATGAATGGATATAGAGAAGGAAGGATGGACGAGGAGATGAATGGATATAGAGAAGGAAGGATGGACGGGGAGATGAATGGATATAGAGAAAGATGGACGGGGAGATGAATGGATATAGAGAAGGACGGAAGAGGAGATGAATGGATATAGAGAAGGATGGACGAGGAGATGACTGGATATAGAGAAAGATGGACAGGGAGATGAATGGATATAGAGAAGGATGAATGAGGAGATGAATGGACATAGAGAAGGATGGACAGGGAGATGAGTGGATATAGAGAAGGATGGACTGGAGAGATGAATGGATATAGAGAAAGATGTATGAGGAGATAAATGGATATAGAGAAGGATGGACGAGGAGATGAATGGATATAGAGAAAGATGGACGGGGAGATGAATGGATATAGAGAAGGATGGACGGGGAGATGAATGGATATAGAGATGAATGGATGAGGAGATGAATGGATATAGAGAAGGATGGACTAGGAGATGAATGGATATAGAGAAAGATGGACAGGGAGATGAATGGATATAGAGAAGGATGGACGAGGAGATGAATGGATATAGAGAAAGATGGACAAGGAGATGACTGGATACAGAGAAAGATGGACGGGTGATGAATGGATATAGATAAGGATGGACGAGGAGATGAATGGATATAGAGAAGGATGGACGAGGAGATGAATGGATATAGAGGAGGATGGACGGGGAGATGAATGTATATAGAGAAGGATGGACGAGGAGATGAATGGATATAGAGAAAGATGGACGGGGAGATGAATGGATATAGAGAAGGATGGACGATGAGATGAATGGATATAGAGAAGGATGGACGGGGAGATGAATGGACATAGAGAAGGATGGACGGGGAGATGATTGGATATAGAGAAGGATGGATGGAGAGATGAATGGATGTAGAGAAAGATGGACGAGGAGAAGAATGGATATAGAGAAGGATGGAAGAGGAGATGAATGGATATAGAGAAAGATGGACGAGGAGATGAATGGATATAGAGAGAGATGGACGAGGAGATGACTGGATATAGAGAAAGATGGACAGGGAGATGAATGGATATAGTGAAGGATGGACGAGGAGATGAATGGATATAGAGAAGGGTGGATGGAAGGGGCGATGAATGGATATAGAGAAGGATGAACGAGGAGATCAATTGATATAGAGAAGGATGGAGGGGGCGATGAATGGATATAGCAAAGATGGACGGGGAGATGAATGGATATAGAGAAGGATGGATGGGGAGATGAATGGATATAGAGAAGGATGGACGAGGAGATGACTGGATATATAGTAGGATGGACGGGGAGATGAAGGGATATAGAGAAGGATGGACTAGGAGATGAATGGGCATAGAGAAGGATGGACGGGGAGAGGAATGGATATAGAGAAGGATGAACGAGGAGATGAATGGATATAGAGAAGGATGAACGAGGAGATGAATGGATATAGAGAAAGATGGATGAGGAGATGAATGGATATAGAGAAAGATGGACGAGGAGATGAATGGTCATAGAGAAGGATGGACGGGGAGGTGAATGGATATAGAGAACGATGGACAGGGAGATGAACGGATATAGAGAAGGATGAACTAGGAGATGAATTAATATAGAGAAGGATGGGCGGGGCGATTTATGGATATAGAGAAAGATGGATGAGGAGATGAATGGATATAAAGAAGGATGGACAGGGAGATGAGTGGATATAGAGAAGGATGAACGAGGAGATGAATGGATATATAGAAAGCTGGGCGGGGAGATGAACGGATATAGAGAAGTATGAACGAGGAGATGAATGGATATAGAGAAAGATGGAGGAGGAGATGAATGTATATAGAGAAGGATGGGGGAGGAGATGAATGGATATAGAGAAGGATGGCTGAGGAGGTGGATGGATGGGGAGATGAATGGATATAGAGAAGGACAGACGGGAGATGAATGGATATAGAGAAGGAAGGATGGACAGGGAGATGAATGGGCATAGAGAAGGATGGACGGGGAGATGAATGGATATAGAGAAAGATAGATGGGGAAATGAATGGATATAGAGAAGGATGGACTTAGAGATGAATGGATATAGAGAAGGAGAAGGACATACGAGAAGATGAATGGATATAAAGAAAGATGGACGGGGAGATGAATGGATATAGAGAAAGATGGGCGGGGAGATGAGTGGATATAGAGAGAGATGGACGAGGAGATGACTGGATATAGAGAAAGATAGACGGGGAGATGAATGGATATAGAGAAGGATGGACAAGGAGATGACTAGATATAGAGAAAGATGGACGAGGAGATGAATGGATATAGAGAGAGATGGACAAGGAGATAACTGGATATAGAGAGAGATGGACGGGGAGATGAATGGATTTAGAGAAGGATGGACGGGGAGATGACTGGATATAGAGAAAGATGGACGGGGAGATGGCTGGATATAGAGAAGGATGACCGAGGAGATGAATTGATATAGAGAAGGATGGACGGGGCGATTAATGGATATAGAGAAAGATGGACGAGGAGATGAATGGATATAGAGAAGAATGAAAGAAGAGATGAATGGATATAGAGAAAGATGGATGAGGAGATGAATGGATATAGAGAAGGGTGAACGAGGACATGAATGGATAGATGGAAAGCTGGGCGGGGAGATGAATGGATATAGAGAAGGATGAACGAGGAGATGAATGGTTATAGAGAAAGATGGAGAAGGAGATGAATGTATATAGAGAAAGATGGGGGAGGAGATGAATGGATATAGAGAAGGATGGACGAGGAGATGAATGGATATAGAGAAGGATGGACGAGGAGATGAATGGATATAGAGAAGGATGGACGAGGAGATGAATGGATATAGAGAAGGATGGACGGGGAGATGAATGGATATAGAGAAGGATGGACGGGGAGATGAATGGATATAGAGAAGGATGAACGAGGAGATGAATGGATATAGAGAAAGATGGATGAGGAGATGAATGGACATAGAGAAGGATGGAAGAGGAGATGAATGGACATAGAGAAGGATGGAAGAGGAGATGAATGGATATAGAGAAAGGTGGACGGGAGATGAATGGATATAGAGAAAGGTGGACGGGAGATGAATGGATATAGAGAAGGATGGACAAGGAGATGAATGGATATAGAGAAGGATGGATGAGGAGATGAATGGATATAGAGAAGGGTGGATGAGGAGGTAGATGAATATAGAGAAGGATGGACGAGGAGATGAATGGATATAGAGAAGGATGGACGGGGAGATGAATGGATATAGAAAAGGATGGACGGGAACATGAATGGATATAGAGAAGGAAGGACGAGGAGATGAATGGGCATAGAGAAGTATGGACGGGGAGATGAATGGATATAGAGAAGGATAGACGGGAGATGAATGGATATAGAGAAGGAAGGATGGACGAGGAGATGAATGGATATAGAGAAGGAAGGATGGACGGGGAGATGAATGGATATAGAGAAAGATGGACGGGGAGATGAATGGATATAGAGAAGGACGGAAGAGGAGATGAATGGATATAGAGAAGGATGGACGAGGAGATGACTGGATATAGAGAAAGATGGACAGGGAGATGAATGGATATAGAGAAGGATGAATGAGGAGATGAATGGACATAGAGAAGGATGGACAGGGAGATGAGTGGATATAGAGAAGGATGGACGGAGAGATGAATGGATATAGAGAAAGATGTATGAGGAGATAAATGGATATAGAGAAGGATGGACGAGGAGATGAATGGATATAGAGAAAGATGGACGGGGAGATGAATGGATATAGAGAAGGATGGACGGGGAGATGAATGGATATAGAGATGAATGGATGAGGAGATGAATGGATATAGAGAAGGATGGACTAGGAGATGAATGGATATAGAGAAAGATGGACAGGGAGATGAATGGATATAGAGAAGGATGGACGAGGAGATGAATGGATATAGAGAAAGATGGACAAGGAGATGACTGGATATAGAGAAAGATGGACGAGGAGATGACTGGATACAGAGAAAGATGGACGGGTGATGAATGGATATAGATAAGGATGGACGAGGAGATGAATGGATATAGAGAAGGATGGACGAGGAGATGAATGGATATAGAGGAGGATGGACGGGGAGATGAATGGATATAGAGAAGGATGGACGAGGAGATGAATGGATATAGAGAAAGATGGACGGGGAGATGAATGGATATAGAGAAGGATGGACGATGAGATGAATGGATATAGAGAAGGATGGACGGGGAGATGAATGGACATAGAGAAGGATGGACGGGGAGATGATTGGATATAGAGAAGGATGGATGGGGAGATGAATGGATGTAGAGAAAGATGGACGAGGAGAAGAATGGATATAGAGAAGGATGGAAGAGGAGATGAATGGATATAGAGAAAGATGGACGAGGAGATGAATGGATATAGAGAGAGATGGACGAGGAGATGACTGGATATAGAGAAAGATGGACAGGGAGATGAATGGATATAGTGAAGGATGGACGAGGAGATGAATGGATATAGAGAAGGGTGGATGGAAGGGACGATGAATGGATATAGAGAAGGATGAACGAGGAGATCAATTGATATAGAGAAGGATGGACGGGGCGATGAATGGATATAGCAAAGATGGACGGGGAGATGAATGGATATAGAGAAGGATGGATGGGGAGATGAATGGATATAGAGAAGGATGGACGAGGAGATGACTGGATATATAGTAGGATGGACGGGGAGATGAAGGGATATAGAGAAGGATGGACTAGGAGATGAATGGGCATAGAGAAGGATGGACGGGGAGAGGAATGGATATAGAGAAGGATGAACGAGGAGATGAATGGATATAGAGAAGGATGAACAAGGAGATGAATGGATATAGAGAAAGATGGACGAGGAGATGAATGGATATAGAGAAAGATGGACGAGGAGATGAATGGGCATAGAGAAGGATGGACGGGGAGGTGAATGGATATAGAGAAGGATGGACGGGGAGATGAATGGATATAGAAAAAGATGGACGAGGAGATGAATGGATATAGAGAAGGATGGAAGAGGAGATGAATGGATATAGAGAAAGATGGACGAGGAGATGAATGGACATAGAGAGAGTTCGACGAGGAGATGACTGGATATAGAGAACGATGGACAGGGAGATGAACGGATATAGAGAAGGATGGACAAGGAGATGAATGGATATAGAGAAGGGTGGATGGAAGGGGCGATGAATGGATATAGAGAAGGATGATCGAGGAGATGAATTGATATAGAGAAGGATGGATGGGGCGATGAATGGATATAGAGAAAGATGGACGGGGAGATGAATGGATAGAGAAGGATGAACGAGGAGATGAATGGATATAGAGAAGGATGGACGAGGAGATGACTGGATATAGAGAAAGAAATCAAAGAAGGAGCAGGCAGAAGCCAAAGAAAGAGCAGGCAGTCACCAAAGAAGAAGCAGGCAGACACCAAAGATGAAGCAGGCAGACACAAAAGAAGGAGCAGTCAGACGCCAAAGAAGGAGCAGGCAGATACCAAACAAGGAGCAGGCAGACGCCAAAGAAGGATCAGGCAAAAGCAGCCAAAGAAGGAAGCCAAAGAAGGAGCAGGCAGACACCAAAGAAGAAGCAGGCAGACACCAAAGAAGGAGCAGGCAGACACCAAGGAAGGAGCAGGCAGACACCAAGGAAGGAGCAGGCAGAAGCCAAAGAAGGAGCAGGTAGACGCCAAAGAAGGAGCAGGCAGACACCAAAGAAGTAAGCCAAAGAATGAGCAGGCAGACACCAAAGAAGGAGTAGGCAGACACCAAAGAAGGAGCAGGCAGATGCCAAAGAAGGAGCAGGCAGACGCCAAAGAAGGAGCAGGCAGACACCAAAGAAGGAGCAGGCAGACACCAAAGAAGGAGCAGGCAGATACCAAAGAAGGAGCAGGCAGATGCCAAAGAAGGAGCAGGCAGACGCCAAAGAAGGAGAAGGCAGACACCAAAAAAGGAGCAGGCAGACACCAAAGAAGGAGCAGGCAGACACCAAAGAAGGACCAGAAAGACACCAAAGAAGGAGCAGGCAGACATCAAGAAGGAGCAGGCAGACACCAAAGAAGGAGCAGGCAGACACCAAAGAAGGAGCAGGCAGACACCAAAGAAGTAGCAGGCAGAGGCCAAAGAAGGAGCAGGCAGATGCCAACTAAATAGCAGGCTAATGCCAAAGAAGGAGCAGGAAGACTCCACAGAAGTAGCAGGCAGAGGCCAAAGAAGGAGCAGGCAGATGCCAAAGAAGTAGCAGGCTAATGCCAAAGAAGTATCAGGCAGACGCCAAAGAAGGGTCAGGCAGACACCAAAGAAGGAGCAGGCAGACACCAACGAAGGAGCAGGCAGAGGTCAAAGAAGGAGCAGGCAGATGCCAACTAAGTAGCAGGCTAATGCCAAAGAAGGAGCAGGCAGACACCAAAGAAGGAGCAGGCAGACACCAAAGAAGGAGCAGGAAGACACCACAGAAGTAGCAGGCAGATGCCAAAGAAGTAGCAGGCTAATGCCAAAGAAGTATCAGGCAGACGCCAAAGAAGGGTCAGGCGGACACCAAAGAAAGAGCAGGCAGACACCAAAGAAGTAGCAGGCAGACACCAAAGAAGTAGCAGGCAGAGGCCAAAGAAGGAGCAGGCAGATGCCAATGAAGTAGCAGGCAGATGCCAATGAAGGAGCAGGCAGATGCCAATGAAGGAGCAGGCAGATGCCAAAGAAGGATCAGGCAGACGCCAAAGAAGGGTCAGGCAGACGCCAAAGAAGGAGCAGGAAGACACCAAAGAAGAAGCAGGCAGACACCAAAGAAGAAGCAGGCAGACACCAAAGAAGGCTCAGGCAGACACCAAAGAAGGAGCAGGCAGACACCAAAGAAGTAGCAGGCAGAGGCCAAAGAAGGAGCAGGCAGATGCCAATGAAGTAGCAGGCAGATGGCAATGAAGGAGCAGGCAGATGCCAATGAAGTAGCAGGCAGATGCCAAAGAAGGAGCAGGCAGATGCCAATGATGTAGCAGGCAGATGCCAATGAAGGAGCAGGCAGATGCCAATGAAGTAGCAGGCAGATGCCAATGAAGGAGCAGGCAGATGCCAAAGAAGGATCAGGCAGACGCCAAAGAAGGGTCAGGCAGACGCCAAAGAAGGAGCAGTCAAACGCCAAAGAAGGAGCAGTCAAACGCCAAAGAAGGAGCAGGAAGACACCAAAGAAGAAGCAGGCAGACACCAAAGAAGAAGCAGGCAGACACCAAAGAAGGAGCAGGCAGACACCAAAGAAGGAGCAGGCAGACACCAAAGAAGGAGCAGGCAGACACCAAAGAAGGAGCAGGCAGACACCAAAGAAGGAGCAGGCAGACACCAAAGAAAGAGCAGGCAGACACCAAAGAAGGACCAGGAAGACACCAAAGATGGAAGCCAAAGAAGGAGCAGGCAGACACCAAAGAAGTAGCAGGCAGAGGCCAAAGAAGGAGCGGGCAGATACCAAAGAAGGAGCAGGCAGACACCAAATAAGGAGCAGGCAGACACCAAAGAAGGAGCAGGCAGACGCCAAAGAAGTGTCAGGCAGCAGCCAAAGAAGGAGCAGTCAGACGCCAAAGAAGGAGCAGGCAGACACCAAAGACGGAGCAGGAAGACACAAAAGAAGATGCAGGCAGACACCAAAGAGGGAGCAGGCAGACACCAAAGAAGGAGCAGGCAGACACCAAAGAAGGAACAGGCAGACACCAACGAAGGAGCAGACAGAGACCAAAGAAGGAGCAGGCAGACACCAAAGAAGGAGCAGGCAGACACCAAAGAAGGAGCAGGCAGACACCAAAGATGGAGCAGGCAGACACCAAAGATGGAGCAGGCAGACAGCAAAGAAGGAGCAGGCAGACACCAAAGAAGGAGCAGGCAGACACCAAAGAAGGAGCAGGAAGACACCAAAGAAGGAGCAGGCAGATACCAAAGAAGGATCAGGCAGACACCAAAGAAGGAGCAGGCAGATGCCAAAGAGGTAACAGGCAGGCTCCAGAGATTTAATAGACACATGGCAACAATTAACAGACTCCAAAGATTGTGCAAGCAGACTCCAAACAATGAACAGACACCACACAAGGAACAATTACACCCCAAAGAGTGAACAGACAATCTCCAAAGAATGAACAAGAAGACTCCAAAGACTGAAGGGACTGACTCCAAAGAATGAACGGACAATAATGCACTGTCAGAGGCGTAGCTTAGTCAGTGAGGTTGGGGTGATGTCAATCACAAACTTCCCAACTAAAACAGCAGTGAGACACAAGGTGAATGGGTGAGATGACTCAGGGTTGGGATGGACTGTTCTCGTGAGGAGCCGGGTCAGTACTGCACTAGGTGGGCCTCTGGGGCTGATCAGTTGGCGGACAGGGTACTCCTTTGCAACAGCGACAGAGTACTATGTCTGCCAAACTCAAGGTCCACCAGGCTGATTTCGGGTTTGACAGACTGCTAGGTTTACACCTTTGGAGTGAAATTTACTCCATTGCTGTAAAACTACCTCCGACGGCCTGATGGAACAAGAGCAATCAAAAGTAAGCCATCCGACTATCTATCCTATTTAGAGGGGATGGTCCGATGGCTTTTTTAACTGTCTGTCCCAGGACAGTAAACAAAGGTGTTGGGATCATTTTTGTGTTTTTCAAAACCAGATTCCTGCTTTCGGAGTATGTTTTAGAAAAACAAAAAACTCTGGAAACATTTGACGGTGAGCTGGCCGTCATGTATGACGGACTCATCCATCAACAAATTAGGCCCTCTGTATAGAGTGACATAGTGGGTGAAAAATGATTGGTTGAAATGCTAAGCTGAGCGATTGTCAGTTATTAGACTATTTCCATGCATCTGTTTGTCCCATCACCTTTTACGTTTTTGATTGCCAGTAGTATGGCTGGAACCCTGAGACTAGTGCAGTTTTTCAAGCCTACTACTGGCCGTTGTCTGTGAATTCCAAAATATAGTAAACTTGCATCCATTCAAGGAGTACTTCTATTTATGAACATTTACTACTTTTTGGTAAACCGTTGCAAAATTTATTCCTGATCCAAAAAATGAACAAGTTAAAATCTTTTAGTGACGTCGTACCCTGTCTGCCAAATTCAAGGTCTGCCTGTCTGGTTTTGAGTTGGGCAGACCGCAAGTTTTACGCTGATGGAGTAAAGTTCACTCCATATGTGTAAAACTTCCTCCAGCAAAGTAAGGACCTTCATAGGTAAGCCATCCGACCGTCCATCCAATTTACAGTAGACGGTCGGATGGCTTTTTTTAACTGTCAATTATCAACAGGTATATGCTGGTGGTGAGGAACAGTAAGACGAAAACAAGCATTGGCATAGCCAACAGGTCTCGCCTTTGGGACCTTATAAGTATTTAGTTATGCAGCACAATATCCTTACTGCAACAACATTAACTGTTGCATGGCTAAACACTTATAAGGTCCCAAAGGCGAGACCTATTGGCTATGCCAATGCTTGTTTTTATAATTGACCATGACAATATAGTGTCTATTCAAAGTGACAAAGTAGCGCCACCCATACCATATAATTATGGTATTATGCGAAAGGAACAAATGGATTCCATACAAACAACTAGAACCATTATATTCCTGGTCGTTACTTGCTCTGTATCGCATGGCCCACCATTTTAATTTAAAGAATGACTCTGGTCAGCTTAATTTTGCAAAACCAAGAGAGTGAGACCGGGTTTGTGTTTTATCACAACAAAGTCATTTGTAGACTAAAAGAGGAATCTATTATTTTGTTTGTTACCTCTGAGCACCGATATCGCTAACATCTTAGGTTAGTGAAACAAAGCACTGCAAAGAGATGCCAACCTGGAGCAAGGGAGGTGACAGGAGGAGCAATGCTACACAGGCACAACCAATAGTGAGCAAACATAGGCACGAGGTGTGGACACAGGTGAGAGCACAAAGTAAATACAGTGAAAGCACACAGAAGGTGGACACAAAGAGATGCAGACAAGAGGGAATACATACAGAATTGAAACGTGGGTGTAAAGGACACACACTATTTCTAAACATCAAGCACTGAGCACACAAAATCAGTTACCTAGCAGTGTCCGCAACTAGGAGCATGTCCCAGGATTCGACGGAGTTAAGCAATATTGGCGCAAAGAAAGAAATGTGGTCGAAAAGAACCCAGGATGAAAAGAGCTTTAAGGACAGAGACACGAGGGTATGAGGGAAGGTGAGCTAAAAGCAGAAAGAGGAAGGCAATGGCGGAAGTGCATCCCATGGGGGTTTGGGGGGAGGCAAAGAAGGTACAATGGAGAAGATGGAAATGGGGTGAGGGAAGGGGAAAGAAAATGGCGGGGTAATGGAAAAGGGTCAAAAAGATCGAAGGAGACAAAATGGGAGAAAGGACAGAAAGTTTGAGCAAGGTAAGTAACGAGAAATGGAGAGAAAAGCAAAGCCAAGAGAAGACGCAAAAGCAAGTCAACGAAGGTAAGAAGGGAAAGAGGCAGAAGGATAAGGGGTGATGTAGAATGACAAGGCGAGGGAGAGAGGTACTGGGTGAGTGGCGAGGATAAGGAGAGAAAGGGGCAAGGAGGGAACGGAACGGGTCATTAAAGAGGAAGACCCGTGAGGGAAGAAGGTACGAACAAGAAATAATTGAAGCAGCAGGAAGAGATGAAAGATTGAAGAAAAAAAGTGGAAGAGCAGGGTTAATACCATAGCATGCAAAGAGACATAATGCAGTAGCAGCCAGTCCTCGATGGCAACAAGCATCGAGACGCGCTCTGTGGTGGGGGAGGGGGGAGGAGCGGGAGAGCAAGTGACGCGCGGCCGCGAAAGTGACACGGCCGCGCGGCCCCGAGAAGCGCTCTGTGGTGGGGAGGGGGAGGAGCAAGTGACATCAAAGGCAGATGGCCTGGAGCATGCGATTAATGCGCGTTACTGCGCGCGTACTCGCATGCTCTAGGCCAGCCAAAAGTTGTGGTCGCATTTCTGCAAGCCCACTACAAAATGTCTCGCCCAGAGCCAGCGCTGAAGCGCTGGCTTTCAGGGCGAGACCTAAAAAGAAAAAAGGATCACAGCATCATGGGATAAAATGCCATTAGTTTTTTATCCTTCAAAAAGAAACTCCTGCTATAGAAGTTTGTCATAGAGCAATAAAGGAATTTGGAAAAGTTTGACATCCAGCTGTCCGTCATGTTTGACAGAGCCACCCTTTGAACTTTTCCTACACTAAGAGGAACCTCCTTTATGGAAGCTCCTGTCAATGTATAGATGTGTCCATGGGGCTGGCAGATATCTCTAAATCTGGCAAGCGGAGAAAAGGCAGGGTTGCTGATGTAAAGTTCTCTGCCATCCTGTTTGCCTTTACTTCATCCACCAAGACCTTCTGTTTAGAGTGGCACAGTGGACGAAAAACAACAGTTATTTCTTTCGATTCCAGTTTACCTCAAATGTTAAGGCTTTGTCTTTCATTCTTGGCACATGAGGTTAGAGTTATGGTGACAGACAGAAGCCACATGAAGCCTCGGCTTGTTTTTGGCTCGAGGATACAAGAGGACGTCAAGCTGGGCCGGAGTCAGACATCTAGCTCGAGCGTGGCTCGAGCTTTTAGAGGCTCGCCCACCCTTATCAAATAATCGAAGCTAAGGAGACAAAAACACAAAAAGGATATGATTTGACCCTCATCAAACAATCGGTAAAGCAGGAGTAGCAACACGGCAGTGGAGGACTACTGTTTCAAGGTCCGTAGCCTTCTCACTATGCCACATTTTAGGGAGTGGCCTATGAAATTGGGTGTTCTCTCCCTATGGGTAAAATCGAATGGTGATTGGGAGACAGTCCTGTTTCTTTATCACATACAAGCTACCAGTGTTTATTTTAGATAAGTTCTTCTGAACTGTATTGAAAGAAAGGAGCACAGAACTATAGGGCTCATTATGATGACGGGCGGACATCAGTCCGCCCGCCATCATAATGGTGATGGTACTGGCCGCCAGACGTGCGGCGGTCCCACCAGCCCAATTAGGATGCGCCCACCACACTGGCGGGCGCATCCTGGCCTTTTCACATTGCGGACGGTGCTGCTGGCTGCAGCACTGTCCGCAATGTGAAAATACCACGTTGTGCATTTCCATGCACAATGTGGCAGGCACCACGCAGTGCCTGCCACCTTGTGCATGGAAATGTAGGGGGGTATCATGGGTACTCCCCCAGTGCACCCCCCCTACAGATGGGGCCCGCAACGGGCCCCCAAAGCCAGTCTCTGCCTGTCTTTTTGCGGCGGGATTTCCGCCGCAAAAAGACAGGCGGAAGGGCTCATCATAATCACTACAGCGGTGCCTGCACGGCACCACCACAATGAGGCCCTGGTTTCGGGTCCCGCAAGGCGGGCGGAAAAGGACCGCCTTTCGGGACCATGGCGGACGGACATTCCGTCCGCCGCGGAACCAATGTGATTCCAACGCCATCCTAATTTGGTGGTGGGTGAATCACATTATGATGGCGGGAGGATCGCCACCGCCGCCCCGGCGGTGGCGATCCTCCCGCCATCATAATGAGCGCCTATGTTCAAAAAAAGATTGACGAAGAGCATACAAATTGTCACAAGCGAAAGCTGCGATTTGTTAAAACAATGCCTTCTGGCTTCATGCTTTTCCGTTTGCTCACTACACAGCACTTGGGGTGTGAGTGGTTCTTATGGTGAGGCTCAGGGACTACTCAGAGCAAAGAAATGCTACTGTGTTGTGAAACTAGCACAGTCATTAAATACAGAGTTCACAACCACAACTTTTGGCAAAATGGTAAAGCCAGGATTAAATGCCACGTCTGCTAGTGCATGGGTAAAACTTTCCCACCCTACCACGTCTAGTGGTGGAGGATTAATGTTTGCGCCTGCCGACCTCAGGGAATTGTATCCCTTGTTGGGAGTCTTTGTACTGGATTTTTTATAGCACTCACTACCTTAACTGAGCATGTTTCTAAGCACTTCCAATGTTTTGAGGTATGAGGTGAAAGACATAAGGAGATTGTGAGGCCTAACATTATATTTCATTCTAATTCGATAATCAGGTTTCTTTCTTCGTACACCCGAGTCAATCAATCAATCAAAATAACTTTATTCGGTTTTCACGTGTAAAACCATAAAAGTTTCCAATATTTAAAAACAATGCATGATAAAAAATTCATAAAATGGTTACACAGTTCATCACACGGTAAACCAGACCCCATAGGGATCTCATACAACTCATTAGCAAAATACAAAAAAAATACTGGGTCCCTTAGACATACGAGTTAAAATAAACCGATGGATAGATGACTCTCGGGATCCTACATAATAATCCTGTCTTATCCGAGGGACTAGAGTAAAAGCAGATCCCACAAATACGACCGTTTAATCAAGGTAGGCTCTAAGCTTCACTGCAGATTTAAGAACATTAAGGACAAATAAAATAGAATCTTCATGCAACAGCTGCAAGTAAATAAGAGCTGGGCCAGTCCGGGGGATCACATAAAACTTACAGAATAATAAAAAATGAAGCAAGTCCTGTGGAGACTCACCGTCACAGCCACAGGATGCTAAAATCTGTCCTCTACTACTCCCCCTTGGTAAAGCCAGCAGGAGGTGGCAAAAACCAGGCGAAACCTGGTCAACAAAAAACGTTCATAGGTACTAAAGATCCCAGGAGACATGGCTCAGTAAATAATGTAGTTTTCAGTATTAAAATTTTTCGAACACTAGGTTTCCTCAATTCCAGCTCTTCCCTCTCTAGTTTCATTACACTGCAAAAGGACTCCCTTACCCACCCCAAATCCTTTTTAGATACCGATTCTGGGTTAGTGTATAATTCTGCTCTTCCTAGTCTTTCAAAGCTACTCTTTATGTATCTAAGCCATGGTATGTGATGGGCATAGTCAAGGGTCATACACTCTTTCAATATCAATTGAGTCAGCGACAATCCTTCATTCCGCCAAATTTTTAACCAAAATGTTAATGGACGGAGAGCTAATGTGTCACACAAATACGGGAGCTCCAGTTCTTCATGTACCACCATGTTAGCTGTTCCACGGGGTACACCTAATAGATGCTTCAAGAACGTATTCTCAGCCACTTGACCATCATGTGACCAAATAAGTGTGTTAAACTATACTATCAGGTTGACCCCCTTCTGCTTATAAGGTTGTAAAAATATTGTGAATATGTCCAAAAATTAACTGGGGCCTTGAATAGTCCACTGTTTGGTCTCTGCCAAGTGTAAGGTTGTATACATTGTTGAATAATTCCAATCTGTTCTGGGCGGTTTTGCACGGTCCTGTTTCACTTATGCTTTGTCTATTATTATTATTGTTTTCTTTTTTGTTATTGAAAGTATTCACCATTTGTATAGAAACATTGAACTTATTATTTATTTGTTTGGTTTGTACAATTGTTTGTCCATGTCTAGGTCTTGTTCAATGACACAACTTGAATATTTTATGTGTATTATTTTCTGTAAGTTCACTTTGTGGTCTGTCAACGAATTTCTTTACATGTTTTTCTTGTGAAAACCAATAGAATCAATTTACCATTGGTATTTAAAAAAAATAAATGCTTATAAATGAAAGAAATTAACTAATAAACATGTGTTTTTTGGTCACACAGAGGGGCAGATTTACAAGCCCCTTACGCCACTTTTGCGCCGCCGTTGCGTCACTTTTGTGACGCAGCGGCGGCGCAAATCATGCGCCATGCTGCGGGGGAGTTACAACGTGACGCATCTAGGGAGATGCGTCACGTTGTAAAGCTCTGCGCCACATGAAACCTGCGTCAGGTTTCATGTGGGCGTGCCGGCGCAGGGGGCGTTCCTGCACAAGGAAGCCCCGTAAAGTGACGCAGTGAAATCTACAAGATTTCACGGAGTCACTTTACGTCCTGCTGCGTCAAATCCTTACGCCTGCTTCAAGCAGGCGTAAGAAGTGACGCAGCATGTGAGGTATAGGGCACCCCTGAGCAGTACTGGAGTTACGTCGCACTTGCGACACGACTCCAGTACTGCGCCACCCTTCCGCCGACAGATGCGTCACGCATCTGTTTATCCTTGCGCCATGATGCGCCGCATTGTAAATGCGGCGCATCTGTGGTGGCGCAAGGGTACACTTGCGTCACGCATCTTCCCTGGCGCATCCCTGCTGATTTGCAGGGATGCGCCAGGGAACGTAAATCTGCCCCTAAGTGTTATGTGTGCCCTAATGAAATATTAATCAAACCAGCATCAGTACTGGCATGTGTGTTGGTGTGCGCCATGATGAAATATTAATCAGACCAGCGTCAGTACTGGCATGTGTGTTGGTGTGCGCCATGATGAGATATTAATCAGACCAGCGTCAGTACTGGCATGTGTGTTGGTGTGCGCCATGATGAAATATTAATCAGACCAGCGTCAGTACTGGCATGTGTGTTGGTTTGCGCCATGATGAAATATTAATCAGACCAGCGTCAGTACTGGCATGTGTGTCGATGTGTGCCCTGATGAGATATTAATCAGACCAGCGTCAGTACTGGCATGTGTGTCGGTGTGTGCCCTGATGAGATATTAATCAAACCAGCGTCAGTACTGGCATGCGTGTCGATGTGTGCCCTGATGAGATATTAATCAAACCAGCGTCAGTACTGGCATGCGTGTCGATGTGTGCCCTGATGAAATATTAATCAAACCAGCGTCAGTACTGGCATGCGTGTCGATGTGTGCCCTGATGAAATATTAATCAAACCAGCGTCAGTACTGGCATGCGTGTCGATGTGTGCCCTGATGAGATATTAATCAAACCAGCGTCAGCACTGGCATGCGTGTCGGTGTGCGCCCTGATGAGATATTAATCAAACCAGCGTCAGTACTGGCATGTGTGTCGGTGTGTGCCCTGATGAGATATTAATCAAACCAGCGTCAGTACTGGCATGTGTGTCGGTGTGCGCCCTGATGAGATATTAATCAAACCAGCATCAGTACTGGCATGTGTGTCGATGTGTGCCCTGATGAGATATTAATCAAACCAGCATCAGTACTGGCATGTGTGTCGGTGTGCGCCCTGATGAGATATTAATCAAACCAGCATCAGTACTGGCATGTGTGTCGGTGTGTGCCCTGATGAGATATTAATCAAACCAGCGTCAGTACTGGCATGTGTGTCGGTGTGCGCCCTGACGAGATATTAATCAAACCAGCATCAGTACTGGCATGTGTGTCGGTGTGCGCCCTGATGAGATATTAATCAAACCAGCGTCAGTACTGGCATGTGTGTCGGTGTGTGCCCTGATGAGATATTAATCAAACCAGCGTCAGTACTGGCATGTGTGTTGATGTGCGCCCTGATGAGCTATTAATCAAACCAGCGTCAGTACTGGCATGTGTGTCGGTGTGTGCCCTGATGAGATATTAATCAAACCAGCGTCAGTACTGGCATGTGTGTCGGTGTGTGCCCTGATGAGATATTAATCAAACCAGCATCAGTACTGGCATGTGTGTTGATGTGTGCCCTGATGAGATATTAATCAAACCAGCATCAGTACTGGCATGTGTGTTGATGTGTGCCATGATGAAATATTAATCAGACCAGCATCATTACTGGCATGTGTGTCGGTGTGTGTGTGTATCGATTGGCCTAGCCTTACTGATTAAGGGCCAGAACCCTCTCTAGTTGTACAAGTTAAAAACCATGTCAGGGATACCAGCCTCCCGGGAAAAGGAACAGTTTAGCTCAGGGGGGCACTCAAACATGGCTTCAAAATGGAGCACCCACTTCTCCTCAGTAATATGGGCACCCACTGCACTTCCTTCCTCGTGATTTAAAAAGGGACTATTAATTATGCTCCAAAATCTGGAACTGCCCCTCAACGTGCTAGCCTCAATTAACTCCCTCCAAGCTTCCTCCTTTAAAGCGGACTTACGTCTTGCCAATTCCGCTTTATACTCTCTTTGGCAAGATCTCACTAATATAGGATCTCTTGGGCTCCTATTTAAGGCTTCCCGCAGCTTCCTTGCTGCCCGGGAACAGAGGGAATCAGACCATATGGGGGACTGAGTAACAGGTCGCCGAGCCGGTGCGCTTAAGAAATCACTTATTTTATCTGAAATAATTTTGAAAGCACTAATTACCTCCCCTGGCACCGTGGTCGGTGTAGTACACACGGCTAGCTCGTTAGCACACGAGACCGATATTAACTCATAGAATGCGTCTGGGGATATCTGGGTCCATTTTAGCCGCCTCCCACTATCTCTTGGTCTCACCACCCCGCTCTGCCCAGCCCCCCCTCTATGCAACAATAAAGGCCCACCAAGATGAACACACAGAGGATTATGGTCACTGTGTACACTCGCTTGTATAGCGAATCCTGTGAATAATTCTAGTAGAGGTGATGATACCAGAATAAAATCTATAAATGAACCTTCACCCCTACCTTTAAAAGATGGAATAACGGCCTTGCTACAAGGGTCAGATAAACACACGAGGGACGATAAATCGAATTCGTGTAGGAGGCCATTCAATATTTCCCCTTTTAGGGAATGATCAAAATGGATTCCTCTCACACGTGGACATCCCAGATCAGCCAGTCTAGATACCCTGGGATCACCGCATGTGTGAATATTAAAATCCCGGCAATCATAACATTTTGGAAAGCGACATTAAGATGTTGCCTAACAAACGAGCCCAACAAGGAAATATTACACAAACCCTTGGTACAAGATGTTGAGTTATAAAAATGTATGAGACCCATTTTATAGGACCCCCTACAGAGTACCAGGGACTATATACACGGGCTCTCTGTAGGCAAGACCAGCAACTTGCATTCAACTGCCAAGGAAATATAAATTGCAAGGCTACCTCTTGGTCTTCTACATATGAAGGGGTGGCCAGAACAGAAAACGACCTATAGCCCTCCAATGGTAAACTACTTTCAGTCAGCCACGTTTTCTGCAAGCAAATCACACTGAATTGTTTTATAAATGCAATCCACACAGGGTCAGAAAATGTATTCGTTAGACCAGCAATGTTCCAGGATATAAAGTTTCTGTCGGTTTCACCCCTAGTCCCATTACTTGGCCGTGAACTTTCCCGCTGGTTAGTAGATGTCACTAGATTCGTAGAAGCAGGCCCACTAAGTCAATCACAAGCATCCAAGGCAGCCAAGGGTGCAAAACGGTTTATTAGCTCCAAAACGGGAGGAAGTGGCTCCTGCCGGCCATGTACTGTCCAATTCCAGTAATTTGGATTAGGAGCCAGATTCGGATTCGAGTTCCTGAGAGATGGATACAATGGCATAGGCCTGTTGATAGGGGCCCTGAAAGTATTAGACACACAATTCCGCCCCAATGGTTCAGGTTTGTAAAAGAAACCAAGAGGTAGAGCCATGATGGATGACTTAGGACCAAAAGAGGTATTATTCAAATTTGTGATCAAAATCCTTTCTACGATGTGAGAGTGATTAAAGTTGATAATAACACAATCACCCTTGCAGGACTTATGGGAACTGCCGACCCAGTTGACCCTTCGCACCATGTTGATATTTTGCTCTACCCTCATTCCTAAAGCTGTATTACAGGATAGCCAATATAATACTTTGTTCTTCAATTGAGAGTAATCCTCCTTGGCGCCCTGAGGGAGAGTTGGCACGTTCCCCAATATCACAACATATGGGGTTTGATTCTGCTGGCAGATGGATAACAGGCAAATTCTGCATAGAGTTCTACATAGAGCCCTCCCCTCCCCCCTGAGATTGCTCCCCAGGTGCATTACTCTCCAGAGTAGATTGATCCCGTATAGCCGATCTTTCCATAAGGCCAGAGATTATGCCCGGTTTTGATACAGTGTGGATCACAGAGGGGTACGAAACCAGACGCGAATGTGCATGACCCTCGTGTTCGTATCCGGTGCTGAGGGAGCCATTAGTGACCTTGATTCCAAGTTAGCTGCTCCTAGCGGCACACAACATTTGAGATCAGAAATACTTTTTTCAATCGCAGTCAAACATTGGATTACTGAGCCCAGTTTAGAGGTTGCGGAGACACATGGAATTCATGCCACAATTCTAACTCTACCACGTAGCAGAGTTAGCTATTGCACCCACAACCCTTTGATAATTCAACTTTATCTTTACATGCTAAAAATCATATAACAAATTCACAAAAGTGAACTTTGAAAAAAAACAGGCAATGAGAGAGGTGATGATTTTGGGGTCACCCCTAACCTAGGGGGAGGGCAAGCAGATGCCTTGAACACAAAGAGCACATCATGCTGAACGATTCGGTGGTGGTCCCATCCTCCTAGGACCACCCCAAGCAAAGTTATGAAAATACAATGCCAACCAAAGGCCCAGCAAAGCATTATGGGGCGAGATTCTAGAGTGCAGCATGATGTGCTCGTTGTGTTGAAGGCATCTGCTTGGTTCTCTCCCTAGGTTAGGGAGGACACCAAAATCATCACCTCTCTCACTGCTTGCTGTATTTTCATTTTCACTTTTGTGAGATGACTATATGCATTTTTGCATGTAAAGATAGAGTTATTTCTTAATTTATCAAGGGTATGTGAGGTTTCTGTTTTATTAATTGGGATGAGACGGTGAGTTCATGGAGTTTTTCTTCAATTCCTGTTACTCCGCCAACTACGCCCACCCTTAATCGTGACCCTCATGGAATTCTGAAAGGATTCTTATATGCACATCAGATCTACCTCTGTCAGTCTTTGCTGACTGGGGTCTTCTGAGATGACTAATCAGCTCTTGGTTTTTTAGCCTTTCCCCCAGGCAGTTGGTCCTTTCTTTTCGTGCCCGCTCCTTAATTGACTGACTCCACACCTCCCGGTCTTCCTCGCATCGCTAGTCCAGCAGCTAATGGTTTAATCGAATGACTAATGGACGTAGCCCCCTCTTGCCAGCTTGAATGTATGGTGTCCCCCCTGGAATTATTAACCACAATAGTCGATGTAAGGGGTAACTGCTGGCCATTTGAACAACTGTTCAATCTGACGGGTTCTTGCACCCTGGAGTTATTAGGAGATTCATCGACATTATCCACAGTCCTTTGTATACATGTGGGCAAGGGAAGATGGGCATTTACAGGAGATCTAGAGAGACGCTGGTTCACTAGCTCAATCTCCTTATCGAGCACTGATGCAGCACGCTGCAGGAACAAATCCATGGTCACCACTGAACCTAAGGAGCCAGCCGTGGCCCCCTCAGGAACTGTAGACGCCTTACGTTTCCCCATGTAGTACCCAAGTCGATGAATCAATTAACGGGTCTTCAACAGAAAAACAGCAAGGGTCAAGGGTCAAAGCCAAATCTGCCAATACATAAACAGAATGTAAGTCACACGTTCCTTAGTACTCCGGCTACCGAATCCCTTGGGTTGCTAGTATGCCAATTCTACTGCCAGCGGGCTATTCACAGGAGTATATGAAGATAACAAGCATTGGCATAGCCAATAGGTCTCGCCTTTGGGACCTTATAAGTATTTAGTTATGCAGCACAATATCCTTGGTGCAACAACATCAACTGTTGCATGGGTAAACACTTATAAGGGCCCAAAGGCGAGACCTATTGGCTATGCCAATGCTGGTTAGCTTATGCTGATGATCTGTTTATTTGGCGACCACTCAGATAGGCCTACAATGGCAACTGGATAGAATGCAATCACACAATGAGGAGAATAACCTTTTCATTAATATTAATAAAACTAAGATAACGTACATTGGTCGAAAGAGATCCAAAATTATCTGGAAAATAGATAAAATTAAGCTAGAAGAGGTCCAGGAATACACATATCTGGGGATACACTAAAGAAAAATCTAAATTAGAAAAGCAATGTCAATAAATTAAGAAGTAGAACTCCTAGTACTATGGAAGCACTGAAAATGTTTTCTACAGTATATTGGGATGGGGTGGGGGGGTAAAGCGATAGGTCCTTTGTTGGGTATCATAAAAGCAATGATTATTCCTGTTCTTTTATACAGTTCATTAACTTCACCTTGTACAATCATCCAAAATGTAGGTTCAATCGTATCCAACTGTATCTGAAAAAGTCAACATTTAAGACAGTCTACCCATTTGTACTGTTTAAGTAAGGCTTTACCCCTCTGCCTGACATTAACCGAATCATTTATTTTATAGATTCAAAGGAGGCAGGAATAACCCCTTAAGACCACTCATTAACAAAGCTTTAACTGCCCTCGGGGGAGGGTGGAGTAACTTTTTCAGAAAGTTCAGTTGCAAAGTTGCTGGTAGTTTATAATCTCCCTCCCATAGTGGCATTAGCAGGCATGTCTAGAACGGTTCGGAAGCTAGTGGTGAAAAAAGGAGCAAAGGTTTCAAGCCTGCTCAGGGATACCGAGGCTGCAGCATAAGATGTAACCCATCAAAACGTTTACTCCCTTAAGGCAATATTATCTCGATCTTAATATGCGCCTCAAGATAAGCTTGCATTCTAGGCTTTTTTTTTTTATCTTCCTAAGAATTTCAATGGTGTCTGGATCTCAAAGGGTCAAACTTCTAGCATAAATGTACTAGAAAACCACGGCAACTGCAAACGTTAAAACTCACAATGGACACAAGGCCATCAATATATGAAAAATTGAACTTATTTATCCATGTAACAAATTATACAATACATTATCAGAATCTAAATGCCATATTTCTAGGATTTAATGACAGTATGATATCTATAATTTAGTTTTAAAAAATCCTACATTGCAGTACACATACCATATTCACAGCCCTACTGCATGCTGGGAAAAATACCTAAAGCCTATTGTTAACACAGAGGGCATAAGATCAACGTCAGTGGCGCTATTATTTTGCTTCAATGACCATACACTAAAATCCAACATGTTGCAGCTGACTGTGCTCGCACTCTTCACTGTCCAGTGACTTGGCTGGGCATCTTCACTGCAAGGAGTTAGGCAGGCCCACTGGCCAGCCTAGATTGAAACTCGGCTCTGTTGCTAATAAAACGAACGAGTCTTTAATCGCCAACCTGCACCGTTGACGTCTTTATTAATTAGTTTAACTGTAATCGCCATCTCCTTCGAACAGTCTTTCATTCTTCCTTTAGGATATTTATACACACTTTCTGTATCCCTGGAAATTTTGACCAAGGCAGTCGGGTATGATCCGAAATTTCAGAATTCTGCAGACAATTGCCCAATATCCAAAACCTACGCCGCACCATGAAATCTGGGGGGAGCGAAGAAATTAGAATTTTCGCATTTTCGAACTGAACTCTCCTACTTATCGCCATATGCACGCTGGGCAAGAAGTGCCAGGCATTTTACAGCCGCAGGATCCTTCCTGGACTGTGCTGTGGGCATGGCCAGGCCGTGCAGCTAGTTCCATCACTGTATCCGATTGGAACACCGGCACTTCTTTACCTAGTGAGGCGTGGGGGTACCAATGATAAATAACGGTTAAGTGGTCCTCCTTCAAAAAGGGATTAACAGAATAAGCACGAAGGGGGACAATGGCTAAGAATCAGGGGATTAGCAATAATTCGTGCAGCAGGTGCAGTGGCACCGCGAAGTGTAAAGGGGACTGTTGCAACCCAATTATGGCTATTTTTTTTTTAACCACATAACAGTGGGGAAGGTGGGCACATTTTCATTTTTGGCATTCGGATTCATGGACACGCTTGCTATGCTACCGTTAAGATTATTGATTTTAAATGGAGACATAGAAAATAGTTTGGATCTATCGATTGTACAATCCGTACTTAGCAAACAGCTGGAGAGCGTACAGGTGAACAGGAGGGTACAAAAGCCACTATAAATGCCCATCTGTCATAAGGCAGCAGGAAGACTCGGAACAAAACGCATGCTGCTGAAAAATGAGGTGTGCCGGGGATGTTTGCATCCCAGCATGGTAGACACAGCCATCCATGTAGGTCTTTAATTGTGAGAACCAAAAATTGGGCAATAGTAAAATGTTATTTACAGTGCTTCAGGAGTTTAGAATATAAAAACACAAGATCCAATTATTAGAATGTTCGGAAAATTAACGCCCGTTTTGCAGCTCACTAAATGTAAACACCCACGATTGTGGTGCACCGAGCCAACACCGGATGGACACATTAGACAAGTAACGGGCGAGGCAGTTGAACCCAAAGAGGCCAACCGAAAGCTTCCCTCTAGGTGTATACACCGCAAGAGCTCATTGTTGTATGCAAGACCTATAAACGAATTAAAACGAACTAACATCCTTCAACAAAAAGGTATCGACCACAATTCGAGCCTGCTTTTTGGAAGGCTTTCTTTTTTACCGCCAGGAAAAGAGCGCGTGCCTTTCGAACACCAAAACAATTCATAGCATTTCGATTTCGTTACCTTAAGCACCAGGTAATGAGAGACAGCTGTCCAGAACACAATAGCGTGTTTCAGGCTTCCCAGTACCACTTAACTGCTTTGCTAGGCCACAGATAGAACGATTCTATTACATTTTAAAACAAGCAATGGCCGCGCGGACGTGAAACTGACACGGCCGCGCGGCCGCAAAAGTGAAAGTAATCGCGAGGGAAGCCAGATGGCGAGAGAAGCCATATGGCGCCTGATCGCGCGTGCACGCTCGCGTCAACGCAAGCTGGTCGCCAGCAAAAGCCACTGCTGTTTGCACTTTCAAAACCCGCTTACTAAAACTCTCGCCAGAGCAGCGCATGCGCTGGCTCAGGCGAGACCTAAAAATAAGGGGAGTTGTCTCCCTACCTGGTTCTCTGCTGCTGCCACTAGAACTGGAGCTGGTGTAAGAGCTGGGAGATGGTCGATCTTGCTGTGGCTGAGTACTGAAGTCAGAGGAAGGTAAAAAGGTGAGACCAAGAGGGTAGGCCCAGCCCAGCCTCCTCCGGTCTCAGACGGGCGCAGATGGGCCCGCCCTTGGTCCGGTTCCATGCTGCGGGAGGCTTCTCCTACTTTTAAGCGCCTCCTGGCGCTTCTAGATGATGGGGCGGCTCGGTGGCGGCTCCTGCCGCGTTGGAGTATGGGGTTTGGAGTCCCCCTGCTGCTCGCGGTAATGAGGCTGCTGGCGTTTGGAAAAAGAATTATGGGCTACCGCGCTGCGGGAGGCCTCTCCCGCTTTTAAGCACCTCCTGTCGCTTCTAGATGATGTGGGCGGCTCGTTGGCGGCTCCTGCTGCTTTGGAGTATGGGGTTTAGAGTCCCCCTACTGCTTGCGGTAATGAGGCTGCTGGTGTTTGGAAAACGAATGATGGGCCTCCCCCCCCCCGAGTCACCAAATTACCTCGGGCTGCCAGGGTTGGGGAGAGTCTGAAACCCACTGATTGACAGGGTAAGGTCCAATCAGGCCCTGCACAGTCAATCACACTGTGGGTGTGTGATGCAGCAAGATCTCACGACACAAAGTCTATCCTGGCGATGGCATGATGATTGCTCCTGTCTGTAACCAGGCCGAGGCGAAAAAGACGGTGTCCAGTGACCACAACACCGCCACAGCAGATGCGTTCAAATCTCAGCCATCACGTTGGGAATGCATTTCTGCCAACTCACACGGTGCCATACAGGGTGACACACAGGATATCGGCTCCCATCACACGGTCACCCGTTGAGGAGCCGATATCACACTGTGGCAGGGAAAACGAGCTGCAACCCACTGTAAATAGTTGTTTTCCAGCTCGTTTTCGAGTGGCTTTGAAATGCCGATGTCCTTGAAGGGGTATGAAATCACCCCAGTACATTGACACCAGCCTCAGCAAGTCTTTTTTGGGGGGTTCAAAGTGCCTCCTAGGTACTTCTCGACACGAGGCCCCGCCCCTTCAAGGCCCCGCCCCCTCTGTAAACTGTACTACAAGTTGGCAGCGATGGGAATGTTGTGGGAAATGTGACCTGGCGGTATATATGACCTTGTGCATTGAAACTGCAAGTATGAGGGATGCGCTCCTTAAAAGCGACGCGCAGCAGGTAGTTTTGGCGCACACCTGCAGTTAGCGCCGGGACGGGCCCTGGCAGTGTCTTCACCTCTGCACCTGGAGCGGTGGTGCACTCACCGGAGCACAGCATCATACAGGCTGTGGCTGCTCTCGTCATATCCGGTGTCTGCAGACGCTGTCATGCCTGCGGATGTGGCAATGGGGTGACAGACCTCTGTTATTACACCGATGCTGCCGCATACAGGGCAGAGTTGCATGAAACAGGGGAGTCTTGTGTCACTGGGCAGGGTGGGGTGGGTGAGCCCGGGACAGAACTAAACAAGCATTGGCATAGCCAATAGGTCTCGCCTTTTTGACCTTGCCAGACATTCGATTCCTTTATGATTTAAGCGACTGAGGGTTAATGCCTTATAAATACAATTAAATGTAATAAAATTAAAACATTCTTAATGTCCTCTTTAGTTCCACAAGGGGATCTGTGCTATCTTCTACTTGGATTTCTTATTTTATTTAGCGGATTGATGGGCCCAAACGAAGGAAAAGCGGTACGAGGAAATGTCAGAAAAAAAGACCCTCGCCCCCTCCCACTGCGTCTCTTTTTCCATTCAATTTGGGAAAATGTGAATGTCTTTATCCTTCTCGCTTAAAACGTTAAAAAAGATTGGAGGACCGTGGTCACCGACGTAAAAAAAAAAATACGTGCACAGTGAAGTATCTATATGTGCAACACCTGTAACGTTTGTAAAAGTAAAATTCCCAGGGCTGATGGAGTCCACATGCTCGAGGTTGAGTTCATTAACCAACAGTTCCTACAGAAGATTCGATAATTCTTCATATCACAACTTTGGACGAGAGGTTTCAATTGCACTTTTATACAGTAAACAATGCAGAGGTATCATGGAAAATTAAAAGATGGGTTATAAAAGTTACAATGAAATCGCCAAATAAGGAGAGGGAACCAAGGACACTAAACCAATAACCAAGCTGCTTGAAAACTCTTCGTGGTTCCAGACAACTTTTTAAAAATCCACATGGCCCTTTATAGATTTGAGCTACATGTGTTACTAATCTGCTTTTCCTGTGTGGGACATGAGCCAACAACATAATACACTCATTCATACTTTCTATCGATGCAGTGCCCACAAGTGCGCTAGATCCACGTGTAAACAGCTCATCCATCCAGTCCAGAGATTTGCTTCCTTTTTGCATTCAGAAACTTGTCGCTCTGCTATTAAAATGATAAATGGGACTGCAAGTTGTAGTAAACTACTACTCTGCTATTCCCCACTGTACTGCTCTATTGGAATGTATCATGACATCATAGAATGTCTGAGTGCCTCTCTGTGTTTAGAGTGTCAGTTGGTCTACCCAGGCTGAGCAGCTAGGAGCTTGCTCCTGGTGGGGCTGCATCTGTACCTCCTATCTTCTCCTATTCACTTATCCTGGAACCAAGCTACAATAAAGGATTACTCTACTTATACAGCTGGAATGTGTATCTTCCTTTACCACACAAGTCCCATAATACAAAGCAAAGCCCTGGACTGAATGAGTTAATCCCACATGTAGCTGAGAAACTTCAGAACTATGAGAATCGTCGGCAAGTGCGACTAAAGTACACTCCTGCTCTCGTGAATCTTTACGACACAGAACATCGCTAAAAAGATTTTGCATTGCAGCAGTTCAGTGGATTAAGGAACCTAGTCAGCCTTTTCGAATGCAGTTTGGAAAACGGGACAGTGCAAGGCACACTAAAACAGACAAAACCAGGTTCAATATAGTGGGCCATTATAAAATGCAAGGCCGGAAGAATGCCGAGCGAGGTGGTTAAATGTTTGTGTCTGCAGGGGGAAATCATTTGTCAAACCACAGGAGGCCGCCCAGCCCCGCCCCGATATCTGAAAAACAAAAGGAATGTGTTGGTGAAAAGAGGTGTCTGAAAGTGCTCTGGAGTACGAGCCTGGCCTCCCAGGACCACATACATCACAGCAATCAGTGAGCAGTTAACACATACATGGAGCCCATTCAGTAAGCAGCTACGACTAAAGTGAAGAATAGTTCACACAAAAACAATCATAAAACCTTGGCCACAACAGCCCAAAATAATGCTCATTTTAACTCACGACAGAAAATGTGCACATTTAATCGAACGTATAGATCGTATTTGCAACTCTTTCAGACACTGCATTTGGAGATATCATTTTATAGAATCGTATGCAGGAGAACGCATTCCTGTTTCCACTTGATATGGACGTTACATTTTTTGAAAGCCGGTGGGTTAAAAAAAAAACAAGCAGCCGAAGCTGGAAATCAATTAGTAACAGGATACTAGTTTAAGCAAGGCAGGCAATAAATCGCTTTAGCAGATAACAAGCAAAAGCACGTGACCAAGGAGGAATGCATCTGCCAGCCTGCTCGCTCCCGAGACCCCTAGGCCATGGGAGTGAACATTTTAAGAAGAGGTGGGACATGCACCCGCCTTTGGCCAATTGCGTGCTTTCATTTCTTGAAAGCCACCCAAAGGCCAATTGATGTGACAACCACATGCACGAGCTTTCTGAAAGCTTTCTGCATGTCTGGAGTGATTACAAGAGGCCCTCTCCTAGAGCAGCGCATTCGCGCTGCGCTCTAGGCGAGACCTAAAAAGGGGGTGGTCCTTAGCCTGAGAAGACAAGGAGAGACAGAGAGGAGAGGGAAAGGCAGGAAAAGCGAGAGAAAGAGGCGGCAGGATAGAGGAGGTTGACTCAGGATGGTAAGAGATAGTGGAGGAACAGAGGCAACAATGACATTAGAAAGAGGAAGGGGAAGGTGGCACATGACTAGAGAGGCCTGGGAGAGGAAAGAGTCAAGCAGGAGGAGTGAGTGGAAGAGAGGTGAGAAGGGACAGGGTCACAGAATGTATGTGGCCCACTGAGGAAATCTGAACCCCAAGAAACGCCTGCATGCTAGGTCCGCTGTAATGATGAAGGACCGCCAGGTAACTCGTAGAAATCCTTTATTTGAACAACCTGGTAGGACGCAGGTAATACATGTACACACAAGTCTGTTCCCAGCTCCAACTCCCACGACATTCCAAGCCTTCACGTTAAGTACATGGGACATACCTAACATTCTACAATAGCATTCTGCATGACACGCCACCCCATCACTGCACATCCCTTCCCTTTGATAAAACAAAACAATTAAAAATTAACAAATGATAATAACATTCAGCAACTAAAATATTGATACATTTACATACGGCAATCGTATCTAAATTCTTAGGTTTCTTGATGCTTCTACCAAAAGTGCTTGTTCTAACTCCGCCCTTCTCTTCGTTCATTAATGCACCATTTCCAACACCCACAGGTGTCATTATCTGACTCCCTGACTCTCATCCTCTCTCAAATTAACATTTCTGTTTTCACACTCATTCTAACGTCCTTCCTCAGTAATGCTCTCTTCTCGTGCCTCTTCCGGTACGGTACACAGCCACCAGAATTTGTCTAGCCAATCATTTTCAACCCTGTTCTTCATGCTGTCCACTCTGCCAATGTCATGTCTTGCCGATGCTAAACGACTCACGACAAATACTGCCATCATAAGGCTCCACAGTACTGTTCGTTACTTTCACAATTTGTTTAGGAGCACTGAATATGCTTCTCCCTTTAGCAACCTTCCAAACTGATTTAACTCACACCCATTGGCCCACCGTCACATTCACCTCATGTACTCCATGTTTGGAATCAAAATATGACTTAATCGTCTCCTGAGATTCTAGAATGCATTTTCTCAATTCCTTCACATCCAATTTTTTTTTCCCTCTATTCATTCAACCAGGATTCGCTTTGGCGCATGGTATACGTCCTCTCATCACTCCAAACGGACTCTCCCCCACTGAATCATGGGGGATCACCATATAGTTCCAAACCATTTCTCTCAATTCCATCTCCAATGTTTCCTTCTCTGATTGGCTAATAGCAAAATACCCCCAATCAATCAATTGCCATTTCCCCTGGGATGATATAATGTTGTGAATCTGTGCTCAATACCTGCACATTTAATAAAGTTGTTCATTTTTTCAGATCTCAATTGAACCCCTTTGTCCATTAATATGGATGCTGGGAACCCTCTCTCAAAAAATTTTATACATGAATTTGATCACTGTGCCACAATCCACTTTGTCAACCACTTCCATCTCCAACCATTTTGAAACAGATCCATTTACATAACAATGTACTTACAGGGCCAATCATTCCATGTAATAGATCCCATGATGTCCAATGTCACTTCTTCCATGGTAACTTGGGACACCTTAATAAACCCACAGGAGAGTTTAAGGTTTTCTGAGATTTGTCTGCACTCTCACACTCCACATACAAACCTTTCTGTTTCAATATCTACTCTAGGCCATCAGTATAACGACTTCACATTATGTTTAGTTCCTGCTATACCTGCATGTCTCTGAGGGCAAATTGAAACAATCTTGTCTCTGATGGCACACAGTGGTATAATTTTGTCGCCCCTCAACACAAAAATGTCATCAACACTTAGTTCATCTCTAACTTCCTAATATGCTTTCATTTCACCTAAGAGCTCCACTTTCGCACATTTTCCCCATCCATTTACAACTTTTTCTTTAACATTTCACAAGGTATCATCTTTGTCATACGCTTCTGTCCACACATCCTTCTGTAAGCTTTTGACCTTAGTCACCATACAAATCCTTGCAACAAAATCATTCCATGGATTCAGGTCAATTTCTCTGAGAGGCAAAGACATTCCACTCAGGCAATCTGCCTTTACATCTTTAGTACCATTTTGGGCTTCATATAAAAATTCTTGAAAACACATGGACAATCTTGCAATTCTGGCAGAGGCTCTAGGCAACCCTTCTGTCGTTAGCAGTTTAGTCAAAGGTTTGTGATCCAATCTCACTGCAAATTTCCTTCTCCACAAGAATTTTCTAAAATGTTCTAGTGCCCGCACACAGGCTAACGTTTCTCTCTCTATTACAGAGTACGTCTCATCTGTGGGCGAAAGAGATTGAGAAGTAAAAGCAATTACAATTTCTTTCACATTTTCACCCTTTTGAGTGAGTACACTCCCCATATCTTTTCCACTGACATCTGTGATGACGAATGTTTCCGCTATAGGATCAAAACCTTGTAATGTGGGTGCTTTACTAATTGCCTGTTTGAGGTCTTAAAACGGCCCCTGGCATGCACTGGACCATTCAAATCTTTTGTTTCTCAACAATATATGCATCTCATGCGTCTTCTCTGAAATTTCTTTACAAACTTACAATAAAACTCTGCCAAACCCCAAAAAGAACTCAGGGGCAGATTTACAAGGAACTGACGCATCTGCATAGATGCGTCAGTTTCCTTGCGTCAGCGCCGAATGTCCTTGCGCCACGATGGATTCGCTGTATTTACAATACTGTGCTCCATGGCGCAAGGATTTACAGATGCGTCAGAAATTCTGACGCATCTGTTGACAAAAGTGACGCATTGCTGGAGTTGCTCATGAAAGTGACGCAACTCCAGCAATGCGCCACAACAGATGGGTGACTCCCATTCACAAAGCCCTGCGTCATTCCTTACGCCTGGTCTGAGCAGGCGTATAGATTTTGACGCAGTGAAGGCGTAGAGTGACGCAGTCAAATCTTGTAGATTTCACTCCGTCACTTCTACATGGCTTTTTGCGTGGGAATGCCCACCCTGCATACATTATACCTGACGCAGGTATAATGTGACGCAGGGCTTTACAACGTGACGCATCTCCCTAGATGCGTCACGTTGTAAATTGGCTGTATTTTTTACACCGCCGCTGCGTCACAAAAGTGACGCAACTGTGGAGCAAAAGTGTTGCAAGGGGCTTATAAATCTGCCCCGAAGTTCCTCCTTGAATTTGGGTGACGTAGCCTTATTGATAGCTTCTACAAGTTTTTCCTGAGGTTTGATTCCCTTGTCACTAATCTCATGTCCAAGATGTGTGACCTTTCTTTCCTCGAACCTGCACTTAGTGATTTCAGCTGTTGAACCTTCTTTTCTAGGAATATTTAAAACCTCCCTTAATACCTCATCATGATGTTTCTTAGTCTTTCTCATGATTAAAATACCATCTTGGAAGAACGTTACTACAGTTGTGGCATGAGTCTTTGAAATGCTGCCATTACTGACGCCAAACCAAACAGCATGCGTCCAAACTGGTAGCACCCAAACGGCATACAGAAGGCAGTGAGATGTCGACTGTCAGGATCCGGAACTACCCGATGATACGCAACAGATAAATCCAGTGTAGAAAACCATTTTGCATTTCTGGTTACATACAACATCTCATCTATCCTTGGCAAGGAAAATTGATCTACCACTATGTTGTTATTCAACCCCCTTAAGTCACACATAAGCGCACCGTGCCATTGGATCGTCTGGCTATCTCCAGTGAGAAACCCACCCAGATGCCTCAACTAGTTCAAGAATGCATGACTCTTTAAGTTTGTCTAAGTCCATCTTCACTTCCTGCCGGACTATGAAAAGGATATTGTGGGTTTTTTAAATCTTGGATGCCGCATTACTTTTCAATCTAATTTGGTGAGTAAAACCCCTCATTTTACCAATTTTACCATTGATGGAAATTTTTCCAACGCCCATTTCTTTGTATCCTCCCCTTCACAAGCCACTAGTAACTGTTCTAGATTGTTGGGATCCAGAATTATGTTTAACTTTCTTTGGCCTTCCTCCCAAGCACGGATGGTCCTACTTTAGCTGCATACAATTTGCATAGTGCATGCATATTCTTGAACCTAAATACCAGGGGGCAGATTTACAAGAAAGTGACGCATCTGTATAGATGTGTCACTTTCCCTGCGCCACCCTTAGAAACCCTTGTGCCACCATAGATGCACCGTATTTACAATACGGCGCTCTATGGCGCAAGGATTGACAGATGCGTCAGAAATTTTGACGCATCTGTTGGCGGAAAAGTCACGCATTGCTGGAGTCGTGTCGCAAGCACGACGCAACTCCAGCAATGCGTGTTGAGGCCTATTACCAATACACTGCGTCACTCCTTACGCCTGCTTCAAGCAGGCGTAAGGTTTTGACGCAGTGGCGTTCTAAAAGTGACGCAGTGAAATCTTGTAGATTTCACTGCGTCACTTTTACGAGGCCTTCCTGCGTGGGAACGCCCATCCTGCATACATTATACCTGACGCAGGTATAATGTGACGCAGGGCTTTACAACGTGACGCATCTCCCTAGATGCGTCACGTTGTAAATAGGCCGCATTGTTTGCGCCGCTGTTGCGTCAAAAAAGTGACGCAACTGCAGCGCAAAAGTCACGCAAGGGGCTTGTAAATCTGCCCCCAGATGTCTAAACCCTACCATATATTTTTTTCTCCTGGGTAGCTTTCTGTGTTGACGTCAGGTGGTTCCAGGTGATTACCGATGACTGCTACATAGATATTCTCCCAAACACACTCAGCAATAATCATATATAGTGACCCTGAGTCAGCTGCTACCTGCAGTGAGACTCCCCCAAACCAAACCCAACACAGCAGTTTGTTATCTCTTTCACTCAAAATCTTCACTCCCACTTTCTTTTTGAAATCGCATTTAGTACCTAACCCGTCCGCACTCTCATCCGATGAGGAACCATCACTCTCCCTCACACATGCCACCTTACTACTTTTCTTTCCTTTTGCACACTCTGGCAAAATGGCAGATCAAACCACACTCCAAGGACTTGGCCGATTGAGCTGGACATTTGTCAGATCTTGCTGAGTGTGAAGCACAACCACACCGGTAGCAAGTAAGGTGAGGGTTGATTGTTGGGATGGTCTATTCACTCTTGTGTTTGTCTCTCTTCATGCTGTTGTATTGCCCTGAGGTCCACGTGCTTTTGGACTTGCTGTCTGAAATGTTATTCACTCAGTCACCACTTTCCTTCTTTTCCTGAGACAGGGGAGCCTTGGCAGACAATTCAGATAGTTGGGCTTTCTTCACTTGTGCCCTAATATCCTTGAGACTGGACTCTCTTTCAGCCCATAGCCTCTCCTGTATACATAACTATCCGATAAGGTACAAACTCATCCTGCATGTTACCAAACCTACACGTGATAGCCAATTTCTTCAAAGCAGAAACGTAATCTTCAATCGTCTCAGACTCTTCCTGTTTTCTCTGGAGACAAGTGAGCCTGGTAACAGCTGCACACACTGTGGGTGAAAGATCCTCATCCAAATCCGATAAAACCGATTTGAAAATATCCAAATCACCTGCGTGACTTTCATGTTTCTGAAGCTGGTTATACATTTCCAAACCCTCTGGGCCCAGACAAGGCATTAACATTATTTTTTTCCTTTTAGGTGTAAAAGTCCCCCTACAATCCTCCAAATTTGCTGTATAATTGAGGAAATACTCTTTCCACTCACCCCATTGTACAGCAGGTTCACCAGGAGTTGCCAAAACTTCTTTAGGGGAACTAAGGTGTAAGGCAGAATTACCAGTTGCTGAAACAGCCTCATTTGCAGACCTGTTAAAATCCCACAAGCCTGATTTGCAATGAAACTTGTAGAGCTACTCAAACCTTCTATTTGTAAGGTTCCTGTTGCCAAAGGAAGTGCTAAAAGTGCACTCCTGTACGAATTCTGCCCAGAATTGTGCAAATAATCCTTTCACTCCGGTTGCCTTTCTGATCTGAGATAACTCCGCACTTGTTTACACCTTATTCACAACAAAATAGCCGCACGTTGAGGTCATGCCCTTTTGACCTCATGCGCTGGCGTACAGCCTGATGCGCTTCCCTTAACGCGATGTCCTAGAGCGCAGCGTGCAACTAACAAGCGCTCATGGTCTTCACTCGCGGTCTCCCGTGCACGGCGCGTGCACATGTAGGAGAGTTATTTGACGCGCTCGTGGTCTGCGCTTGCGCTCTTCCGTGCACGGCGTGTGCACACGTGGGAGAGTTATTTGACACGCTCGTGGTCTGCGCTTGTGCTCTTCCGTGCAAGGCGCGTGCACACGTGGGAGAGTTATTTGACGCGCTCGTGGTCTGCGTTTGCGCTCTCCCGTGCACGGCACGTGCACACGTAGGAGAGTTATTTGACGCACTCGTGGTCTGCGCTCGCGGTCTCCCATGCACATCACGTGCATACGTAGGAGAGTTATTTGACACGCTCGTGGTCTGCGCTTGCGGTCTCCCGTGCACGGTGCGTGCACACGTAGGAGAGTTATTTGAGGCGCTCGTGGTCTGCGCTCGCGGTCTCCCGTGCACAGCGCGTGCACACGTAGGAGAGTTATTTGACGCGCTCGTGTTCTGCTCTCGCGGTCTCCCGTGCACGGCGCGTGCACATGTGGGAGAGTTATTTGACGCGCTTGTGGTCTGCGCTCGTGGTCTCCCATGCACGGCGTGTTCACACATAGGAGCGTTATTTGACGCGCTTGTGGTCTGCGCTCGCGGTATCCCTCAGCGGTCTCTCCTTACTGCTGTAGCATGCGACTGCCACAAAACACTTGCCCAGCACCTCAAATCCCCAAAATAAAGTAGCCGGCAGCGCTTACAAGTTAGTAGACAGCAGCGCTTACGTATTTCACTGAAAAACGCTGGTTCGTTGATGTTTACCAGCTGGATCGTGAAAAAAGGTAGAAACAAACTCAACTCCTCCTTCGTTGCAGAAGCAATTCTGCGGGTTCATGAGGTTGTTCAGCTCGTCGCCAATTTCTGTAGTGATGATCACCACCAGCTAAGTTGTAGAAATCCTTTATTTGAACAACCTCGTAGGACGCAGGTAATACATGTACACACAAGTACTTTTCCAGCTCCAACTCCCACAACATTCACAACCCGTCACTTTAAGTATATGGGACATACCTAACATTCTCCAATCCACATTCTGCAGGACACGCAACCCCATTACTACATCCGCCCAAAACTCTGCAGCTCAATTTGGTGGGTGCCTGCACTCAAGCCATTAGGAGGGATGGCTCCCTCTGGGCAGTGGTTAAAAGCAACCACTGAAACAGGTCCCTCTCATGGTGTATGTTCACGGTCTTAACCTTACTGGCAAAGCGCAGTTAGATTTCTGAACGATGGCTGTAAAACAAAGCTGAAGGTAAAAACCATATCTGTGATCCAGTCCCTGTTTGTATTTCACAAGTTTAACTTAACTGTGCAATTCCTAAGAGTGTTTGTTTTTCACAGGATATTGTGTTTCTGTAATGTTTTCATGCAGCATTTTCAGTGCCACTAGAATTATGAGATTGTGTGGCCGCTGTGTTTTTTGCTTAATTATAGATTTGCCGCATTTGCCACATGATCCATCACCTGTCGCATAAAATCTGCTGATTTTAACAAAAAATAAATTTTGGTTGTTGTAGTGTCGTCATGCCTGGCCCCGTCGCGCGACGTCAGGACCAGGCACGACCGGAAGGGCGGGGGACAGGCAGAAAGGGTGTAGAAGAAATAGAATAAAGGCGTGTGTAACCTGTCCGCATGTCTGTCTCCTTTATTTCCATGAGAGACACGAAAACTGGCGACGAGGGTGGGATCGGAAGGACCCACCAACCGGCGCGCATTCAAACGACGCGCTACGTTACCTGCTGTGAGGCCAATTACTGTCACCGACGCCCGCTGTGCAGTGGACCGCGTCTGAGTCGGGTGCATGCCGTCTATGTTGTCACGGCCAGCACCGGCTACCACCACGAATCTGCACTAACCCCTGAACCCTAGAGCCTCGAGTGCAGCATCTAGCTGGGGTAAGCCTCATCACCACGTGCTGTGCCTGTAGCCTGCCCACGTCTGTCCTTGACGGTGGCCATCTTGAAGTCAGGCCCCATTGCATTGAAAGACCCTGCCACCATTCCGGCAGCCATCTTACAACCAGGCAAAGTAGAAAATACTAATATTGCTGCAAAATAAGATAAATGAGATAGTGCTCCTGAGCGTCATTGCTGCCCGCTGCACCCTCACATTGCTAGATGCCCGCTCTAGATGCTCTGCTGAATTGGGAAGAGTGAACAGAATCACTTGCACATCATCATGTCTGTGCCCCCAGACACTTCGCAGAATGCGCAACCAGGTCCTGCGCAAACCGCACAGCCGGGTCCAGTACTGCTGGGGGTATCGTTCCTGCGCCCTCCAGAACCCCTGATGCTAACATCAGGAAACAGCATGGGTCCAAGGTGGCAAAGCTGGTTGGAAGAATTCGAGGACTTCATGAAAGGGTCGCGAGTCGTGGACCCCAACCAACAACTTATCGCCTTGCGCAATCTGGTGGGCAAAGACGTCGGACAAATTATCAAAGAACTACCACCGGCAGCATCAGCCTCCTATCAAGATGTAAGAGAGGCGCTGAACAGAAAATTTCTCCACAAGCGAAACCTGGATTACGAACGGATTACGAACGTTACACCTTCAATTTTGCGTCACAAGAAAAAGATGAATCGATGGGTGATTTCATTACGCGTCTTAAACACCTAGCTCGCTACTGCGAATTCGACAATTTCACCACCGAAGATGCACTTCGCCTACGGATCATAGAAGGGTGCCAGTCCGTATCTCTACGCCATTGCCTGCTGAAGAAACACTACTCACTCGATGACATCGAAGAGCTCACGCAAATAAATGATCAAGCTGAAGAACATGCAAAAAAAATGGAAGCGGGCAAGACGGAGAAACGTGAACAAGCTTTTCGACTGCACTCCCAAACAGATTCACAGCGCCAGTCAGACTATAGAAAGCCTTCGAAATCCACGAGCCAAACTCGCAGCGGGAAAAAGAACAGCAACAATCGGAAACAACAATTGCAGTGTTATCGCTGCGGCCAAGATTACCCTCACACAGGCCCCTGCCCGGCCATGGGACAACAGTGCCACCGCTGTGGGAAGGAAAATCATTTCGAAACGGTGTGTCAAACTTACCGCAAGGACTCCACGCCAACAAAACGAAACCCCGGACCTCGTCATCACGCAAGAGCAATACAGGAGAGAAGAGACAGGTCAACTAGCTCTTCAAGATCCAGTACAAGGTCACACCTCTCATATCGGTCCCGACGATCGTCATCAAGGGAATCGTCGGTCCTCACTCCCATATCGCAGGACAGCGATGAATATGTATGCATGGTAGCGGACCCCGACCGACTAAAGAAGTATCCCAGGCTGCACATTCAAATGGGAAATCACCCCGCAAAGTTTGTTCTAGACACTGGCGCGTCACTCAACTACATCTGCGCAACCGAATATAAGAAAATGAATCCGAAACCTAAACTACAGCCAATTGCTGTGCGTGTTTACACATGGATGTCCAAAGAACCACTGCTGTGCCTAGAACAATTCCGTATATCTCTGACATATGAAGACAGAACAGTTCATGCGCAAATCTAGGTCTTAGAAGGACCTGAAGCGGCTGACTGCCTTCTTAGTCTACCCACAGCTGAGCGCTTAAAGCTGGTGGAAATTCTGTACAAAGTTGATGACACGCCCGACATCATCAGCAAATTTCCAAAGTTATTCTCTGGACTGGGAAAACTAGCTCACTTTAAAGTCCGACTGCACATAAACGAACAAGTAACACCCGTGGCCCAACACCACCGGAAAGTACCTTTTCACCTCCAACAAGCAGTGGATGAAGAGCTGCAAGATTTACTGAGAGCACACATTATAGAGAGATCAACCGGACCCACCCCGTGGGTATCACCAGTGGTAGTAGTGCCCAAACGGGGATCAGAGAACAAAGTGCGTCTCTGTGTGGACATGCGCCCCCCAAATACAGCCATAGAACGTGAACGGCACCCGGGACCTCATATCAGCGACATGATCACTCGCCTGAACGGAGCAAAAGTATTTTCAAAATTAGATCTAAACAAGGGGTATCACCAACTTGAGCTCCACGAGAAGTCCCGGTACATCACCACTTTCACCACGCACCAAGGCTCTTCAGATACAAAAGCCTCAACTTCGGAATTTCCTCGGCAGCGGAAATATTCCAAGAGGCGGTGAGGCGAGTCATCCAGCACATTCCAAACTCATTCAACTACAGTGATGATATCCTGGTGTTTGGCGAAACTCGCAAGGAACACAAGGCCCTAGATCGCGATTGTGTCATGCTCTTCTGAATGCCAACCTCACGCTCAACCGAGACAAATGCGAGTTTCATAAATCTACATTAAAATTCTACGGCCACATTTTCTCCAGTGACAGAATGCGACCTGATCCTGAAAAAGTGTCAGCCCTATCGGACACACCATGCCCCGAGATGTCAGCGATGTACGATCCTTCCTGGGCATGGCCAGCTACTGTGCCCGTTACATCAAGGACTACGCCACCATCAGCTATCCTCTGCGGGAACTTACAAAAAAAGGCCAAATCTTTCAATGGTCAGCCAAATGTGAGCAAGCATTCAGCCAAATCAAAACAGCAGTAAGTTCTGCCATCAACCTGGCATACTTTAACCCCCGCAAGAAAACAGAAATCACGGTTGACGCAAGCCCTGTAGGACTCAGAGCCATCTTAGCCCAATACGAAGACGAAGGACATCAGCGACACATCGTAGCATACGCCAGTCGTAGTCTCACACATACTGAGAGAGCTTACTCAAAGCCAGAAAAAGAGAGCCTGGTGGTTGTGTGGGCATGTGAGCACTTTCATATCTTCATCTATGGGAAGCACTTCACACTGATCACGGACCATCAGGCCCTCATAACAATATTCGGGAATCCCCGGGCAAAGATGCCACCACGGATCGAACGCTGGGGTATCCGTCTCCAAGAATATACGTACACCATTGTTCACAAGCCAGGGAAGGAGGAGAACCCAGCAGATTACATATCGCGACATCCCAAGATTTCAACACGAACAAGGCACTCACTGGCAGAGGAATACATCCACTTCATCACTGATCAGGCAAGACCGCCCGCTGTACCACTAGAAGCAATCACAGAAGCCACTGCTAAGGATGCCATGCTCCAAAACATAATGCACCGAATTCACACGAACTCGTGGAGACACTTGGAGGAAACACCAAGTGACAGAGCCGTCAACACACAAGAACTCGTGTCATTCCGACATGTCAAAGATGATCTCACAATCAGCACAAATGGACTACTACTAAGAGACAGGGGAATTGTCATCCCCCAACAACCACGACAAGTGTTAGACCTGTCAGCCCTAGGGTGGTCTTACCCCGTTTTTTTTCTCTTTGCGCCTCATTTTTGCCACTACACTTTTGTTGGACCTAGGTCTCTGGGCGCCTTACCACTGCCAAACAGTGCTGAGGTGCAGGTGCTCTCTCCTAATAAGATGGCTGCCACAGGCCCCTGCTACTGCGGAGTGGCCATTGCGCACGCACATACTAGTAGTCAGGATCAGGCTGGGACATAATGATACAGTATCCATGCCGTCCCCGCCTCTGGGCCTCATAGCCAGACATGAGGGAAGCTTCTAGAACCTTCCAGCTCAGGGAGGAGTTACGTTTTGCCGCCTTTCAGGAGGGTCACCTGACCTAGGGGTATAAGAGGTTTGGAGGGAAACTTTTTAGTCAGTTGGGGCACCACTGGACCTGGGGGAACCTCTGTCGGAGTACAGGCTGTCGGGCCTAGGGGGGATACCTACACTACTGGTACTGACTGGGCTGAGGCACTGCTGTGCTAAGATAGCTGAGGGACACCTTCCACCCACTGACCTTGCCCAGCGTGAGGGGACCCAGGGAACCACCTCCAGTGTGCCTGAAGGGTACCTACTCGCCTCTTGTGCCCACCAACTCAACCCCTCCCCCCTTTTCCCCCAAGTTAATGCAACCAAGCAACTGCAAGTGCTGATACAACAGCCAAGAAACTACAAGCCGAAAACTGCGTTAAAGGAACCACCACGAAGAAGCTACAACCTCCTGTGCTGGGGATCACCAGGTAAAGCGCTGTGCCCCTGAGCGCTGTGTGCCAAGAAGCGCTGTGAACTGTAAAGCGCTGTGCCCCTGAGCGCTGTGTGCCAAAAAGCGCTGTGACCTGTAAAGCGCTGTGCCCCTGAGCGCTGTGACCTGTAAAGCGCTGTGCCCCCCTGAGCGCTGTGTGCCCAGAAGCGCTGGGCCGGAATCACCACTGCAGCCCCCGTGCTCAACAGAGAAGAAGCGCTGGAGGCCAAATCACCACCGCGGCCCCCGCGCTCAACAGAGAAGAAGCGCTGGGTGCCACAATCACCAACACAACCCCCGCGCCTAGTGCACTCGACGCGCACTGCCCAGAACCTCACCGCTGCGGCCTCTGTGCCCTGTAGAGAGGAGCGCTGTGCCAGGATCACCGCCGCGGCCCAGGCGTCGCAAGAGAGGAGCCGGGAATTGCACTGAGGCCGCGTTGGGCCTCCCACGTGGTCCCCCGTCGCTAAGCAACAGAGGCGCCGTACGCGTCCTAGGCCGCGCCCCCGGGAGCTGCGCTAGGATTGGCTCCTGCCGCCTGCCTTCCACAGAGGCCCGAGACTCGAGCTGTTGTCGCCGGAGGGGCTCCGCTGCGCATGGGAGCCCCCCTCTACCGCTCTACATGTTCTGGCCGCCTCCCTCCTCTGCATTGCGGCCTACAACCCCTACCGCCACATCAGGGCACTCCTCCGCCTCTCCCGGTCGAGGCCCCACGCGCAGTCAGGAGCGGGCTGACCGGGGAGAAGGCGGCTGGCGTCGTGTCCGGCCTACACCAGCACCGGGACTGTAAGGTGAGCCCGGGAGGCCTGGGAGGGGGGGGGAGTACACGCATCGCGAAGGCCTCACCGTGGAAGAGTTTCCCCCGCATATCGCCCTGAGTGCATTGGGAGGAGCAGTCGCCCTCATTCTGCCATACTGACTGCCTCCTCGGTGCACGAGGCTCGGCCCTGTGAGAAAGCTTAGGCCTGCCCACCTGCAAAAGGGATTACGGAGGGGAAGGTCACCAGGGATACTTACCTACCGGCTGAAAGGTCACCTTTGAATTGAAATGTACCTTGATGTAATGCATGTTTAACCGTGGTTATATGCTGAAGCCTGATCTTCCACTTCAGTTAAAGTCACTGCTTTGATTCCAAGGGTCATATGTTGAATGTACCTATATGAATTGAGCCTGTGTTCACCTTCCAAGAGTAAAAGTGTTCCTATGTTGTAGGCCTACCTGCTTTGCGACACCCACTGTACTGAATGTGGTTGCGCCTAGATGGATACAGGTTCCTCCTCATCTACAGTGTAATGTGCATCTAAATTCTTGTTAATGGAATGTCGCTAAATGCAGTGAAGTCTATGTTTTGACCTGCAAACTATGACCTACAGTGTTACCTACTTGTCAATGAGGTTAATGCTACTGCCTTTTAATGGCGTAACGTTTTACTGTTATAATGTGCTTGAATGAATTTACGCACTGGTTTTGAGAAGCTAAATGAATTGCAATGTTGCCTAAGATTATCTGCCTCATCTATTGCTGATCTAAAATTAGATAAAGGATCTTGTTTTTATACAAACGCCTGGTGAGGTGTCTCCCTTATTGTGTGCGCATTACTGAGTCAGTGTGAGTGTGTGCTGCACAAGTGCTTAACACATTGCCTTCGGGTGCCTTCCTACCTCGCGCCAAGCTACCGTGTCGGAATCGGTGACCCCGCTTCTAACAACAAGGAATTGTCAACTTAGCGCACGAAGGACACACAGGCGTTGTGGCAACGAAGAAAGCACTACGGGAGCGAGTCTGGTTCCCGTCCCTTGACCAAATGGTAGAAACCACAATTCAAGACTGCCCTCAATGCCAACTAGTAGGGCGAGAAGAACCACACCCCCCGCTACAAATGTCTGACCTCCCAGACAGCGTATGGCAACAAGTGGCCATTGACTTTTTCGGTACGTTGAAGTCTGGGAAGTATATTATTGTCATCATGGACGAATACTCCAGATTCCCCATCGCACAACAAGTATCATCCACAAGAGCAGCCGCTGTCATACCAGTCATCAATAAAGCATTTGCTGCGTGGGGCATCCCCATGGTAGTGAAAACAGATAATGGTCCACCATTCAATGGACATGATTTCGCAGAGTTCGCAAGACACCTGAACTTCAAACACCGGAAGATCACTCCCATGTGGCCTCAAGCCAATGGGATGGTCGAAAGGTTCATGGCCACAATAAAGAAAACTATACAACAAGCAGAATTGACCGGACGAGACATCCAACCGGCACTAAATGAGGTGTTACGAGCTTATCGAACTACGCCCCACAGCACCACCAACAAATGCCCAGCTACTCTGATGCTCGGAAGAACCCTGCGTACCAGAATACCAGCCGCAGACACCGCCATGCATTCCAGGTCCCAGGCTTCTGATCACAAGACATTAGTGGACCTTGACAAAGTCAAGAAGGCAAAAATGAAAGAGTACGCGGACGGTCGTCGACACGCCAGAGAGTCTGACATTCAGGAAGGAGATTGGGTGCTAGTCAGGCAAGAGCAGAAGACAAAGACTGACAGTCGCTACTGTGACCAACCACTACAAGTGATGAGTCGGAAAGGGACTATGATCACAGCTGCATCTGAGACCAAGAGAACCACACGAAATGTGTCACACTTCAAGAAATGCAAGCCTGCAGTATACACCCAAGCAGAGGAATCAGAGCATGACACAGATGAATCAAGCCGAGAAACTGAAAACTGTGAAGAACCTGAAACCACAGCGAGCCCAAGAGAGTCAATAGAGGGGCGCCTCTCACGCCGACCACAGAGGACTATCAGGAGACCTACCCGGCTTATTGAAGAACTTTGAGCGAGTAAGCATTGAACATTTAACAAAAAAGGGGGGAGATGTAGTGTCGTCATGCCTGGCCCCGGCGCACGACGTCAGGACCAGGCATGACAGGAACGGGAAGTGAGGTAACCGGAAGGGCGGGGGGATAGGCAAAAAGGGTGTAGAAGAAATAGAATAAAGACGTGTGTGACCTGTCCGCCTGTCTGTCTCCTTTATTTCCATGAGAGACACGAAAGTTGTAGCTCAAACGGTTCAAAAGTTACTAAACATGCAGCAACAGGTGTTGCCGCGCAGTGTAAGGCCCTCTGCCAAGGTTGACTGGTCAGCTTTCTGTTGCATATTGCTATATTTGGGTGTTAAACTGGTACTAATGAGCTACAACTAATGCCCAGACACTGTTTACAAGTATCAAAAGTGAACAATAATTATATAATACATCAGAAAATGTGCTGCATTATGTTTAGGCCTGGGTAATGAACTCCACTCCGTTCGTGGAGTTTGCGGAGGTTTCCGCACTCCGTGGAGTTCTTAAAAACTCCGCTCTGCTATGCGGAGCGCAGTTTTTTCCCTGCCCGCGCTCACCAACGTCAAGTTGGCAAGCGCGTGTGAGGAAATTCCACCTCCCAGTGAGATTTCTCAACGCGGGTGGGCAGATTTCTCAACGCGGGCGTTCACGGATGGCCCCGACCACTCGTGTTAAGAAACCTTCCGTTCGTGTTGAGAAAGCTGCTGCTCGGGTAGAAAACCTACTGGAGCCGCAAGGAAAGAAGCAGCGCCCTCTTGCAATGTGCATGGTGCCATTCACGCTGGTTTTGCAGAGTGGGACAAACACCCGGTGCTGAAAATCAATGCGAATGGCGTGACCAAACGCACTCCGCCGCTTGCAGAACTCCACGTAGCGTTGCGAGTATTTTGGTCACTTCTCAGACTTCCGCATAGCAGAACTCCGCGAACTCCGCCCACGCCAAATTATGTTGCATATTTTGCATTTTCTTGCTGCATAATTTACTTGACCTTGATGCATAATTTGGCCCTCCTCTGCCGCATAATTCCAGTGGCCCTGAGCATATTACTCTTGTATAGTTCGTTCTATGAACTGAGTCACCTCCAGGTGTCTGAGTGAGTTCACATTGCTGGTAGCTGTTTATAAAGGGGCAAGTTTGAGAGCTCAGGTTGAAGGCAGGGCGAGTTTCCCACAGTGCCAGTCAGTGAGTCATAAAGGAGGACAGACCACTCGCACATGCAATCCTTGGCCTCTCCGTAGAGTGCACAATGAAATTGGTGATTCTATGCAAAAAAAAGTGTGTGAAGGAGGGACAACGCAGTGCTTACAGGTGAGTGGGTGTGTACGGGCAGTTGTGAAGTGAAGGGCATTCAAGGAAGTATCTGGTGAGAGAGTACAAAATGGTGCAGAAGAACAAAGAGATGAGTTGTGAGATGTGTAGATGGAGGATTTCAGAAAGATGTGGGGAGAAAAACTGATAAAGTGTCTAAACAAAGAGAGTGCAGAGGAAAGTACCGTGAAGAGAAGAACATGAGCATTGGAGACACTCTGAAACCACTACCCCTTTAACGAAATTTACTTATTCACAGTCTCATATTTTCGGAATTGAAGCATTTTCACTAAAACAAAATCACTTATTTGGTTATCTTATAAACACTCGCAAATCCAATAGTTCTGAATTGTTTCGGCGTGTATTGGTTGTTGAGTTACATGTCTAGAAGCAATGAAATTCCCAGAGAGGCCCCAAGACACTGAGCAGGTGGCACCTATGGGAAGCACAGGATTTTAGATATGTTTCAAGCCACGCCCTTAATGACACAGAGAGCCTCATGGAAAGGATTCCTAGGTATGCTTCTTAGGCCACGCCCCTTTTAGGGGACCGCCCACTGTTTTAGCACCTACAGCCCTGCCTGCACTTGTGTTTGAATACCACGCTTCCACATTCCCATGGGGGGGGGGGGGGAGGGAGGGGAGCTACAAAATCCAACACACTTCCTGGACCCCCATCCTGGAGGAACCCACACCCATCCGTCGACACAAGATAACTGAGACAGCATTCAGCGCCAAGAAGCTGTGAAGATGATAGATTGTGCTTTATAGCTATTGTGTAACACAATGTCACACACAGTAACATACCATAACAACCCAGAGTTTCAGTACGCTCTGGAGGTGGGCGAGCCACTGAAAGCTCGAGCCAGACGCCTGGCTCTGGCTGAGCTCGAGGTCTTCTTAGGCCCTCGAGCCCAAGACGAGCCGAGCTTCCATGTGGTTTCCCCCCTCCTCGCCCCCCCCCCCCCCCACCCTCTAACCTCTACCGAGAACTGAGGACAAAGCATGAACTGTTGATTTAAACAGGAAATAGAAAAACAGATCCGTCTGGGGGCTGAACCGCATAATGTGCAACAAGAAAAGAAAATCACTGGTCAATCTTGTGCCAAGACGTTTCGAAAGGAGGGTCCAGGATGTGCCTGTGTTTGATTTAACAGACTTCACTGTTGCTCCATTTGTGATAAGTATCTGGGCCATCTTTAGGGGACACCTGACTCGCCTCTTAGTTTAATGCCATTGTGTCCAGGACGGGGCAGGAATGTTTCCAAGTCATACTTAAAAGCTATCCCTTTTAATAGGTAAGTAAGTAAGTAATCTCTTTATTGCTTGATTAATAAAAACCTTTGCAATCAGCTACATAGTAAAACACGTGTGCAAAGTGCATAAAAAAGTGCATAAAACAACCCATTTTGTAATAATAGAGTTAGTTAAAATTCATTTAAGAAATTACAATGTTTCCATAAAACTACAAAGAGAATATAAAAACTGACATACAAGTTTCTATAACATTGGCTTTAAGAGTCATGACCGAACTATCATAGCAGTCTACAGGTGGTCATCCAGAGGTACATATCTGCCAGTGCAATCAGCAACGGCAGTATCGTCCTATAACTTGTGCGCCCAATTCCTTATAACCCTTGCCAAGTAACTCCCATGCTGGTAAGTGCGCTGGTTCCTAGGACCACATTACTAAGCCTTAGATAACACAATGGATTTGGAAATTTTATGTCGCAGTAAGTGACTATTATATTTGTACATGTTTGTTGTATGATTTACTTGCGGACATTTCCAGGGCCTGCCTCGGCTCGTCCACGGGCTCTTAGAGCCACAACAGACCCTTGGCTCGGCTCTCCCTCCTAATGTGTTGGCTCGACCCGATCTAGCAAGCTCTCTACAGGTGCGCATGCTCGCGCCTAGGGTTCTCACTCCTGCCTCTGTCCGGTAGCCTCAGTCAGGTGTGAAGCCCTTTCCCATCGGGCCCAGGACAGCCCTCCTCAAGGTGTACACCGGCCCACCCCCTGTTTCAGCAGGGAGGCCCGTGCAGACTTCAGAGGAACACGTGGCGAAAAACTGTGATGTAAATACAATCACCGGAACGAATCGCGGCGCTACGCTTTGAGCGATGTGTGCTCTGCAGCAGAGAAGATCAGGGACCCCAGCAGCAGCAAGACTAGGGCCAAAGGAGGAGAGTGAGGGAGTGGAGAGGCAGGAGTCAGAAGATACAGAGAAGAGAGAAAGGAAACACGGGACTTCAAAGGATGCTTAAGGCACATCCAGATGTTCTCAAACAGCTATGAGTACATCGACCCAGAGGCCCAAGGTTTCCCAGACTTCCCAAGAGAGCAGTGCCCCTGAAAGGCCTGTAGGGCTGGAAGAGAGTCAGCCACTACACTTGTACTTGTTGCTGAAAGGAGGAGTCAGCCCCAGCTCTACCGACATGGTGTCAGGAAGTGTCGCCTGACCCCAGCCCTCCACGCACCCCCGACCCAAGCACACAGAAGGGGCCACCTCCTCACCAGACGGTGCCGTAGGCCCCGGAGCCCACCGGCCGCAGGTCCTTGTACCGGAGGGGCGCCTCCCACACCGTCTTGTTGATGTCCAGCCGACAGAAGCCTTTCTTCCCCGGGGTCGCCATCTCCTCCGCCTGCCAGCCTCGCCGAGACTGGAGGCTGCTTGCAGAGGCGGCCAGGTGAGGTGGGGCCCTCCCCGCCCCACCGCCAGGTGTGTGTGTGGGGGAGGGGGAGATCTGTCCGGGCGATAGGACACATGCAGGCTTCTTATCAGTGACTGCTGTGGAATGTGTGCCTGGGACATCCCTGTGGGAAGCCGCGCCTGGGGGGACCGGTGGAGAGGGGGGAGAGACGAGTCAGGAGGGAAAGAGAGAGAGGGTAGGGAGAGAGTAAGGAAGGAGAGAGCGGAAAGAGAAGGGGGTCAGGAAAGAGAGAGAGGAGGGAGAGAGAGAGTCAGGAAGGAGAGATAGGAGGGGGAGAGAGAAAGGGAGAGAGAGAGGGGAGAGAGGGAGACAGAGTCAGGAAGGAGAGAGAGAGGGGAGAGAGAGAGAGAGAGTCAGGAAGGAGAGAGGGGAAAGAGAAGGGGGCCAGGAGAGGGGAAGAGTCAGGAAGGAGAAAGATTCAGGAGAGAGAGAGAGAAAAGGGAGAGACGAGAGTCAGGAGAGGGAGAGAGGAAAGAGAAGGGGGTCAGGAAAGAGAGAGAGGAGGGGAAGTGAGAGAATCAGGAAGGAGAGAGAGGAGGGAGAGTCAGGAAAGAGAGAGGAGAAAGAGACAGGGTCAGGAAAGAGGGAGAGAGGTGGGAGGGAGGGAGAGAGAGAGGAGGGGGAGAGAGAGCGAGAGAGAGAGGCGGGAGAGACGAAAGTCAGGAAGGAGAGGGGGAAGAGAAGGGGGTCAGGAAGGAGAGAGGGGAGGGGAGAGAGAGTCAGGAAGGAGAGAGTAGGAACAGACAGTGTCAGGAAAGAGAAAATGGAGGTAGAGAGAGAGTCATTTAAATCAGAGAGTAGGGAAAGACGGGGTCAGGAAAGAGGAGGGAGAGAGTCAGGAAAGAGAAAGAAGGGAGAAAGAGAGAGGAGGAAGAGATGAGAGTCAGGAAGGGGAGAGGGGAAAGAGGCGGGGGTCAGGAAGGAGAGAGAAGAGGGAGAGACGAGAGTCAGGAAGGAGAGAGGGAAAGAGACGGGGGTCAGGAAGGAGAGAGGAAGGAGAGACAAGAGTCAGGAAGGAGAGAGACGGGAAAGAGAAGGTGTCAGGAAGGAGAGAGAGGAGGGAGAGAGGAGAGTCAGGAAAGAGAGAAAGAAGGAAAATATGGGGTCAGGAAGGAGAGAGGAGGAGGAGACGTGCAAAAAACCACCTGCAGACAGGAGAAAACTCCTAATCAGGCGGGCGGTTCTACTATGGGTTGGGCGGTGCGGTAGCGGGGTGGTCCCACTCCTGCCCCGCCAAACTCATTATAAGGCCCCAGGTGATTTGCCCAGGATCGCATGATGTTGAGCCGACTCCAAGACTCAAACTTGGTTACCCACCTGCAAGGCCGGCTACCCTGCCCTTTATGCCACATCCTCTAGGAGAAGATTTTAAAAAATGAAGAACAAAAAGACAGACAGTATTCAGGAAGAAGAGAGACAAAGAGAGAAAAAGGGGTGAGAGACAGAGATGAAAAATAGAGAAAGGAGAGAGATAAAGACTTCAGAAAAGGAGATAGAAGATTAAGAGACGAGTTTCAAGAAGCGAGAAGCATGGTTTTGTGAGGACAGAAACAAAATTGAAACTGAAGGTAAGGTTCGAAAAGGAGAAAGAGAGGGATGGGTAAGGGTTCAGGATAGGAGTGGTGAAGAAGGAGAGATAAGACTGAGGAAAGAGAGAGAAAGGAGGGAAAAATACTTCTGAGGGTGAAGCGAGAGAGCAGAGGAAGACACAGGATTCAAGAGGAAAAGGAAGTGGAGACAACATTTAGGAAGAATACAGAGAGTTGGGAGAGATAAGGACAAAGAATAAAGAAACCACAGCCACCATGAATCTCACCCACTCAGGGGTCCCATCGCTCCCCTGCACTCAACACGCCTACTCAAGAGGACTACATCCCTTCAGTGCCGATCTCACACCCATTCTGAATGCCTCCACCTCTTTTGCGACCTTCCTAGATGCTTGAAACAGGCATCTGTCCACCCATTGCTGAAGAAACCCTCCATGGACCCCTCAACGCTCACCAACTACAGACTGATCTCCCTGCTACCATTCCCGGCCAAGGCGTTAGAGAAAAATCTTCAATATAATCAAGATGGAGGGATGGAGAAGCTATGGTCCATTCGGCTTCCATACGTAGTACTTATAATCAAAAACAACACATTAAAAATGAGCACAATCCTTACATTGGGAAGGTACGTTTCTGGAGACGATACATACATGACGTCATCATGATTTGGGAAGACACATACGAAAATCTACAAAGATTTGTAGAATGGATAAATACAAGAGATGAGTGTCTTAAATTCACTTTTACAGCGGACAGGAGACAACTAGACTTCCTGGACATCACTATTTATGTGGAAAACAACACCCTCCAAATGAAAACATTCCACAAACCCGGTCTGCAAACTGACCGCAGTAACAAAGACCCTACAGCTGTCAACCAATCTCATTTGGACGATACGCTATCATACCAACTGTAACACAACACATGTGATCTACATGATCACCTGCCCCTGTGACCTTAAATATATAGGGATGACTTGCCGCAAAATAAAACAACGTATTTGCGAGCACAGGAGCAAAGTGAACTGTAAAAGAGCCACTACAAAAATGAGCAAACACTACATTGATTTCGAACACTCTGTGGACGAACTCAGTTGGGTAGTCCTTGAGACCCTACCTGTGAAGGGTTACAATGCTGAGCGAATCTTATTTGAAAAAGAACAACGTTGGGTACACCGTCTCCAGACAAATATAAAGGGATTGAATGACAATATCCCCTGGCATGCTCTAACTTAAGGTCAACAGCATCAGTGCTATGCATAAAACAGAGAACACCAATCGGGTGTCCCACTGATTGCTCCTAGTAACTCCATGGACACAAAATAAGAAGACATGCCCATTCTAAAACCACCAAATAATAAGCTGCATGATCTGCACGATCACTGTTTATGATTCCGATATATTTAAAAGTCTCAAAACATACCATTTGATTAACACAGCAAAATATTCTTCCAATAAGGACTTTTAAAATAAATCCAGATGGCACATGTACTATAGACAGTCTGTCTACCCTTTTCATAAGTGTAAAAACAAACTCCTTTCGGCTGAATTTGCAAATCCATTCTAATATTCACACCAAGGGTTAATAATGAATTTTAAGCACATTTGGTTACTGACGATAATTCAGTATTAACGAGAGACAAGAGGCCAACCACCGCAGAAAGTCTATCTACTCTTTTTATCTTGTCAAAGAGTAGATAATGCTGACTCACCACGGGCCCGCGTTACCCGAGGCGCCGTGTAATGAGCCAACACAAGTGAGGGCCGAGCTGCTACCGGTGAGAGACACTGCCAGAACCGTGCTCATCCCACTACAGAAAGTAAGATAAACTAACCTATTCTATCCCTTCAGAGCAGGTCCAGAGAGCCGACCAGCACCTCCAGGAAGCCCTAAATGGGATTACCGAGGTATTTATAAAAAATAAAGATTGCTCGTACTAGCGTTGATCGACAATATGTGCACAATAGCGCCATTAAAGAGAACCTAGACTCTCGCTCTACTTTTTCGAAAAACGAAGCGCGACACTAACAACAACGCGCAAACAATCCCGCTTTCATCAAATTACAGCACTACCGATGAATACTTTCACCAGTTCTTTTGTTTTTAACGAAGCGCCATGCTAAAGATAACGCGCTCACTGTCCTGCAATTATAAATGAAGCGCCATGCTAAAGATAACGCGCTCACTGTCCTGCAATTATAAATGAAGCGCCATGCTATTTATAACGCGCTCACTGTCCTGCAATTATAAATGAAGCGCCATGCTATTTATAACGCGCTCACTGTCCTGCAATTATAAATGAAGCGCCATGCTATTTATAACGCGCTCACTGTCCTGCAATTATAAATGAAGCTCCATGCTATTTATAACGCGCTCACTGTCCTGCAATTATAAATGAAGCGCCATGCTATTTATAACGCGCTCACTGTCCTGCAATTATAAATGAAGCGCCATGCTATTTATAACGCGCTCACTGTCCTGCAATTATAAATGAAGCTCCATGCTATTTATAACGCGCTCACTGTCCTGCAATTATAAATGAAGCTCCATGCTATTTATAACGCGCTCACTGTCCTGCAATTATAAATGAAGCGCCATGCTATTTATAACGCGCTCACTGTCCTGCAATTATAAATGAAGCTCCATGCTATTTATAACGCGCTCACTGTCCTGCAATTATAAATGAAGCTCCATGCTATTTATAACGCGCTCACTGTCCTGCAATTATAAATGAAGCGCCATGCTATTTATAACGCGCTCACTGTCCTGCAATTATAAATGAAGCGCCATGCTAAAGATAACGCGCTCACTGTCCTGCAATTATAAATGAAGCGCCATGCTAAAGATAACGCGCTCACTGTCCTGCAATTATAAATGAAGCGCCATGCTATTTATAACGCGCTCACTGTCCTGCAATTATAAATGAAGCTCCATGCTATTTATAACGCGCTCACTGTCCTGCAATTATAAATGAAGCGCCATGCTATTTATAACGCGCTCACTGTCCTGCAATTATAAATGAAGCGCCATGCTATTTATAACGCGCTCACTGTCCTGCAATTATAAATGAAGCTCCATGCTATTTATAACGCGCTCACTGTCCTGCAATTATAAATGAAGCGCCATGCTATTTATAACGCGCTCACTGTCCTGCAATTATAAATGAAGCGCCATGCTATTTATAACGCGCTCACTGTCCTGCAATTATAAATGAAGCTCCATGCTATTTATAACGCGCTCACTGTCCTGCAATTATAAATGAAGCTCCATGCTATTTATAACGCGCTCACTGTCCTGCAATTATAAATGAAGCGCCATGCTATTTATAACGCGCTCACTGTCCTGCAATTATAAATGAAGCTCCATGCTATTTATAACGCGCTCACTGTCCTGCAATTATAAATGAAGCTCCATGCTATTTATAACGCGCTCACTGTCCTGCAATTATAAATGAAGCGCCATGCTATTTATAACGCGCTCACTGTCCTGCAATTATAAATGAAGCGCCATGCTATTTATAACGCGCTCACTGTCCTGCAATTATAAATGAAGCTCCATGCTATTTATAACGCGCTCACTGTCCTGCAATTATAAATGAAGCTCCATGCTATTTATAACGCGCTCACTGTCCTGCAATTATAAATGAAGCGCCATGCTATTTATAACGCGCTCACTGTCCTGCAATTATAAATGAAGCTCCATGCTATTTATAACGCGCTCACTGTCCTGCAATTATAAATGAAGCTCCATGCTATTTATAACGCGCTCACTGTCCTGCAATTATAAATGAAGCGCCATGCTATTTATAACGCGCTCACTGTCCTGCAATTATAAATGAAGCGCCATGCTATTTATAACGCGCTCACTGTCCTGCAATTATAAATGAAGCGCCATGCTATTTATAACGCGCTCACTGTCCTGCAATTATAAATGAAGCGCCATGCTATTTATAACGCGCTCACTGTCCTGCAATTATAAATGAAGCGCCATGCTATTTATAACGCGCTCACTGTCCTGCAATTATAAATGAAGCTCCATGCTATTTATAACGCGCTCACTGTCCTGCAATTATAAATGAAGCGCCATGCTATTTATAACGCGCTCACTGTCCTGCAATTATAAATGAAGCGCCATGCTAAAGATAACGCGCTCACTGTCCTGCAATTATAAATGAAGCGCCATGCTATTTATAACGCGCTCACTGTCCTGCAATTATAAATGAAGCGCCATGCTATTTATAACGCGCTCACTGTCCTGCAATTATAAATGAAGCGCCATGCTATTTATAACGCGCTCACTGTCCTGCAATTATAAATGAAGCTCCATGCTATTTATAACGCGCTCACTGTCCTGCAATTATAAATGAAGCGCCATGCTATTTATAACGCGCTCACTGTCCTGCAATTATAAATGAAGCGCCATGCTATTTATAACGCGCTCACTGTCCTGCAATTATAAATGAAGCGCCATGCTATTTATAACGCGCTCACTGTCCTGCAATTATAAATGAAGCGCCATGCTATTTATAACGCGCTCACTGTCCTGCAATTATAAATGAAGCGCCATGCTATTTATAACGCGCTCACTGTCCTGCAATTATAAATGAAGCGCCATGCTATAGATAACGCGCTCACTGTCCTGCAATTATAAATGAAGCTCCATGCTATTTATAACGCGCTCACTGTCCTGCAATTATAAATGAAGCTCCATGCTATTTATAACGCGCTCACTGTCCTGCAATTATAAATGAAGCGCCATGCTATTTATAACGCGCTCACTGTCCTGCAATTATAAATGAAGCGCCATGCTATTTATAACGCGCTCACTGTCCTGCAATTATAAATGAAGCTCCATGCTATTTATAACGCGCTCACTGTCCTGCAATTATAAATGAAGCGCCATGCTATTTATAACGCGCTCACTGTCCTGCAATTATAAATGAAGCTCCATGCTATTTATAACGCGCTCACTGTCCTGCAATTATAAATGAAGCGCCATGCTATTTATAACGCGCTCACTGTCCTGCAATTATAAATGAAGCGCCATGCTAAAGATAACGCGCTCACTGTCCTGCAATTATAAATGAAGCTCCATGCTATTTATAACGCGCTCACTGTCCTGCAATTATAAATGAAGCTCCATGCTATTTATAACGCGCTCACTGTCCTGCAATTATAAATGAAGCGCCATGCTATTTATAACGCGCTCACTGTCCTGCAATTATAAATGAAGCTCCATGCTATTTATAACGCGCTCACTGTCCTGCAATTATAAATGAAGCGCCATGCTATTTATAACGCGCTCACTGTCCTGCAATTATAAATGAAGCGCCATGCTATTTATAACGCGCTCACTGTCCTGCAATTATAAATGAAGCGCCATGCTAAAGATAACGCGCTCACTGTCCTGCAATTATAAATGAAGCTCCATGCTATTTATAACGCGCTCACTGTCCTGCAATTATAAATGAAGCTCCATGCTATTTATAACGCGCTCACTGTCCTGCAATTATAAATGAAGCGCCATGCTATTTATAACGCGCTCACTGTCCTGCAATTATAAATGAAGCTCCATGCTATTTATAACGCGCTCACTGTCCTGCAATTATAAATGAAGCTCCATGCTATTTATAACGCGCTCACTGTCCTGCAATTATAAATGAAGCGCCATGCTATTTATAACGCGCTCACTGTCCTGCAATTATAAATGAAGCGCCATGCTAAAGATAACGCGCTCACTGTCCTGCAATTATAAATGAAGCGCCATGCTAAAGATAACGCGCTCACTGTCCTGCAATTATAAATGAAGCGCCATGCTATTTATAACGCGCTCACTGTCCTGCAATTATAAATGAAGCTCCATGCTATTTATAACGCGCTCACTGTCCTGCAATTATAAATGAAGCGCCATGCTATTTATAACGCGCTCACTGTCCTGCAATTATAAATGAAGCGCCATGCTAAAGATAACGCGCTCACTGTCCTGCAATTATAAATGAAGCGCCATGCTATTTATAACGCGCTCACTGTCCTGCAATTATAAATGAAGCTCCATGCTATTTATAACGCGCTCACTGTCCTGCAATTATAAATGAAGCGCCATGCTATTTATAACGCGCTCACTGTCCTGCAATTATAAATGAAGCGCCATGCTATTTATAACGCGCTCACTGTCCTGCAATTATAAATGAAGCTCCATGCTATTTATAACGCGCTCACTGTCCTGCAATTATAAATGAAGCGCCATGCTATTTATAACGCGCTCACTGTCCTGCAATTATAAATGAAGCGCCATGCTAAAGATAACGCGCTCACTGTCCTGCAATTATAAATGAAGCGCCATGCTATTTATAACGCGCTCACTGTCCTGCAATTATAAATGAAGCTCCATGCTATTTATAACGCGCTCACTGTCCTGCAATTATAAATGAAGCGCCATGCTATTTATAACGCGCTCACTGTCCTGCAATTATAAATGAAGCGCCATGCTAAAGATAACGCGCTCACTGTCCTGCAATTATAAATGAAGCGCCATGCTATTTATAACGCGCTCACTGTCCTGCAATTATAAATGAAGCTCCATGCTATTTATAACGCGCTCACTGTCCTGCAATTATAAATGAAGCGCCATGCTATTTATAACGCGCTCACTGTCCTGCAATTATAAATGAAGCGCCATGCTAAAGATAACGCGCTCACTGTCCTGCAATTATAAATGAAGCGCCATGCTATTTATAACGCGCTCACTGTCCTGCAATTATAAATGAAGCTCCATGCTATTTATAACGCGCTCACTGTCCTGCAATTATAAATGAAGCGCCATGCTATTTATAACGCGCTCACTGTCCTGCAATTATAAATGAAGCGCCATGCTATTTATAACGCGCTCACTGTCCTGCAATTATAAATGAAGCTCCATGCTATTTATAACGCGCTCACTGTCCTGCAATTATAAATGAAGCGCCATGCTATTTATAACGCGCTCACTGTCCTGCAATTATAAATGAAGCGCCATGCTATTTATAACGCGCTCACTGTCCTGCAATTATAAATGAAGCGCCATGCTATTTATAACGCGCTCACTGTCCTGCAATTATAAATGAAGCGCCATGCTATTTATAACGCGCTCACTGTCCTGCAATTATAAATGAAGCTCCATGCTATTTATAACGCGCTCACTGTCCTGCAATTATAAATGAAGCGCCATGCTATTTATAACGCGCTCACTGTCCTGCAATTATAAATGAAGCGCCATGCTAAAGATAACGCGCTCACTGTCCTGCAATTATAAATGAAGCGCCATGCTAAAGATAACGCGCTCACTGTCCTGCAATTATAAATGAAGCGCCATGCTATTTATAACGCGCTCACTGTCCTGCAATTATAAATGAAGCTCCATGCTATTTATAACGCGCTCACTGTCCTGCAATTATAAATGAAGCGCCATGCTATTTATAACGCGCTCACTGTCCTGCAATTATAAATGAAGCGCCATGCTAAAGATAACGCGCTCACTGTCCTGCAATTATAAATGAAGCGCCATGCTATTTATAACGCGCTCACTGTCCTGCAATTATAAATGAAGCTCCATGCTATTTATAACGCGCTCACTGTCCTGCAATTATAAATGAAGCGCCATGCTATTTATAACGCGCTCACTGTCCTGCAATTATAAATGAAGCGCCATGCTATTTATAACGCGCTCACTGTCCTGCAATTATAAATGAAGCGCCATGCTATTTATAACGCGCTCACTGTCCTGCTATTACTAATTAACAGCTTTTTTACCGGCGTTAAAGTTAATAATATTAAAAAAGGTTCCGCTTATATTAACACACATCCGGCTGACAAAAATGTTTGCATTTATTAACATCTGAGTAAGGTGACGAAATGCCAAGCAAGACAATTTCACACCGCTGACACCACTAGTGCAAATCTTTTCGCTCATTTCCTCTATCAACTATCTATCCCAGTGTTTACTATGTACAGACCTAACAAATTGCTAAATGGTTCAAAAACCATCTTTAAAGCATTATAAGTTTGGGTTTATTTCTAAATTGTGACAAAAAAGTATACAACTGTGTTTTTCTTTCATTTTCATTCATTTTCAGCTACAGGTACTATTGACCTGACTACACACAAGGAAAGTGGTAAGTGAACCACTTTAAGTAGTAGCCACAATGTGCTACTACATACTTACCGGTCCTGAAGAAAGCCTATAGATCCTCTTGGACAACAAGGCTGAAACATGTCGACCACAAGACCACAAGCAGTGCGGTAGATCAGTAACTCGATCTACGCACGCACCACTTTGTTTTTAACTTTCCACCCCACCAAATTTATTAAAGCACCTGCCTACATGGTGGAGTAGGGAATTTTAATTCACTCCACACAAGCACATCACTTACCACCTTTTTATCTCTGGACGCTACTGTAATACCAGTTGGTCAACCTCCAGGCGGAGGTCAGCATATTCACAAACTAAACCCTATGATGATGCTGTCACGTTACAGATAGGCGGAGAATCAAGATATACCACCCTAGTCCTATGTACGTGTATGAGGGTTTTTTTTAGACGGATTAGCAACAATTTTGACCCTGGTACACAGGACGAGTGGTCCATTCTCCCCCCCTCTTTTGATTAAGAGAAAAATCATCAACAGACTCTGAGTCTTCACCAAATACTTCAACAACCGCCGACTCGTCAAAGCACTCTGTCTCATTTTAGACCCAACTACAGCATCAAAATTGCCCTTATTGCCGTCACAGATGATATCCACGTGACTCTGGACTGAGGAGACACAGCAGCCCTCTCCGCAGCGTTTAACACTGTCTCCCACTCCTTCCACATCCAATGTCTTCATGACATCAGAATCCAAGGACACGCACTCCGATGGACATGCTCCTTCCTTACTGGACAGACCCAGTCAGTGATCACAGCATCATACACCTTGGTTGCCTATGACCTCATCTGAGAACCTCTGTAAGAATCCTTAGTGAACCCTACCCTCTTCAACGCATACATGATCCCTTCAGCCAGAATGATCCGCTCTCATGACATCAACGTCTCTCGTACACCAACAACGTGCAACTCATTCTCTCCCTCACTGCCATGATGCCCAGTACCCGGATCAAGTTTAATGGCTGCATGACTGCAATCCCCCACTGGATGAAGACCGACTGTCTGAAGCTGAACACCGACAAGACCGAAATCATTATGTTCAGGAAAAGCATTTCACCGTGGGACTCCTCCTGATGGACAGTAGAGCCAGGATCGCCACCCACTGCAACCTCCCACGGGATTCTCATCGACAGCAAACTCGATATGACAGCCCAAGTTAATGCCGTCAACACCTCATGCTATCATACCCTGAAGATGCTGAGGAAGATTTTCAACTGGGTCCAATCAGCAGCTGGAAGACCGTCACACATGCCCTGGTCACAAGCAAGCTGGACTACGGGAAAAGCATCTATGCCGCAATCAACAAAAAACTCACCAGAGAGCTGCAGACCATTCAGAACTCGGCGGCCAGTATCACTCTCAACTCAGTGCAGCTGTCTTGTTGTGAAACATATACTATGGGCTTACCAAGAACATTAAGAGGCTTGGAGCCCACCCATTGCTTACCACTGGTTGGCTTTTTGGTCACTTTCATTTGGCTGCTTCTTATTCGCGCCTGTGCTTGTCAATCTTGTGTTTGTCCCTTCAATAGTCTCTTTACCATTTCTTTTGATAGGATGGCTTCTTTGCTTCCTTTGCTTCCATGTCAAGCACTACATTCTTTTTCGGTAGGCACTACACTCTCTGTGCTCATCCCAGCCCCCTCCATGTTGTACTCACTCTCGTGTCCTCCCCTGTTGCTTTCTGGCCCGTTTGCTTCTCCTCCACCAGGGCCCATTGCTGTCTCACTCTTCTCTTTTCCCCAGCACTGCTTTCTGAATTCTTTCCCCACACTGGTGCCTTCCTTTGCTGTCATTTATTGCTTGTCCTCCCCATCCCTGCGTCGCTGACCCCCCGATTGTGCCCTCCTTGTTGCTCCCTCTCCACTTGCAGATCAAAAAATTATAAATGTGTGGTTTTATTTTATTTGCTGATCCAACACAGATTGGCAAATAAAAAGAAAAAGCGGCTTCGTCATTGTTTTTTTAGTTTTTTAACACCTTTAGCCATACTACACAGCATAGGGCATGGTGTACAGCACAGCTAAACACCATTGACAATGCAAATAAGTCTCAAAGGCAAGATCTATTGGCTTTACCAATGATTGCTTGATTGTGTGATCAATAGGCACTGGCGAAATTTAAATTACGTGGAGGAATTTGCATAATTCCATGAATTTGTTGATGCATCTTTTTTGGGAAATTTTTGGTATTAAACCATTACACCTCCATTATTTGCATGGCGGATTTGCATTTTGCGTAATCTGAAAAATGTTGCTTGATTTTCCTGAAATTTTTCACAATTATGTGAAAGCAAATTAGGCAAATTTCACACACGCCTTGTGCTCAGTTGTCCATTGCTCTGCAGGAGTACGGCACTTCCTGTGCGTCAATCCCTGTCACTGGCTCAGTAGGTAAGTATGTCTCGAAGTTATGTATTTGAAAGTGTGTTGTATTTATGCGTCTTTTATCTCAATGGGTCTAGGGTGTATGTTGGTGTAGTGTGTGGCACTGCTTTTGAGTTGTCCGAGCTCTGCCAACTATATGCCTTTGGTGCAGTGTTGTGGGCGTGTGAGGGTTTTCTCTGGCATGGGCTGTCTGAGGATGTCCAGTTGCCGCTGCACCCGAACGATGTGTTGTAGTGACACTGTTGGTGGTGTTGAATATGCAATGAAACCCAGATCATGGAGTATCCAGACTTTTTTGATTTATATATTTTTTTATTTATTTTTGCCATTTAGCAAACTATACAGGCAAAAAAATACTAGAGACAGACTCAGGGTATACACGTGTCGCACAATCAACCGTTACAGAGATCAGAAATAACAATGATGTGAAGAGCGCCCGCAGGAACCCCCAGAATCTAGGGAAGCAACAGCCCAAGCGGAACCTTGTGGGAAGCAAGTAATCCCCAGAAAGGTGAACAGGGATGTGGAATTCCTATAGCCCAACGCCCAGGACATATTGTTTGGGGTCAAGGGCAACAAGTTTTCATGTGTATTTTGTCCTTGGGACAAGTAGGCCCGACCCCCTGCTGCACAAACCCTTTGGCTGCCAGTTTGCAGTGCCGCAATATGGATCAGGGAAGGGCACTGTCTGCAGTTAAGGTAATATTTCTGCGCATTTGTTAATGCTGTTCAAACTTGTATTTATGGTTCATTAATTGAAAGCCTTTATTATTAGGGTGAGTGCTCAAAGTAAATGTTGTAAGCTCTGACTGCACTACTGACAGTGGTTCCAGTATAAAAATCTGTACACACTTTTTCAAAGTTCAGCCATATGAGGCTATGTATAATGCTCCCAGGGTGCTCTCTGATTTGATGCAAATATTTGCAGTAGCTTGAAAGCAAGATTGATGATTCTTTGCTTTCAAAATAAAATGTTTATAAAAAAAATGAAAGCAGGAAAAAAACATTTCGCTAAACTACTGTAAAATTTCAGGTACCATTTCTTTGCAGCATCATTTAGTAACGTGTTGATGCATGCTAGTATTTCCCAAAAATATTCATAATGAAAAATCAGTGTAACCAGTTTCAATAAGATTATGGGAAACAAAAATAAACAAGCATTGGCAAAGCCAGTAGGTCTGAAATTGGTGGTCAGCTTTTTAGTTTTGTCAATTTGTGACTTGTTTTGGCATGGTTTTTGTAAAACCTTATTGGTGTGGTAGCTGCCGGGCCCTCACCATTATAACAAACATTGGCAAAAGCAAAAATTGTTTTTGTACTCGAAAAGCACACACTGCCACAGTAGTTACTGGCACTGAACACGCTATTTTGTGTCGATCTGCTCCTTCTGAAAGAGCAGAATGCTGTCACTCACAGTGAAGTCAACCGATACAGAGAGAGAGACAGAATTTGAATAAACGCAAAATGCCATGGTCAACGCCAGACCAAATTAGAGGCCCAATTATTAAAGAAAGTCTCAAAAGTGCACCCATGGTATATGTCCTTGCATTAAGTGCAGCTATATGGCTTTTGTGAATTCCCAATCATTTACAGAAGTAGGACAAGAAATAGTACTCCTAGAAAATATTTGTGAACTGTATTTTAGCATGAGCAAATGTGCATTTGTAGATTTGCTCATGCGAAAATCTGAGTGTTGCAAGTTCACTTTCCCTCCAACCACTTTTTCCCAACTCTGGAAGAAGGTTTACTTCTGCCATTGTCAGGAGTAAATTTGCAACATTTCTCAGTATGGGAAAAGATTAGAGAAAAGTTGTTGAAAACCATTAAGACATGCAAGTTAGTAGGTTTGCACAGACTCAAAAGGGCATTCTAACCCTGGAACTGTTGCTTACCACTACCTTCAGCCCCATTATGTAGATCTGCGGAAACGTGGCAACATAAGGGGATTGCAAGTATTCAAACACTACTATGGTATGAGCACTGGCATAATCAGAGAGGCTATATCAGAGATTGCCTCCATAATTTGTTGCTGCACTGCATGGCACCAAAGGGACAAGTGGATTTATGAAGCAACCTGCCCCATGGACAAGTAGATATTTTATTAAATTCCACACCCCTGGGTGAATATCACCAGGAGCAGCCAATGCGTCTGCTACACGGTAGAAGGCACTGACCACCATCGTCTCACTCATTAAGGGTGAGCAGGTAGATCTCAATGGCTCCCAGAAATCTGTAGGGCGTGCCGCGTGGGGGAGGGAAGTGGTATAGGTCTCAGACCATTCCTCAAAGAGTCTTATCTTTTGGTCAGTCTTGAAACTAAGGGGCTCTTCACCCCCCCCATACCTTAGCAACCCTTCATTTACCTAGCAGGATATTCGTGGTGGTCAATTTGCGAAGGTCCTTTGGGACGTTTTTCACAGAGCCAAGTAACACCATGGTTGGGGGTGAACCGTCATTTCTTTCATGGTTTTAATTATTTGGTCCCAGAATGTGGACACACCGGGACAACGCCATGCCAGATGGATAAAATCCGCCTGTAGGGCACCAGACCTTTGGCACAGAGTGTCACTTGTAGGCTTGCACTTGATAATATACATTGGTGTACGGTAAACCCTGTTCAGAAATTTGTAATGAATAAGTCTATATTGACCATTGGGAGACACTTCCTTTGTTTGCTGACAGCAATATTTCCATATCTCGTCCTTGACGTCTACAGCCAAATCCGCCGCCCATAATTCTTGTGCCCGGGTAGCTGTCGCCTGAATTGTCCCCATAACGGTGTTAGTGTAGTGATTAATTTGGTCAGTTGGGGAGTTGATAACAGGATGGAGCTGTCTCCCCACTCTGTCGATTCAGCAGGGAATAACTGGCCGCAGAAGTGTACTGCGTGAAACAGCTTGCCATAGGTGAGGGTAGCGATTAATGTGTGGAGGTAGGTCTTTTTCCTACCTGGCTCCCTTCTATTGGAACAGCTTGCCATACCACATTGATTCGAGTGGATCAATAGTGACATGTGGCGCATGCCTGCTGTTGTGCAGCCAGTGATGAATTAACTGGGTCTGTGCCACTAGATAATATACCTCAGTGCGCTGCCGCTAACCCGCCCCTATCATATGGAAGTTGGTGCTTATTCCAGCAAACACTTGGTTGTTTGCCTGCCCATGCTAATTTTATCATGAGTGTATTGAGTTGAGCTAAGAACACTTTTTTCAGAGGGATGGGAATGTTTTGAAACATATGGAGTCGTTTCGGCAACACCACCATCTTCATCAGCACTATTCTGCCTGCTAATGATAGCGGGAGTTTCACCCATCTATCTACCCATGTTTCAAGGTTTACCATATACTTCCCGTAGTTTTCTAGTAAATGGTTTGAACATCTGTGTGATAGCGTAGACCCAGGTAACAAGAAGGTTCTGTCTGCCATTGCAATGGATAGTCCATCAAGTGTGTTATGTAGGTTGCTGCCTATTTGGTTTTGAGGAGGGGGGGTAGCCAGGGTATGTCCCGATCTATACCCCTCTCCATATTTCCTTGCTAACCTGTGTTTACTCGGGAATTTCAGTTCTCTCTCTGCCTCTTCCCTAAACTCAGTGAGTTTATCTTGCATTGGACCAAGGGCTTCTTTATCGCTAGTGATGTCATAGTGGTGCTGCAGGTCGCGTAGGTCCTACTCTAATCTCGTCAATCCGGGTTTGATTGACTTCAGGATGCTGTTCCCCTTATCAATGCATTCTCCCCGGATCACCATCTTCAGGACCTCCCATAAAGTCGAAGAAGAGGCAACAGAGCCTCAGTTGATCTCCAAATAAGACTTGATAGCCTGTCGTATTTCTTCCTTGAACACCATGCCCAAGATTTTTTTAGGTTGGAGTCACCACATATATATCTGACACCAGCCTCTAAGTAGTGCTAGCGTCAATATCACTGGGCAGTGGTCAGAGAGTGTTCTAGGGAGGTGGTCTGTCTCCCTTAGCCATCCCATCACACCCCTGGACCCAAGCCAGAGGTCGACGTGCGAGGAGGAGTCGTGAACCGATGAAGGAGATGTGCATTCCCTCTTATCAGGCAGTTTCAGTGTCCACAAATCCACAAGGTCGTATTGCGTCACAATATCCAGAAGCGCTGCTCAGGCACTTGTCCGTCTTTTTATCCTTCTGGCCACTGCGATACCTCTCAACATCAAGTACAAGATTATGGTCTCCTCCCCAAATAATCATGCGGGGTCTACGCAACAGTGGTTTCTCCATGTGAGCGGAGGAGCATCACCCCCTCCGCCCCACTACAAAAGCAGCAGAGGTGAAAAATAAAATGATAATAAAGTGAATTTATTACCATTTTGTATTTCAGCTGCTCTCAGCCCGAGCCAAGAATCAGGAAGGGGCTGGGCCATTGCTACTGCTTTACAGTAGGGGAGGAGGTGCCGACTCCTGTTTGAAGTGAACATGTCACTTTGGCTGGCTGTCTTGCGAAGGCAAGCCTAACATGCACACTTTAAACCTCTCCACCCGAGCTGTCTTAGACAGCTGGGCGGAGAGCAGGCACAGGTCTCCTGTGCCTAAAGGAGCGTCAACCAGCCCGCTGCAGCCAATCCTGGCGCTGCTCTTATGCTGCTGAACATTATCAGCAGCATGAGAGCAGAGTCTGGATTGGTAGAGGGGTGTTGGCTGAGGCTCTGAGACTTGTGCTAGGACTTCAGACGAGGAGAACATTGAGGACACGTGGGTAAGTAAATATTTCATTATTTACTTTTTTGACCCACTGACAGGCATTGTGAGAAACTCGCACTGCCTTCAGCCTCAAGTTCAGAGCTCTGAATCACGGCTGTTACAAATAAAAACACTGTTAACGAGCCTTGATTGAGAGCGTTGCCATCGAAACTAACGGCATTTATCACAGTGCCTGTCAGTGGGTTAAAACGGTTCTGATGTGTTGGAGGTGTACCGATTCAATAATGATTATAGCCACACCTCTGGAATAGGAGGAAAACTCTCTATGCCTATGGCATCCCCATGAGAGAGCATAGTACACGCTTTAGCCTGTGCAAGATGTGCTTCGTGCAGCAGTAGAATGTCGTGGGAGCTAGGACCTGTCTGCATGTTCAAGGACTATTCAGTCCTTGTGCACTCCACGTGCCTAGTTTTAAGGGTTTTAAGGAGCGAGGCTGGGCGTCATATCTACCACCTGTAGTCATGTGTTAATGGTTGCATTTCTATTGACTGGAATCAGTTTGGCAAGTGTGGTGGCGAGCATCTTAGTATAGAGTGCTGCCTTCCAGCTTAAGATTCCCCCATGCCCATACTCCTCACACACTAGGACCCGATCTCCCAGCGATTTCCCCATGTTTCCGACCCCCAACATCATAAACTATAAAGCAAAATGACGACATTAACAACAATAACAATGTGTTAATTTGCATCTAGGCATCCAGCCAGGGGGCAGCGTGAGCAGTCGGCACATCACTGCCATACCTTTGAGCAGGAGCAAGTATGCAACAAGCATTTGAAAATGCAATAGTTCTCACATTGACAAGAGTTTGAGCTATTGGTATTGTAAATGACAATGCCTTTTATTTATGTGTTGTTTTTAAAACAGATAAATAAAAGGCATTGTCATTTACAATACCAATAGTTTAAACTCTGCAAATGCAAGACCTATTGCACTGCTAATGCGATCGGTGCCCGTGCTATAAAGATTTTTTTTAAAGCATTAGGAGAGAAAGGAGAGAGTGTGTCCTACCTGCAGGCAGGACAAAGCTATTTGAGAAAATAGTGCTCGTAGGCTGTAATTAAAGCCTACCAAGTAACAACAAATGTCACAGGGGGTGTCGCCATGGTAGGTTAGAAAATAAGAAAAGGCGGTACTAAGGAGGGGCTACTAAGCCTATTGGCCAATGAACAGCCACAGTTTACAGTGGACAATGACACAAGCCAATGAAAAATAGGGGCAGAGAGTGGGCGGAGCTTCAAGTCCCTACCTGAATACAGCATGCCTCGTAGAGCAGCGCATGCACTGCCCAGGCTCGACCGAAAAAGGAAAGGAACCCATCAACAGCAAACCTATGATCGTCAGCAAGAAAATGGTGTTCTCAGAGTAGGGCACATGGCTCCAGTAATTCTTGTCCCCAGGCAGGGGTTGAGGGGGCCCGCGGGAACCAAGCTTTGGCCAATGTGTAATTATCTCCCCTTCTCGCCAGTCACAAACCAGGTCGCATCTTGCATGCAGTATGCGGTCACCCTCTCAATGGTAAACTGGCTGTCCTCCGGCAGGGGAGATCAGGTGCGGGCTTCTCAGTATGAGGCCAGTGGGATGGTGTTCTGCAGCCACAAGAGGTGAGTCCCAGATTTTAGCGTCAGTGATGGTTCAGTTGCAGTCCCCAGATCCAGCCATCTGTGAATACAAAATCCCGCAGCCTGCAGTCAGACCCGGCTCACCCCCCCCATCATGTCGCCTGTCTCTGCATTATCAATGAGTGCATCTTATACACTGCAAAATTGGTTGTAGATGGGTGTCCCCGCGTCCTATCCAGCTGTATTTTCAGCCAGCACTTCAAACTTGGGCTCACATGGAGAGCCTGCCTTTCACTCACTGCTCTGATACCACTGGATAAACTCAGCCCAGGCTGCTGATTCCTACAGGATCACGTCGGCGGCTTCTTATGTGGGGGCCACAGTTACCTCCAACTGGCTGGCAGCCACGTCCGGCCCTGCCCGCCTGCATCACCGCAGGCCTCGATGACCTCCGGCTCTTGTGTTGCCCTTCGGGGAGACGCAGGCCACAGCGCCAGTTTTTACCTCGCAGCCAGTGCCATCTTTACGCTTAGGCACTCTGGGCAGTTGATCCGGGGGCCCCACAAGCATAGGGGCCCCATGCAGACAAGAATTTAACACTAATTTTCCATTAAACATTTTTATTCCTCTGAGTGGTTGTGTAGGCAGGGCCTAGTGCACTGCATTGCCCGGGGGCCTATAATGCTGTTAAGACATCCCCTGGTCCCAGCCCGAGTCCGCCCGCGCCTCAGTGTGCGGCGTCCTCTTCTAGCTGTTGCTGGACCCGTAAGATGGCGCGCAGGCTGCAGCGCGGGCTCACCTCCTCCGGCGTGCGAGCTCCCGACCAGGTGCCGGGCCTCAGTGAGCGGCGTCCTCTTCTAGCCTAAGATGGCGCGCAGGCTGCAGCGCGGGCTCACCTCCTCCGGTGTGCGAGCTCCCGACCAGGTGCCGGGCCTCAGTGAGCGGCGTCCTCTTCTAGCCTAAGATGGCGCGCAGGCTGCAGCGCGGGCTCACCTCCTCCGGTGTGCGAGCTCCCGACCAGGTGCCGGGCCTCCTTCTGCGAGTCGCCGCTGCTGTTGGGTCATTCATGGCTGTGCGGGGTGCGGGGTAATGTCACCGTCATATTTTATAGGATGATTATTACGGATTGTTGCTCTGGCCCGTGGAGCTCACTCAGAACGTCAGCATCTTTGCTCTGATCGGCCACACCCTGAGTATCCGAACTTTGTTGGGTCCGTGTGGTAAGGACGACCTGTAATGTACTGATTGGAAGGATGAGAGGTGTGCTGTGTACACATATGCGACGTTAAGCTAGACGTCCTGAAGGAGAGAAGTGAGTCAAGCATGGCAGGCCAACAAGATGCAACATTGCAGTCTACGAAGCATCACCACCTGGAAAGAAGAAGAGGTGACGCGGCAGGTAAGAACAGAGCATGATGTACAAACGGCACTGCGGTGGCTACGGGAGATTGTTGGTCAGACAGACATGTGTTGTGTGCTAAGATTCAGCCAATGCAGGTGTCCTGTGGAAGAAGTTATGAACAGCACAGTAGGTTGAGTGCAGGCCTTACAGTTGCGCACACAGACCACAGACTATATGGCCACACCCGGATCACCTCAAGACAGTGATAAATACTGAATAAATAAATATCCGGTTATCAGTTGTTCCTTCTTTTGAGATTATTATAATTGAGGAAATAAAAGTCAACGTGCAGTCCCAACCTGCCGAACGCAGATGCCGCGTCACCAGCCCTCAGTAGTGCGGCTCTTTAGCACTCAGTCTCGCACCACATTTGTTTGGGCCAGAGGGTGGTTCACTTCAGAGCAGTGTGTAATTTGGTACCCAAAAGTCAGCAATTCTGGCCGTAACCTCATGTCCGCTCCCTCTCTACCCTACTCACTATTTGTAACATTTGGTATTTGTTTGTCAAGGGAGTAATTCATTAAAAAAATGTATTATTGGGAGAAATCACAGCCATTACCTTAATTGCAATATTTGATCAGTTATGCATATAAATTGAAATATAGTACAATAAAAATCGCATTTCATATATATCACGGTCAAAAAAATTCAAATGTACACATACACCCACTGAATTTTCACAATTGCACCAGCCCATAATAAATTAACACAGTAATACATTCTAAAACTAGAGAAATTGATCCATTCTGCATTTTTATACAAAGTAATTCCAGAGAGCCAGAAACTCTTTTGTGACCCAGAACTTATTGCATAATGTTTTTTGTATTCTTTCACGTTTTTTATTTTCCATTGTTTAAACAAGTAAATTTACATTGTTCGCCTATTTTGAAATTTTAGAGACCGCGCTACAAGGATTGCTATATAGAGCTTTATCCGATGGCTTGAACTTAAGCCCAAATACAAAGGACACCTCAATAAGATTAACCGTGGATCATCGGAAAACATTAAATCCAGCGGGGTCTGACAATATTGCAATATTTCTGTCAAATAGTTTGACAGTTTGAGACATTGCTATACAATATGCGCCCAGCTGCCATCCGCTTGTGCTGCACATATTAAACAATATCCTGGAATTTCTAGATTAATTCTCTTAAAAAGCACTGGTGTTCTATATAATAACCATTTTGTAAAAAAATTGCATTTTATAAAAGTTTTCTTCTTTAAGAATGGAAAAATGAGGGGGCGTGGCCTAGCTCATGGCCGAATAAGTCGCATTGAGCGAGAGCTCCCGCCGGAGCCCTAAATCCGTGCATTATCCTGCAGCGTCTCGTGACCGAATCGCCTCTAACCTGACCTCCGAGGAAGATCCTTCCCTTTCGGTGGCTTGAGGGAGCCCGCTGAGAGTCTGAGCAGAGTAAACATGGCGCTTCGGGCACAGCGGTCTCCTACAGGCGGAGACAACAAAGATGGTGACAGCCGGAGCCTTGCCAGAAAGCCCGGAGTAGCCGCAGGTCGCTGGATGACCGCCCGCCCAAGACAGAACAGGGGAAGGCATCGCAGCAGCTGAACTGCCGCGACCCGCGTCCCTTGCCCCCTCCCCCCCCACCTGCCCCCTCCGAGTGAAGTTTCGGGGCATCGCCGGGATCGACGGCGCAGCCCGAGCTACAGATCACGCAGCTGCGGTACAGACGGCGTCCTGGTTGGGGCTGGCATGCTACGAGGGCTGCTGGGTGACTGAAAGTGGCAGTGGAGTGTCCCAGCGTCTGTCCGCCTGACCCAGTACCAACTGGCTGTGGCGGCCACCCCACGGGGTGCGGTGCGGAGACCCGCGATCATCCGTCCCAGCGTCCCTTTACCCTGAGGGACGCGCGGTGCCAGAGAGCTGCGGGGGAGGGAGGGCCCGGGCCCTGGGGGGAAAAACGAACGAGCGGCGAGGAGAGACACTTGGGCCCCGCCTGCTCCACCGGAGTTTGGTCGCAGCTGCCACATGGAGGCCCCCGCCCCTACCTGCAGAGCTGAGTTGGGGCACGACTAGGCAAATACCCGACGATCCCTGGGCCCACTCCTACATATAGCACTGGTATCAGTACCAGAAGACAGGCCGCGGTATCCTCAACCTAAGCAGCGGGCCAGGGTGGTGATATTCTTGATTCTCCCCGCCCGCCAGTGGAGACTATTGAGTGGCGACGGGGCTGTGTGGAGGCCATTGCATCCGGCCTACGGAGATTCCGGGTCCCCCAGAAAAGGATAGGGACTTGTGGTGACGTGGCGGACGGACTGGTGACCAGGTAGAAGCGAGGAACTCGGACTGTGGCACTCCCCCGATATCTGGAGGGGGCAGAGAAAAGGCCCTCCACCATGCCTACTGTAGAAACACGGTCTCAGCTTCACAGCGACTCCACAAAGGTCCACTGGCCCCATAGAACGGGCTGAGATCCCAGCCTGAGACCGAGACAGAGGGTGAGGCCCGGAGGCAGAAGGCCCGCCCTGATCGCAACCGGCCATCGCACACATACCATTGACAATCCACCAGGTCGCGAGGCCTTGAGCAGGCCAGAGACCGCCGGCGCAGTGTTGCTGCGCAAAAAGACGACCCTTCACTCACGCTTTGGAGACACAGGCCACTGCTATGGCGAAGGACAAAGATTCGAAACTTCCGCGACAGGGAAAAATGGACAAATTTACTAAAGTGCTCTCCACGCAGCCCGAGGCAGCCGAAGCGGCGCAGCCGCCCTCTGACACGCATTACTCTTGCAAGCTATTCAGAGCTCCAGAGAAGTCCTCGAGGGGAAAATCGGAGAAGTATGCTCGAGAAGTATGCTCCGAGGTGTCATTACTCCGACAGGATCTCCGCAAAGTCTCAGAGAGGGTGACGGAAGCCAAAACTAGGGTGTCGGAGGTGGAGGATGCGGTTAAAGACCTTCAAAAAGTGACAAGGGACCTACGCAGTGCCACCGCGGACATGCAATGGAGGATTGAAGATGCAGAAAATCGGGCCCGGAGGAACAACCTCTGCTTCGTGGGATTTCCTGAGGGGGCGGAAGGCTCCAACACCGCAGCGTTCCTGACCAAGTGGCTGTCAGATCTCATCCCGGCAGAACAGTTTTCCCACTGCTTTGTCATAGATTGAGCCCATCGGGCGCTGTGTCAAGCCTCCTCCCGGGGCCCCGCCAAGGCCCATCATTGCCAAGATGTTGAACTTTTTCGACAGGGACAAGATACTGAGGGAAATGCGGTGCAAGGGAGGAAGTCCGTTATGAAAACCTCAAGATTATGACCTTCCCGGACTACAGTCGAGAGGTCCAGAAGCAACGCCGCACTTTTGACTCAGTGAAGGCCAAGCTCCGGGCCCTTCATTTACAATACATGCTCCTGTTCCCGGCAAAACTAAAGGTCCTCTTTCAGGGGACTGCCCTCTTTTTCCAGACCCCGGAGGAGGCGTGGGCCTGGGTGGAGGAACGGCCAGTGCCGCACTCCGTTGGCGGCACGTCCCCGGACAACCGTGTGTCACGCGCCGGAGCGGCCTGGGAGGACTCCTCCCGAAGACGCAGTCGATTGACCTCGGGCTGCCCGCGGAGACTACGTAAAGGTACCCCATATGCCCTCAGGAAAACCACTCAGGACAAGACGTGTCAGGACGGCCGCGGGGGTGAACATTCTCACTCAGAAACAGATGCAACACAGGGACCTGGCTCTCCCAACCGGCAGAACGACTCCGATGGCACCGACATGTCCCCAGGACCAGAATCACGTAAACCCCTAGAGAAGGCAATTCAGGCACTTGAGGAAGGCGAGGAGGCTGGCGGACCACCAGTCGGGGCTCTCCCCGGAGAGCCTGAACCAGAGGTACAGAGCGTTGCAACCTGATAATGGCGGGGAAGCCCCCTGCGTCAGCGAAGACCCCCACCGGCTTCTCCTCTGCAGCGTTCCCGCGCCTCGAACTGTTGATTGAGTGAACTACCTATCAACGAACTGTAAGAGTTAAGGGTTCCGGGGGGTATGATTTAAGAGGGCGAGGGGGGACGACAGACCGACCTACACTCCTTAGCCAAGGGTCACTTCCAGCGATGGGGGGGCAGAAGGCTGTGGGGGGATGGAGGGAGGTGGGGTGGGGGGGATCGAACAGTTGGGGTTTTATAGTTTTCCACGTTGGTCTTTTAAGCGCAAGGATCAATTTACAAGACCATCTCCACAGAACGAAACGCACTTCGGACTCACACTCCCACCCACCCTTAGATCTCAACGCCCGGGGTCCACCACTGATAGCGACGCGATGACACGCATGCCTTCCCTAACGGTCATGACATGGAACGTAAATTGGCTGGGGGACAAGATTAAGCGCGGACTAGTGTCGCAATATCTTAAGCGGCTTCACCCTGATATCGCATTGTTGCAGGAAACCCACCTCCGGGGCACACAATGTGGCTTTATTGGCCGTGGTCCATACAAAGTCCTGGCACATGCTGGGTTCACTTCTGGGGTGAGGGGGGTAGCTATCCCGATTAAAAAGGGCCTCCCTTTCCAGGTCTCACGTCTTTGGTAGGACCCCCTAGGTAGATACGTGGGAGTCCTGGGGATATGGGGTCGGACAGAAGTTGTACTGTTGTGTGTGTATGCACCACCTAGGCTAAAAGCACCTACCATGGCTAAGGTGATGGACATACTGATAGAGACGCCCTTAGCTCTACACATAGTGGGGGGCGACTTCAATGACGTCATGGACCCACAGTTAGACCGCTGGGGAGGAGGCGACAGGCCTCCAACGACCACGCCCCTTACGTGGTTCTCCACAACATTGGGTTTGATAGACGTCTGGAGAGAAACTCATCCCCTAGTCAGACAGTTCTTCTTTCATTCCGGAGCTCATGACACATATTCTAGACTGGAGAACATATTCATCCCCAAGGGTGAGCTGCGCGACGCGGGGACCGCAGAATACAAGGCTCGGGCCCTCTCGGACCACTCGCCGCTTCTGATTGAGATGGGACTGAGGGAACGGCAGGGCACTTGCACTTGGAGGCTAAGTCCATGGGACTTGAACAATGCCAAGATAGCGCATGGACTCAGTGCAGACACTGAAATTTATTTCCAAGAAAACAAGGACTCGGTCTCCTCCGGGGTGACGGTGTGGGAAGCGTATAAGACCGTGTTAGTGACAGAGCCCAAAGTCGCATAGCATGGGAAAAGGACAGGGATAAAGCCTTAACAATCCTGGAACAAGAAATCACGGAACTTGAAAGGCGGGTGACCCTGGGCAACGACCCAGACATCATACGCAGACTGACGGCCCTGAGAGGAGAATATAAGGAATTGGCCACAGACAACGCTAAAAAGCTATATCTGGCCACCTTGCATCGCCTATACAAGGTTGGGGACAAGGCTGGGAAGCTCCTAGCCTGGATCAGCCGGCGGGAGGTACAGAATAGAAGGGTGAGGGAAGGCACCGTCCAATCCACCGATGACGGGGTTGCTGGCGCTTTCACAGAGTACTATAGGGACCTATACCGGGCCAGGACGTCCAAGTCCCGAGCCGAGGTCCAGGCCTACCCGGAGGGGATCCCCATGCCGCTGTTGGAGGAGGTGGAGGCACAGAGCCTGGAAGGAGACCTGACACAAGCAGAGGTCCAGGACGCAATTGCAAAACTTCGTCCCGGGAAGACGCCGGGCACCAACGGGCTCCCCGCAGAATTTTATAGATGATATCCGAACATCCTGGGCCCCCATCTCCTCCGACTCTTTATTGACTCCCACGAGGAGGGCACTCTCCCACCGGACTTGCGGATGGCCACCATTGCGGTCATACCCAAGGAGGGTAAGCCCAGAGACCAATGTGGGTCCAACAGACCCATTTCCCTGCTAAATTCGGAAGTTAAAGTCCTGGCCACAGTATTGGCTACACATCTCCTGGGGGTGATTGAGGGCCTGGTCCAAGAGGATCAATCGGGGTTTATGCCGGGCAGATCCACTCGCTTAAACCTTAGACGAATCCATAACTGGCTCATGAAGGTACGGAACCGGACCAGCCCGCAGGTGTTCCTATCGTTAGACACCGAGAAAGCGTTTGACATGGTCGACTGGCTGTTCCTTGATGCCACCCTGGCCAAATTTGGGTGCGGGCCGAAATTTCGTAGCTGGGTCGCGCTTCTCTACAACCAGCCAATGGCTACGGTGCGAGTTAACGGATGGTGCTCGCCCCCCTTTCCTATCGAGAGGGGAACGCGTCAGGGATGCCCCCTTTCTCCCCTTCTATTCGCGCTCACCCTCGAACCCTTGGCATGCGCGGAACGGGTACACCCCTCCATCCGTGGTTGGGGTGGGCGTAGTGGGTGTAGCGGGGCTACCCGGAGTGCCACGGAGATGGAACCAATCTCCGCACACTCCGTGTAGCTCCGCTACGCGCCACCCGCCTCCCGCCCGCACTATTAAAACATTATAAATAAGAATTTAAAACACCTTACCTTATCGGCGGCGTCCCCGGGCTTCCCTCCTTCTCCATCGCGTCTTCTTCTGGAAAACTGCGCATGCGCCCGCGCATGCGCATTCCTCGCGAGAAATGCGCATGCGCGGGTTTGAAGAAGAAGTCGCAATGGAGAAGGAGGGATGCCCGGGACGCCGCCGATAAGGTAAGGTGTTTTAAATTCTTATTTATAATGTTTTAATAGTGCGGGTGGGAGGCCAACTCCGCTCCGCCCCGAGTGTGCAGAGATTTGCCTGTTCCGCCTACTTTGCGGAACGCGGAACAGGCAAAATTCCACACATTCTGTGGGTGGAACGGAGTTGTCCACCCACCCCTAGTTTCCATATTGCACCCGCAGACACTACAGAGGAAAAGATTTCTCTCTACGCCGATGACATCCTGATGTATACCTCACGCCCGGCAATGACCATCCCGGAACTATTTGAATTGATTATCGAATACGGTAGTTGCTCGGGGTTATAAAATAAACTGGAACAAGTCCACACTTTTCTGCCCGGCCACCGCACAAATAGACTGCCCCCTGCCGGGAGACCTCTGAGTGGTACAGAGTGGTTTTAAATATCTAGGTATCTTCATTACTCCCAACCCCGAGGTTTGTAGAAAGGAAAACGTAGGATCAGTCCTCACTAATTTTAAATTAGACGCAGAACGGTGGAGAGACCTCCCCCTTACCCTACTAGGTCGTGCAGCCATTTTTAAAATGATCACCTTGCCTCAACTTCTCTACGCCCTACAAAACTCGTACCACCCCCTTCCCCATGCCATCTTTACAGAGATTGACAGTATACTCCGAACACTACTGTGGCAAGGGGGCCACCCGAGAATCGCGCTTAAAACACTGCAACGTAATCCATACAACGGAGGTATCGCCCTCCTGGACGTTGAGGCCTATTACTGGGCATCTCATTTGAAACCCATAAATGAATGGATACACAAACATAGCCAACACCCCACATACCGGCTTGAGAGGGAAGTCATGCTGCCCCATACGTATCTGCACTACCTATATGGAGGGAAGGGCGGCTCCCGCTTGCTGCCCACGACCCAGGTGACCCTGATGGCATGGACGAGGGTGACTAGGACCATGGGATGGACAGGATGGGTGACGAAAGCCACCCCACTCTGGGAGGGGACCCGCTTCAGGGAATTAAACAAGCTCACTGGGTTCGGGGCCTTGGATCTCCTTGGGATTTCCACGATAGGCAACATAGTTGAGAAAGGAGATTTCATAACTTGGGCCAAACTTCAACAAGAATACAATATGAGTGACTCACAATTCCTTAAATACGGCTGCGTCACGCATGGCTGGCGGAAAATGTCTCGTGTGACCAACTTCCGGAATATGCGCCCTTAGAGGGTAGACTCCTGCAAGAAGAGCTCGCCCACAAGGCGGTTTCACTCACATACAAAACCATTAACAACAATATTTCCGTCGGGCTGGTGAGGCTTTGGTCATGATGGGAGAGTGAAGTGAGGGTCATGGAAAACATAGACTGGGAGGCGGCGTTGATGCACCCCAGGGAGGTGGCCATAAAGGCGAGACTCCGACTCATTCAGTTGAAGAGACAGATTACATAGAATGGGGAGGGCGGAGTCTCCACTCTGCATGGCCTGCGTAGCGACCACTGGCAGTTTCTTCCACACGATCTGGACATGTCCTGAAATTCAATCATTCTGGGGACAAGTGCTGGGACTACTAGGTACTGTCCTGGGGGTGACGTTACCGGCGGACCCCAGGTTCGGGATACTAGGGATACCGAGTGAGGTTGACATTACCAGAGCACAGCTGATCTTTGCTTCCTTGGGGCTGGTGGTCGCGAAAAGAGACATTGCCAGGAAATGGGGAGTGGCAGACAAGCCGACTATTCAGGAATGGGCGTGAGGCATGGACATGTACATGATAGCCGAGCAGACCACATATCGTAGCAGAGGGTGCCCCAAGAAATTCTACAGAGTCTGGGACCCCTGGCGACAACACTTTGGACTCGACATGGAGGGAGATACGCAACAGTCTGCGACATACACTACACAAGGATCCCCGACTTGGGGCCCGACGATGTGGTACATTCATGATCACTGGAGAGGCCCAGACACCACCGTTTCTGGACTCCGGGTGTATAAATGCGAACGTAGTGTAATGACATGTGTAGGAAATACTGGTATACGTGAATTCCAGGGAGAGAGAGAGAGACGACCTGGTGTGGGTGGGAAAATTTACGCATTGATTTGTAATCATGTTTTTGTGGAGATCTTATGCAAAATTGTACTGCGCTGTTTGTTCAGTTTTAAAAATAAAAATAAATTAAAAAAAAAAAAGAATGGAAAAATGATAGCGATTTATAATGTTCCACGTCTCAGTTGAAATAGTTAGGTTCTCAGTTGTCCGCCATTTCTGAATGATTCTTGGGAGAACATCTGGGGCATATCAACAACGAGTGGCGATAATTATCGCCCAGCGCGCCTAGCGCTGATTTCCTTAACGCCGGCTATCGCTAAATTAAATCGCCGAGTTAGCGCATTATCAACAATGCATAACTCAAGGGCGATATATAATCCAGCGATAGCGGCGGAAAAGCCCCTTATCGCCACATAAACGGAGATAAGCGAGCAGTGTTAACTGTTCAGCTCGCTGATATGGGTGTGGGGATGTAAACATACAATCCACCTCCCATAGGGAATACTGCTAAGTCCGGATTTCAGCAGACGTTAGATTAGGCGATAATGGGAGTTTAGCGCGATTCCCATTATCACAATGCGGGTCTGTGGCTTCCTTGCAAATATGGAGAAGCTGATTATGGGAGGTATTCACATGTATTTAGATGAGGAACACCTACTTTGCATCTCATTAGAGATGCGATGCGAGGCGTATTCAAAACGGCGGCTGTCACACGGAAACACGCGTTAGCGTGTGCTTGATGATAGGGCGATGTTTAATTTGCCGCTTTTTGGCCAAAAACGGCCGATAAAGCGGCGAAATCGGGCTTGACAATATGCCCCATCTATCTCTTTCATTGCAGCCAGCCTATTTTTAAAAATCTTACTGATCTGCATGAGGTTGACTCTATAAAATCGTCAACTAGTTCCAGTCTGACCATTACCTCTTTCTGGTTTATGTTCTGTGTTAGACTTGGCATCTTTTGGCGTGTTTCCCCTGACTTTTTGCTTTCTGACCTCCCGGTTTTGACTCTGTTTTTGCTGGTGTAATGATTCTGCGCACTTTCCTCACTGCTGTCCAGTGGGAAAGTGCAAGTGCTCCTGTATAAAATGCGTTATGGATTGGTGTTTCCATGATTGGCCTATTTGGTTTATGTGTCAGTCCCTTGTAAAGTGCACTGCGAGTGCCAGGGCCTATAGACCAAATGCTGTTGGTGGGCTGCAGCACGGGATTGTGCCACCCACGCAAACAGCCCGTAAAGTGTAACTCGGGCCTGCCACCGCAGAGCCTGTGCGCAGCCTGGGGCTGCCATGACGACTTGGCAAGTGCACACACTTGCAAGTCCCTAAACCTTCCCTTTGCTACATGTTAGTCACCCCTAAGGTAGGCCCAAGGTACCCCTATGGGCAGGGTGCGGTGTATGCGAAAGGTAGGACATGCCCGGGTGTGTGCGGCATGTCCTGATAGTGAATTACAGCCTAGTTCGTTTTTCACTATTGCAAGGCTACCTGTTCCCCCTAGGCCAGAACGGGCAGTTTTGATTATTACAGCTTATAATCCTAACTGACCCCGGGAACATGGTAGAAATTCGAGTTTAGTATGCCTGGACTCAGAATGATAAAATGCAGCTTTTAGTGAAGTTGGTTTTAACATTCTGTGTTTGAAAATACCACTTTTAGAAAGTGGGTATTTTCTTGTCTAACCATCCAAGCCTGCCTCTGCGAGGTTGTGTATTCCTTGTCTGGAGTGTGAGTGACAGGGGCTGGGGGATGCCAGGAGACAGGGTGAGTCAGCGCAGGGCTGAATAGCCAGATCGACCTGTAGATGGGTGGGAGGGGTCGCACCTGGGCCCTGAATAGGACAGTGCCTTCCCTCCACAATGCTGGCTCCACCTCCTGTGGTGCGTCTGATGTCCCTGGCCCACTCACTGAAAGAAGGGACGGAGACTTGTCAACAAAGTGCTCCAGAACTGGTTTGGACTAGGCAAAGGCCTCTCTGCCTTCAGAGAACAAAGGAATTTGGGATATAAATATTGGGGCCCTGACCCCATGAATTTAGATCTCGCTGGAATCAAGGAACCTGCCAAGACGAAGAGCTGGAAGAGCTGCCAGGAGGAGTACTGCCCCTTTGCTGTGTTGTTGCTTTGTTGGGTTGGCCTGCAGCTGCTGCTTCTGCCTTGGGCAGTGAAAGGACTGGACTGAACTTTCTACAAACTTGTGCTGAGTATCTCCAAGGGCCTGAAACCGAGCTGGCCTCCTGTTAAGAAGTCTCAGGGACTACAAAGACTTCACAAGCCTCTGGGTACCGCTTCTGGAACGCTGTTTCAGTTGCCACAGAGGAAGGGAACTGCAACCGACTCCGTCAACCGAATCCATCCCTGGCCGGTGACCTGTTTGCACCGCAGACCGCATCGCCCCGCTTCACATCGCAACCCTGGTCTCACCGTGGCGACGTCCGACGCCGCCAACATCGAGCCGCTGCTTGCACCGTGACCTGTGGGCACCGCAGTTCGCATCGCATCGCTTCACTAAACCAGCCGGACCCGACCGACGCGGTCGCTGCAACTGGCTCAAGAGTCGAGACCGCACCGCATTTGGGGCACCGCTCCGACTCGCACCGCTGTCCGACGCCAGCTCCCGCACTCCGGCTAGGTCGCCTGCATCGCAACCTGTCAGCACCGCATCGAGCATCGTCTCACCCTGCATCGCACGCCTTGGACTCACCGACTCCGTCTGTACGACGCTCATCGAGCCGCTGCCTGCACCGCATCGAGGGACACCGCACCTTGCATCGCTCCGTCTTGCACCGCAACCGCGACGAACGCCGACCGGCTCGTACACTCCGTACCAGCCACAACGAGAAAGGTACTGTAACCGAGTCTGTTCATGACTCTGCTGGCCCGTATCGACGCGGCCGGCTGGAACTGTTAGACTCCGTGGTTTTCAGCATCGCGGTAGGCTCGGGCGGAGCTACCGACTCGTACGAACTTTGCTTTTGTGCTATTCCTGCAAAGAAGTTACCGTACCAAGTATTCATTCGTAAAGTATAGTATTGTGGATTTTTGTCGTAATTGGTCTTGTCTTGAGTATATAAAATATTGGTTATTTTTCTAAACTGGTGTGGTGTCCGTTTGTAGTGCTTACACTGTATTACTGTTGGTTATGTGCAAATGCTTTACACACTGCCTCTGAATTAAGCCCGACTGCTCGTGCCAAGCTACCACGAGGGTGAGCAGGGGTTACTTCATGAGTGTAACACCCTTACCCTGACTAGGAAGAAGGGTCCCTACTTGGACAAAGGTGCAAACCCTTGCCAACGAGAGATCCCATTTCTAACATTGGTCGTCAGCGGTGAGGATAGGACTTGTGTTTGCACTTGACTTACAGTGATTGGTGTGCACTACTACCATATCGCAGACCATTACGTACCACATACTGGGTCTTTTTCTTTTGGCCTATTTTTCATCTTGCCAGTTTTCAACTCACTACTTTTGTCATGCCTGAATCAATTGCATCATCCGTTGCATCTCTGGAAGTTATCTTTGAGGAGGATAGGTTGGAATCCTACGCCGTAAAGGAGCTACGAGCGATTTGTAAAAACTTGAAAGTCCAAATTAAAGGCCTCACAAGGAAGGAGGAGCTACAGAAGGCGCTGAGGGCCTGGGTAGCAGCCAGACATGCCAATGGGCAGCCTGGTAATCTCAGTGAGGAGGCGGAGGAGCCTATTTCCAGGGTGGATGTGCTTTTGGGTAGGGGGAACCCGCCAGATCAGGCAGCAGCAGTCTGTCCCCAGAGGAGCTGGAGGACAGGCGGGAGGCAAGGCAGTTTGAGCTGCAGAAGCTCAGACTGGAGAGTGAGCGGGAGGAGAAGAGATTGGCCATAGAGGAGAGGAAGATGCTCTTAGAGCATGAGAGAGAACTGAAGGAGCTAGAACTTAGGAGTAAGTCAGGCTCAGATGGTGGCAGCAATTCGTCCAGAAAGGCAGACAGGATTGTGCACATTCCCAAGAACGTAGGCAAGGAGTTCAAGAAGGGGGATGACATACAAAGGTGGTTTCAGGGTTATGAGGCAGCCATACACATGAATGGGGTCCCTGAGGAGAATTGGGGAGCAGGATTGTGGCCACTTTTCCCTGAAGAAGCAAGGGATGCTCTGATAGCTTTGGGTAAGGGGTATCACCTCACCTATGCTGACATGAAGGATGCCCTTCTCACGAAGTATGGTCTTACTCCTGAAAAGTACAGGGATCAATTCAGGTCCAGTAAGAAGTCTGATGCCAACACTTGGTTGGAATGTGTGGATGTGTTCTGCAGGTCTCTGGATGGTTGGGTGAAGGGCAGTAGTGTAACAGATTTTCAGGGGCTCTACAACTTGATTGCATGGGAGCACTTGTCTAGTCTATGTTTTGCAGATCTGCGCCAGCACCTAGTGGATAGTAAGCTAACTGACCCCAGGAAGCTTGCTATGGAAGCGGACCGCTGGGTGAGTACCAGGGTCCACAAGAAAGCGTTTGGGGAGACTCAGCCAAAGGTGGGCAGGGTCCCCAGCAGAAAGGTGGGGGGGACAAGGGTAAAGCACAGGAGTTCTCTAAAGGGCCCCAAACTAGTACCCAGGGTAAAGGTTCCCAGCCCCCCGGTGATAAGAAGAAAGGGGTCTCTACAGGGAAGCCTGTTGAGACCGGCCCCGCAAGTGTTATGCATGTGACCAGGTAGGTCACTTTAAGGGGACCCCAAGTGCCCGAAGGGGACACAGCCGCCCACCGGTGGACAGTCCAAAGTGTTGGCTAGTGTAGCGCTTGGGGAGGAGGGGTGCCCACAGGAGGGTGGGGATCCCGCAGAAATGACCCTTGTCTCACTCGGGGACAGTGAGATGGTCCCAGGAAACCAGGTGCCCCCTAACACGAAGAAATATAGCACCTGGGTGACCATTAATGGGAACAGGGTAGAGGCTCTCAGAGATACTGGAGCCAGTGTGACCTCAGTCCGGTGTCACCTGGTGTCTGAGAAGCAAGTAGTCCCAGGGGCATTCCACCAAGTAGTTGCTGTAGACAACTCAGAGCGCCAATGTATGGTGGTGCAGGTTCCCTTTGAATGGGGGGGGTCTCAGGTCCCTTGAGGGTGGTTGTGAGCCCCACCATGCCTGTAGATTGTCTGCTAGGTAACGACCTGGAGCAGTCCTCATGGAAGGAGGTTGAGCTCAGGGCTCACTTGGAGATGCTTGGGTTGCCAGAGTGGGCATGCGTGTCTAGTCGGTCAATGGCAGCCAAAAAGGGTGATCGAGAGGACTTGGAGCCTGAAACAGTGGCCCAAGTCCCTGCCAAGAGAAAGGGCAGGGGGCGCGGGAAACCGGCCCCCGAAGTTCCCACGGACCAGGAGGAGGCGGACCTCGAGGGGACGCCCCGGTGCCTACAGGGGAGCAGGTAGCCGAACTGGGAGACATCTCTGAGCTGACCCATTGGCAGCAAGAAGGGGGTCCCACCAGGGAGGAGTTCTGCAGGGAGCAGAGCGAGTGCCCTACTCTGGAGGGTCTGCGGCGGCAGGCTGCAGACCAGGCAGCTGGTAATCAGTCCGGGTCACATCTGATCTACTGGGAGACTGGTCTCCTATACAGTGAGCCTAAGGTTGCTGAGCCTGGGTCAGCCCGTGTGCTGGTGGTACCCCAGCGCTTCAGGACCTTCCTACTGGGTCTGGCTCATGACGTGCCTTTGGCAGGACATTTGGGGCAGGACAAGACCTTTGACAGGCTTGTCACCCACTTCTTTTGGCCCCAAATGCGAAGGCAGTCAGATGCACACTGTAGGTCTTGCCAAACTTGCCAGGCAAGTGGTAAGAGTGGGAGGAAGGTCAAAGCTCCTCTCCAACCTTTTCCTGTTGTTGGAACACCCTTTGAAAGGGTAGGGATGGATATAGTGGGGCCACTGGATCCCAAGACAGCCATGGGCAACAGGTACATCCTGGTCTTGGTGGACCATGCCACCCGGTACCCGGAGGCAATCCCTCTCAGGACAACGACGGCGCCAGTGGTGGGCCGGGCGTTAATGGGGATCTTTTCCCGTGTGGGATTCCCCAGAGAGGTGGTTTCTGATAGGGGGACCAATTTCATATCCAAGTATATGACATCCCTGTGGAAGGAGTGTGGTGTAACCTACAAGTTCACCACTCCTTACCACCCACAAGGAAACGGTCTGGTGGAGAGATTCAACCAGACCTTGAAAGGCATGATCAAGGGTCTAACAGAACCCATGAGGCGTAAGTGGGACGTCCTCTTGCCATGCCTACTCTTTGCGTACAGGGAGGTGCCTCAGAAGTCTCTTGGGTACAGCCCCTTTGAGCTCCTGTATGGCCACCCTGTCAGAGGACCTCTGAGTTTGGTGAAGGAAGGCTGGGAGGCGGCTCCCAGGAAAACTCCCCAGGATGTATTTAGCTACATGCTGGCCTTTAGAAACCAAACTGCCCGCTTCAGGAAACTCGCTCAGGCGAACCTAGAAGCAAGCCAGTAAGAAATGAAGAGATGGTATGACCAGAACGCCACTCTGGTCGAATTTCAACCTGGGCAAAAAGTGTGGGTCATGGCCCCAGTGGCACCTTGTGCCTTGCAGGACAAGTGGACTGGGCCATATGAGGTAAAGGAGCGCAAAAGTGACGTCACCTACCTGGTGGATTTGCAGGCTCCAAGGAACCCTTTGAGGGTCCTTCACGTGAACCGCCTCAAGCCCCACTTCGAGAGGTCCGAAGTGAGTATGCTCTTGGCGACAGATGATGGGGTGGAAGAGGAGAGTGAGCCTCTCCCTGACCTCCTGTCTACCAAGGAGCATGATGGGTCAGTAGAGGGTGTGATCCTCTCCCCTACTCTGACTCAGGAGCAGCAGGGGGACTGTCGCCAGTTGTTGGGACAGTTCGCCCCACTGTTCTCTCTGACCCCCGGTGTTACTCACTGGTGTACCCATGACGTGGACACCGGTGACAGCCATCCTGTGAAGCACAAGATTTACAGGTTGACTGACCGGGTCAGAGCCAGCATCAAGGAGGAGGTCTCTAAGATGTTGGCGTTAGGGGTGATTGAGCCCTCCCACAGTCCTTGGGCCAGCCCAGTGGTCTTGGTCCCAAAGGCTGCGGCGCCCGGTGCCACTCCAGAACTCCGGTTTTGTGTGGACTACCGTGGGCTCAATGCCGTCACCAGGACTGACGCGCACCCCATCCCCAGAGCTGATGAGCTCATTGATCGGTTGGGAGCTGCCCGGTTCCTCAGCACGTTTGATTTGACGTCTGGGTACTGGCAGATTGCCTTAACCGATGGGGCCAAGGAGAGATCAGCATTCTCAACCCCAGAAGGTCATTACCAATTCCGGGTGATGCCCTTTGGGTTGAAGAATGCCCCTGCCACCTTTCAGAGGTTGGTCAATCAGGTGTTGGCTGGGCTGGAGGATTTCAGTGCTGCCTACCTGGATGACATTGCTGTGTTCAGTTCCAGCTGGGAAGAACATTTACAGCACCTTGAGAAAGTGTTGAGGGCTCTGCAAGGTGCAGGCCTCACGATCAAGGCCAGTAAGTGCCAGATCGGGCAGGGTTCTGTGGTGTACTTGGGACACCAGGTAGGAAGCGGCCAGGTGGCGCCCCTACAACCCAAGATTGACACCATTCTGGCTTGGGAACCCCCAAGTCCCAGACAGAGGTGAGAGCCTTCTTAGGTCTCACCGGTTACTATAGGAGATTTGTTAAGGGCTATGGCACCATCGTTGCCCCCTTAACAGAGCTGACCTCTAAGAGGCAGCCCAGGAAAGTGATCTGGACTGAGTCCTGCCAGAAAGCTTTTGATGCCCTGAAGGCAGCCATGTGCACGGCGCCCGTGCTCAAGGCACCTGACTTCTCCAAGGAATTCGTCGTGCAGACTGACGCTTCAGAGCATGGTGTGGGAGCGGTGCTCTCACAACTGAACGAAGAGGGCCTGGATCAGCCTGTAGTCTTCCTTAGCAGGAGACTACTTCCCAGGGAACAGAGGTGGAGTGCCATAGAAAGGGAAGCTTTTGCTGTGGTCTGGGCACTGAAGAAGTTGAGACCATACCTGTTTGGGACTCACTTCCGGGTTCAGACAGACCACAGGCCCCTCAGATGGTTGATGCAAATGAGGGGTGAGAATCCAAAACTGCTGAGGTGGTCCATCTCCCTACAGGGAATGGACTTTACGGTGGAACACCGTCCTGGTACAGAACACGCCAACGCAGATGGTCTGTCCAGGTTCTTCCGCCTTAGTGAAGAGAACTCCAATGGGGTTGGGTAGTTCTCCCTACTTTCAGCTGGAGGGGACATGTGTTAGACTTGGCATCTTTTGGCATGTTTCCCCTGACTTTTTGCTTTCTGACCTCCCGGTTTTGACTCTGTTTTTGCTGGTGTAATGATTCTGCGCACTTTCCTCACTGCTGTCCAGTGGGAAAGTGCAAGTGCTCCTGTATAAAATGCGTTATGGATTGGTGTTTCCATGATTGGCCTATTTGGTTTATGTGTCAGTCCCTTGTAAAGTGCACTGCGAGTGCCAGGGCCTATAGACCAAATGCTGTTGGTGGGCTGCAGCACGGGATTGTGCCACCCACGCAAACAGCCCGTAAAGTGTAACTCGGGCCTGCCACCGCAGAGCCTGTGCTCAGCCTGGGGCTGCCATGACGACTTGGCAAGTGCACACACTTGCAAGTCCCTAAACCTTCCCTTTGCTACATGTTAGTCACCCCTAAGGTAGGCCCAAGGTACCCCTGTGGGCAGGGTGCGGTGTATGCGAAAGGTAGGACATGCCCGGGTGTGTGCGGCATGTCCTGATAGTGAATTACAGCCTAGTTCGTTTTTCACTATTGCAAGGCTACCTGTTCCCCCTAGGCCAGAACGGGCAGTTTTGATTATTACAGCTTATAATCCTAACTGACCCCGGGAACATGGTAGAAATTCGAGTTTAGTATGCCTGGACTCAGAATGATAAAATGCAGCTTTTAGTGAAGTTGGTTTTAACATTCTGTGTTTGAAAATACCACTTTTAGAAAGTGGGTATTTTCTTGTCTAACCATCCAAGCCTGCCTCTGCGAGGTTGTGTATTCCTTGTCTGGAGTGTGAGTGACAGGGGCTGGGGATGCCAGGAGACAGGGTGAGTCAGCGCAGGGCTGAATAGCAAGATCGACCTGTAGATGGGTGGGAGGGGTCGCACCTGGGCCCTGAATAGGACAGTGCCTTCCCTCCACAATGCTGGCTCCACCTCCTGTGGTGCGTCTGATGTCCCTGGCCCACTCACTGAAAGAAGGGACGGAGACTTGTCAACAAAGTGCTCCAGAACTGGTTTGGACTAGGCAAAGGCCTCTCTGCCTTCAGAGAACAAAGGAATTTGGGATATAAATATTGGGGCCCTGACCCCATGAATTTAGATCTCGCTGGAATCAAGGAACCTGCCAAGACGAAGAGCTGGAAGAGCTGCCAGGAGGAGTACTGCCCCTTTGCTGTGTTGTTGCTTTGTTGGGTTGGCCTGCAGCTGCTGCTTCTGCCTTGGGCAGTGAAAGGACTGGACTGAACTTTCTACAAACTTGTGCTGAGTATCTCCAAGGGCCTGGAACCGAGCTGGCCTCCTGTTAAGAAGTCTCAGGGACTACAAAGACTTCACAAGCCTCTGGGTACCGCTTCTGGAACGCTGTTTCAGTTGCCACAGAGGAAGGGAACTGCAACCGACTCCGTCAACCGAATCCATCCCTGGCCGGTGACCTGTTTGCACTGCAGACCGCATCGCCCCGCTTCGCATCGCAACCCTGGTCTCACCGTGGGCGACGTCCGACGCCGCCAACATCGAGCCGCTGCTTGCACCGTGACCTGTGGGCACCGCAGTTCGCATCGCATCGCTTCACTGAACCAGCCGGACCCGACCGACGCGGTCGCTGCAGCTGGCTCAAGAGTCGAGACCGCACCGCATTTGGGGCACCGCTCCGACTCGCACCGCTGTCCGACGCCAGCTCCCGCACTCCGGCTAGGTCGCCTGCATCGCAACCTGTCAGCACCGCATCGAGCATCGTCTCACCCTGCATCGCACGCCTTGGACTCACCGACTCCGTCTGTACGACGCTCATCGAGCCGCTGCCTGCACCGCATCGAGGGACACCGCACCTTGCATCGCTCCGTCTTGCACCGCAACCGCGACGAACGCCGACCGGCTCGTACACTCCGTACCAGCCACAACGAGAAAGGTACTGTAACCGAGTCTGTTCATGACTCTGCTGGCCCGTATCGACGCGGTCGGCTGGAACTGTTAGACTCTGTGGTTTTCAGCATCGCGGTAGGCTCGGACGGAGCTACCGACTCGTACTGAACTTTGCTTTTGTGCTATTCCTGCAAAGAAGAAGTTACCGTATCAAGTATTCATTCGTAAAGTATAGTATTGTGGATTTTTGTCGTAATTGGTCTTGTCTTGAGTATATAAAATATTGGTTATTTTTCTAAACTGGTGTGGTGTCCGTTTGTAGTGCTTACACTGTATTACTGTTGGTTATGTGCAAATGCTTTACACACTGCCTCTGAATTAAGCCCGACTGCTCGTGCCAAGCTACCACGAGGGTGAGCAGGGGTTACTTCATGAGTGTAACACCCTTACCCTGACTAGGAAGAAGGGTCCCTACTTGGACAAAGGTGCAAACCCTTGCCAACTAGAGATCCCATTTCTAACATTGGTCGTCAGCGGTGAGGATAGGACTTGTGTTTGCACTTGACTTACAGTGATTGGTGTGCACTACTACCATATCGCAGACCATTACGTACCACATACTGGTTCTTTTTCTTTTGGCCTATTTTTCATCTTGCCAGTTTTCAACTCACTACATTTGTCATGCCTGAATCAATTGCATCATCCGTTGCATCTCTGGAAGTTATCTTTGAGGAGGATAGGTTGGAATCCTACGCCGTAAAGGAGCTACGAGCGATTTGTAAAAACTTGAAAGTCCAAATTAAAGGCCTCACAAGGAAGGAGGAGCTACAGAAGGCGCTGAGGGCCTGGGTAGCAGCCAGACATGCCAATGGGCAGCCTGGTAATCTCAGTGAGGAGGCGGAGGAGCCTATTTCCAGGGTGGATGTGCTTTTGGGTAGGGGGAACCCGCCAGATCAGGCAGCAGCAGTCTGTCCCCAGAGGAGCTGGAGGACAGGCGGGAGGCAAGGCAGTTTGAGCTGCAGAAGCTCAGACTGGAGAGTGAGCGGGAGGAGAAGAGATTGGCCATAGAGGAGAGGAAGATGCTCTTAGAGCATGAGAGAGAACTGAAGGAGCTAGAACTTAGGAGTAAGTCAGGCTCAGATGGTGGCAGCAATTCGTCCAGAAAGGCAGACAGGATTGTGCACATTCCCAAGAACGTAGGCAAGGAGTTCAAGAAGGGGGATGACATACAAAGGTGGTTTCAGGGTTATGAGGCAGCCATACACATGAATGGGGTCCCTGAGGAGAATTGGGGAGCAGGATTGTGGCCACTTTTCCCTGAAGAAGCAAGGGATGCTCTGATAGCTTTGGGTAAGGGGTATCACCTCACCTATGCTGACATGAAGGATGCCCTTCTCACGAAGTATGGTCTTACTCCTGAAAAGTACAGGGATCAATTCAGGTCCAGTAAGAAGTCTGATGCCAACACTTGGTTGGAATGTGTGGATGTGTTCTGCAGGTCTCTGGATGGTTGGGTGAAGGGCAGTAGTGTAACAGATTTTCAGGGGCTCTACAACTTGATTGCATGGGAGCACTTGTCTAGTCTATGTTTTGCAGATCTGCGCCAGCACCTAGTGGATAGTAAGCTAACTGACCCCAGGAAGCTTGCTATGGAAGCGGACCGCTGGGTGAGTACCAGGGTCCACAAGAAAGCGTTTGGGGGAGACTCAGCCAAAGGTGGGCAGGGTCCCCAGCAGAAAGGTGGGGGGACAAGGGTAAAGCACAGGAGTTCTCTAAAGGGCCCCAAACTAGTACCCAGGGTAAAGGTTCCCAGCCCCCGGTGATAAGAAGAAAGGGGTCTCTACAGGGAAGCCTGTTGAGACCGGCCCCCGCAAGTGTTATGCATGTGACCAGGTAGGTCACTTTAAGGGGGACCCCAAGTGCCCGAAGGGGACACAGCCGCCCACCGGTGGACAGTCCAAAGTGTTGGCTAGTGTAGCGCTTGGGGAGGAGGGGTGCCCACAGGAGGGTGGGGATCCCGCAGAAATGACCCTTGTCTCACTAGGGGACAGTGAGATGGTCCCAGGAAACCAGGTGCCCCCTAACACGAAGAAATATAGCACCTGGGTGACCATTAATGGGAACAGGGTAGAGGCTCTCAGAGATACTGGAGCCAGTGTGACCTCAGTCCGGTGTCACCTGGTGTCTGAGAAGCAAGTAGTCCCAGGGGCATTCCACCAAGTAGTTGCTGTAGACAACTCAGAGCGCCAATGTATGGTGGTGCAGGTTCCCTTTGAATGGGGGGGGGTCTCAGGTCCCTTGAGGGTGGTTGTGAGCCCCACCGTGCCTGTAGATTGTCTGCTAGGTAACGACCTGGAGCAGTCCTCATGGAAGGAGGTTGAGCTCAGGTCTCACTTGGAGATGCTTGGGTTGCCAGAGTGGGCATGCGTGTCTACTCGGTCAATGGCAGCCAAAAAGGGTGATCGAGAGGACTTGGAGCCTGAAACAGTGGCCCAAGTCCCTGCCAAGAGAAAGGGCAGGGGGCGCGGGAAACCGGCCCCCGAAGTTCCCACGGACCGGGAGGAGGCGGACCTCGAGGGGGACGCCCCGGTGCCTACAGGGGAGCAGGTAGCCGAACTGGGAGACATCTCTGAGCTGACCCATTGGCAGCAAGAAGGGGGTCCCACCAGGGAGGAGTTCTGCAGGAAGCAGAACGAGTGCCCTACTCTGGAGGGTCTGCGGCGGCAGGCTGCAGACCAGGCAGCTGGTAATCAGTCCGGGTCACTTCTGATCTACTGGGAGAGTGGTCTCCTATACAGTGAGCCTAAGGTTGCTGAGCCTGGGTCAGCCCGTGTGCTGGTGGTACCCCAGCGCTTCAGGACCTTCCTACTGGGTCTGGCTCATGACGTGCCTTTGGCAGGACATTTGGGGCAGGACAAGACCTTTGACAGGCTTGTCACCCACTTCTTTTGGCCCCAAATGCGAAGGCAGTCAGATGCACACTGTAGGTCTTGCCAAACTTGCCAGGCAAGTGGTAAGAGTGGGAGGAAGGTCAAAGCTCCTCTCCAACCTTTTCCTGTTGTTGGAACACCCTTTGAAAGGGTAGGGATGGATATAGTGGGGCCACTGGATCCCAAGACAGCCATGGGCAACAGGTACATCCTGGTCTTGGTGGACCATGCCACCCGGTACCCGGAGGCAATCCCTCTCAGGACAACGACGGCGCCAGTGGTGGGCCGGGCGTTAATGGGGATCTTTTCCCGTGTGGGATTCCCCAGAGAGGTGGTTTCTGATAGGGGGACCAATTTCATATCCAAGTATATGACATCCCTGTGGAAGGAGTGTGGTGTAACCTACAAGTTCACCACTCCTTACCACCCACAAGGAAACGGTCTGGTGGAGAGATTCAACCAGACCTTGAAAGGCATGATCAAGGGTCTAACAGAACCCATGAGGCGTAAGTGGGACGTCCTCTTGCCATGCCTACTCTTTGCGTACAGGGAGGTGCCTCAGAAGTCTCTTGGGTACAGCCCCTTTGAGCTCCTGTATGGCCACCCTGTCAGAGGACCTCTGAGTTTGGTGAAGGAAGGCTGGGAGGCGGCTCCCAGGAAAACTCCCCAGGATGTATTTAGCTACATGCTGGCCTTTAGAAACCAAACTGCCCGCTTCAGGAAACTCGCTCAGGCGAACCTAGAAGCAAGCCAGGAAGAAATGAAGAGATGGTATGACCAGAACGCCACTCTGGTCGAATTTCAACCTGGGCAAAAAGTGTGGGTAATGGCCCCAGTGGCACCTTGTGCCTTGCAGGACAAGTGGACTGGGCCATATGAGGTAAAGGAGCGCAAAAGTGGCGTCACCTACCTGGTGGATTTGCAGGCTCCAAGGAACCCTTTGAGGGTCCTTCACGTGAACCGCCTCAAGCCCCACTTCGAGAGGTCCGAAGTGAGTATGCTCTTGGCGACAGATGATGGGGTGGAAGAGGAGAGTGAGCCTCTCCCTGACCTCCTGTCTACCAAGGAGCATGATGGGTCAGTAGAGGGTGTGATCCTCTCCCCTACTCTGACTCAGGAGCAGCAGGGGGACTGTCGCCAGTTGTTGGGACAGTTCGCCCCACTGTTCTCTCTGACCCCCGGTGTTACTCACTGGTGTACCCATGACGTGGACACCGGTGACAGCCATCCTGTGAAGCACAAGATTTACAGGTTGACTGACCGGGTCAGAGCCAGCATCAAGGAGGAGGTCTCTAAGATGTTGGCGTTAGGGGTGATTGAGCCCTCCCACAGTCCTTGGGCCAGCCCAGTGGTCTTGGTCCCAAAGGCTGCGGCGCCCGGTGCCACTCCAGAACTCCGGTTTTGTGTGGACTACCGTGGGCTCAATGCCGTCACCAGGACTGACGCGCACCCCATCCCCAGAGCTGATGAGCTCATTGATCGGTTGGGAGCTGCCCGGTTCCTCAGCACGTTTGATTTGACGTCTGGGTACTGGCAGATTGCCTTAACCGATGGGGCCAAGGAGAGATCAGCATTCTCAACCCCAGAAGGTCATTACCAATTCCGGGTGATGCCCTTTGGGTTGAAGAATGCCCCTGCCACCTTTCAGAGGTTGGTCAATCAGGTGTTGGCTGGGCTGGAGGATTTCAGTGCTGCCTACCTGGATGACATTGCTGTGTTCAGTTCCAGCTGGGAAGAACATTTACAGCACCTTGAGAAAGTGTTGAGGGCTCTGCAAGGTGCAGGCCTCACGATCAAGGCCAGTAAGTGCCAGATCGGGCAGGGTTCTGTGGTGTACTTGGGACACCAGGTAGGAAGCGGCCAGGTGGCGCCCTACAACCCAAGATTGACACCATTCTGGCTTGGGAACCCCCAAGACCCAGACAGAGGTGAGAGCCTTCTTAGGTCTCACCGGTTACTATAGGAGATTTGTTAAGGGCTATGGCACCATCGTTGCCCCCTTAACAGAGCTGACCTCTAAGAGGCAGCCCAGGAAAGTGATCTGGACTGAGTCCTGCCAGAAAGCTTTTGATGCCCTGAAGGCAGCCATGTGCACGGCGCCCGTGCTCAAGGCACCTGACTTCTCCAAGGAATTCGTCGTGCAGACTGACGCTTCAGAGCATGGTGTGGGAGCGGTGCTCTCACAACTGAACGAAGAGGGCCTGGATCAGCCTGTAGTCTTCCTTAGCAGGAGACTACTTCCCAGGGAACAGAGGTGGAGTGCCATAGAAAGGGAAGCTTTTGCTGTGGTCTGGGCACTGAAGAAGTTGAGACCATACCTGTTTGGGACTCACTTCCGGGTTCAGACAGACCACAGGCCCCTCAGATGGTTGATGCAAATGAGGGGTGAGAATCCAAAACTGCTGAGGTGGTCCATCTCCCTACAGGGAATGGACTTTACGGTGGAACACCGTCCTGGTACAGAACACGCCAACGCAGATGGTCTGTCCAGGTTCTTCCGCCTTAGTGAAGAGAACTCCAATGGGGTTGGGTAGTTCTCCCTACTTTCAGCTGGAGGGGACATGTGTTAGACTTGGCATCTTTTGGCATGTTTCCCCTGACTTTTTGCTTTCTGACCTCCCGGTTTTGACTCTGTTTTTGCTGGTGTAATGATTCTGCGCACTTTCCTCACTGCTGTCCAGTGGGAAAGTGCAAGTGCTCCTGTATAAAATGCGTTATGGATTGGTGTTTCCATGATTGGCCTATTTGGTTTATGTGTCAGTCCCTTGTAAAGTGCACTGCGAGTGCCAGGGCCTATAGACCAAATGCTGTTGGTGGGCTGCAGCACTGGATTGTGCCACCCACGCAAACAGCCCGTAAAGTGTAACTCGGGCCTGCCACCGCAGAGCCTGTGCGCAGCCTGGGGCTGCCATGACGACTTGGCAAGTGCACACACTTGCAAGTCCCTAAACCTTCCCTTTGCTACATGTTAGTCACCCCTAAGGTAGGCCCAAGGTACCCCTGTGGGCAGGGTGCGGTGTATGCGAAAGGTAGGACATGCCCGGGTGTGTGCGGCATGTCCTGATAGTGAATTACAGCCTAGTTCGTTTTTCACTATTGCAAGGCTACCTGTTCCCCCTAGGCCAGAACGGGCAGTTTTGATTATTACAGCTTATAATCCTAACTGACCCCGGGAACATGGTAGAAATTCGAGTTTAGTATGCCTGGACTCAGAATGATAAAATGCAGCTTTTAGTGAAGTTGGTTTTAACATTCTGTGTTTGAAAATACCACTTTTAGAAAGTGGGTATTTTCTTGTCTAACCATCCAAGCCTGCCTCTGCGAGGTTGTGTATTCCTTGTCTGGAGTGTGAGTGACAGGGGCTGGGGGATGCCAGGAGACAGGGTGAGTCAGCGCAGGGCTGAATAGCCAGATCGACCTGTAGATGGGTGGGAGGGATCGCACCTGGGCCCTGAATAGGACAGTGCCTTCCCTCCACAATGCTGGCTCCACCTCCTGTGGTGCGTCTGATGTCCCTGGCCCACTCACTGAAAGAAGGGACGGAGACTTGTCAACAAAGTGCTCCAGAACTGGTTTGGACTAGGCAAAGGCCTCTCTGCCTTCAGAGAACAAAGGAATTTGGGATATAAATATTGGGGCCCTGACCCCATGAATTTAGATCTCGCTGGAATCAAGGAACCTGCCAAGACGAAGAGCTGGAAGAGCTGCCAGGAGGAGTACTGCCCCTTTGCTGTGTTGTTGCTTTGTTGGGTTGGCCTGCAGCTGCTGCTTCTGCCTTGGGCAGTGAAAGGACTGGACTGAACTTTCTACAAACTTGTGCTGAGTATCTCCAAGGGCCTGGAACCGAGCTGGCCTCCTGTTAAGAAGTCTCAGGGACTACAAAGACTTCACAAGCCTCTGGGTACCGCTTCTGGAACGCTGTTTCAGTTGCCACAGAGGAAGGGAACTGCAACCGACTCCGTCAACCGAATCCATCCCTGGCCGGTGACCTGTTTGCACCGCAGACCGCATCGCCCCGCTTCGCATCGCAACCCTGGTCTCACCGTGGGCGACGTCCGACGCCGCCAACATCGAGCCGCTGCTTGCACCGTGAACTGTGGGCACCGCAGTTCGCATCGCATCGCTTCACTAAACCAGCCGGACCCGACCGACGCGGTCGCTGCAACTGGCTCAAGAGTCGAGACCGCACCGCATTTGGGGCACCGCTCCGACTCGCACCGCTGTCCGACGCCAGCTCCCGCACTCCGGCTAGGTCGCCTGCATCGCAACCTGTCAGCACCGCATCGAGCATCGTCTCACCCTGCATCGCACGCCTTGGACTCACCGACTCCGTCTGTACGACGCTCATCGAGCCGCTGCCTGCACCGCATCGAGGGACACCGCACCTTGCATCGCTCCATCTTGCACCGCAACCGCGACGAACGCCGACAGGCTCGTACACTCCGTACCAGCCACAACGAGAAAGGTACTGTAACCGAGTCTGTTCATGACTCTGCTGGCCCGTATCGACGCGGCCGGCTGGAACTGTTAGACTCCGTGGTTTTCAGCATCGCGGTAGGCTCGGGCGGAGCTACCGACTCGTACGAACTTTGCTTTTGTGCTATTCCTGCAAAGAAGAAGTTACCGTACCAAGTATTCATTCGTAAAGTATAGTATTGTGGATTTTTGTCGTAATTGGTCTTGTCTTGAGTATATAAAATATTGGTTATTTTTCTAAACTGGTGTGGTGTCCGTTTGTAGTGCTTACACTGTATTACTGTTGGTTATGTGCAAATGCTTTACACACTGCCTCTGAATTAAGCCCGACTGCTCGTGCCAAGCTACCACGAGGGTGAGCAGGGGTTACTTCATGAGTGTAACACCCTTACCCTGACTAGGAAGAAGGGTCCCTACTTGGACAAAGGTGCAAACCCTTGCCAACGAGAGATCCCATTTCTAACATTCTTTAAGAAATAAAACATTTGGTTGTAGGACCATACCCTTGCCCCTTTAGAAAATCGAATATGCGGTGCAATATTTGCACATGTTTTCCATGTATCCTTGTTTAAGAAATATACCAGATAATTATAATATAATGTCTTGTAATCGAGTGGACACATGGAATAGCATAACATATCTAAACATGTGTTCTTTCTTTTTCAATACTCACTTCAGTGTTTTATATCAAACCTTTTTAGGTGTCTTAGTTAAATGCAGACAATCCCCAATTTTATATTCCGCAAATATTTGATCCAAAATCATTATCTAATTTGTTATAAACCAAATGTATCAGAAATGTAATAGCAGTAAAACCTACATTCAAATCTGCGATATTCTACCTAAAATTAAAATTGGGAGAGGTTTCACTTTGTAAATAAGGACTTGATTTTGTCTAACAATGGTATATAATTTAAATTGAAAAGGTCATCATAGTTGTCAATATTCCCAGATATCTCTTTGGCTTCCAGTTGACCAGAGCCCGCAATTCTGGAAGTAAAGTGTCTGTAGTGCAATTACATATCAAAATTTCTGCCTTCAACATATTTATTTTATAACCTCCCATCTCCTGAAAAAACTAAAAATATTACAAATTCTATTATGAACATCTAAATCAGGTGTTAAAATAAGCTCAATATCAGTTTAATCTTAGACATCTTGTCACTAGAGGCCATAACTAACATATCATCTCTTACAGCGATAGCAAGAGGCGCAATAAAAATTGCAAATAAAATCGGGGACAGTGGGCATTCCTGTCTTGTTCCCCGCTTTACTTTGCTTATACCAATATCCCGTAAACAGGCCTTTGCACCTTTGTACAGATTAGAGATGACCCTGATAACCTTGGGTGGAAGCCAGAACACTTTTACAGTACAGAAAAGCTCTGCCAAATTACAAGATCGAAAGCCTTTTCAGCGTCCAATAAAAATATATGATCTGGATTTGTTTATTAATAAAAAATCTAGTGCCTCAATTAAATGACTTGTATTAGTGAATAGTTGTCTGCCTGCTATAAAACTATTTTATCTTTATTACCGTCCGGCGACTTTATTAATTTTATTAGTCAATAGTTTTGTTATTATTTTATAGTACGTATCCAAGAGGCTAATTGACCTATAACAATTTAAGTTTTCAGAATCCTTATCTTTATTTGAGGAAGCTTACCACTACAGCAGAGTCAAAAGAAGGCGAAATACTTCCTCCCCGTACTATGTGGTTTACAAGCCTCAAAATGTGTTGATTTAAAATCTTTTGAATGTTTTTTAGAAACTCAGCTGGAAAACCATCTTTTCCACACATGTTACCACGTGGTAAAGATTTCACCACTACACCAACTTCTTCCAGTGCAAATGGCTTTGTCAAGGCTTGTACGGAGCTTCGACTCAGTGTTGGAATTGGAAAGCTCTCCCATAAGGTACCCCAGGTCACTCGATCAAAGGCCTTCTCGGCGTCCAACATCAGCATCCCAAGCTGCAAACCTAATTCACCTGAAACATCAAATGCAGCAATCGCTGTATTAATATGTGCTGCAGTATCTCTTCCGGGAACGAAACCATGTTGTTGCTTTGACACTAATAAATGTATCACCGGAGCCAATCTTAAAGCGAGGATTTTAGAAAAAAGTTTTGCATCAGCATTGATCAACGCTATCGGCCGATAAGAGCTCATATCGTCTATGGGTTTCCCCTTTTTCGGGAAAACAACAATATTAGTTACATTCCAGGAAGGGGGAACTTCTTCTCCTTGCATAATTGCGTTACATAGCTATAAATAAATCGGGGCCAGTTTATTTTTAAAGATCTTATAAAATTCAAGCGGAATCTTATCCTCGCCAACTGCCTTGCCATTAGGCAAAGAATTGACTGCTTCCTCAACTTCCCTCAAACAGACGTCTTTTTGCATAGGCTCAGAAAACATTGAATCTAATACTGGCATTGAAGACTCTTGTATATAATCTGCCGCGATTTGTGAATCAAAGCCAACCGGGTCGCTATACAAATCAGCATAGAATAACTTGAATTGTTCTACTATATCCCTGGCCCTAGTATAGACCAGACAATCTATGCCAATAATTTGTTTGACCTGTGATTTAGCCCTGTGATCTGCAATTTGATTAGCCAACAGTCGGCCCACCCTTTCACCGTATTCATATTGTTTGGCTCTATACTTTTGAAAATTGTTTGCAATTTTATCCCTCAGCCTTCTTTTTGATTTAGCCCTTACCTCAACTACCTGTTGGTAAGTCGATTGCTCATCCATGTTTTGAGTGGCAATAGCTGTAGCATGTTGCCGCTCCAATTCCAAACACAGCTTTTGTTCCTGCTCCATCTGGCAATGGCCTTGCCTATTTTGTTTGATGATATATTGCAGCATTGCCCCTCTAACGCAGGCTTTTAAGCAGTCCCGTACTGTTGCTATACCTGTTGAGCCCAAATTGTTATCTATGTAATCCTCAAGTACCATATGCATAAACTCCACATAGTCTGGATTGTTAAGGAGATGTCTAGGAAAAGTAAAATCCTTGCTCGATTTCTGAGCTTTTAACTGCAACTGTACCGTTAGCATGACTGGGTTGTGATCGGATGTAATTTTTGGGCATACTGCCACAAGTGCGTTCTCTAAAATAGTATTATTAGCAAAAATCATATCGATCCTAGAATAGTGTTTATGCGGAAATGAATAAAAAGTATAGCCTGGTAAATTTGGGAATAACCTCCTCCAAGAATCTTCTAACTGATGCAGGTGAAGCAATTCTACAATTGCAGCCCTAGTCCTACACATTCTAACACGGGCCTCGGTCAAAGGTTTATCTCGGCGATACAGAAATTATATAAGAACCCAACAGCTGCTATTAAGCTTAATGGGCATTCCTCTTCCTTTTTTTCGGTCCAAAGGGGTACGCGGCAGGGGTGTCCGCTCTCCCCGTTATTGTTTGCTATCTACATTGAGTCTTTTATCAAACATTTATTACTGAATACTGATATCTCTCCAGTTAATTTAAATGGGACGGACCTAAAACTAACTGCGTACGCGGATGATATCGCTGTTTTCTCGACAACATCAGTTAATGCTTTAGGTGCAATTACTTACGAAGCACAGCGATTTGGTCACTTCTCTGGCTATAAATTAAATCTTAATAAGACACAGACAATACTGAATTTTCAACTTGAGAGGCCCCCACTTGCTTTAGGGGTCACAAATACGGCAGTTTATTTAGGAGTTTGTCTTAATAGTCAAATTAAGGATATTATCGCATTAAATTATGAACCACTATTGACGAAGGTAGTGACAAAATTGCGCAGTTGGCATCGGCTACCCCTTAGTATATATGGGAGATGCAACATTATTAAAATGAATGTTCTTCCGAAGTTTTTGTATTATTTCCGCACAATCCCATTGAAAGTCCCATTAACTTTTTTTAAACGTTTGGATAGTGCCGTCGGTAGTTTTGTCTGGGGATACCGGCGGGCCAGGAGATCTATTCGCTATTTAAAACTACCGTATAAGCAAGGCGGTTTTAAACTCCCAGACTTTAGACTATACTTTTAGGCTGCATTTACTGGGCGAATACAGAGCCTAATTAGTGGGCTTCTAAAGGACGACAGTTGGCTTCTCTACCAACTGGCTGAAGGTCAAAGTATTGGGTTTTTATTGTACAAAACACTCGACCCTAACTACTACAAGCGAGTAAGATTCAAGGTAATTAGGGATGTTACTAACATTTGGCGTGAAATACGAAAAATGTATGCAATACCGGTCTTGCATGCATATGTTGTAGTGTGGGGGAACCCCATGCTCCCTAGTACATTTCATGACCGTGTCGGGCAGCAATGGCAAGGTCAAGGCATGACGCGGTTGGGTCAATTATATGACGGGCAGGGATTCAGATCTTTTACATCATTGAAAGAAGAATTTGGTCTGTCGCATACTCACTTTTTAAAGTATCTACGGGTGAGGGATTACTTTATCCGCGGACGGGGGTTATTAGAGCTGAATAGTCCATCTGAGATTTTGTCTATTTTTTTCAATACTACCGGACTGGGGATTATAGGCAAAATTTATCAAAAGCTTATAGCCGTCGTAAGCGATGACGGTCTACAAATTGCTGCTAAACTTAGTCGGATTTTTAATTGTAACATAACTGTAGAAGAAATACAGGAATCCTTAGAAACTATTAACTCAGCCGTAACTTCAGTTAATTTGAAACTGCAGCAATATAGAACCATATTCATGCTTTATTACACACCAGAGCGAATTTCAAAATGGGGTAACAATGTCATCACTGATAAATTATTTTGCCCGAAATGTCAAGAATATGCTGCAGATCTAAATCATATGTTGCTTGCATGTCCAATGTTGAAGGAATTCTGGTCCAATATAGCTCTTGTTCTGGAGACCTGGGCTGGATATGATAACCCTTTTCTTATCTCCGGGAAAGAGTTGATATTGGGAATATTTTCTGAGTTGGGTCGTCTTACGAAACCTTTTGCTTCTATTGTTTCAGCCTGTGCACGACTTTGTGTTGCCTGCTCTTGGATTCAAAGTACGAGTCCAAGTATTAATGAATTTTGGATACTGTTAAGGGAAATTTATGAAATGGAGATGGCATTAATTAAAGCTCGAGGCCATCGGTCCTGGCAAAGATTCAATAGGATATGGTCCTGTCTCCAATGGGATTAGGGATTTAATGTATTTTCTCTTGTTTTTTCTTTGATAATATGGTTGTCTTTTTCTCCAATGTCATTTTTGTGCCCTACCTATTTTTATGTTGAAGATTATCAAAGTGGTATATTTTTGTAGTTCTTTCGTAAAGTATCTATGTTTGTGGCTTTACAAAAAAAAAAAAAAGGAATTGGAAAGCTCTCAAAAGAGCGTTACATCTCACAGATATCCACTTCTTGCCGGAGGCCACAGATCTTTCCATAATGCTGAAGGATCGTACAGGGGAAGGTTGTACAATCTGTGATTTGAGCATTTGTCTCAGCATCCTAATGGTATTATTGACAGTTTTTTCCTGTGTCTGCCAGGTTGGAAACTTCCCCGAATACTCACTCTCTTCATATCCCTTCTACAGATAAGCTTTACCGGACACATAAATGTGCTCATATATATAATTCTGCGTCTGTTGCTTTGCTTTCTCAAGACCTTGATAGTTGATGCTAATCTTATGTTGCAGATAATTATGGTTCACCATGTTTAACTGAAGCTCCAAATTGTTCTTTAAACGTCTATACTTGTTTCCTCTGCTATATCTCTGGTTATTATAGTGGCTCTAATAGCGACTTTAAAACATCCCAGACCATCTCCATTCTTGCTCATGATGAAAAAATAAAAAATAAAATGAGTTATTTCTGTCTCAGTTTCTAAAAACCAGTCTTTTTCTTCCAAATTGTATTTATTGATCAGCCATCTGTGCGCGGGCCGAGGCTTCCGGAAGCTACAATATGCATCTCTACTAATGAGTGGTTTGAAAACCCATTCAGGTCGTGTTTAAATTGTTTAAGGATAAAATTGGATAATAATAAAAAGTAGTTCGATCTCGCTGCTGACTTGTATCTGGCAGACCCACAGGTACAATCCTCTGGTTTGGGATTTTGTTTCTCCAGGGATCCACTAGATTGAATCTCTTCTGATAGTCCTGAAATGCCTTAAACGTTCTAGGATTATTCTGTCTACAAGCGATTACTGATGAGTCTAGGCTCGGACGGGGAAGAAACTTAAAATCACTCCCTAAAATTACTTTTCCAGGATTGGTCATAATAGACTGAAACAAATCAATTAGCGGTGCTGGCGATTATCAATGGGGGCATATATCGTATCCGCTGTAATGCGTAAAGCATCCAGCTGTCCGTTAATCCACACCCATCCACCCTCTCTATCAGTTTGAGTGGCACAGACATCCACCTGTTATTGCTTACTCGGCTACCCCCCTATGTGCCGCTCCTGGTGAAGAAACAAACCCCAAGCCTGCCCGTCTGCCAAACATTGAAAAACCTCCCACTTTGGCGCGCTTTATTTGAGTCTCTCGGATCCGAATTATATCTGGAAAATAGCTCATTATCCATTTTTCAATGACTTTTGTCTTACAATTATTGTTCAAGCCATTAACATTAAACGATATAATTTTCAGTTTGTTACTGTTCATCATCCATCACCACCTTATGGCATCGAATCCCAATAATGTTTGCTATAAAATATAAAAAATATATGAATGTGCAAGATTGCTATGTATCTCTAGCCATATATAAACATATACGGTTATAAATATCCTACAGGGCTGATCTGCCTTATTCGCAACAAGATTGGGTGCATATAAATATTATGCATAGAGTATATAAAGTGCATGAAAGTGCTAAAAAAGTGCATGAAAAGTAATTCGGTGCCACCGTATCCATAAGGTCCATGTACCGTTTACTGCTCTTATCTTTGAGATGTCATCTATACCTTTGGTTTTGTGCATCACCCACTTTCCCTGGCTAAGTATCCTAAAACACTGCACATAAAGTGCATAGACTACGTAAAGTGCATGCAGTGTATACAGTGCATCTATTCTTCAAAAATTGCAGGATTGAGTTTGTTCTAACTAATCGATTACTTGACCACCTTGTGCAAAAGCTGCGAGCTCCCCCATATGCGCTTACCCCACCCACACAACTCCGCCCTTCCCTGCTCTGCAGGGCCTCCCCCAGTACAACCTCAGAGGACCCCCGATTGCCACCCACCGCTGCATGCGTGTTCCATTTAGGCTTGCAGTGGAGCATTACCACACAGAGGAGCTGCAGAGGGCAGAGGCAAACGGAAGGGGCGTTGGAGAGCTGGGGGCACACACATGGGTGCCAAGGCGGGGGCGGGGTCTGCAAGGGCACAGGGGTGCACACAGAGGGAATCCAAGGGTATACGGCTGCAGTGGGGCGGGGTCACACATGGAGGCTGCAGAGGAGCAATGGCCATAGAGTCAGACTGTATGGAGGGCAAACAGTCACTGCAGGAAGTGTGTGGACACCTGGGGGCTGCAAGGCAGGGCAGGGTGGCACGCAGAGGGACAGCGAGACAGGTGGCATGCTCACTCCATATGTCACACAACCACTATCATACACCAGAACACCCACATAATCAACATCATAGGTCCAGACAGCCATCAACCTATGCTAATACTCCAGGTACGTCCACACAATCCACCTAATATGCCAACCCATTGTATGTGCACACAACCATCGATAAGCCACCACACCCAACATCATACACAAACACACCCAGCATCATACACAAACACACCCAGCATCATACACAAACACACCCAGCATCATACACAAACACACCCAGCATCATACACAAACACACCCAGCATCATACACAAACACACCCAGCATCATACACAAACACACTGACCATCATACACAAACACACCCAGCATCATACACAAACACACCCAGCATCATACACAAACACACCCAGCATCATACACAAACACACCCAGCATCATACACAAACACACCCAGCATCATACACAAACACACTCACCATCATACACAAACACACCCAGCATCATACACAAACACACCCAGCATCATACACAAACACAGCCACCATCATACACAAACACACTCACCATCATACACAAACACACCCAGCATCATACACAAACACACCCAGCATCATACACAAACACACCCAGCATCATACACAAACACACTCACCATCATACACAAACACACCCAGCATCATACACAAACACACCCAGCATCATACACAAACACACCCAGCATCATACACAAACACACCCAGCATCATACACAAACACACCCAGCATCATACACAAACACACCCAGCATCATACACAAACACACCCAGCATCATACACAAACACACCCAGCATCATACACAAACACACCCAGCATCATACACAAACACACTCACCATCATACACAAACACACTCACCATCATACACAAACACACCCAGCATCATACACAAACACACCCAGCATCATACACAAACACACCCAGCATCATACACAAACACACCCAGCATCATACACAAACACACTGACCATCATACACAAACACACCCAGCATCATACACAAACACACCCAGCATCATACACAAACACACCCAGCATCATACACAAACACACTCACCATCATACACAAACACACCCAGCATCATACACAAACACACCCAGCATCATACACAAACACACTCACCATCATACACAAACACACCCAGCATCATACACAAACACACCCAGCATCATACACAAACACACCCAGCATCATACACAAACACACCCAGCATCATACACAAACACACTGACCATCATACACAAACACACCCAGCATCATACACAAACACACCCAGCATCATACACAAACACACTCACCATCATACACAAACACACCCAGCATCATACACAAACACACCCAGCATCATACACAAACACACTCACCATCATACACAAACACACCCAGCATCATACATAAACACACCCAGCATCATACACAAACACACTCACCATCATACACAAACACACCCAGCATCATACACAAACACACACATCATCATACACAAACACACCCAGCATCATACACAAACACACCCAGCATCATACACAAACACACCCAGCATCATACATAAACACACCCAGCATCATACACAAACACACACAGCATCATACACAAACACACACAGCATCATACACAAACACACCCAGCATCATACACAAACACACTCACCATCATACACAAACACACCCAGCATCATACACAAACACACCCAGCATCATACACAAACACACACAGCATCATACACAAACACACCCAGCATCATACACAAACACACTCACCATCATACACAAACACACCCAGCATCATACACAAACACACCCAGCATCATACACAAACACACTGACCATCATACACAAACACACCCAGCATCATACACAAACACACCCAGCATCATACACAAACACACTGACCATCATACACAAACACACCCAGCATCATACACAAACACACCCAGCATCATACACAAACACACCCAGCATCATACACAAACACACCCAGCATCATACACAAACACACCCAGCATCATACACAAACACACCCAGCATCATACACAAACACAGCCACCATCATACACAAACACACTCACCATCATACACAAACACACCCAGCATCATACACAAACACACCCAGCATCATACACAAACACACCCAGCATCATACACAAACACACCCAGCATCATACACAAACACACCCAGCATCATACACAAACACACCCAGCATCATACACAAACACACCCAGCATCATACACAAACACACCCAGCATCATACACAAACACACACAGCATCATACACAAACACACCCAGCATCATACACAAACACACCCAGCATCATACACAAACACACACAGCATCATACACAAACACACCCAGCATCATACACAAACACACTCACCATCATACACAAACACACCCAGCATCATACACAAACACACCCAGCATCATACACAAACACACTGACCATCATACACAAACACACTGACCATCATACACAAACACACCCAGCATCATACACAAACACACCCAGCATCATACACAAACACACACAGCATCATACACAAACACACCCAGCATCATACACAAACACACCCAGCATCATACATAAACACAGCCACCATCATACACAAACACACTCACCATCATACACAAACACACCCAGCATCATACACAAACACACCCAGCATCATACACAAACACACCCAGCATCCTACACAAACACACCCAGCATCATACACAAACACACCCAGCATCATACACAAACACACCCAGCATCATACACAAACACACCCACCATCATACACAAACACACCCAGCATCATACACAAACACACCCACCATCATACACAAACACACCCAGCATCATACATCTACACAACCCATATCATATGCCAACACACCTACCGTCATACACACATCCAACTTTATAAGCCAATATAGCAATCAAATTTCAGTGGACTCACCATCGTATGTCAGTTAAGGTGCTGCGTCACTCTGGGTCACAGTCCGTTACACTAAGTCCCCCTTAACTACTAACCCAGAAACCGGCTCATGTCTTTTATCATTTTTAAAAAATCACACCTACCATTGCACATTCTGGCTTCCCTCAGCATACATCAACACACCCTCAATCAGACAACCACACATCCACACACCCATGTTCATATTCCTACACCATGCAACAAACCTTTATATGCCCACCTTCAAGTAGTAGCACACCCGCCATCACATGCCAACACACTGATATCATAACAACCACTCAACCACCATCATACGCCAAACAACTGACTGTCATACATGGAAAAAAAAAACACTATTGTACATGCACAGATTCACCAGCACACACCCACAACTTCATCATCATAAGCCTATGCACCAATCATCAGGACCTCACTAAACCACCACATACTTGTAATCTACAATTTCACTGAAAGAACTTATGGGCTCATTATGATGCCAGTCGGACCGACCGTCCAACCGCCATCCTTACAAGCCCTTTTCGACCACAGAGTCCGGAAAGGTTCCCCCCCCACCATATTACGATGCAACCACTGCTACCACGGTGGTCGCATCTACGGCAGAGCACATACCCCTCAATATGTCACTGCAAATGCATGCAAAACTCACATTAAACATGTGAATTGTATACGCATGCATGACATATGTGGAGGTATGTCTTGTGCACCATATACCCCATTGCTGGAGTGTGGCGGAATGTGCACATTTCAGTCAATGGGACACTTACCGCATAAGGACTTACGCCCACAGGTTCGCAGTCATCGGGGTTCAGCTGCCCAGGTGTAGGGGAGACCTGGAGGAAGGTATCCCCAGTGGAGACTGCTGGAGAGAAGCGGATTTGGGTGACTATGCACCCCAAATACTTCGTGTCCGACGACTCAAGGTAGCCGGTCTGACCGCCAAGGTCGGATTGTCAGAAACCCTCATCGTACTGATCTATGGTTGCTGTTTTTCTCTGACCACCATCTCGGCAGTTGGAGAAAAGCGGTCGGAGTCGGCGGTCTTCAGCGGTCGGTCTGAGTACAGGATGCATGCAGACTGACTCTTTCCAACGAGACCAGGGCAATCCAAACGCTTCCAACAGGATCGCGATAACTGGTTCGACCGGCATCGTAATGAGCCCCTTACTTACACAATCATTCAGCCTTTTACACACTGAGAAATATAGCCATTGATTCTGTCGTATCCTTACATTTTCAAACTTTCTGAAACATTATAAGGGGTCACTGAGATACTATCAACACCTCCACTGCCACAATAATGCAAAAACAGACCCACTATAACACAGGGAACTTGTTTTACCATTTTATCATTATTTAATTATGCATTTACAAACAGCCATGTAGAGTAAAGCACTGCCATTTTGATATCCATGTGATACTAATGCGCTTGAGTTTTCTCGTCTCGGACATTTCCAGTCCCGTTTCGTGCCTGGACTGCAAAGTGAGGTATCTCAGTTAAGCTAGCTCAGTGAGTGAGATCTCTGCAGTTGTATCTCTTCTCAAGGTACTTTTTGTTGCTTTCATTAGAAGCCGAGGCACCTATTGGTACCTTTGCTCAAGTTTTGGTTTCTGTCCCTTATTTACTGCTTCAGTTACTTATGTGAAGAAATGTATAAAAGCGTGAAATGTGGGGAGGGATTTGCATTATTTGCTCATTTACTTGGTGAGGCAAAGTTCTGTCTCGTTGAACACCTATGTTTCTATATTTTAGCATACTAAACATGCTCCAGGCTTCAAAGAGCTCAGAGCTAGTTTTATCTTCCCCAGATCTTGGTGCCGTAGGCCAGGACCTGCCCACTCTTGGCATGAGGTGGGAAGCGAACTGGACTGGACTCCACACTTGGCCTGCAGGAGCAGGTAAAGAAATGTCTCCAGGAGAACTGGGGTGGAGTCCAGCCCGGCACTCGACCCGCTGAAGCTACATGAAAAGGTGAAGTCCCAGCATGCCTCTTTCTCTACTGCTCTGCATGTTTACTTGGGTCCTTCAGGACATGCACAGGTGTTGTCTGGGTGGGAGATGACCCGTCTAGACTGGATAGGGAGGAGTTCCAGGACATAGCGACTGGTTCGTGAGCGAGATGGCTCTAGAAATGGAGAAGCTAGGCTGGAGTGTCAGGAGGCCAGCACAGATCCTATAAGGATGAATGTGTGTGTGACAGAGGCTCACAGATCCAGCTGCCCGGCTCCTCTGCGAGCCTTGTGGCATTCACCAAAGATTAGCCGAAAGCAAAGGGGCCACATGTGGTTGAGTAAAAGCTACTTTCTTTCCTCAGTACAAAAAAAAAGGGGTAGGGGAAAGGAAAGGCTGTACTGTCCAGGTCAGAGTGCACCCCAAGTGGTAGTTGCCCACCACCATCAGCAATACAAAAGCAAAAAAATTATCATGTGGGGGCAGGGACGTTTTAAGGATTCTGGGGGCCCTTGTTTAGAACAGCTGCGTATTTATGATCCAGTTTCAACTCTGTCATGCCCTCTTGTCCAGGTCACTGACAGTGCACAGGCACCCTGGAACACATCCTAAATGTGTTTACATCTAATATTCAGGGATAGTGATGCGTGTTTTCAATATTGTAACACAGCAGCAGCTCACTAATATTACTGCAAATAATCTCTGTGACTGCCTCCCATCTCTCATATGTGAGGTCCTGTTTTTATCCAAAATAAACTTTTTTAATGGATATTGAATGAAACATAAACGCAACATTTGTCAGAAAAATGTCTGTAATAAACTCTGAGACACTATCCACATTAAAAATAAATTAAAGGAAAACGCTATTTACAACAATCTGTTTAAGAATTATTCAAGGTCATCAGGGCAAGACTCTCTCAGGGGGCCCCCTGAAAGGCTGGGGCCCTGGGCCAGAGCCCACTTTGCCCATGCCTTAAAACGTCTCTGTGTGGGGGCACCCCCAAAAACCCGATTCCAGAATAGATGCAGAATACAACTGCTTTTGAGTCCAAATTTAAACGTTTTATTTGTTATACGAATCATTTAATTTATACAATAAATTAATCAGTAAAATGATAAGATTATGGAAAAAAGAATATCATCTCAATATAATATTCATAATACAATCCTCTGACGCTACCCTTTACATTCCTCATATATAATTTCAGTATAAATACAATCATAGGAAAATCATTTTCAACTGCTATTACCGTGATTGAGAGAGAGACAACTGTTTGGCAAAGCGGAGAAGCGTTCCTTCCATTGTACCCCAATGTAGAACGGTTGAGCTTCATCATTCCTCCAAAAGGCTTTAAATGGACAGCAAGAAAGTTAGGGTAACCCTGGATCGGCCGACTTCTCAAAATGAGAGCAATATTCAATGTTTCTTGGAATGTGCTACATTTTATTGTGGCTTTATTCTATATTTTCCCAGGTCCTTCTATCACCAGACTATTAAAGAAAGAGATTCTGTTCCAGTGGCCAGAAGAAGCAAACACTGCTCTTCAAACCCTCCAGAAGCATTTTACCGCAGCACCTATACTGCACCATCCGGATATCAAACAACAATAGTTTGTAGAAGCCGATGCCTCAGATGTTGCCCTTAGAGCAATTCTGTCCCTACAGCACCCAGGGACAGGCCAGCTCCCTGCTGTCACCTAATATTCTGGGAGACTAACTCCAGCTGAATAAAACGATGTCACTTCCATCAAAGAACTTCTATTTGTTACCTCAGCCTTTGAGGAATGGAGGCATTTTCTCTTAGGAGCCACATCTGGGATCACAGCGTATACAGATCATCAACATCTTACTTTCGTGAAATCGGCTAAACCATTCACTGCCCAACCATTGAGCTGGCCTTTATTTTCCACAGAGTATGATTTTTACATCACTTTCAGGCCAGTAAATCAAATTAGAAACGCAGATGCATTATGGAGAAACCAGGCTCATTAGCCATCAAACTGGAGACCTCCATACCTGTAATTCCTAGTGAAAACAGAGGAAATTCTAAAGCTCAAGACCAAAATATTATAAAATTAATAAAAGAAGACCCGACTTCTGAATCCTTTACTGCAAAAAACAAAAAACTAAGGACCGCCACACCCTGAGATTCTCCCCCAGGGTGTGAGGGTCATTGTTGTCTTTTTCCAGTCCCTCACCGCCAGGTTTTTCCTGGCAGTGATGGACAGGAAATAAAGACATTACACCGTTCACCTTACATAGGGCGGATGGTGTAATATCCTTCCTCCAAAGGCCCCTACTCCGTTGGGCCATCGGAGGAAATACTCTGTCAATGAAGCCAACGGAGGTCTGTTGACGGAATACGTAAGACCAGCCGCTCTCCAGTGAGGCTGATGGACTGAGGGCTTTGGGGCTAGGGTACACCGTTGTGTTTGTAACAGAGCAGCCTGTCCGCCAAGCTCTAAATCATCCCATTATTCAGATGAAGATTTTTAAGGCTTACTCCAAACTTGGAGCAAGAACTTTATTCCAAATATTGTCAGTTTGTGGTAAATCTGTTCAGTCGTTTTGAGATACTTGCCGTAAACAAAGATGTTAGGGGTGGGGGGGACTTAGAAGAGTTAGCCAGAGAAAGAGTGGTCTATATCTTATCTGTTAATTCACCAGCAGTTTGTCGTCCTATGTTTGCAGACATTTCTCAGGCTTAAAGATGTGAAAAATAAACAAATCCCTTTGGGCAAGGGAGCCGAGGAATGGTTGTGTTAGAGCGCTGGATGACCTAGATGAGGAGAACGCGCGGAGGCTGAAAAGTTAGAGGCATTTTTGTCCAAATGCTGGAAGCAGGTTTATTGAGTTTTCTGACATCTCTCCCAAAGTGAGGAGGCAAAAGAGGCAATTTCGACAGCGAGTAGTCTTAGGAGTACACGCCATCTTTAGTTTGTCTGACATTTACTTCCTGTAGTTGCTTCAAGAGCACCTTTACTGCATTTTCATTTACTCATTTACACTATTAATGTGCCTAGAGCATCAGGTATAAGACTTGTTAGCATCAATCAGGGCATTGAGCTAGGCCGAGTGTGTCCACTCATTCACAGAGACCTGTTCCTGAGAGGAAATCACCAAGGATTGTGGCCGTGGAGGCAGTGGAGACAGGATGTCGCTTGCGGTGTTTACCGCGTGCATTAAGCATGCTGAGAAAAGGTTTTGTGCACACCTGGTTACCGTATTGTGAAGTGAAAAAGGTTGCACAGTACGGGCACAATGGTGTAAAATATTGGCCAGTGGACAACTTGCTTTGCAATATCTTACATGAGGAGCACTGTGCTGAACCAGATCTTGCAGGATCTTAACTTCACGTGATGATTTCAGTATGGTACGGCGCACCCAATCATTAAGGAGTCCACAGCCCTGTATATTTTGAAAACTTATTTTATTGAATTTCGATGTGTTCCATAAGTACTGCCTGAAAACAGCCAACATGTTTCGTTCAAAAGATCTGACCTTCCTCAGGGCTGGAAACAATGCACAAAAACATCCATAAATGAAAAGGTCAAAGTTATACATACAAAAATCACATAAAAAATAAATCGATTTATACAAAAAAATAAAAGGCAGTCCTATAATAAGCAAACACAAGGAGATGATGGACAGAGAGCTGAAACTTTTCAGACACTGACCCCCAGTCACAGTTCTGGGTTGAATCCATCATCGTTCTTTAGCTCACTTCGTCACCCCAGTTCAGACCCAGCCATATGCAAGTCAGTCTTGACCCTGTGCCTCATCGGAAAAGTCCAGCCCAAACTGCCAAGCCAGGTCTTCCCTGGACCGGAAACAAGCATCCTGGGACCGGTTTTAGGGTAACACCCCTCATCAGCCAGGCTAGCTTGAATCCAGTGGCAAAGTGAACAAGGGACCCACGTCTGGGCATACCCTGCCAACTTAGGGTGAACAAAGTAAACATAGGGAGATGATGATGGACGGAGTGCTGAAACTTTTCAGACACTCACCCCCAGTCACAGATCTGGGTTGAATCCATCATCGTTCTTTAGCTCACTTCGCCACCCCAGTTCAGAACCAGCCATATGCAAATCAGTCTTGACCCTGTTCCTCATGGGAAAAGTCCAGCCCGAACTGCCAAGCCAGGTATTCCCTGGACCGGAAACAAGCATCCTAGGACCGGTTTTAGGGTAACACCCCTCATCAGCCAGCCTAGCTTGAATCCAGTGGCAAAGTGAACAAGGGACCCACGTCTGGGCATACCTTGCCAACTTAGGGTGAACAAAGTAAACACAGGGAGATGATGATGGACAGAGCGCTGAAACTTTCCAGACACTCACCCCCAGTCACAGATCTGGGTTGAATCCATCATCGTTCTTTAGCTCACATTTCCACCCCAGTTCAGACCCACCTATATGCAAATCAGTCCATCATCTCCTCGTGTTTGCTTTGTTCACCCTAAGTTGGCTTTGTTCACCCTCAGTGACTAGGGGTGAGTGTCTGAAAAGTTTCAGCGTTCTGCCCATCATCTCCTTGTGTTTGCTTTGTTTGCCCTAAGTTGGCAGGGTATGCCCAGATGTGGGTCCCTTGCTCACTTTGCCACTGGATTCAAGCTAGCCTGGCTGATGAAGGGTGGTAGCCCGAAACCGGCCCCAGGGTGCTTGTTTCCGGTTCAGAGAACACCTGGCTTGGCAGTTTGGGCTGGACTGTTCCCATGAGGCACAGGGTCAAGATTGATTGGTGGCGAAGTGAGCTAAAGAATGATGATGGATTCAACCCAGATCTGTGACTGGGGGTGAATGTTTGAAAAGTTTCAGCGCTCCGTCCATCATTTCCTTGTGTTTGCTTGGTCCTATAATAAGAACTGTGAAAATCCTATTATTATTATTGTTTTCATGTGTCTCTGTTTAGCAGCGGTATCACGCAATGGGTGGTACTGAGGAAGGAGTGCACCAAGCCTTGACGTAAGCAACTCTGTGGGAGGTGCAACTTCAAGTGTCCGCTGTTGTGTTGGTTCTTCATGTGAGGATTTTACTTACAATTTAAGTTAGGCAGCGACAGCAGAAAGGGCCACAAGGAAAATCCCTCCTTTCCAGGCAGCCTTGTGAACTGTCGGGGATCCCACCTATCTTAAAGTTTGCGCCTGGCTTCCTTGCCTTGTGCTCCTTTATTGTTTCCGCCCTCCTGCACATCTTTCCCATACTCTCTGCAGAGCCCTCTCACCTTATACCGTGGATTACACACATACACACACACACACACACACAAGCTCTTCTATCGGACTCCTCATACTCCTACCTACCCAACCAGTCTCTCATCCCATTGTCTCCTTCCCAGACAAGATTGTGGTGCAGCTTCAGCACAGCACATACAAAGAAGCAAAGCAAAAAATAGTAAACATGTTCACACTTCACTTAATTTAGCATGGTCCAGCCTCGTTAGCAGGTTCCGCCCTGGGCCATGCTCCACCCCTGTCCCCCCAGGGGGCTTTCTCCCTCACCTTGGCACCAGGGGGTGTCTTGTGGAGTCTGGTGCTTTCCTCCTTTGGTGTCTGGGTTAATGTTCTTCCAGGCCAATGCACCGGGTTCAGTGGATGGAAGACAACACTCAAAGAGGCACACTGATGTTTAATCCATGTTTAATGGCAAAAATCAAGCAAGCAGTAAAAATACTCAGTGCAAATTCACAAAACAACATACTGGCGCTTCACCGTCTGCGCTGCTGGAGTATAAGGCGCTAGATTCAATTTCACATTTGTTTTATATGTTTGTATGATGCAGCAAGCAGAGGACAGGAGACATGATGCTATACGAAACTCTAGGTAGCAGCTAATGAGCAGGTGCCTACCTCTTCTCATGGCAAGAATGTGAGAGACGTGAAGACATGATACAGTGGGGTACAGTAGGAAGATAGTTTCCATATATCTGTGGTTCTTGCATGTCTATGTCAAGCTTCAAATGAGCCAACACTTACTCGAACAGCCAGGCCGAATGTGCAGCGTAGAGCATCGAACACAAAATGGCCCTATGTTTAAAATGCATATTAATGTGCAATAATGCAAAGGCTTTGTTAGTTGTTTAAGTAGGTATAAAAACGAGTCCACAGACATGAAACTCGAAACTCATAAACTGTATCAAAATTGTAAACCACTGGATGACATGAAACTACCTTAAAGTTTACACATGAAAATGCAAAATACTTGTGCCGAATAGAAAACCTGTCATTCGTTTACACTCTGACCAGCCGATCAAGGGCCACCGCCAAAATATCAAAAGAAGTTTGAAAGCTTGACATTGAGAGACTTTGCACTCTCGACGACAGCCCTAGTAGAGAAACAAAGCAAGCAAGTCAGCCAGCTGCACTATGAAGGGACGCCATCGCATTATTTTCCATCCTGGATTTCAAGTGACAACACTACTCATCCTCTTAAAAGATGATGACGTAAGTGGTCTGTAGTTCAGGATTCGTCTCTCAGCCTTGAGACGACTTCAGAGAATTCAGAACTCAGCTGCTAGATTACTTCTCCATCTTTTTTGTATAAAATGCTTTATTGAAGTTATATGGAGAAATAAGGTATACCACAATATTCAAACACTTCAATTCAAGCACGGTGAATAAAAGAAGAGATATGCAAACTTAACAATTCAATAGACCAGAACGCGAATTTAAAAATATAAACTATTTACAAAACAATATGCACTTTTAAAAGATTTTTTAAGAGAGAGAGAAGGAAAAGAAAGAAAGAAAAGAGGAAGGAAAAGAGAAAAAGGAAAAGCAATTAGTAAGCGATAATAGCATTGCAGTGATAACAATATTAACCTAATAAAGATTTACCAACATTTATGGAGGTTCATAATTAGTAACAGTAGATTTGGATAGAACAGCCTGTCTGGATAGGAACGATGTGAGTGGTAACCATAATAAATCTTTTTTAATCATTAAAGGAGTGGAAGTGGCATGTGAACGGTCCAATCTGTAATGATGACATACTAGATTCCACCAGCTAATAAAAGTAATTTTAGAGGTGTCTTTCCAATTAATGGTGATAGTCTGCAGGGCAATAGCTATAGTCAAATCAATAAACTTTCCTACATTCCCTTGAGAACGCCACAGGGGGGAAGAGCTGCCTAAAAAAATATGTGAAATATCAAAAGAGAATGACGTGGACAGAATTTCATTCAGCTTCCTCCAAATGAGCAGCCAGAGCTTTTTAACCAAAGGGCAAAGAAAAAACATGTTTAAAAAGTCACTTTTATCATGAGAACAAGACCAGCATTTTGCATTGTTAGTCAGCTGGAACTTATGAAGGACCTCAGGGGTCAAGAAAAGCCTGTTATAAAAATAATGTAAAGTTTGTGTTGTACTTGCCGAACGAGAGGAAGTGTGGATCTTAGCCCATATGGAGCTCCAGGTCTGGAAGGAAAACTCCGGAAGAAGATCCCTTTCCCACAAGAGTTCCACCTTGGATTTTGTTCTCAAGTCTGAAGGACGGGACAAAATTTTATAAATACCAGATGCTTTTATTTGAGAGGAGGAATCTAAATTGTGAGAAGGAGGCTGACTTTGTGGAACTGAAGAGGAATCCTGAGTGAGGAGAAGAAGAAGGGAAGTTTTAAGATGTAAAAAATGTGTGGCATGTTGAGAGGATATATGATATTTTTCTTGAATCTCTGAAAAGTCCATAAGAGAGCCGTCAGTAAGTATATGGCCGATGGTTAAAATCTCACTTCAAACGGGGGTAATTGTTCCAAGGTAGGGTGCAATAGTCACCCGAAGCAAGGGTAAGAAGCAGTGGCGTCACTAGGGTTGGTGTCACCCAGTGCGGTAACTCCCGAGTCCGGGGGTGCGGACCGCACCGGGGCGGGTGACACCATCACATGGGGTGACACCGTGAGCCTCTGCTTTAAATCGCTACATAAATCAGGAGGAACCCAGCGATTTAAAGCAGAGGCTCACGGTGTCACCCATGTGATGGTGTCACCCGGTGCGGTCCGCACCCCCCGCACCCTCCTAGTGACGCCGCTGGTAAGAAGAAGAAACAGGAATAAACGGAGTGGGGTCCCAAGCTTAAACCCTGTATGTTAGAGGCAAGCGTGAATCTTGTCTCTTGATGCCCTCACACACCCCGAAGGATGTCATGCTTCATCATCGGGCAGCTGCTCCTCGTCGGGCCGGTGCTGCAATGCCCTACGGGTCCCCCGAAGGGTCGCTTTGGCGGAGATCTTTTTTTGGTACTGCCGTATGATGAGTGAGGGTGTGAGATAGAGGGTTCTCGGAGAACAAGTGTGTGAGTGAATGAGTGTTTAAAACTAGCTAAGGGATACCAGAGTGAATTAAGTTTAATAAAGAGGGTTCCATTGCCAGGTTAAAAAACCCGGAGGTCTTGTGTTACTGATGGGGCATAATGTGCCACAGTAACTTCAGGTCAATGGTTAAAATACCTTTGTCAATCCGTTCTTTCCAAAAAAAAACTCTATTGTTTAGCTTTAAGTACTTATTGTACCAAATAGGTGATTGTGAGATAATATCTATATGAGAAATAGAAGAAGCAATTGCAGGTTTAGCAACCGCCGTGGAATGGGCAAGTACAGGAGAGAAAAAGGTCCTGGGGGTTTGAGAAATATGAACCGCCTCGTTTAAAGAAAAAGGAGTACGTTGGGCCTGCTCCAATTGACCCCAGGTGGTTAGCGTTGTGTGTGGATTAGTCGAAAGGGAAATCCAGATCTGTTTCAAAGTAAAGGCGGAATGATAACGCCGAAGGTTAGGAAAATTTACCTTACCAGAGTCTTTGGATTGTTGAAGATGATGTAGTGAGATTCTAGGCTTGCGCTTATTCCACAAGAATTTGATCAAAGAACGTTAAGGATTTTAAAGAAAGGGAAACAGCATTTACAACGCTGTCTCCACAACATGGTTCCTTTACAACGTGGTCATTACAACGAATGTGTTGTTACCACGCGTACCATTACATCGCAAGTCGTTTCAACGACTTGCTGTAGGGGGCACGCTGGTGTTGGATTTAGAATCCAACACCTTCCCTGCTGTTGCACAAACTGGAGTAGGAATAGTAAATAATACTATTCCTAAGTCCAGCGCACCCCCTACAGCAAGTCATTGAAACGACTTGCGATCTAATGGTTCGCGTAGAAACAACGCGGTCGTCGTAACAACCGCGTTGTAATGGCATGCGTGAACAACGCATTCGTTGTAAAGAGCCATATTCTTAAAGAAAGAGAGTGGGAGGGTAACCGATAGCATGGATAAGTAGAAATTGATGATTGGTAGCAGCATCATTTTAATCGTTGCTAATCTACACTACCAAGAAAGAAATAATGGAGACCAGCCTTCCATCAACGCCGTGATTTTCGTGATGATCTCCTTGAGGTTCATTCTAATGGTTTCTTTAATATTATTTGTATATAAGACCCCATTACACTTAATACATTTTGAATTCCAAGTAAACCCTGTGTCTTTAAACATATCTGGGAAGCAATATTTATTTAGGGGCAGGACCTCTGATTTATCTATATTAAGTTTGTATCCGGAGACTATAGAGTATTCATTCAATAAAGAGAGAAAGGCCGGTACAGACGTGTTTGGATTAGATAGATATAGTAGGATGTTATCTGCATATGCTGTAAATTTAATGTCGATATTCTTAAATTGGAAGCCAGTAAACTGTCGAGAACGACACATTTTTTCCAAGAAGGATTCTAAAGCTAAAATGAACAAAAGTGGAGACAAAGGGCAACCTTGTCTGGTACCTCTTTGGAGGGAAAAATAATTAGATTGATGACCGTTAACCCAAATAGAAGTGGAGGGAGCAGAGTATAATAAGCGGATGTAATGAGTGATGTGTGGGCTGAAGCCGTGCCATTTCAGTGCTCCGAAACTGAATTCCCAGCCTACGCTGTCGAATGCCTTTTCCGCATCTAGAGTTATGGCAGCAACAGGTGAGTTCAACTTGGAAGCCAAATGAATTATATTAAGATAGGTTCTGGAGTTGTGCGCAATAGAATGTCCCTTCACAAACCCTGACTGATGTTTATCAACTAATTCGGGGATGAACTAATTGATACGAAGAGCCAATAATTTGGCAAAAATCTTACAATCCGTGCTAATTAGTGAGATAGGTCTGTAGTTACCACATTGACAAAGATCCTTGTCCTTCATAGGGATGAGACAAAGCATGGCCTGAGTAAAGGAGCCTTGTGTCTTTCCCATATTAGAAAAATGAGTAATAAGAAGCAATAACTTAGGAATTAACAGGTGTTTGAAATGAAGGAAAAAACGTACAGAAAAACCGTCAGGCCCAGGAGTTTTATCTTTTGGAAGGTGATGAATGGCGTTAGAAATTTCTTGTTCTGTAATTGGACTATCGAGAGAGGACAAGTCAACTGAATTTTCTGGGGGTTTGGGAATGGATTGGAAATAAGCGTCAATCTGATCACTTGAAGGAGAGGACTCAGGGGTATACAACTGAGTGTAATATTTTGTGAAGCACTATAATATCTTGGAGTCACTAATGTGCCTAACCCCATCACCATCCGTTATAGCAACAATCTTGGATTTTTGTTTTTTAATTTTAAGGTAGTTAGCCAGAGATTTACCAGCCTTATTCCGACCACCATACATTCTAGCATTAAACGTAAGCAAACTACTGCAGGAGCTATCCCAGGACTGTGAATTATATTGCAGTTTAGCTTTAATGAGCTTAGACAAGGTATTTGACTGATTTGAAGATAAATATTCATGTTTTAGGGACTTCATTTGTTTTAAGAGTAGCATTGAATCTCTAAGTGCCTTCCTCTTTTTATTTGCAACAAAATCTATTATAAACCCCCCAGCAGTAGCTTTAAATGCATCCCAAATAAAATTCATCTGTGAGTCCAAGGGAAGGTTGTTCTCAAAAACTTTGTGTAAAAATAATGTAAATTGCTCTGTAAATTCGAGCAGATGGGCATTATTAAATCTCCATCTGCGTGAAGTGGGTGTAGGAGTGGGATATTCCAAATCTACTATGATCAGAAATAAGTATTGAACCTATCTCGGCATGTGTCAGGAATTGAAGAATATGTCTCTTTACAACGCGAGTCATTACATAGCGTGCTTTTACAACGTGGTCGTTACAATGACCGCGTTGTTACAACGCAGTACCATTACAACGCAAGTCATTACAACGACTTGCTCTAGATGGTGCGCTGGACTTAGGAATAGTATAAATTACTATTCCAACTCCAGTGAGTGCAACAGTAGGGAATGTGTTGGAATAGTAAATTATACTATCCCTTAGTTTAGAACGCCATCTAGAGCAAGTCGTTGTAACTACTTGCGTTGTAATGGTACTGCGTTGCAACAACGCAGTCGTTGTAACAACCGCGTTGTAAAGGTATCGCTGTGTAATGACCGCGTTGTAAAGGTTGTTTCCCGAATTGAAGAGTGGATTGTGTGAAAAATATTTAATCTATTCTAGAATGGGATCTGTGAACGGGAGAGAAAAAAGAGAACTCTAAAACATTAGGGTATGAAGTTCTTCAGACATCTCTCAGCCCTCTAGAAGAGATGGCTTTATGAAAGGCCTTATGCATTTTGTTTGGAACAAACCAAGTTTGAGATTTACGATCTAAAAAAAGATTCATCAGTTGATTACAGTCGCCACCCACTATAAGATTTTCTGTTTCATGGGAAGAAAGGAGAGTGAAAAATTCATTCCAAAATACTAAATCTATACCATTAGGACCATAAACATTGCAGATCGAAAATTGGGTATCATGTATCTTAAGGTTTAACAAAAGCCATCTCCCGTTATCATCCTTAACTTCGGTTAGCAAATGAGTACATAGCGATTTATGAAATATTATTATAACACCATTCTTATTATTCACAGCAGGGGAGGCGAAAACACTCCCAACCCATTGTCTGCGTAAGGAGGGTATATCTTCCTCTCTTAGGTGTGTTTCTTGTAATAAAGCCACTTGGCATTTCAACTTTGATAAATGAGACAACACTCTTTGCTTCTTGACTGGGTTACGAAGGACCTTAACATTCCATGAGACAATATGCAAACCATTCATTGAAGCGATATATAATAAGCTAATAAAAAATTCATCGGAGACCTGTAATAGGTAAATATTTCAAGGGTCGTTTTGACCACCATAGGGTGCAAAACATGTCAACCTTTTAGTTACTAGGGTACATCATTACCCCATTAGTAACAATAACCTACGGGTTTTTTACTCTGACAAGGAGACCAACATATTAAAAAACTTTTAAGGTATCCCCTAGCCAGTTTTAAAAACTCCCTCACTCACTCACCTTTCACAACCCCTCTTTAAATAAATCTCACACCCTCACTCATCATACGGCGTAATAAAAAGATCTCCGCTAAAGAGACCCTTTGGGGACCCATAGGGCATTGCAGCGCCGGCCCTATGAGGAGCAATGCCCAATGATGAAGCATGACATCCCTTGGGATGTGTGAGGGCAACAAGAGACAAAATTTGTGATTGTTTCATTTTGAGAGAATAGAACCTATAAACTCCTTTCCCCACTTTTCTTTACTTTACTCTGGACACTAGTCATGTCCTCATAGGAACAGTAACCCATTCTTTGGATTTATATTGCTACACGGAACACGGGTACTGGACCTCAACTAGCTCCTAGTCCCCCCCTCTTCTTTGATTGAAAAATATTTCAACCCACGAAAACAAGTATGAGAAAACATGGTAGAAATTTGAGTACACATGACTACCAAAATACAAAAAAATAGTATTGAAAAGGAGAATATGAAAAAATGTAAGAGAAAAGATAGAAGAAAAGTAGAAAAAGTAAACGTATTCATCCAACCCAGCGGGATTGGGTAGAAAATAGTAATGAACCAAAAGAGCTTTTGTGCATTTAAAAGAGTTCGCTGAATAACAATGGAATAAAGAATAGAAAATAGTAAAAGAGGAAGAAGAGAAAAGGATGATGGAAGGACGAGAGGAGCAAAAGGAGAACATGGCCTCCTCTGGTGTATATATAGAGAAGAGGGATGACAAAAAGCCAAGGGGCTTTAGCCATGAAGTCAAGAACAAAACGGACAATAATAATGAGAAGGGGGGAACAAGAAGAACAGACACCACTCTGAAAGAAACACTGAGAAGAAATACATAGGATAACAACAAGTAGTGGAAGGGCGATATGAGAGTAAACAAAACATAACCAACACGTCACCATGGAGACTTACAATACATTAAGGAGACAGCACAGCTGAACAAAACGCTGACATTTGGGTAAATAAACAATGTTGTACATAGACAATTCCATCAGAACAAGGGGAGGGTAGGGACCTGTATGAAGAAAAAGAGAAAAAAACGCATCTTAAATAAGAGATGTGAAACATTTAAGATTTACTGAGTTCCATGTCTTCTCCTTCTTGCATGTGAATACATTTCTTGAGCTCTGCAGGATCCTCAAAAGTAATTGTCCTGTCTTTATATGTTACTTTGAAGAAATAGGGATGTATAAGACCATAACGAGCATTCATGGATCGAAGCGTGAGTCTGAGATCTAAAAATTCCTTTCAACGAATAGCGGTAGATTTTGAGACATCTTGACTGAAAAATATCTTCTGACCAGACCATAACATTCGTTTTTGTTGTTTGGCTGCTGTAAGAATCAACATTAGATCTGAGTACTGAAGAAAGTAGGCAATAATCCCACTTGGTCTGTTCGCGGTTGAGACGTTGAGAGGACCAATCCTGTGTGCCCTTTGGATATTGAGATCCGTAGGTTTCGGCAAGCCTACTATTTTTGGTATATGCAACTTCAAAAAACTGATCATGTCGGGACCCTCTGAACTCTCCGGTATACCATAAATTTGTAAGTTATTGCGTCTATTACGGTTCTCCAAATATTCTGATAACTTCTTTAACTGAAGAACCTCTTTAGATAGAATTTCTACCTTAGCAACAACATCCTGAGCGTCACTAATCCTTTGTTCAACCTCAGTAAGTCTTGAATCCAAACCTGACCACTTGTCCTCAATTCTTTGAAGCGTCGCAGTAGTATCTGCCATAAAAGGTCGCATATTTCTCAGCTCGTCCATAATGTCCTCTAGCGTCAGAGGTGATTTGTTTGGGGAAGAGGGGTCTTTCTTAACCCTTTTATTAGCATTGGCACCAGATTCTTTGCGTCCGTTGGTATTAGAAATAGTAGAATCTTGAGGTTTACTTGAGTGTGTGGAATCCATATTGGTAACAGCCAAAGAGCAACAAGCTTTTTTAGTCACTAAATAACCACCAAGGCTAAATTGGAACTGAATGCGCAGCAAATGACCCAATAATCCAATAAAAATAGACTTATTTTGTGAAAAATATTGTATATAGTCAGAATATGCGCAGTCTAATCAATGGGAACCAATAGGAACCAGAAGACTATCGTAGAATTTCCTTGAATGCTGCCCAAAAATATTAAAACCCATGAGGAGAGCAAGAAATAAAAAATATGTGTGACCTAATTTGGATATTCGTATTCCCGCCTCTGAGACCACGTTCCTGGTGGAGAAGGAAGAAGAAATCTCAGGCGCGCAGGCTCCTGAGGAGACTCGAGCGTCGGAGCCTCCAAAATGGCGGCCGATATGAGGAGCGCACTGGGAGCGGCAAGGCAAAAGAAGAAAAAGGTACCAATTAGGGGTCTAATAACCTACCTCGCCGCTCCCGAGAGCTTCCAACATCTTGTCCCATGTTTTACAGCCGTGTAGTGCCGTTTTGACGTCCCTAGGCGAACGAAGGCTTCTCGGTGCCACAGAGAGGTTCTAATGAGCGGCCATCTTGTCTTGCTGCCGCCGCGCGCAACATTACTTCTACATCTAAAGACACACACACATCTCCACTGGTTACAGATGCCAGAAGAGATTCACTCAAACTATTCTCACTCACAAGGAAATAGACAACAAAGGTCCTGAATCCCTCTGGAGGAAATTCAACCATAAATCCATAGATAGGAAGTTACTTTCGGACTCGCCCACGATCAACCATTTCACCTTTCAAACAAAAATCAGTCTGTAGCGCTACTTTCTCTGTACAGGCTGCCAAATTATGGAATTCCCTCACAGCAGAAGCAAGAACTTGACAACCACCTGAAATTTAGAATAATTATTGGGAGCTGGCGATTCCCAAACTGAGCATCACCTGCGCCCTCCAGCGCTAGCTAACCGGCCCGGAAACCGACACAAACGTCTGTGGTGCTGTCAAGGTTTCGGTTGGTGAAGGTCTCTGTTGATCTGAGGCTAAACTCACTACCTAAAAACCAGGATATTAACCGCTAATCTCGCATTCTGGGGTAGTCTACTCACCTTAAAGTGCTTCAACCCCTCGACAGGGGTAGTAAGCGCAATATGAATGCAATGGGGAGGATGTGACGTTACGTCCAGAGGTGCGGACTTGGAACTGGGGAACCAGGCTGGAGTCTCCGCGTCTACTTAACATCCTGTGATTCTGGGCACATCACTTCATCGCCCCATGCCAAAAAAATTTAAGTAATGAATGAATGTGACTTTGTGTAATGTAACTGATGCTCACGTAAAGCGCTCCTATATACCGTGCTGTCGGGTTCACGCTATGTAAAACTGGAGAAAAAACATTACAATACGATACAAAGGTAGAGTCACTGTAAACGTCACTTTGAACCTATTACAAATTGTGATTATTGACCATCTTTGAGACTGCACTTAATAGTTTGGGTTTGTTCCTGGAACCTCTAAGCCCACCCCACCTCCTTTGAGTGAACCATTCTTCGGATTCTCTTCAGCAACGGCTGCTTGCTGACTGCCAAGGCAAGTTCTGCGGATGGTTTCTCAGGGGTGTGTTACGATCTCTTCGGCTCTCTCTACGGCTTCCTCCGCATGTGGCCCCCAAGGTGAGCAGAGGGGGCCCATATCTTAATGAGGCTGTCCCCGGGGGGTGCTTCAGCCAACGCAATACCCCCGGTGTCGTGAGGGGTCCCACTGTCTTGCCCACATCGATTGCAGACGCCCTGGGACCGGATTGCCTGATTTCAAAATAGCGTCAGTCAGGCAACATCAGAACTAGGCCCAGTGTGGTCCCCAAGGTGAGCAGAGGGAGCCCATATTTTAAGGAGGCTGACCCCGGGGGGTACTTCTGCCAATGCAATACCCCCGGTGTCGGGAGAGGTCCCCCTGATTTGTCCACAACGATTGTAGAAGCCCTGGGACTGGATTGCCTGACTTCAAAATGGCGTCGGTCAGGCGATTTCAGGACTAGGCCCCGTGTGGTCCCTAAGGTGAGCAGAGGGGGCCCATTTTTCAAGGAGGCAGACCCCTGGGGGTGCCTCAGCCACCTCATTACCTCCGGTCTTGGGAGGGGTCCCCCTGATTTGCCCACAACGGTTGCAGAAACCCTGGGATCCGACTGCCTGACTCTAAAATAGCGTCGGTTGGGTGCTTTCAGGCTTAGGCATGCAGCCTTGAGCCTAGGTCGCAGAGCAGGCCCCCTACGTCTCCTCGCCTGCCCCAACCTTGGTGCGCCACCCATTGCCCCGTGCGCCGTCCAGTGCCAGTCAGTCTACAGAGCAGAGATGAGTAACGGGACGCTACAACAGCCGTGAATCAGGGGCCCCAGTCATTGGCACTGTACAACTAGTTCTCTGCGCCTTCCCAACGTGCTACCACTACGCTCCCTCACCTCTCCACAGAGAGGCCCCGGATTGACGCCGTGCTCCAGTCCCTATGCCGCCAAAGAAAGCACTCATCACCAAGGTCTCTAACCTCTTCACCCCAGCCACCTCGTTGGTGATCAAAGTGGGGAGGTCCCAATGCCGACATGACTTAATACATACTATGACCCTTGTCTGCTGATTACATTACTAAGGGCCCATTTGCCGCAGCAAATGTTTGGTTGGACCAGAGTCTTTTGCCCTGCTAACCTCGACGCCTCTTGACCGCACATTAATCGGATAACTTCGTTCGATTACTGGAATATGTGCCCCCTTCTTCTTCTTATACTTCTCCTCACTACCGCTACCCTAGCGGCACCTTCCTCCTCCCCCCACCACCCTCCTCCTCCTCAATTTCCCAACATGGCCACCTCTCGAGTTAAGCCTGGAATTAACTGCTTCAAAATCATTTATCCCCCTAATCTGTCTAAAGCTTCAGCAAAATGGTTCAAGCATAACACCATTGAATGTTTTCCTGATTCCCTCTTTGTCGATCAATTCTACAATGGTCATCATGGGAGGCTCAAAAACTACTTCATTTTTTCCACTCATGACATCCCCTCCTGGTCTACCAGCTTCTATAATTCCCTCAACGTCACCTCCTCCATCCCACATGGGAAACAGCTAAAAATGTCACCCTCTGCTTGTTTCAATGGCTCCCTGTTGGACGTGGCCCTTTTTCCCAGAAATTTTTCGTTTTTCCCCTAGCCGTTTTACCATGTGTGAAACTCACTCAAGATGGCTGCCACAGGCCCTTGCTACTGCAGAGGGGCCTTACACGCATACACACTAGTAGCCAGGGTCAGGCTGGGGCATAGGGATACAGTATCCATTCCATCCCCGCCTCTGGGCCACATAGCCAGGCATGTAGAAGGTTCCAGAACCTTCCGGGCTGTGGGAGGAGTTATGTGTTGCCGCCTTTGGGAGAGTCACCTGACCTAGGGGTATAAAAGGTTTGGAGGGAAAACTTTTAGTCAGTTGGAGACAGTTGATGAGGCACCACTGAACCTGGGAGAACCTCCGCCGGAGTAAAGGCTTTAGGGCCTAGGGGGGAGACCTACACTACTGCTGCTGACAGGGCTGAGGCCCTGCTGTAGTAAGATAGCTGAGGAACGCCCACCACCCACTGACCTTGCCCAGTGTGAGGGGACCCAGGGAACCACCTTCAGCGTGCGGGGAGGAACATAAGCACTCCCAGACCACCAACTCACCCCCCCCCCCTCATGACAAGAAACTTCTGACAAGAAACTTTGACAAGAAACTTATAATAAGGAACTTCTGACAAGAAACTCCTAACCAGAAGCGCCTAAGAAGCAACCAAGCTGGAGCAGTCGCAAGACACCTTAATTTGAGGAGGCCTGACCGTCCAGCCAGGCCTGAAGCCTAAACTGCCCAACTGGGGATCAACAGGTAAAGCGCCGTACCCTGAAGCGCTAGACCTTCACCCCCTAACTATTCCTGCCTGCTGCTGGGCTGCTCCCAAGTACTTTTCCAGTCAGCCCTGCCCACAGGCTGCTGGTGCGCCCTGCTTTCTGGCACCCCCAGGTCACTGACCTTGTGTAGAAGATCACCGCCGCGGCCGTCGCCGCCTGAGGAGAAGTGCCGTGAGGTGAGGTGCGCCGTCGCGCCCTCACCGAAGGGAGCGCTGAGGTGAGGGAAGCCCCTCGAGTCTCTGTGGTGAGGTGCGCCGTCCGCGCCCTCACCGAAGCCTCCACAGATTGCCCCCATCGCCGCCGTCGCGGCCGAAGAAATTGCCACTGGGCCCTGGGCCTCATCGCCGCTCGTCGCGGCCGAAGAAATTGTCCCCGCCGCCGTCGCGGCCGAAGAAGTGCCCCCGCCGCCGTCGCGGCCCAAGAAATCGCCAGCGCGATCTACGAGGCCTCCAGGCCCCGCTGACGCCGTCTCCAGGGAACCGGGGTCGCCGGGCGTGACCCCAGGAAGGCTGCGCAACGATTGGGCGCCGGCCCCGGTCACGCCCCAGCGCCGACGGAAGCCCGGGAAGAGCACCCGGCAGTGCAGAGGGAGACGGGGAGCCGGCCGGAGAGGACTGCCGGCTCCCGCTCCCTTCCCCAAGACCCCGAGCCTGCGCACAAGACCTTACCTGAACCCGGGGGCCGGAGGTAGGTGATCCCGGCCCCGCAACGTGCCACAGCTTCATTCCTTGATCCCGGGGCCGGAGGAAGGTGATACCGGCCCCGCAACGTCCCGACAGTCCGGCCTGAAGGCCGAGGTACCTCGACCGGGCCCCGCCCTCCAGAACACGGGCCGGGCCTGGGGAGTGCCAGTCGCTCAAGAAGCGCGACCAACAAACCAGCAACAGGTGAGCCCAGGAGGCCCCTAGGGCCCACAAAACGCCACTGGGGCCCGGGGGCCACCATTAACCCCATAATTAATTGTGCAAACTTTCCCCATGAGGCGAGGCCCCGGAGAGGAGTGGGCCTAGCCTAAAGTTAACCCCTAAGGGTCATAGAAGCCCCAGGATACTGGACATGTCGAGGGGTTCTCTACAGTATTTAATAACTTATTGCAGATGCCTATTGTAATTACTGCCTAGGCCATGCTTTTAACTGCGAAGTCTTTTACCACAGGGGGAAAGTATTTAATTGAATAGAGTTGAAGTGTTTTATGTTACAGGTGTACTGGAATTGCGACGCCCACTGTACTGAATGTGGGCGCGCCTAGATTAATGTAGGCCTATTTAAATGTAAAGTGAAAAGCCTTCTTTTAAGTAATTGAATATGCTAAAGTGAACTGCATGTCTAGGCCCCTGTTTTATTAACGTACCTTGAGATCATTATTAAGTGCTACGTGTAGGAGATAATTCCTGCGGCCTCTTAGTGGCCTACAATGTTGATGAGCTATGATGCTTTATTTAAAATGTGCACCAGTTGAGTAATGCAATGAATTTGATTGTAGATCTAAATTAATCTGCCTCATCTGATGCCAACTTAATTTATATATAAAAGATCTTGATTTTAAATACACAAGCCTGGTGTGGTGTCATGTTATTGCGTCCGCATTTCTGAGTCAAAGTAAGAGTGTGCTGCACAACTGCTTTACACATTGCCTTCGCGTGCCTTCCCCGCTTCACGCCATGCTACCGTGTCGGACTCGGTAAACCCGGTTCCAACACTCCCTCACTATCTCACTTTATAACAATGGAACTGTCTTGATCCAAGCAAAAGACACCTGTCTCTCTCTCTTTGACCACCTCTTCCCCCTCCCTACTCCCCACCCCTGTGACTGGGATCTCCCTTGATTCTTCATCTAGCTCCACCTGTTACTCCCTATCTCCTCCCCTGACCCCCCTATACTCCATTAGGCCGCTCCCCCGGGAGGCACAGGCCGACCCTCTTCCCCCCTTCCCCTGTTCCCTCCTCTCCCATTCTTCCCCCCACCCATTGTGCACCCCACCTCAACACGTCTGCCATAGCTCTAGCTAATACTCTCTTCTTCCACTCTGCACCATCCAGGTATTCCAATTTTACCTCTTCCCCCCTACCCCTACCTGCCACCCCCCTATTTAGTCCTCCTCTCCTACAACCTGTTCCCCAAGCTAACTTTCCATACATTCCCCCTATTCCCTCTGTTCTCTTTTTCTCTACCCGCTCCCCCCCTTGCCTTGTACCCCAAAATCTTCACTAACCCCTGGCATCTCTCTTCATCCCCCATTCCTCCAGTAATGCTGCTCAACCCCCCTATCCCCCCTCGGTAATCCCTTCCCTTTCCCTCCCTCAGACCCAGCAGAACCACTTTCTGTCTTCAACTACCCTACAACCCAACCCCCCTCACTCTGCCTGGGGCCCATTCCCTCACATCCACCTCTCCTAGCTTACGGGACCTTTCCAACCACTTCCCCTCTCTTCTACCCAAACCTCCTGTCATTCTATGACTCCCCTCTTTCCCCTCCTTGCTTGCCGCCCTCCCTCCTCGCTCCGCACCAATTTCCCCCTAATTACGACCTCAATTCTTATCCTCCCTACAACATCAACAAAGATAATTCTCTTTTCACCTTCGATGCACCAACAACCGCTCTCAACCATCATCTATCTCCACCTTTGAACCTTGTACCCCAACACCCCCCTCGCACTCCCACCTCTCCCTGCCCTCTCTCGTCAATTGCACTCCCTCCTGTACCTATCGAGCCACCTAACTTACTGTGCTCAGACATGCTCTCTGGAAAATAAGTTAGGATCTCTCATCACCTCCATCTCCCAGCTTGAAGGAACCATCTCACTCTTTGTGTGTCTTTTGCTTTCTCGCCCTAAGTGCGCCAGGTATGCCCAGACGTGGGTCCTGGGCTCTCTGTGCCACTGGAATCAAGCTATCCTGGCTGAAGAGGGGTGAAACCCCGAAACCGGTCCTAGGATGCTTGTTCCCGGTCCAGGGAGGACCTGGCTTGGCAGTTCGGGCTGGACTGTTCCCATGAGGCACAGGGTCAAGACTGATTTGCAAATGGCCAGGTCTAAACTGGGGTGGCATGGTGAGCAAAAGAATGATGGATTTAACCCAGATCTCTTGATTGGGGGTGAATGTTTTGATTTGTTCTGCATTCCGTCCATCAATTGTGTGTCTTTTGCATCTCACTCTTAAGCACTAAGATTTCCACCTTTCCAAACACCCCAACTCCCTTGGCAAATACTCACTTCCCCAAACCCCCGAGAAACACCTCGCCCCCACGCCCCAAAAAAGCCAATCGCAATCTGTCTTCTGCAGACATCACTAACCTACTGGCAAGTTAGAAGACCTCGAACGCCACCCCCCTTCCACTTTCCTCTCCAAGTAACCCTACTATCTACACTATTCCGACCATCTCTTCTGTCAGAACTAATCGTCTGCCCTCTTCCTCCTGGGCACCCTCTTACAAGAACAATATCCCCATCACCCCTCATAGCCAATCGCCCCCGTCACCAAAACAGTCTCGTCAGAGTTGCGCTGTTTGCTCCACAACTGCAGATCTGCAATGAAACACAAACTGGAAATTTCTGACACCATCACCCTTCACAATCTCGACATGTTCTTCCTCACAGAGACCTGGTTCAACGACACCTCTCATTCTATGTTTGATCTTCTGTTACCCACCGACTACTCTATCTTTAGAAATGACAGAACAGACAAAGTTGGGGGAGGTGTTGCAATCATCTTTAGAAACTCCCTTCAACTTAAGGTTTTTCCTAACAGCTCCTTCCGTTCATTCGAATGCTTATCTCTTGAGCTTCAATTGCAACAACGCTCACCCCTCAGATTTCATGCCATTTACCGCCCGCCTGGTGGCTGCTCTTCTTCTTTCTTAGAGGAACTCACCGACTTCATCAGCGACCAATACTCTCAAAGTGACAGACAGATCTTCCTGGGAGACTTCAATCTTCACTGGGGCTCTTTGGAAGACTCTGCTGCCAGTAGGCTGGCCACCTTTCTCTCAGCAAACGATCTTATCCAACACGGCACGGAACCAACACACTCTAAGGGCTCAATTCTGGACCTTGTTATATCGAAAGCAGACATTGCTATCCCTAATCATGTAGACTGGTCTGACCACTTCCTCATCCCCTTCTCTCTTCACCTAAATCCGTATTTGTAAAGCGCGAACTACTCACCCTTACGGGTCTCAAGGCGCACCTATCACACTCTATTACTCTTGGCCAACCTAAAAGGACTACTACCTGGTTCCGTAACACTAAAAACATTGACCTCAATACTCTCTGTGATTCCGCTATGCTATCACTTCCAAGGCTAGACCCGAACTTGGATGTCAACGATCTCACCTCCCAATGCCTCTCAGTCCTTGCAGTTGAAATCGATAATGTCGCTCCTCTCCAAAATATGAAATGAAATACCAGCATTTGTAGCGCACAGCTACCTCCGGAGAGGTGTCCCGGCGCTGGGGGCCCTCGGGGAGATTAAGTGAGCTATTGCCCAGATAAATAAATAAGTGAAACGCCCAGGGCTTTAAGTGGGGGGGTCTGTGGGGGTCTGAGCACACCCAGTTTTTTTGGGGGGGCCTCGAAAGGGGTCTCTAGGGGGCTCTATTTTCGGGCCTCAAAGGTCAAAGGTAGGGTGACCAGATGTCCCGGTTTTTGTTTGGTGTTTCGGGTGAGCATGCGCGCGCACTGCTTAAGGCGTGACGTCATTGTAGCAGGAAGGGAAATCCTTTGAAGAGAGGCACTTTCTCTCGGGATTTCCCTTTTCTTTGAACACGCAGCGCCACCTACGTCATCGTGCCAGCCATCGGCACAACAACAGCTGGTTAGAACCGGCACAACCCTGCTTTTACGGCCTGCAGCAAGATTTCTCCAGCAACCAGTGTGACCCTGCTCTGCCTTAAAGCAAGCGAGGACGAGGGTCCACAACAGAATCCAGCAGCAGTGACACTACCACTACCAGTGCAGCCCTGCCCCTGTCGGACCGTCATCTCTATGCCTCAAAAACCTGTCTGATTTCTCTAGATACATACCTGCCCGTCTTTTTCTCAATCATATGTCTATTTCTAACCAACCGACCGGCCACCCATCAGTCAGTTTATCCATCCATGGGTCGTTTCATTTACATTATATTCCCTTCTGTGTGTTAGTCCATCCAGGTGTCTGCTTCTGTTTACTGATCGCCCAATAAATAACTTTTACAGTAACACATATGTGATAACGTGGAACCACACATGTCAAATCACACATAGGATGAACAATAACACATGAAATACATACCGACGTTGGCATACACTCTAGCGCCGGTGCTTGCACACACAACCTGTGAGCCTGTGAGCGAGGTTGGCCCTTCCGGTGACGGAAAAGCTTTCAGGCAGAAACAGCTCAGGAAGAAGATTATGAAGCATAAGGTGAGCGCTGGTCACTTGGCAGCTGAAGACATTCTTACAGCTCAGCAGGAAAATACATTGGTGGTGACAGTACACGAATGTAATGCAAAACATATGGAGAGCACATGCAGGGTATTTGACACTGCCTACTACTTGGCAAAAAAGATCGCCCTTTCACTGACCACCCTGATCTAATTCTCCTTCAGGCAAAGAATGGCAGTGCAATGGGCCGTGTTTTGCACAGCAATGTGACTGCAACTGAAATAATAAAACACATTGCACTGGAAATGCAACAAAGATTGGTCTGTTATATCAGACAACACAAACCAAAGATCACAGTATTAATTGATGAAAGCACTTCTATTAGCAATGCTTCTACCATAATCATCTACCTCCGTGGCATTTTTGGAAATGAAAGTACCCCAGTGACCATCTATTTCGGCCTTCTGGAGCTGGCAGAAACAAATGCCCTTGGCGTAAAGACAGCTCTCCTAAGCTACTTCGAGAAAGTTGGACTCACAAAAAGTCTGCTACATGATATCTTGACTGCAGTATGTTCAGATGGAGCAGCAGTAATGTTTGGTTAAAAAGGAGGAGTAGCAGCATTGCTGAAATCAGAATTTCCAAATCTTGTACTGACATGGCACTGTCTGGCTCACAGACTAGAACTTGCTGTGGCAGATACAGTTGATGAGGTTACCGGGGTCAATCACTTCAAGATTTTCATGGACTCATTGTATGCCACATACAGCATGTCACCAAAAAACCAGAGAGAGCTAAATCTGGCCGCCAGCGAGCTATGTGTACAGCTTCAGAAGATAGGGAAAATGCTTGATACTAGATGGGTAGCATCCAGTTACAGATCTGTGAAAGCTGCTTGGAACGGCTTCCCTGCCTTGTGCAAACCTTTTGAGAATTCTTCTAAAGACCCATCCAGACCCATAAGAGACCGGAGTAAGTATGAAGGTCTCTTGAAGAAGCTTACATCCTATTCTTTTATCAGAGATTTGGGGGTAATGTGTGATGCACTTCAAGAGCTCAAAGACTTATCACTCTCCTTACAGAGGAGGGACATTACAATTGTTAATGCCCACAGACTTTTGGTTAGTCAAGTACGTATATTTAGAGCAATGAAGGACTCACCAGGGGAGTTTGCTTCTGCGGCTCAGAGAGCAGTTGACGAGGGCAAATTCAAGAATGTTCCTCTTTTCCATGGTAGAAGTAACTCTGTTGCCCTTAATCAAAATCAGTTTTACCAAAGTCTGTCTGTAAATATCAATAAACGATGTGCCCCGGATTCTGAGAAAGAACTTATAGCCAGCTTCAGTGTGCTAGATGCAGGCAACTTGCCTTCTGGTGATGAATGCATTCTTTATGGTGAAACAGATATCCAGAAACTGTGTTCAGAGTTTCAGCTATCATCAAGAGATACTATCCAAGCTTTTAGACTTTTCAAAGATTTTGGTGGAAAGAAAACCCCATAAGCATTAAAAAAGTTAGTAGTTTGCATGGAAACCCTGCCAGCAAGTAATGCGGATTGCGAGAGAGGTTTCAGCGCAATGAACTTAATTGCTAGTCCAACAAGGGCCTCTCTTCTTGTAGAGACCCTTTCTTCATGCTTATGGGTAAAACTCAATGGTCCTCCATTTGAAACATTTGACGCAAAGCTGTATGTAAAGAGTTGGCTGGCAAAAGGTGAAGGTCTGCTGAAGAAAATTGTTGTGAGAAACCCCACCAAAATAAACACAGTGAATATCTTCAAGGGTTTTGGGAAATCCTGCAATAGATTTCTAAGTAATGTAAATAATTTTTACATGTTTTTTTAAAGTGTTTGGTATTTTATGGTTTATACTTAATAAATATACCTTTTTGCCTATTTTATTATCCTTTGCTGGATGCGACTTCATGATTTTCTTAAGCACACAATGCTAGTTATCTTGATTTAGACCACGCCCCTACTCGGATAGGCCACACCCCTTTAAGAAATTTGCCACGCCCCTTTTAGAGCACCCCCATGTTTTTTTTCCCACTTAAAGCCCTGGAAACGCCCCTTAGTAACGCACCGCAGGAGGAAAGGACGATCGGCCATGCAGAGCACTTCCTTTCTATTTTTCACAATAAATGGTGCAATTTTCACAACTGCCTGGAGAGGGCGCTCACTTCACAGGCTTGTCAAGCGGCTCTGGCAGTGCGTTCCATCTACAACAACCTTGTACCTTAATTACATCTTATTAAAAGCGGTTTCAAGAACAGCAAACAAAACACTTGTTGTCTAATATGTGTGGCTTGCTTACTCATGCCTGGCAAGCCTGGCAGAAGGGGCCCTGGCTGCCTGGCATGCCAGCAGTGGGTGATCTGGGGCTTGTTTTAAATCAGGGACCGCGGTCCCAGTTCTATTTTTAACTTCCTTAGCCCATGTTCCCTGGAGCAGCAGCACCGTCGTACGATCGACTCTCAGTGCTGGCATTGCTGACATTTTTTGAAAACACTCAAAAATCCAATTGAATCTGGTTCTAAAGCCCGGCCTGTGTTAGGAATGACTGAAAACCCTCCTCGCGCCAGTCTCTGCACCTTCCAGGCGCTTCTATCAGAAGTTTCACTCAGAAGAAAGACACACAGAAAGACACACAGATTAACACGGAAAATCCAAATATTCATTGATCAACATCCTCTTTCTAGCGTGACCACAAGCGACTGTTTACATTAGTTATAAATCATTGTTAACACCGCACGTAATATGCATTTAGTTATTTATTGGAGGGGTGTGGGGGGGGGGGGGAGCTCTGGACTGGTGGACACCTTTCGGAGGCATTCCAGTGCTTATATACAAGGCTGACTTCTCAAAGATGTTGAACAATTATAAATACGTAGTTCACTTGACCTCAAGCTCACCCGAATCATTGCATGAGAATCCCTCCCACCACCCTCTCCTCTGCGGTTCTTGCCCCTTTTTACACCATTTGATGTACTGCCTTATTAGAGAGCCCCCCTCCGGCGACATGCACCCCCTTTCTCTTCTGCACCCCTTACTCTGTCCAGTACTCTGTTGTAAACCCCTCATATGCAGTCAGTCATTGCCTTGTAGCCAGGTGTGTGGTATACAAGGGGCACTCACTGATGCCCACTGGGGCTGCCGACCAGCCTGGGAGCCACCAGTCACCTAGAGGGCCGGTTACAGTCAGGCTCTGCCCAGGGCTTAGCCCCCACCCCACCCCCAGACCTCTCCCCGACTCTTGACAACCAGACTCTCCCACTGACCGTGGGTGCTTCACCATTCACAGCTTTGGAGAACTCCTCACTTCGCAGCCAAAATCATGAGTTCTGTAGAATCATTCTCAGCTCTCAGTCAGTGAGGGAGAGTCTGGGAGACAAGCCACATCTTGGGTGTGTCCACCCTCACCCCAGGGTCCCTAACAAATTGTCCTTTTGGTCAAACTTGTCATTTACAGAGCACTGTGGGGCCTATTCACAAAGGTAACCTTACACTGAGTAAAACTACACGCATACGTTCAGTCTTACACTTTTGAGAAACTCTTCTACTAACGGCTATTCAACAACATTTACGAGGGTAAAGTTACTCAAAGGAGTCGAGGTTCAAAGCCATCAAGGTTCATGTCAGAGATCCAGGGTTGGAGTTTCCTGTTTGTTGTTCTTGGCAAATAAGAGGAATTCTGTCTTGGTTGGGTTGAGTTTCAGGAAGGAGCAGGGCATCCAGGTCTGGATGATCCGCAGGCAGCGTTTGAGGTGCTCGACATCCACACCTGGATGATCCGCAGGCAGCGTTTGAGGTGCAGGGCATCCACACCTGGATGATCCGCAGGCAGAGTTTGAGGTGCAGGGCATCCACATCTGGATGATCCGCAGGCAGCGTTTGAGGTGCTCGACATCCACACCTGGATGATCCGCAGGCAGCGTTTGAGGTGCTCGACATCCACGTCTGGATGATCCGCAGGCAGCGTTTGAGGTGCAGGGCATCCAGGTCTGGATGATCTGCAGGCAGAGTTTGAGGTGCAGGGCATCCAGGTCTGGATGAGGTGCAGGCAGTGTCTGAGGTGCAGGGCATCCAGGTCTGGATGATTCGCAGGCAGAGTTTGAGGTGCAGGACATCCACATCTGGATGAGGAGCAGGGCAGCATTTGAGGTGCAGGGCATCCACATCTGGATGATCCGCAGGCAGCGTTTGAGGTGCAGGGAATCCACGTCTGGATGATCCGCAGGCAGCGTTTGAGGTGCAGGGCATCCAGGTCTGGATGATCCGCAGGCAGCGTTTGAGGTGCAGGGCATCCACATCTGGATGAGGTGCAGGGCAGCGTTTGAGGTGCAGGGCATCCAGGTCTGGATGATTCGCAGGCAGAGTTTGAGGTGCAGGGCATCCACATCTGGATGAGGAACAGGGCAGCGTTTGAGGTGCAGGGCATCCACATCTGGATGATCCGCAGGCAGCGTTTGAGGTGCAGGGCATCCACATCTGGATGATCCGCAGGCAGAGTTTGAGGTGCAGGGCATCTAGGTCTGGATGAGGTGCAGGCAGTGTCTGAGGTGCAGGGCATCCAGGTCTGGATGATTCGCAGGCAGAGTTTGAGGTGCAGGGCATCCACATCTGGATGAGGAGCAGGGCAGCGTTTGAGGTGCAGGGCATCCACATCTGGATGATCCGCAGGCAGCGTTTGAGGTGCAGGGAATCCACGTCTGGATGATCCGCAGGCAGCGTTTGAGGTGCAGGGCATCCACGTCTGGATGATCCGCAGGCAGCGTTTGAGGTGCAGGGCATCCACATCTAGATGAGATGCAGGGCAGCGTTTGAGGTGCAGGGCATCCAGGTCTGGATGATTTGCAGGCAGAGTTTGAGGTGCAGGGCATCCACATCTGGATGAGGAGCAGGGCAGCGTTTGAGGTGCAGGGCATCCACATCTGGATGATCCGCAGGCAGCGTTTGAGGTGCAGGGAATCCACGTCTGGATGATCCGCAGGCAGCGTTTGAGGTGCAGGGCATCCACGTCTGGATGATCCGCAGGCAGCGTTTGAGGTGCAGGGCATCCACATCTGGATGAGGTGCAGGGCAGCGTTTGAGGTGCAGGGCATCCACGTCTGGATGATCCGCAGGCAGAGTTTGAGGTGCAGGGCATCCACGTCTGAATGATTCGCAGGCAGAGTTTGAGGTGCAGGGCATCCAGGTCTGGATGATCCGCAGGCAGCGTTACAGGTGCAGGGCATCCAGGTCTGGATGATCCGCAGGCAGCGTTACAGGTGCAGGGCATCCAGGTCTGGATGTTCCGCAGGCAGCGTTTGAGGTGCAGGGCATCCAGGTCTGGATGATCCGCAGGCAGCGTTTGAGGTGCAGGGCATCCAGGTCTGGATGATCCGCAGGCAGCGTTTGAGGTGCAAGGCATCCACGTCTGGATGAACCGCAGGCAGCGTTTGAGGTGCAGGGCATCCAAGTCTGGATGATCCGCAGGCAGTGTTTGAGGTGCAGGGCATCCACGTCTGGATGAGGTGCAGGCAGCGTTTGAGGTGCAGGGCATCCAGGTGTGGATGATCCGCCGGCAGCGTTTGAGGTGCAGGGCATCCAGGTCTGGATGATCCGCAGGCAGCATTTGAGGTGCAGGGCATCCACGTCTGGATGATCCGCAGGCAGCGTTTGAGGTTCTGGGCCTCCAGGTCTGGATTATCCGCAGGCAGCGTTTGAGGTGCAGGGTATCCACGTCTGGATGATCCGCTGGCAGCGTTTGAGGCATTGGATGTTGGTTGCGTTGAGTTTCAGGAAGGTGCTCGACATCCAGGTCTGGATGAGGTGCAGGGCAGCGTTTGAGGTGTAGGGCATCCACATCTGGATGAGGTGCAGGGCAGCGTTTGAGGTGCTGGGCATCCACATCTGGTTGAGGTGCAGGGCAGCGTTTGAGGTGCAGGGCATCCACGTCTGGATGATCCGCAGGCAGAGTTTGAGGTGCAGGGCATCCACGTCTGAATGATTCGCAGGCAGAGTTTGAGGTGCAGAGCATCCACGTCTGGATGATCCGCAGGCAGAGTTTGAGGTGCAGGGCATCCAGGTCTGGATGATCCGCAGGCAGCGTTTGAGGTGCAGGGCATCCAGGTCTGGATGATCCGCAGGCAGCGTTACAGGTGCAGGGCATCCAGGTCTGGATGATCCGCAGGCAGCGTTACAGGTGCAGGGCATCCAGGTCTGGATGATACGCAGGCAGAGTTTGAGGTGCAGGGCATCCAGGTCTGGATGTTCCGCAGGCAGCGTTTGAGGTGCAGGGCATCCAGGTCTGGATGATCCGCAGGCAGTGTTTGAGGTGCAGGGCATCCACGTCTGGATGAGGTGCAGGCAGCGTTTGAGGTGGAGGGCATCCAGGTCTGGATGATCCGCAGGCAGCGTTTGAGGGGCAGGGCATCCAGGTCTGGATGATCCGCAGGCAGCGTTTGAGGTGCAGGGCATCCACGTCTGGATGATCCGCAGGCAGCGTTTGAGGTTCTGGGCCTCCAGGTCTGGATGATCCGTAGGCAGCGTTTGAGGTGCAGGGTATCCACGTCTGGATGATCCGCAGGCAGCGTTTGAGGCATTGGATGTTGGTTGCGTTGAGTTTCAGGAAGGTGCTCGACATCCAGGTCTGGATGAGGTGCAGGGCAGCGTTTGAGGTGCAGGGCATCCACATCTGGATGAGGTGCAGGGCAGCGTTTGAGGTGCAGGGCATCCACATCTGGATGAGGTGCAGGGCAGCGTTTGAGGTGCAGGGCATCCACGTCTGGATGATCCGCAGGCAGAGTTTGAGGTGCAGGGCATCCACGTCTGAATGATTCGCAGGCAGCGTTTGAGGTGCAGGGCATCCAGGTCTGGATGATCCGCAGGCAGCGTTTGAGGTGCAGGGCATCCAGGTCTGGATGATCCGCAGGCAGCGTTACAGGTGCAGGGCATCCAGGTCTGGATGATCCGCAGGCAGCGTTTGAGGTGCAGGGCATCCAGGTCTGGATGATCCGCAGGCAGCGTTTGAGGTGCAAGGCATCCACGTCTGGATGATCCGCAGGCAGCGTTTGAGGTGCAGGGCATCCAGGTCTGGATGATCCGCAGGCAGTGTTTGAGGTGCAGGGCATCCACGTCTGGATGAGGTGCAGGCAGCGTTTGAGGTGCAGGGCATCCAGGTCTGGATGATCCGCAGGCAGCGTTTGAGGTGCATGGCATCCAGGTCTGGATGATCCGCAGGCAGCGTTTGAGGTGCAGGGCATCCACGTCTGGATGATCCACAGTCAGCTTTTGAGGTTCTGGGCCTCCAGGTCTGGATGATCCGCAGTCAGCGTTTGAGGTGCAGGGTATCCACGTCTGGATGATCCGCAGGCAGCGTTTGAGGTGCAGGGCATCCAGGTCTGGATGATCCGCAGGCAGCGTTTGAGGTGCAGGGCATCCAGGTCTGGATGATCCGCAGGCAGCGTTTGAGGTTCTGGGCATCCATGTCTGGATGATCCGCAGGCAGCGTTTGAGGCATTGGATGTTGGTTGGGTTGAGTTTCAGGAAGGTGCAGAGCATCCACGTCTGGATGATCCGCAGGCAGCGTTTGAGGTGCAGGGCATCCACGTCTGAATGATCCGCAGGCAGCGTTTGAGGTGCAGGGCATCCACGTCTGGATGATCCGCAGGCAGCGTTTGAGGTTCTGGGCATCCATGTCTGGATGATCCGCAGGCAGCGTTTGAGGTGCAGGGCATCCACTTCTGGATGATCCGCAGGCAGCGTTTGAGGTGCAGGGCATCCAGGTCTGGATGATCCGCTGCCCGGTCTGGATGATCCGCAGGCAGTGTTTGAGGTGCAGGGCATCCAGGTCCCGATGAGGTGCAGGCAGCGTTTGAGGTGCAGGGCATCCAGGTCTGGATGATCCGCAGGCAGCGTTTGAGGTGCATGGTATCCACGTCTGGATGATCCGCTGGCAGCGTTTGAGGCATTGGATGTTGGTTGCGTTGAGTTTCAGGAAGGTGCTCGACATCCAGGTCTGGATGAGGTGCAGGGCAGCGTTTGAGGTGTAGGGCATCCACATCTGGATGAGGTGCAGGGCAGCGTTTGAGGTGCAGGGCATCCACATCTGGATGAGGTGCAGGGCAGCGTTTGAGGTGCAGGGCATCCACCTCTGGATGATCCGCAGGCAGAGTTTGAGGTGCAGGGCATCCACGTCTGAATGATTCGCAGGCAGAGTTTGAGGTGCAGGGCATCCACGTCTGGATGATCCGCAGGCAGAGTTTGAGGTGCAGGGCATCCAGGTCTGGATGATCCGCAGGCAGCGTTTGAGGTGCAGGGCATCCAGGTCTGGATGATCCGCAGGCAGCGTTTCAGGTGCAGGGCATCCAGGTCTGGATGATCCGCAGGCAGCGTTACAGGTGCAGGGCATCCAGGTCTGGATGATACGCAGGCACAGTTTGAGGTGCAGGGCATCCAGGTCTGGATGTTCCGCAGGCAGCGTTTGAGGTGCAGGGCATCCAGGTCTGGATGATCCGCAGGCAGTGATTGAGGTGCAGGGCATCCACGTCTGGATGAGGTGCAGGCAGCGTTTGAGGTGCAGGGCAACCAGGTCTGGATGATCCGCAGGCAGCGTTTGAGGTGCAGGGCATCCACGTCTGGATGATCCACAGGCAGCTTTTGAGGTTCTGGGCCTCCAGGTCTGGATGATCCGCAGTCAGCGTTTGAGGTGCAGGGTATCCACGTCTGGATGATCCGCAGGCAGCGTTTGAGGTGCAGGGCATCCAGGTCTGGATGATCCGCAGGCAGAGTTTGAGGTGCAGGGCATCCACGTCTGGATGATCCGCAGGCAGCGTTTGAGGTGCAGGGCATCCAGGTCTGGATGATCCGCAGGCAGCGTTTGAGGTTCTGGGCATCCATGTCTGGATGATCCGCAGGCAGCGTTTGAGGCATTGGATGTTGGTTGGGTTGAGTTTCAGGAAGGTGCAGAGCATCCACGTCTGGATGATCCGCAGGCAGCGTTTGAGGTGCAGGGCATCCACGTCTGAATGATCCGCAGGCAGCGTTTGAGGTGCAGGGCATCCACGTCTGGATGATCCGCAGGCAGCGTTTGAGGTTCTGGGCATCCATGTCTGGATGATACGCAGGCAGCGTTTGAGGTGTAGGGCATCCACTTCTGGATGATCCGCAGGCAGCGTTTGAGGTGCAGGGCATCCAGGTCTGGATGATCCGCTGCCAGGTCTGGATGATCCGCAGGCAGTGTTTGAGGTGCAGGGCATCCAGGTCTGGATGAGGTGCAGGCAGCGTTTGAGGTGCAGGGCATCCAGGTCTGGATGATCCGCAGGCAGAGTTTGAGGTGCTGGGCCTCCAGGTCTGGATGATCCGCAGGCAGCGTTTGAGGCATTGGATGTTGGTTGGGTTGAGTTTCAGGAAGGTGCAGGGCATCCAGGTCTGGATGAGGTGCAGGCAGTGTTTGAGGTGCAGGGCATCCAGGTCTGGATGAGGTGCAGGCAGTGTTTGAGGTGCAGGGCATCCACGTCTGGATGTTCCGCAGGCAGCGTTTGAGGTGCAGGGCATCCAGGTCTGGATGATCCGCAGGCAGCGTTTGAGGTGCAGGGCATCCACGTCTGGATGATCCGCAGGCAGCGTTTGAGGTGCAGTGCATCCAGGTCTGGATGATCCGCAGGCAGCGTTTGAGGTGCAGGGCATCCACATCTGGATGATCCGCAGGCAGCGTTTGAGGTGCAGGGCATCCACGTCTGAATGATCCGCAGGCAGCGTTTGAGGTGCAGGGCATCCACGTCTGGATGATCCGCAGGCAGCGTTTGAGGTTCTGGGCATCCATGTCTGGATGATCCGCAGGCAGCGTTTGAGGTGCAGGGCATCCACTTCTGGATGATCCGCAGGCAGCGTTTGAGGTGCAGGGCATCCACTTCTGGATGATCCGCAGGCAGCGTTTGAGGTGCAGGGCATCCAGGTCTGGATGATCCGCTGCCAGGTCTGGATGATCCGCAGGCAGTGTTTGAGGTGCAGGGCATCCAGGTCTGGATGATCCGCAGGCAGTGATTGAGGTGCAGGGCATCCACGTCTGGATGAGGTGCAGGCAGCGTTTGAGGTGCAGGGCAACCAGGTCTGGATGATCCGCAGGCAGCGTTTGAGGGGCAGGGCATCCAGGTCTGGATGATCCGCAGGCAGCGTTTGAGGTGCAGGGCATCCACGTCTGGATGATCCGCAGGCAGCGTTTGAGGCATTGGATGTTGGTTGCGTTGAGTTTCAGGAAGGTGCTCGACATCCAGGTCTGGATGAGGTGCAGGGCAGCGTTTGAGGTGCAGGGCATCCACATCTGGATGAGGTGCAGGGCAGCGTTTGAGGTGCAGGGCATCCACATCTGGATGAGGTGCAGGGCAGCGTTTGAGGTGCAGGGCATCCACGTCTGGATGATCCGCAGGCAGAGTTTGAGGTGCAGGGCATCCACGTCTGAATGATTCGCAGGCAGCGTTTGAGGTGCAGGGCATCCAGGTCTGGATGATCCGCAGGCAGCGTTTGAGGTGCAGGGCATCCAGGTCTGGATGATCCGCAGGCAGCGTTACAGGTGCAGGGCATCCAGGTCTGGATGATCCGCAGGCAGCGTTTGAGGTGCAGGGCATCCAGGTCTGGATGATCCGCAGGCAGCGTTTGAGGTGCAAGGCATCCACGTCTGGATGATCCGCAGGCAGCGTTTGAGGTGCAGGGCATCCAGGTCTGGATGATCCGCAGGCAGTGTTTGAGGTGCAGGGCATCCACGTCTGGATGAGGTGCAGGCAGCGTTTGAGGTGCAGGGCATCCAGGTCTGGATGATCCGCAGGCAGCGTTTGAGGTGCAGGGCATCCAGGTCTGGATGATCCGCAGGCAGCGTTTGAGGTGCAGGGCATCCACGTCTGGATGATCCACAGTCAGCTTTTGAGGTTCTGGGCCTCCAGGTCTGGATGATCCACAGTCAGCGTTTGAGGTGCAGGGTATCCACGTCTGGATGATCCGCAGGCAGCGTTTGAGGTGCAGGGCATCCAGGTCTGGATGATCCGCAGGCAGCGTTTGAGGTGCAGGGCATCCAGGTCTGGATGATCCGCAGGCAGCGTTTGAGGTTCTGGGCATCCATGTCTGGATGATCCGCAGGCAGCGTTTGAGGCATTGGATGTTGGTTGGGTTGAGTTTCAGGAAGGTGCAGTGCATCCACGTCTGGATGATCCGCAGGCAGCGTTTGAGGTGCAGGGCATCCACGTCTGAATGATCCGCAGGCAGCGTTTGAGGTGCAGGGCATCCACGTCTGGATGATCCGCAGGCAGCGTTTGAGGTTCTGGGCATCCATGTCTGGATGATCCGCAGGCAGCGTTTGAGGTGCAGGGCATCCACTTCTGGATGATCCGCAGGCAGCGTTTGAGGTGCAGGGCATCCAGGTCTGGATGATCCGCTGCCCGGTCTGGATGATCCGCAGGCAGTGTTTGAGGTGCAGGGCATCCAGGTCTGGATGAGGTGCAGGCAGCGTTTGAGGTGCAGGGCATCCAGGTCTGGATGATCCGCAGGCAGCGTTTGAGGTGCATGGTATCCACGTCTGGATGATCCGCTGGCAGCGTTTGAGGCATTGGATGTTGGTTGCGTTGAGTTTCAGGAAGGTGCTCGACATCCAGGTCTGGATGAGGTTCAGGGCAGCGTTTGAGGTGTAGGGCATCCACATCTGGATGAGGTGCAGGGCAGCGTTTGAGGTGCAGGGCATCCACATCTGGATGAGGTGCAGGGCAGCGTTTGAGGTGCAGGGCATCCACCTCTGGATGATCCGCAGGCAGAGTTTGAGGTGCAGGGCATCCACGTCTGAATGATTCGCAGGCAGAGTTTGAGGTGCAGGGCATCCACGTCTGGATGATCCGCAGGCAGAGTTTGAGGTGCAGGGCATCCAGGTCTGGATGATCCGCAGGCAGCGTTTGAGGTGCAGGGCATCCAGGTCTGGATGATCCGCAGGCAGCGTTACAGGTGCAGGGCATCCAGGTCTGGATGATCCGCAGGCAGCGTTACAGGTGCAGGGCATCCAGGTCTGGATGATACGCAGGCACAGTTTGAGGTGCAGGGCATCCAGGTCTGGATGTTCCGCAGGCAGCGTTTGAGGTGCAGGGCATCCAGGTCTGGATGATCCGCAGGCAGTGATTGAGGTGCAGGGCATCCACGTCTGGATGAGGTGCAGGCAGGTGTTTGAGGTGCAGGGCAACCAGGTCTGGATGATCCGCAGGCAGCGTTTGAGGTGCAGGGCATCCACGTCTGGATGATCCACAGGCAGCTTTTGAGGTTCTGGGCCTCCAGGTCTGGATGATCCGCAGTCAGCGTTTGAGGTGCAGGGTATCCACGTCTGGATGATCCGCAGGCAGCGTTTGAGGTGCAGGGCATCCAGGTCTGGATGATCCGCAGGCAGAGTTTGAGGTGCAGGGCATCCACGTCTGGATGATCCGCAGGCAGCGTTTGAGGTGCAGGGCATCCAGGTCTGGATGATCCGCAGGCAGCGTTTGAGGTTCTGGGCATCCATGTCTGGATGATCCGCAGGCAGCGTTTGAGGCATTGGATGTTGGTTGGGTTGAGTTTCAGGAAGGTGCAGAGCATCCACGTCTGGATGATCCGCAGGCAGCGTTTGAGGTGCAGGGCATCCACGTCTGAATGATCCGCAGGCAGCGTTTGAGGTGCAGGGCATCCACGTCTGGATGATCCGCAGGCAGCGTTTGAGGTTCTGGGCATCCATGTCTGGATGATCCGCAGGCAGCGTTTGAGGTGCAGGGCATCCACTTCTGGATGATCCGCAGGCAGCGTTTGAGGTGCAGGGCATCCAGGTCTGGATGATCCGCTGCCAGGTCTGGATGATCCGCAGGCAGTGTTTGAGGTGCAGGGCATCCAGGTCTGGATGAGGTGCAGGCAGCATTTGAGGTGCAGGGCATCCATGTCTGGATGATCCGCAGGCAGAGTTTGAGGTGCTGGGCCTCCAGGTCTGGATGATCCGCAGGCAGCGTTTGAGGCATTGGATGTTGGTTGGGTTGAGTTTCAGGAAGGTGCAGGGCATCCAGGTCTGGATGAGGTGCAGGCAGTGTTTGAGGTGCAGGGCATCCAGGTCTGGATGAGGTGCAGGCAGTGTTTGAGGTGCAGGGCATCCACGTCTGGATGTTCCGCAGGCAGCGTTTGAGGTGCAGGGCATCCAGGTCTGGATGATCCGCAGGCAGCGTTTGAGGTGCAGGGCATCCACGTCTGGATGATCCGCAGGCAGCGTTTGAGGTGCAGTGCATCCAGGTCTGGATGATCCGCAGGCAGCGTTTGAGGTGCAGGGCATCCACATCTGGATGATCCGCAGGCAGCGTTTGAGGTGCAGGGCATCCACGTCTGAATGATCCGCAGGCAGCGTTTGAGGTGCAGGGCATCCACGTCTGGATGATCCGCAGGCAGCGTTTGAGGTTCTGGGCATCCATGTCTGGATGATCCGCAGGCAGCGTTTGAGGTGCAGGGCATCCACTTCTGGATGATCCGCAGGCAGCGTTTGAGGTGCAGGGCATCCAGGTCTGGATGATCCGCTGCCAGGTCTGGATGATCCGCAGGCAGTGTTTGAGGTGCAGGGCATCCAGGTCTGGATGATCCGCAGGCAGTGATTGAGGTGCAGGGCATCCACGTCTGGATGAGGTGCAGGCAGCGTTTGAGGTGCAGGGCAACCAGGTCTGGATGATCCGCAGGCAGCGTTTGAGGGGCAGGGCATCCAGGTCTGGATGATCCGCAGGCAGCGTTTGAGGTGCAGGGCATCCACGTCTGGATGATCCGCAGGCAGCGTTTGAGGCATTGGATGTTGGTTGCGTTGAGTTTCAGGAAGGTGCTCGACATCCAGGTCTGGATGAGGTGCAGGGCAGCGTTTGAGGTGCAGGGCATCCACATCTGGATGAGGTGCAGGGCAGCGTTTGAGGTGCAGGGCATCCACATCTGGATGAGGTGCAGGGCAGCGTTTGAGGTGCAGGGCATCCACGTCTGGATGAGGTGCAGGCAGCGTTTGAGGTGCAGGGCAACCAGGTCTGGATGATCCGCAGGCAGCGTTTGAGGGGCAGGGCATCCAGGTCTGGATGATCCGCAGGCAGCGTTTGAGGTGCAGGGCATCCACGTCTGGATGATCCGCAGGCAGCGTTTGAGGCATTGGATGTTGGTTGCGTTGAGTTTCAGGAAGGTGCTCGACATCCAGGTCTGGATGAGGTGCAGGGCAGCGTTTGAGGTGCAGGGCATCCACATCTGGATGAGGTGCAGGGCAGCGTTTGAGGTGCAGGGCATCCACATCTGGATGAGGTGCAGGGCAGCGTTTGAGGTGCAGGGCATCCACGTCTGGATGATCCGCAGGCAGAGTTTGAGGTGCAGGGCATCCACGTCTGAATGATTCGCAGGCAGCGTTTGAGGTGCAGGGCATCCAGGTCTGGATGATCCGCAGGCAGCGTTTGAGGCATTGGATGTTGGTTGCGTTGAGTTTCAGGAAGGTGCTCGACATCCAGGTCTGGATGAGGTGCAGGGCAGCGTTTGAGGTGCAGGGCATCCACATCTGGATGAGGTGCAGGGCAGCGTTTTAGGTGCAGGGCATCCACATCTGGATGAGGTGCAGGGCAGCGTTTGAGGTGCAGGGCATCCACGTCTGGATGATCCGCAGGCAGAGTTTGAGGTGCAGGGCATCCACGTCTGAATGATTCGCAGGCAGCGTTTGAGGTGCAGGGCATCCAGGTCTGGATGATCCGCAGGCAGCGTTTGAGGTGCAGGGCATCCAGGTCTGGATGATCCGCAGGCAGCGTTACAGGTGCAGGGCATCCAGGTCTGGATGATCCGCAGGCAGAGTTTGAGGTGCAGGGCATCCAGGTCTTGATGATCCGCAGGCAGCGTTTGAGGTGCAGGGCATCCAGGTCTGGATGATCCGCAGGCAGCGTTTGAGGTGCAAGGCATCCACGTCTGGATGATCCGCAGGCAGCGTTTGAGGTGCAGGGCATCCAGGTCTGGATGATCCGCAGGCAGTGTTTGAGGTGCAGGGCATCCACGTCTGGATGAGGTGCAGGCAGCGTTTGAGGTGCAGGGCATCCAGGTCTGGATGATCCGCAGGCAGCGTTTGAGGTGCAGGGCATCCAGGTCTGGATGATCCGCAGGCAGCGTTTGAGGTGCAGGGCATCCACGTCTGGATGATCCACAGGCAGCTTTTGAGGTTCTGGGCCTCCAGGTCTGGATGATCCGCAGTCAGCGTTTGAGGTGCAGGGTATCCACGTCTGGATGATCCGCAGGCAGCGTTTGAGGTGCAGGGCATCCAGGTCTGGATGATCCGCAGGCAGAGTTTGAGGTGCAGGGCATCCACGTCTGGATGATCCGCAGGCAGCGTTTGAGGTGCAGGGCATCCAGGTCTGGATGATCCGCAGGCAGCGTTTGAGGTTCTGGGCATCCATGTCTGGATGATCCGCAGGCAGCGTTTGAGGCATTGGATGTTGGTTGGGTTGAGCTTCAGGAAGGTGCAGAGCATCCACGTCTGGATGATCCGCAGGCAGCGTTTGAGGTGCAGGGCATCCACGTCTGGATGATCCGCAGGCAGCGTTTGAGGTTCTGGGCATCCATGTCTGGATGATCCGCAGGCAGCGTTTGAGGTGCAGGGCATCCACTTCTGGATGATCCGCAGGCAGCGTTTGAGTTGCAGGGCATCCAGGTCTGGATGATCCGCTGCCAGGTCTGGATGATCCGCAGGCAGTGTTTGAGGTGCAGGGCATCCAGGTCTGGATGAGGTGCAGGCAGCGTTTGAGGTGCAGGGCATCCAGGTCTGGATGATCCGCAGGCAGAGTTTGAGGTGCTGGGCCTCCAGGTCTGGATGATCCGCAGGCAGCGTTTGAGGCATTGGATGTTGGTTGGGTTGAGTTTCAGGAAGGTGCAGGGCATCCAGGTCTGGATGAGGTGCAGGCAGTGTTTGAGGTGCAGAGCATCCAGGTCTGGATGAGGTGCAGGCAGTGTTTGAGGTGCAGGGCATCCACGTCTGGATGTTCCGCAGGCAGCGTTTGAGGTGCAGGGCATCCAGGTCTGGATGATCCGCAGGCAGCGTTTGAGGTGCAGGGCATCCACGTCTGGATGATCCGCAGGCAGCGTTTGAGGTGCAGTGCATCCAGGTCTGGATGATCCGCAGGCAGCGTTTGAGGTGCAGGGCATCCACATCTGGATGATCCGCAGGCAGCATTTGAGGTGCAGGGCATCCACGTCTGGATGATCCGCAGGCAGCGTTTGAGGTTCTGGGCATCCATGTCTGGATGATCCGCAGGCAGCGTTTGAGGTGCAGGGCATCCACTTCTGGATGATCCGCAGGCAGCGTTTGAGGTGCAGGGCATCCAGGTCTGGATGATCCGCTGCCAGGTCTGGATGATCCGCAGGCAGTGTTTGAGGTGCAGGGCATCCAGGTCTGGATGAGGTGCAGGCAGCGTTTGAGGTGCAGGGCATCCATGTCTGGATGATCCGCAGGCAGAGTTTGAGGTGCTGGGCCTCCAGGTCTGGATGATCCGCAGGCAGCGTTTGAGGCATTGGATGTTGGTTGGGTTGAGTTTCAGGAAGGTGCAGAGCATCCACGTCTGGATGATCCGCAGGCAGCGTTTGAGGTGCAGGGCATCCACGTCTGAATGATCCGCAGGCAGCGTTTGAGGTGCAGGGCATCCACGTCTGGATGATCCGCAGGCAGCGTTTGAGGTTCTGGGCATCCATGTCTGGATGATCCGCAGGCAGCGTTTGAGGTGCAGGGCATCCACTTCTGGATGATCCGCAGGCAGCGTTTGAGGTGCAGGGCATCCAGGTCTGGATGATCCGCTGCCAGGTCTGGATGATCCGCAGGCAGTGTTTGAGGTGCAGGGCATCCAGGTCTGGATGAGGTGCAGGCAGCGTTTGAGGTGCAGGGCATCCAGGTCTGGATGATCCGCAGGCAGAGTTTGAGGTGCTGGGCCTCCAGGTCTGGATGATCCGCAGGCAGCGTTTGAGGCATTGGATGTTGGTTGGGTTGAGTTTCAGGAAGGTGCAGGGCATCCAGGTCTGGATGAGGTGCAGGCAGTGTTTGAGGTGCAGGGCATCCAGGTCTGGATGAGGTGCAGGCAGTGTTTGAGGTGCAGGGCATCCACGTCTGGATGTTCCGCAGGCAGCGTTTGAGGTGCAGTGCATCCAGGTCTGGATGATCCGCAGGCAGCGTTTGAGGTGCAGGGCATCCACGTCTGGATGATCCGCAGGCAGCGTTTGAGGTGCAGTGCATCCACGTGTGGATGATCCGCAGGCAGCATTTGAGGTTCAGGGCATCCACGTCTGGATGATCCGCAGGCAGCGTTTGAGGTGCAGGGCATCCAGGTCTGGATGATCCGCAGGCAGTATTTGAGGTGCAGGGCATCCACGTCTGGATGATCCGCAGGCAGCGTTTGAGGTGCAGGGCATCCACGTCTGGATGATCCGCAGGCAGCGTTTGAGGTGCATGGCATCCACGTCTGGATGAGGTGCAGGCTGTGTTTGAGGTGCTGGGCCTCCAGGTCTGGATGATCTGCAGGCAGTGTTTGAGGCATTGGATGTTGGTTGGGTTGAGTTTCAGGAAGGTGCAGGGCATCCAGGTCTGGATGAGGTGCAGGCACTGTTTGAGGTGCAGGGCATCCAGGTCTGGATGAGGTGCAGGCAGTGTTTGAGGTGCAGGGCATCCACGTCTGGATGATCCGCAGGCAGCGTTTGAGGTGCAGTGCATCCAGGTCTGGATGATCCGCAGGCAGCATTTGAGGTTCAGGGCATCCACGTCTGGATGATCCGCAGGCAGCATTTGAGGTGCAGGGCATCCACATCTGGATGATCCGCAGGCAGCGTTTGAGGTGCAGGGCATCCACGTGTGGATGATCCGCAGGCAGCGTTTGAGGTGCAGGGCATCCAGGTCTGGATCATCCGCATGCAGCGTTTGAGGTGCAGGGTATCCAGGTCTGGATGATCCGCAGGCAGCATTTGAGGTGCAGGGCATCCACGTCTGGATGATCCGAAGGCAGCGTTTGAGGTGCAGGGCATCCAGGTCTGGATGATCCGCAGGCAGCGTTTGAGGTGCAGGGCATCCACGTCTGGATGATCCGCAGGCAGCGTTTGAGGTGCAGTGCATCCAGGTCTGGATGATCCGCAGGCAGCATTTGAGGTTCAGGGCATCCACGTCTGGATGATCCGCAGGCAGCGTTTGAGGTGCAGGGCATCCAGGTCTGGATGATCCGCAGGCAGTATTTGAGGTGCAGGGCATCCACGTCTGGATGATCCGCAGGCAGCGTTTGAGGTGCAGGGCATCCACGTCTGGATGATCCGCAGGCAGCGTTTGAGGTGCATGGCATCCACGTCTGGATGAGGTGCAGGCTGTGTTTGAGGTGCTGGTCCTCCAGGTCTGGATGATCTGCAGGCAGTGTTTGAGGTGCAGGGCATCCACGTCTGGATGATCCGAAGGCAGCGTTTGAGGTGCAGGGCATCCAGGTCTGGATGATCCGCAGGCAGCGTTTGAGGTGCAGGGCATCCACGTCTGGATGATCCGCAGGCAGCGTTTGAGGTGCAGTGCATCCAGGTCTGGATGATCCGCAGGCAGCATTTGAGGTTCAGGGCATCCACGTCTGGATGATCCGCAGGCAGCGTTTGAGGTGCAGGGCATCCAGGTCTGGATGATCCGCAGGCAGTATTTGAGGTGCAGGGCATCCACGTCTGGATGATCCGCAGGCAGCGTTTGAGGTGCAGGGCATCCACGTCTGGATGATCCGCAGGCAGCGTTTGAGGTGCATGGCATCCACGTCTGGATGAGGTGCAGGCTGTGTTTGAGGTGCTGGGCCTCCAGGTCTGGATGATCTGCAGGCAGTGTTTGAGGTGCAGGGCATCCACGTCTGGATTATCCGCAGGCAGCATTTGAGGTGCAGCGCATCCACGTCTGGATGATCCGCAGGCAGCGTTTGAGGTGCAGGGCATCCACGTCTGGATGATCCGCAGGCAGCGTTTGAGGTGCAGGGCATCCAGGTCTGGATGATCCGCAGGCAGCGTTTGAGGTGCTGGGCCTCCAGGTCTGGATGATCTGCAGGCAGTGTTTGAGGCAATGGATTTCAGGAGCAAAAGAGACTTTAAGTAGAGTTGTGCATCATCTGCACATTGTTACATGTTGTTGCTGTTACCAGTCAGCAGAGCACCCAATGGCTCCATCTAGACTCTGCAAATGATGGGACAGTAAGAAACCCTGGTGGTCTCCAATGGTGATAGAGCTCTTTGAGCACCTGGAGAGCCAAGCAACAAACTGGTGTCCGTTAGAAAGGTGGGAGGAGAACAAGTGAAGGACACTTCTTGTGAATCCCCTCTGAAACTCCAGGATGTATATGAGAGTGAGGTGGTCGACTGTGCTGAAGGCAGCTGAGAGGTCCAGGAATATCAGTAAGCAGGGGTCATCTTCATCTCTGGTCGAGGGGGCTTCGTCTACGATGTGCAAGGCTGCATTCCGTGCTGCAGCGTGATCTAAAGTCGTATAGGAGATAGTTAGCATGAATGTGATCTTGGAGATGAACGATCTTGCCGATGAGTGGTAAGCGAGTGAAGGGCCGGTAGTTGATGAGGTCATCAGGGTCTAGTGTAGGTTTCTTTAGGAGTGAGAGGATCCGGCCTCTCTTGAGAGCTTCTAGGATGGTGCCTTGAGTGAGGGGGGCAATGACAATGGTGAGCAGGGGTGAGAGAGCGCCCCGAAAGAGAGCTTTGATGAAGAACAAGAGTAAGACATCATCTTCATAAAAAGTGGCTTTGAGGGAGTCGACTACGTCCGCGAGATCTACAATATGGTTTTGAATGACCATTGCAGGATTCTATGGGAAGGGGTGAGCATAAGTGATGAAGCAGGCATGGTGTTGTCGATGTGCTGTCGACCTTCCGTTATTTTTCATGGAAGAAGAGGTTGATGATATTTCAGTTTTCTGTAGAGTGTCGGATAGGAGGGTGATGAAGGGGGTCGATGCAGAGCTTGATTGTCTTGAAAATAATTCTACTTGGTTGGGGGCTTCATTGATGGCGTTGGAATAGTGCTTTGCTTTGGCTGTTGTTTCAACCTGTCTGCCTTTTGCGCGGAGGGACTTCAGTATCGAGAGGTCATTGAGAATCCTTTTTTCTTTCTTTTTCTTTCCTGCCTCCGACGGTCTTTAGAATACCAGGGCTCTAAAGGCCTTGGCTGGCGCTTGCGCTTGCGTGTTTTACGTGGGTAATGGATGTTCACATAGTTTTCCATAAAAGTGATGAAGTGGTTTAGAAGGGCTTTGGCATCCAGCGTGGATTTGATTGACATGAGAGATGTGTTCAAGCATTCGGCTGTCTATGGACACGTTTTTGAAGAATCTAATGGTGTGATTTTCTCTTCCTTCCCAGCCCTCATCCTATGCACGCTCAGGCTCTGTATTTTTAAAAAAAATAAATTGAGTAGTGGATTTCGGTTTTAGACTCAATAGCAAAATGCGATATAATCAATCTAGAACTGCTATATACTTCACTACCATGTTTACTCGTTTATAGATTTTGAGATTGAATGTCTTTGGGAATATTGGTCTGCTAGAAAAATTCCTTCGTTATTTACATGCATCTAAGAAAAGATGTATGTATGGATTGCATTAGAATTGTAATGAGCGCTGATCCCACATCCTAGCACAGAGGTGTTATTGTGGTCAAACTGAGAGGTTCTCCCAAATGTCATCATCTGAAAGATGCTGATTTGAGTTGCCCATCAAGAGTTGCTCCATGTCACCCCCCCTCACACTGTGTATTAGTCCATTGCTTCACCTACTGATTAACTGCCCCTTTGTTTCAGTATCTGCAAGAACTGTGTGTGTTTAGAAACAAGCCTGCTTCCAGTGATGTATAGAAACTGGACATTTACACTCTTCTAACAGGCTGAAGTCATTTCCAATCTTTAATGTTATGCTCCTTTACCTTCCCCTACACCCCTGGTTGGTCTCCAGTTTGAGGTCCTACCCAAGCCTTCCAATGAGCCTCATGCGGGCTCAGGTGGGTGATGGGCTCTGAGGGTACCAAGCCGCCGGAAGTGGTAATCCTGCAGTAACTCTGCGCACCCAAAGCCCATCAAAGCTCAGGTTGTGTAGACAAGCCTTCTGGAAGGGCGTGCTAATCGTGGAAGCCGACGGTGTATCCCTGCCTCCCCAGAGGAGTCCTATTTCTATGCTTCCATTGGTGATCGGAATAGAGGCATAGAAATACGCACCAATCAGGGGCGTAGCTTCAGGGGGGTGTTTGGGGTGTTAAACCCATCTAATACATTTTATAGTAAATAGTTGGACACAGGGCCTTTAAGTTAGGAATGGTGAGGTGTTTGTCAGATTCCACTTGAGAGTTTTACATACACATGCAGACAAAAAAACACACACACACACAGACGCACACACACTCACTTGTCTCGGTCTCAAAGGTCTTAAAAAATGGTTATTTTACAAAACATTGAGTTATAAGTACCCCTCACAATCCCCACTCCTCTCCCTTCGAAACTGCTCCCTAAGGCCCCCTCCTGCCCAGTTTCTCATATAATGAATTGTAACCAGTGTGACTGTTGGGAAATCTGACGCTCACCCGCCAACACCCCCCCCACCCCCGCACACCCCAATCTTACTGACCAAGCTACACCCCTGGCCACACTATTTTAACAAGCATTGGCATAGCCAATAGGTCTCACCTTTGGGACCTTTCAAGTGTTCACCTAGAGCTATTGGCTTTGCAATGTAATAAAGTTATGTTGTAGAGGAGTGTGGCTGCTGTCCAGCAATCTGAACAGTTACAATAAAACATTGTTATAAGCATTTCTGTTTCCGACTAACGTATAAGGTTTGGACAGTTGATAGCTGCGCTTGTTGTGACTTTGCCAATTTTTGTTGTTGCTGTTTGTTGTAGGTTTGTGTTGTTGCTGTGTAGTATGGCTAAATGCTTTTGCTGTAAAGGGGTGTTCAGCGAAGGTTTGTAAATTTGAGTAGAGTGTAGTGTTATGTATGATATCAGTGCTTCTAAGTACTTGCCCCCTTCAATCCACTGATTGGTTTATTACTAACAAGCACTGACAAAAACAAAAGGGGTAACCTTTTTGACCTATCAGCTTCGCCGTTGCTTTTAGCGATGCTGTGAAGCATCATCAAAAATAAATGCAAAAAAGAAAAATGCGCAATGACACAAACTTGAGCATGTGTGTATAGGCAGAATGACACTGTTGACAGCTAGGTAACACTATATACGTGCACAAGACCTACTTGGATGCCAATTTGTTGTTTTAATTTATCGTTCCAAGCTGGTGGATCCCACATGGAGCAGTAAATAAAAATTTTTTTTACTTGAGTGAAAGCCCTTTCTTTTTAAATGTTGAGACCCGGCAGCAAACATCAGCTGTCAGGCCCTCTGGAAAAAACAGAAATACATGTTTTTTAAAAATCACGGGGAGAGGGGGGAGCAACGGAGGAGCGGGTGAGGGTAGTGGGTTGGGGGTTGGGGGATGCAATGGCGAGTGGGTCAAGGAGCATTGCATAGATTGAAGCCAGTAAGGAATGCATTTAAAAGAAAAATCCAAGGTGTGGAAAGAAATGAACAGAATGGCGGGAGTAGGGAGCAGCATAGGGCGTTCGGATACACTCACAAGGAATGCAAATATCAAATTTAAAAAGTTGTTCTTCTCAATGTGAGCAGGGCAAGGACATAGGTCATCCAGTTAAAAGGGTGGTAAAGAGGATACTCTTTAGGGAAAGGACAAACAGAGGAAAGAAAAGCCACTGAATAAGAAGCAAGCAAATGAGAGTGACAAGAAGGCAAACCAGTGTTAAGCAATGGACTGGTACAAAGGCTACTGTGCTTACTTGGTGTGGTCGACAAGAGGTCTTTGGCAAACAGACTGCTCAAACCTGTTGAGGCCTATAAAATAATATTTAAATATGATGCTTAATGATATCACATGTTAATTAACTCAACTTCAATAATAGTTTCAAATTTAGAAGGACGGAAATAAAGTGATCATATTTAGAATCCAAACTTTGGACTTAAAAGCGTTGTATGCTGTTCTTTACCGAGGGCCTATTCACAAGCTTGGCTATTGTCTTATTTAGACTACACTGACGGTGTAGGCATTAACAACAGCTTCATGTCTGCGTGAGCAAACGCTTTGGAGGCTGGCAGACAAGCGCGTACTGAGCATGCACGTAAAGGTGCCGCACCTTCAGCCGTGTCACAGGAGTGTAGACACGCTCAGTTACATAACCACCATAAGTGTGTGGTCTATCATCTTAAAACTGGCAAAGCATCGGAAAGAAGGGCGGGAAGGTAAACACTACTGAGCTGACTGCCATTGGTGGAGATGTTCCAGTGGGCGGGGTCAGCCGTGATATCATCGTGAGCTAATCATGCGTATGCTGCCCAAGGGCTTACGGAGCCCTGTACTGACATGTGAACACTGTCTCATCCACTTCCCTGTGCGAGTTACAAATGTTTCTTATTATTATAGCTATCTGCAGGGGTCTGATTCCCGGATCAGCGCAAGTTTCAAATATCCACCAGCCTGTCACCATCCTCTCACTGCTTTATTTTTAGATGTCGTTATGTTTTTCACCACTGGCAAATAGCCCAAGACTTCAGCAGCCCATATTTCGACGAAATTGACTTTACAAAGACTCTCCCAAAATGCACCGGTGCAATTAGTAAATACAACAATATGGTATATGTTTTCAAGTATGACAATTGCAATTGATTCAATGCCTAGCTGGCAAAATCTTTCAGCAATTTTCTATGGCTCCATAACATAAAGGCAGCGTCAGCACAAGTGAAGCGCTGGACAGCAGAGACGTCGGCAGCGTCAGAGAGGAGAAGGGTGAGCGAGCGCGGCAGCCTGCTGAGCTGACCACACGCTCGTGCACAATGGCCATGTGTTTTCAATGTAAGTCTTCAATAATCGCGCCCCCGTCTGGGCACGATAATTGCAAACAGATGGCGGCCGTGCGGGTAACCGCACGGAAAAGGCCATGACGCACGAGCGTCTGGTCAGCTTTTTGAAGCCCCTACATAAAGTCTTCGCCAGAGCAGCGCTTGTGCGCTACTCTAGGCTCGACCTAAAAACAGAATGCTTCACTATTGTGAGGCTATTCTTGAACATGTTTAGAGTCTTGTCACGATCGCTGCAAGCAGGAGAGTGAAAATCCAAGCACGTCTCTGCGCATGTGCGAACTGCGCATGTGTGAACCGCGCCGTGTGAACTGCACCCGTGCGAACTGCGCGTGTGTGAACTGCGCATGTGTGGACTGCGCCCGTGTGAACTGCTCAGTAGAGGCGATGGGTAGCTTCAAGAGTCAGGCCACCAGCCTCGGGCACCATCAGATGATGGCCCCCGTTGGTGGCCTCTGAGGTCAGCACAAACCCCGGCACTGTCACCACCCCTCCGCATGCTTGAAAACCTCAATATTAAATGTACAATACTAAACTTGGAAGAGTTTATTTTTATTTTTTTTTAAACGAATTAGCTTTCACCTGCAAGAAGTTTAAACGAGGAGGCAGGGCGCAGTTTAAAAAAGCAATTCTCAACAACTTCTCTGGTTTTTGTCCTCTTTGACCTTTGTCCTACAGCTGGAGGGAAGTTTCATGGTGTTATTCATTGCGTTTCCAAGGCAACGTGGAGAGAGTCATTGGAGAACTTAGCAGTGATCTGAAGATTGCCCTCGTCCAGGGGCAGGTCCTCTGCAGGGGTGGACCAGAGCTGCCCACTCAGCTGCCCACCCTTTCCTCCAGCCAGGAGCAGTCTGCAGTGACGTGGGTGGTGGCAGCAGAAAGAGACCTCCAGCAGTCTTCAATCAATTACCTCTATCTTATGGGGGGTGCAGATACTACGTGACCTCTTGCTCCCAGTTGATGGGATGTAAGCGTACATTTTTTAGAGGTTTAACCTTTCTGCTATGACCAGGTGTGGTAAAATCTGGGCACAGTTCACATGGCAAAAGCTGGGAGATTTCCTGCCTGGTAAATGGGATGACAGTGTGGAAAAATGCGGAGGAACATTCAGTAATTTCTCACTGCGCTGGTTATTTCCCTGACCAAGTCATTAACTTGCTCGATAATGGCAGAACAGTACTTACTTACTTATGCCTACTACCCCTCCCGGGTCCAGGCCATCAACCAGGACTCTGAAGCCATCTCTGTCTTGGGCTTTTCTTTCAATCTGACTCCAGGTGTAACCAATCTCCCTGCACTCAGCCTCGAGGCCTCGGCACCAGGTGTTTCTTGGCTTTCCTCTTTTCCTTTTCCCTTGAGGGTTCCAGGTCAGGGCTTTCCTGGTGGTGTTTGATGCGGGCTTACAGAGGGTGTTGTAGTTTGTTGTTTGCTGTTTGCTGTGATCTATTCAGTCCCAGCGTCTTTTCATGATTTCTTCATGAGCAGGGAGTTGCTGCCATAGGTCGTTGTCGCTGATGGTGTTTGGCGAGCGGATTTGGAGGATTTTCCTCAGACAGGTGTTGATGAAGGTCTGGACTTTGTTGGTGGTGGTCGCTGTTGTCCTCCAAGATTCTGCTCCATACAGAAGGACCGATTTTACATTGTTGTTTAAAAGCCTGGTCTTGGTTTGCAGCGTTGGTCCTTGGAGCTCCAGATCTTCTTTATCTGAATGAAGGCAGTTCTTGCCTTGACATCAGCCTCTGTGCTGCCCTGCTTGTCTTTGACATTGTCCAGGTAGGTGAAGGCCTCAACCTCTTCCAGTGCATTACCTGTGAGAGTGACTGCAGCTGTTCTAGCCATGTTAGCCTTCAGGATCTTGGGGGATATTAGCAACAACTTGCGATAATTATCGCAAACCGCGCTTAGCGCGTTTTTTATCGCCGCGTATCGCTGGATTTTATCGCGGAGATAACATGCTATTAGCAACGTTTATCTCCAATGCGATAAAATATCCAGCGATAAGCGGTGAATGCGTGAATATCACTGGAAATCCAGCGATATTCACGCATTAACGCCATGGGGGACTTAGCCTGACAATCCACCTCCCATACAACAAACAGGTAAGTCATGTTTTTAGCAGGTGTTAAATTCTAGCGATATTCGCGCTTAGCGCGAATTTTTTTATCGCTTCGCCTGCGTTGCTAATAGGGGGAAGTTGTGTTAGCGACTGTTTTCGGTCGCTTTTAGTTGGGAACGCCTACCTTGCATGTCATTAGCGATAATTATCGCTGGCATGCAAGGCGATGGGAAAACGGTCGCTTTCGCCATAAAGCTGTCGCTAACAGCTGTTAGCGACAGCTTGCTGATAGGGCGATAAAAAAATCGCCGCTTTGGCGGCAAAAAGTGCTGCTAAAGCGGCGATAAAGCCCTTGCTAATATGCCCCTTGGTTTTTTCCCTGTGGATGTTGAGGCCAAGTTGTGCTGATGTGGCTGCCACTTTGTTGGTCTTCTCTTGCATCTGCAGATGGGTATGGGAAAGTAGGGCCAGGTCTTCTGCAAAGTCCAGGCCATCGAGCTGCGTCCAAGGTGTCCATTGGATCCCATTTCTGACTACTTGCTGTGGATGTCTTCATGATCCAGTCTATTGCCAACAGGAAGAGAAAAGGCTAGAGCAAACAACCCCTGCGGACTCTGGTCCTCACTTTGAAGGCTTCAGTGAGTTGTCCTCCTTTGACTATCTTGCAGCTCATTCCCTCGTAAGAGTTCCTGATGATTCTTACAAGTTTATCTGGCACACCGTAGAGGTGGAGGAGTTTCCAAAGAGTCTCTCTATCCACGCTATTGAATGTCTTCTCATAGTCGATGATGTTAACATAGAGGGGAAAGTTCCATTCCATCGACTGCTCAATGATGATGTGCAGTGTTGCAATCTAGTCTATACAGGATCTATCTTTGCGAAAGTCAGCTTGCTGGTCTCACAACTGAGCGTTGACTTGTTCCTTCTTTCTGTGCAAGATATCTCTGCTGAGCACTTTACCTGGGGTTGATAGAAGAGTTATCCCTCTGTAGTTTTCACAGTTACTTAGGTCACCTTTCTTGGGGATCATGATGAACTATCCCTCCTTCCAGTCTGATGGCACCTCTTCCTCTTCCCATATCCTTCCAAACATGGGGTAGAGCAGGTCGACTGATGGTTCAATGTCTGCCTTCAGTGCCTCTGCAGGTTTGACAGGTCCTGCTGCCTTCCCATTTCTCAGATGTTTGGTTGGTCTGCTGCAGTCGATTGGCAAGTCCTTGTCAGCTGGCTGTATGTCTGGTGCAGTCTGCGGCACAGGATGGTTCCATAGTTCTTCAAGGTGCTCCACCCATGTTAATTGTTGGCCTTCGTTACCCTGGATTGTCTTCTCAGCTTTGTCTTTAACATGTATTGCTGGCTTGCTGTATCTGCAAGAGAGTTTCTTTGTTATGTCATAGAGTTCTTTTAAGTTTCCATGCCTTGCTGCTTCCTGGGATTCTGTAGAAAAACCGATGACTCTTCTCTTCTCTGCTCTTAAGCTTCTATTTGCTTCCTTGTTGGTTTTGATGTATTTGCCTTGAGCTTTCGCTTTTTCTGCTCCTGTTCGGCTGGTGTTGACTGCAGTTTTCGTTTCCTTTCTCGCTTGGATTTTGCACAGAGTGTCTGTCAATGGAGATCGATTCTTTAAGCTGGTGATTTTTGGGACCCAGTACCCCTGGCAGGTTGATGTCACTGTTTCTTTGATCTTCTCCCACTGACTTTCTACTTGGGTCTCTGTCGTCCTCTAGTTCTTGCAAGACTTGAAACTTGTTACTGGGGGCTGAAGAAAGTATGGTGAAATCGACAAACCAATTCACGTGATATAACATCACCCTCCTCAAAGATGCGCAGAAACGGAGTAAATGGCTGAACAGTACTACACTGTAATGCCTAGTGTCGATTTACCACACCTTCATTACCATGTACCTCCTTATCGGCCCATACAGGAGCAGCAGTGATGAGAAGAGACGATGGCAGAAAGGGACACTGCCATGGGGGCCAGCTCTTTAAAGGGAGCTTGCAGCGTTTTTTCTCCCAATACCAACAAAATCCTATTTTTGGCGTGAAATAAACATCACTAATTCCAACAATCTCTTTGTAGCATTATAGCATCCCAACAACCCTCCTCAAAGAACCTTCTCACCTGGAACACACTGAGTCTAGTGAAGGACGGCAAAGGCGAGACCAAGAGGAGTTCTTTGAGTGTCCTGACTCCTAGCCGTCAGTATACCATGGTGAGTCCTTTAGTGTCCTGAGTCCTCGCTGTCAGTAGACCATGGTGAGTCCTTTAGTGTCCTGAGTCCTCGCTGTCAGTAGACCATGGTGAGTGCTTTAGGTGTCCTGACTCCTAGCTGTCAGTATACCATGGTGAGTCCTTTAGTGTCCTGAGTCCTCGCTGTCAGTAGACCATGGTGAGTGCTTTAGTGTCCTGAGTCCTCGCTGTCAGTAGACTATGGTGAGTGTTTTGTGTCCTGACTCCAAGCCATCAGAAGACCACAGTGAGTGCCTTGAGTGTCCTGACTCCTAGCTGTCAGTATAACATGGTGAGTCCTTTAGTGTCCTGACTCCTCGCTGTCAGTAAACCATGGTGAGTGCTTTGAGTGTCCTGACTCCTAGCCATCAGAAGACCACAGTGAGTGCCTTAAGTGTCCTGACTCTTAGCCATCAGAAGACCACAGGGAGTGCCTTAAGTCTCCTGACTCCTAGCCATCAGAAGACCACAGTGAGTGCCTTAAGTGTCCTGACTCCTAGCCATCAGAAGACGACAGTGCGAATTCTGAGTATCCTGAATCCTAGCTGTCAGTATACCATGGTGGGATACCAAAGGGGAGGATGGACGGAGCGTTTGAGCTAATCAAACACTCACCCCCAGTCAACTGATCTGGGTTTAATCCATCATCATTCTTTAGCTCACTCCACCACCCCAGTTCAGACATGGCCATATGCAAATCAGTCTGACCCTGTGCCTCATGGGAACAGTCCAGCCCGAACTGCCAAGCCATGTCTTCCATGCACCGGAAACAAGCATCCTGGGACCGGTTTCTGGCTATTCAGCCGTCATCAGCCAGGCTAGCTTGAATCCAGTGGCAAAGTGAGCAAGGGACCCACGTCTGGGCATACCCTGCCAACTTAGGGCGAACAAAGCGATACCAAAGGGGAGGATGGACGGAGCGTTTGAGCTAATCAAACACTCACCCCCAGTCAACTGATCTGGGTTTAAACCATCATCATTCTTTAGCTCACTCCACCACCCCAGTTCAGACATGGCCATATGCAAATCAGTCTGACCCTGTGCCTCATGGGAACAGTCCAGCCCGAACTGCCAAGCCATGTCTTCCCTGGACCGGAAACAAGCATCCTGGGACCGGTTTCTGGCTATTCAGCCGTCATCAGCCAGGCTAGCTTGAATCCAGTGGGAAAGTGAGCAAGGGACCCACGTCTGGGCATACCCTGCCAACTTAGGGCGAACAAAGCGATACCAAAGGGGAGGATGGTGAGTCCTTTAGTGTCCTGACTCCTCGCTGTCAGTAGACTATGGTGAGTGTTTTGTGTCCTGACTCCAAGCCATCAGAAGACCACAGTGAGTGCCTTGAGTGTCCTGACTCCTATCTGTCAGTATAACATGGTGAGTCCTTTAGTGTCCTGACTCCTCGCTGTCAGTAAACCATGGTGAGTGCTTTGAGTGTTCTGACTCCTAGCCATCAGAAGACCACAGTGAGTGCCTTGAGTGTTCTGACTCCAAGCCATCAGAAGACCACAGTGAGTGCCTTGAGTGTCCTGACTCCTAGCTGTCAGTATAACATGGTGAGTCCTTTAGTGTCCTGACTCCTCGCTGTCAGTAAACCATGGTGAGTGCTTTGAGTGTCGTGACTCCTAGACATCAGAAGACCACAGTGAGTGCTTTGAGTGTTCTGACTCCAAGAAATCAGAAGACCACAGTGAGTGCCTTGAGTGTCCTGACTCCTAACTGTGAGAAGTTGGCCTGGTATATGATGTCCACTAATTATAGTGGGCACCTTGTACCAGTCCAAACAACCCTTATTGGAGTTAGGTTTAAAGACAACCTTTATTGAAAGCTATCCTAGTGGTAGCTATGGAGAGCAGCCTTCAGGCTAAGTCTTGAAGGAATGTAAAGCAGCTTGTTTTACCAGTCTATAATCTCTTGAGTGACCAAATGAAAGAGCACCACACCAGGTATATATTCAAAATATATGTATTTATTGCTAAACACACCCCTCTAGTCTCTTTATGAGGCTAGAGTTCGAAGTACATAAGTTATAAGTTATTTAAACACAGTAAAAGCACAAATACATGTTTGAGCCCTAGGGGCGTACCAAACCATATACCAAAAAAAGTGGTATAAGAACCACGACTGAGCTAGACACTAGGCCTAGAGCCTGTAGAAGTGCTTGGACCACAAGGAACCACCCAAGGTAGTGACACAGGGGACCCACGGGGGATGCGTGCAGTGTGTAAACACAGCCGCGAATCACCGTTAACTTCTATGGGGAAAGTCGCGATTGGAAATTTAAAGAAAAGGGACACTTAAAGAAGGACTTGGAGCAAACCCTTTGAGAACTAGGTCGTTCTAGAGTCTCTACCCACGGGAGCAATGGAGTACTCGTGTTACCTCACCCAGGGAAGCCGGGTGCATAGGTGCCTTTCGGGGTCGGGTTTCGTCGTCGATTTGAATGGCGATCTGCTGCAAAGTGCTGCTGGCGACCAAGTGGAAAGTGTCCGGGTGGATCCAAGAGTGGATCGGAGATCTGAAGAACCTGAAAGCAGAGGGGACAGAGTCTGGGTCACTAGCCAGTGACCAGGAAGGCGATGGACAGATGCCCACCGATGTCGGGTGCTTCAGGTAGGTTGACGGTCGTCTTGACTCTTCAGCCACGAGGTCCAGGAGGCGTTGTCGGCGACCAGGAGCAGGATTCGGGCTGGTACACGATGTCTGTCGAGTGCTGGGGTGTCGGCGACCGGATTGGACCCAACAAGCCTTGGCAATGGCAAGTCTTGATGAAGATGAAGATCGTCGATGGTGCAGACCAGCAAGATCTGAGGAACTCACCCAGCAAGGGTAAGTGAGGGCAAGCTTGGAGCAACTAGGGAGCCCAAGTAGAAAAAGATTGGCCTTCGTGAAGGGCTACTAGCCAACGGACTAGCAACCGCGAAGGAGCCTCGAGACGGTGCACGTGGAGCTGGCTCACAGGACACTCGTGGAGTGGAGGCCAGTGATCTTTGGTACAGTCGGTGCTGGAGGCGGGGGCTACTCGGAGCCCAAAGAACAACTTCGTGGGAGTCCAGGAAGAGGATGCACTTGCAAATACGTGCAGTGTCCAGGGGTCACGGTTCCACGTTACCCACGACAGCTACGGGCCTCAGCTTTGCTGGGGACTCAGGGCAGCCTCGGAGAAGTCTGGAAATCCACCTCTGGTGATGCAAAGACTTTGGCGTCCGACGGGAGCTTCAGCGATGCAGACCGGACAATTACTTCTTTGGTGCCTGCCAAGCAGGGGAGTCACTCCTTGACCCCAAGGGAGATTCTTCAGTCCTCTAATCTTCAAGTAGAGCGTCGAAGGTCCAGGATTCTGTGTCAGAGTTTCATCCAGGGATAATCTAAAGTCCTAGGGACTGGGGTCCTATACTTATACCAAGTTTAGGGGTTGGACTTACTCTGTGGTCCCACCTATGGGTGGGTCAGGGCAGAGGGGTGGCTACACCCCTTTCCCTTTGTCCAGTTCGCGCCAAAGCAGGGGCTGGAAGCCCCTGATCCGGTTTGAACTGGGGTATGCACAGGGACACCAAATGTGCCCCCAGTGCAGGACTTCAAAGCACCAGAGAGTGCTCCCGCCCAGCCCCCATACACACTATCCTGTCTGGGGAGGTGGTTACACCTCCCTGAGACAGGAAACCTATTGTCCAGGCCTCCCCTGCCGGAGTTTCGGTCAGCAGCAGGAGGCCAGACTTGTGTCTGTGGCAGCAGCATCCATTTTGTGATGCTGGGGCTTTGGAAAGAAGTTACCGGGCAAGCCAGGGTTAACATGTCTCTCCCTCTAGAAGGGTGGAATGCTACCCCCGCCGCCAGAATTGGTGGGGGTAGTATTCCAAGATGTTTGACACCAAACACGACATGTTTCTGTGCAGCCATCCCAAAGTTAGCATTTAACGCGAGGTTATAATGCACTTAAGAGTATATGGTCAGGCTGCACTACAAACAGCATCAGAGAAGGGTCTCCGAACGCTGCAGAGGGGCCCTGCTCATGCAGGGGCACCCTCTCACATAGGAACCATGCACTCTGCCTTCAGGATTGACAAGGCCTGCCATAGGAGTGACTTATAGGTTTATATGTGTGTAGGTATGTAGTGATATAGGTAACCTATATCACAGTAAGGGGTGCATGCACCACCTTACCCAGGCTGCAGTAGCAGACCTGTGGTGTCATTTTGGATGGCCTTCCAGGGGTGGCACAATACATGCTGCAGCCCCTGGTAGGCCTCTGAGGTACCTATGCCCTTGGTACATAGTATACCATATACTAGGGACTTATAAGGGCACTCCAGATTCCAATTAGAGATGTGCCTAAGGCACATGGAAACCATTTTAGAGAGGAAGCAGCTAGGCTGGGGTTCTGATTAGCAGGGCCCCAGCCAGACTAGAGTCGAAAAACAGTGAAACATCAGCAAAAAGTGGGGGTACCCATGTGAAGCAGATCCTACTCTCCTACACAACCCCCCCCAAACGCAGGGACATTAAACTAACCTTGACCAGTTGAGTCTTCATGTTCTAAGTGGAAGTACCTAGAGAGTCCATCTGCATTGGCATGGTTACTCCCAGGTCTATGTTCCACTGTGAAGTCCATCCCCTGTAGTGAAATGGACCACCTAAGCAGTTTGGGGTTTTCACCCTTCATTTGTTTTAGCCATAAGAGGGGCTTATGGTCTGTTTGAACAAGGAAGTGAGTACCAAACAAGTATGGCCTCAACTTCTTCAGATCCCAGACCACAGCAAAGGCCTCCCTCTCAATGGCTGACCAACGTTTCTCTCTAGGGGTCAGCCTTCTGCTAATGAAAGCTACTGGCTGATCCTGACCTTCTTCATTCAATTGTGACAGTACAGCCCCTACCCCCAATTCAGATGCATCAGTTTGAACAATGAACTTCTTGGAGTAATCAGGACTCTGTAGAATGGGAGCAGTGCACATGGCCTGCTTCAGGTCATCAAATGCCTTTTGACAGTTAGCTGTCCACTGAACTTTCTTGGGCATTTTCTTAGAAGTTAAGTCATTCAAGGGTGTCACTATTGATCCATACCCTTTAACAAATCTCCTGTAGTACCCAGTCAGGCCTAAAAAGGCTCTCACCTGAGTCTGGGTAGTTGGAGCAGCCCAGTCCATGATGGTCTGGATCTTGCTCTGCAGTGGTTGAACCTGGCCTCCACCCACAAGGTGGCCCAGGTACACAACCTGACTCTGCCCTATCTGGCACTTAGTGGCCTTGATAGTCAGGCCTGCCTTTTGCAGGGCCTGTAAAACATTTCTGAGGTGGACCAGGTGATCCTCCCAGGTGGAGCTAAAGACAGCAATATCATCTAGATATGCTGCACTATAGGCTTCCAGGCCTGTAAGGACTGTATTCACCAACCTCTGAAAAGTGGCAGGTGCATTCTGCAGACCAAAGGGCATCACCACAAATTGATAATGCCCACTAGGGGTTGAGAATGCTGTCTTTGGCTTTGCATCATCAGCTAGTCTGATCTGCCAGTAGCCAGCTGTTAGGTCAAATGTGCTGAGATACTTGGCTGAGGCCAAAGTGTCTATTAGCTCATCTGCCCTGGGTATTGGATGGGCATCAGTCCTAGTGACTGCATTGAGACCCCTGTAGTCCACACAAAACCTCATCTCTCTTTTCCCACCACTGGTGTGAGGTTTTGGCACAAGGACCACTGGACTAGCCCAAGGGCTATCTGAGGGTTCAATAACTCCCAAATCCAACATTTTCTGGACTTCTGTCCTGATACAGTCCCTGACATGGTCAGGTTGCCTATAAATCTTATTTTTAATAGGCAGACTGTCCCCAGTGTCCACTTCATGAGTGCACCAGGTGGTCTGACTTGGAGTCAGTGAGAACATGTGTCTGAACTGATTGAGCACCTGTCTACAATCAGTTTGCTGCTGGGTAGTGAGGCTGCCTGCCAAGGCTACACCATCTACTGACCCATCGTCAGGGTTCTGTGAGAGCAAGTCAGGGAGTGGGTCACTCTCTTCCTCCTGCCCTTCATCAGTAGCCATGAGCAAGCCCATGTCTGCCCTGTCCACATATGGTTTTAACCTGTTGACATGGAGAACCCTGTGGGGACTCCTGGGTGTTCCTAGGTCTACTAAGTAGGTAACCTCACCCTTCTGTTCAACAATAGTGTGGGGTCCACTCCATTTGTCTTGGAGAGCTGCTGGGGCCACTGGCTCCAACACCCACACCTTCTGTCCTGGCTGGTAAACAGTCATCACAGCCTTTTGGTCATGCCAAGCTTTCTGAAGTTCCTGGCTAGCCTCAAGGTTTTTAGTTGCCTTTTTCATGTACTCAGCCATCCGGGAGCGGAGACCAAGTACGTAGTCCACTATGTCTTGCTTTGGGGGCTTGAGAGGTAACTCCCATCCTTCCTTCACCAAGCACAATGGACCCCTGACAGGGTGACCAAACAAAAGTTCAAAAGGGCTGTAACCAACCCCCTTCTGAGGCACCTCCCTGTATGCAAATAAAAGGCAGGGCAAGAGAATGTCCCATCTTCGCCTAAGCTTTTCTGGGAGCCCTTTAATCATGCCCTTCAAGGTTTTGTTGAATCTCTCAACTAAACCATTGCATTGTGGGTGATAGGGTGTGGTGAATTTGTAAGTCACTCCACACTCCTTCCACATTGCTTTTAAGTAACTAGACATAAAGTTTGCACCTCTGTCTGATACAACCTCCTTAGGAAAGCCCACTCTTGAGAAAACTCCCAGGAGGGCTCTGGCCACCACAGGTGCTGTAGTGGTCCTAAGGGGTATAGCCTCTGGGTACCTGGTGGCATGATCCACTACCACCAGGATAAACCTGTGCCCAGATGCTGTTTGGGGATCCATGGGACCAACTATATCAATCCCCACTCTTTCAAAGGGAACCCCCACCACAGGTAGTGGTATCAGGGGGGCCTTTGTGGTGCCACCTGCCTTGCCACTGGCCTGGCAGGTTACACAGGAGCGACAAAACTCCTTGGTGTCTTCAGACATGTGGGGCCAGTGAAAGTGAGGGACAATTCTGTCCCAGGTCTTGTTCTGGCCCAGGTGACCTGCTAAGGGAATATCATGGGCTAGGGTCAATAGGAAGCCCCTGAACTTCAGAGGTATAACCAACCTCCTGGTGGCACCAGGCTTGGGGTCTCTACACTCTGAGTACAAGAGTCCATCATCCCAATACACTGAATGGGGACCACTAGCTTTCCCAGCAGCCTCAGCAGCAGCTTGCTGTCTGAGGGGTTCAAGGGAGGGGCAGCTCTGCTGCTCCTGGCTCAGATCTGCCCTGGAAGGTCCCCCTGTCCCCAAGAACTCAACCTGGTCAGGTTCAAGCTCCTCTGGGACAGTTCCTTCCTCAGGACTGAGATCATCCCCCTCAAGAGACTGATCTTCCTCCTGAACCAAGGGGGAAGGCACTGCCTTTACCCTACTACTCCTCCTCTTGGAAGGCACTTGGTCCATTATTCCAGAATCCAAGGCCTGTTCAGTTTTAGACATTTTGGCCTGTGACCTAGTCACAGCAAACACATCTGCAGGGATGCCCAGCATTTCTGCATGAGTCCTGAGCTCCACTTCTGCCCAAGCTGAAGTTTCTAAGTCATTGCCAAGCAAGCATTCAACTGGTAGGTCTGCACTTACCACAACCTTCTTAAGGCCAGTTACCCCTCCCCAGGAGAAGTTAACAACTGCCAGAGTATGGTCTGTTCTGACATTGCTAGCATTGGTCACTTGGTACATTTCACCAAGTATAACTTGCCCAGGATGTACAAGGTCTCGTGTCACCATGGTGACACTTGCCCCTGTATCCCTAAATGCCAAAGCCTCTCTCCCATTGATTAAAGGCTGTTGTCTGTACTTGCCCAGATTACTGGGGCTCACAGAGGAGGTCATATCCATGCCTCCATCACAGACTAACACAGCCTGAGTGAGTTCTCTAACTAAGTCAGAGCCCACTTCAGTACCCACGGTTAACCCTACTAAACCCTTGGCTGTTGTACTCCCACCACCAACTGTAACTGTACTAGGGGGCACAGGTGCCTTAGGGGCATTGGTGGGGGCTGGAGTAGAGTCTTTGGACTTGGTGCAATCACTGGTCCAGTGGGTCTTTTGCTTACAGACCTTGCACCATGGTTTCTTTTGGCCTTTCCCTTTGTTAGACTGTGAATCCCCACCTGAAGAAGATTTTTGGGGCCCTTGTGAAGACTTCTGGTCTTTACCCTTCTCCCCACCCTTATCAGAGTTCTTAGCATCTTGCTTCTTAGGGTCACCACCTTGGTTCTGTACCTTCTGCCTCACCCTGGTTCTGACCCATTTGTCTGCCTTCTTTCCCAATTCTTGGGGAGAGGTCAGATCAGAGTCCACCAGGTATTGATGCAACAGCTGATTTTGACAGTTATTAAGAATCTGCTCCCTCATTATCAGATTATACAATCCTGTGAAGTCACACACCTTACTGCCCATCAACCAGCCTTCCAGAGCCTTAGCAGAACAATCCACATAGTCCACCCAGTCTTGAGTCTGTGCTTTTTGGGCATCTCTGAACTTTAACCTGTATTGTTCAGTGGTTAGGCCAAACCCATCAATAAGAGCACTCTTCAAGACTTTGTAATTATCAGCATCCTCTTCTCTTACAGTGAGGAGCTTATCTCTACCTTTGTCTGCAAAGGAGAGCCACAAGATTGCTGCCCACTGCTCCTGAGGGACCCTCTGTACTTTACAGGCCCTCTCCAGTGCAGTTATCCATTTGTGGATGTCATCCCCACTCTGGTAGGGAGGGACAATCTTGCTCAGGTTCCTATGGTCATAGCACCTTTCCCTATCTTTAGGGATATTGCTGCCACCATGGGACTCTAGTCCCAACTTTTTCTCTCTCTAAAGAGATCTAGGGACTCCCTATCTAGGCCAATTGCTGCCTTCTGAGTTCAAGCTGAGCTTCCTCATACTGAATCAGCCTCTTTCTCCTCTCATGAGAGGATTCCCTCCTATGAGAGGAGACAGAGGTCCCTATTGAGGTGTCAGAGTGGTTAGACTCCTGAGAAGGAGATCTAGACCTTCTAGGCACACTCTAAATCCTTCCTGGGGGGACAAAGTGGAGGTCATTCTGATCCTCCTCTCCCTCTTCCTCAGGAGGGATTGGGTTCTCCAGGTCAAGGTCATTTTCACCTTCCTGGTCAGCTCCAGAGGGAGGGTTGGGGGTGTTGCTACCCCTTTCCCCTTCCTCTTCTTCTGCCCCACCCTCTGGTCCTGTCCCTTCAGTCCCTAAGGGCCTGCTGAGATCATAAGCCACCAGCATCTCTCTAAGATGTTGGGTGGTGGGACTTTGGCCTGTCTTCAATTTCCTCAGATTGCATAATGCTCTCAATTCCAAGAATGGGAGTGTATCATACTTGGAGGAAGAAGCCCAGTGGCTTCTGGCAAGGACTCTCTGGGTCCTGGCTTTGAAGACATTACTAGTGTGGTGTGGTGTATGCACTACCTACTCTAGTGTGGCCTACTAAACTCTCTTGAGTTGTAGAAAGGGTTGTGCTATCCCTTAACACACAACTCTAAGTTCAGTAGAACTTACTGTATACTAAACTTAATTTATATGTACCTTAGGTACCTTTAGTGGTTTTCAGTTGATCAATTCAATTGAGATTATCTGGTAAAACAATAGCAAGCTGGAATCCCACACGCTGCACACCAATGTGAGAAGTTGGCCTGGTATATGCTGTCCACTAATTATAGTGGGCACCTTGCACCAGTCCAAACAACCCTTATTGGAGTTAGGTTTAAAGACAACCTTTATTGAAAGCTATCCTAGTGGTAGCTATGGAGAGCAGCCTTCAGGCTAAGTCTTGAAGGAATGTAAAGCAGCTTGTTTTACCAGTCTATAATCTCTTGAGTGACCAAATGAAAGAGCACCACACCAGGTATATATTCAAAATATATGTATTTATTGCTAAACACACCCCTCTAGTCTCTTTATGAGGCTAGAGTTCGAAGTACATAAGTTATAAGTTATTTAAACACAGTAAAAGCACAAATACACGTTTGGGCCCTAGGGGCGTACCAAACCATATACCAAAAAAGTGGTATAAGAACCACGACTGAGCTAGACACTAGGCCTAGAGCCTGTAGAAGTGCTTGGACCACAAGGAACCACCCAAGGTAGTGACACAGGGGACCCACGGGGGACGCGTGCAGTGTGTAAACACAGCCGCGAATCACCGTTAACTTCTATGGGGAAAGTCGCGATTGGAAATTTAAAGAAAAGGGACACTTAAAGAAGGACTTGGAGCAAACCCTTTGAGAACTAGGTCGTTCTAGAGTCTCTACCCACGGGAGCACCGGAGTACTCGTGTTACCTCACCCAGGGAAGCCGGGTGCATAGGTGCCTTTCGGGGTCGGGTTTCGTCGTCGATTTGAATGGCGATCTGCTGCAAAGTGCTGCTGGCGACCAAGTGGAAAGTGTCCGGGTGGATCCAAGAGTGGATCGGAGATCTGAAGAACCTGAAAGCAGAGGGGACAGAGTCTGGGTCACTAGCCAGTGACCAGGAAGGCGATGGACAGATGCCCACCGATGTCGGGTGCTTCAGGTAGGTTGACAGTCGTCTTGACTCTTCAGCCACGAGGTCCAGGAGGCGTTGTCGGTGACCAGGAGCAGGATTCGGGCTCGTACACGATGTCTGTCGAGTGCTGGGGTGTCGGCGACCGGATTGGACCCAACAAGCCTTGGCAACGGCAAGTCTCGATGAAGATGATGATCGTCGATGGTGCAGACCAGCAAGGTCTGAGGAACTCACCCAGCAAGGGTAAGTGAGGACAAGCCTGGAGCGACCAGGGAGCCCAAGTAGAAAAAGATTGGCCTTCGTGAAGGGCTACTAGCTAACGGACTAGCGACCGCGAAGGAGCCTCGAGACGGTGCACGTGGAGCTGGCTCACAGGACACTCGTGGAGTGGAGGCCAGTGATCTTCGGTGCAGTCGGTGCTGGAGGCGGGGGCTACTCGGAGCCCAAAGCACAACTTCGTGGGAGTCCAGGAAGAGGATGCACTTGCAAATGCGCTGCGGTGTCCAGGGGTCACGGTTCCACGTTACCCACGACAGCTACGGGCCTCAGCTTTGCTGGGGACTCAGGGCAGCCTCGGGGAAGTCTGGAAATCCACCTCTGGTGATGCAAAGACTTCGGCGTCCGACGGGAGCTTCAGCGATGCAGACCGGACAATTGCTTCTTTGGTGCCTGCCAAGCAGGGGAGTCACTCCTTGACCCCAAGGAGATTCTTCAGTCCTCTAATCTTCAAGTAGAGCGTCGAAGGTCCAGGATTCTGTGTCAGAGTTTCGTCCAGGGATAATCTAAAGTCCTAGGGACTGGGGTCCTATACTTATACCAAGTTTAGGGGTTGGACTTACTCTGTGGTCCCACCTATGGGTGGGTCAGGGCAGAGGGGTGGCTACACCCCTTTCCCTTTGTCTAGTTCACGCCAAAGCAGGGGCTGGAAGCCCCTGATCCGGTTTGAACTGGGGTATGCACAGGGACACCAAATGTGCCCCCAGTGCAGGACTTCAAAGCACCAGAGAGTGCTCCTGCCCAGCCCCAATACACACTATCCTGTCTGGGGAGGTGGTTACACCTCCCTGAGACAGGAAACCTATTGTCCAGGCCTCCCTTGCCGGAGTTTCGGTCAGCAGCAGGAGGCCAGACTTGTGTCTGTGGCAGCAGCATCCATTTTGTGATGCTGGGGCTTTGGAAAGAAGTTACCGGGCAAGCCAGGGTTAACATGTCTCTCCCTCTAGAAGGGTGGAATGCTACCCCCGCCGCCAGAATTGGCGGGGGGGTAGTATTCCAAGATGTTTGACACCAAACACGACATGTTTCTGTGCAGCCATCCCAAAGTTAGCATTTAACGCGAGGTTATAATGCACTTAAGAGTATATGGTCAGGCTGCACTACAAACAGCATCAGAGAAGGGTCTCCGAACGCTGCAGAGGGGCCCTGCTCATGCAGGGGCACCCTCTCACATAGGAACCATGCACTCTGCCTTCAGGATTGACAAGGCCTGCCATAGGAGTGACTTATAGGTTTATATGTGTGTAGGTATTTAGTGATATAGGTAACCTATATCACAGTAAGGGGTGCATGCACCACCTTACCCAGGCTGCAGTAGCAGACCTGTGGTGTCATTTTGGATGGCCTTCCAGGGGTGGCACAATACATGCTGCAGCCCCTGGTAGGCCTCTGAGGTACCTATGCCCTTGGTACATAGTATACCATATACTAGGGACTTATAAGGGCACTCCAGATTCCAATTAGAGATGTGCCTAAGGCACATGGAAACCATTTTAGAGAGGAAGCAGCTAGGCTGGGGTTCTGATTAGCAGGGCCCCAGCCAGACTAGAGTCAAAAAACAGTGAAGCATCAGCAAAAAGTGGGGGTACCCATGTGAAGCAGATCATACTCTCCTACACTAACTGTCAGTATAACATGGTGAGTCCTTTAGTGTCCTGACTCCTCGCTGTCAGTAAACCATGGTGAGTGCTTTGAGTGTCCAGACTCCTAGCCATCAGAAGACTACAGTGAGTGACTTGAGTGTCCTGACTCCAAGCCATCAGAAGACCACAGTGAGTGTTCTGAGTGTCCTGACTGCTAGCTGTCAGTATACCATGGTGAGTCCTTTAGTGTCCTGACTACTCACTATCACTAGACCACAGTGAGTGCCTTGAGTGTCCTAACTCCAAGTCATCAGAAGACCACAGTGAGTGCTTTGAGTGTCCTGACTCCTCACTGTCTGTAGACTATGTTGAGTGCTTTGAGTGTCCTGACTCCTAGCCATCAGATGACCACAGTGAGTGCTTTGAGTGTCCTGACTCCTAGCCATCAGAAGACCACAGTGAGTGTTCTGAGTGTCCTGACTCCTTGCTGCCAGTATACCATGGTGAGTCCTTTAGTGTCCTGACTACTCACTGTGAGTAGACCATGGTGAGTGCTTTGAGTGTCCTGACTCCTAGCCATCAATAGACCAGAGTCAGTGTTTTGAGTGTCCTGAATCCAAGCTATCAGAAGACCACAGTGAGTGTTCTGAGTGTCCTGACTCCTAGCTGTCAGTATACCATGGTGAGTCCTTTAGTGTCCTGACTACTCATTGTCAGTAGACCATGGTGAGTGCTTTGAGTGTCCTGACTCCTAGCCATGAGAAGACCACAGTGAGTGCCTTAAGTGTCCTGACTCCTAGCCATCAGAAGACCACAGTGAGTGCCTTAAGTGTCCTGAATCCTAGCCATCAGAAGACCACAGTGAGTGCCTTAAGTGTCCTGACTTCTAGCCATCAGAAGACCACAGTGAGTGCCTTAAGTGTCCTGACTCCTAGCCTTCAGAAGACCACAGTGAGTGCCTTAAGTGTCCTGACTCCTAGCCATCAGAAGACTACAGTGAGTGCCTTAAGTGTCCTGACTCCTAGCCATCAGAAGACCACAGTGAGTGCCTTAAGTGTCCTGACTCCTAGCCATCAGAAGACCACAGTGAGTGCCTTAAGTGTCCTGGCTCCTAGCCATCAGAAGACCACAGTGCGTATTCTGAGTATCCTGAATCATAGCTGTCAGTATACCTTTAGTGTCCTGACTCCTCGCTGTCAGTAGACTATCGTGAGTGTTTTGTGTCCTGACTCCAAGCCATCAGAAGACCACAGTGAGTGCCTTGAGTGTCCTGACTCCAAGCCATCAGAAGACCACAGTGAGTGCCTTGAGTGTCCTGACTCCTAGCTGTCAGTATCACATGGTGAGTCCTTTAGTGTCCTGACTCCTCGCTGTCAGTAAACCATGGTGAGTGCTTTGAGTGTCCTGACTCCTAGCCATCAGAAGACCACAGTGAGTGCCTTAAGTGTCCTGACTGCTCGCCATCGGAAGACCACAGTGAGTGCCTTAAGTGTCCTGACTCCTAGCCATCAGAAGACCACAGTGAGTGCCTTGAGTGTCCTGACTCCAAGCCATCAGAAGACCACAGTGAGTGCCTTGAGTGTCCTGACTCCTAGCTGTCAGTATAACATGGTGAGTCCTTTAGTGTCCTGACTCCTCGCTGTCAGTAAACCATGGTGAGTGCTTTGAGTGTCCTGACTCCTAGCCATCAGAAGACCACAGTGATTGCCTTGAGTGTTCTGACTCCAAGCCATCAGAAGACCACAGTGAGTGCCTTGAGTGTCCTGACTCCTAGCTGTCAGTATAACATGGTGAGTCCTTTAGTGTCCTGACTCCTCACTGTCAGTAAACCATGGTGAGTGCTTTGAGTGTCGTGACTCCTAGCCATCAGAAGACCACAGTGAGTGCTTTGAGTGTTCTGACTCCAAGCCATCAGAAGACCACAGTGAGTGCCTTGAGTGTCCTGACTCCTAGCTGTCAGTATAACATGGTGAGTCCTTTATTGTCCTGACTCCTCGCTGTCACTAGACCACAGTGAGTGCCTTGAGTGTCCTAACTCCGTCATCAGAAGACCACAGTGAGTGCTTTGAGTGTCCTGACTCCTCACTGTCTGTAGACTATGTTGAGTGCTTTGAGTGTCCTGACTCCTAGCCATCAGATGACCACAGTGAGTGCTTTGAGTGTCCTGACTCCTAGCTATCAGAAGACCACAGTGAGTGTTCTGAGTGTCCTGACTCCTTGCTGCCAGTATACCATGGTGAGTCCTTTAGTGTCCTGACTACTCACGGTCAGTAGACCATGGTGAGTGCTTTGAGTGTTCTGACTCCTAGCCATCAGAAGACCACAGTGAGTGCTTTGAGTGTTCTGACTCCTAGCCATCAGAAGACTACAGTGAGTGACTTGAGTGTCCTGACTCCTAGCCATTAGAAGACCACAGTGAGTGTTCTGAGTGTCCTGACTCCTAGCCATCAGAAGACAACCGTGAGTGCCTTGAGTGTCCTGACTCCTAGCCATCAGAAGACCACAGTGAGTGCTCTGAGCGTCCTGACTCCTAGCCATCAGAAGACCACAATGAGTGTTCTGAGTGTCCTGACTCCTAGCTTTAAGTATACCATGGTGAGTCCTTTAGTGTACTGACTCCTCACTGTCAGTAGACCATGGTGAGTGCTTTGAGTGTCCTGACTCCTAGCCATCAAAAGACCAGAGTGAGTGCTTTGAGTGTCCTGACTCCTCACTGTCTGTAGACTATGTTGAGTGCTTTGAGTGTCCTGACTCCTAGCCATCAGATGACCACAGTGAGTGCTTTGAGTGTCCTGACTCCTAGCTATCAGAAGACCACAGTGAGTGTTCTGAGTGTCCTGACTCCTTGCTGCCAGTATACCATGGTGAGTCCTTTAGTGTCCTGACTACTCACGGTCAGTAGACCATGGTGAGTGCTTTGAGTGTTCTGACTCCTAGCCATCAGAAGACCACAGTGAGTGCTTTGAGTGTTCTGACTCCTAGCCATCAGAAGACTACAGTGAGTGACTTGAGTGTCCTGACTCCTAGCCATTAGAAGACCACAGTGAGTGTTCTGAGTGTCCTGACTCCTAGCCATCAGAAGACAACCGTGAGTGCCTTGAGTGTCCTGACTCCTAGCCATCAGAAGACCACAGTGAGTGCTCTGAGCGTCCTGACTCCTAGCCATCAGAAGACCACAATGAGTGTTCTGAGTGTCCTGACTCCTAGCTTTAAGTATACCATGGTGAGTCCTTTAGTGTACTGACTCCTCACTGTCAGTAGACCATGGTGAGTGCTTTGAGTGTCCTGACTCCTAGCCATCAAAAGACCAGAGTGAGTGCTTTGAGTGTCCTGAATCCTAGCCATCAGAAGACCACATTGAGTGTTCTGAGTGTCCTGACTCCTCACTGTCAATAGACCATGGTGAGTGCTTTGAGTGTCCTGACTCCTAGCCATCAAAGGACCAGAGTGAGTGCTTTGAGTGTCCTGACTCCAAGCCATCAGAAGACCACATTGAGTGTTCTGAGTGTCCTGACTCCTCACTGTCAATAGACCATGGTGAGTGCTTTGAGTTTCCTGACTCCTAGCCATCAAAGGACCAGAATGAGTGCTTTGAGTATCCTGACTCCAAGCTATCAGAAGACCACAGTGAGTGCTTTGGATGTCCTGACTCCAAGCCATCAGAAGACCACAGTGAGTGTTCTGAGTGTCCTGACTCCTAGCTTTAAGTATACCATGGTGAGTCCTTTAGTGTCCCAACTCCTCGCTGTCAGTAGACAATGGTGAGTGCGTTAGGTGTTCTGACTCCTAGATGTCAGAATATCATGGTGAATCCTTTAGTGCCATGACTCCTCGCTGTCAGTAGACTATGGTGAGTGCTTTGAGTTTTATGTCTCCCTAGCCATCAGGAGACAATACAGTCTCTGAGAACACACAACACTTTCTACGTGTGTAATCCTAGTCCTTACCTATAGTCTCAGCCGCAAATAACTGACTATTCAGGGCTGGGGTTAAGGGTCATCCTTTTGATGTCATCAGGGATGAAAGGCTGCTTGATGTTACTTCACAACCCCTGGGATTTTCATGAATCAGCGTCAGAGGTATGTTTACCTTTCACATACCTGTCAGTGCCAAAGCCCTTTCTTCCTTATGGAGTCCCTGCTCTGTCAGGAAAGCTCTTTAAATCCTTATAGGTCAGTTTTCTTCTTGGGTGGGATCATGTCTAGTTCCTCAGTTAATCAGATTCACCCAGTATCCCAAACTTTCCTGACTACTATGGACTCTCAGACATCCTTTACCAACTCTTCCTTCCTTTATCCAATTCATCGAACTAAGAGGTGCACATATCCACCACTCCCAATAACAACTCACATCTTCCCGTTACTAGTCAACTTCAGTTATCTGTCCTTTCCAAAACACTACAGGAAATGTATGAGAACACAAACTTAAATTGAATACATGTGAGGATTTCGGTGTATTATATGGTATGGTTGTGCGACCTTACCGTACAATACACTCACAAAAACTGTATTGGATCCAGTCAGGCTCATTTGTAAAATCTTTAGCTCAACCCGGGGTAGCTGTGGCTTCGAGCAGCAAGGGTTACTCAAAGGAACTAGTGTAAAGAATTCAGAAGCACCAAACAATGAAATGAGTCACACAACACGAAATAAATCCTTCACTAATTTATAAAACACAGATTATATTTTTATGAATTTTTAGAGTCCAAAATGAGCCAAATCCACTGGAGGGTTCCAGAGATATAGAGTTTTAAAGTAAATGTTAATCTCAGTACTTTTAGTCACAACCGCATACAAGCATTGGTAACCGTAATGTTTGGAAACTTGAAAAGTTGGAAGAGTTGTGTTCGGCTACACCAGCCAGACTGGGGTGACTAAATCCAGCAGGGTGATGGTCAGGGGGGGCCACTAGGTAGTATTTGGACAGCTACCTGGTCGCCAAATTGTTCTCCAGTCTAGTTCTGAACTTTACATCACAACTGATAGACTTCAATGTATTGGTCCTGATGCTGATGATGCAGGAGAAGGAGGATGCTTAAGGATCCTCTGAGTGCTGTGCAGTAGACGGCGGTGACCTTGCAATTACTCCTCGGTCCTCGGGTCAGGTGGGGCAACTTTGGCCACAGAGTTTGGGGTCCTTCGAAGTCCTCTTTGAGCCAGTAGAAAGCCAGCTGCTGCTGGGCTACCGATTTCTAGTCACAGCGGGTCCAGCAGTATCCTTTGGTGGAGGCTATTGTCCCTGTTGGGTGACCAATCTGGATTCAGATGACACTCCCCGCAGAGTAGGGTGCAACTTTTTGCCATCGAGGATCAGTCTCTTGGAGTGCCCAGCGATAGTCAGTGGCAAATCTCCAGAAGTGGCTACTGACTTACAGAGTTGGGCTACTTAGCTTTGATGGCCCTGTTACTGGTTCCAGGGGGTCAGCTGACGGACCCTTGGAGTCACTTCTTTGGTCTGGGGCTCAGGACCGTATTTTCTTTGAGCCAGGAGCCATAGACACAGTCCTCTCTTTGCTAGCCCAAGATGCTGCAGGTGCAATCCAGCAGACGGTGCAGCCTCCCTTACGCCAAGTCCAGGGGTCAGCATGGCAGTCCTTCTTTGGTCCCTTCTCCAGTTCTGGAGTGATCTGAGATTCAGGGTGCCAGGGTTGCCATTATGTCCAGAAAGAGCAGAGTGGGGGGAATGATGTGGTCACTAGCCAATGGGCTAGCAGGCTCCCTCCTGCCCTGTGAAGACTTCCGGCTATGTGTGGTATCTATCAATCCCAGAGTGCACTGTTCTGCCCACTCCCAAGATGTCTGAACGCTACCTTGGATGTTAGGAGCTTGGTAGCCCACTCTAGATGTGTGGCTACCTAAGGGCTACACACCCATGGGAAAACCGGTTTGGGCACTGATTTCCTCTCTCTGTTTCTGCCACCAGCGTGTCTACTTGAACAAAGGGGCAACCCTTCAGGAGTGCGATCGCTCTTTGCCCGCCAAAGGTGGGTTCGCCTTTGAAGCTTGCCTTTTGGGCCAATGCTCTGAGTGGCTTCCTGCAAGGGGGAGGCAACACCTCTCCATGTAGCAAGCTTCTATTGTTCCTGAGCCTGGGAGTCGTTTACGTGACTCTCCAGGAAGGCAGATCTGGTGGCCACTGACCAGTTGCGGTCACTGGTCAGACTGGGCTACAGGGTGGCAACTTTCTAAAAGTAACATTAAATTTGACTTGGGCATCAAGTCGGGTTTAATGCCACAATCAATTTGAAACCTTTAAGGACCCATTTTAGTAGTCCCATTCAGAAGTTAGCCGGGCTGAGTGGTCAGCTGGTAACTCTGTGTTAGCCAATGGGGCTACTAACGTTTCCACAGCAAAATGACAATTTGGACGTTTTCGCTGTTAGGACATATTGAAAAATATATGTCCTACTTAATAATACACCGCTCCCTGCCTCAGGGCTCCATATGCCTTTCTTAGGGGAGACTTACATATATTTTTAAGGGAAGTGGGGACTATGCTATTGGTTCAATTAACAAAGTCGAACTAGCAGTTCCAGAGTAGTGTTCTACCTGCTGCAAAGTGCTTCAATGGCTCATCAGGGATAGTAAACACGATATAAATACAATTTACAGTGACAATATAAAGTGTTTGATCCATTAAGTCGGGATTGTATTCTCATTTGGAAAGGTGCAGTAGACCCCACAGGGAGGCACTGGACACGTCTGTGAGAGTCTGTAAAAATCGAGCCCTTTGTTGTCCTCCAACTAAATTCGGTTTTCAGGTGCGTAAGACCCTGCTTATAGTCCATACTTTAATGTTGCTGCATTAGTGAGTGTACTTGTGAGAGTGCGCTTGCAAGTGCTGGAGCGTGTAGTGTGGATCTTTCGAAGTGTGTTTACTTGTGGAGAGGTGTGGTGCAGCGGCCAGGGCAGCTGACTTCGGAGCACAGGGTTCATGGTTCGATCCCTGGCTCCGGCGGCAGCTCAGCTCAGCACCATGTGACTCTGGGCAATAGCTCACTTAATTTCCACGACGGCCCCCAGCGCTTTGAGACCCGTAAGGGTGAGTAGCTGCGCTATATAAAAACAGACTTACATTTACTTGTGTGTGTGCTGTGTGCGTGTTTGAGAATGCACTTCCAGGATTGTGTGCTCATGTGTCTATTTTTGCACCCTGGAGTAGGTGTTTCAATATGAGTGTGTAGGGATACGACTAACTCTATAAACAGCTAAAGGGTCTCGTCATTAGCAGGGCCATTGAGATTGTGCGATTGCGCGGATATGGCGATTTTTGCATAATTATAGATTTGCTGCAGTTGCCACATAATCCATCACCTGCAGCATAATCTGCAGGTGTTAACAGAAAAAAAATTCTAGCTCAAACGGTCTAAAGGTTAGTAAAAATGCAGCAACACTGGTTGCTGTGCAGTGGAAGGCCCTTTGTGGAGGTTGGCTGGTCACCTTTCTGTAGCTTATTGCTATATTTGGGTGTTAAACTGGTACTAATGAGGTGACAAAATAATGAAGTAATACTTTCCCAAAATGTGCTGCATAAATTGCTTTTCCTTGCTGCATAATTCACTGAATCATGCTGCATAATTTGAACCTCCCCTGCCGCATAAGTCCGGCGGCCCTGATTATAAGGTCCCCCGATGTTGGGCTAGTAACTCCACCACCCAGCGAGACAGATGCTGGGGTTCCTGGTAACTTTACATTTGCACTCTTGTGCCCCGTGGTTTGAGTGGCCTCGGCACTGCTTCCTAGCCTGTATGGTGATGAGTGACAGCCTGTGTGTCATTGACATGGAGTTAGTATGTTGAATTGTACTCGTATGATCTCCGCTAGTGGTCTCATGTAAAGGATGAGAACAAGGGCCCCGAGGCCGAACCCTGAGTCACTCCACACTTCTCACCTCATTTCTTTGGTGACATTTATTCCATTGGCTGGTAAGATAGGTCGGTAGCCTAATGCACTAGTGGTAGTGATCAGTGTGTAACCTGAATGGCAGTTTTGAATTCTGTGGGTGTAATTAGCCTTTCATGCTTCTGAAGTTAACGAAATGAGTATAATAAAGTTGGGTAATAATTAACACCTATTACTAGCGCCTAGACACAAAGAGTAAAGCATATTAGACACGTGTAGTAATAATTATTGTGTTTTGTTGTCGTGTAGTTCCTATAGTACCCCTGCAGGACCTGCGCGTTTGGATAACATATACTGCGGGCTTGGTGGCAGACTGACTCCGTGCACCCCCACCGTATATGTTAGCCTAGTTTGCATTAGCTAGCTCGCAGTGCCACTAGTGTCTCCTCTTATCGGGGAGAGATTAGTTTCTGGCAACCTTAGAACATGACAACCCTGATTCCCTCAGAATCGTGGAAACAATGTACTACCTTTCGCTTCAGTCACTCGTGCTCACTTATTCGGTTTGTCTCAGAGAGTTACACAGAATAAACAGTCGGGCGTTTCAATAAGTATTTATTGAACAGTTGTTATTCTAGTGTAAAATATATGTGCTGCGGTAACCAGCAGACAATAGCAGAGATATATTATCAGCAGTACGATAAAAGCAAAGGGATAGAACAGTTCTACCATATTGCAATAATCATGAATACATACATGAATATAAAAGCATTATGCAAGTGCGCATACTCCTACGATGCCTAACTAGATGTACCTGAGTGTACCTAGCATATGTGTGTAGGTCTAAAGCCTAAGAGCCAAGAATCCTTCTAGGATTTAGTCGAACCCCCATACCTGAATAGAGAGAGTGTGGGACCCCATCCTGGTCTCGAGTTGGACACCCCGTCAGGGCTGTGTCAGACCACTGTCAGCTGGAGCGACTGCATGCAGGAGCCTCAGCGTCTCTGGTCAGTGTGTCAGCATGGAAGTCTCGGTTCCCTCTGTCTTACCAGGGCAAGATGTGGTGTATTTATACCCTAAAGAGTCTCGGTCCTCAGTATGGTTTGTATTGGACATGAGGAAGACGTCAGGGGTGAACTTTGTACATACATATTATACCAGTGGTGTATTCCTAGAGAGCCATGCATAATTAATGAGTACAGTGTGGGCCTGTGTTTGGAAAAAACCATGCTGTATTCAAAACCACAGGATAGATAACGTTCAGCCCTCAGAGCTCGTTGTGTACTAGCTGGGACCAATGTAGGTGAAAGATCATGCCTATATAAGGAATCATGACTAAAATAGGACATGTACAGTTATGACCATAATTGGGCATATGCGGCTATGACCATAATAGGGCAAGTACGAATATGACCATATTAGGGTAAATATGAATACGTCCATTTTAGGGCATGTACGAACGGGTCTGCATTAGGGCCTCTATGCGGGATATAACATTGCGGTTGAACTCTGTCAGCGGGGACTGCTCTGGTGCAATCTGGTGAAGCTCCTGTCGTGCCGTGACATGACTCGAGGCGCACTCGGAGCCAGATGTTGGCCATTCCACGGACGCAGCTGGTAAGTCCCGGAGATCCAGCTGTGTGGACTGACACTACTCACTGACCACAAAGTTTAATATCTGAGGTGTGAGTCTCTGCCCACCCATGGACCAGAGAGGTCCGATGTTGTGAGTGAAGTATGTATCCCCGTGTGAACACACACTTGTTTAAGTGCCTCTTGTGGAGGGAATCCTTTGCACCAGTGCAATCCTGTGATAAAAGCAGACATTTTGTACCAGATTGTCAGCTTTGGAACAGAACATCTGAAAACATCACCCCGAGTCAGTTGGCAGCTTCCAGGGCACTCTAAATAGAGAGTCCTTTCAGCTCCCGCCTGGCACGGACGTCAGAAATATTATGTGAAATCCCATCTGATGTAGGACAAATATTTACGTTCACAACCAGCCAATCAGCTTTGTAGAAGTTTCCAATGTTCCCAAGGCTGCCTGGATGTTTGCACAGCATATCAGTCAGGCGTTTCTAGAACACTTCTAGACGTTTCTAGAACACTTGCGTAGGAGAGTGTCATGCAACACTTACTATAAAGAGCATTTGGGAGGAAGGATGAGAAAAAAACAGCAAATCTAATGTTCTTTGTTTTTATCTTTAGATTTTTCATTAAGAGTAAGCGCCCACAATACCTCCAGTCCGTTATGTTATATTTAAACAGCTCATAACACAGGTAAAAGTTTGTCTTCAGCGAAAACACCTCAGAGAAAAGGCTGAGCTTTGAAAATTGGTCTACCTAAAGCAAAGAAAAACTGTGCGGCCAATGCCTGAGATAATATTATAAACAGGTGGGTCTTACTTTTGGGGAACTCCTGACTTACTCCTGAATTTCAAGAAAAATGACACGTACTCGTGGAAGAATGCTTTGCGACTTGAGCCCCAGTCAGGGCTTTAAATGGGGAAAAAAACTGGAGGTGCTCTAAAGGGGGCGGGGCAAACCTCAAAGGGGTGTGGCCTATCTAAGTAGGGGCGTGGTCTAAATAAAGATAACTAGTGTAGCAGTACCCCCTGCTCTGACAAGCCGTCAGCTCTAGGACTCCTCAGAGTGTCATTAGATTTGGAATTCCCCGCTCAGGCTTGCTCTCTCCCCTCCTAAGAAAACATGCCTCTGTCAGAGACCCACCCACCCCTTCTTTTAAAAAAACTTCGCCGAAGCAGTGCTTTGCGGAAAGGCAATCTGCAAATGTGGGCCACTTTTTTTTAGCATTCCCCGGACAATTTTTTTTATCCCAATCCAAGCCTGCTGACCTGCAGTAAATTGCGTGGTGGAAAGGTCTATTTTCAAAACCGCTTTTAGGAAGCAGTCACTTTACCTGAAAGAAAAAGCTCAAGGGTAACACGTCCTCTTTCATCGTATATAGTACTTTAGAAGTTGTCATTTGCTCAAAATAAACCCTAAATTTTCTTGCGTGACACTATCCTATTTTTTTTAAATCTCAACTGATTTTGTGGTTTGGTGCTCAGACCAGACTAGTTCTGCACTGCTCCGCACCGTCCTATCTGGTTCTGTCTATCAGATAGGTCCAGTTCACATAACGTTTCTAAAAAGGTATCTTATCATTGGAATGAGGCGTTTTTGAAAAACATGGCGTCCGTTTGGTATTAACATAAACTGGAAAATCCGGACGGGGTGAACCCAAATGCCAATGTCGAGAGCTCTGCCGGCCTCGGGCATATGCGCGATACTCAACTCAGAAACTGGCAATCGAAGAGGTACCTCAGAATCGGAGGACCGAAGTGGACTTTAAAGGAAGACCTTATAATCTAGCTCCGGCGCGCAACGCCCATTGGGTTCAAAGGGCTTCAGCCTCCCCCCCGTCGTGTGTGGCAACCCGGGCTGAGACAGCTTCCCGGGCACACACACAGCCTCCCGGGCACACACACAGCCACACCCGAGTACTTCACAGGTCTTTAAAAGACCATTTGCATGTTAATGATTCTTTGTCGTTTTTTCACCCCTTCTTAGAGCCCCTGCATCTCCACACTTCCTACTACTGGAATAATGAGCCCCCCCCCCGAAATTTTTCCTTAGCCCCTCCCGAAATTTGGCTCTAGTTGCGCCTCTGATCGAGCTGGTGTGGGGATGCCAGGGGTACTGGGAGCGCATTAGCTTGATTTGCTTAAGTATGTGTGTAACAATAGTCCAAGAAAAAAAAAAGAAAACGGACTACCTCTGCGAGGCCCGAAAATAGAGCCCGATAGAGACCCGTTTTGAGGCCCCGTGAAAATAACTGCTGGTGCTCAGACCCGGCCCGCTTAAAGCCCTGGCGCCAGTGTTCATCTGAAGATGGCGTAGAACTGAGTTCTGCACCTCCAGAGCCAGGCATAAGAATACCGGTCCCAATCCATTGTCGCTTTCCGGCCTGTTAGGTACAGTACTTTGTGGGTAGTGAGGGTGGGGAGGATGAGTACATACCTGTTGACCAGGGGAGAGGATGTGGTCTCACGGCTAGAACTGCCGACTTTGGTGCTGGAAACCAAGGTTCGAGCCTCGGGGTCGCGTCCACATCCTGTGATTCCCAGCAATTAATCTCCCCGTGCCTGAATGTGTCCTTGTGTAAGGTAACCGGTGCTCATGTAAAGCGCTCCAATACCTTCGGGTCAAGTTCGCGTATATAAATCTGCAAAAAAAACTGGCACAGCTCATAGCCACAAGAAGGTTGCACAAGTGAATATCGACCCCCAGAATATCGTGGTACAGGAATATCGAAAGAGAAGTGCATATAGGGAAGTATAGATTTACTATTCCTAACTCCACATCTACGTACCTTGAAGATATATATCTCCAAGATACATATGTGGAGTTAGGCATAGAAAATCTAGACTAATTTACCTCTTTCGATATTTTGTACTCAATATTGTATTCCATCAATATTTTGGTCTCAATTTTCAGGGTGCATCCCCCAACGGGAACACACTTTATGTATCTGCAGTACAGCTGCAGTGTAACTTCAGCACGATGGAACATGTATGTATTTGTGCCCAGTGCCAACCTTACAGTGCGTGTCCTAGCCCGCAGCACCCTGGCTCACTCACCCCGTCTCCTTGCGTCCTGTCGACGCATCCTTAAATAGAGGAGAACGAGCCAACAGATTACCAGGGACTGCCCAGCCGAGGGTCGGATCTGGCTGTCGGAGCCCCCGCATGAGCTGAGCTTTAAAAATATTTGCCATGTAAATCATGCAACAAAGATCATGTGAGAATATTATACGGTGTCTTCACAATTTTTAAAAAACGTGAAATTCTTTAACACACATTTCATCTTTACATATCAGATTAAATAACTGCATTGAAAAGTATGTATTAAAAGTGAAATTTTCACACCTGATCCGAGAAATATTCCTTCTCCGCCCTGCTGACAATGCTCTTAGTGATCTAAGAGGGGAGTCAGGGGTCATGTGTACCCCGTATGTGGGCTACATTCATATTATGCATGAAGAAAAATTGTAGTGCATTAAATCATATAAAAGAGAGGTTTTTGTACAGCACGCATCCTGAACTCATGCATATGAAGGTGCTTTCAGATGTAACAATGGTCAAACAGCCTCGGTAATGCGGTGTTCGCCCACAATCACACAATTTGGTCAAGCAGGGAAGCCAGGACTGGGTCCAGATTTTCTAGTTTCTTTCTGACATCAAAGCTTAATGCTTTGTCCTTAATTCACAAAGGATGAGATTAGGGCATGGGTAACAGACAGAATCCACATTTTATTTTTGGCAGCTTTATGTGTGAACCTTACCCAAGGAGATAAGAGTGCTTCACAACAGCCAGAGATGACATTACACATTTTTTTACAGCACAGGGAGATTTGCAGAAACTCACAGGCTGCTGAGACGAGGCTGGGATTCGAATAGGCTCCCGTGTTACATGGTCAGCAGCTATAGTCACTGGGCCATATCGCCTTCGTGAAAGCTCGGCTCGTTTTGGGCTCCAGGATCCAAATGGAACTCAAGCTAAGCTTGAGCCGGGCTTCAGGCTTCAGCTTTCAGTGTGGCATGACCTCTAACCCTGAGGTGAACACACTGGAGGTCTCTGCTCCCATGCGATGACCTCACAGAGTATTACAAGCCCTCTAGCTATACAAGCATGTAAGGTTTGAAGATATTTAAAGCTTGTTCCAGATGACCTTTGGTGGCCAGGGCAGAATGGAAGTTATGTGCTTGGAGCAAGGAGTTGAGCTGAGATCCTGAGGGGCTGTGGTCTGTCACAGCTGCATCATCTGGGTCAGACACAAGGGCCCCCTTTATGAGATGAGTGGGGCAGAATTTCCATATGGAATTCTATTCTGTTTATTCATAAGTTGTCCAGTTTTCTGGGTGTGGGAGCACCAGACCTGATTTTAGCGGCCACTAAAACCAGCCAGTAAAGTTGCTTTGGGAAAGGGCTGCATTGCAGCATGGACAAGATACCAGCCACTGTCTGACCCCTGCCAAGGCAGAAGGGTAGCCCAGGCAGTATGTTCTCCTTCCTTCCAAAGTCCCCTGACCTCCCAACCTCACCCCCTGCCCTCAGGAGGAGTACTGGCAGAGATTCACCACGTGCTCACTGCAGGAGGTAAATGTCTGTATTAAATCCCCCAGAATCGGGAATCGCTTGCAGAACTCTGACCAGTAATTCTGGGATCCTACAGTTTATTGCCCAGGTGCTTAAATCATAATTCACAAAAGGGGAGGGAGCACACTGACTCTCATCCCATCACAGTTCACCCTATTGCATTCTGGTAAATACAGTAGGCTTACTTCAAAGTTGCTGTAGTTTTTCACCAAAGTTGGTGCAGGTAGTGCTGTTATCTCTAGACACGTGTTTCTGGGTATAGCCTTTCATCAAACGAGAGCAGAGGTAGTAGAGAGCAGAGAAAAGTAATCTTGGGTGGCTGAAATTCTGCCCAAGTCTTCACAGGTCAAAGTACCACTCCCCAGGCACACAGGTGCATCCCAGGTGAGCTCAGCAGCTCGTTGGCTCAAGGGAGCCTTTTAAACACAAGACGGGAGGGAGCACACTGCCTCTCATCCCAGCACAGTCCACCCTATTGCATTCTGGTAAATGCAGTAGGCTTACTTCAAAGTTGCTGTAGTTTTTCACCAAAGTTGGTGCAGGTAGTGCTGTTATCTCTAGACACGTGTTTCTGGGCATAGCCTTTCATCAAACGAGAGCAGAGGTAGTAGAGAGCAGAGAAAAGTAATCTTGGGTGGCTGAAATGCTGCCCAAGTCTTCACAGGTCAAAGTACCACTCCCCAGGCACACAGGTGCGTCCCAGGTGAGCTTGGCAGCTCGATGGCTCAAGGGAGCCTTTTAAACACAAGAGGGGAGGGAGCACACTGCCTCTCATCCCAGCACAGTCCACCCCATTGCATTCTGGGAATTGCAGTACGTGGGCTTCAAAGTTGCTGTAGTGTTTCACCAAAATTGGTGCAGGTAGTGCTGTTATCTCTAGACACGTGTTTCTGGGTTTACTCCTTCATCAGTAGAGAGGTGGGAGGTGAGGCAGTGTGCTTCCATCCCCCTTCTTTTTCAAAATGCTCCCTTGAGCTTTTGAGCTGACGAGCTTTTGGAGATGCCCCTGTGCGCCAGTGAGAGGTACTGAACCCTGAGAGAATTGTGGCAAAGTTCTCAGCAACCCCTGATAAAATTAGTTTTTTATCTCTACTGATGAAGGATAATATCCAGGAACACATGCGTCTAGAGATTTACAACACTAACCTGCCCCAACTTTAGTGAAACACTACAGCTAATATTCATGTAAGCATTTACTTGAACTGCATTTACCACAATGCTAATGGGCGAACTGTGCTGGAGGTGAGGCAGTGTGCTCCCATCCGTCATATTCGAGTCACTAATTGTGTCCCCAAGAGAGGGCACAAAACTCCAAGGATTTATTTCTATTTGGATTCAAACACTTGGTGAGCGTCCAGAACTGAAATGCTGCAGTCGGGTCGAGTGGGGGTGGGGTCAAAGGCATGGCTCAAAAAGCTAAATATTCTGTAACTTTTTTTGGTTCTTCACCTTCAGTTAACTACATATAAAATAATGCACAACTTAAATTAAAAATAAATGCAGGATACGTTAATAAGTGGGAAATGCACTATCGTACTTTATGGCACATATATTAGTTAATGTACTGCAGAGGTCTGTGTGTAACCAGAGAGCAACAGAATTGAATCCTGGTTGGTGCAGTGGAGAATAGTGACTTGTGTATGTTCAGTGCTCCGAGGTCCCAGTCTGGGACAGAACGCACTGTGAACATGTAAGTCATTGTTTTAAACTTGCATTACACACAGTATAAGATGGGCTGATACAAAATGTGCAAAAAGGTTTAAGATAAAAAAGTGCTTCCAAAATATAGATTTTAGTAATACCCAGACTGTACATAGTGCAGATTTTCTTTATAACTGTCCTTTAAAAGCACACACTTCACAGCTCAGCTGATAACTCCCTTGGGATCAATACCTCAGCCCTGAAGAATGCCCAAGACCAAGTTAGGCTACCCATGGGCAGAAACACGTTGGCCCTCAGAGGTACGTAAGGGCCATGGTACCCAGTAACATCCTCTGAATATACTTTTCAGTATTTTTATATATATACCCAGAGTACCACCTAATAAAGGATTCTTTGTGGTTTACTCTAAGGTATTTTTAGCTTAATTAACTGAATCCCAGGTCTTTATCCAGACAAAATAATTTCTAAGAACTCCCTCAAGCTAGTCCCACTTGTGGTCGAGCCTGCCCTTCTAGTACCATCTTACCAGGGTGGGATGAGGTGGCCTGTGATGAAGCATGTCACATTACGTGAGTGAGCCCACCTCATCCAATTCTTGGATATGCCAGGATCTAGAGTAGGAAGCTAGGCTAGGTGGACAGAATCTCTCTAGAGAGGAACATAACGCATTTTTTAAGTGTGTTCCTGACAGGCTACCACGTCTCTGTGAGTTAAGATACATTACTAGAGGCAGATGTGGGGCCTAGCTCAGCCTCTTTTTCTCTCTGTGTGATAAGGAGAACTCCCTTGGAATACCACTCAAAAAGAATAAATCTGTGTCATCACAAAGCTTCAAGTGAATCTATCAAAGCCAATATCGGCTTCCAAGCCCCCTTTCCATTTGCAGATTGACCAGTTGCTCACATTTACATTTCTTCTAGGCAAGCAGCACCCTGGCAAGAAGGCTTGTTTAGCTGTCTGCCCCGCCCTCGGTTTCACAGCACAGGAGACTTCCTGCCTTACACTTCAGCGTTAGCTTTTCAACTGTCAGAATTATCTTTCCTGCGACGGTTGACTTTTCACAAAAAGTAGGAGAACTGTTTTCCTTAAATTTAAAAAGTAGCGTCATGTCGTGCCCCTCAGATCCCGCCCACTTCGAACACTGGTGAGAAGCGATGTGAGACTTCAGAGTGAGTCCTGCCAGATGTTCAATGTACAGATAGAACACGACAGCAGAGAGAATGCGGCGCTCAGAGACTCTGAAAAGAACAGCAAAGGCCTCAGACATTAAGGTCCAGCTTTACAAATGTTTTGTGTCAGAGTGGACACAGATCCGATGCAAAATCCTTTTTGGTATTTACAGAGCAATGCAAATGGGTATTTACTTTGCTTTGTAAAAAAAGAAAAGTAACACACCACATTGCGCTGCCTTGCATCACTAAACCAATCTAAGGGTGCTGCATGGGTGTTTCCGTGCATCCACCCATGGATTTCTAGCTTATCAGCAACACATCACATCCATAATTTTAATGAAGAAGTAAATCATTGATGAATCTTTTTAGAAGAGCGTGGATATGTCAAACGTTACTCCTGCCTACTGCAAGCAACACAAACGTCGGCAAAACACTACAATGACAACACCATACTGCAACTCCACGAAGCAGAACTGCTATTCAATAGCACTGTAAAAATACAGATTGAATTATAAGAACATTACATATCCAAGCCTGCAAAAAACTACCCTATAACAGCACAGCACTGCAAATATTAGAAAAAAACAATTACAATACTAAAACAAAACAACTGCGCAACTGTATTCCTACAGTTACATTATAATTAGGGGTCTGTTAAACATCAGTTGTTGTACAAGTTTAACAACTCCACAACTTCGTGAAGGTAAAACGTTGATTAACTAAACACAATCTCTTGTTCACATGAAATTTCCTGTAAAACATTTTGCAGCAGATTTTTCCTTTGATTCCCTTTTTAGGTCTCGCCTGAGCCAGCGCTTGCGCAGCTCTCGGCAAGAGATTTCGTAAATGGGTTTTGAAAGTGCTAACCCAGTGGCTTTTGCTGGCCTCCAGCTTGCGTTCACGATGGCGTGCACGCGCACAGCTGCCATCCATTCCTCGCATCGCTGAGGCGCCATCTGGCTTTCCTCCCCCTCCCTCACCCGCTCCTCCCCCTCCCTCACCAGAGAGCGCGTCTCGCGGCCGCGCGTCTTTTTTTTTACTTTTAGCGCGAGGCGCGCGCGCTTCTCGGTCTCCCTTGTTAAACAATTGCTTTTGAGCGTGTTTGTGAATGGCTCTAATGTGTGCTTCAATTTGGTCAATTACTGTTTCAGCCTGCAAACCTCCGGGAAAGCTCAACATCCACGGGCTAAAGGCAGGTAGCCACCGCGGCAGCCAGGTCTGCACCTTTGAAATGTCGTGTTTTATTTATTGAAATGTCACCCAGAATTTCCTCTTCGCCGGCACATGTTTATATGCTTGTAGGTATTAATGAATTTCAGTATATATAAGTTAATGAAGTGCTGGTTAGTCAGGGGCAGTTTTAAAAGTGCATATTATCAGATACACTTGGAAACGAATGCGCTTTACTAGGCCTGGGCATTTTCTTTTGCACAACAAAGAGAAAATATTGCAAAGATTCACCCTTAGCATATTTTCCCCTCCATGAAATGTTGGCAGTTCGCACCAGTTTTTGCCAGTTTACATAGGTTCGGGCTTTTTCGCTAGTTCATATGTGGATGGCATTGCGTGAAAAGCATGACATTCGTCAGCAGAACAGATTTATGAACAAACAGAAATAATTCCTAGAGTGAAATGTCTACGTAGGTGGATTTTGCTTATAATTGAAGAATTTCACCAGCCACTGCTCTTTACTACTGGAAATGGTTTTTTACAGAATTACACTAAATCGATCTATCACAAAGCAAGTTGTTTTACTAGATTTGACCCATTATTTCGTTTTGTGGAAATGCAGTAAGTAGAATTCGTGAAGATTAAAAAATAAGTATAGATGTCTATATTGTTGGCTTCATGATCTGAGGCGTTTTAGTCGTGTCTGCCATTTCACAGTTCGTGCATATAACCTTCCAGTTCTTAAACGTGTGAATGGCTCTGATGTATGCTTCTAGGTCTCCCTTCCCCCACTGCTCCCTCTGCAAACAAAAACAAGCATTGGCATAACCAATAGGTCTCGCCTTTGGGACCTTATAAGTGTTTAGCTATGCAACAGTTTATGTTGCACCAAGGATATTGTGCTGCATAATTAAATACTTATAAGGTCCCAAAGGCGAGACCTATTGGCTATGCCAATGCTTGTTTGTATGGTAACTCTCATGCAAAAAGTAACTTGTCCCTGTTTTTTGAGTAAATACCACTTTTTGCTGAATTATGACTGACTTTTTTTATGCGCTATGTTCAATAAGCTGCCAAATTTGTCAAAGCTTTTAAAAACATTCTGAGTTGAGAGAAGCAATGCTCGATAAATTTGCACACCCCAAACTACAACACTACAATATTGCAACTACCACACTTCCACACAGCCATTACAATACCACAATGGCAGCACTACGGTATAATATCAATAAAATAATAATAACACTACTATATTAGAACAGAACTAAAACAAGAAAACTTCAATAGCACTTTAACAACACAATTGCAATTTTACACTAGCCTTAAATTAAAATATCAAACTAACAACAGAACAGTAGCGCAGCAATAAAAATCCAACATAGCTACAACAATATTACATCTACACGTTATAGTGACAATAACACTTTGAGCTGTCACAAAGGTAAATTTACGTGTATAGATCTACTGTAATCTAATCTACTCCAGCATTTAGGTGTAAGTCTAGTCTTTTTCACTAGTCACCATTTCCAGTACATGTCCCCACCCTTTCACTTCAAGGGGAGGAGACATCTTAGACTGACTTTATCAGTGTACTACTACTAGTAATTTTTCACATGTAGGTGGAGGTCTCTGCCACCGTAGTAGAGATTTTCCTGAAGGAAAGTATAAGGAAAAGTAATAACATTTATCAATTAAAAAAGGACCAAAAAATGTGTTTAATATAAAACATAAAAATATATATAAATACGTTTACACTCGAAATAATAAATTAAAATGTTAGAGCACATGAACTTTTCTACAATATTAAGTAATTTAAATATGCGAATTGATTTTATAAATATTATTTTTTAAAGAAAATAAAATGAAACCAACCTCACAAGTATTTTTATGTTTATTAATATTTAATTAATTTGATTAAATGTTGTGTTTAATTAATGTGAATTATTTTTTTATTTTTAAAAAAAAGTATTAACATTGAATATATATTTTAAAATAATAATATAGTTAATTGTTAATCTCATTTAATTTTTAAGACTATAAACATAGTAATATTTCATTTGTTTTAACATTATTTCTTATGGAGTGTTATAATAAGTCCCTGTCTCCATTATGTGCTATTGGATTGTGATGTAGTACTTGTGAGTGGCCATGTATATTGCTAGATTTACACTATAGCTGGAATTAAATACATTTACTACTGTTTTGTGACCTTTAGGGCTGCAGTAACTTTTGAAGTGCAGTTTGTGAATAGCAATGGTCTTACTTTTTGTTGGGGGTGTTTTCATTAGCTGTCACTCCTGAAACCCTCCTTAGCCCTCCCTCAAAGGCTCCTTAAATTTCCCTATGTTCCTCTCTTCTTGTGATAAGTATTCCCCATTTTCCAGGCCCTCTCACATTTTCAATACAAAATGTAAACCTATGTATGCAGTGATCTCCACAGTGTTAGCGGAGGCCTCTGCGCAGAAAGACAGGATAGGTAGAGGTGGTCGTCTCTGCATGTAGGTTTGTGCATAGAATTTTGTAGAATGTGAGTAGTACTAACGGAGTACAACTTTACATACTACAAAATGCAGTTTGTGTTTAGGTACCAAAGGCTATAACATTAGTACTGGAATAGCAAAAGTAAAGCGATAAAACTGCCAGAACATGACTGAAACTCAACCACTGCACCACTACAGCTTTAGCACTACGTCACTGCAACTACACTTATATCTCTACTTTTACAATACTACAACACTATAAAATACTTTACCTAGAAAACTTCAAACTATAACATGGCAGTACCACCAACAGTACAGTCCAACACAACGATGTTAACACTAAAACTGCAGCACAGCAACAACACTGCAACACCATGTTCTCGGCACCATGGCAATAGAAGTAAATCTGCAACGCTACAATAGGGCACTGCCAATGCACACCTACAACTAAAGCAGCACAACTGCAGCACTGCAAAAGTTCCATACTATAACAACACTAATCATGCACACACTACCAACAACATTTAATTGTTAAAGCTACGACGCAACCAAATATTATTACACCGCTGCAACAGCGTTAGCAACACCACAACAGTATAAAAGTAATATAATATTGTAACAATGGTAAACTGCATAGAGCCCTAAAAGCCAACAGAAATGAGTTAAAAATACAGGAGTGATGAAGTAAAAAAATGTTTGGGTTGTGACCCTACAGAGAGGGCCACGTCCAAAGTCAGGAATTGGGCTTGCACAGTTTGTCGTCAATGGCATTCCCTAACTTCATCCGTAATACATCCTTGAACCACCAATACAAACCCTTTCCAAAGTATGTACCCAGAGGGAAAGAGAGGAGGTAGGGAGGGAAATAGAAGATCCAGAATGGAGTTGACAAGCGTCCTAGTCTTTCGTTTACAACTTTGGAGGTGTGGCAGATGGCTAAGGCTTTTGCTACAAATGCACGAATGGGCAACCTCTGCAGGCCATGATACTGTAAAACATGCCATGCCTTCAGTTTAGATACTGAGTGTGTCACTACTCCAGTTCAGTATATTAGAAAAATGGATGTTTTAGGTTGTACCTGCTTCTCCAAAGGTACAGACGTTGAGGAGTTCAAGGGTAACCGGATACCACCCTCAGACACGCAGAACACTGCAACTCACAAAAGGTAAGAGAGACAGGTACTGGAAAACAACTCAAAACTCTGAGTGAAAGGAGAACCTTGGGACAAAACAATACAAATGTGAAGGATGGAGTAGGCAAGTGCCAACTGGTACAAGCGAGCATGAACAAGCGAGAGTCTCACAAACGTCTACTGGTGACTCTGCCTTTATAGCCCAGGAACCTTTCCAGAGGTAACTGCTCCTTGGCCTCTGTGTCCTGCGTCTCATCCTTATTTTATGTACCAGCTTCCGCAGGCCCATCCTCCAACCTTTCCACAGACCTCTTGCTTTTCTGTTTTCCAACCTGCTACATTCCATCTTCTCTGTCTTTCAGAAGTAGGAAGCTGGACATAACGGGGCGTGAATCCTTACAAATAGGAGTTATAGCCACATTAGTACAGTAACTGTGAACCACTTCAACTTCAAAAATGCCACTACAGCACTGCAAAACAAACTACTCCAGCAATACAACTAAAATATTACAACTATAACAGTACAACATTAAACTCTACAGCTTGAGGATGAATATCTACAACTACAGCACTATTAATACAACACTGCAACTACAATACTGTGGAATTAACTGGAAAACTTCAACAACATCTACAATTGCAACAATGCAATAAAAGACTCTAAGCAATGCAACTGCAGTAAAACATTACAATTATACAAATAGAAGAACTACCATGACAAGAGAACACCAACAACATGGTAACTCTAAAACAACTACAACAATGACACAATGCCATCCTACAAAACAATATTAACAGGTCCACAATGCTACAACTACAACACTTCAACATAACTACAATACTACTCGAAAACAACACTACAACTCTACAAAACAACCCCACAATACTGGAAACACACAATGAGACTACAAAACATTCCTAGAAATACATCGACAACACTAGAATACTATCATGCCATGTTATCAAAATTACCATTGACTCAGATGAAGTATCCATAGACCTCGGTTCAGCCGCTGTTGATACGGTTCATGACCCTACTATGACCCTACACTGTTACATAGTTTTGAGAACACAAGTGTTCAAGGATTGGTCCTAAACAGAATCGCGTCTTATCTCAAAGGGACGACTCTTTGGGAAGCATTCAACTCCATAGCTGATGTACCTTACGACTGCAATCCTACTCCCATCCTGCCAATGCTTACCTACACCCCCTATCTGTGTTCATGTCCTCATTCAATCTCTACTGCTACAGCTATGTGGATGACGTGCAGCTGATCCTACTGCTTGAAACTCACCAGACCCAGCCGCCTGCACTATTGGACAATGCCTACAAGTGATCGATGACCAGATGCTAACGAACCTCATCTTAAATGCTCAAAAAGTTAATGAAATACTTTGCAGAATCATCATGAAATTAACAAGTTTGGCTACTACCCCAACCCCACCCCCTGCCCCCAACTGAGGCAGTGACAGCTCCACCATTAGGAAAAGCACCATCCCCAGTCTAGACGAGGTAGGAGCTGACAGGACACACATCATTTTGGCAGCTGTCCCATTTCCGCCCACCTCTAAATATGATGCTTCCTCTCTCGTCACATTGTTACACACCCTACTCTCAGTCGCCCCAGACACAAGCTGCAAGCTGGATAATGCACAGAGATATCCTCTCAGATGGCATGTACCCCAGCTGGTAAAGGCCCAAATCTACACACAAACCAACCAACATTCAGTGTTACAACAAGCATCCAACCAAATTTATGTACCCAAAACCACAACAGTACCCGCAATCCAGCGCTAATATTCAGAAAACAGGCCGTGGTTTGTAGCGGAATCCTTGATCCAGGGGATCTCTCTGGTGGAAAGGTGCCACCTCTTACTACCTATTGCACACCCTGGTGTTACAGTCCTCTTTACAATATCATTCAGCACAGAACCTGGAGTTTAGCAATGCTTACTTTATTATTTAATGCATAGCCTAGTGGTTAACCATGGTTTCAAAATTATTTAATGTATAGCCTGCTGTTTAGCTGTGTTTACAATATTATTTAATGCACAGCCAAGTGTTTAGTTGTATTAATAACATTATTTATTGCACAGCCTGGTGTTTACATGCTGTATTTACTATGGGCCATATGTATCAAAATGTCCATTTGCGATTCTCAAATAGCGATTTTTTGCGAATCGCTATTTGGAGAATCGCAAACGCTATGTATGTAGGATTTGCAAATAATTTCTGCGAATCCTACATATTCCTTAATTGCGTAATCGCAAATTGCGATTCGCAATTAAGGAATACCTCCTCATTTATTCCTATGGGCCTAGAGGCCCATAGGAATGAATGGGAAGACATTCTCAATTTGCGATTAGCAATTAGAGAATCGCAAATTGAGAATGCAATTTCAAGGTTGCAAGGGTGTCAAAAGGACACCCTGTTGCACCCCTGAATTAAGCATGGGTGCACATGTGGCGCACATACATGCGCCACATTGCACTTTGAAAAATGCAAAAAAGTGCATTTTTCTAAGAAATCGCATATTACCACCAACTTGAAGTTGGTGGTAATTTGCGATTCCTTAAGGCCAAATTGCACTTTTTGGTGCTTCTACATTGCATTTAAGGAATCGCAATTTGCAATTCCTTAAATGCATTCGCAAAATAGGGAATCGCAAATTTTGCGATTCCTTATATTGAGAGGCAGTTTTTCCTTCATACATACCACTAAGTTAAATTGCAATCAGCAAACGCTGAAATTCTGTGAATTTCAGCGTTTGCGATCGCAATTTTGTTTGATACATATGGCCCAATATTCTTTAATTTACAGCTTGGTGTTTACATGCTGTATTTACTATATTCTTTCATCTACAGCCTGGTGTTTACATGCTGTATTTACTATATTCTTTCATTTACAGCTTGGTGTTTACATGCTGTATTTACTATATTCTTTCATCCACAGCCTGGTGTTTACATGCTGTGTTTACTATATTCTTTCATTTACAGCCTGGTGTTTAGCCTGGTTTACAAAGAGATCTAATGCACAGCTTGGGGTCGTAGCCATGTTTACAACATTATGTAATGGAAAGCCTGGTGTAAAGCACTGTTTACAATATTATTTACACACAGCCTGGTGTTAAGCACTGTTTTCAAAGTTATTTAACACACAACTTGGTGCTGAGCCATATTTACAATATCATTTACCATGCAATCTTGTGTCATAGACATGTTTACAATATTATTTAATGCACAGCGAAGTGTTTAGTTGTTTTCATAATATTATTTATTGCACAGCCTGGTGTTTGCATGCTGTATTTACTATATTCTTTTATTTACAGCCTGGTGTTTACATGCTGTATTTACTATATTCTTTTATTTACAGCCTGGTGTTTACATGCTGTATTTACTATATTCTTTCATTTACAGCCTGGTGTTTACATGCTGTATTTACTATATTCTTTCATCTACAGCCTGGTGTTTACATGCTGTATTTACTATATTCTTTCATTTCCAGCTTGGTGTTTACATGCTGTATTTACTATATTCTTTTATTTACAGCCTGGTGTTTACATGCTGCATTTACTATATTCTTTCATCTACAGCTTGGTGTTTACATGCTGTATTTACTATATTCTTTCATTTACAGCTTGGTGTTTACATGCTGTATTTACTATATTCTTTCATTTACAGCCTGGTGTTTAGCCTGGTTTACAAAGAGATCTAATGCACAGCTTGGGGTCGTAGCCATGTTTACAACATTATGTAATGGAAAGCCTGGTGTTAATATTCTTTCATTTACAGCCTGGTGTTTACATGCTGTATTTACTATATGCTTTCATTTACAGCCTGGTGTTTACATGCTATATTTACTTTATTCTTTCATTTACAAACTGGTGTTTACATGCTGTATTTACTATATGCTTTCATTTACAGCCTGGTGTTTACATGCTGTATTTACTATATTCTTTTATTTACAGCCTGGTGTTTACATGCTGTATTTACTATATTCTTTCATTTACAGCTTGGTGTTTGCATGCTGTATTTACTATATTCTTTCATATACAGCTTGGTGTTTACATGCTGCATTTACTATATTCTTTTATTTACAGCCTGGTGTTTACATGCTATATTTACTATATTCTTTAATTTGCAGCTTGGTGTTTGCATGCTGTATTTACTATATTCTTTTATTTACAGCCTGGTGTTTACATGCTGTATTTACTATATTCTTTCATATACAGCTTGGTGTTTACATGCTATATTTACTATATTCTTTAATTTACAGCCTGGTGTTTACATGCTATATTTACTTTATTCTTTTATTTACAGCCTGGTGTTTACATGCTATATTTACTATATTCTTTCATTTACAAACTGGTGTTTACATGCTGTATTTACTATATTCTTTCATCTACAGCCTGGTGTTTTCATGCTGCATTTACTATATTCTTTCATTTACAGCCTGGTATTTAGCCTGGTTTACAAAGAGATCTAATGCACAGCTTGGGGGCGTAGCCATGTTTACAACATTATGTAATGGAAAGCCTGGTGTTAAGCACTGTTTACAATATTATTTACACACAGCCTGGTGTTAAGCACTGTTTTCAAAGTTATTTAACACACAACTTGGTGCTTAGCCATATTTACAATATCATTTACCATGCAATCTTGTGTCATAGACATGTTTACAATATTATTTAATGCACAGCGAAGTGTTTAGTTGTTTTCATAATATTATTTATTGCACAGCCTAGTGTTTACATGCTGTATTTACTATATTCTTTCATTTACAGCCTGGTGTTTACATGCTGTATTTACTATATTCTTTCATTTACAGCTTGGTGTTTACATGCTGCATATACTATATTCTTTTATTTACAGCCTGGTGTTTACATGCTGTATTTACTATATTCTTTCATTTACAGCTTGGTGTTTACATGCTGCATATACTATATTCTTTCATTTACAGCCTGGTGTTTACATGCTATATTTACTTTATTCTTTCATTTACAAACTGGTGTTTACATGCTGTATTTATTATATCCTGTCCTTTACAGCCTGGTGTTTACATGCTGTATTTACTATATTCTTTTATTTACAGCCTGGTGTTTACATGCTATATTTACTATATTCTTTCATTTACAAACTGGTGTTTACATGCTGTATTTACTATATTCTTTCATCTACAGCCTGGTGTTTTCATGCTGCATTTACTATATTCTTTCATTTACAGCCTGGTATTTAGCCTGGTTTACAAAGAGATCTAATGCACAGCTTGGGGGCGTAGCCATGTTTACAACATTATGTAATGGAAAGCCTGGTGTTAAGCACTGTTTACAATATTATTTACACACAGCCTGGTGTTAAGCACTGTTTTCAAAGTTATTTAACACACAACTTGGTGCTTAGCCATATTTACAATATCATTTACCATGCAATCTTGTGTCATAGACATGTTTACAATATTATTTAATGCACAGCGAAGTGTTTAGTTGTTTTCATAATATTATTTATTGCACAGCCTAGTGTTTACATGCTGTATTTACTATATTCTTTCATTTACAGCTTGGTGTTTGCATGCTGTATTTACTATATTCTTTCATATACAGCTTGGTGTTTACATGCTGCATTTACTATATTCTTTTATTTACAGCCTGGTGTTTACATGCTATATTTACTATATTCTTTAATTTACAGCTTGGTGTTTGCATGCTGTATTTACTATATTCTTTTATTTACAGCCTGGTGTTTACATGCTGTATTTACTATATTCTTTCATTTACAGCTTGGTGTTTACATGCTGTATTTACTATATTCTTTCATATACAGCTTGGTGTTTACATGCTATATTTACTATATTCTTTAATTTACAGCCTGGTGTTTACATGCTGTATTTACTATATTCTTTCATTTACAGCTTGGTGTTTAAATGCTGTATTTACTATATTCTTTGATTTACAGCCTGGTGTTTAGCCTGTTTACAAAGTGATCTACTGGACAGCCTGGGGCGTAGCCATGTTTACAACATTATGTAATGGAAAGTATGGTGTTAAGCACTGTTTTCAAAGTTATTAAACACAACTTTGTGCTTAGCCATATTTCCAATATAATTTACCATGCAGTCTTGTGTTATACACATGTTTAGAATATTTTTAAAAGAACAGCCTGGTGTTTAGCCATGTTTACAATATTATTTAACACACAGCCTGGTGTTAAGCACTGTTTTCAAAGTTATTTAACACACAACTTGGTGCTTAGCCATATTTACAATATCATTTACCATAGAGTCTTGTGTTATAGACATGTTTACAATATTATTTAATGCACAGCCAAGTGTTTAGTTGTATTCATAATATTATTTATTGCACAGCCTGGTGTTTACATGATGTATTTACTATATTCTTTCATTTAAAGCCTGGTGTTTACATGCTGTATTTACTATATTCTTTCATTTACAGCCTGGTGTTTACATGCTATATTTACTTTATTCTTTCATTTACAAACTGGTGTTTACATGCTGTATTTATTATATCCTGTCCTTTACAGCCTGGTGTTTACATGCTGTGTTTACTATATTCTTTCATTTACAGCCCGGGTTTAGCCAGGTTTACAAAGTGATCTAATGCACAGCTTGGGACATAGCCATGTTTACAACATTATGTAATGGACGAAGACAACCAACACACTGAATCCTCACCAGCCACCCCAGACACCCTGAAGCCAACGATTGACAGCTGGACAGCCCTCAACACCGAAGACACACTGAAGACGATGAAGTCAATCCACTCCGGGGCCCCCACGGACCGCTGCCCCCACTGCATCTTCAACAGAGCCGCCGACACCATCGCACACATGCTTCGCCACACCATCAACCGCTCCCTGGCGAACGCCTCCTTCCCCGACGACTGGAAACACGCCGAGATCAACACTCTCCTGAAGAAGACCTCGGCGGACCCCACCGACCTCAAAAACTACAGACCCATCTCCCTGCTCCCGTTCACGGCGAAAGTCATCGAGAAAGCCATCAACAGCCAACTTGTCACCTTCATCGAAGAGCACAACATCCTCGACTCCTCCCAATCCGGCTTCAGAAAAAACCACAGCACAGAAACCGCCCTCCTCGCCGCAACAGACGACATCCGCTCCCTCCTGGACAGAGGAGAAACAGTAGCCCTCATCCTCCTCGACCTCTCAGCGGCCTTCGACACAGTCTCCCACCGCACCCTAACACGCAGACTCCACGACGCAGGGATCCTGGGACAAGGCCCTCGACTGGATCCACTCCTTCCTCTCCGGCAGAACGCAGCGGGTCAGGCTCCCTCCTTTCCTCTCGGACCCTACACCAACCACCTGCGGAGTCCCCCAGGGGTCCTCCCTCAGTCCCACGCTCTTCAAAGTCTACATGGCTCCGCTCGCCCCCATCGTCAGAATCCACTAGAAACCAGGGATTTTTTTGGGCAATTACAATTAGGGGTGGGGGCTGCCCAAAACGGGCATGCCAATGCCCCCACCCCTGCAAAAAAACAGCCTTTCTGTCTCCCCTGGCGGGCAGATGGGGGCAGTAGCCCCCAATCTGCCCGCCCTCGGGGGCCAGAAAGCCCACTAGAAACCAGGGATTTTTTTTGTATTCATGTAGGGGTGGGGGCTGTCCAAAATGGGCATGACAATACACCCCCCCAGAGAAATTCCAGTCTTTCTGCCCCCCCGCAGAAAGCCCACTAGGAGCCAGCGATTACGCTGGCTTTTTTTATGCGTGGGGGTGGGGGCTGCCCAGAATGGGCGTGGGGGTGGGGGCTGCCCAGAATGGGCATACCAATGCGCCCACCCCCCCAAAAAATAGCCACAGTCTTTCTGCCCCCTTTGGGGGCATATCGGGGCAACCCCCCCACCCTCGATTCCCCCCCAGGGCGGCAGAAAGCCCACTAGGCACAGACTTTTTTTATGTAGAGAAAATCAAGCACAATAATTGCTTGAGACACTGCGTGCACTACAAGCTGAGTTTTTGCGAAGTTTTTAAACAATTTTTACACAAGACTTTTCAATAAAAATAAAAATGTATTCAAACAAATACTCATGTCAAAGTGGTTCAAACAAATGTTATCTTTGTTGAAATGAGTAATCAAAAAACATATCAATGATTACAAGGATAATACATTGTACATTTTTATACATAATCCATGTTTCATGTTCTTCAGTGAAAATACAATATTGTAGAAATGCAGATCAAAGGTGTTCAGCCCAATGCATTTCGGGACCCATCGTCCCTTCTTCAGGGGCCACTAAAATGAACGGAAATAATAACCGCACATTATTGTGATGCACTGCACAATGTAATACATAAAGCTGCCAAAATCAAAAGACACCCACAACTATGTACAAGAACCAGAAGTACAGCGATGGCATGTCGTGATTATAGAATGGAGACACACGTGCCTCAAATTCCATTATATGGGTAAAATGAACAACCTAACAAGTTACCACCACCAGTGCTGTAAATGACATGTTCCACAAGAAGCGAGATCCCAGAAGGGAACCTAAGTGCAGGTGAATGTAAATAATGAGTGCGTCTGTGTACAAAATACCCCAAATATAACAACATGTACCAGGTGCTAAAAAAACGCTTACTAGAACGCACAGCCGAGACCTAGCTGTCGGATGCACTGAAGAAACCGAAGAGAATCCGTAGATAGCTGAAAAAATTACGTAAAGATAGTAAACAATACCGGAAAGGAAGCGTGTAAAAGACAACACCCCGCGTGGTGAATTAAAAAGATTACCTCTCTAGATGAACTGAGTCTGGAACTACATGAAACAAGAGAAAAGGCAATATAAGTACAATAGACCGAAAAAAGTGACACCCACAAAAAATGTTGGCGCCCTACTGTATCAAACAGGCAGCGAGGATGCCCAGACCACTCACCAGTAAACGAGGAATGAAATTCCCTATATGGTCCACCACGGTGTGTATTAATCATGCAAACAGCGAGATGCCGAGTGAGTTTAAATAACGGTATTCCCTCGGTAACTACTACTCAAGTCACATGATAGAGATAGACAATACGTTCTAACTATCTCGTAATGCCTAAAAAGGTACGGCAGCCATCTTAAAGTGGTGCGTAACAGTGCTAGTCCACCACGGTGTAATTGAATCATGCGAATAACGAGATACCGAGTGAGTTTAAATGACGATATTCCCGCGGTAACTACTAAAAAAAGTACGGCAGCCATCTTAAAGCGGTGCGTAACAGTACTAGTCCACCACGGTGTAATTAAATCATGCGAATAACAAGATACCGAGTGAGTTTAAATGACAATATTCCAGCGGTAACTACTAAAAAAGTCACATCGTCGGAATAAAAAATACGTTCTCATTATCTCATACTGCAAAAAAAGTACGGCGGCCATCTTGGAATCGTGCGTAATGCTAATAAACTAAACCAAGTGAGATGTGCTCCGAAAGAAGAGTGAAATATCGCTCTAATACAAACGTACACAGTGAACAGTTTTTGTGAAGGAAACATGGTGTAAAAGAACAATGTAGTACTGTGAATGGAACATAAATCCCACTGATGAATATACACACAAAAATAGTGAGACTGTGACAATGATACAAATTACAAATCTAGAATCAGCAACAAAATCTGGACATAGTGCTGTACCAACATGATATAGTGCAACATTGATTATTTCTAAAAGATGACAAAAGAAACAAGTTATAACAACATTAGGTAAATACAGAGTGACAATTGCATTCCATGACTGTGGACTGCACACGATAGCATGTATGGTATCAACTACCTCTTAGAACCCATGAACACAAGAGGTTAATGACATGTGTACAAAAGCTAAAAAAATGTACAGAAATAGAACACACTGCGAGTGTTAAAACATGCCCATGAAGCACAATCATAACAAAATAAAAGGTATAACTTGTGAGTGCCTGATGGTGAAAAAGTGTAGGTAGTGCAAAGGTAAAAAATATCTGAATGGTATTGAGATTCATAGGAAGCAGCTTAAATCCAATTTATCGTTCAGCCCCCAAGGCATCATGGTATTACATTTTTTTATCCACAAAACCTTCCTTTGCGACAACATTCTGCTAGGGTCAGTGCCTTCTTTGATTGATAGTTTTTCCAAAATTAAGAATCGATCTTGAGTGATGTTATGGCCATGCTCTAGCCAATGAACTACTAGGTTGGAATTGGTGTTTTTAGTCCTGTACATTTTTTTAGCTTTTGTACACATGTCATTAACCTCTTGTGTTCATGGGTTCTAAGAGGTAGTTGATACCATACATGCTATCGTGTGCAGTCCACAGTCATGGAATGCAATTGTCACTCTGTATTTACCTAATGTTGTTATAACTTGTTTCTTTTGTCATCTTTTAGAAATAATCAATGTTGCACTATATCATGTTGGTACAGCACTATGTCAGATTTTGTTGCTGATTCTAGATTTGTAATTTGTATCATTGTCACAGTCTCACTATTTTTGTGTGTATATTCATCAGTGGGATTTATGTTCCATTCACAGTACTACATTGTTCTTTTACACCATGTTTCCTTCACAAAAACTGTTCACTGTGTACGTTTGTATTAGAGCGATATTTCACTCTTCTTTCGGAGCACATCTCACTTGGTTTAGTTTATTAGCATTACGCACGATTCCAAGATGGCCGCCGTACTTTTTTTGCAGTATGAGATAATGAGAACGTATTTTTTATTCCGACGATGTGACTTTTTTAGTAGTTACCGCTGGAATATTGTCATTTAAACTCACTCGGTATCTCGTTATTCGCATGATTTAATTACACCGTGGTGGACTAGTACTGTTACGCACCGCTTTAAGATGGCTGCCGTACTTTATTTAGTAGTTACCGCGGGAATATCGTCATTTAAACTCACTCGGCATCTTGTTATTCGCATGATTCAATTCCACCGTGGTGGACTAGCACTGTTACGCACCGCTTTAAGATGGCTGCTGTACCTTTTTAGGCATTACGAGATAGTTAGAACGTATTGTCTATCTCTATCATGTGACTTGAGTAGTAGTTACCGCGGGAATACCGTTATTTAAACTCACTCAGCATCTTGCTGTTTACATGATTAATACACACTGTGGTGGACCGTATAGGGAATTTCATTCCTCGTTTACTGGTGAGTGGTCTGGGCATCCTCGCAGCCTGTTTGATACAGTAGGGCACCAACATTTTTTGTGGGTGTCACTTTTGATTGGTCTATTGTACTTATTTTGCCTTTTCTCTTGTTTCATGTAGTTCCAGACTCAGTTCATCTAGAGAGGTAATCTTTTAATTCATCACGCGGGTGTTGTCTTTTACACGCTTCCTTTCCGGTATTGTTTACTATCTTTACTGTAATTTTTTCAGCTATCTACGGATTTCTCTTCGGTTTCTTCAGTGTATCCGACAGCTAGGTCTCGGCTGTGCGTTCTAGTAAGCGTTTTTTAGCACCTGGTACATGTTGTTATATTTGGGGTATTTTGTACACAGACACACTCATTATTTACATTCACCTGCACTTAGGTTCCCTTCTGGGATCTCGCTTCTTGTGGAACATGTCATTTACAGCACTGGTGGTGGTAACTTGTTAGGTTGTTCATTTTACCCATATAATGGAATTTGAGGCACATGTGTCTCTATTCTATAATCACGACATGCCATTGCTGTACTTCTGGTTCTTGTACATAGTTGTGGGTGTCTTTTGATTTTGGCAGCTTTATGTATTACATTGTGCAGTGTATCACAATAATGTGCGGCTATTATTTTTGTTCATTTTAGTGGCCCCTGAAGAAGGGACGATGGGTCCCGAAATGCAATGGGCTGCACACCTTTGATCTGCATTTCTACAATATTGTATTTTCACTGAAGAACATGAAACATGGATTATGTATAAAAATGTACAATGTATTATCCTTGTAATCATTGATATTTTTTTGATAACTCATTTCAACAAAGATAACATTTGTTTGAACCACTTTGACATGAGTATTTGTTTGCATACATTTTGATTTCGATTGAAAAGTCTTGTGTAAAAATTGTTTACAAACTTCGCAAAAACTCAGCTTGTAGTGCACGCAGTGTCTCAAGCAATTATTGTGCTTGATTTTCTCTACATGTATTTTCATGTGGGACGGCAGCCCACAGCTCACTGCGTAGCACACCTCCATTGGTTAGTTTTTTTAAATTCCAGTATTAGTACGTATAAACTGTTCATTAACATTTCGGTGTGCACTGTCTATCTCTATTTTCATTAAGTACACTTTAACAGACTTTTTTTTAGCAATGTGCCTACCTGTGGATTTTGGGCCCTAGCGCAGCTGGCACATAGGGAAACCTAGCAAACCTGTACATTTTTGAAACCTAGACACCAAGGGGAATCCAGGATGGGGTGACTTGTCTGGCTCTCACCAGGTTCTGTTACCCAGAATCCCTTGCAAACCTCAAACTTTGTAAAAAAAAAAAAACATTTTCCTCACATTTATGTGGTGGAAAGTTCTGGAATCTGCATGGATCCACAAAATTACACCCTCCCCGCATTCCCCAAAGTCTTCCCAGAAAAATGGTACCTCACTTGTGTGGGTAGGCCTAGTGCCCGCAACAGGAAACGGCCCAAAACGCAACGTGGACACACCACCTTTTCACAGTGAAAACCGACCCTTTTTTTGCAAAGTGCCTAGCTGTAGATTTTGTACCCTAGCTCTGCCGGCACCTAGGGAAACCTAGCAAACCTATACATTTTTGAAAACTAGACACCCAGTGGAATCCAGGATGGGGTGACTTGTCTGGCTCTCACCAGGTTATGTTACCCAGAATCCCTTGCAAACCTCAAAATTTGTCCAAACAAGCACATTATCCTCACATTTCTGTGGTGGAAAGTTCTGGAATCTGCGTGGATCCACAAAATTCCAGCCACCCCGCGTTCCCAAAAGTCTTCCGAGAACAATGGTACCTCACTTGTGTGGGTAGGCCTAGTGCCCGCGACAGGAAACGGCCCAAAACACAACGTGGACACACCACATTTTCACAGTGAAAACTGACCCTTTTTGCAAAGTGCCTAGCTGTAGATTTTGAACCCTTGCTCTGCCGACACCTAGGGAAACCTAGCAAACCTATACATTTTTGAAAACTAGACACCCAGGGGAATCCAGTATGGGGTGACTTGTCTGGCTCTCACCAGGTTCTGTTACCCGGAATCCCTTGCAAACCTCAAAATTTGTTAAAAAAAACAGCACATTTTCCTCACATTTCTGTGGTGGAAAGTTCTGGAATCTGAGTGGATCAACAAAATTCCACCCACCCCGCATTCCCCAAAGTCTTCCGAGAAAAATGGTACCTCACTTGTGTGGGTAGGCCTAGTGCGCGCGACAGGAAACGGCCCAAAACGCAACGTGGACACACCACATTTTCACAGTGAAAACTGACCCATTTTTTGCAAAGTGCCTAGCTGTAGATTTTGAACCCTAGCTCTGCCGGTACATAGGGAAACCTAGCAAAACTATACATTTTTTAAATCTAGACACCCCTGGAATCCAGGATGGGGTGACTTGTCTGGCTCTCACCAGGTTCTGTTACCCAGAATGCCTTGAAAACCTCAAAATTTGTAAAAAAAACAAAAACACATTTTCCTCACATTTCTGTGGTGGAAAGTTCTGGAATCTGTGTGGATCCACGAAATTCCACCCACCCTGCATTCCCCAAAGTCTTCCGAGAAAAATGGTACCTCACTTGTGTGAGTGGGTCAAGTACCCGCAACAGGCAAGGGCCCAAAACCTATTGAGGCGACATCAAAATTACCTATCACAAAACAACCTGGTTTTGCAAGAGGGTCCCATGAGTTTTTGTCCCCGGGCTCAGCGGCCATCTAGGGAAACCTGGCAAACCCACACATTTCTGAAAACTAGACACCCGGGGGAGTCCAGCAAGGTATGGCTTGCATGGATTCCCCAACATTTACCTACCCGGAATCCCCTGCAAACCTCAAATTTAGCTGAAAAAAATCACTTTTTTCTCTAATTTCTGTGTGGGAAAGTTCTGGAATCGTTCCCCCAGGTCTCCCGATAAAAATGGTACCTCACTCGCGTGGGTGGGTCAAGTACCCGTGACAGACAAGGGCCCAAAACCTATTGAGGTGACATCAAAATTACCTATCACAAAACAACCTGGTTTTGCAAGGGGGGTCCCATGAGTTTTTGGCCCCGGGCTCGGCGGCCACCTAGGGAAACCTACCAAACCCACACCTTTCTGAAAACTAGACACCCGGGGGAGTCCAGCAAGGTATGGCTTGCGTGGGTCCCCCAACATTTTCCTACCCAGAATCCCCTGCAAACCTCAAATTTTGTGGTGTGTCCACATTGCGTTTTTGGCCGTTTTCTGTCGCGGGCACTAGGCCTACCCACACAAGTGAGGTACCATTTTTCTCGGAAGACTTTGGGAAACGCGGGGGGAGTAGAATTTTGTGGATCCACGCAGATTCCAGAAATTTCCACCACAGAAATGTGAGGAAAATGTTGTTTTTTTGACAAATATTGAGGTTTGCAAGGCATTCTGGGTAACAGAACCTGGTGAGAGCCAGACAAGTCACCGCATCCTGAATTCCCCTTGGTGTCTAGTTTTAAAAAATGTATAGGTTTCCCTATGTACCGGCAGAGCTAGGGTTCAAAATCTACAGCTAGCCACTTTGCAAAAAAGGGTCCGTTTTCACTGTGAAAATGTGGTGTGTCCACATTGCGTTTTGGGCCATTTCCTGTTGCGGGCACTATGCCTACCCACACAAGTGAGGTACCATTTTTCTCGAAAGACTTTGGGGAACGTGGGGTGGTTGGAATTTTGTGGATCCACGCAGATTCCAGAACTTTCCACCACAGAAATGTGAGGAAAATGTGTTTTTTTGATAAAGTTTGAGGTTTGCAAGGGATTCTGGGTAACAGAACCTGGTGAGAGCCAGACAAGTCACCCCATCCTGGATTCCCCTGGATGTCTAGTTTTCAAAAATGTATAGGATTGCTAGGTTTCCCTAGGTGCCGGCAGAGCTAGGGTTCAAAATCTACAGCTAGGCACTTTGCAAAAAAAGGTTCAGTTTTCTCTGTGAAAATGTAGTGTGTCCATATTGCGTTTTGGGCCGTTTCCTGTCGCGGGCACTAGGCCTATCCCACACAAGTGAGGTACCATTTTTCTCAGAGGACTTTGGGGAATGCGGGGTGGGTGGAATTTGTGGATCCATGCAGATTCCAGAACTTTCCACCACAGAAATGTGAGGAAAATGTGTTTTTTTTTACAAAGTTTTAGGTTTGCAAGGGATTCTGGGTAACAGAATCTGGTGAGAGCAAGTCAAGTCAGCCCATCCTGGATTCCCCTGGGTGCCTAGTTTTCAAAAATGTATAGGTTTGCTAGGTTTCCCTAGGTGCTGGCAGAGTTAGGGTTCAACATCTACAGCTAGGCACTTTGCAATTAAAGGTTCAGTTTTCACTGTGAAAATGTGGTGTGTCCACGTTGCGTTTTGGGCCGTTTCCTGTCGCGGGCACTAGGCCCACCCACAGAAGGGAGGTACCATTTTTCTCGGCAGACTTTGGGGAATGCGGGGTGGGCGGAGTTTTGTGGATCCACGCATCTTCCAGAACTTTCCACCACAGAAATGTGAGGAAAATTTGGGGTTTTTTACAAATGTTTAGGTTTGCAAGGGATTCTGGGTAACAGAACCTGGTGAGAGCCAGTCAAATCACCCCATCCTGGATTCTCCTGGGTGTCTAGTTTTCAAAAATGTATAGGTTTGCTAGGTTTCCCTAGGTGCCGGCAGAGCTAGGGTTCAAAATCTACAGCTAGGCACTTTGGAAAAAAAGGGTCAGTTTTCACTGTAAAAATAAAGTGTGTCCATGTTGCGTTTTGAGCCGTTTCCTGTCGCGGGCACGAGGCCTACCCACACAAGTGAGGTACCATTTTTATCGGGAGACTTAGGGTAACACAGAATTGTAGAGCAACTGTTATTATCTATTGATTTTCGATGCATTTCTGCCTTCCAAATGAAAAACAATGTGTAAAAAGAAGTCATTTTGAAAATGACCTATAATTCTCATGCTAGTATGGGTACTCACAATGTCGGAAATGTGCAAATATCTACTGTTTCTAAACTCTATGTTTTGTTCCAATTTCAGAAATACATAGGTGTCTTTCATACCGATTTTTCCATGTATATATTTTCCCAAATTAATTGCTATATACCCGGTACATAATAAAAAACCATTGCAAGACACTGCTCAGTTATTGGCTCTGGGTTCGTCGGGTTCTTGGTGAACCTACAAGTCCTATATATCCCCACAACCAGAAAGGTCCAGCGGATGTAACGGTATATTGCTTTCAAACAAATGTCATAATTAGAAGAAGTTACAGGTGAAAACGTTGACACAAATGGCTGTTTTTTCCAACTAATTTTCAATTTTTCCTATATTCAACTGTTAGTTTCTATAAAGAAACCTTGAAGGATCTACACAAATGACCCCTTGCTGAATTCAGAATTTTGTCTACTTTTCTAAAATGTATAGCTTTCTATGATCCATTATTGCTTTCATACCCATTTCTACCATTAACTGGAAGGAGGTTGAAAGCACAAAAATAGCAAAAATAGGCTATGTCCCAGAAAAATGCCAAAACTGTGTAAAAAATTTAGGTTTTCTAACAAAAGTCTGCTTGTCCCTGAAAGCTGGGAAAATGGTGATTTCAGCACCACAACCCCTTTTTTGATACCATTTGCAGGGAAAAAAACAGACGCTTTCATCTGTAGCCCTTTTTCCCATTTTTCAAAAAAACCAAAATTTAGCTGTATTTTGGCTAATTTCTGGGTCCCCTCCAAGGGAATCCACAAACCCTGGGTACCTTTAGAATCCCCAAGATGTTGGAAGAAAAGGACCCAAATTTGGCGTGGATACCTTATGTGGTCAAAAAGTTACAGGGGCCTAAGCGCGCACTACCCCAAATAGCCAATAAAAGGCTTAGCACGGGGGGGAAAAGGCCTAGCAGCGAAGGGGTTAACCTGCACCCTGGTGTTTAGCAGTATTTACAATATTATTTCATATAATATAACCCACAGCCTGGTGTTTAGCAGTATTTACAATATTATTTAGCCACAGCCTGGTGCTTAGCAGAGTTTACAATATTATTTCATATAATATAACCCACAGCCTGGTGCTTAGCAGAGTTTACAATATTCTTTAACCCACAGCCTGGTGTTTACCAGTGTTTACAATATTATTTATTATTTATTTATTTATTATTTATTAAGGAGTTTTATATAGCGCTGGCCAGACCCGAGGGTATCGGAGCGCTTTACAACAGTTTTAATGCAAGAGTCACACAATAAGGCAGAGGTATACATATTGGTTCGGAAGTCCCAGCGTGCTGTGTACCATTGAGGTAGGGAAGTCCTGAGATAACCTCGATGAGTGCACAATGTCTTGGGCTGAACCTCATTCAGGGAGGAGGGAACGAGGAAGGGGTCGGGGAGCGGGGAAGAGGTAGGTCTTAATGACACAGTGTCAGGGGGCTGCAGAGTGCAGGCTTGTGCGCCTCGGCGGCGGTTATCGGTTCGGGAAGGCACGGTTGAGGAAGAGGTCTTTTAGGAGTTTTTTGAATTTTACAAAGGAAGGAATAGTCCTGATATCCGCTGGGATGGAGTTCCAGATTTTGGGCGCGTTTCCAGCGAAGGACCGGGCTGCGGTTTTTTGTTTGCGTGTTTTCATAGGGATGAGTAGTAGGGTGTTGGAGCTCCTGAGGTTCCTTGTCTGACCGGCCTTCTTGAGTTTGGAGGCCAGGTAGTCGGGTTTCCCTGTGTGCAGGGCTTTGTGCGTGAGGCAGGCAGTTCTGAAGCTGGCGCACATTTCGACTGGGAGCCATTTTAGTTCTCTGAGTGCGGGTGATATGTGATCGTATTTCTTAACTCCGGGGATCATTCTGGCTGCTGCATTGAGAGTTGTTTTGAGGGGAGCTAGGTGGGATTTTGTTGTACCGGTGAGGACTGCATTCCCATAGTCGAGTCTAGATAGCACCAGTGATTGAGTGGCTTGTTTGAGGTCCTTGGGCGGGATGACGGGTTTTATTTTGTTGAGTAGCTTCAGATTGAGGAAGGCACTTTTTGCAGAGTTCTTAATGTATTTGGCCATGTCAAGTTTTGGGTCTAGGGTGATTCCTAATGATTTTACAGAGTTAGCCAGAGTGAGATTACCGTTGAGAGCATCGATTGCTTTTAACCATTCTACGATTTGGGGTTTTCTTCTTTGTTGGAGATGAGGAGGATTTCAGTTTTGTCTTGGTTGAGTTTAAGGTGGTTTATTGATAGCGAGTGTTGGACTTCTCTAAGAGTGTTGTTGAGTCTCTGAATGTCATCAATGGATAGAGGTGGAAGGGGATGTTGGCTTTGTTGAGTAGGGTGGTGAGGGGTTCCATGTATATGTTGAACAGTTGAGGGGAGAGCACTGAGCCTTGGGGGACACCTCTGCTGACGGGGTGGAGGTCGGACGTAAAGGTTTTGATTTTTATCCTTTGGGAGCGGTTGTGTAAGAAGGAGGAGAACCAGTGTAGGACCACCTCATCTGCGCCTACCCTATCTTGGAGAGCCTTGATGAGTAGATTGTGATCCACTGTATCAAAGGCTGCCGATAGGTCCAGGAGAATGAGTATGCAGCATTGGTCAGTATCTAGAGACTTGTGGATGTCGTCCACGATGTTGAGGATCGCGGTCTTGGTGCTACAGCCTTTTCTGAAGCCCGATTGGTGGGGGTCTAGAAGGTTGATGCTGTCCATGTACTGAGTCAGTTGTAGGAGAACGCACTTTTCGAGGATTGTGGATAGGAGGGGGAGGTTGGAAACGGGTCGGAAGTTGTTCAGATCGTTGGTGTCAAGGCCTGGTTTTTTCAGTAGTGGCGTGACTTGGCCGACTTTGAGGCAGTCTGGTATGACGCCGGTTTTCAAGGAGCTTTTTATGATCTTGCACCAGAATGGGGCTAAGGAGAGTTTCAGCTTTTTGGTCAATTGGGTGGGTATAGGATGTAGGTCGTGAGATGCGGGTTTGGAGGAGGAGATCAGTTTAAGAATCTGAGCTTCGGGTATGGGGTTGAAGGATTTCCAGGCTTTTGTGGGGTGCTTGCGTGTGCTGGCTTCGGTCTCTGGGGTTGGGCTTTCGTAGGAGGGATTGAGGTTGATGTCTAGTGAGAGCTCAATCTTGGTGATTTTGTCGTTGAAGAAGTTGTCAAAGTTGTCGCACAGGTCTTTGGAGGCCTGAACTGGGGTTGCAGAGGGCTTGGAAGTTTGTTGTCTGATGATGTTAAAGAGTTCTTTGGGCCAGTTTTTCGCGTTGTCCAGGGCGGTGCAGAAAAAGGTGGTTTTATCGTTGTTGATGTGTTTTTTGTATTTCCTTCGGGCTGCTTTGATTTGCTCGCGAAGGCTTGTAGAGGCATAGCCGTTCTGTAGCTCTTAGTTGTCTTCTTTTGGCGTTGATGTCTGTGTTGAACCAGGATCTGGATGGAATGTTCCTGTTTTTTTTTTAATTTCAGGGGGGCTAATTGGTCTAAGATGGACGTCATAGTTGTGTTATAGTGAGAGGTGAGTTCCGTTGTGGAGAGATCGTCTGTGGAGATAGGCAGGAGCAAGCTTACCCTTTCCTCTAGGTCGGCCATGGTGATCTGTGTTAGATTTCTTGTCCATTTGGGGGAGTCTTGGGTGGGAGGTTGAAATGTGATCGGTTGAGAGATGTGGAATAGGATGAGGTGGTGGTCGGACCAGTCAACGGGCAGGATGTGGTCGATTGTGATTGTATCATGTTGGGAGATAATAGCATCTAGGATTGCTCCTTTGTTATGGGTTTCATCTGAGCAGTGTTGGGTAAGGTTGTTGCTGTGTAGCAGCTCATTCAGGTTTTGGATTAGCGGGTTGTTTTTTTCCTTCCAGTGTAGGTTGAGGTCGCCCAGAATTAGGTTGTTGGCGTCTCAGAGTGAACAATGAGCAATCAGGTCGGACAGGTGTTCAGTGAATGTGGTGGTGTTGCCTGGGGGATGGTATAGGAGATGGCAGTGTAGTGTATTGTTGTCGCTTGTGTTAATGTTGGCGGTTAGGCATTCAAAGGTGTTATAGTTAAGGTGTCAATTTCAGTCACGGACATGTTGTTGTTGTGAATGATTGCTATACCCCCGCCTCTTTGGTCTTTTCGATCTTTGTTGATGATTGCAAACCCTGGGGGCACGAGAGTATCCATGATTGGTGGCGAGCAGTCATTTAGCCAAGTCTCGGTGATGAAGGCTATGTCTATGTCATGGGTGAGGATGGATTCTGCTAGCTCTGTGGCATGTTTGGTGGCTAATGTGCAGTTTATGAGCATGCAGTTGGTGGAGGGTGCCTCTTGTTTGGGTTTCTTTCTTAGGGGGCCATGGGGATGTTGGTGAGGGAGGCTGGGGGTCTTGGGGGTTTTGGAGGGGAGTGGTCTCTTTTGAATCCGGTGATCACCTGAATCTTGGATTGAGGGGTGGCAGTGGATGGGGTGTTGTACGAGGAGGCAAGATCTGTCGCTTCACTCGATGACATAGCCTCTCTTGTTCTTTTGGGTCTCAGTATCTGACTCGAGAGGGGGGTTGAGATCCAACTGGTGCGGGGAGCCTTGGGGAGCCTTTGGTGTGTGGGGTTGGAGACGGTGGGAGTACAGTGGGGATTTTGGGAAGTCTTACGGAGCGTGGCCAGGTTGGTTAGGATTTTGTTAAAGCCCTGGATTATAGTTGCTAGCTGGCTTTCAAGCAGTGTGAGATGCTGCCCCGTCTCTTCCGAGGTGGGGGGTTCTGGACGGGGTCCTCCTGAGAGGGAGATGGCATGACGATGCTATGCTGCCGTCTTGTTGTTGTTGTGCTGTCCGTGTAGGCTTAGAGTAGGGCCGTGGGCGCGGGGTGTGGAGGGTCGTGTTGTGGCATCCGCGTTCTTTTGCATGTGGGTATGGGGAGGTAGTTGGGAATCTTTGACTGTGTGTTGAGGTCGATCGTTGTTAATTGGGGGAGGATGTAAGCGGGGGGTGTTCGAGGTGACGGTCGGAGGGGGGAAGGGGAGCATTGTTCTTGGTGACAGAGGTGCGGGAGGTGTCTCGTGGTGGAAAGCTGGTGTTGTTGATAGAGGGCGTAGGAATGGTAGGTGTGCTCAGCTGGAGGGTCCGGCTAACCGGGGAGAAGGGGTGGGTTGGCCGGCAGAGATGTGCGTGAGAGGGGGCAGTCCGAAGTGAGGGGAAGAGGGAGTCAAATGCCTCTAGGTTGTCGTTGTTCGCTTGGATCAGGACTGTGCCGTTGGAGTAGATGGTCACAGATGTGTTCCCGCCCCGCATCGTGCGGTTAGGGATTGAGAACATCAGTTTGCAGCTATGAGGCGTGTTAGTAGTTTTGGAAATGTGGAGTTGTGATCTGAGGATGGAGTTCCACTTTTCGGGTCTTTCAGTGTGGAAAATGAGATCCATTTTTATCTGGCCTTTGGAGGAGCAGTGATATATGTCAGCAAATAGTGATTCTGGGTGTTGTCTAATCAGTTTGTGTTTGAGGTTTTTTTTCGCTTTGGGTGAGAGGTTGGGGGGGAAACTAATCGAGAAGGAGTTCGGGCAGTGCGGTTTTAAGTAGTTCAGTGTGGGGGGGTTGGAGTAGGTTGGCGTGATAGAAGGCATTTTGTCTAGGTTGGACGGGAGGCTAGTTCCCATAGGGATAGGTGGGTTACGATACCACTGGGGGGAGTCGGGGCTTTATCCGATGGTGTAAGTTAAATGTGGTCGGGAGCCGCCATCCTGGGAACAAGTCACATGAGGTGGGCGGGGGTGTAGTGTGGTGTGCCTTCTGTATATGGGGGTCTGTGCGTTGGGGTTGGCTATTTCCCTGATCGGTGGGACGGTGATGGCGGTGGAGGTAGAGAGTGAGGTAGAGGGCAGTGCTCCGCCTAGGTTAGTGAGCCGTCCTTACTTTGGGTAGTGGGAGAAGTCGAGGATAGTGATCCGCTTGGATTAGTGAGCTGCCCTCCTGGGAACAAGTTACATGAGGTGGGCGGGGTGTAGTGTGGTGTGTCTTCTGTATATGGGGGTCTGTGTGTCGGTGGTTGGCAATTTCCCTGATCGGTGGGACGGTGATGGCGCTGGAGGTAGAGAGTGGGGTAGAGGGCAGTGCTCCGCCTAGGTTAGTGAGCTGCCCTTTCTTTGGGTAGTGGAAGAGGTCGAGGATAGTGATCCGTTTGAATTAGTGAGCCGCCCTTATGGGGTCTGACATCCAGTTGTTTAACAGCGGGGTCCAAGTCACCTAGATTGCCGTGGCCATTGGGTCTGGGGCGTATTGATGTTCCCCTGTGTTATCCTGTGCTTATCGGTGCAGTTTGGGCAACCGGGAGGGTTTTGTACGGAGGCCATGAGTGACCATTCTGAGGTCAGGCAGTGGTGTTGATGCCAAAGGAGGTTGTGTGGTCAGGCACTGAGGCAGAGAGGGTGTCAGGCACTGCAGGAAAGTAAGGTGCAAAACGGCCTTGTAGACACGTAGGGTTGAAAAGACGGCAATCCTGATGATGCTGGCCCGCGTCACTTCGATCTTTGTGATTGGCGGGTCAGGGTAGATTGTAACGGTGGTCGGGTCATGTAGAGTGGTCAAGCCGCTTCTTTTGGGATTAGTTGGCTGGCGGCCATCAAGGGGTCAGGCACGGTGTAGTTTTCTGTGAGTTACTTCTGGGCGGCCATCAAGCGGTCAGGCATTATGGTTCAGGCAGTGTGCAAATGGGTGCAGCCTGGCAGAGATGAGGCGGGCCAACGTCCCTTCCTTTTGGTGACCGGCGGGTCAGGGCGTGGAGTTGTGGTGGTCAAGCCACTTTTTGTGTGTTGGTCGGTAACTCGCCGGTGGGGTAAACAGGGAGTTAACCCTGGGCGGCCATCTTGGGGTCAGTCAGTGAGGCAGTGTGCAGATATGTGCAGCAGGGCCAAGATGAAGTGGGCCAACGTCACTTCCTTTTAGTGACTGGCAGGTCAGGGCGCAGAGTTATAGTGGTCACGCCCCTCTTTGTGTGGAGGTCAGTAACACGCCGGTGAGGTATACCGGGAGTTAACCCTGGGCGGCCATCTTGGGGTCAGTCAGTGAGGCCGGTGGAGTGCAACAAAGGGTAGGCGTTGATGTCTGGGTCAGGGATGCTTCATTTCTGGGACCAGCGGGACATGGCGAGTTGTTGGGTGACCAGACCACTTCTTTTGGGTTTGTCAGAGACTCCCCAGTGCAGTTTTCCGGGAGTGAGCTCTAGGCGGCCATCTTGGGGTCAGGCCATGAGGGCATAAAGCTTGAGTAAGCGACGGTCTCTATGGTGCAGGGGCCCTCGTCACTACTTTGTTGTGACCGGCGGGTGCAGGGTGTAAATGTTGCGGTGGCGCTTTCATTTCTTTTTAGAATGGTGGTGACTCACCGGTGCAGTTTGTTCGTCGGTGAAGGTTCTGCGCCGAGGCAGCCATCTTGTGGTCAGGCACTGCGGAGCTCGTCAGTAGCTCGCGGTCTGCTTGTATTGTTCTTCCAGTGCCCGCTTATTTATTGCTTCGGTCCTGGGTCCTTCTTTGTATCCGCAACCTCCGTGGTTATAGCCGCATAGGCAACTGGGGCTGAGAATGGTTTCCTTTACCTTTGCGCATGTGCAGAATCTCTCATGCCTGTTTCTATGTCGATGGGGTTGAAGATTAAGCCTCCGTACTGCCTGGATGCAAAGGACTAATGGAAACTCCTCATTCAGGGCAAAGATACTGAACAAGAAGCCACTTTGTAGAGTTGGTTGAATTTCCTACATCATGAGAGGCAATCAATCTTGAAATGTGTTCTGTTGACATCAATTTACCTGAGATCGACGCAGATCCTGGGCTGGTTCCCTCGATACACCAGGAGGTGATCTGATACTGGATGTATCTTGTATGGGATGTGAAAGTTGCGGTGGCGCGTTCACTTCTTTTTGGAATGATGGTGGCTATTTAACCACAGCCTGGTGTTTAGCAGAGTTTACAATATTCTTTAACCCACAGCCTGGTGTTTACCAGTGTTTACAAAATTGTTTAACGCACAGTTGTGCGTATAGCAATGTTTACAATATTGTTAAACGCACAGCTTGGCGTGTAGCAGCTCTTACAATATTGTATGATCAGCGCGGCTCCTCCGTTGGAGAGGAGGAATGTCGCTCCACTTAAATAACCCTCAAAGTAGAAAAATAAAATGGTAATTCATTACCATTTTATTTTTCATCCTCCCGCCCTGAACAGAGCATCAGGAGAGGGGCGGGCCACTGCTGAATTACAGAAGCAGGGAGAAAGGTGCACTTTCCAAAGTGCGCATATCCCTTTGGCCGGCCGCCTTGTGACGGCCAGCCACAAATGTGCACTTTGAAACCTCTAACCCAGCTGTCCTAAGACAGCTGGGTTAGAGTAAGTGCAGGGCTTCAGTGTCCTCAGCATGGTGTGTAGCAGTTTTTACAATGCACAGCTTGGTGTGTAGCAATTTTTACGATACTGTTTAATGCACAGCTTGGTGTGTAGCAGTTTTTACGATATTGTTTAATGCACAGCTTGGTGTGTAGCAGTTTTTACGATATTGATTAATGCACAGCTTGGTGTGTAGCAGTTTTTACGATATTGTTCAATGCACAGCTTGGTGTGTAGCAGTTTTTACGATATTGTTCAATGCACAGCTTGGTGTGTAGCAGTTTTTATGATATTGTTCAATGCACAGCTTGGTGTGTAGCAGTTTTTACGATATTGTTCAATGCACAGCTTGGTGTGTAGCAGTTTTTACGATATTGTTCATCGCACAGCTTGGTGTGTAGCAGTTTTTACGATATTGTTCAACGCACAGCTTGGTGTGTAGCAGTTTTTACGATATTGTTTAACACACAGTTTGGTGTGTAGCAGTTTTTACGATATTGTTTAACGCACAGCTAGGTGTGTAGCAGTTTTTACGATATTGTTTAACGCACAGCTTGGCGTGTAGCAGTTTTTACAATATTGTTTTACGCACAGCTTGGTGTGTAGCAGTTTTTACAATATTGTTTCACGCACAGCTTGGAGTGTAGCAGTTTCTACAATATTGTTTCACGCACAGCTTGGTGTGTAGCAGTTTCTACAATATTGTTTCACGCACAGCTAGGTGTGTAGCAGTTTCTACAATATTGTTTCACGCACAGCTTGGTGTGTAGCAGTTTCTACAATATTGTTTCACGCACAGCTTGGTGTGTAGCAGTTTCTACAATATTGTTTCACGCACAGCTTGGTGTGTAGCAGTTTTTACAATATTGTTTCACGCACAGTTTGGTGTGTAGCAGTTTTTACGATATTGTTTAACGCACAGCTAGGTGTGTAGCAGTTTTTACAATATTGTTTCACGCACAGCTTGGTGTGTAGCAGTTTTTACAATATTGTTTCACGCACAGCTTGGTGTGTAGCAGTTCTTACAATATTGTTTCACGCACAGCTTGGTGTGTAGCAGTTTTTACGATATTGTTTAACGCACAGCTAGGTGTGTAGCAGTTTTTACAATATTGTTTCACGCACAGCTTGGTGTGTAGCAGTTTTTACAATATTGTTTCACGCACAGCTTGGTGTGTAGCAGTTTTTACAATATTGTTTCACTCACAGCTTGGTGTGGAGCAGTTCTTACTATATTGTTTCACTCATAGCTTGGTGTGTAGCAGTTTTTACAATATTGTTTCACTCATAGCTTGGTGTGGAGCAGTTTTTACAATATTGTTTCACTCATAGCTTGGTGTGTAGCAGTTCTTACTATATTGTTTCACGCACAGCTTGGTGTGTAGCAGTTCTTACTATATTGTTTCACGCACAGCTTGGTGTGTAGCAGTTCTTACAATATTGTTTCACTCACAGCTTGGTGTGTAGCAGTTCTTACTATATTGTTTCACGCACAGCTTGGTGTGTAGCAGTTCTTACTATATTGTTTCACTCATAGCTTGGTGTGGAGCAGTTCTTACTATATTGTTTCACGCACAGCTTGGTGTGTAGCAGTTCTTACTATATTGTTTCACTCATAGCTTGGTGTGGAGCAGTTCTTACTATATTGTTTAACGCACAGCTTGGTGTGTAGCAGTTTTTACAATATTGTTTCACTCACAGCTTGGTGTGTAGCAGTTCTTACTATATTGTTTCACGCACAGCTTGGTGTGTAGCAGTTCTTACTATATTGTTTCACTCATAGCTTGGTGTGGAGCAGTTCTTACTATATTGTTTAACGCACAGCTTGGTGTGTAGCAGTTCTTACTATATTGTTTCACTCATAGCTTGGTGTGTAGCAGTTCTTACTATATTGTTTCACTCATAGCTTGGTGTGTAGCAGTTTTTACAATATTGTTTCACTCACAGCTTGGTGTGTAGCAGTTCTTACTATATTGTTTCACTCATAGCTTGGTGTGTAGCAGTTTTTACAATATTGTTTCACTCATAGCTTGGTGTGGAGCAGTTTTTACAATATTGTTTCACTCATAGCTTGGTGTGTAGCAGTTCTTACTATATTGTTTCACGCACAGCTTGGTGTGTAGCAGTTCTTACTATATTGTTTCACGCACAGCTTGGTGTGTAGCAGTTCTTACAATATTGTTTCACTCACAGCTTGGTGTGTAGCAGTTCTTACTATATTGTTTCACGCACAGCTTGGTGTGTAGCAGTTCTTACTATATTGTTTCACTCATAGCTTGGTGTGGAGCAGTTCTTACTATATTGTTTAACGCACAGCTTGGTGTGTAGCAGTTTTTACAATATTGTTTCACTCACAGCTTGGTGTGTAGCAGTTCTTACTATATTGTTTCACGCACAGCTTGGTGTGTAGCAGTTCTTACTATATTGTTTCACTCATAGCTTGGTGTGGAGCAGTTCTTACTATATTGTTTAACGCACAGCTTGGTGTGTAGCAGTTCTTACTATATTGTTTCACTCATAGCTTGGTGTGTAGCAGTTCTTACTATATTGTTTCACGCACAGCTTGGTGTGTAGCAGTTTTTACTATATTGTTTCACGCACAGCTTGGTGTGTAGCAGTTCTTACTATATTGTTTCACTCATAGCTTGGTGTGTAGCAGTTCTTACTATATTGTTTCACGCACAGCTTGGTGTGTAGCAGTTCTTACTATATTGTTTCACGCACAGTTTGGTGTGTAGCAGTTTTTACGATATTGTTTAACGCACAGCTAGGTGTGTAGCAGTTCTTACTATATTGTTTCACTCATAGCTTGGTGTGTAGCAGTTCTTACTATATTGTTTCACTCATAGCTTGGTGTGTAGCAGTTCTTACTATATTGTTTCACGCACAGTTTGGTGTGTAGCAGTTTTTACGATATTGTTTAACGCACAGCTAGGTGTGTAGCAGTTCTTACTATATTGTTTCACTCATAGCTTGGTGTGTAGCAGTTCTTACAATATTGTTTCACTCACAGCTTGGTGTGTAGCAGTTCTTACTATATTGTGTCACTCACAGCTTGGTGTGTAGCAGTTCTCACTATATTGTTTCACGCACAGCTTGGTGTGTAGCAGTTCTTACAATATTGTTTCACTCATAGCTTGGTGTGGAGCAGTTCTTACTCTTTTGTTTCACTCACAGCTTGGTGTGTAGCAGTTCTCACTATATTGTTTCACTCACAGCTTGGTGTGTAGCAGTTCTCACTATATTGTTTCACTCACAGCTTGGTGTGGAGCAGTTCTTACTATATTGTTTCACTCATAGCTTGGTGTGTAGCAGTTTTTACAATATTGTTTCACTCACAGCTTGGTGTGTAGCAGTTCTTACTATATTGTTTCACTCATAGCTTGGTGTGTAGCAGTTCTTACTAATATTGTTTCACTCACAGCTTGGTGTGTAGCAGTTCTTACTATATTGTTTCACTCATAGCTTGGTGTGGAGCAGTTCTTACTATATTGTTTCACTCACAGCTTGGTGTGTAGCAGTTCTTACTATATTGTTTCACTCACAGCTTGGTGTGTAGCAGTTCTTACTATATTGTTTCACTCACAGCTTGGTGTGTAGCAGTTCTTACAATATTGTTTCACTCACAGCTTGGTGTGTAGCAGTTCTTACTATATTGTTTCACTCACAGCTTGGTGTGTAGCAGTTCTTACAATATTGTTTCACTCATAGCTTGGTGTGTAGCAGTTCTTACAATATTGTTTCACTCATAGCTTGGTGTGTAGCAGTTCTTACAATATTGTTTCACGCACAGCTTGGTGTGGAGCAGTTCTTACTATATTGTTTCACTCACAGCTTGGTGTGTAGCAGTTCTTACAATATTGTTTCACTCACAGCTTGGTGTGTAGCAGTTCTTACAATATTGTTTCACTCACAGCTTGGTGTGTAGCTGTTCTTACTATATTGTTTCACGCACAGCTTGGTGTGTAGCAGTTCTTACAATATTGTTTCACTCACAGCTTGGTGTGTAGCAGTTCTTACTATATTGTTTCACTCATAGCTTGGTGTGTAGCAGTTCTTACAATATTGTTTCACTCACAGCTTGGTGTGTAGCAGTTCTTACTATATTGTTTCACTCACAGCTTGGTGTGTAGCAGTTTTTACGATATTGTTCAATGCACAGCTTGGTGTGTAGCAGTTTTTACGATATTGTTCATCGCACAGCTTGGTGTGTAGCAGTTTTTACGATATTGTTCAACGCACAGCTTGGTGTGTAGCAGTTTTTACGATATTGTTTAACGCACAGTTTGGTGTGTAGCAGTTTTTACGATATTGTTTAACGCACAGCTAGGTGTGTAGCAGTTTTTACGATATTGTTTAACGTACAGCTTGGCGTGTAGCAGTTTTTACAATATTGTTTTACGCACAGCTTGTGTGTAGCAGTTTTTACAATATTGTTTCACGCACAGCTTGGAGTGTAGCAGTTTCTACAATATTGTTTCATGCACAGCTTGGTGTGTAGCAGTTTCTACAATATTGTTTCACGCACAGCTAGGTGTGTAGCAGTTTCTACAATATTGTTTCACGCACAGCTTGGTGTGTAGCAGTTTCTACAATATTGTTTCACGCACAGCTTGGTGTGTAGCAGTTTTTACAATATTGTTTCACGCACAGTTTGGTGTGTAGCAGTTTTTACGTATATTTAACGCACAGCTAGGTGTGTAGCAGTTTTTACAATATTGTTTCACGCACAGCTTGGTGTGTAGCAGTTTTTACAATATTGTTTCACGCACAGCTTGGTGTGTAGCAGTTCTTACAATATTGTTTCACGCACAGCTTGGTGTGTAGCAGTTTTTACGATATTGTTTAACGCACAGCTAGGTGTGTAGCAGTTTTTACAATATTGTTTCACGCACAGCTTGGTGTGTAGCAGTTTTTACAATATTGTTTCACGCACAGCTTGGTGTGTAGCAGTTTTTACAATATTGTTTCACTCTACAGCTTGGTGTGGAGCAGTTCTTACTATATTGTTTCACTCATAGCTTGGTGTGTAGCAGTTTTTACAATATTGTTTCACTCATAGCTTGGTGTGGAGCAGTTTTTACAATATTGTTTCACTCATAGCTTGGTGTGTAGCAGTTCTTACTATATTGTTTCACGCACAGCTTGGTGTGTAGCAGTTCTTACTATATTGTTTCACGCACAGCTTGGTGTGTAGCAGTTCTTACAATATTGTTTCACTCACAGCTTGGTGTGTAGCAGTTCTTACTATATTGTTTCACGCACAGCTTGGTGTGTAGCAGTTCTTACTATATTGTTTCACTCATAGCTTGGTGTGGAGCAGTTCTTACTATATTGTTTCACGCACAGCTTGGTGTGTAGCAGTTCTTACTATATTGTTTCACTCATAGCTTGGTGTGGAGCAGTTCTTACTATATTGTTTAACGCACAGCTTGGTGTGTAGCAGTTTTTACAATATTGTTTCACTCACAGCTTGGTGTGTAGCAGTTCTTACTATATTGTTTCACGCACAGCTTGGTGTGTAGCAGTTCTTACTATATTGTTTCACTCATAGCTTGGTGTGGAGCAGTTCTTACTATATTGTTTAACGCACAGCTTGGTGTGTAGCAGTTCTTACTATATTGTTTCACTCATAGCTTGGTGTGTAGCAGTTCTTACTATATTGTTTCACTCATAGCTTGGTGTGTAGCAGTTTTTACAATAATGTTTCACTCACAGCTTGGTGTGGAGCAGTTCTTACTTATATTGTTTCACTCATAGCTTGGTGTGTAGCAGTTTTTACAATATTGTTTCACTCATAGCTTGGTGTGGAGCAGTTTTTACAATATTGTTTCACTCATAGCTTGGTGTGTAGCAGTTCTTACTATATTGTTTCACGCACAGCTTGGTGTGTAGCAGTTCTTACTATATTGTTTCACGCACAGCTTGGTGTGTAGCAGTTCTTACAATATTGTTTCACTCACAGCTTGGTGTGTAGCAGTTCTTACTATATTGTTTCACGCACAGCTTGGTGTGTAGCAGTTCTTACTATATTGTTTCACTCATAGCTTGGTGTGGAGCAGTTCTTACTATATTGTTTAACGCACAGCTTGGTGTGTAGCAGTTTTTACAATATTGTTTCACTCACAGCTTGGTGTGTAGCAGTTCTTACTATATTGTTTCACGCACAGCTTGGTGTGTAGCAGTTCTTACTATATTGTTTCACTCATAGCTTGGTGTGGAGCAGTTCTTACTATATTGTTTAACGCACAGCTTGGTGTGTAGCAGTTCTTACTATATTGTTTCACTCATAGCTTGGTGTGTAGCAGTTCTTACTATATTGTTTCACGCACAGCTTGGTGTGTAGCAGTTTTTACTATATTGTTTCACGCACAGCTTGGTGTGTAGCAGTTCTTACTATATTGTTTCACTCATAGCTTGGTGTGTAGCAGTTCTTACTATATTGTTTCACGCACAGCTTGGTGTGTAGCAGTTCTTACTATATTGTTTCACTCATAGCTTGGTGTGTAGCAGTTCTTACTATATTGTTTCACTCATAGCTTGGTGTGTAGCAGTTCTTACTATATTGTTTCACTCATAGCTTGGTGTGTAGCAGTTCTTACTATATTGTTTCACGCACAGTTTGGTGTGTAGCAGTTTTTACGATATTGTTTAACGCACAGCTAGGTGTGTAGCAGTTCTTACTATATTGTTTCACTCATAGCTTGGTGTGTAGCAGTTCTTACAATATTGTTTCACTCACAGCTTGGTGTGTAGCAGTTCTTACTATATTGTTTCACTCACAGCTTGGTGTGTAGCAGTTCTCACTATATTGTTTCACGCACAGCTTGGTGTGTAGCAGTTTTTACAATATTGTTTCACGCACAGCTTGGTGTGTAGCAGTTCTTACAATATTGTTTCACTCATAGCTTGGTGTGGAGCAGTTCTTACTATATTGTTTCACTCACAGCTTGGTGTGTAGCAGTTCTCACTATATTGTTTCACTCACAGCTTGGTGTGTAGCAGTTCTCACTATATTGTTTCACCCACAGCTTGGTGTGGAGCAGTTCTTACTATATTGTTTCACTCATAGCTTGGTGTAGCAGTTTTTACAATATTGTTTCACTCACAGCTTGGTGTGTAGCAGTTCTTACTATATTGTTTCACTCATAGCTTGGTGTGTAGCAGTTCTTACAATATTGTTTCACTCACAGCTTGGTGTGTAGCAGTTCTTACTATATTGTTTCACTCACAGCTTGGTGTGTAGCAGATCTCACTATATTGTTTCACTCATAGCTTGGTGTGGAGCAGTTCTTACTATATTGTTTCACTCATAGCTTGGTGTGTAGCAGTTCTTACAATATTGTTTCACTCACAGCTTGGTGTGTAGCAGTTCTTACTATATTGTTTCACTCACAGCTTGGTGTGTAGCAGTTCTCACTATATTGTTTCACTCATAGCTTGGTGTGTAGCAGTTCTTACAATATTGTTTCACTCACAGCTTGGTGTGTAGCAGTTCTTACAATATTGTTTCACTCACAGCTTGGTGTGTAGCAGTTCTTACAATATTGTTTCACTCACAGCTTGGTGTGTAGCAGTTCTTACTATATTGTTTCACGCACAGCTTGGTGTGTAGCAGTTCTTACAATATTGTTTCACTCACAGCTTGGTGTGTAGCAGTTCTTACTATATTGTTTCACTCATAGCTTGGTGTGTAGCAGTTCTTACAATATTGTTTCACTCACAGCTTGGTGTGTAGCAGTTCTTACTATATTGTTTCACTCACAGCTTGGTGTGTAGCAGTTCTTACAATATTGTTTCACTCATAGCTTGGTGTGGAGCAGTTCTTACAATATTGTTTCACTCACAGCTTGGTGTGTAGCAGTTCTTACAATATTGTTTCACTCACAGCTTGGTGTGTAGCAGTTCTTACAATATTGTTTCACTCACAGCTTGGTGTGTAGCAGTTCTTACTATATTGTTTCACTCATAGCTTGGTGTGTAGCAGTTCTTACAATATTGTTTCACTCATAGCTTGGTGTGTAGCAGTTCTTACAATATTGTTTCACTCATAGCTTGGTGTGTAGCAGTTCTTACAATATTGTTTCACGCACAGCTTGGTGTGTAGCAGTTTTTCCAATGTTGTTTAATGCATAGCTTGGTGTGTAGCAGTTCGTACAATATTGTTTCACTCACAGCTTGGTGTGTAGCAGTTCTCACTATATTGTTTAACCCACACCTTGGTGTGTAGCAGTTTTACAATAATATTTAACCCACAGCCTGGTGTTTATCTGTGTTTTCAATATTGTTTGACGCACAGCTTGGTGTGTAGTTGTGCTTACAGTATTTTTTAATGCACACCTTGGTGTAACGTACAGCTTGTATTGTATTTTATTGTATGAGGTATTTATAAAGCGCACTGTGACCAAAAATGATATCCTGGCGCTATAACCACTATGTAAGAACAAGCATTGGAAATGCAATAGGTCTCGCATTTGTTTAAGTTTGAGCTTTTGGCTTTGCTAATGGTATAGTATTTTAGCCATGCAAAATGCTTCACACGCACAGACACGCATGCGTGACCATAGATACATCATCTACTGAACACCTTATGTTTTTTTCCCAATGTAATTTTCTAACATTCCTTTCTCGTGGACGACTGAAGTACAGTATCTGGATGAACACAGCCTGATGACTGAGTGCAAGGGTTACACAAGCCTTAACTCATTACAGACTGAACAGAGGCGCCTGCAGACTGAGGCCCAGAAGAAACCTACACCCACAAAAAAATGAACAATTGATGGACGGCAACACCTTCAACTCCCTTACCTGTCCAAACAGCCACCCAACCAGGGCCCCAAACGCACAGAAACACGAGGAACATGTAAAATATTAAACATATGTCCCGTCAGTCATTTGGGGGGTTTCATATTTTTCACATGTCTTGGAGCTTTTATCGGACACACTTTGTCATTAAAAAGGATGGATTGAAGAGTACATGTGCGCGAGCCCTCTTCTATAAACAGGTACTTGATAACTTTTTGAACCGCAAGCCACAGCATTAATCGCAGGACAGGCTGGGGGGAGGTGACATTGCAACAGCGAGGGAGGGCTCTGTAAATACCCCTTCCTACATAATGGCCCCTCAGCTCAGCGTTTAGGAAAACAAACTAAACACGCATTTGCCATGCAATCGCGGCACTCGCACTTTAACTGTAAACATCTTAAGCTAAAGCGCGGGTGCCCTGATTGCTTCAAAAGTAAATAAATTGAAAACATTTTTTCTATTTCTTTACTTTTGAAGCAATTAGCGCACCCGCGCTTTAGCTTGAGATGTTTACAGCCAAAGCGCGAGTGCTGCGATTAAAAGCAAAGTAAATAAAGAAAAAAAATAGCGGACACACGTTTTTTTTTCTCTTCATTTACTTTGGTTTTAATCAGCGCACTCGCGCTTTAACTGTAAAGATCTTAAGCTAAAGCGGGTGCCGCGAATGGTTCAAAAGTAAAGAAATTTTTTTTTAACGTTTTTTTCTAATTCTTTACTTTTTGAGCAATCGTGGCACCGCGCTTTAGCTTAAGATCTTTACAGTTAAAGCGCGAGTGCTGCGATTGAAACCAAAATAAATAAAGAGGAAAAAAGGCATGTTTGCCAATGCAACTAACCATAGGAAAGGTGCGTGCACCATTATTCCTGCTGGGGTGCTGTGAGGGATACATTTTGAAACGAGGCTGAAGCTATTGCCGTCCCCCTGCTGCAAGGAACCCTCGCTCTGAATGCGCCACGCCATTGTGCGAATGAAAAAAAAAAAGTGCTCACCCAGTAATTAGAAGACACTGTGTCACGCCGCGGAGTAAAAGATCCAGTCCGGGTGGGCGGGGCGAAAAGGAGACAGGGAGGTAACAAGGAGGGACTAAAAAGCCTCACTCGCAAGGAAAAGCCAGCGTTTACCATAAACAATGACGCAAACCAATGGCAAGCCAATGAAAATGCGAGGCGACTACAATCGACTTCTGAATGTTATCGATTACAAGAGGTCTCACAGAGCGAGCAGCGCATGCGCGCTGCAACGCCAGGCGAGACCTAAAAACAGCTGATGGAGAAACTGAAGAGCGGGCCGCTAGTGAGGGAATAGCCAGGTTTTCAGCGATTTCCTAAATTTTAGCAAGTCAGAGTGAGATCGTAGGGGAGCTGGTAATTTATTCCATATCCGAGCTGCATTAACGGTAGAAGGACGTCCTCCTTGTCTGACTTTTTGAAATCTGAGTTCTTGGACATAGTTGCCTGTGGTTGATCGGAGGTTTCTTCCAGGAGTATATTTTTTTAGTTTGTTTTGTAAGGGTTTTGGTCCTTTATTGTGTAGTGCCTTGTTGACAATACAGAGGGATTTAAAGATAATTCTCTGCTTGACAGGCAGCCAGTGAAGCTCCTTCAAGGCCTCTGTGGGAGATGAATATCGAGATCTGTTCAGTGTTAACTTAGCTGTGATTATCTGGATGCGTTCTAGCTTTTTTAACAAGTACCTAGGGGCTCCTAGCAACAGGGCGTTGCAATGGTCCAGCCTACTTAGTATTACACCTCTGGAAATCAGTGATCTGGCTGGCAGGTCAAGCAGAGGATACAGCTTCCTAAGGGCCCGGATCAGTGCAAAACAAGTCCTGGTAAGTCCGTTCACTTGATTTTCCATAGACAGACCTTGATCAATGATCACACCTAAGTTTCATACCACCGCTGGGTTGCCCAGTGGCATTTCCGTGGGTAGCAGCCAGAAGTTAGGCGATAGGGATACCAGGATTTTATTGGAGGAGCAACAGAGGAGTTCAGTTTTGTTTCCATTCATCTTGAGTGAATTTGCATTCATCCAGTCAACGATGTCAAGAATGCATGCCTGGAAGTTACCTATGGTATCCTCCTGGTCCTTGTTCAGCAACAGAATTAGCTGAGTATCGTCTGCATAGTTAATTAGCTTAATATTGTGGGTTTTAATAAGTGAGATGAGGGGTTTGATATAAATATTGAATAAAATAGGGCTGAGGGAAGAGCCCTGGGGGACACCATTTGTTGTCATTCTAAATTTGGATAAGAAAGGGGTAAGAGATACCGCCTGACAGCGACCATACAGATAGGATTTTAGCCAGTCTAACATCGGGCCCCCCACACCCACTGCCATAAGTCTGGACAGAAGTGTGGTAGTCCACCGTGTCAAACGCAGCCGAAAAATCTAGGAGGACAAGTGCAACAGATTGTCCATTGTCTGTAGTCCTTCGCATTTCATCGGTAGCGCAAATAAGGGCGGTCTCAGTTCCATGGCCAGGGCGGAATCCAAATTGCTCTTCCTCAAGCCATGCATAATCCTCTAGATAGTGCGACAGTAATGAACTTATGTGGCGCTCTAAAATGTTTATTGGAAAAGGAAGGAGGGAAATAGGTCTAAAATTGGCTAGATCAGCGGGGTCAGACAGAGCTTTTTTTAGCAATGGCTTAACTATAGCTTTCTTCCAACAGTCGGGCACCTTCTCGGTTTCAAGAGAATGGTTGCAGAGTTGTAGGAGAGGGCCAGCAAGCTCGTCTTCCCATATTAGCCATTGCTTTGGTGGCATAGGGTCCAATGGCGACCCTGATTTCATGGCCCTGTACAAAGTTTTAAAAACCTCGCCAGAGATAGGATCCAACCTAGTCAATGCCACGGGGGAGAGGTTTGAAGGGGGAGGCAGTCCAGATTGAGCGGAGCTATGAGAGTGTACGATAGTGTGTTTAACTGCGATAGATTTGTCAATCCCATCCAAAATTGTTTTAATCTTACTGTCAAAATATTCCGACAGATTGTCACATAATATCTGTGATGGTATAATCTCTCGCTTAAAGCGAGATGGGTTGGTAAATTCTTTAAGAATTTCAAAATGTTTTTTTTACTTTGTTAGGGGCTGCAATGATCAGCTCATAATAGTAATTAGCTCTCACTTTCCTTAACTTGTTTTTGTATTCACTTAGCGCATTTTTTAGATTGATCTTATCTACCTCAAGATAGTGGCGCCTCCATTTCCTCTCCAGTTGCCTACATTTTAGTTTGGCATTTTTCAACGTAAGGTCGTACCAAGGGGCTGACACCTTTTTCCAGCTTTTTAAGGTAGTCAGAGGTATAGTTTCATCTAAGGTTTTTAAAATTTCCCTTTCAAATCTATAATAATTCACTTCAGCAGAATCTGCTGGAGAGAAATATGTATTGTTAATGAAAGCTTTGGATTTAACTTTAGAGAACTTATGCCATGCTCTGCTTTCTACTGAATGTACTTCTGACTTTTCAAGGGAGCAGCTCTTATCCACCTGCAGGTAGAAGGTAATCAGTGAATGATCAGTCCAGAAAAGAGGGGTAATTTCCCCTACAGAGGTAAGATTTTCTGGGGAGAAAATGAGGTCCAAGGTGTGGTCAGCTGTATGTGTGGGGCCATGGACCTGCTGCGTAAGGCCAATTGTTTCGCAGGTGCTGAGCAGCTCCTTATACGCCGCTGATAGGCCTCCTTCTACCCAGGAATTAAAATCTCCCAACAGAAAAAAATTATTGTGCGTAATCCCCAAGTTGGAGATATTATCTAAGAGAGAGGGAAGAGAAGAACGTGGGGTAGTGGGTGGCCTATAATAGAGAATCCCTGTGGCCATGTTTTCCTTTTGAGCCTTCAACTGAAATCCTAACATTTCTATCCCCTCAACTTCATCTATGGGGAAAATAGTGAAGTCCCAACTGTCTTTATGGAAAATGCCTAAGCCCCCCCCCCTTTTTTTCCAACTCGGGCTTCTGGAAGCCTTTGAAAACATCCAGACATGCCTTATCGAGGTCAGAGACAGAGTCCCTTGTGGTCGAAGTTTCTGTAATAAACAATACATCAAACTCCCAAGTATCAAGCAATAAGTTAATTTCTTCAGCATGTTTAGGGAGGGACCTAGCATTCAGCACACCACAGGTTAACCTATCCTTCGGAGATATCTTAACATTACGGCTCTCAATAGTAGCTTCCATCCTTAAAATGGGTCGCTTACCAATAGTCATAAGTTCATCATCATGCGTGTCGCAAGGTCTTCCCTGCTGGGTAGTTCCTAAATCGGCAGCACGGCTGGCGCTGAGTGTGATCGGAGCGCGGACGGGCGCAGACGGACTTGCCTGTGGCGCGCCTGCTGCACGCGTCCGCTGCACGCACTCTCCAGCCTACTACTAAATAGCGTCTGAGTGACACTGATTAACGCTGTGGGCGTGAAATGTGGCCCCGCTGAGATACGGGTGCCGCTGCTGGTCAAAAAGTAAAGAGTGAGCTACTTGCTCTAAAAACAGCTCCGTAGGCGAGTTAGTCTAAAAATTAGTCAATTCCCTATATTCTTATTTAAAATCACATATTTCAAATGCCCCCAAAACACACAGTTCAGATTCAAGTACAAAATTCGAGTATGAGCAGATAGCGATAAATCCTTACATAGTAGTCCTTACAATATTGTTTAACACACACCTTGGTGTGTAGCAGTTCTTACAATATTGTTTAACACACACCTTGGTGTGTAGCAGTTCTTACAATATTATTTAACACACACCTTGGTGTGTAGCAGTTTTTACACTATAGTGTGATGAACAGCTGGGTGTGTAGCTGTGCTTACAATATTGTTTAACGCACAGCATGGTGTGTAGCAGTTCTTACAATATTGTTTAACACACAGCTTGGTATGTAGCAGTTATTACAATAATGTTTAACACACACCTTGGTGTGTAGCAGTTCTTACACTATAGTTTGATGAACAGCTGGGTGTTTAGCTGTGCTTACAATATTGTTTAACACACACCTTGGTGTGTAGCAGTTCTTACACTATAGTTTGATGAACAGCTGGGTGTGTAGCAGTGCCTATAATATTGCTTAACACATAGCTTGGTGTGTAGCAGTTTTTACACTATAGTTTGATGAACAGCTGGGTGTTTAGCTGTGCTTACAATATTATTTAACACACAGCTTGGTGTGTAGCAGTTCTTACAATAATGTTTAACGCACACCTTGGTGTGTAGCAGTTCTTACAATATTGTTTAACACACACCTTGGTGTGTAGCAGTTCTTACAATAATGTTTAACACACACCTTGGTGTGTAGCAGTTCTTACACTATAATTAGATGAACAGCTGGGTCTTTAGCTGTGCTTACAATATCATTTAACCTACACGTGTGTGCTTAGCAGTTCGTGTAACATTATCTAACACACAGCCGTGTGTTGAGCTGTGCTTACACACCATTTAATGCACAGCTGGCGGGGATTGCTCTCAGATTACAGTGGACTCTGGAGCTTTACCTGCGGCTTTGGCTCATCCATCCGCTTCCCATGCCCCCTGGTGGCTCTAAGCCACGTTAATGTGCATTGATGTGCGGGGGGGCCCTGGTGGGAGGCGCCCCCTGCAGACAGATGCTGGCTCCGAGGGCCAGGGACGAGGGAAGCTCTAAACATCCATGTTTAGAGCTGCTAGAAGCCCAGCCATGCTTATCCGAAGCGCATCCCACGTGCCAACGTGTTCATCCTTCATGCGAAGAACACGTCTCCTAAACCCTCCCCGGGCTGAGCGCCGTTCTCTGCCGCTCCTATCCGGAGCCAGTCTATTCCCACCCTTCACGGGTGTCTCAAGAAACCCTGCTATTCAGATCCCGTCCCTTCTGCATCTCAGAAACCACTTTGTTGTGTTGGTCTATTTAATCGCCGCCACCTACAATCCGTCTGTTTTTCAGTCATTGAAACCAGCGATAATGACATTAAGAATAAAGGGGCATATTATCTAGGGTTGGCGATAATTATCGCCGAGCGCGCTTAGCGCGCTTTTCTTTATCGCCGGCTATCGCTGGAATATCTCGCCAAGCTAGCGCTGTATTACCAACACTCAGCGCTATGGCGATAAATATTCCAGGGATAGCGGGCAAATGGCCAAACATCGCCTAAAAACCAGCGATGTCTCTCCCAAAACGGCGATGATCTTGGTGATAAGGCCCTGTGGCCTTAACCCCATAATCCACCTCCCATGTTAGGTATGCCTAACACAGGAATTTAGCAGACGTTAAATTCCTGCGTTAGGCCAGAGGTAGCGCGATTATTATCATCGCTACCCCTCCTTGCTAATATCGCGAAGCTGCCTTCGCGATATTTTCCCATGTTGTTTCTGTCAGCCACGCCTGTTTTGCATCTCATTATCGATGCGTAGCGAGTGGTGACAGAAACGGGAGTTAAATCAAGGATACACGCGCTAGCGTGTCCTTGTTAATAATGCTTTAGAATTATCGCCGCTTTTCGGCCGAAAACGGCCGCTAAAGCGGCGATAATTCTCTTGATAATATGCCCCAAAGTGTCCTGAGTTCCCTTCAGCCGAAGGTTGTTCTTATTACTAGAAGAAGACCTCTTCTGTGTTCACAGCTTCAGACTGATGTAGTATGCTATACTTATTGAACTCTGAGTACTAACGTCATTCATGAAAGAACTCTACACTCTGCTGTCAAACGGAGACTGAGGGACAGTGGCTCCCCCGCTAAGGAGGAGGAGCGTCGCCCCGCTAAAGCGGAGGATCGTCGCCCCACTGCTTTATGCATGTAAAAAAGGAAAAATAAAATTATAATGACTCAAGGTTATTATCATTTTATTTTTCCCCGCTGCGGGGTGTTTGTGGGGCGGGCCGCTCTCAGAGCAGTGGGAGGAGTGGTTTGCAGTCCCTATGTGAGCATGAGTGATTGACAAACAGTCATGCACACATAGCATGTTCTCCATGCAGGCTCCATTACAGCTAACGGTGAGCGGTTAACTACGCTCCGCCAGTGGAGTTTGCGGAGTTTTAGAACTCACTAGTATGGCGTATTGCGTGAAGGCATGCCTGTCCCGATGAAATCTCATGATAGGGTCAGGCATGCCTTCACGCAATGCGCCATGCGCTCTGCAGTTCTTGCTGTCTGAGTTGGGGTTAGCTAAGCTTAGCTGCTGCACTAAGGGGGCTGAGGCTCCCGCCTTATTTGAATGTCCTCCAAGCCGGAGCAGCGGAGGGCGAGGCTCAGGCTTCTAAGCGGAGTCACGAGTGCAGCCAGGCCAGCACTGCAGCAGGAGCAGGAAGGCAGTGGCAGCTCAGAGACAGCAGGTGCCACCATACCCACCCACCAAGGAGGAGGCTCAGGTGCAGGCACAGGCCTTACTACGTGGGGTGGGTGGGCTGGGGGGGGTTGGGGGTGTTTGGGCTGATGGGGCAAGGAGTTACTCCGACAGGGCACAGAACTCCGTGGAATTTCATGGAGTTTTCTAGTAACTCCATGAAATTCCGCGGAGTACAACTCGGCAAGCTCCGCCTGGGGTTAATTACAGCCTGCGTGGAGGACATGCCCACCCCTCCAGCCCCTGACTGAGCGCTGTGTCACGGTGCTCAGACCAATCACAATGCTGCATTGCGGCGTTGTGATTGGCTGCGGGGAGCGTGGGAGCCCTGGTGCTTCCTGCCTCCTGTTTCCCCAAAGAAGCCAGGAAGAGGACGCAGGAGAGCCGGCCAACCGACAGGTAAGTGATTTTTTTTTTAACCTGATCGCCCCTCACCCTGCCCCACTGCTGCTTCCAAGTAGCAGCCGCCACTGCTGAAGGATACATCTATCCAGAAGCTGAAATGCACAATATGTAAACATATTGCAGCTTCATTACTGCACCAAATTGTGTGATCCAAGTCTTTTTACGTCATAGTGCCTAATTTTTTAGGTCTCGACTAAACATCACATATGTGGTCTCTTCGAGACATTTTGTTTTTTATCCATGGGCTTAGGGAATGCCCTTGCTTACCAATGGTTCGGTTCATTCTCACTCTCATCTACTTTCTTCGTCAAGTACCGTAGGCTTCCTTTCTCTTCATGTGTTTGGCCCTCCTTTGGAGCATGGCCGCAGTACTTGTGCCCTGCCATTGCTCATTTTTTAGGCGCTACTTTTTCTTTTAGGTTTAAGCACTCTACCTCAGAGCATCTTTTTCTGCCTTGACGGCTTTTTCCTCCTTGGAGCTCCTTCCAGAAGGCACTAACTGGTAGGCGCTTCCTGTTTCAGCGGCATGTGGCTATTGGAAGGGGTCATTCTTATCTCTGGCAGACCACGTCTGTGAAGACCAAACCACCCAGGTTCAGAAGCAGTCTCAGAGACCCATCCAAGTGACACCCTCCTCCGATTCCACCGCTGCATGTCTACTTGCCCCAAATTGCCCTTCCTCCCACCCTTCTTAGTCCTTATTGCTTGCTTCCACCTGCCCTCCCTCCTGTCATTGTTGGATTTCCCCCACCACCCTCCCTCCTTCCGTTGTCCGTGTTGGCTTGCCCCACCTGTCCTCCCTCCCTCCTTCTGTTGTCCGTGTTGGCTTCCCCCCAACTGCCCTCCCTCCCTCCCTCCTTCCATTTGTTGTGCATGTCGGCTTGCCCCACCAGCCTTCCCCCCTTTTTCTCCTTTGTTGTCCATGTTAGCTTCCCCCGCTAACCTACTCTCCTTCCTTCCTTCCGATTGTTTGTTATCTGTACTGGCTTGCCAGCACCAGGCTTCCCACCCTCAGTTTGCTGTCCATGTTGGCTTCCACACCACCCTCATTCCCTCCTTCCATTTACTCTCTGTGTGGCCTTGCCACCACTCACTTTCCCTCCATTCGTTCGTTGTTTGTGTTGGCTTGTCCACTCTCGCCCTTCCTCCTTCTGTTTGTTGTCTATGTTACCCAGCTCCTACCCCTCTCCCTCCCTCCTTCCGCTGTCTGTGTTTCCCTGCCCCTACCTGCCATCCCTCCATTGTCCACGTGAGCACCCGCATGTCATAGAACTTTTCTCCCCACCTAAACTCCATGGTGCCTCCAACACTCCATGGTGTCTCCTGCCCCACCGTCCTTCCCACCAGCAATTTTAAACAAGCATTTGCAATGCAATAGGTCTTGCATTTGCGCAAGTTTGAGCTATTGGCATTGTAAATTACAATGCCTTTTATTTAAGTTTGGTTTTTAAAACATAAATAAATAAAAGACATTGTAATTTACAATGCTAATAGCTTAAACTCTCGCAAATGCGAGACCTATTACATTGCAAATGCTTGTTAGAACCAGTCTCAGATGCACGTATGCCGGTCGCAGTTACATAGCGACAAATGTAGCGTAACAATGACGCTTTGGTTAAAGGCTATAAAAACGCACCACGAAGAAGTACACGTAGCCTGCAACTCTCACAAAACCCATATGGTCCCGCTATTGAAGGCGAACGCGCGGCCTCACCCTTTGTTAAATGTGCATAAGGACTGTAACAGTGCCTCACCTGTTTAAGGCGAGAGATGAGTACGGTCTTGCCTCTAGTGATGTCCAGCCCCCGACGCTTGAGCTCTGACTTAAGGTTGATGATGCGCAGCTCGCTGATCTTCTCACTCTCTGAGACAGCGGCCGCCATTTTGCAGATGTGCGAGCAGTTGGGAGCGGAGTAAGCCGCCAAAGAATGCGAGAATTAACAGCGGCGTCGCAGTGCATGTAGCTAATGAGCTGGAAGCTGAGGGGAAAAAGAAAGGGCATGCCCGCCATTATTCTTAAAAATAAACCCAGCGGCACGCCGTGCTGTTAAAAGAAAAAACATAGAGATACTATGTACACGGCTGTGGAGCGTGGAGGGAGAGTGTTAAAAATATAATCATCGGGTGCTGCGTGTGGCCCTATTGTAAAAGCGGCCGCCATTACTAAAGCTGGTGTCCCACCAGTGCTCTTTAGATAAAGTGAGCAAAGAGTTCTCAGAAGGGCTAATGTAAGCTAATCAGTAAGGACACCGTAAAAGGTCCAGTCTTGATGGGCGGTTACAAATGCCGACAAGGCGTTACTAAGGAGGGACTAACAAGGCTGTTAACAAATCATAAGCAACCATTTAGAAATGACAGCAACAGGAGCCAATTGGAAAGATGGGCAGAGAGTGGGCAGAGCTTCAAGTCCATACCCGAGTACCCCATGTCTCGCAGCAGTGCATGCGCTGCCCAGGCTCGACCTAAAAAGGGCTATGATGCAGACAGTGGTAGTAGCGATATAGCAGCACCTTTTTAAAAAAAAGTTTCCAGCCATGATTCACAGCAGCTGCGCTTCTGTACAATATAGATAGAAAACATTGACAAAGCCAATAGCTCACGTAGGTGAGATCTACTGGCTTTGCCAATGCTTGTTTTCTTGAGTGACCAATTTGAGAGCACTGGGAGGTAATTCAGTATGTTTTCCAAACAAAGAAATCACTCCTGTATGGTAGAATAGGCAATACTGTTAATTCATACATAAAAAAAGCATTGGCCATAAAACAGTGCATATGACAGACATACATTTCTTCATTGTGTCATAGCAACATCATCACAACACAGATCTATTCTTGAACGTTTCTAGGTTTATGTTTAGAAATGATTATTTACATTAAATCCTATACATGCACTGGTACAATCTAATGCATGAATGTCAGGATTCCTGCCACAGCTCACCTCTCTTGACTATCACAATACACCGGCATGACTCTTATCATTCCTCCCAACACTTATGAATGAACAAATGTCTTGTACCCTGACTTTTGACCATATTACATGCTGTTGATAATAGCTAGCTGCAGCTGGTGTTCCCCAGTTTGTTTGAAAATGCTTAATAGCTTTTACAAATGGTTTACCATGCACATGTAAGGTCAGGTTTCAGGCGCCACAGAAATATCCAGAAAATCCACCAGAATAAGCATCAAGCAACCGGCACAGATTACCTCAACGTGAACCTTCTGAAAGACAGCCCTCATTAAATTAATCCCCTGCACCTGTTCCTTGCTATAAGCAATTTGAACACAACCTTTGTGAACATTCTAAGGCACTTTCTAGAAGGCAGCCTCATCAAGTTAATTATCTGCACCTGTTCCTTGTTAAAAACAATTAGAATATGAGCGTTCTAAAGCAGTCTTATTTAAAAACTGTCTATACTCCTCCCCTTCGCTTAGCCTCTTCGCCTGCCACTTACCTGTTTCCCGGCTTCCAGGACTCTGTCTTGCCCGCTCCCTTGAACCTCCCGCTTCGACCTCACTGCAAAGAAGGTCTCGCATGAGTCTCAAAACTGGTTGGAAAAAAGAACAAGAAGAAAAGGAGAGACAATTAACAAACTTGATTTTACTACACGCTGAACTCAGTCGCACCAATGTGCTGCAAACAAAGTAACCAGTGTTTTTGCTCAACTTGTACATACTGTTGGCAGGGCTCTGCCAGAGAGGACTTGGGTGAAACTAACCCCATCCAAACCCCATCGCGCCAAGACACTCTTTCTGAGTAGCTGTGCCCGTTAAAAATCCCATAAATATAAATATAAATTTACTTGTAGGTTTGATGCTGAAATCATTCTACAGTTTCGAAAATTTTGATAAAGGAGCCTGTGTGGACAATCTAAATGAAAACAAAACAACACCAAAACTAAAGGTTGGTTGAGATTTGAAAAGCTTTCGTGAGGTGATACCTTAAGAGATAGAGTTAATGCTAGACTAAAGCCTTACTATTTGTTTGTTTATAGACACCATATCTGTCTGTACCATTATTCAGACTGGTGTGAATGCCTGCTGCAGTGTTGCTGTTGAGTAGACGAGCCACAGCATCTTTGACTCACTCTCTCCATCCCAACTCCCTTCCCCCTGGGGTTTGCCACCGGAGCAGTGTCTCCTCCTGTAAACCGAGGGCAAGTCTCTGGAGGAATTGGGAACTAGCGTCTCTGCCCCATTGGAATCATCTGTAATCCAGGTAGGCGGCTTACGAAAATTAAATTGAAACACTTACAAATGTTGAGCAAATAAACTTTTTTTAATTTTATTGAGTTTTTCCATATTTTTACATTGCATATATTATGTGAGTTACATGCCAAATCATGTGATGGTTCAGCTCATTCTTTGGCTCTTACGGAGTCGGACTCACCAGACCTCTGGCTTGGCTCTGACTCAACTTGCTCTTTTAATTTGCTGGTTTGCCAGCCTCCAGCTCTACTTAACAATGGAAGTTAATGGAGATTTCCCAGGGCCGGGTGAGTAAAAGATTTAATTTTTATTAAAGACACAGAGGTTAATATTATACAATCCTCTTATATTGCCCCACTCACAGTAGAAACCAAACATGGAGTGTGGAACTCCCCAACATTCCAGTAACAAATAACACCAAAGGAGCCGCCATCTTCTTTCTTATCAGTGCTGCCAACAACAAATACACCTTGATAAGGACTTTAGAGAACTAATGACCACCATCTCAGATCGATGCATTTTGTCTCGTAGACTCCTCTGAAGGCTCATCGGATGCCAATATAATCTATCATGAAACAATTGTCTTTACGCTGAAAATAAACCACAAACAACATTAATGAGGGGGCATGGAGGGGTAAATCTTATCCTTCGTGTCTTTAATAAAACCAAGATTTTCTACAAGGAGGTGAATACTAGCCAAGTTCAAAGCTTTGCAATCACATGACTTAAAGCACACTTAACAGGTTTATATTAAAAACTTCTAAATATTGACTCACCGGACCAGTCATCCGTTCTCTGAATATCCTGTAGACTTTTCCTGAGTATGAAGGTCTTTCAAGCCAAAGCTCCCCCTTACAGGATGTGCCCCAAAGAGTCCCAAATCAGTCTCCACCTCTCTCATAACCTCCTCAATTTCATCCAATAAGAGTTGGTGATGAAACTAGCATGAAGTTTTTTGAAGGAAATGAAGAAGCTTACATGCCGCTTTTGTCTCAGTTTACCTTTGTGAATCGGGCCCTAAATGTTAACTAACTAAAGTCGAACCCAACTATTGTCTTAAGAAAGTAGTGGGATGTGGGTCTAACAAACATTTACTTTTAGGTATTTCTGGATATTGAAGTTTGTAAGGCACTTTCTCCATAGCTTTAGGGTAAAACAACCACTGAACAAATACTCAATGCCGCAAGGCAAAAGAACTAAAGGTTTAAAAAAAAAATTAGGATTACCTGTGTGAAGTAGAAATAGCCCCTTACAGACACACTAAACAAACTTAGAGTATGAATTAGTTATAAGAATAAGCTCTTTTAACCCCTTCGGTGCTCAGGACGGCCCCCTGGCGTCCGACGTCACAGTGGGCGTGTGCGGAGGACGGCCGGGGGCCGTCCGAAACATGCCCACTCATTAATTCTCCCACACAGCGGGCGAATTCGCGCAGCGCCGAAGGGGTTAACTACATTGAAACCGGCTGTGCCTTGTTATTAGTCTCTGAACTTCTGACCTTCCAATCGGTAACATTTCTGTAACTGTTTTCATTAAGTAGGACGTCCTCAATTTTGTAAACTGTCTTATACCGCTGAAACAGGAAATGACATCATCAGAGGGCAGGAAGTGTACTTTGCAGATATACTGCAATCACAAAGGTGCAAAGTAAAAGGCTTCTTTATTGATGGAAGAAAGAAAATGAAGGACAGCCTAAGCAAGAACCATGCAACATATTAGACATGTGATATATGTAAATAATGTTAGATTTAACAACCTAGCAGAAGTCGTGTGATAATGGTATGGGAAAACAAAGGTGTATGCCAGGATAAGCATAGGGTCGGCATGAACATGTCCCTAGTTTAGGATTTGTGTCGAGTTTTAATGCCCTTTGACTAGAAACACTTTGATTTAAAAATATTCCTAATTGTTTGTCTTTCGGCGTTATCACAACATAATAAGGCTATTTATATACATTTCTTTAATAACGTGTTGTGAATCCAGCACCCCTCACGTGGCCAGGTTCTGTCCCTTTTCAAGAGCTCCATTGTAAGCTGCCTCTGGCTACCAGTGTGGACTCCCTGAGCCAACTTTCCAATGCAAAGGAAATATGGTGGATGGTGGTAAGAGTCAATGCCCGCAGCACACCCCCCTGCTTGCGAAGAATTTCAATTCTTATTGTAAATGACAAATAGGAATGTTCATTTTGTTGTTGTTGCGTTGTAATTGTGTTGTTGGTTTAGATAGGTCAACAAATGCTGCTACATTTCCAGCCAATAGGAGCACAAGCCATGGCAGTTCCTGTGACGAGCAGCCAATAACCATACAAGGTAGTAACATAGCGCTGCTACAGCTCCTCAGCTGTTCAAGGCAGATGTCATCCCAAAACTGTGGCAGCGCCTGTGTGTTAACTTAGTGCTCTCAGGGCTCACTCTATGTGATATGGCACCATATCTCATAACTCTCTCTCTTCCTGCTTCTCACCCGCGCTCTGTTTCTCTGTCTCTCACTCGCTTCTCGCTCTACTTCTCTTTCTCTCACTCTCTTCTGTTTCTCACCTGTGCTCTACTTCTCTGTCTCTCACTCTCTTCCTGCTTCTCGCTCTACTTCGCTCTCTCTCTCACTCGCTTCTTGTTACCCGCTCCGCTCCACTTCTGTCTCTCACTCTCTTCCCGCTTATCACTCTGCTTCTCTGTCTTTCACTCTCTTCCCGCTTCTCGCTCTGCTTCTCTGTCTCTCACTCTCTTCCTGCTTCTCGCTCTGCTTCTCTGTCTTTCACTCTCTTCCCGCTTCTCGCTCTGCTTCTCTGTCTTTCACTCTCTTCCCGCTCTGCTTCTCTGTCTCTCACTCTCTTCCCGATTCCCGCTCTGCTTCTCTGTCTCTCACTCTGTTCCTGCTTCCCGCTATGCTTCTCTGTCTCTCACTCTCTTCCCGCTTCTCGCTCTGCTTCTCTGTCTCTCACTCTCTTCCCGCTTCTCGCTCTGCTTCTCTGTCTTTCAGTCTCTTCCCGCTTCTCGCTCTGCTTCTCTGTCTCTCACTCTCTGTAGGAAGGTGAAATCTGACTGCATGGTTGCCCCCACTTTTTTCCTGGTGTTTTGCTGGTTTTCGACTTAGTTTGGCTGGGATCCTGCTATTCAGGACCCCAGCCTATCTGCTTACTCCCTAAATTGGTTGTTCAGGTACTGTAGTGTAGCTCCTATTTCCCTAATAGGCTCTGCGCATTGGAATAATATCCCCTATAGGTTTGACATAGGACTAAGGTCAGTATGTCCCTATCGAGTATATTAAACTTAATTACTTGTGCCAGCTAGCTCAGAGGCCACTAGAAACTCCTTGACAAACAAGAAGGGAGTAGTTTCTGGCAGCCGCAAAACATGACAACTTTGTTTCCCTTTAGAATCAGAATGTGTCCCAGAGTCGTGGAAACAATAGATAACCGTTTCACTCAGCTCAATCGTGCATGCTTAGTTTTCCTCAAAGTTACACAGAAAGAATAGACGGGCGTTTCAATAAAAGATTTATTGAACAGTCTTGTTTCTCGTGTAAGTTATATGTGCTGTTATGATCACAAGACAGTATGCAAGATAAATAATGTACAGCGTAAGCAGTAGAAATAAATAGTACTGCGATAGCATTATCTTTAGTAGATATTCATTTACATAAATAACACAGACTAAAAATGCGAGTACTCGTACGATGCGTTTCTAAGCTAGTTCTACCCCAATGTACCTAACCTAACCTAGGTGTAGGGAGAGGTATGAAGTAGGTGAAGTATTCCTTACTATGGTATACTAAGAGTATGTTACGCCTAGTATGCCTAGTATGCCAAGAGTCTAGTATGCCAAGAGTCCCTCTAGGTTCTAGTCAGCGCCATACCTTAAGAATGAGAGAGGTGGGAATCTCTTGCCAGACTCGAACTCCAACACCCCGCAAGGGAAGTCAGATCACTGGAAGCTGGACTCTCTGCGTGCAGGGATGACAGCGTCTTCTCAGTGCGTCAGGCCGGGAAACGGGCTCCTCTGAAGTCGAGGTCTCCTCTAGTTTACAAGGGCTAGGGAAGGTATATTTATACCTGAGAGGTACCTCAGAATGTTAGCATTGACGTGAATCGGACAGCGGAAGACGTCATGATTGAACCCCTAAGGTATAATGGTTCATGCATAATAAATGAGTCCTTGAAGAAATCAATAGTCCTGTGCTAGGGAAACTCCCGAAGCCTAAGGGTCTGTTCTTCAGGAACTCGTTGTGATGTTAGGGTGGACGGATGTCGGAGACCATGCCTGTATTTGGAGTGCATAGTTTAATGCCTAAATAAGGACAGGGATTTTTATGCCTATATAAGGGCAGTTCGAATTGTGCCTATATAAGGACATGATACAGGAAAGCCCGTGTATGGACACCCTAAGAGGAATACAACAGTACTTTAGGTACACTCCAGATTGGTATAAGTCCCTAGTATATGGTACACTATGTACCCAGGGCATAGGTACCCCAGAGGCCTCCCAGGGGCTGCAGCATGTATTATGTCACCCCCTGAGAGGCCATTCAAAATGACACAACAGGTCTGCTACTGCAGCCTGTGTAAGGTGGTGCATGCACCCCTTCCTTAGATATAAGTTCACTATATCTATCCTAATCACTGCACATATAAGCCTATCAGTCACCCCTATGGCAGGCCTTATCAATCCTGAAGGCAGGGTGCTGGGTTTTATGAGAGGGTGCCCATGCATGAGCAGAGCCCCTCTGCAGCCTTCGGAACCACTATTCCGGGGTTGTCTGTGATGCAGCCAACCATATACTCTTAAGTGCATTATAACCTTGCGGTAAATGCTAACTTTAAAATGGCTGCAAGGAATTATGTCGTGTTTGGTGTCAAACACCTTGGAATCATACCTCCACACCAGTAACTGGTGTGGGAGGTATGATTCCTCCCTCCTAGAGGGAGAAATGTGACAGCACCGGTACACCCGGTACCAGCTTCACAGAGCCCTGGCATCACAAAATGGATGCTGCCAGCCACAGACACGAGTCTGCCCTCCTGCTGCTGGACGAAACTCCAGCAGGGGAAGGCTTGACAATAGGTTTCCTGTCACAGGGAGGTGTGACCACCTCCCAGACAGGCTTTAGTGTATTGGGGCTGGGTGGGTGCACTCTCAGAGTGCTTTGATGTCTGCACTGGGGGCACATTTGGTGTCCCTGTGCATAGTCCATCTCAAACCGGTTGCAGGGGCTACCAGCCCCAGCTCTGGTGCGAAACTGGACAAAGGACATGGGTGTAGCCACCCCTCTGTCCTGACCCTCCCATAGGTGGGTCCCCAGAGTTTGTCCCACCCCTTCCCTGGGTATAAAGTAGGAACCCTGACTACAGGACTTTAGATATTACCTGGACTAAACTCTGCTACAGAAACCAAGTAACCTTCGACGATCTACACTACGCTGGATGACTGAAGAATCTTCCTTGGAGTAAAGGAGTTACTCCCCTGCAACGCAGGCACCTCAATGCATCTGACTGGTTTGCATCTACGCAGCACCCGATGGACTCCGAAGATTTTGCAACACAGGAGGTGGGTGCCCAAGCTTCCCCGAGGCCGACTAGTGTTCTCAGCAAACTTGAGACCCGCAGCCCTCGTGGGGACCGTGCAACCCGAACCCATGGACACCATGCACATTTGCAGCAGCATATGCTTTTAGGTGATCCCTGAGGCTGTGCTTTGGGCTACTTGTAGTCCAAGCCCCGAGCAGTGTTTCCACTGAAGATTATTGGCCTACACTCCACGAGTGTTCCGTGGGCTGGTATTGTGTGATTCCTCTCGAGGTCCCTTCGCGATTCCTGGTCCGTTGACCTGTGGGTCCCTGAGAAGGCAACTTTAACTTTCAGTGGGCTTCCCTGGTTGCTCCAGAAGTGCCCTGACTCTCCATTGCTTGGGAGTCCCCAGGACCTTGCTGGTCCTCACAGAAGCATCTTTTCTCTGACCGTGTGGGTTGCAGTTGCCAAGGCTTGTTGGTCTCCAATCCGGAAACTGACCCCCCAGCACTCAACATCCTTTGTGGGACAGCTTGCCTGCGGAATCTGGTCATCGTCGACGTCTCCTGGTCCCCGTGGCTGCAGAGTCAAGCTTCACCTCTTCGCACTTGAAGCACCCGACATCGGTGGGCATTCGATTGCTCCGCTCCTGGTCACGTGAAGTGACCCAGACTTTGTCCCCTCTGCTTTCAGGTCCTGACCCTCCCATAGGTGGGTCCCCAGAGTTTGTCCCACCCCTTCCCGGGGTATAAAGTAGGAACCCTGACTACAGTACTTTAGATATTACCTGGACTAAACTCTGCTACAGAAACCAAGTAACCTTCGACGATCTACGCTTTGCTGGACGACTGAAGAATCTCCCTTGGAGTAAAGGAGTTAGTCCCTGCAATGCAGGCACCTCAACGCATCTGACCGGTTTGCAGCTACGCAGCTCCCAACGGACTCTGAAGATTTTGCAACACAGGAGGTGGGTTGCCAAGCTTCCCCGAGGCAGACTAGTGCTCTCAGCAAACCTGAGATCCGCAGCCCTCGTGGGGACCGTGCAACCTGAACCCCTGGACACCAAGCACATTTGCAGCAGAATATGCTTTTAGGCGATCCCTGAGGCTGTGCTTTGGGCTACTTGTAGTCCAAGCACGAAGCAGTGTTTCCACTGAAGATTATTGGCCTACACTCCACAAGTGTTCCGTGGGCTGGTATTGTGTGATTCCTCTCGAGGTCCCTTCGCGATTCCTGGTCCGTTGACCTGTGGGTCCCTGAGAAGGCAACTTTAACTTTCAGTGGGCTTCCCTGGTTGCTCCAGAAGTGCCCTGACTCTCCATTGCTTGGGGAGTCCCCAGGACCTTGCTGGTCCTCACAGAAGCATCTTTTCTCTGACCGTGTGGGTTGCAGTTGCCAAGGCTTGTTGGTCTCCAATCCGGAAACTGACCCCCCAGCACTCAACATCCTTTGTGGGACAGCTTGCCTGCGGAATCTGGTCATCGTCGATGTCTCCTGGTCCACGTGGCTGCAGAGTCAAGCTTCACCTCTTCGCACTTGAAGCACCCGACATCGGTGGGCATTCGATTGCTCCGCTCCTGGTCACGTGAAGTGACCCAGACTTTGTCCCCTCTGCTTTCAGGTTCTTCACATCTCCGATCCAGGCTTGGATCACACCGGACACTTTTCTTCTCCACGGCAGCAGTACTTTCTCGCATCACGCCATTGAAAACGACGAGGGTTTCCGACACCACTTGACCCGTATGCACCCTGCTCCTCTGGGATAGGTAACACGGGTACCTCGGTACTCTCAAGGGTGCTGGCCTTAGAACCTTCTATGTTTAGCTGGGTTTGCTTGAAGTCCTCTCCTAAGTGTCCTTAATCTTTAAAATTCCAACCGCGACTTTCCCATAGAGTTGCACGGAGCACGCGGTCGTGTTTTCTCACTGCACCCGTCCTCCGTGGGTCCCCTGTGTCACTACCTTGGGTGGTTCCTTGGGGTCCCAGCGATTCTACGTGCTCTAGGCACTGTGTCTAGTCAAGTCGTGGTTCTTATACAACTTTCTTAGTATATGTTTCGGTCTCCCCCTGGAGCCCGCTTTGTATTGTGCTATTTACTGTCGTTCTAGTGATTTTATATTGTGTGCCTTGTTCTCTAATCTCATAAAGAGGTTAGTAGAGAGTGTTCAGTAATAAATACATATATTTTATATATACCTGGTGTGGTTCTCCTTTCATTTGGTCATTCAAGAGGTTATATACTGGTAAATCAAGCTGCTTTACATTCCTTCAAGACTTAGCCTGAAGGCTGCTCTCCACAGCTACCACTAGGATAGCTTTCTATAAAGGTTGTCTTTAACCTAATCATCAATAAGGGTCGTTGGGACTGGTGCAAGGTGCCCACTTTAATTAGTGGACAGTATATACCAGGCCAACTTCTCACATTGGTGTGCAGCAGTTGGGATTCAAGCTTGCTATTGTTTTACCAGATAATCTAAGTGAGTGACTACCTGAAAACCACTAAAGGTACTTAGGTACATATAAATCAAGTCTAGAATAAAGTAAGTTCTACTGAACTTGGAGTTGGGTAGCCAAGGGTCTAGCACACCCTTTCTCCAACTCAAGAGAGTCCCAGTTCCCACTAGAGTAGGTAGGTGCATACACCACACCACACTAGAATGTCTTCAAGGCCTGAAGTCAGTGACTCCTTGCCAACTAGGTATGACAATCTCACATTCCAAGAATTGAAAAATATGTGTACATCTAGGAAACTGAAGACAGGGAGACATGCAAGCACTCAACGCCTCATAGAGGCTTTGCTGTTAGATGACCTCAGATAGACCCCAGGGTCTGATGAGGCAGGCAAGTTGGGTGGGGCAGCAGAGGAAGAAAGGCCAGGAAGTGAAAACTTCTATGACCTGGACTCCAATGCTGACCAGGGAGATCAAGATGATCCTAACCTGGACAATCCAATTCTTCCTTCAGGTGAGGAAGGCCTCAATGGCCCTCTCTTCACTCACCCAGGAAGGGTTAACAGTCTACCAAGAAGATCAAGATCTCCTTCTCAGGAATCTGATCATTCTGGTACTTCTGTAGGGACCTCTGCTTCTCATAAAAGGGAATCCTCTTATGAGAAGAAATGCCAACTGCTTGAGTTTGAGAGAGCTAAGCTCAGAATCAAGAGAGAGCAATTGGCCTTAGACAGGGAATCCCTGGAGCTTCAGAGAGCTTCTCAGAAGTTGGGACTAGAGTCCCATGGTGGCAGCAACAATATCCCTAGTGGTAGAGAAAAGACTCATGACCATAGGAACCTGAGCAAGATTGTCCCTCCCTATCAGAGTGGGGATGACATCCACAAATGGATAACTGCACTTGAGAGGGCCTGTAAGGTACAGAGGGTCCCTCAGGAGCAGTGGGCAGCAATCTTGTGGCTCTCCTTTGCAGACAAAGGTAGAGACAAGCTCCTCACTGTTAGAGAGGAGGATGCAGATAATTATAAAGTCTTGAAGAGTGCTCTGATTGATGGGTTTGGCTTAACCACTGAGCAATACAGGTTAAAGTTCAGAGATACCCAAAAGGCACAGACTCAAGACTGGGTTGACTTTGTAGATTGTGCTACTAAGGCTCTGGAAGGTTGGATACATGGCAGCAAGGTGCATGACTTTTTAGGATTGTACAATTTGATTATGAGGGAGCAGATCCTTAATAATTGTCAAAACCAACTTTTACACCAGTACCTGGTGGACTCTGATCTGACCTCTCCCCAAGAATTGGGAAAGAAGGCAGACAAATGGGTCAGAACCAGGGTAAAGCCAAAGAATCAGGGTGGTGACCAGAAGAAAGATTCTTCCAAGACCCAAGAGAAAGGTGGGGATAAATCAAAAGACAAGTCCGCTACAGGGCCCCAAAAGTCCTCTTCTGGGGGTGGGTCCCAAACTCCTTCCTCCCCTGAAAAGAAACCCTATTGCCATGTCTGCAAGAAGCCTGGCCACTGGAAAAAGGACCCCATTTGCCCTAAGGTCAGCAATAAAGAAAATGTTCCTCCAAGTAATACTACCACTCCTCCTGGTACTACAAGTAGTAATCCCCCAGGTGGTACTAATGCACCCAAAAAGGTAGGTGCATTCTCATGGGGAACTGAGGTGGACCCCAGCTTATCAAGGTCCTCCTCACAGGCCTCCTTAGTCTGTGATGGTGGCATGGTATTTGCCACTTTTACTATGAGTCCCAATACTTTGGGCAAGTACAGACAGGAGCCCTTAATAAATGGTCAGAAAGCTGTGGCACTCAGGGACACAGGGGCTAGTGTCACCATGGTGACAGGGAAACTAGTCCCCCCTCAACAGCTTTTACCTGAGTTCAATTACCAGGTGACCAACATTGATGGTATCAGAACAGATCATCCCATGGCCATAGTCAATCTCAGCTGGTGAGGGGTCACTGGCCCAAAGAGAGTGGCAGTGTCCCCAAACTTGCCTGTAGATTGCCTGTTGGGCAATGATCTGGAGGTTTCAGCCTGGGCTGAAGTTGAATACCAGGCCCATTTAAAAATGTTAGGCCTCTCTGAGAAAGTTGGTGGGGCTGTTAGGGCCTCAGCCCCATCCCAGGGAAATTTTGGAGAAGTGGAGCCTGAAATAATGGCCCACTCTACTCCACAAGAGAGCAGAAGGGTTGAAGAAAAGTCTTCTTCCCCCCAGACTATAGGTAAGGGTCAGCTTCCTCAGGGAACTGATCCTACCCCTAGTGAAGGAACTGCCCCAGAGGTGGTCAGGCCTGGCCTGGCAACACCCCTGATGGCAGGGGACCCTTCCAAGGTGGTACCTAGTCTGGAGCAGGTATCCTGCCCCTCTCTACGCTACCTCAATCAGCCTAGGGCTGCAGAGGTCGGGGAGGTCAGTGGACCCCTAACGGCCCACTGTCCAGAGGAACACCCTCATCAACAGATTAGGGGCACCGAGTCTAGTAGCCCTAGCCAGGTGAAAATTCCTCAACCCACTGAGGGATCCCTCTTACCATTGAATAGGGACCACCCCCAGATGGACTCTGTTGGGCAAAGGCAAACCTGGGACCAAGTGGTTCCAAACCTACCATGTCCCCCAGTGTTCCAACCAAAGGGACCCAACCCTCAGCTGTAGGCAGCCAGAGGTTGACCCTTAGGGCCAGATACAACTCAGTCATGGAAAGAAAGGCCTCCATGGTGACCAGTGATCTGAGGAAGCTGAGGCCAACTTTATTAGGGCCTCACTTCTCTACTCAGACACCCCACCAGCCTTTTACTTTGCCAAAACACACTACAGGTAGTAATTCCAAATGGTGGAGATCATCCAGTGCCCTTGGGGTTAGGGATTGCTTAGTGGACCATAAGACAGGGGGTAACCATGCTAGTGCAGGTTCTTCCTTATATGGCCACTTAGTCAATAAAGGCTCAACTGGGCAAGGTTAGCCTTATCTCCTTTCGTTTGGGGGGGGTTATGTAGGAAGGTGGAATCTGACTGCATGGTTGCCCCCACTTTTTGCCTGGTGTTTTGCTGGTTTTCGACTTAGTTTGGCTGGGATCCTGCTATTCAGGACCCCAGCCTATCTGCTTACTCCCTAAATTGGTTGTTCAGGTACTTTAGGTACACTCCAGATTGGATTCTGGGGTACCCTTATAAGTCCCTAGTATATGGTATACTATGTACCCAGGGCATAGGTACCCCAGAGGCCTCCCAGGGGCTGCAGCATGTATTATGCCACCCCTGAGAGGCCATTCAAAATGACACAACAGGTCTGCTACTGCAGCCTGTGTAAGGTGGTGCATGCACCCCTTCCTTAGATATAGGTTCACTATATCTATCCTAATCACTGCACATATAAGCCTATCAGTCACCCCTATGGCAGGCCTTATCAATCCTGAAGGCAGGGTGCTGGGTTTTATGTGAGAGGGTGCCCATGCATGAGCAGAGCCCCTCTGCAGCCTTCGGAACCACTATTCCGGGGTTGTCTGTGATGCAGCCAACCATATACTCTTAAGTGCATTATAACCTCGCGGTAAATGCTAACTTTAAAATGGCTGCAAGGAATTATGTCGTGTTTGGTGTCAAACACCTTGGAATCATACCTCCACACCAGTAACTGGTGTGGGAGGTATGATTCCTCCCTCCTAGAGGGAGAAATATGACAGCACCGGTACACCCGGTACCAGCTTCACAGAGCCCTGGCATCACAAAATGGATGCTGCCAGCCACAGACACGAGTCTGCCCTCCTGCTGCTGGACGAAACTCCGGCAGGGGAAGGCTTGACAATAGGTTTCCTGTCACAGGGAGGTGTGACCACCTCCCAGACAGGCTTTAGTGTATTGGGGCTGGGTGGGTGCACTCTCAGAGTGCTTTGATGTCTGCACTGGGGGCACATTTGGTGTCCCTGTGCATAGTCCAGCTCATACCGTTTGCAGGGGCTACCAGCCCCTGCTCTGGCGTGAAACTGGACAAAGGACATGGGTGTAGCCACCCCTCTGTCCTGACCCTCCCATAGGTGGGTCCCCAGAGTTTGTGCCACCCCTTCCTTGGGTATAAAGTAGGAACCCTGACTACAGGACTTTAGATATTACCTGGACTAAACTCTGATACAGAAACCAAGTAACCTTCGACGATCTACGCTTTGCTGGACGACTGAAGAATCTCCCTTGGAGTAAAGGAGTTACTCCCCTGCAATGCAGGCACCTCAACGCATCTGACCGGTTTGCATCTACGCAGCTCCCGACGGACTCTGAAGATTTTGCAACACAGGAGGTGGGTTGCCAAGCTTCCTTGAGGCAGACTAGTGCTCTCAGCAAACCTGAGACCCGCAGCCCTCGTGGGGACCGTGCAACCTGAACCCCTGGACACCGAGCACATTTGCAGCAGCATATGCTTTTAGGCGATCCCTGAGGCTGTGCTTTGGGCTACTTGTAGTCCAAGCACCGAGCAGTGTTTCCACTGAAGATTATTGGCCTACACTCCACAAGTGTTCCGTGGGCTGGTATTGTGTGATTCCTCTCGAGGTCCCTTCGCGATCCCTGGTCTGTTGACCTGTGGGTCCCTGAGAAGGCAACTTTAACTTTCAGTGGGCTTCCCTGGTTGCTCCAGAAGTGCCCTGACTCTCCATTGCATGGGGAGTCCCCAGGACCTTGCTGGTCCTCACAGAAGCATCTTTTCTCTGACCGTGTGGGTTGCAGTTGCCAAGGCTTGTTGGTCTCCAATCCGGAAACTGACCCCCCAGCACTCAACATCCTTTGTGGGACAGCTTGCCTGCGGAATCTGGTCATCGTCGACGTCTCCTGGTCCCCGTGGCTGCAGAGTCAAGCTTCACCTCTTCGCACCTGAAGCACCCGACATCGGTGGGCATTCGATTGCTCCACTCCTGGTCACGTGAAGTCACCCAGACTTTGTCCCCTCTGCTTTCAGGTTCTTCACATCTCTGATCCAGGCTTGGATCACACTGGACACTTTTCTTCTCCACGGCAGCAGTACTTTCTCGCATTACGCCATTGAAAACGACGAGGGTTTCCGACACCACTTGACCCCTATGCACCCGGCTCCTCTGGGATAGGTAACACGGGTACCTCGGTACTCTCAAGGGTGCTGGCCTTAGAAACTTCTATGTTTAGCTGGGTTTGCTTGAAGTCCTCTCCTAAGTGTCCTTAATCTTTAAAATTCCAACCGCGACTTTCCCATAGAGTTGTACGGAGCTCGCGTCTGTGTTCCCACACTGCACCCGTCCTCCGTGGGTCCCCTGTGTCACTACCTTGGGTGGTTCCTTGGGGTCCCAGCGATTCTACATGCTCTAGGCACTGTGTCTAGTCAAGTCGTGGTTGTTATACCACTTTCTTAATATATGGTTTGGTCTCCCCTGGAGCCCACTGTGTATTGTGCTATTTACTGTCGTTCTAGTACTGTAATATTGTGTGCCTTGTTCTCTAATCTCATAAAGAGGTTAGTAGACAGTGTTCAGTAATAAATACATATATTTTATATATACCTTGTGTGGTTCTCCTTTCATTTGGTCATTCAAGAGGTTATATACTGGTAAAACAAGCTGCTTTACATTCCTTCAAGACTTAGCCTGAAGGCTGCTCTCCACAGCTACCACTAGGATAGCTTTCTATAAAGGTTGTCTTTAACCTAATCATCAATAAGGGTCGTTGGGACTGGTGCAAGGTGCCCACTTTAATTAGTGGACAGTATATACCAGGCCAACTTCTCACATTGGTGTGCAGCAGTTGGGATTCAAGCTTGCTATTGTTTTACCAGATAATCTCAGTGAGTGACTAACTGAAAACCACTAAAGGTACTTAGGTACATATAAATCAAGTCTAGAATAAAGTAAGTTCTACTGAACTTGGAGTTGGGTAGCCAAGGGTCTAGCACACCCTTTCTCCAACTCAAGAGAGTCTCAGTTCCCACTAGAGTAGGTAGGTGCATACACCACACCACACTAGAATGTCTTCAAGGCCTGAAGTCAGTGACTCCTTGCCAACTAGGTATGACAATCTCACATTCCAAGAATTGAGAAATATGTGTACATCTAGGAAACTGAAGACAGGGAGACATGCAAGCACTCAACGCCTCATAGAGGCTTTGCTGTTAGATGACCTCAGATAGACCCCAGGGTCTGATGAGGCAGGCAAGTTGGGTGGGGCAGCAGAGGAAGAAAGGCCAGGAAGTGAAAACTTCTATGACCTGGACTCCAATGCTGACCAGGGAGATCAAGATGATCCTAACCTGGACAATCCAATTCTTCCTTCAGGTGAGGAAGGCCTCAATGGCCCTCTCTTCACTCCCCCAAGAAGGGTTAACAGTCTACCAAGAAGATCAAGATCTCCTTCTCAGGAATCTGATCATTCTGGTACTTCTGTAGGGACCTCTGCTTCTCATAAAAGGGAATCCTCTTATGAGAAGAAATGCCAACTGCTTGAGTTTGAGAGAGCTAAGCTCAGAATCAAGAGAGAGCAATTGGCCTTAGATATGGAATCCCTGGAGCTTCAGAGAGCTTCTCAGAAGTTGGGACTAGAGTCCCATGGTGGCAGCAACAATATCCCTAGTGGTAGAGAAAAGACTCATGACCATAGGAACCTGAGCAAGATTGTCCCTCCCTATCAGAGTGGGGATGACATCCACAAATGGATAACTGCACTTGAGAGGGCCTGTAAGGTACAGAGGGTCCCTCAGGAGCAGTGGGCAGCAATCTTGTGGCTCTCCTTTGCAGACAAAGGTAGAGACAAGCTCCTCACTGTTAGAGAGGAGGATGCAGATAATTATAAAGTCTTGAAGAGTGCTCTGATTGATGGGTTTGGCTTAACCACTGAGCAATACAGGTTAAAGTTCAGAGATACCCAAAAGGCACAGACTCAAGACTGGGTTGACTTTGTAGATTGTGCTACTAAGGCTCTGGAAGGTTGGATACATGGCAGCAAGGTGCATGACTTTTTAGGATTGTACAATTTGATTATGAGGGAGCAGATCCTTAATAATTGTCAAAACCAACTTTTACACCAGTACCTGGTGGACTCTGATCTGACCTCTCCCCAAGAATTGGGAAAGAAGGCAGACAAATGGGTCAGAACCAGGGTAAAGCCAAAGAATCAGGGTGGTGACCAGAAGAAAGATTCTTCCAAGACCCAAGAGAAAGGTGGGGATAAATCAAAGACAAGTCCCCTACAGGGCCCCAAAAGTCCTCTTCTGGGGGTGGGTCCCAAACTCCTTCCTCCCCTGAAAAGAAACCCTATTGCCATGTCTGCAAGAAGCCTGGCCACTGGAAAAATGACCCCATTTGCCCTAAGGTCAGCAATAAAGAAAATGTTCCTCCAAGTAATACTACCACTCCTCCTGGTACTACAAGTAGTAATCCCCCAGGTGGTAGTAATGCACCCAAAAGGTAGGAGCATTCTCATGGGGAACTGAGGTGGACCCCAGCTTATCAAGGTCCTCCTCACAGGCCTCCTTAGTCTGTGATGGTGGCATGGGATTTGCCACTTTTACTATGAGTCCCAATACTTTGGGCAAGTACAGACAGGAGCCCTTAATAAATGGTCAGAAAGCTGTGGCACTCAGGGACACAGGGGCTAGTGTCACCATGGTGACAGGGAAACTAGTCCCCCCTCAACAGCTTTTACCTGAGTTCAAGTACCAGGTGACCAACATTGATGGTATCAGAACAGATCATCCCATGGCCATAGTCAATTTCAGCTGGGGAGGGGTCACTGGCCCAAAGAGAGTGGCAGTGTCCCCAAACTTGCCTGTAGATTGCCTGTTGGGCAATGATCTGGAGGTTTCAGTCTAGGCCGAAGTTGAATACCAGGCCCATTTAAAAATGTTAGGCCTCTCTGAGAAAGTTGGTGGGGCTGTTAGGGCCTCAGCCCCATCCCAGGGAAATTTTGGAGAAGTGGAGCCTGAAAGAATGGCCCACTCTACTCCACAAGAGAGCAGAAGGGTTGAAGAAAAGTCTTCTTCCCCCCAGACTATAGGTAAGGGTCAGCTTCCTCAGGGAACTGATCCTACCCCTAGAGAAGGAACTGCCCCAGAGGTGGTCAGGCCTGGCCTGGCAACACCCCTGATGGCAGGGGACCCTTCCAAGGTGGTACCTAGTCTGGAGCAGGTATCCTGCCCCTCTCTACCCTACCTCAATCAGCCTAGGGCTGCAGAGGTCAGGGAGGTCAGTGGACCCCTAAGGGCCCACTGTCCAGAGGAACACCCTCATCAACAGATTAGGGGCACCCAGTCTAGTAGCCCTAGCCAGGTGAAAATTCCTCAACCCACTGAGGGATCCCTCTTACCATTGAATAGGGACCACCCCCAGATGGACTCTGTTGGGCAAAGGCAAACCTGGGACCAAGTGGTTCCAAACCTACCATGTCCCCCCAGTGTTCCAACCAAAGGGACCCAACCCTCAGCTGTAGGCAGCCAGAGGTTGACCCTTAGAGCCAGATACAACTCAGTCATGGAAAGAAAGGCCTCCATGGTGACCAGTGATCTGAGGAAGCTGAGGCCAACTTTATTAGGGCCTCACTTCTCTACTCAGACACCCCACCAGCCTTTTACTTTGCCAAAACACACTACAGGTAGTAATTCCAAATGGTGGAGATCATCCAGTGCCCTTGGGGTTAGGGATTGCTTAGTGGACCATAAGACAGGGTGTAACCATGCTAGTGCAGGTTCTTCCTTATATGGCCACTTAGTCAATAAAGGCTCAACTGGGCAAGGTTAGCCTTATCTCCTTTCGTTTCGGGGGGGTTATGTAGGAAGGTGGAATCTGACTGCATGGTTGCCCCCACTTTTTTCCTGGTGTTTTGCTGGTTATCGACTTAGTTTGGCTGGGATCCTGCTATTCAGGACCCCAGCCTATCTGCTTACTCCCTAAATTGGTTGTTCAGGTACTTTAGGTACACTCCAGATTGGATTCTGGGGTACCCTTATAAGTCCCTAGTATATGGTATAATATGTACCCAGGGCATAGGTACGCCAGAGGCCTCCCAGGGGCTGCAGCATGTATTATGCCACCCCTGAGAGGCCATTCAAAATGACACAACAGGTCTGCTACTGCAGCCTGTGTAAGGTGGTGCATGCATCCCTTACTTAGATATAGGTTCACTATATCTATCCTAATCACTGCACATATAAACCTATCAGTCACCCCTAAAGGAGGCCTTATCAATCCTGATGGCAGGGTGCTGGGTTTTATGTGAGAGGGTGCCCATGCATGAGCAGAGCCCCTCTGCAGCCTTCGGAACCACTATTCAGGGGTTGTCTGTGATGCAGCCAACCATATACTCTTAAGTGCATTATAACCTCGCGGTAAATGCTAACTTTAAAATGGCTGCAAGGAATTATGTCGTGTTTGGTGTCAAACACCTTGGAATCATACCTCCACACCAGTAACTGGTGTGGGAGGTATGATTCCTCCCTCCTAGAGGGAGAAATATGACAGCACCGGTACACCCGGTACCAGCTTCACAGAGCCCTGGCATCACAAAATGGATGCTGCCAGCCACAGACACGAGTCTGCCCTCCTGCTGCTGGACGAAACACCGGCAGGGGAAGGCTTGACAATAGGTTTCCTGTCACAGGGAGGTGTGACCACCTCCCAGACAGGCTTTAGTGTATTGGGGCTGGGTGGGTGCACTCTCAGAGTGCTTTGATGTCTGCACTGGGGGCACATTTGGTGTCCCTGTGCATAGTCCAGCTCATACCGTTTGCAGGGGCTACCAGCCCCTGCTCTGGCGTGAAACTGGACAAAGGACATGGGTGTAGCCACCCCTCTGTCCTGACCCTCCCATAGGTGGGTCCCCAGAGTTTGTCCCACCCCTTCCTTGGGTATAAAGTAGGAACCCTGACTACAGGACTTTAGATATTACCTGGACTAAACTCTGCTACAGAAACCAAGTAACCTTCGACGATCTACACTACGCTGGATGACTGAAGAATCTTCCTTGGAGTAAAGGAGTTACTCCCCTGCAACGCAGGCACCTCAATGCATCTGACTGGTTTGCATCTACGCAGCACCCGACGGACTCCGAAGATTTTGCAACACAGGAGGTGGGTGCCCAAGCTTCCCCGAGGCCGACTAGTGTTCTCAGCAAACTTGAGACCCGCAGCCCTCGTGGGGACCGTGCAACCCGAACCCATGGACACCATGCACATTTGCAGCAGCATATGCTTTTAGGTGATCCCTGAGGCTGTGCTTTGGGCTACTTGTAGTCCAAGCCCCGAGCAGTGTTTCCACTGAAGATTATTGGCCTACACTCCACAAGTGTTCCGTGGGCTGGTATTGTGTGATTCCTCTTGAGGTCCCTTCGCAATCCCTGGTCCGTTGACCTGTGGGTCCCTGAGAAGGCAACTTTAACTTTCAGTGGGCTTCCCTGGTTGCTCCAGATGTGCCCTGACTCTCCATCGCATGGGGAGTCGCCAGGACCTTGCTGGTCCTCACAGAAGCATCTTTTCTCTGACCGCTTGGGTTGCAGTTGCCAAGGCTTGTTGGTCTCCAATCCGGAAACTGACCCTCCAGCACTCGACATCCTTTGTGGGACAGCTCGCCTGCGGAATCTGGTTGTCGTCGACATCTCCTGGTCCCTGTGGCTGCAGAGTCAAACTTCACCTCTTTGCACCTGAAGCACCCGACATCGGTGGGCATTCGATTGCTCCGCTCCTGGTCACGTGAAGTGACCCAGACTTTGTCCCCTCTGCTTTCAGGTTCTTCACATCTCTGATCCAGGCTTGGATCACACCGGACACTTTTCTTCTCTACTGCAGCAGTACTTTCTTGCATCATGCCATTGAAAACGACGAGGGTTTCCGATACCACTTGACCCCTATGCACCCGGCTCCTCTGGGATAGGTAACACGGGTACCTCGGTACTCTCAAGGGTGCTGGCCTTAGAACCTTCTATGTTCAGCTGGGTTTGCTTGAAGTCCTCTCCTAAGTGTCCTTAATCTTTAAAATTCCAACCGCGACTTTCCCATAGAGTTGTACGGAGCTCGCGTCTGTGTTCCCACACTGCACCCGTCCTCCGTGGGTCCCCTGTGTCACTACCTTGGGTGGTTCCTTGGGGTCCCCGTGATTCTACGTGCTCTAGGCACTGTGTCTAGTCAAGTCGTGGTTGTTATACCACTTTCTTAATATATGGTTTGGTCTTCCCCTGGAGCCCACTGTGTTTTGTGCTATTTACTGTCGTTCTAGTACTGTAATATTGTGTGCCTTGTTCTCTAATCTCACATAGAGATTAGTAGAGAGTGTTTAGGAATAAATACATATTTTTTATATAACACTTGGTTGGTTCTCCTTTCATTTGGTCATTCAAGAGGTTATATACTGGTAAAACAAGCTGCTTTACATTCCTTCAAGACTTAGCCTGAAGGCTGCTCTCCACAGCTACCACTAGGATAGCTTTCTATAAAGGTTGTCTTTAACCTAATCATCAATAAGGGTCGTTTGGACTGGTGCAAGGTGCCCACTTTAATTAGTGGACAGCATATACCAGGCCAACTTCTCACACTCTCTTCCTGTTTCCCGCTCTGCTTCTCTGTTTCTCACTCTCTTCTTTTTCAGCTCGCACTCTACTTCTCTGTCTCGCTCTTCCTGCTTCCCGCTCTGCTTCTCTGTCTCTCACTCTCTTCCTGCTTCCCGCTCTGCTTCTCTGTTTCTCACTCTCTTCTGTTTCAGCTCACACTCTACTTCTCTGTCTCTCTCAATCTTCCTGCTTCTCGCTCTGCTTCTCTGTCTCTCTTCCTGATTCTCGCTCTGCTTCTCTGTCTCTCACTCTCTTCCTGCTTCTCTCTCTGCTTCTATGTCTCTCACTCTCGTCTGTTTCTCTCCCATGCTCTACTTCTCAGTCTCTCAATCTCTTCCTGCTTCTCGCTCTACTTCTCTCTCTCTCACTCTCTTCTGTTTCTCGCCCGCGCTCTACTTCTCTGTCTCTCACTCTTCCTGCTTCTCTCTCTGCTCCTCTCACTTTCTTCTGTTTCTCACCCGCACTCTACTTCTCTTTCTCTCACTGTATTCCTGCTTCTCGCTCTACTTCTCCCTCTCAATCTCTTCTGTTTCTCGCTCGCATCTACTTCTCTGTCTCTCACACTCTTCCTGCTTCTCATTCTACTTCTCTCTCTCACTTGCTTCCGGCTTCTTGCTCTGCTTCTCTGTCTCTCACTCTCTACCGGCTTCTCACTGTACTTCTCTCTTTCTCACTCTCTTCCTGCTTCTCGCTCTGCTTCTGTCTCTCACTCTCTTCCCACTTCTCGCTCTGCTTCTCTGTCTCTCATTCTCTTCCTGCTTCCCGCTCTGCTTCTCTGTTTCTTACTCTCTTCTTTTTCAGCTCGCGCTCTACTTCTCTGTCTCTCACTTCCTGCTTCCCGCTCTGCTTCTCTGTCTCTCACTCTCTTCCTGCTTCCCGCTCTGCTTCTCTGTTTCTCACTCTCTTCTGTTTCAGCTTGCACTCTACTTCTCTGTCTCTCTCTCCCTTCATGCTTCTCGCACTGCTTCTCTGTCTCTCTTCCTGCTTCTCACTCTGCTTCTCTGCCTCTGCCTCTCACTCTCTTCCTGCTTCTCTCTCTGCTTCTATGTCTCTCACTCTCGTCTATTTCTCACCCATGCTCTACTTCTTAGTCTCTCAATCTCTTCCTGCTTCTCGCTCTACTTCTCTGTCTCTCACTCTCTTCCTGCTTCTCGCTCTACTTCTCTCTCTCTCACTCTCTTCTGTTTCTCGCCCATGCTCTACTTCTGTGTCTCTCGCGCTCTTCCTGCTTCTCGCTCTACTTCTCTGCCTCTCACTCTCTTCTGTTTCTCGCCCGCGTTCTACTTCTCTGTCTCTCACTCTCTTCCTGCTTCCCGCTCTACTTCTCTGTCTCTCACTCTCTTCCTGCTTCTCTCGCCGCTTCTCTCACTCTCTTCTGTTTCTTGTCCGCACTCTACTTCTCTGTCTCTCACTCTCTTCCTACTTCTCGCTCTACTTCTCCCTCTCACTCTCTTCTGTTTCTCACTCGCATCTACTTCTCTGTCTCTCACACTCTTCCTGCTTCTCATTCTACTTCTCTCTCTCTTTCTCACTCTCTTCCTGCTTCTCGCTCTGCTTCTCTGTCTCTCACTCTCTTCCTGCTTCCCGCTCTGCTTCTCTGTCTCTCTCTTCCTGCTTCTCACTCCGCTTCTCTCTCTCACTCTCTTCTGTTTCTCATCCGTGCTCTACTTCTCTGTCTCTCACTCTCTTCCAGCTTCTCGCTCTGCTTCTCTGTCTCACTCTCTTCCCGCTTCTCGCTCTGCTTTTCTGTCTCTCACTCTCTTCCTGCTTCTCGCTCTACTTCGCTCTCTCTCACTGTCTTCTGTTTCTCGTCTGTGCTCTACTTCTCTGTCTCTCACTCTCTTCCTGCTTCTTGCTCTGCTTCTCTGTCTCTCACTCTCTTCCTGCTTCTCGCTCTGCTTCTCTGTCTCTCACTCTCTTCCCGCATCTCGCTCCGCTTCTCTGTCTCTCACTCTCTTCCTGCTTCCCGCTCTGCTTCTCTGTCTTTCACTCTTTTCCCACTCCGCTCTGCTTCTCTGTCTCTCACTCTCTTCCTGCTTCTCGCTCTGCTTCTCTTTCACTCTCTTCCCGCTTCTCGCTCTGCTTCCCTGTCTCTCAATCTTTTCCTTCCTCTCGTGCTACTTCTCTGTCTTTCACTCTCTTCCCGCTTCTCGCTCTGCTTCTCTGTCTCTCACTCTCATCTTGCTTCCTGCTCTGCTTCTCTGGCTCTCACTCTCTTTCTGCTTCTTGCTCCCTGCCTCTCGCTCTGCTTCTCTGTCTCTCACTCTCTTCCTGCTTCCCGCTCTGCTTCTCTGTCTCTCACTCTCTTCCCACTTCTCGCTCTGTTTCTCTGTCTTTCATTCTCTTCCCGCTTCTCGCTCTTCTTCTCTGTCTCTCACTCTCTTCTTGCTTCCCGCTCTGCTTCTCTGTCTCTCACTCTCTTCCTGCTTCCTGCTCTGCTTCTCTGTTTCTCACTCTCTTCTGTTTCAGCTCACACTTACTTCTCTGTCTCTCTCTCTCTTCCTGTTTCTCGCTCTGCTTCTCTGTCTCATTTCCTGCTTCTCGCTCTGCTTCTCTGTCTCTCACTCTCTTCCTGCTTCTCTCTCTGCTTCTGTCTCTCAATCTCGTCTGTTTCTCACCCATGTGCTACTTCTCAGTCTCTCAATCTCTTCCTGCTTCTCGTTCTACTTCTCTGTCTCTCACTCTCTTCCTGCTTCTCGCTATACTTCTCTCTCTCTCACTCTCTTCGATTTCTCGCCTGTGCTCTACTTCTGTGTCTCTCATGCTCTTCCTGCTTCTCGCTCTACTTCTCTGCCTCTCACTCACTTCTGTTTCTCGCCCGCGCTCTACTTCTCTGTCTCTCACTCTCTTCCTGCTTCTCGCTCTACTTCTCTGTCTCTCACTCGCTTCCTGCTTCTCTCTCTGCTTCTCTCACTCTCTTCTGTTTCTCGCCCACACTCTACTTCTCTGTCTCTCACTCTCTTCCAGCTTCTCGCTCTACTTCTCTCTCTCTCACTCTCTTCTGTTTCTCGCCCGTGCTCTACTTCTGTGTCTCTCACGCTCTTCCTGCTTCTCGCTCTACTTCTCTGCTTCTCTCACTCTCTTCTGTTTCTCGCCCGCACTCTACTTCTCTGTCTCTCACTCTCTTCCTGCTTCTTGCTCTACTTCTCTGTCTCTCACTCTGCTTCTCTCACTCTCTTCTGTTTCTCGCCCGCACTCTACTTCTCTGTCTCTCACTCTCTTCCTGCTTCTCCCTCTACTTCTCCCTCTCACTCTCTTCTGTTTCTCGCTGACATCTACTTCTCTGTCTCTCACTCTCTTCCTGCTCCTCATTCTACTTCTCTCTCTCTCTCACTTGCTTCCGGCTTCTTGCTCTGCTTCTCTGTCTCTCACTCTCTTCCTGCTTCTCACTCCACTTGCTTCTCTCATTCTCTTCTGTTTCTCGCCCACGCTCCGCTTCTCTGTCTCTCACTCTCTTCCCACTTCTCGCTCTGCTTCTCTGTCTCTCACTCTCATCCCGCTTCTCGCTCTGCGTATCTGTCTCTCACCCTCTTCCCGCTTCTCGCTCTACTACTCTGCCTCTCACTCTCTTCTGTTTCTCGCCCGCACTCTACTTCTCTGTCTCTCACTCTCTTCCTGCTTCTCGCTCTACTTCTTTGTCTCTCACTCTCTTCCTGCTTCTCTCTCTGCTTCTCTCACTCTCTTCTGTTCCTCACCCGCATTCTACTTCTCTGTCTCTCACTGTCTTTCTGCTTCTCGCTCTACTTCTCTCTCTCACTCTCTTCTGTTTCTCGCCCGCGCTCTACTTTTCTGTCTCTCACTCTCTTCCTGCTTCTCGCTCTACTTCTCTGTCTCTCAATCTCTTCCTGCTTCTCTCTCTGCTTCTCTCACTCTCTTCTGTTTCTCGCCCGCACTCTACTTCTCTGTCTCTCACTCTCTTCCTGCTTCTCGCTCTACTTCTCCCTCTCTTCTGTTTCTCGCTCGCATCTACTTCTCTGTCTCTCACACTTTTCCTGCTCCTCATTCTACTTCTCTCTCTCTCTCTCTCACTTGCTTCCGGCTTCTTGCTCTGCTTCTCTGTCTCTCACTCTCTTCCTGCTTCTCACTCCGCTTCTCTCTCTCACTCTCTTCTGTTTCTCGCCCACGCTCCGCTTCTCTGACTCTCACTCTCTTCCCGCTTCTCACTCTACTTCTCTGTCTCTCACTCTCTTCCCTCTTCTCGCTCTGCTTCTCTGTCTCTCAAGCTCTTCCTGCTTCTCGCTCTACTTCTCTGCCTCTCACTCTCTTCTGTTTCTCGCCCGTGCTCTACTTCTCTGTCTCTCACTCTCTTCCTGCTTCTCTCTCTGCTTCTCTCACTCTCTTCTGTTTCTCGCCCCAACTCTACTTCTCTGTCTCTCACTCTCTTCCTGCTTCTCGCTCTACTTCTCCTTCTCACTCTCTTCTGTTTCTCACTCGCATCTACTTCTCTGTCTCTCACACTCTTCCTACTTCTCGCTCTACTTCTCCCTCTCACTCTCTTCTGTTTCTCGCTCGCATCTACTTCTCTGTCTCTCACACTCTTCCTGCTCCTCATTCTACTTCTCTCTCTCTCTCACTTGCTTCCAGCTTCTTGCTCTGCTTCTCTGTCTCTCACTCTCTTCCTGCTTCTCACTCCGCTTCTCTCTCACTCTCTTCTGTTTCTCGCCCACGCTCCGCTTCTCTGTCTCTCACTCTCTTTTCCTTCTTCTCGCTCTGCTTCTCTGTCTCTCACTCTCTTCCCACTTTTTGCGCTGCTTCTCTGTCTCTCAGGCTCTTCCTGCTTCTCGCTCTACTTCTCTGCCTCTCACTCTCTTCTGTTTCTTGCATGCGCTCTACTTCTCTGTCTCTCACTCTCTTCCTGCTTCTCGCTCTACTTCTCTGTCTCTCACTCTCTTCCTGCTTCTCTCTCTGTTTCTCTCACTCTCTTCTGTTTCTCGCCCGCACTCTACTTCTCTGTCTCTCACTCTCTTCCTGCTTCTCGCTCTACTTCTCTCTCTCTCACTCTCCTGTTTCTCGCCCGTGCTCTACTTCTGTGTCTCTCACGCTCTTCCTGCTTCTCGCTCTACTTCTCTGCCTCTCACTCTCTTCTGTTTCTCGCCCACGCTCCGCTTCTCTGTCTCTCACTGTCTTCCTGCTTCTCGCTCTGCTTCTCTGTCTCTCGCTCTCTTCCTGTTTCTTGTTCTCGCTCTGTGTTCTGTCTCTCTTCCAGCGGCGCTGGAACCGTTTTCAAAGTGGGGGTGCTGCCTTCAACTTTACATCACTGAAATCATAGGGGGGTGTAAAAAATCCAAGAGTCACACAAAGAAAAAGCAAATGAAATGAGCCCCGACCACTCAGCAGGAAAGTGATATGGGTGTGGTATGTATTGTATTGTATTTGCATTTATATAGCGCCTACTACCCCTGATGAGGCGTCAAAGCGCAGCGGTGGTGTTCTCCGAAGCACACTGTTGCCTATTCATACCTGAAGTATGGTGCGGTAGCGCACAGACGCACATGTTCCATTGAAATGGTGACACAATTCACACTGACATGCAGTTTTACTGATAAAACAATATCAATAAAAGTGCAAGGCGGTGTGAATTGTGAATATAACACACACACGATGTGTGAAAACCAAGATTCAGCACATATTTATTATTTGCCCATCACCAAGTAAAGTCTCTTTATTGTGTTGATCCGATTAAAATCTTTCTTTCCATCACACTTCAGATTTTTTTTTAAATGTGCTCCGGTTGTGCTTTCCAACCGCTGATACTGATATTTTTGTAATTATTTGTACAGTTCATTTACAGTTCTCTAAATGTTGTGTGTTAGAAACAACTGACATCCTACAGCCATTCCGTTCACACTCGCTCCCCCTCCCCAGCAACATTGTCAGAGAGTTCAAGTTACAAAATAATTTAACTTTGACTCAAAGAAAGAAAAGTAAACACAAGTGTCCACATTAAAAGAATAAGCAGCAATTTGTCCAAAGACATAAACTGAGATTTGACCCGTGTTTGAACCCACAGCAAATGTGTCAAAATAAGTGGTTATTTGTAGGGTTCTTCAGCACCCCCAAACCCCTGCACCCTTATTTCCAGCGCCGAGGCTTCTTCCCCATACTCTCCTCTCCTCTCTGTCACCGCTCCATCTGCCCCCCCCCCCGCCCTCTCTCACACTCTCTCGGACTGTTTCTCTTCCTCACTGTGTACTCGATATGTCTCCTATCCATCCACCCTTTTCCTCTCACCTCCTCTTTGTGACCGTCTCTCTCTCGCTCTCACTCCTTCTCCCTCCCTCTCTCTTTCTATCTCCCTCACTCTCTACCCTTCTCTCGTTCTCTCTCTCTTTCTCTCTCTCCCTCTCTGATTCTCTCTCTCTCTCACCTTCTCTCTCTCTCCTTCTCTCCCTCCCTATATACTCTGCTTTTCTCCCTACCATTCCAGTCCTCTCGCCTCCTCCCTGGAGGCCGCCCCAGCCTCTCTTCACACCCTGGCTCCCGGTGCCTCCTCTCGCCTCTTTCTCTCCCATGCTGTGTACTGTCTCTCTCCCCATCCACCCTCCTCTGGGTGACCCCCCCTCTCTCTCTTCACACCCAGGCTCTCTCTGCCTTTCCCTGTCTGTTTCTCCCCCATGCGGTGAACTGTCTCTCTCCCCATCCACCCTCCTCTGGGTGACCCCCCCCCTCTCTTCACACCCTGGCACTCTGTGCCTCTCCCTTTCTGTTTCTCCCCCATGCGGTGTACTGTCTCTCTCCCCACCCACCCCCTCCTCTGCCCCCCCCCCGTCCCACCCGCCCTTTCTCCACACCCTGGCTCTCTCTGCCTCTCTCCCCATCCACCCCCTTCTCTCACCTCCTCTGGGGGACCACCCGCCCTCTCTCCACACCCTGGCTCTCTGTGCCTCTCTTCCTGTTTCTCTCCCATGCTGTGTACCCACTCCCTCCCCATCCACACCCCTCCTTCGCCCTCCTCTGGGTGTCCCCCCGCCCTCTCTCCACACCCTGGCTCTCTCTGCCTCTCCGTCTGTTCCTCTCCCATGTGGTTCTCTCTCTCTCCATCCACCCTCTTCAGGGTGACCCCCGCCCTCTCTTCAGACCCTGACTCTCTCTGCCTCTCTTCCTGCTTCTTTCCCATGCTACTCTGTCTCTCTCTCCCTCCACCCCTCTCCTCTGGTGGACTGCTCACCCTCTTTCCACTGCCTGGTTCTCTCTGCCTCTCCCTGTCTGTTTCTCTCCCATGCTGTGTACTGTCTCTCTCCCCATCCACCCTCCTCTGGGTGACCCCCACCCTCTCTTCACACCCTGGCTCTCTCTGTCTCTCTCCCCATCCACCCCCTTCTCTCACCTCCTCTGGGGGACCACCCGCCCTCTCTCCGCACCCTGGCTCTCTCTGTCTCTCTTCCTGTTTCTCTCCCATGCTGGGTACTGTCTCTCTCCCCATCCACCCTCCTCTGGGTGACCCCCGCCCTCTCTACACACCCTGGCTCTCTCTGTCTCTCTTCCTGTTTCTCTCCCGTGCTGGGTACTGTCTCTCTCCCCATCCACCCTCCTCTGGGTGACCCCCGCCCTCTCTTCACACCCTGGCTCTCTCTGTCTCTCTTCCTGTTTCTCTCCCATGCTGGGTACTGTCTCTCTCCCCATCCACCCTCCTCTGGGTGACCCCCCACCCTCTCTTCACACCCCGCCTGTCCCTGGGTTAGCATGCAGCGTGCAGCGCTCAGCCCTGGCAGCCATGAATGGGGCAGTGTTTGGAGCTGAATGCCCTGTACGTTGACGGACAGGCGGCCCCTCGTACAGACCCCTGTTCCAGGCTGTCCCACAGGCGCAGAACAGACTCACAGAGCTGACCCCCCCTGGCAGGTTTGGGAAAGGCACACAGACCGTCCTCTCTCGGCCTCCTTTTCATGTCCGCTCTGTCTTCTGTAAATAGGGGGTTCAGAGGCTCTGCAGCAGGCTGGGGTGGAGGGGTACGGGGGGCAGCAGCTTTGGACGCGCACTGATGGATATGTACACATGGCATTAATGGGTGCATTCATTAATGGCCCGAAGGCGAGGCCTGGGGATGAACTACCTGTTTCTGTTTTACGCAGTGCTTAATTTGTAAAATATTAAGTGCCAGGGCTCTGACCAGGAGCCCACTGCAGCTTGCACCACCCATCGCCCTTGTCATAGCTGCCAAAACAACTTCTCACCATCTCTCTCAACTGCAAGTGCAACAGTTCAGATTGTTCCAGGTCCCCAAAGCTAAAGGAATGGCTGGGGAGGCAGGTATTAGTAATTTTTAATGTATATTGTATTCCTAAACAACCGTTGTTCTGCTCATCTCTAAATTAGATGAGCAGCGCCACATGCGGTGGACTGTCAAACACCATGCTTAGAACAGTTAGGTGCCTGTGCTGAGCACCGGAACGCAGGGCCGGTGCTAGGCATGGGCAGTGTGGGCAGCTGCCCAGGGCCCCGCAGCCTTCTAACTACAACGGGGCCCCCCATGAGCCCTTCATCCTGTTGAAAATGTGCCATTGTACGAGTTCCAGGTGGGCAGCCCCCTCCCTTGGGGTTCGCAGTCATGGTGAAGCGTGAAAGACCCAAGGCGGGGGGCCCCCCTCTCCTGGGCCATGCTGCCATGGGCTGAAAGGGCAATATGACTCCCTCATCACTTTCAGCTGCAGCACACTGGGCAGGGCAGGGTTTCTGGCCAGTATCAGCTTCCCTTTACTGACACCTCTTTCTCTTAGCCTAATCGCTGCATTATTTTATTTATTTATTTAATGCATTTTTATATAGCGCCGACTTTACCCAAAGGCGCCAGAGCGCTTCACAATAGAGCCAGGTACGTTACATGAGGAGAGTGTTACAAATGTACACGTTACAGAAACAATGCATGCATCTGCATGATAACAGCGTGATAACAGGTGTGAAGTGAGCCCTGCCCCTGCATGAAGGAAAAGCAGAGCATCCTGCAGGGCTCACAACAAAAACAAGCATTTGCAATGCAACAGATCTCGCGTTTTTAAGATTTAGAGCTATTGGCGTTGTATAAAATAACCCGGTCAAGCAAAACATGAGTGTTTAGTGCGAGTTACGCTACTTGCCGATTGTCCATGTGCGTGGATTTTAGAATGCATAGGGCCTTCAAGAGTGGATGCAGAAAAGCAGCCTTAGTAGAGAGAAGGGAGCAAGTAATCGGAGATTAAAAAAAAGAAAGCAGGAGGGGCTGAGGGTGAGTGGAAGGAGGTGGGGGGAGTTAGGAAAGCAGGGGAGGGCATGGTGGATTATGGGAACAATAGTGAGGAATGATGGAGCTAAGGCAAGGAAGAAAGAAATGGCATTTGACGGGAGTTGTAGAGGTGTGAATTGGGCTGCGGGGCAGGAAGATCAGGGCATTGGTGGGGGGCAGGAAGACAACTTCAGAGGGTGGAAGGATAATGTGAGAAAGGGAGGAGCAAGAAATAAGTGAAAGGAGGGTACAGGAGAATGGAGAAAGGAGAAAGACCAGAGGAATAGAAGAAACAGGAGAGGGAAGGCAGGAAGAGGTGCACGGGCGTTGGAGTGGAGTTATGGAGCATTATGTTGAGGAGTAGCGACACTCTTATTAGTATACAAACTGGTTGTCACTCACCGTAAACCCATGCGCCTCGACCATGCAATAAAGCCGAGGCGATCGTCTGTGAAGCACCAGAAAGCAACCATCTCTGTACCGGGGTTTCGCTCTCCACTTTCTCGCAGCGGGGAGGAGTTGAGGGCTGGGGCAAGGGGACGGGAAATAAAGTACGATAGTCTGAGTCAGCTGAGAAAGGCCCTTCCTGTGAAGCAGGTTTAAATGAGCCCTCTGCACTCTGCTTGGATTAGTGACACATTCACAATAGGGCCCTATATACCCTGTTTTATTTATGACTACGGCGGCATCCTTCGCTGCAGAGGAGCATGGGCACTGTTACTGGCATCACGCTGGGCTGATGGTATACCCAGTTTAGTAGGCACGTGCCAGAACGGAACAGACACCAATGACTCACATGCATTGAAGACTCGGCGCACTTCTCGCTCTTAGGGGTTGTAGTCCACAGGACAATTCCTCTTACTGGCAATATACCTCATTAGGACTACAATCCCCAGAGGGGCTTCTAAAGCTACTTTTACAGATGGGACGTGCTGGACGCAGTGAAGCATAGTGGTGTTAAAACTAACAAGCGCTGGTTATGCTGCTAGCAAACCGCAATAATGGCTGCCCAGATGGGAGCCATCTCAATGATATCCACTTCTTGCAAAGCTGCTTCAACACTGTCAGAAAATGAATGGTCAGTTGACACTTCCTATGACGTCACTCACTTTGACATTACATCTTATGCAAATTAGAGGGGCCTCGCGTGTTTCTATCCTGCCCAAGGCCCCACAAATTCTAGGACCGGCCGGAAAACACTGGCTCAAATTAAGCACTGGTTTTAAGGAGACTAAAAACAGCACCTCCACTTTATATGAGGTTTCTAGGAGGGCGTAGCTAAAATAAGGGTCTGTACTGCTCCTTGCAATGCCCCCGCCCCACAACACCATCACAAACACACCCCTCGCATAACAAACCTTTGATATACACAGAAAGCGTAGTGGAAATGGCATTCAGTTATGGCTTCAAATTGGAAACGCTTTGAGCTTCACCAGCTGAGGTAGCTTTGTGAACATGACCCCACCCTCGCCAGTCACTCCTTTTCTCCTAATACATGACACCTCAAATGACATCATCGTTGACAACACCGATGACATAACATAACACACTTTTCACTACTGTTTCCTGTTCCCAGCATATCTTGCCATTCTTCGCACTGTCCCTCGGGTAGTTTTTGGTGTTCACATCCATGAGTGACCCAGTATCGCGGATTTGCCAGAACAGTCCCGATTTTTCACCATCTGCGCAAGCAAATGCCAATAAAATACGCATGTCCCGATTCTGAGATACGGTTGACGGAACACATGGGGAGGCAGGTTTTCATGTGTTCCAGTGCAGAACTAGTTAGCAGCCCGTAGGAGGAAGCAATTTAAGAAACACAACTGATACTGCGTGCAAAAGTTGCATTTAATTCCTCAAGTGCCTCATATATATATATATATCTCCCACACTCCCTCCTCTCGGAAAGGACACAGCCGCACTCACAACGATGAAGTTCAATTTTAATAACAACGTAGGCATTCCTGACGCGTTTCGGTCTTCAAGACCTTTTTATGTTTATGTTTATGGATTTATAAAGCGCGTAGCTGCCCTTAGGCTTCCCAGCGCTAGGAGAAACATAACAACGATGGTCTAAGTCAGAGTGTCTGAGATCGGGAGGTTTTAAGGAAATAGCAGTGTTTTGAGTTTTTTTCTAAATGCTAGTTCGTTAGTTATCATGCGCATGTCCCTGGGTAGTGTGTTCCACATTTTGGGAACCAAGTGCTTAAAGGACCTTCCTCCCCATCTTGCTCTTTTTATTCTGCCCTGTTGCATAAGAAGGTCCTGTGAAGACCTTAGGGTCCTACTCGGTGTGTAGTGTTTAACCAGTATTTTGATTAGTGCCGGGCCTCTGTCATTCATGGCTCTGTGGGCAATACACAGGGCCTTGAACTTAATCCTCGCCTGGACTGGAAGCCAGTGCAGTTTACTCAGGGCTATCCTGGCTGACTGTTGTTTCGGGATTTGTAGCAGGGTCCTTGCTGCAGCATTCTGCACTACCTGCAGTTGGTTAATGACGTATTTTGGGGCGCCCAGATACAGGGAGTTCCCGTAGTCCAGCTGTGACAAGATTAATGCTTGGACCACAATTCTACGAGATTGTTCAGGTAAGATAGGGAGAATTTTTTGAAGCATATGGAGTAGGCCGAAGCATTTGCCGGAAAGTTTCTTTGCTTGGATCTCCATATTAAGATTTTCGTCTAGCCAGATACCCAGGTTTTTGATGGCAGTCTTGGAAGTTGGTGGTTCTCCCAACTGAGTAGGCCAGCGTATAGGATTCCTGGGAACTGTTTTGTTTCCCAGAAACATAAGTTCAGTTTTATCCCCGTTCAATTTAAGGGAACATTTACACATCCATTCAGCTATTCGAGTCATGCAAGGCCCTAAGTTGTTGTTTAGGGGAGTGGGGGTCGTTCGTCACTGAAAATACAAGTTGTGTATCATCTGCGTAGGACACTATGGATAGACCAAAATCGTGTACTATCCTTGCTAGAGGTTGCATGTAAATATTAAAAAGTGTGGGGCTCAGTGCCGAGCCCTTTGGCACTCCGCACGGTAGTTGTAAGGTATCTGATAGATAGTTCCCTTCCAGCAATTGAAATGACCTGTCTTTCAGAAATGCAGTCAACCACTTCATCGCTGTGCCTGTGATACCTTCTTCCTTTAGCCTATTGATCAATGTGCAATGATCCACCGTATCAAATGCGGCGCTCAGATCCAGGAGTAGAATAGCCGCTGTACATCCTTGGTCTAACACTCTTTTTAGTTCCTCCGTTACCACCAGCAGAGCTGACTCCGTGCTATGTTGGGGCCGGAAACCCATTTGTGTGTCATGTAACCTTTGATTTTCTTCTAGATATTGGGACAAGGTGTGATTTACAGTTTTTCGGCAATTTTGCCTAATAGTGGTAGGAGCGAAATGGGTCGGTAGTTTCCAGGTTCAGCTGGATCCAACTGGGGTTTCTTCAATAGTGGTCTTATGATCGCATGTTTCCATGTTTTTGGGACTACACCTTGGGATAGGGAGAGTGATACCAAGGCTGCAGTGATTGATTTTGCTCTTGTGCCTGCTTGTAGCAGGATATCTGGTGTAATTGGATCTTGGGGCGAGCCAGATTTAATCCCTTGCAGGGTGGAGATCAGATCCTCTACTTGTATTTCTATAAACTGATCTAGTCCCTTTCCTGTTTTAAAATTTGGGTCTTCGTACGTAGGGAGGGAGGTGTTAGCTGTTATGATATTTCTATTTTGTTGTAGATTCTCATATAGTAGTTCCACCTTGTTTTTAAAAAAGTTCGCCATCTGGTTACATCTTTCTATGGAAGAGGGTTGGTGGTTTACTTCATGATTAGATGTTAAGGAGCGTACTACTTTGAATAGTTCTTTTGAGCAATTGTGTGCTGAGTTAATTTTTTCAAAGGTAAGCCTCGGCATATTGAGGAAACACACCCTTCAGTACCATGCTTCAATTTAAATGTTTTAATGGGACCCTTTCACAAAGCATGCTGGTACTTGTGGTGCACTTCCCCTCAATCAAACCCTCCAGTGGGTAATGCCGCATTCTTTTATGATTTATTTGTTGTGCTCACCGTTGCTCCGTCACATTTCCAATTTTCAGGATGCACCGAGTCCATACCAAAGGCGGTCTTTAGCGGCAACCACTGTCACCTGTTCGTTTTCACGGGCTGAGAAGAATGGTTCAATTTCGGGACATTCACGGCACTCTTTGTTGGTGGTGCGTAGCTTGCGGCGGAACCAAGCTGCTGAATATCTCCCACACTCCCTCCTCTCGGAAAGGACACAGCCGCACTGACAACGATGAAGTTCAATTTTAATAACAACGTAGGCATTCCTGACGCGTTTCGGTCTTCAAGACCTTTTTCAAAGGTAAGCCTCGGCATATTGAGGAAACACACCCTTCAGTACCATGCTTTAATTTAAAAGTTTTTGCCCTCTGGTGGACGCCCTAATGGGACCCTTTCACAAAGCATGCTGGTACTTGTGGTGCACTTCCCCTCAATCAAACCCTCCAGTGGGTAATGCCGCATTCTTTTATGATTTATTTGTTGTGCTCACCGTTGCTCCGTCACATTTCCAATTTTCAGGATGCACAGAGTCCATACCAAAGGCGGTCTTTAGCGGCAACAACTGTCCCTGTTCGTTTTCACGGGCTGAGAAGAATGGTTCAAATTCGGGACAGCCACGGCGCTCTTTGTTGGTGGTGCGTAGCTTGCGGCGGAACCAACAACCAAGCCGCTGAATATCTCCCACACGCCCTCCTCTCGGAAAGGACACAGCCGCACTCACAACGATGAACATATATGTGTATGTGCTCATCAGAGGTAGCAAGCACTATATAAATGCAAACCTTTTTCCCTCTTCTATCACTCCGTTACCCTTCTCTATTCAAAATAACTGAAAAACATATCCACCACTCAAATTACTTTCATATTTCACTATACTAATTTTCAACACTAATCCTTTATGGGTTCCGGAGTAGCGTGCTACTCACCAATAAAGCGCTTCAACACCCCATCGGGGGTATCAAGCGCTATGTAAATGCAAACCTTTTTTCCCTCTTCTATCCCTCCGCTATCCTCTCACTCCAAATAACTGACTAATATCTATCACTCAAATTTCTTTCATATTTCACTATACTAATTCAACACTAATCCTTATGGGTTCCGGAGTAGTGTGCTACTCACAGAAAAAGCGCTTCAAAACCCCATCAGGGGTAGCAAGCGCTATATAAATGCAAACCTCTTTTCCCTCTTCTATCCCACCGCTACCCTTCTCTATCCAAATAACTGAATAACATATCCACCACTCAAATTACTTTCATATTTCACTATACTAATTTTCAACACTAATCCTTTATGGGTTCTGGAGTAGCGTGCTACTCGCCAAAAAAGCGCTTCAACACCCCATCAGGGGTATCAAGCGCTATATAAATGAAAACCTTTTTCCCTCTTCTATCCCTCCACTATCCTTCTCACTCCAAATAACTGACTAATATCCACCACTCAAATTTCTTTCATATTTCACTATACTAATTCAACACTAATCCTTATGGGTTCCGGAGTAGTGTGCTACTCACGGAAAAAGCGCTTCAAAACCCCATCAGGGGTAGCAAGCGCTATATAAATGCAAACCTCTTTTCCCTCTTCTATCCCACCGCTACACTTCTCTATCCAAATAACTGAATAACATATCCACCACTCAAATTACTTTCATATTTCACTATACTAATTTTCAACACTAATCCTTTATGGGTTCTGGAGTAGCGTGCTACTCGCCAAAAAAGCGCTTCAACACCCCATCAGGGGTATCAAGCGCTATATAAATGAAAACCTTTTTCCCTCTTCTATCCCTCCACTATCCTTCTCACTCCAAATAACTGACTAATATCCACCACTCAAATTACTTTCATATTTCACTATACTAATTCAACACTAATCCTTTATGGGTTCCGGAATAGCGTGCTACTCGCCGAAAAAGCGCTTTGACGCCTCATCAGGGGTAGTAAGCGCTATATAAATGCAATTACAATACAATACAATACAATCTGTGATGTCATGAATGCACTGCTACTCGTGACAGCCCTGCTCTGATGTCATAATTGTGATAATCGTGCAGCTGTGATTTCATGAATGTACTGCTACTCGTGACAACCCTGCTCTGATGTCATAATTGTTATCTCAGTGCAGCGGTGATGTCATGAATGCGCTTCTACTCGTGACAGCCCTGCTCTGATGTCATAATTGTGATAATCGTGCAGCTGTGATTTCATGAATGTACTGCTACTCGTGACAGCCCTGCTCTGATGTCATAATTGTGATAATCGTGCATCTGTGATGTCATGAATGCGCTGCTACTCGTGACAGCCCTGCTCTGATGTCATAATTGTGATAATCGTGCAGCTGTGATTTCATGAATGTACTGCTACTCGTGACAGCCCTGCTCTGATGTCATAATTGTGATAACAGTGCATCTGTGATGTCATGAATGCGCTGCTACTCGCGACAGCCCTGCTCTGATGTCATAATTGTGATAATCGTGCAGCGGTGATGTCATGAATGCGCTGCTACTCGTGACAGCCCTGCTCTGATGTCATAATTGTGATAATCGTGCAGCTGTGATGTCATGAATGCACTGCTACTCGTGACAGCTCTGCTCTGATGTCATAATTGTTATCTCAGTGCAGCTGTGATGTCATGAATGCACTGCTACTCGCGACAGCCCTGCTCTGATGTCATAATTGTGATAACAGTGCATCTGTGATGTCATGAATGCACTGCTACTCGCGACAGCCCTGCTCTGATGTCATAATTGTGATAATCGTGCAGCTGTGATTTCATGAATGTACTGCTACTCGTGACAGCCCTGCTCTGATGTCATAATTGTGATAATCGTGCATCTGTGATGTCATGAATGCGCTGCTACTCGCGACAGCCCTGCTCTGATGTCATAATTGTGATAATCGTGCAGCTGTGATTTCATGAATGTACTGCTACTCGTGATAGCCCTGCTCTGATGTCATAATTGTGATAACAGTGCATCTGTGATGTCATGAATGCGCTGCTACTCGCGACAGCCCTGCTCTGATGTCATAATTGTGATAACAGTGCATCTGTGATGTCATGAATGCGCTGCTACTCGTGACAGCCCTGCTCTGATGTCATAATTGTTATCTCAGTGCAGATGTGATGTCATGAATGCGCTGCTACTCGCGACAGCCCTGCTCTGATGTCATAATTGTTATCTCAGTGCAGATGTGATGTCATGGCTGCCATGGCTTGGCAGTTCGGGCTGGACTGTTCCCACAAGGAACAGGGTCACAACTGATTTGCATATGGCTGGGTCCAAACTGGGGTGGTGTGGTGAGCAAAAGAATGATGGATTTAACCCAGATCCTTGTGACTGGGGGTGAATGTTTGCATTGTCCAGTATTCCGTCCATCAATTGTTTCTTTTGCATTTGTCGCCCTAAGTGGGAAGGGTATGCCCAGACGTGGGTCCCGTGCTCACTACACCACTGGATTCAAGCTAGCCTGGCTGAAGAAGGGTGATGCCCTGAAACCGGTCACAGGATGCTTGTTTCCGGTCCAGGGAGGACCTGGCTTGGCAGTTCGGGCTGGACTGTTCTCATTGGAGGAGGGTCACGGCTGACTTGCATATGGCTGGGTCCAAACTGGGGTCGAATGGTGTGCGGAATAATGATGGACTGGGTTCTGGCCTTGGTAATTAGTGGCTGAGATTAATTCAAGCATTCATCCATCACTTTGTGTATTCGCTATATTAGTGATAATAACAGGTTCCATTGTGATGTCACTGGTGTATCGTTACTAATGAGAGAAGAGACGGACGTGAAGAATCTCTCAAACCCTACAGCGCTGTGAGGCGATACTAATGGGAATACAGCGCTATCTAAAAATAGTAAGGTAACATGGCATCTTTTATATAACAGGACACTCATGACGTCAATGCCGTACCGTTTTGACTTTTTATAAAACAGATGCAAAGGACTGCTCTTCTGTTTAAAAAACAAAAAAACAAAGTACTAGTGAGAAATACACACTGCTGCTGCAATCGAGAAAAGCATATATTAGTTTTAAGAATGTGGGTACGGGAGAAAGCAGCGCTGTGAGGCCTGAAGCGCTCATGTACTGCGGAGAGCGTGAGTGCGCTATATATAGAATTATAGAGACACTTGAGTGCTTTTCTTGTTATTTTGTGAAAGTCAGTCTGCGACTCTGCGTCCCCTAACCTTTCTTTCCTGGAAAGGTGCCCTTTCAACATTTGCTCTCTCCCAGCAGCTTTCGCGCCTGACATTTACACAAGTGTAAGTACACTGAGCACTTACTGTAAAGAAGACAGGCCGGGCTGAAAGAGACTGCTTCATTCACCGAGTTTCCGCCCTAAATATAGATTTGTGCCGGCCCTGAGAACAAGCAGACGCGCGCATGCGCCAACTCACCGCAATCTGAGCCGCCGCTTTAATGAGTTAATGGCCCTGCGGGCAGCAGGCATGAGTGTGAGGGCGCCTTGTGCGCAGTACAAGCCGCCTCAGTGCGGGGGACAGTGCCAGGCCTGTGTGGCACACGCGTCAACAGCTCTCCTGTGTCCAGGCCTGGTTTACGGTAAATGTCTGCCCCACATGTGCTAATTATGGCCGACTGCCCCCGCCCCTTTCTGTAAGGATTCGGGCCCGTTTTAGTACATCCAGCCGCACCCCACTGTAGATGAACATTAATATATTTTCAGGTGGGGGAACCGCCACCGGAAGTGGGTCCCCCATAAGGTGGCAGTGCCCGCCTTTCTGTGGCACCGCCCAGGGACATGTCCACCTAGAGGGCTCGAAGACACATGGGACGGAGAACAGCGTGAAAATCATGGGGCAGATTTACAAGCCCCTTGCGCCACTTTTGCGTCACTTTTTCCATGTTAAAAGTGACGCAAAAGTGGCGCAGAAGCTTGTAAATTTGCCCCCATATATTTGACATCCAGGCGCTATACTTTAGCGGGACGAGGCTGAGAGCGCTGGATTACTGTGAGGACAAGAGGTGTGTTATATGGTGTGTTTGTGAGACCTCGCCATGCAATACACTCACAATACCGTCTTGGGTGCAGTCAGGCCCGTTTGTAAATCCTTTACCTCTGCCTTGGGTTACAGGGGCTTCCAGCAGCAAGGCTTAGACAAAGGAGCAAGTGTGAAGCATTTAAAAGTACCAACACAGCGAAATAAGGAAGTCACACAACAGGACAGAAATGAGACTCCAATTTATAAAAAAGAGATCTTATTTATATTAATTTATAGTCTCCAAAAGGAACAAAATCCACCAGAGAGTTATGGAGATCTAGATTTTTAAATATTCCATAAATCCTGCTAAATTTCAATAAGCATTGGTAAGTGTAAAGTTTGAAAACTTTATAAAAAGTTTTATAACTTTGTGTTTGGCTATTCCAGCCTACTTTGGGCTCCCAACTCCTGCAAGGAGGAGGTCGAGGGGCCCAGTAAGGAGTTGCAGGACAGTTACATTGTCACCAAAACAGTCTCCAATCCAGTGCCAGGCGCTATGGGTTAACTACCTTAGACTTCAATGGAGTGGTCCTGATGCAAGGGATACAGGATGCTAAAGAAGCTGTAAGATGTTGAGGATATTGTGTGGTCGACAGGGGCTTCCTGGGGTTACTCCTCAGTCCACGGTCATTAAGGGACCACTCTGGCCACAGGGATTAATGTCCCTCAAAGCCTTCTTTGGTCCAGCAAAAGTCCAGCTGCCACTGGACTACTGGTCTCCGGTCACAGCGAAACCAGCTGTTCCCTTTGGTGAAGGCTAGCATTCGACTTGGGCGACTAAACTGCACTCCGACAACTCTCCCAGGTCCTGCAATTTGGGGTGCAACTTATGATTGGTGGGACTTAGTCTCACGGGCTGCATGACGCCGGTCAGTGGTGATCAAGTGATTGTGGCTACTGACTTGCCAAGGCGGGCTTCGTCAGCTTTTATGGCCCTGTTGCTGTAACAGAAATTCAGCCAACTGTCTATTGGAGTTCACCTCTTCTGTTTGGGGCTCAGGAGTGACTTTTCCATGAGCGAGGCACTACTGGATCAGTCCTCCCTTTGCCAGCCCAAGGATTACCCAGGGCAGTCCAGCGGATGGTGCAACCTCTCTTGCCACGTCCAGGGAACAACAGAACAGTCCTTCTTCTGGTCTCTCTCCATTCCAGATGTAATCTGAGCTCTAGGTGCCAGGGGGGCCATATTTCTGCCCAGAAAGTGCCCTTGGAGATGTGGCAGTTACTAGCCAATGGGCTACCTGGGCCTCCCTGCCTGATGACGACTTCCTGTCTGACGATCCATGTAGTTGGGGCCTCACATCCAGTTTGGGCTGGGTCCCACGTGGGACAGAGCGGCCTTCAGTCCACATTTGCTCTGCATCTGAATGATTGCCAGGGAGAAGCCAGAGGGGCCCAGTGGGCAAAGGTTGGTGTTGGGATCTCGTGCCATTTATATTTGCATTCCTTTCTCTTGCGTTCCCTGCGTGGAACATGGAATGTCGTGGCACTGGCAGTTGCTGCCGGGGAAGCTGAGTGATCGGATGTAATAAAGAAGACAAGTAAACTTACCTGGCGACTGTCTTCCTTTCACTGGCGACGAGTTGTCCGGTCTCCAGTCTTCCCTCCGTTGTTGCTGTACGAAGTGAGTGCTCCGTCAAGCCAATCCGTTGTGATGCCTTGTTCCATGTCTGCTGGATTCGGTGAAGCAGGGCTGTTGAGCGTTTCTAAGGTACATCCAGCGAAGACCCTGATCCTCCGCCCTGCAAGTCGCAGTTTCCGTGGAGCCTGTGGTGAGGTTTTCTCTCTTTTTTGTGAATTTCAAGCTTGGCGAGAGAAGCTGTATTATTGTTTTGTGTGCGAGTCAACGTGCGTCACGCTCATGCTGGAAAGTTTCTGTTGCTGTGACAACCGGCGCGCGAGTCGGCGCGCGTCACGCTGCGGGAAGGATAATTTCCGTTGTTGTGGCAACCGGCACGCGAGTCGGCGCGCGTCACACTCTGAAGGAAGATTCTGTTGTTGTGGCAACTGGCGTGTCAGTCAGCGCACGTCACATTGTTAGAAGAGAAGCTCTGCATATCAGCGTGTCATTTTCATTGGTACAATCCCCGCATTCTGTACAAGTTATTTTAACGCTGACTGACGCGCCAGTTGCCACAACAACGGAATCTTCCTTCAGAGTGTGACGCGCGCCGACTCGCGTGCCGGTTGCCACAACAACGGAAATTATCCTTCTCTTCTGGTTCTCCGTTTACCCTCATCAATGCAAAGGATTTTAAGGAATTGGGGGATGTTCATGTTGACCAGTCCAACATAAAGATTTTTGCTTATGGTGGTAAAAGAGTAGAAGTTCTTGGCAAATTTGAGGGGAACTTGGAATTCAAAGGGGATTCTGCACAAGGGACTGAATACATTGTAAAGGAAGGTGCAAATTTGTTGGGATGGGAGGAGCAGGGTGAGCTTGGGATCATTTTAGATCCCAATCATCCTGATATGGTCTTATCGAAACATGAAGCCAAACAGTTTTACTCCAGTCTTCCTGCTGTTACCCCTGTGCATACTGTCACTACCAAGTCGTTTTCCAATGGTGACTGGATTCAAAGATACCCAGAGATTTTTAGTGGTGAGTTGGGAAAACTCAAGGGTTTTCAGCACCGCATTATTCTTAAGGAGGGTGCAAGGGCTGTTGCACACAAAGTGCGCAAGGTACCGCTTAGTATGCATGGTGAGCTTAAGCAGGAACTTGAGCGTTTGTGTACCATGGGAGTAATTGAGTCCATTGAAGGATCTGAATGGTTGTCCCCCATTGTTTTGGCGCGGAAGGCAGACAAATCTCTCAGAATGTGTGTGGACTTGCGCGACCTAAATGCTTGCATATGGGTGAACCGCCAACCCCTGCCAAACATCAATGAGATGCTGTCAACTTTGGAGGGTGCTAGGTATTTCTCGTCACTCGACATCTCCTCTGCTTACCATCATGTGGAATTGTGCAAGGACTCGAGACACCTCACGTCCTTTGTGACACCCGAAGGAGCATTTCGCTATATGCGCATGCCTTTTGGTTTAGCGTCAGCTTCTGCAGTGTTTCAGTGCCTCATGGGGAACCTGTTCAAGAACACTGCAGGAGTCGTGTTTTTCCAAGACGACATCCTGATTCATGGCAAAACAGAATTAGAGCACAATGCCAGAGTCAAGCAAGTATTGGACATTGTTAAGTCTAGTGGGTTAACGTTAAGGAAGGACAAATGCAAATTTCTTCAAGATGGTGTAGACTATCTGGGGCACCACATTTCGGGGAGTGGGGTAGAACCCAAGATTAAGCTTCTTGATGCCATCCAAAATGCACCTGAACCTCAGAATAGGGACCAGCTTCGTTCTTTTCTCGGGCTGGTTGAATACTATGCTAAATTTGTGGCTAATTTCTCGGATAGGACGGTGCGTTTGCGTGAGCTCTTGAAAAAGAATGTAAAGTATGTATGGTCAGACCAGTGTGCTTGTGATTTCAAGTTATTGAAAGAGGCTATTGTGCAGGCACGCCCACTCAAGTTATTTAACATTAATGATCGCTGCATTGTTACCACTGATGCAAGCAATGTGGGTCTAGGTGCTGTTCGTATGCAGAAAAGATCTGACAATAGGGAGGAGACCACTGCTTTTGCCTCTAGAGCACTCCGGGGAGCGGAAAGCACTTACTCTTGAAAAGGAGGCCCTAGCCTTGTGTTGGGGTGTACAGTATTTTCGTAATTTTTTGTGGGGGAACGAATTTGTTCTAAGGACCGACCATAAACCATTAGTAGATCTTTTTACCACCAAGGGTGGTGGCAGGACCACTCCACGCATAGCTAAGTGGCAGTACAGGCTAAATGAATTTAATTACCATCTGGAGTATGTGGCGGGTGTGAAGAATCATGTAGCTGATTGCTTGTCCAGGTTACCTCTATCTGAGGTTGCCCTTGACTCTGAGGGTGAGGATTTGGAAATGGTGTGTGCTGTTAGTGCGGTAGCTGACACTGGGGTTGCCTTGTCTGAAATTGATTGGAAGCTGGCCTTGTCAGAAGATGCAGAGATCTGCCAAGTGATGGACTTTGTGGTTCGCGGCTGGCCCAACAACATGAATTTGGCTACCGAGCTGATTCCTTTCAAGAGAGTGTGTGATGAGTTGTCCCTTGTGGATGGGATTTTGCGAAGAGGGGGATTATTGGTTGTGCCTGTGACCAAGCGTAAGAAGATTTTGGATCTGGCCCATGAAGGTCATCTGGGCATCCGTGCCATGAAGCGGAGGGTTGGAGAAGATTTCTGGTGGCCGGGTGTTGATAGGTCCATTGAACACTGTGTTCGTGATTGTGGTGCGTGTGTTTTGAGTGATAAAACTCAAGTAACCTATCCCTCTCCTGTCGATCCTGTGGCAGTGAAGAACTCACCCTGGTGGCTTTTGATGTGGCTGGTCCTTTTGGTGGTATGGGTAGTTCTCCCAAATACGCTTTGGTGTTGATTGATTACATGTCTAAATGGCCTGAAGTTAGGTTTGTAGATGGCATCAATTCTGCAACAGTGATCAACTTCTTTAAGGATGTTTTTCTTCGGGAAGGGTTTCCGGAGGAGTTGGTGACTGATAATGGCACCCAGTTGGTGTCCGTGGAGATGCAAGAATTTCTAAAGGCGCATGGCATCAAGCATATTCTCACCTCCCTTTATCATCCCCGTAGCAATGGTCTGGTTGAGCGCCTGAACCGTGTGATCAAGGATCAGTTGCAGTTGGCTTTCATCAATGGTTTGCATTGGAAGGTGGCGATTTCTGATTTGTTGTGGGCAATGAGGGTCACCCCTCACTCAAGTACTTGAGTGTCTCCTTTCACTTTGCTAAGAGGTAGAGTGGCTGGTTCCAAGCTGAACAAAGACTGGATGTCTAGGAAGGAGGTAGATCTGCAAAAGCTTGGCAAGGTAGCTGATGTCAGGGCTGCTGCTCAATCCAAGTATGCATCTGATTGTATCAGAGTATCTCCAGTGTGTCAAGGGGACTGGGTGAGAATTAAGAAGCCTGTTCTCGTTCGCAAAGGTTTTTCTCGGTTTTCTGCTCCAGTTAGAGTGAGGGAGGTGAGAGATCATGTTGTGGTGCTGGAGAATGGGAAGATCTGGAAAAAGTGTGCTGTTTCGGTGGTGCCGGAGTCGAAAGCTGAGTATGTAAGAGGAAAATTTGGAGTTCATTCTCCTTGCAGGGGTTTGCGTCCCATGGGTGGAAGTTCAAAGGTTTCCGTTTCTGCCAAGGAGGTTATTCCCCGGGCATCCTCTTCTAGAACAAGGGTTGCTCCCACAAGATTTCGGGACTATGTTAGGTATTGAATTTTCTCAATTTATTTGCTAACCTGCCATCCTTGCAACTCATTTGGTTCTGTTTTTTTTCTGTTTTGTTAAGAATGTTTCATCATCTCGTTGTTTTCCATGTGAAGGAGGGGGGTGTGTTGGGATCTCGTGCCATTTATATTTGCATTCCTTTCTCTTGCGTTCCCTGCGTGGAACATGGAATGTCGTGGCACTGGCAGTTGCTGCCGGGGAAGCTGAGTGATCGGATGTAGTAAAGAAGACAAGTAAACTTACCTGGCGACTGTCTTCCTTTCAGTTGGCTAAACAGGATCTGCTAACTGTTTGTCTGCCAGCCCGCCCGGTGCCGAGGCACACCTGTCCATTCCCGCTGTGAGCAGGCGTCCGAGTACTGTCTTTAAAAGACAGCATTGCGCTACAGCATTGCGCTACTGTACTCGGCTTTGCACCTGAGACCAGCATTGCAGGCTGTCAGCAGTCTGTGCTGTGCACTCTGACTCCTCTGCCCCGGGGTCAAGTAGCCTCTCCCTGAAGCAGCTATCCAGCACCACTGTGGCCACTAACCTGATGCCTGCATTGCCACTGGTCGAATTGCAGCTGCCTTGTGCAACGAGAGACAGAGCCCCTGCCTACATTGCTATGGACGCCAGCACTATTGAATGGCGACAACAAGTAGGCACCTTCAGAATTTCCCTCACACTGGTAAGGTTGCTAAATACTGGCCACTCGCTCATGTCGATTTAAAGCTCAAGCATGACAGAAAGTTATAAAAAAATTATCTTTGTAAAGTGTATATATTTAACGATGAACTTTCTGTCTTTACTTTATTTATGAGCCAGTTATCATTAACTTCGCAGCTCCAGAACACTGCAAAGTGTTCCTATTTTTACTGTTTAAAGTATACACTGATGAGGGGAAAAATATCAACTTTCGGGCCTTCTCAGAATTTTTATAACAGCCAGGACAATAAAATACTGGTCATGCCAGTAAAAAAGAGCCTGGTGGTAACTTTAAAGGTAAGTGGCTGGGTACAATTCGACCTTCCTGTGATCTGCTGCAGAATAGTGAGCAATAGTGAAGGCAATAATCGAAACAGGCCAGTCCAACCCCAGTCAGGCTCGCCTTCTTGTTACTGGCAGGAGGGTGAATCTGCACACTGCGCAGCAACTGCTGCTGCTTTTGGGTCAGTCCAGGCCTGGTTGGAGCTTGTGGTTATTATGGTGGGGAGAAGGGTTTACATTACTTATCAGGTGACATTTGTGTCCGAGGGTGGCTCTGAGTGTCACATGACATCAAGTACTCTAATGTGGCCGATCAGTAGCTGTTTCCTGTTCTGTGCTTCATGCGAATCCTGACTTTTAAACCTAAACACTTTGCATTCTGAGATTACTAGTTTTCTCCTTTCCTATCATAATGCATGGGTATACAAATCCCAGACTACAAAGAACACCTAGTTATAAAAAGCAGACGTTTTGTGATCAATAGGAACCTTTAATTTCAGGTGCTCTGCAGCAGTTTCAATGGGGCATATTAGCAACGCTTTGCGATAACTATCGCAAAGCGTGCTTAGCGCTCATTTTCTTAATGCCGGCTATCGCAGGTCTTTATCGCGGAGATATCGCGTTATTAGCAACGCGTATCTCCAAGGCGATAAAGATTCCTGCGATAGCGGGGAAATCGCCGTTTTGCATAGAACATCGCTGGTTTTCCAGCGATGTTCCCTGCAAAACGGCGATAACCTTGTTGATACGACCCTGAGGTCGTATCAGCATAATCCACCCCCTATGTCTAACATAGGTAAGTCAGGATTTTAGCAGACGTTAGATTTTGGCGAAAACTGCCTTTTTCGCCAAAATCTAACGTCTGCTAAAATCCTATGGGCTGCCTTGTAAATATCGCGATGTGAACATCAGCGATATTTGCAAGGCAGTCCATCCGGGGTACGCCCAGTGACGCCCACTTTGCATCTCATTGGAGATGCAAAGGGAGGCGTTGGGAAAAAGGGTGCTAACATGCGATTAGAGAACGGCGGGGCCGGCATCGGCCACGCCAAAAGTATGGCGGTCGTGCCGGCCCCCTCCTGCGACCACAGAGGCAAGCCTGCCGCGCACGTTGGTGACGCGACAGGCGCGCCTCGCCGATGATTGGTCCCGGGTCCTGGGCGTGCCCCGGAAGTGATTGGAATCACTTCCGGGTCGCGCGTCGGGATAGCGCCAGGCCGGTTAGAACCGGCCTGGCAAGGAAACAGTTAAAAGGCCGGGGAGCGCAGGAGTAGGTCTCTTCGCTCCCCGCTTCCCAGCCTGCCACACCAGCCTCGCTAGGAGGCTTTAATTTCAATTTGCTTTGTGCCCTTTACAGGCAGCGAGTCGCGGAATTTCGAAGCTTGGGCCCAGGAATAATCGGCGGCTGCGATCGGCGGCGAGCGGAGGCGGGCGTGGCCCAATCTGCAGTTTTCGGGGCAGCGGAGCACCGCGGTTGTGCGGGAAGAAGGCTTGAGGGGGCCCTGAATAACCGGCTGCAATCGGCAGCAAGTGGGTCGTCAACGGCGCTACTGGGAGTCGCGAGGATTCAGCAGAGGACGGCAGGTACCCGGTTGTGGTGGCGCTCGACTAGCGAGGGCGCGCACCCTTCCGGTTGGATTTAGTTAGGCATTGTGTTGGTTTTAGAGCCATCTGTGGCCCTGCCGAGATAAGCTTGGGGGGGGGGGGTGATAAGCACGTGCAGTGCTCGGTGCTTGATTAATCTCGAGGTTCTGATTGGGGTGATAAGCACGTACAGTGCTCGGTGAGCCTAATCTCGAGGTTTTTTGATTGGCCCTGCGGTGTACTGGGGTGACAGGGAGCGTGTACTCAGGGAGAGGTCCCAGCGCTAGTTCCCCCTAGGAGTGTGAATTGGGCGTTAGCGTCCAGCCGGTGTCAGCACTGTAGCAGTGACTGATAAGGAGGGCATATACTCAGGGACTGTCTAGCATGGCTGGGAAAGCAAAGAGGGGGGGGCAAGCCCTCCCGCATGGAGAGCTTTATGGAGGCAATGCTTAAAAAGGTGGACGAGTTGGGGCAGGGTCTTGCTGATCTCAGGGAGCGGGTAGACGCACAAGGGGGGGCGGAGGAGAGAGAAGAGAGGGCCAGGCGCAGCATGGTGCCCCCGAGGTCGGCTTTTCCTCCCCTCCCCAAAAGGGTTAGGACTAACAAGGGGGGGCGGATGGAACCAAGGTTACCATTGTCCCCGGCCCCTGTTTTGCCTACAGAAGAGGTCCCGCCCGCAGAACAGGTACCTGTTCCGCCAGTTGCCCCAGTACCAGTCCCGGCGCTGGTCCCGGTGCCAGCTCCCCAGCCCCCCAATTCCTCCGGTCCCAGTCCCCCAGCCCGGTGAAGGGCCCGGACCGTCAGGGGATAGCCCGCATTTGCCGGTGTTGCCCAGTACGGGGGGGGAGGGCATTCCACAGGATGTAGTGTCCCATTTGGCAGCAATACTTCCTTGGTTGGGGAAGGCTGGGATCCTGTCATCAACAGTGGGGGGTAAGGACGGGGGCGGTGATCCGCTTGTAGAGGCGAGGCGAATAGTGGCCCAGTTTCATGGGACACCAGTGGACAAAACGGGCGAGGGTCAGGGTGCGCTGTCCCCTCTCATTTCAGCCGGGGTGGCCAAGCCACTTGAACTCAGCGGGGGAGTACCGGGGAGCAGCATGACGAAAGAGAAACCGTCAGGGTCAGCAGGGTCCGCTGCAGGAGGTAAGCTGATGACATTGCCAATGTTGAATGTGGCTGAGTCCCGCACAGACCGGGAGAATTTGGGGAGGCATGTCACACAGGACGTAAAAGACAGGATTTGGTCGGGGTCGTACATAAACATGTTCTCTCTTCTTATTTGCGAAAAAGAGAGGGAAGAGGCCAGGAAGAACAAAGACTGGATGCTCCCGAGGGAATGGGCAAACGAACTTATGAAGTACAGGGTGGAAGAAAACTTGATGAATTGGATTAGAGGTTTTTCCATTTTCATGGCAGTCATGGCTGAGCGTTTCCCTAATATACAGGCTGAGATGGCATGTTACCAAAACAGGATTGTTCTCGCGCATGATAAATACGGGGGTGAGGGATGGAAAGAATATGATAAGAGCTTCAGGAGAACTAAAGCGTCTGACACATCCCTATCGTGGGACCGCATAGACACAATTGCATGGTTAGACCAAATTGGCGGTGGGGTTCAGGATAGGGCCAGGAACCAGTCCTTTCAGGCCTTTCAGTCCTTTCGGTCACAGCCAAACACAGGTCCCCCCGGCCATACAAACACCGGGGGAGGGCACAAAGGGACATGCTGGGATTTCAATAGACGTACTTGCACTAGACCACAGGGCACGTGCAGGTTTAAGCATGCGTGTTCCATCTGCGCGAACCCGTCTCACCCCGAGTCCAAGTGCTTCAAGAAATCAAAGGATAAGGGAGGGAAGAAACAGGAGTGAGGTGCATGGACAACAAAAGGCACGGTCACCCATTGATGTAACGGCATTGACACCCTGGCTAAACAAATATCCTTGTCACTCCACCACAAAAATGCTGCTAGATGGTTTCAGGTACGGTTTTAGGATACCGGCACCTGATTATGTGGGGGCATCAGAATGCAAGAACCAACTCTCGGTGCGAGCCAAACCTAGCGTAGCAGCAATGAAAATTGAAAAAGAACTGCGACTGGGCAGGGTAGCTGGCCCATATGATTCCATCCCTGTTGAGAACTTTGTCTGCTCCCCTTTGGGCGTGGTCCCCAAGAAGGAAAGCGGAGAATTCAGACTCATACATAACCTATCAGCACCCAAGGGCAGTTCATTGAATGATGCAATTGATGAGGAGTTTTGCAGTGTGAGATATGCTTCTTTTGATCAAGCGGTGGAGATGCTCAGGGGGTTGGGCCCTGGAGCCCTTTTGGCAAAATCAGACATAGAGTCTGCTTTTCGTCTATTACCAGTTCACCCGTCTGATTTTCATCTACTTGGCTTTCAATTTTTAGGCAAATTCTACATGGACATGTGTATGCCCATGGGCTGCTCGGTTTCCTGCGGATATTTTGAAAAATTCAGTTCATTCCTGGAATGGGTTTTTAGACAGGTGACAGGGCACCAGTGGGTAATGCATTACCTGGATGATTTTCTTATCTTGGGGTCACCGGGATCACGGGAGTGTGCGTGGGCGCTGCAGGAATTTTGCGCACTCATGCATGCTTTTGGGGTCCCCCTGGCCCGGGGAAAGACGGTGGGACCTAATACAACAATAGAGTTCCTAGGGATTGAGTTGGATTCCATACAGGGGTGTTTCAGGTTGCCCGCAGACAAGATCTCAAAGTTCAGGGCAGCATTACAGCAGTGCTTGGTTAGGGAGAGGGTAACATTGCACCAGTTGCAACAGACAGTAGGGCAGTTGAATTTTGCTCTAAGGATCATACCTATGGCAAGGCCATTTTCCCGATCCATCTCACAGGCAATGGCGGGGCTCAGGGAGAGACACCACCACACCAGGCTGTCAGCTGAGGTCAGGCAGGACATGCGGATTTGGATGGCATTCCTGCAGGACTTCAATGGCAGGGTAGTGTGGCCCGGTCCGCCCACTACTTCCGCGGAGTTAGGTTTAATGACTGACGCTGCGGGTAGTGAGGATTTGGCGCCATACTCGGTACTGAGTGGGTGGCGCAGCGGTGGCCATCATGGTGGGTCGAGACCGGTTTGACGGGCAACATTGGTTTCCTTGAATTGTTCCCCATCTGGGTGGCGTTAACAGTATGGCCAGAACAACTGCGTAATCAATCTGTGGTGTTCTGGTCAGATAACATGACGGTGGTCGAATGCATCAACCAACAAGCGGCACGGTGTAGGATGATTCTCCGTCTATTGAAGGAGATTGTACTGTTATGCATGAAGCTAAATATGCAATTTAGAGCTAAACATGTGCCAGGGGTATTAAACCATGCGGCTGATGCACTCTCTCGCTTTAAGATGCAGGTTTTCAAGTACTTTGGCAGATTGGTGCCCCCAACTACCGGACCTCGTGGCGGCTAGCCTAGCACCCAGGACCAGGAAAGCATATGAAGGGGCGTTTTGGGCATATTGTTCCTTCTTGGGAAGGGACTGGGCTGAGAAGTGGCATGACACGGGGGCACTCCTTCATTACCTAGGGTTTTTGAAGGGGGAGGGGCGCTCAGCGGCAGCGGCTAAACGGCATGTGGCGGCAATATCCTTTTTTGCCCAAACTAGGGAGAAAGGGAATCCTACCAACAGCTTTATAGTGAAGAAGGCAATGAAAGGTTGGCAGCGCCTCCAAGGGTCTACCCCAGATACGAGGCGGCCAATCGGGGTGGAGCTGCTAACATCTTTACTGAGGACCCTCCCCCTGATTTGCACCACATCAGAGGAAGTTCTGTTGTTCACCGCCGCCTTTTCATTGGCCTTTTATGGTGCTTTTAGAATTGGGGAATTGGTGGCCCAAAACAAACAAGATGTGGAAGGCGGTCTGCAGTTTGACGACGTGAGGGTGCAGGGGGATGCTCTAACTATATCAATTAGGAAATCCAAGACGGACCAAAAAGCACGAGGGGACGGGGAAGTACTGCATCGGGCGCATGGCAATCCGTGTTGCCCCCTCTCACAGGTGGAGGCTTTCCTACAATCTAGACCTGATAACAAAGGGGGGCCTCTCCTGGTTCATGCTGATGGAATTCCACTTACACGGTTTCAGTTTAAAAGGGTCCTGGACATGGCAATCCAGAGGGCAGGGCTAAACCCAAGTTGTTTTGGTACGCATTCTTTTAGGATAGGGGCTGCCACGGAAGCAACAGCTAGGGGTTTACCTAGCAACAACGTCCAAAGGATTGGGAGGTGGTCCTCCAATTGTTACAAGCGATATGTGCGGCTACATATGTTGTGAGCAGGATAGTTGCCAGGTGCTGATGCGTATGTCTTCTCTGTTTTCATTTACAGTTTCTCAAACCTGTCACGCAGGGGGGAAACTGCGAACACCGCAACAACAGCACCAGGCAACACAAAGAACGTCATCACCATCACCAAAGCAGGGACCACAGGTTGCATGGATCATTGGTCACTCGTATGTGAAGCGTTTGTCTAATTTTTTCCTTACAGGGAGCTACAAGACTAGGGCAGAGCGGGCAGGATTTAGGGTATCATTTCATGGAAAGGGGGCCTATGCTTGAGCCAGTTTAGGGGTTTCACATTGGAACTATTGAACAGGGGTGGTCCACGTCCCAGTATTATTATCTTGCACCTTGGGGGGAATGATCTGGCAAGTCTCGGTAGAAGGGGGCTAGTGGAAGCAATAATATCAGAAGTGAGTTGGTTAGCCAAGACATGCCAGGGGTGTACCATTGTGTGGTCCCAAATGATTCCAAGATCCCAATGGAGGGGAGTCTGTAAGAGCGCTGAATCACTCAGTGAGGAGAATAAATAACAAAATAGAGAGGCTCTTCAGGGCGCCTCGGCTACAGACAATCGCCCACGGGTGTATCAGGGGGGAGTCGTGCTTCGTAAAAGACGGGGTCCATTTGTCAAGAGTAGGCAATGAGGCGTTTCCTAGAAAATGTTCTAGCATGGTTTTTGGGTCTTCAGGGGCAGGGAATGACCTCCTAGTGAGCGCAGGGGGGGGCCAGATAGTCGGTTAACTATGCTGGCCTGTGGCGGTAAGGTCATGATTGGTGAGCAGTACATTTAAAGTCCTTAGAGGCCGGCGCCATTTCTTGAATGGGGTCGCCCAAGTGGGAGGGACAGGTGGTCTCTCCTAGAACTCCAGGGGCAGTTTACAGCCGGTTGGCTGGATGGGTGCGGGGGAGGGGGGAGTCACGCGTTCCCTAGGCTGGTTGGCCACCCCGCATGTGCACAATGTCGCCAGTAAATGGCGCAGAACTGCAAGGGCCCCTTTATGGAGATGATATACAGAGCGTACGGGGGTAACCGGGGGAGTACCCTCACGGTAAACGGGCCCTCTGCGCATGCGCACTCCGGCTGGAGGGCGTGGTTAAAATTTGATAAGGATCTGACACCAGTTAGTGACCTTGCCGTAGGCCCAAATAGGATACGCAGAAAAGTAAAATGCTGTGATGATTATTAAAGATATGTTAGATTCGGATAGGAAAACCTTTGTATTAGAGTCATGTTAAGGTTAGCCAACTGACATCTGTACTTATCAATTGTAATCAGTGTAATGCATAATTTTCTGCGTAAATTTGTAAATCTTGTATATATTAATAATGCTTATTCATTTTGTTTAATAAATACGGCCGGGGTTTTACGACCCCCACATCCAAACCCTTCTCATGTCATTTGATCAGGGTCCAGTTATGGGAGGAGGGGTGTAGGTAGTACCTGGCCATAGAGAACGGCGGGGCCGGCATCGGCCACGCCAAAAGTATGGCGGTCGTGCCGGCCCCCTCCTGCGACCACAGAGGCAAGCCTGCCGCGCACGTTGGTGACGCGACAGGCGCGCCTCGCCGATGATTGGTCCCGGGTCCTTGGCGTGCCCGGAAGTGATTGGAATCACTTCCGGGTCGCGCGTCGGGATAAGCGCCAGGCCGGTTAGAACCGGCCTGGCAAGGAAACAGTTAAAAGGCCGGGGAGCGCAGGAGTAGGTCTCTTCGCTCCCCGCTTCCCAGCCTGCCACACCAGCCTCGCTAGGAGGCTTTAATTTCAATTTGCCCACCCACCGTCCCCTAAAGCAAAGTATTGGGTTTTGTGAGCAATGTATAAACAAGCTGGTATAGGTATCTGGTTATAGGTTTAATCAAACTTGTGATTGTTTTTCCCACCAACTGATTCTGTTTATAGGTCTTCAATCGTCGTATTTAATGCTATTCCTAGGTCAGGCGGTAAGGTCATGATTGGTGAGCAGTACATTTAAGGTCCTTAGAGGACGGCGCCATTTCTTGAATGGGGTCGCCCAAGTGGGAGGGACAGGTGGTCTCTCCTAGAACTCCAGGGGCAGTTTACAGCCGGTTGGCTGGATGGGTGCGGGGGAGGGGGGAGTCACGCTTTCCCTAGGCTGGTTGGCCACCCCGCACGTGCACAAGGTCGCCAGTAAACGGCGCAGAACTGCAAGGGCCCCTTTATGGAGATGATATACAGAGCGTACGGGGGTAACCGGGGTGGGGGAGTACCCTCACGGTAAACGGGCCCTCTGCGCATGCGCACTCCGGCTGGAGGGCGTGGTTAAAAGTTGATAAGGATCTGACACCAGTTAGTGACCTTGCCGTAGGCCCAAATAGGATACGCAGAAAAGTAAAATGCTGTGATGATTATTAAAGATATGTTAGATTCGGATAGGAAAACCTTTGTATTAGAGTCATGTTAAGGATAGCCAACTGACATCTGTACTTATCAATTATAATCAGTGTAATGCATAATTTTCTGCGTAAATTTGTAAATCTTGTATATATTAATAATGCTTATTCATTTTGTTTAATAAATACGGCCGGGGGTTTTACGACCCCCACATCCAAACCCTTCTCATGTCATTTGATCAGGGTCCAGTTAGGGGAGGAGGGGGTGTAGGTAGTACCTGGCCATATGCATGTTAGCACCCTCTTGTTGATAGGGCGATAGTTTTATCTCCGTTTTTCTGGCTTTTAAAGCCAGAAAAACGGAGATAAAGCCCTTGCTGATATGACCCAAGGGGGCATATTAGCAAGACCGGCGATAAAATTATCGCCGTTTTAGCGGCAGGAAACTGCCGCTAAAGCGGCGATAATGGGCTTGCTAATATGCGTTATAGAATTCAATAGAAGCCCAGGTTAGATGTCCTGCACATCTAACCTGGGCTTCTATTGGAATTCTATAACGCATATTAGCGAGCCCATTATCGCCGCTTTAGCGGCAGTTTCCTGCCGCTAAAGCGGCGATAATTTTATCGCCGGTCTTGCTAATATGCCCCAAGATCTTTTAGAGTTTCTCACAGCTCAAAAGGGTATAATTTGTAATATTTCTCCGTTCCCATGTACTTCATTGCTTGGTTTTGCTCGCGAGAAATTGTCACTCATAATTGCACTGAAATTTAAAAAATGTCACACATAACAATCTGAAACCTTGGCAGCTATGGGAAGGCAGCCTATCAAGGAGCCCCCCCCGTGTGTTTGTAGGGGCTCCAGACGAGTCCTGGGCACTCTTTGTTTGATGCTAGAGGCCAGGTGGAGATTCTATGGCCCGGCCCAGCAAGCACTGGTTTCTCCATCAGGTGATTTATAAAGAGGGGCTCCCGCATACACTTATATAGGTACCCCCCCTCCAACCCTCAACGCCGGAGGCACTGGAATTATGAGATTCTGCGGCTGCAACATTTCCGCATTATTGTGGTCTTGCTGCACTTGCCATATAATCTTTCATCTGCATAATTTAATTTGCAGATTTTTAAAAGAAAATCTTTCTCAAACAGATTGAAAACTTGTTCTGCCTTTTACTGTGACCTGTACTTTTATCTTTATACCCAAAGATGCATTTGTTTGCACAACTCCAAGCTTGTGCTAAATCTTATGTGTCTTCTACCAGCGACGCATCCCTGATTATAATTGTTTATTAGACATTCCACCCCCTCATTCGCCAAATTAATGTCGGAGTTAAATGAAGGATTTGTTTTCGCAACTTTAGACTCTAATTAAGAGATTAAGCACAACTCCTTCATAAACACAGCTGATTAAATGAGAAAGGCACAGGCTGCATGTAAAGTAGGCAGCCCAGGAATAACATGCGGTGAGGCGGTCACTAGCAACCCAGTGCTTTCTCTCCGGCCAGACTGAGTGCGTCCAGACTCTGGCAGGGGAGCAGAACCCCTCGGTGTTAAAAGATGAAGGTCGGAGACAGCCAGAGCATGTGCGCCCCCAACACCAGTGTCCTAGCAACAGAGGGGCAGGGAGTAGGGACCCTCCGAAGAGCTGAGATCAGGCACCCCACTGACCTTAGAGTTAAGGGCCTCAGACTCAAGGTACAGGCCTGAACCAGGAGCCACGCTGTCATCTGAACTATGGGCCCCAGACTCAAGGTACAGTAGTGAACCAGGTGCCCCACTGTCAATAGAACTAAGGGCCCCAGACTCTAGGTACAGTAGTGAACCAGGTGCCCCACTGTCAATAGAACTAAGGGCCCCAGACTCTAGGTACAGTAGTGAGCCAGGAGCCACTCTGTCCTTAGAGCTAAGGGCCCCACACTCTAGGTACAGTAGTGAACCAGGTGCCCCACTGTCAATAGAACTAAGGGCCCCAGACTCAAGGTACAGTAGTGAACCAGGTGCCCCACTGTCAATAGAACTAAGGGCCCCAGACTCTAGGTACAGTAGTGAACCAGGTGCCCCACTGTCAATAGAACTAAGGGCCCCAGACTCTAGGTACAGTAGTGAGCCAGGAGCCACGCTGTCCTTAGAGCTAAGGGCCCAAGACTCTAGGTACAGTAGTGAGCCAGGTGCCCCACTGTCAATAGAACTAAGGGCCCCAGACTCTAGGTACAGTAGTGAGCCAGGAGCCACACTGTCCTTAGAGCTAAGGGCCCCAGACTCTAGGTGCAGTAATGAACCAGGGGCCACGCTGTCAATAGAACTAAGGGCCCCAGACTCTAGGTACAGTAGTGAGCCAGGAGCCACGCTGTCCTTAGAGCTAAGGGCCCCAGACTCTAGGTGCAGTAATGAACCAGGGGCCACGCTGTCAATAGAACTAAGGGCCCCAGACTCTAGGTACAGTAGTGAACCAGGTGCCCCACTGTCAATAGAACTAAGGGCCCCAGACTCTAGGTACAGTAGTGAGCCAGGAGCCACGCTGTCCTTAGAGCTAAGGGCCCCAGACTCTAGGTGCAGTAATGAACCAGGGGCCACGCTGTCCTTGGAGCTAAGGGCGCCAGACTCTAGGTACAGTAGTGAACCAGGTGCCCCACTGTCAATAGAACTAAGGGCCCCAGACTCTAGGTACAGTAGTGAGCCAGGAGCCACGCTGTCCTTAGAGATAAGGGCCCCAGACTCTAGGTGCAGTAATGAACCAGGGGCCACGCTGTACTTGGAGCTAAGGGTGCCAGACTCTAGGTGCAGTAGTGAGCGAGGAGCCACGCTGTCCTTAGAGCTAAGGGCCCCAGACTCTAGGTGCAGTAGTTAACCAGGAGCCATGCTGTCAATAGAACTAAGGGCCCCAGACTCTAGGTACAGTAGTGAGCCAGGAGCCACACTGTCCTTAGAGCTAAGGGCCCCAGACTCCAGGTGCAGTAGTTAACCAGGAGCCACGCTGTCATCTGAACTATGGGCCCCAGGCTCTAGGTACAGTAGTGAACCAGGTGCCACGCTGTCAATAGAATTAAGGGCCCCAGACTCTAGGTACAGTAGTGAACCAGGTGCCCCACTGTCAATAGAACTAAGGGCCCCAGACTCTAGGTACAGTAGTGAGCCAGGAGCCACACTGTCCTTAGAGCTAAGGGCCCCAGACTCTAGGTGCAGTAGTTAACCAGGAGCCACGCTGTCAGTAGAACTAAGGGCCCCAGGCTCTAGGTATAGTAGTGAGCAAGGAGCCACGCTGTCCTTAGAGCTAAGGGCCCCAGACTCTAGGTGCAGTAATGAACCAGGGGCCACGCTGTCCTTGGAGATAAGGGCGCCAGACTCTAGGTGCAGTAATGAACCAGGGGCCACGCTGTCCTTGGAGATAAGGACCCCAGACTCTAGGTACAGGAATGAACCAGGAGCCCCACTGTCAATAGAACTAAGGGCCTCAGACTCTAGGTGCAGTAGTGAGCGAGGAGTCACGCTGTCCTTAGAGATAAGGGCGCCAGACTCTAGGTGCAGTAGTGAGCGAGGAGCCACGCTGTCCTTAGAGCTAAGGGCCCCAGACTCTAGGTGCAGTAGTGAGCGAGGAGCCACGCTGTCCTTGGAGCTAAGGGCCCCAGACTCTAGGTGCAGTAATGAACCAGGGGCCACGTTGTCCTTAGAGCTAAGGGCGCCAGACTCTAGGTGCAGTAATGAACCAGGGGCCACGCTGTCCTTGGAGCTAAGGGCCCGAGACTCTAGGTGCAGTAGTGAGCAAGGAGCCACGCTGTTCTTAGAGCTAAGGGCCCCAGACTCTAGGTGCAGTAATGAACCAGGGGCCCCGCTGTCGTTAGAGCTAAGGGCGCCAGACTCTAGGTGCAGTAATGAACCAGGGGCCACGCTGTCCTTGGAGCTAAGGGCACCAGACTCTAGGTGCAGTAGTGAGCGAGGAGCCACGCTGTCCTTAGAGCTAAGGGCCCCAGACTCTAGGTGCAGTAGTAAGCGAGGAGCCACGCTGTCCTTAGAGCTAAGGGCCCCAGACTCTAGGTGCAGTAATGAACCAGGGGCCACGCTGTCCTTAGAGCTAAGGGCGCCAGACTCTAGGTGCACTAATGAACCAGGGGCCACGCTGTCCTTGGAGCTAAGGGCGCCAGCCTCTAGGTGCAGTAGTGAGCGAGGAGCCACGCTGTCCTTAGAGCTAAGGGTGCCAGACTCTAGGTGCAGTAATGAACCAGGGGCCACGCTGTCCTTGGAGCTAAGGGCGCCAGACTCTAGGTGCAGTAGTGAGCGAGGAGCCACGCTGTCGTTGGAGCTAAGGGCCCCAGACTCTAGATGCAGTAGTGAGCGAGGAGCCACACTGTCCTTAGAGCTAAGGGCCCCAGACTCTAGGTGCAGTAATGAACCAGGGGCCACGCTGTCCTTAGAGCTAAGGGCACCAGACTCTAGGTGCGGTAATGAACCAGGGGCCACGCTGTCCTTGGAGCTAAGGGCGCCAGACTCTAGGTGCAGTAGTGAGCGAGGAGCCACCCTGTCCTTAGAGCTAAGGGCGCCAGACTCTAGGTGCAGTAATGAACAAGGGGCCATGCTGTCCTTAGAGCTAAGGGCGCCAGACTCTAGGTGCAGTAATGAACCAGGGGCCACGCTGTCCTTGGAGCTAAGGGCGTCAGAGTCTAGGTGCAGTAATGAACCAGGGGCCACGCTGTCCTTGGAGCTAAGGGCCCCAGACTCTAGGTGCAGTAGTGAGCGAGGAGCCACCCTGTCCTTAGAGCTAAGGGCGCCAGACTCTAGGTGCAGTAATGAACCAGGGGCCACGCTGTCCTTAGAGCTAAGGGCGCCAGACTCTAGGTGCAGTAATGAGCCAGGGGCCACGCTGTCCTTGGAGCTAAGGGCGCCAGACTCTAGGTGCAGTAGTGAGCGAGGAGCCACCCTGTCCTTAGAGCTAAGGGCGCCAGACTCTAGGTGCAGTAGTGAGCGAGGAGCCACGCTGTCCTTGGAGCTAAGGGCCCCAGACTCTAGGTGCAGTAATGAACCAGGGGCCACGCTGTCCTTAGAGCTAAGGGCGCCCACGCTCTAGGTACAGTAGTGAGCCAGGGGCCACGCAGTCCTTGGAGCTAAGGGCCCCAGACTCTAGGTGCAGTAATGAACCAGGAGCCACGCTGTCCTTAGCACGAAGGGCCCCAGCCTCACGGGTAGCTGGAGAGCTTCCAGTAGCTCGAAGTCACTCCTGGTTGGAGAGCCCTGGTCTACACCCTGCTGTGAAGACCAGGACACTCTAATGGAGACGAGGCTTTATTCTTGAAATCCACACAGAGCCCACGAAGGGCTTCTAGCAGCTTTACGCCAAGGCTCAGGCTCGGTTAGAACTGACGCCCTGTGTCCCAATTGAATCCGCTGCTGAGAAGAAGGAATGACTCTCAAAAAGAGGTAACACAACTGAGGCCCCAGTTATGCAGGACTACCAGACTGAGGTTTGCATGAGGAGGTGGTACACGTCTGCTGAGGGCCACGGTGACATCACCTGCTGGAGAGAGGAAACAGCCGCGACGGTGGCCTTCAGGAAAGGGGGGGGGCTTCAATGCTTCCTATGTACGTGAACTAGCAAAGACTTTCAGAACTACAACAACGAGAAGCTAAAACACATATGGAGACTGGATAGAGGGCAGAGTGCTGGGGCAGGCACGAGAACCGACCAGTGGAGTGTGGTGGACACCGTCTGCGGGCAGTGCCTCCTCATCAATGGAAGGTTGTAGCGCCTATACATGGGTCGCAGCGACGAAGCGCAGCGGGGTAATGACGCACGGCGGAGAAGAGCCCAGAACAGCGTGGAAAAAGCCCCAGCCAGAGATCGTCCTAACTCTCAGATGTGCACAGGGCTTTCTAAGGTCCACGATACCAGAAATCAGATGTCCCCCCCTCCTACCCCGGCTACAAGACCCGTGGTACATTCCGATCCACATCCATCCATTTCTATGCCCCACAAAGAGACCCCCCACACCCCCCTGCAGATACCTGTGGTACACTCCAGTGCACATCCATCCATTTCTAAATCCCAGTAATGGTGAACCCCCCGCAGGCACTTGTGGCACACCCCGGTGCACAGCCATCCATTTCTACGCCCATGTAAGGGTTTACCCCCCCCCCCCCCCCCCCTCCCGGGCCCCGCAGGCACCTCTGGTACACTCCGGTGCGCCTCCATCCATTTCTAAACCCCAGTAATGGAGACCCCCCCCTGCAGATACCTGTGTTACACCGCGGTGCACAGCCATCCATTTCTAAGCCCCTCTAAGGGAGAGACCTCCCCCCGCAGGCACCTCTGGTACCCTCCGGTGCACACCCATCCATTTCTAAGCCCCTCTAAGGAAGACTCCCCCCCCTGCAGATACCTGTGGCACACCCCGGTGCGCACCCATGCATGCATGCTTTGCCCTGGCTCTCACACACATTTCTATAGTGCTTTTTGGTGAGCGTTGAGGGCCCAGGCCAGAAATAGAGGCGGATAAATGAACATTAGACAGCTTCGGGCCAGGCACGGGTCAGCTGCTCCCACTGAAGAGTTCACGAGATGCACTGAGGCGGATCTGGGAGCCTGAGGGGAGGCGAGCCCGGGGGCTCATGGGATCTGTATGCTATATATGTCTGAGTACCCTCCCTTCCATTAAGGACTGCGGACTGCCGCTTCCCACGCCCACTGTGCTATTTAATTCACTTCAAAAATGGATGTTTTACGCTCTGCTTTTAGTCCGAGTCCCTCGGTGCCCCCCTCACCCCCCCCCCCCTTGCCTCTGCTCCATCTGACCCGGTGGCGGCTCTTTTAATTCTTCGACTTTAGGGTTTACTTCTTTCCTCCCTTCCCTTCCCTCACCTCTCTTTCTAGCCTTTCACTTTCGTCTAGTTTGCGCTCTGATTCCTGAAGTCTGCGTCACACTGTCTCTTTTAAAGAGTCCTTCACGCCACCCCTCGGTTCCTGTAATCCTCTGTGCCGTTTCATTACCTCTATGTCTTCATAGTCCTGGGCAGGTAGCTCTGCTGAAGCATTTTCAGCTCTGATGAAGGCGAATCTTGACGCCAGTGCATCTTGAGGCTGGCGTATTTTAACAACTGCATGTCTTGACGTCAGCATATTTTGATGATGTTGTATTTTGAAGTAGGTGTATTTTGACGAAGGCGTAAGTTGACATTAGCCAACTTGTCATCAGCATACCTCAATGTTGGTGTAGCTTGACGTCAGCATATCTTGACATCAGTATATATTGATGCTGACTTATCCTGATATGGCTGTTTATTAACATTGCCATATCTTGACATTGGCATATTTTGATGTCGGCATTTCTTAACATCAACATATCTTGACATTGGCATATCTTGACATTGGCATATCTTGTTGTTACCATATCTTGACATCGGCATATCTTGAGATCAGCGTGCTTCAATACCGGCATATCTTGACATCAGCATATCTTGACATTGGCATATCTTGTTGTTACCATATCTTGACATCGGCATATCTTGAGATGAGCGTGCTTTAATACCGGCATATCTTGACAACGGCATATCTTGACATCAGTATATATTGATGCTGACTTATCCTGATATGGCTGTTTATTAACATTGCCATATCTTGACATTCAAAACACACAAGATGATGGACGGAATGCTGCACATTGGCAAACATTCACCCCCAGTCACAGATCTGAGTTTAATCCATCGTTATTTTGCTTCACCACTCCACCCCAGTTCAGACATAGCCATATGCAAATCAGTCTTGACCCTGTGCCTCATGGGAACAGTCCAGACCGAACTGCCAAGCCATGTCTTCCCTGGACCGGAATCAAGCATCCTAGGACCGGTTTCAGGCTATCAGCCTTCATCAGCCAGGATAGCTTGACTCCAGTGGCATAGTGAGCACGGGACCCACGTCTGGGCATACCCTTCCCACATAGGGCGAAATGCAAAACACACAAGATGATGGACGGAATGCTGCACATTGGCAAACATTCACCCCCAGTCACAGATCTGGGTTTAATCCATCGTTATTTTGCTTCACCACGCCACCACAGTTCAGACATAGCCATATGCAAATCAGTCTTGACCCTGTGCCTCATGGGAACAGTCCAGACCGAACTGCCAAGCCATGTCTTCCCTGGACCGGAATCAAGCATCCTAGGACCAGTTTCAGGCTATCAGCCTTCATCAGCCAGGATAGCTTAACTCCAGTGGCGTAGTGAGCACGGGACCCACGTCAAGGCACAGGGTCAAGACTGATTTGCATATGGTTATGTCTGAACTGGGGTGGCGTGGTGAAGCAAAATAACGATGGATTAAACCCAGATCTGTGACTGGGGTGAATGTTTGCCAATGTGCAACATTCCGTCCATCATCTTGTGTGTTTTGCATTTACGCCTAAGTGGGAAGGGTATGCCCAGACGTGGGTCCCGTGCTCACTACGCCACTGGAGTCAAGCTATCCTGGCTGATGAGGGCTGAAAGCCCGAAACCGGTCCTAGGATGCTTGATTCCGGTCCAGGAAGACATGGCTTGACAGTTCGGTCTGGACTGTTCCCATGAGGCACAGGGTCAAGACTGATTTGCATATGGCTATGTCTGAACTGGGGTGGCGTGGTGAAGCAAAATAACGATGGATTAAACCCAGATCTGTGACTGGGGGTGAATGTTTGCCAATGTGCAACATTCCGTCCATCATCTTGTGTGTTTTGCATTTCGCCCTAAGGGGAAGGGTATGCCCAGACGTGGGTCCTGTGCTCACTACGCCACTGGAGTCAAGCTATCCTGGCTGATGAGGGCTGAAAGCCCGAAACCGGTCCTAGGATGCTTGATTCCGGTCCAGGGAAGACATGGCTTGGCAGTTCGGTCTGGACTGTTCCCATGAGGCACAGGGTCAAGACTGATTTGCATATGGCTATGTCTGAACTGGGGTGGCGTGGTGAAGCAAAATAACGATGGATTAAACCCAGATCTGTGACTGGGGGTGAATGTTTGCCAATGTGCAACATTCCGTCCATCATCTTGTGTGTTTTGCATTTCGCCTAAGTGGGAAGGGTATGCCCAGACGTGGGTCCCGTGCTCACTACGCCACTGGAGTCAAGCTATCCTGGCTGATGAGGGCTGAAAGCCCGAAACCGGTCCTAGGATGCTTGATTCCGGTCCAGGGAAGACATGGCTTGGCAGTTCGGTCTGGACTGTTCCCATGAGGCACAGGTTCAAGACTGATTTGCATATGGCTATGTCTGAACTGGGGTGGCGTGGTGAAGCAAAATAACGATGGATTAAACCCAGATCTGTGACTGGGGGTGAATGTTTGCCAATGTGCAACATTCCGTCCATCATCTTGTGTGTTTTGTATTTCGCCCTAAGTGGGAAGGGTATGCCCAGACGTGGGTCCCGTGCTCACTACGCCACTGGAGTCAAGCTATCCTGGCTGATGAGGGCTGAAAGCCCGAAACCGGTCCTAGGATGCTTGATTCCGGTCCAGGGAAGACATGGCTTGGCAGTTCGGTCTGGACTGTTCCCATGAGGCACAGGGTCAAGACTGATTTGCATATGGCTATGTCTGAACTGGGGTGGCGTGGTGAAGCAAAATAACGATGGATTAAACCCAGATCTGTGACTGGGGGTGAATGTTTGCCAATGTGCAACATTCCGTCCATCATCTTGTGTGTTTTGCATTTCGCCTAAGTGGGAAGGGTATGCCCAGACGTGGGTCCCGTGCTCACTACGCCACTGGAGTCAAGCTATCCTGGCTGATGAGGGCTGAAAGCCCGAAACCGGTCCTAGGATGCTTGATTCAGGTCCAGGGAAGACATGGCTTGGGAGTTCGGTCTGGACTGTTCCCATGAGGCACAGGGTCAAGACTGATTTGCATATGGCTATGTCTGAACTGGGGTGGCGTGGTGAAGCAAAATAACAATGGATTAAACTCAGATCTGTGACTGGGGGTGAATGTTTGCCAATGTGCAACAATCCGTCCATCATCTTGTGTGTTTTGCATTTCGCCCTAAGTGGGAAGGGTATGCCCAGACGTGGGTCCCATGCTCACTACGCCACTGGAGTCAAGCTATCCTGGCTGATGAGGGCTAAAAGCCCGAAACCGGTCCTAGGATGCTAGATTCCGGTCCAGGGAAGACATGGCTTGGCAGTTCGGTCTGGACTGTTCCCATGAGGCACAGGGTCAAGACTGATTTGCATATGGCTATGTCTGAACTGGGGTGGCGTGGTGAAGCAAAATAACGATGGATTAAACCCAGATCTGTGACTGGGGGTGAATGTTTGCCAATGTGCAACATTCCGTCCATCATCTTGTGTGTTTTGCATTTCGCCCTAAGTGGGAAGGGTATGCCCAGACGTGGGTCCCGTGCTCACTACGCCACTGGAGTCAAGCTATCCTGGCTGATGAGGGCTGAAAGCCCGAAACCGGTCCTAGGATGCTTGATTCCGGTCCAGGGAAGACATGGCTTGGCAGTTCGGTCTGGACTGTTCCCATGAGGCACAGGGTCAAGACTGATTTGCATATGGCTATGTCTGAACTGGGGTGGCGTGGTGAAGCAAAATAACGATGGATTAAACCCAGATCTGTGACTGGGGGTGAATGTTTGCCAATGTGCAACATTCCGTCCATCATCTTGTGTGTTTTGCATTTCGCCTCTAAGTGGGAAGGGTATGCCCAGACGTGGGTCCCGTGCTCACTACGCCACTGGAGTCAAGCTATCCTGGCTGATGAGGGCTGAAAGCCCGAAACCGGTCCTAGGATGCTTGATTCCGGTCCAGGAAGACATGGCTTGGCAGTTCGGTCTGGACTGTTCCCATGAGGCACAGGGTCAAGACTGATTTGCATATGGCTATGTCTGAACTGGGGTGGCGTGGTGAAGCAAAATAACGATGGATTAAACCCAGATCTGTGACTGGGGGTGAATGTTTGCCAATGTGCAACATTCCGTCCATCATCTTGTGTGTTTTGCATTTCGCCCTAAGTATGAAGGGTATGCCCAGACGTGGGTTCCGTGCTCACTACGCCACTGGAGTCAAGCTATCCTGGCTGATGAGGGCTGAAAGCCTGAAACCGGTCCTAGGATGCTTGATTCCAGTCCAGGGAAGACATGGCTTGGCAGTTCGGTCTGGACTGTTCCCATGAGGCACAGGGTCAAGACTGATTTGCATATGGCTATGTCTGAACTGGGGTGGCGTGGTGAAGCAAAATAACGATGGATTAAACCCAGATCTGTGACTGGGGTGAATGTTTGCCAATGTGCAACATTCCGTCCATCATCTTGTGTGTTTTGCATATCTTGACATTGGCATATTTTTATGTCGGCATTTCTTAACATCAACATATCTTGACATTGGCATATCTTGAGATCAGCGGGCTCTAATACCGGCATATCTTGACATTGGCATATCTTGAGATCAGCGTGCTTTAATACCGGCATATCTTGACATTGGCATATCTTGAGATCAGCGGGCTCTAATACCGGCATATCTTGACATTGGCATATCTTGAGATCAGCGTGCTTTAATACCGGCATATCTTGACATTGGCATATCTTGATGTCGGCATTTCTTATTATCAATATATCTTGACATTGGCATATCTTGATGTTGGCATATCTTGACGGTGGCATATCTTGATGTTGGCATATCTTGACGGTGGCATATCTTGACATGGTATTCTTGATCCTGATGTATCTTGATGTCGGCATATCTTGATGTTGGCATATCTTGACGGTGGCATACCTTGGTTGGCATATCTTGACATGGTATTCTTGATCCTGGTGTATGTTGATGTTGGTATATCTTGACATTGGCATATCTTGACGGTGGCATACCTTGGTTGGCATATCTTGACATGGTATTCTTGATCCTGATGTATCTTGATGTTGGTATATCTTGACATTGGCATATCTTGACGGTGGCATACCTTGGTTGGCATATCTTGACATGGTATTCTTGATCCTGGTGTATGTTGATGTTGGTGTATCAGGATGTCGGCATATCTTCACCTTGGGGTATCTTAACATTGGCATTTGATGCTGTTCCACATTTTTGAGTGGATGTACGTTGACGTTGGGTGCTCTTGACAACAGCATACATTGATGTTGGTGTATTTTGACATCAGTGTATCTTGACTCTGTGTATCTTGACATCTCGGTATCCCGACTCTGGTGTTTCTTGATGTGGCTGTATCATGATGTCGACATCTTGTTTTAACTTATTGTTCTCCTGTTTTAGAACTTGTACAGTCCAGGGGATAACTCCTGTGTCAGTAGATACAAGTTGGCATCGGCTATCAGTTTCAGTTTAAAAAGGTTTAATACACAGTATTAAGCAATTATATAATAAAAACTACAATCATTGACACAATTTCTTCAACATTCTTCAATATTTCTTCAACATTAATAAACATTTGCCATTAGCACCTGTTTAGCTCTGCCAGATTACAAATATTGTAGCGTAAAAATGGACACAAATACATTTTGCAAAGAGACAAAAAACAATCCAATTAAACATGGAGAATTTCTGCTTTAGCATTTGGTCCTCAGAGACTCTGAGCATTGCTCATTTTGATTAAAGTCGACACTTCCAAAAAGTGCTAAAGCGGGTTGAAGCCAACTCTTATACGAAGAATGCCCAGCATCAAGCTCCTGGCTGCACAGGGAAGTCTGCCTATGACTTCCTTGAATCCCCAGCATCAAACCTCCTGGCTGCACAGCGAAGTCTGCCTATGACTTCCTTGAATCTCCAGCATCAAACCTCCTGGCTGCACAGGGAAGTCTGCCTATGACTTCCTTGAATCCCCAGCATCAAACCTCCTGGCTGCACAGGGAAGTCTGCCTATGACTTCCTTGAATCCCCAGCATCAAACCTCCTGGCTGCACAGGAAGTCTGCCTATGACTTCCTTGAATCCCCAGCATCAAACCTCCTGGCTGCACAGGAAGTCTGCCTATGACTTCCTTGAATCCCCAGCATCAAACCTCCTGGCTGCACAGGGAAGTCTGCCTATGACTTCCTTGAATCCCCAGCATCAAGCTACTGGCTGCACAGGGAAGTCTGCCTATGACTTCCTTGAATCCCCAGCATCAATCCTCCTGGCTGCACAGGGAAGACTGCCTATGACTTCCTTGAATCCCCAGCATCAAGCTCCTGGCTGCACAGGGAAGTCTGCCTATGACTTCCTTCAATCTCCAGCATCAAGCTCCTGGCTGCACAGGAAGTCTGCCTATGACTTCCTTGAATCCCCAGCATCAAGCTCCTGGCTGCACAGGGAAGTCTGCCTATGACTTCCTTGAATCCCCAGCATCAAACCTCCTGGCTGCACAGGAAGTCTGCCTATGACTCCCTTGAATCCCCAGCATCAAGCTCCTGGCTGCACAGGGAAGTCTGCCTATGACTTCCTTGAATGCCCAGCATCAAGCTCCTGGCTGCACAGGGAAGTCTGCCTATGACTTCCTTGAATGCCCAGCATCAAGCTCCTGGCTGCACAGGGAAGTCTGCCTATGACTTCCTTGAATCCCCAACATCAAGCTCCTGGCTGCACAGGGAAGTCTGCCTATGACTTCCTTGAATCCCCAGCATCAAGCTCCTGGCTGCACACGGAAGTCTGCCTATGACTTCCTTGAATCCCCAGCATCAAACCTCCTGGCTGCACAGGGAAGTCTGCCTATGACTTCCTTGAATCCCCAGCATCAAGCTCCTGGCTGCACAGGGAAGTCTGCCTATGACTTCCTTGAATCCCCAGCATCAAGCTCCTGGCTGCACAGAGAAGTCTGCCTATGACTTCCTTGAATCCCCAGCATCAAACCTCCTGGCTGCACAGGGAAGTCTGCCTATGACTTCCTTGAATCCCCCGCATCAAACCTCCTGGCTGCACAGGGAAGTCTGCCTATGACTTCCTTGAATCCCCAGCATCAAGCTCCTGGCTGCACAGGGAAGTCTGCCTATGACTTCCTTGAATCCCCAGCATCAAGCTCCTGGCTGCACAGGGACTCCAGCATCAAGCTCCTGGCTGCACAGGGAAGTCTGCCTATGACTTCCTTGAATCCCTAGCATCAAGCTCCTGGCTGCACAGGGACTCCAGCATCAAGCTCCTGGCTGCACAGGGAAGTCTGCCTATGACTTCCTTGAATCCCCAGCATCAAACCTCCTGGCTGCACAGGGAAGTCTGCCTATGACTTCCTTGAATCCCCAGCATCAAGCTCCTGGCTGCACAGGGAAGTCTGCCTATGACTTCCTTCAATCTCCAGCATCAAGCTCCTGGCTGCACAGGGAAGTCTGCCTATGACTTCCTTGAATCCCCAGCATCAAGCTCCTGGCTGCACAGGGAAGTCTGCCTATGACTTCCTTTCTTAGGCCGTGTATAGTCCAGCAGATACCTCCTGCCTCAGTGGATACAAACTGCTATTAACTTTCGGTTTCTCGTGAGTTACAGGAGTGGTGATTTTCAAAATTTAAGTGCACCCTGACTGTCCTTGCCCAAGAAAACTTGAGGGATTTATGCCCGGCTTAATTTAAAAATATACATTGAAGTGATTAATAAATGAGAGAATAGTATACATTGTGGTCACCAAGTGCCACATATACTTAAAAGAGAGGGGCACTTCCATTTAAATGTAAACATTGTGGCACATATACACTATAGGGCCTGATTCACAAAAAGTGTCAAAGTACTTGTGGAGATGCGCACCTCACTTATGCTGATTGGCCGAGGTGAGCTCACACAAGCCCGCTTTGCAGCACATGGTGTCTGTTCTGTGGGGGTGCTCTTCAGGTGGACGCGGGAGCAGCACCTTCTGAACCAGGTATTGAATGGGTCACAAACATGCACTGAATTTACTAATCATTGCTGTAATTTCTTTAACTTTATCAATTGTCTTGTTATATTTGAAATTCGTGGGTGTTTACATAACATACGCGCTACCTCTCATCGCAGCCTTCAAGACAACGGCGAAGCCAGGTAAGGACAAAGGCATTGCGCGGCGTATGCTTGTATTATACCTAGCTGGTGAATTATTTTAAGCGGCTTCTGTTCTGAGCATCCAGGGAGACTCCCTCCATCGGAGTCCTCTAAGTCTCCTACAGCCTTCACTGGTCCAACTCACACTACTCCCAGGCACTGGCGTCTTTTATTGATCACTGCTGTGTATATCTGTGTTAGCGTCTTTGTCGACTTACAAACCATCGGTACCGTAATTTATCTGTATAAATCAATGAATGAGAAATACAGGATGTTTTGTAGAATACATATACATCTGAGGAGGACATCATTTGTATAATGCTGCCCTGCCTAACAAACACATTGGAAGGTCTTGTCAGTGTTCAGCATCTGATCTAAATCGAATGACTCGACGTGTGGATATACTGGGTCCTATGATATCACAAAGGTAAACTGAGACGATAGTCTAACTTTACTACTTTCGGTATTCACAAAGGGCATTTACGAATAGTAAAGTTAGACTTTTGTCTCAGTTAAACGTAAGTTTTGCTCTTAAGTTTAAGTGAGACAAAAGTTTAACTTTACTACTCATAAATGCCATTTGTGAACACCGAAAGTCGTAAAGTTAGTCTTTCGTCTCAGTTGAACTAAAGTTTAACTGAGACCAAAACTTTTGGTCTCAGTTAAACTTAAGACCAAAACGTAAGTTTAACTGAGACAAAAGTCTAACTTTACTACTCGTAAATGCCATTTTGTGAATACCAAAAGTCGTAAAGTTAGACTTTCGTCTCAGTTTACCTTTGTGAATCGGGCCCTTTGTATCTGTGCTCCGACTCTGGTGACCAGTTTGAGGACACACTGTGGACTTCGCCCAGTTGATAATGATAATTAATATTATTGCCAGAGTCTTCACAGAAAACGGCACCATTTTAGGGTTCTCTTAATTGACTTATCGTGGTCTCTGAGGTGCAGAAGCTTTTCTTCGGCACTCTGTCGGTCCTCTCAGGAGGTCGGATCACTCCCTGAAGCGGTTCTCAGGTGTAAGTTTAAATCCTGTGGTGGTGGAGTCTTCAAAACAGTGGCCTCTTCCATCTCAGTGAACCTGTACAGAGGGCAGTTATTTTCTTTAGAGTTCACACGATGATCAGAGGAAATAAAACTGTCGAAAACTGGATCTCAGAGCAGTGGCTTGCAGCCCCAGAGCAAAAACACTCCGGTTAGCGGAATTCTTTCTGCGATTAGGCCGAAAGTTGATTATAATATCATTTATGGATTCTAAAAAAATAAGAATTTATTGTCCAGTGCTTCGAGGCCAGACGGTGACTGGTGCTTTCCCTCCTGTCGTCGAGCAATTCAAAGCTTCTTCCTGTTCATCTCTGCGTAGTCACTTCTTGGAGTCTTACAGCTTCTAGATGTGTTACAGCAGGTTTTTTTCCTGCATTTTTGTTTATGTCCTGTATTCCTGAGTGGGTATTGGATTCTGTGAGTTTTACACCTCCCGGAAACTGAAAGATTTAAGAAGTCATTTTCGTTGCTTCACCTGAGAGATTTATTCTTGTCAACCTATCAGGCCCGTCGGTGGTGCTCAGCAATCCTTTCCTCTGCTGGAGGGACATTCTCCACCCAGGCCTTGCTGGATGCTCGGGTGAAGAGTTCTCCATGTCTATACACACTCTTGTAACACTGCGTTGACATTTTGAAGTCGTTCCGAGTAGTGCCTTCGTTTCTTCCCGAACTGTACATCTACTAACACTTGTACCAAGGTCCAGGGTTACTCTTGAGTTCTCTCCTGGTTTAAAGCTATGACATCCAGTACTTCAAAGATTCTGACCAGGGAAATTGTCTTTCTAGTTACATCACAGAGATCAGTGGCGGCTCCTCCGCTATGGCAGAGGAGAATCGCCCCACTACTTCACAGCAGTGCCAATTTTAGAAACATAAATCATAATAACTTAGTTATTATCATTTTATGGTTTGTGTCCATCTGCGTTGCGGGAGGGCGGGTGGGCGGTGCTGCTCTGGGTGCAGGGGAGGAGTGGTTTGCCCACTCCTAAGTGCGCAATGACCGTTTGGGCAGCCCGAGACAGTCATTCACACTTCCCTGCTCACCATGCAGGCTGCAATACAGCCTGCATGGAGAACATGCCCATCCCTCCAGCCCCTGGCTGAGCACCGTGACCAAGCACAACGCTGCATTGCAGCATTGTGATTGGCTTAGGGGAGGTAGTCTGGCTGCCTGCTTCCTGTTCCTGTCGGAGGCAGGAGAGCAGGAGCAGAAAAGATGTGGGACCCGGCCTCAAGGTAAGTTTAATTTTTTTTTATTCAACCCCCTCCTCCCCTCCGCGCTACACTGCCTGCGACACCACCCCTCCCCCCCCTGCGGCCCCGCCGCGACGTCCACGCTTGCCCCCCCACCCGCGAGCCCTGCCAGCCGCCCCTGACTGCGATTTTCTTAAATAGTGTTATAGTCTTAGGACCATATTATGACTATGTGTCGTGGTGGTGGTCCGACCACAGCCACACTGCGGGACCTCCCGTAGTATTATAAGTGTGGTAGTCGGACTGCCACTGAACCGCTGCTACTGTCGCAGATCAAGGATCCAGAAGCAGTCTGGCAGCGGTTCGAGGCCAAAATATGCTGGCTGTGCCACAACGTTACCGCCAAGCATATTTTGAGTTGCTTCACCACCAACCTTTTCATGGTGGCCACACCGCCATTAAAAGGGTGGCGGTGAGGCAACAAAGGGGGCCCTACAGGGCACCCCTGTGCCTCTGTGCACTGGGGTTCATGCAGGGGGGCACATGTTGTGCCCCCAGTAGTTTTGCACACCCAGTTCCTTCACAGGAAGGAATGCAGAACATGATGCATTCCTTCCCGTGCAGGAACGTGCACTGATAGTCCCACAGCAGTACTGTTTAAGGCTCACATTGAGCCTTTAAACAGCAGCACCGTTGTAACGCCACGCCGCCCACCCGCCAGACCACAAAATTACTTGTAGTCTGGCGAGCAGCGGTAAGTTTCGGCAGTCGCGGAGCGGTGGCGTATCGCCCACTCCAGGACTGCCGGAACTCGTAATAAGGCCCTTAGTCTCAGACTTTGTTCCACTGATGACGCAAGTAATTTTCATTATCTGTATACCGGAAGATGCCTTTGCCTTGTTCATAGTTGCTGGTACAAGTTAGGATTGAGAAGAGGAGTAAAGATAGGAGCGAAAATATTTCCTTCTAAATAGCCTTTGTATGCTTAATCCATATGCTCCTATGTTACCAGCAACCACCCTTACAGCCAAGTTTGGCGGACCTTTTATGTAGAGAATGGATTGGTGATGCCGAAGACCAGTGAAAATATATATTTTCTTATGGATACTTCTAATAGCGGATTCCTCACCTCTACAATATTCCCAGGTGCCAGACACGATTTAGAGATTTGTTCTTCTAGCAATGATCCCTGCACTTGTAGGTGCAGCCACATGGCTCTGCAGTGCCTTCATATTGCCCCAGAGTGATTGAAAGAAATTGCGTATAAGCCCTGCCCCCGCCCCTGCCCACTGTCGCTTCCTTTCTTTTTGTACCCTTTGGCCGGGGTTAGGCTCCAAACTTTGTCAGTTTTGTGACAACTCCAAAACTTATCACATACAATGGACCAGGGAAGGTTCCTCACCCAAAAGAGCATTCAACCTGTGCCACCGTAGCTGCAAAAATATGTCTATCGCGGACTCAGGTGATGTGTGCATAAGGTTCTTGGGCCATGGTGATCACTGAAAGTTGTGCATTATCCTGCACCTAAAGCCAATCTGGGAGCAGGAAGTGAAGCTGTATGTCACCAAACATCAGAGGTCGCGTTTCAACTGGTCCCGCTCCAAATCGCAAGTTCGGTCCCACGTGAAGTTTCATTCTCATTCAAGGATTTCTGCAAAATCACCTGAATGCTAAGTGGACCTATCTTCACCAATCCCTTTGCTGCTGCTTAGTCTGTTGAGACGTAGCATGTGCTCTTCAAAGGGTCCGGCATCTTCTGACTCTGAGACAGTTTCGCATTTGGTCCTGGTATGACCCATAATTCCTGGGCCGTCGTTGACCCCGCATGAAATATCTGACTTAAAGGAGTCCCTACATCAAAATTTTCAGATGCTACTTGTTCACTGTGGTGCCCCCTTGGGCCCAGCACAGCTGCAGGGGCCTCCAGGTGGACTGCAGCCAGTGGGCCCTTCCTCGATGGCATGTTACCATGGGTGCTGGTTCCGGGCATGCACTGAAGTGCTCCATAATTCCACTCTTGCTCCAGCATCCATGCCTGTCTTTCTGTGCCAATACAAACTGCGCTAGTGCTAGTAGAAGATCAGATTGCAATGCTGGTCTCTGACCTCTAATGGATGGCAGATCACGCCAGGCCTGTGAAGCGCTGTGAAATAACGAAGGTGCAACCAATGTACAACCAGGAGCAAGTCCCCTGACCTCGGCCAGATTACTGCTCTCCCAGGCGCGTAGCTCCACCTGAGTGCCTCTGCCTCCTGCTCCGAGCCGACCCTGGTTTGGGGCCGGCCCCTGCACTGCACAGCATCTCTACTGCTCCTGCTCGCTTTTTGTTGGTAATTCTTGCACTCCTTTGCTTGGCATTCCTTTTGCTTTATTTTACAGTTATTTTGCCTTATCGTTAGTATTGGCTAGGTTTCTCTTTGCCCTTGCCCGTACTTCGCCGCCCTCTTTTCCCGCCTTTCCCTGCCGCTGCTGCACCCGCGGCCCCTCCCCCCCGCCGGTTTCCACTCCCGCTTCCCAGCTGCTTCTCCCTCCCTCCTCCCCTATTTAATGGCGGCCGCACCGCTGGCGCACCAAAGGCAAGCCCGTCTGCGCCCACCGGTGACTCGACCGCGACTAGCACCAGGACCCCAGGACCCCTGGTCCGCCAGCCCACCAGCGCTACAGCTCCTCGGCTCTCTGTGAACTTAACACTGGTAAGAACTTCAACTGCACGCTCTCCTCACCTCTTGACACCCACGGACCCTTCACCTGCCATCACTGCCACCACTCCTTCACCTTCACCTTCACCTTCACCCTCGCCAAGACCCAGGACCCTCCACCGCCCTCCAGCAACAACTCCAGCACACCCCAAACCCTGAGTTGCATCCTCCTCAACGTTCGCTCCTTCCCCAGACATGCCACGGAAATCTGGGATCTCCTCGACAGCACCGACCTGACATCGCCTTCCTCACCGAAACCTGGACGAACGCCGCCTCCGGCCGAGACATTGCGATCGCCATCCCTGAAGGATACAAGTTCACCCGGAAAGACCGCCCCAACCGCCCCGGAGGAGGCATCGCCATCGCCCACAAGACCAATCTCCGACTGAGCACCTACTCCGACAGGCCCACAGACCTGATGGAACACCTCCATTTCAAGATCCAGACCAACCCGTCCTCCACCCTCCGAGGCACCCTCATCTACAGACCCCCTGGACCCCGCGCTCCCTTCGCCGATTCCATCACCGACATCATCACGCCACATGCCATCACCTCCACCGATTTCACGCTGCTAGGAGACCTCATCTTCCACCTCGACAACCGCCGGGACCCCAACACCGCCTCCCTCCTAGACAACCTCCACACCATCGGACTCAAGCAGATCGTACCCGAACCAACGCACACAGCGGGGCACACCCTCGACCCCATCTTAACCGCAGAACTCCATTACCTTCAGCCACACCTCTGAACTCCCATGGATGGACCACCGCTGTGCCCACTTCACCTTCAAATCCAACATCCCCCGCAGACGCCCGCATCGGCTCCAACGCAGGAATTGGAACAAAATCTCCAACGACCAGCTCGCCACCACCCTCAGCAGTTCCGCTCCCACCACCACAAACGATGACCCCACCACTGCTGCCCGCACTCTACACAACTGGATCACCGACTGCGCCAACATCATCACCCCCTCAAGAAAGCCTCCAAACCCTACGCCAAGAAAGCCAGCTGGTTTTCCACCGAACTCCGAGACTCCAGACGCACATGCAGACGACTCGAGAAACTGTGGAGAAGCTCCAAAACCCTGACTAACCTCGACAACTTCAAAACAGCCACAGCGGCCCACCACAAACTCATCAGACTCTCCAGGAAGAAAGCTCTACAGGACAGAATCTCCACCAACGCTCACAAGAGCAAGGAACTCTTCTGCATCATCAAAGAGTTTGCCCAACCCAACAGCGAGTCCAGGACCTCTGCGACAGACTCATCGCCTTCTTCCATCACAAAATCAAGACCATCTACGACAACTTCGACGTCAACGACCCCCACGAGGAACCCCCCCACGGCTCCCAGCAGCACGCAACCAACACTCGAGAGCTGGACCGCCCTCAGCATCGAAGACACTCGGAGGATAATGAAGACCACCCACTCCGGGGCCCCCACGGACCCCTGCCTCCACCATATCTACCGCAAAGTCGCAGACATCATCACCCTCGAACTCCAACGTATCATCAACCGCTCCTTCAAGGCTGCCTCCTTCCCCGACGACTGGAAACACGCCGAGATCAACCCTCTCCTGAAGAAACCTTCTGCAGACCCCACCGACCTCAAGAATTTCAGACCAATCTCCCTCCTCCCCTATCCAGCCAAAGTCATGGAAAAAGCTGTCAACAGCCAACTCGCCGCCTTCATCGAAGAGAACAACATCCGCGACTCATCCCAATCAGGATTCAGGAAGAACCACAGCACCGAAACCACACTCCTCACAGCAACAGACGACATCCGCGCCCTCCTCGTCAGAGGAGAGACTGTGGCCCTCATCCTCCTCGACCTCTCCGCTGCTTTCGACATGGTCTCCCACCGCACCCTAGCCCACAGACTCCACGAAGCGGGAATCCGGAACAAGGCCCTTGAGTGGATCCTCTCTTTCATCTCTGGCAGCAGGGCCTAACAGACACCCCCGCAGCCCCTGCGGTGCGGGGGGGCCCTGTCTTCCATACGTGAAGGGGGCCGCCATCAGCTCATCTGTAGAGAGCTGTGTGTCTCTTGCTCTAAAGCAACTGCAGTGTGCAGCCTGCTCTGAGCTCCTCGCGGTGACCCAGGACTGAAGAGAAACCCTGACTAGGGTGGGGGTGGGGGCCCTCAGAGAGAGCATTCTCCATAGGGCACCTCTCATCTGAGAAGGGACGAGGCAGCTCAGAGCTGACTTGTCATGTAGTTCCTATAAACCTATATAGGATCTGCGCGTTTATACAACATACACTGCAGGATTGGTGTCAGACTGATTTTAGACACCCCCACCAGGTATGGTGGCCTGTATACCAGCTAGCTCACAGTGCCACTGTAAACTCCTCTTACCAAGGAGAGAATAGTTCTTGGCAACTATCGAACATGACAACCCTGCTCCCTCAGGACCGTGGAAACAGCATAATACTTTTCGCTCAGTCACTCGTGCTCACTTAGTCTCAGAGAGATACACAGAATAAACGGTATGGACGTTTTTCAGTAAGCATTTATTGAACAGTCGTTATTCTAGTATAAAATATGTGTGCTGAAATAATCACTAGACAGTAACAGATATAAACGATTAGAAGCACTAAGAAGGTGAAAGGATGGTAGATTTCTACCATTTTGCTATAATCATGAACATAGGCAAGTATATAAAATAGGCCTGGGCGTAGCTTGCGGAGTTTCACTCCGTGGAATTCCACAGAGTTAAAGAAGAATTCCTCCAAATTCCAGTGGAGTTTCGCACGCGGGCGGTGTATTGCTCGGCAACCACTGTTTGAGACCACAGGCCTGAATATGGATAACCCAGTGACACAGCTCGGTTTCTAATTACTACCCTGCGGACTACTGTGCAATTCACTGACCTTCCCTGGAACACTCACCTTCCTCCATCTTCATCCTCCAAGTCCTCTTCTAGTTTTACTCGTACGGGTCGCCATATCCCAGTCGGTGGCTCTGTCCGTCCACGAACACCACACGCCTTCGTTACAAGCCTGAATCCTTGCACTAAATTCACACTGACTGCTTGAATCTGATTGGTGGATAGAATGTAAGAACAAGGCTTGACGCACAAAAAAGTTGACAACGCTGATAGGCTGCGATATCTCAAAACTACTAAGCATCGAAAACTCTGGAAGACGTGGCACTGCTCAACCATATCCATGTGAGATAGAAACTGCTATGAATGCTTTCTTCTAAAGGTGCAGATGAAATAGAGAACAGGGGTACTACCACGAAAACTGAATTCTTTGAGACTGTGAAAAGGCGCTGCATTTTTTTCGCTACATCAGAGGATTTTGTAAAAAAAAACGAGGCTGAAAATGCTTTTATAAAACATTATTTATATCCGCTTTCATAGTTTTGCCATAGCCCACAGTTAAATATTATCTCTTTCATCCCCGATTCTTGCGGGTCACTGCCACCCGGCCAGTGAAGCTGCTATATCACAAAATGGCCATCTGGATCTGGGTATATGTGTTGTCTTATCTTTTTGTTAATAATGATAATGTAGTCGTTCGCTCTTCTTCAGTTAGACAGGTGAGGTATAGCGTTTCAGGAAGCTACAGTCATTTTATGTAAATGGCAGCTTCCTTCATGATTGTGTTCATCCATCCAGGCCACCGAATTGACTGATTGAATAAGGTGATGATTGATTCGTAGGGTTCTGGGTGCTAATAAAAAGCTTGGGTTGGATGAACATTTCATTATAATGGAGTCCCACAGGTTGGGCTAATGCCCCCAGTTACACTCCTGCTGGATCAGAGTGTCCATCAGTCCACATTAAGGCATTGGTAGCGTAGATGAAAGGGGCGGAGATAGCCCCTCACAGTGTGAGACATGGGAGCGCTGGGCATTAGTAGGGGGAAGACAGTCTCTCCCATGATGAGATAGTGGGAGTACTGAGGATAAAGGGGCAAAGACAACCCCCTGCCCCCCTCAGTCCCCCCCACCAGTGTGAGACCAGACCAGAACTAGAGAAACGGTGGGCTGAGTCAGCCCCTCCTGTGTTAGCGCTGGGAGTAAGAGATGAAGTCAGTCCCTCCTAATGTGAGAGAGAGGGAGACCTGGGGATAAGTGATGGAGAGAGAACCCCGCTCCCCCAGCCCTTTGTGAGAGTGTGAGATGGAGAAGGTGAAGCCCTTTGATTTCGGTGATGGAGGCAGCCTTTCTAAGTGTGTGATGTGGGAACTGGGGATGAAAGGGGTGGAGTAAGTCAATGTCCATGTGAGAGAGGGACCTGGGGATAAGAGGAATGAAGTCAGTCACTCCCAGTATGACACAACTGAGCGGCTCGTGCTGGGAAACTCCGCTCCACTGGTGGTCGGCGGAGTTTTGCCAAACTCCGCACTCCAAGTGGAGCACGGAGTGGCAAAACTCTGCGAACTCAGCCAGTGGAGCGCAGCTCACTGCCCACCCCTAATCATAACTTCATCTACCCAGGTGGATGTCCTGCCCCACAGAGATGTCTATGCCATGGCAACGACTCATGTGAAGGCACCATACCCTTGTTGGGCAGCCTCCATGTTTAATGTGCCCACTCAGGAAAGTTTTTTCTTTGAGACTCTGCCGGTGGAAACATGACGGTTTGCACAACTCTAAATAGAGCTGGCGTACCTAGCGTTTGGTAGACAGAGGACTCTGCCTCATTCGTGGTGGGGCACCCTGTCTGCCAAACTCTAAATAAAGCCCTTAGTCCTCATTATGAGTGACGAGAAAATCCCACATGGCATTCCCATACAGGAAGTCGTCAATACCCTGGGTACTAGTACTTCTGGCACACAGGAAATTTGGCCGAGTTGACAAGTCTGAAATGGATAATGACCATATGAACTGGTGCTTCATCATCCATCACTGTACAGTTTTTCTCATTTATGGGCCTTTTAGTCCTATTACTTTTGCCTGCTTTTATCTAGTAAAATGTACAGGTTATCAAAAAAGATTATGAATTGTGGTTTCCCCATAAGCCTACTAATTCCACAGTCAGATAGCAAAGTATAATGCCAGTCAGCTTGGAAATTACTCACCACTCATAATGAAGGCCATAAATGTTGTTGGCATCAAGAAGTACCGGACAATGTAAAATGACCACCACCTGCCTCTGGCAAAGGCATTGGACGTACTATCCCTTTTCTACCTTCTGTAACACTGTCACACATACTGCCCCTTTCCTGCCTCCTGTGACTGTTTTATTCCATATAGGTACCATAATATAGGCCTCAGTAACTTCATTACCCTTCACCTATATTCTTCCCTACATTACACTTGTCACGGTTTACAGGGACTGACCTTTTACCTAGATACTACACTGCATTCAGAACGCAGGTTTTTCCCTAGTTCGAAATCTCATACATTATGCATGAGGATTCTTGGAAGCACAGCAGGACGACCATCTCCTGTATAAAATCTATGTACAAAGTTCATGCCCAACGTCATCCTTAGGCCGACACAGTAGCACAGCAAGGTAGGACCCCTGGGGAGACCTATGGGTATATATACATCACATCTTGCTAAGATAGACAGAGGAGACCGAGACTTTCCGGCCAACACACTGACCAGAGACGCTGAGGTTCCTGCATGCAGACACTCCAGCTCGTAGTGGTCTAACATCCCTCGCGGGGTGTCCAACTCAAGACCAGGACGGGGTCCCACAGTCTCTCACTTCAGGTAATGGGGTTGACTAAATCCTAGAGGGATTCTTGGCTTAACACCTACACACATGCTATGTACATTTTGGTACATCTAGTTAGGGAGGCATAGTAGGAGGACGCATCTTTTTATCATGTGTTTTATATACTCTAATGTATTCATGATTATTGTAAGATGGTAGAGCTATACCATCCATTTACCTTTATAGTACTATTAATCATTTATATCTTATACTGTCTAACGGTTGTTGCAGCTCGTCTATTCTACACCAGAATAACAACTGTTCAATAAATACTTATTGAAAACGTCCAGCCTGTTTATTCTGTGTATCTCTCTGAGACAGACTAAGTAAGCACGAGTGACTGAGCGAAAGGTAGTATATTATTTCCACGGTCCTGAGGGATCAGGGTTGTCATGTTCGATGGTTGCCAGGAACTATTCTCTCCTTGGTAAGAGGAGACTCTAGTGGCACTGTGAGCTAGTTTGTACAAAAGGACCAACATACCCGGTGGGGGTGTTCAGAGTCAGTCTGACACCAATCCTACAGTGTATGTTGTCTAAACGTGCAGATCCTGTATACTTTTTATAGGAACTACACGACATAACACTGCACAATCTACTGACCCTTTCCTGCCTGGTGTAACAACAGAGAATGTGGTGACCATCCCCTGTGTAGTGTAATGCCGCAAAATCAATTCACCCTTTCCTTCCTTGTGTAGCACCGAAGTACCTTTTGACCATTTGCTGCCTAGTGTAACACCGGAGAATTGATTGAACCTTTCAAGCCTAGCATAACACCATAGATTGAATTACCCTTTCCTGCATGGTGTGACACCATGGTAAAACATATTTAAATTAATTAAAGATATATATGCAAAGATTATAATAATAGTTTAATAGTTGAGTATAAATTGACCCTTTCCTACCTCATGTAACACCGTAAAATATTTTGACCATCTCCTGCTTGGTATAACACCATAAAATCAATTAAATCTTTCCTACCTCGTATAGCACCGTGAATACATTGACCTTTCCTGCCTGGTGGAAGAACGTAGAATCAATTCACCCTTTCGAGCCTAGCATAACATCTTACAATTGATCGACCTTTTCCTGTCTGGTGTAATACCGTAGAAATAAAAATTTTAAATAAATGAAAGTTTTAATTCAAAATGAAATTAATAGTACTGCAACATTTTTGATTTTTTTCTACAATTAAAATATCACCTCACTGACTGTAGAGTCTCCCTAATGTAAAGTATAGAGAAAAAACACCTAAAACATTTATATGTTAAATAATAATTTAAATGAATTGTATATGTTTAGTTTAAATGTAGAAAAACATTTTAAAAAATGCTATGCACTATAAACTTATTTTTTAATTAAACCTTTAAATAGTTTAACTATATTAAATTAAGCTAAAATGATTTACTGAACTTTAAATTTCCACCTAAAGTAAAAACATCATGTTTTTATTAAGCATCAGTAATCATTTATTCAAATCAAATTCAAATTATTTATTCGGGTTTATATACAAATCCATAAAAGCGGAGTAAAATGGCTCAAAAATCACATAATATATCCACATACATTGGTTTAAACAAAACTAATAATACAGTGCAAAGGATTACAATACAAGAATTCACATTAAAAACAGTTAAAAAGTGGGGACCAAACCATTCAGTGCAAAGTCATACTACAAAAGAACAAAGTAAATATTGCCATATAATCACAGACACATTTTGTACTAATTTAAGAGTCTGCTCCTATTAAAAGCTCATTTGGTTAAAAAGAAAAGGTGCTCGACATATATTCGGGGTTCTAAAGTGTAAACTGGGAAAACCAGAATATCTCCTTTGCATAAACAGTCCTGAAGGTTCAGAGGTTACTCTTCTTTGATTTACTCTATTCAGTGCACGTGCAGCAAACAGCATCAGTGAGCGGGACTGGAGTCCTGCGCCTGAGATTGCCCCCAGTAGGTCTGGTATTTCGGTGTCACGCCCACCAGGAGAAGGCAGGAGTGGAAAGTACTGGGGTGGAAATATTTACAAGAGGAAGCATCAATCAATCAATCCAGATGTGTAGAGCACGACTAATCACCCGTGAGGGTATCCAGGCGCTGAGTGTCGGTGAAACAGTGAAAACCTTTGATCAGCCACTGTAGAGGTCGGTCCTTCTGATACAGCGTCACACTTTCAGTTGTAAGTAGCTCTCGTGTCTGGCTCCCTTCAAGCTACATAACACATTTAAAGGAAGCACAGAGTTGCTGCACTTTGCTTCTATGAATTCCATTAAAGTGCTTATTTTTTAATACATTAATCAGGAGAACATGCCTGCAAAGCTAGTTTTTGCACTGCAATGTTACCCATAAAATGTTTCTTCTGTGGGACGTTTCCCCAACCCGCGAAACTGTGTGAATTGTGGAGACCTCAGGGAAAGTTGGTGAGTTCTGAAACATGCTCCAGTGAAACTTTAATTCAGCACACTCCAGACTCCCACACACTCTTGTATTAAAAGAAATCAAGACAAATTCAGACACTTTAAAGAACTGTGCTTCAGAGGAGGAATTTAAGAAACTTTCTTGGGTATTTAACCTTTAGAGAAATAATATTCTTGGACTTTAATGTATTTTCCTTAGTTCTAAATCTAAAATACATATATAAAAATGCACACTAATATTTATTTAAAAAAATATCTTTGCACACTTTTTCAACGCTGAAAAAACATTTCCCTATACTTTACCTCGCGGTGCTCTCTACCCCGACTGTGGAGTCTCCCTGTGGGTAAAGCCCACTTATGTAACCTGTATATTGCATTATGTTTTTTATTTTGTTGTTCCTCGTCTTACTCTTTATATGCTTTATTTGTTTCGGTATTACTTGCAATCTCTCTTTTGTAACTCATAACAAGTAAGCTGGTCTTATATGAAGTGCTCTGTCATCGATCCGATCTAGTCGGTGTTTATTGAAAAGCGCAAACAAATAAATAGGTACAAAATTCAGATGCAGCAGATTTTGAAAATGACTTAGCGCATACAAAATAGGCATTTTGGATAAGTTTTATAGTTTAGAGGCAATGCGAAATCCTCCACTGTCTGAGGAAAGGACACATCTGGAGGAGAATCCACAGCTGGAGCTTCCTCCCTGTGGTTATAGTAAGGTGGAGTACATTCCACTGGGGGAACTTCCTCCGCCATGGGTATAGTAAGGTAGAGTACATTCCACAGGTGGAACTTCCTCGGCCGTGCGTGTAGTAAGGTGGAGTACATTCCACAGGTGGAACTTCCTCGGCCATGCGTGTAGTAAGGTGGAGTACATTCCACTGGGGGAACTTCCTCTGTCGTGGGTATAGTAAGACTCCCACACACTCTTCTGTTAAAAGAAAGCAAGACAAATTCAGACACTTTAAAGAACTGTGCTTCAGAGGACGAATTTAATACACTTTCTTGGGTATTTACAAAGAAAAGTTACTCTTGTGAATAATTTACAAGTGTAAATTTACTCTTAAACTTTTGAGTAACTGTATTACTTTTGGCTATCCACAAACATTAATGTAAAATTACTCAGTACTGCAGGTCTACATGTCTCACACCCTAAAAAAGGGGGTGGAATCGATCTTACAAGTGCAGATTACTGATAAAGAAACGTGGCAAGTCTAGCAGCAGACATGTCCAACCCCAAGAAGTGCAACACCTTTTCATAGAAAGTAATGAAGGCAGTAACTTAAATGTAAACCCCACAAGACACATTGATACATTAAATTAAATTCAAGATTTACAAATAAATATAATTAAATGTTGAAAAAATATAAAACAGTACATATTTTTATTTAATTATAAAATATTCTAATAACATTTTTTGTATTTCTTAAATAATGTAAAATATCATTTTATTAAATATGAGTAAATTATTTTAAATTAATTCTAAACTTCAGTTTTAATAGTTGCTAATGCTCAATAGAAAAAAAATGTTTTTTTGCATCAGGTGGGAATTTGTTTTTTAACTTAACCTTTAGAGAAATAATATTCTTGGAATTTAATATATTTTCCTTAGTTCTAAATCTAAAATACATATATAAAAATGCACACTAATATTTATTTAAAAAAATATCTTTACACACTTTTTCAACGCTGAAAAAACATTTCCCTATACTTTACCTCGCGGTGCTCTCTACCCCGACTGTGGAGTCTCCCTGTGGGTAAAGCCCACTTATGTAACCTGTATATTGCATTATGTTTTTTATTTTGTTCTTCCTGGTCTTACTCTTTATATGCTTTATTTGTTTCAGTATTACTTGCAATCTCTCTTTTGTAACTCATAACAAGTAAGCTGGTCTTATATGAAGTGCTCTGTCATCGATCCGATCTAGTCGGTGTTTATTGAAAAGCGCAAACAAATATATAGGTACAAAATTCAGATGAAGCAGATTTTGAAAATGACTTAGCGCATACAAAATAGGCATTTTGGATAAGTTTTATAGTTTAGAGGCAATGCGAAATCCTCCACTGTCTGAGGAAAGGACACATCTGGAGGAGAATCCACAGCTGGAGCTTCCTCCCTGTGGGTATAGTAAGGTGGAGTACATTCCACAGGTGGAACTTCCTCCGCCGTGGGTATAGTAAGGTAGAGTACATTCCACTGGTGGAACTTTCTCCGCTGTGGGTATAGTAAGGTAGAGTACATTCCACTGGTGGAACTTCCTCCGCCATGGGTATAGTAAGGTGGAGTACATTACACAGGTGGAACTTCCTCCGCCGTGGGTATAGTAAGGTGGAGTACATTCCGCTTGTGGAACTTCCTCTGCTGAGGTGGAGTACATTCCACTGGTGAAACTTCCTCTGCCGTGGGTATAGCAAGGTGGAGTACATTCCACTGGTGGAACTTCCTCCGCCGTGGGTATAGCAAGGTGGAGTAACATTCCACTGGTGGAAATTCCTCCGCCGTGGGTATAATAACGTGGAGTAACATTCCACTGGTGAGCCTTCCTCCGCTGTGGGTATAGTAAGGTGGAGTACATTCCACTGGTGGAACTTCCTCTGCCGTGGGTATAGTAAGGTGGAGTGCATTCCACTGGTGGAACTTCCACCACCGTGGGTATAGTAAGGTGGAGTACATTCCACAGGTGGAACATTCTCTGCCGTGGGAGGAGTAAGGGGGAGTACATTCCACTGGTGGAATTCCTCCGCCGGGGGTATAGTAAGGTGGAGTACATTCTACTGGTGGAACTTCATCCGCAGTGGGTATAGTATGGTTGAGTACATTCCACTGGTGGAACTTCCTCCACTGTGGGTATAGTAAGGTGGATTACATTCCACTGGTGGAACTTCCTCTGCTGTGGGTATAGTCAGGTGGAGTACATTCCACTGGTGGAACTTCCTCTGCCGTGGGTATAGTAAGGTGGAGTACATTCCACTGGTGGAACTTCCTCCACTGTGGGTATAGTAAGGTGGAGTACACTCGACTGGTGGAAATTCCTCTGCCGTGGGTATAGTCAGGTGGAGTACATTCCACCGGTGGAACTTCCTCTGCCATGGGTATAGTAACGTGGAGTACATTCCACTGTTGGAACTTCCTCCACCGTGGGCATAGTAAGGCGGAGTACACTCCACTGGTGGAAATTCCTCCACCGTGGGTATAGTCAGGTGGAGTATATTCCACCAGTGGAACTTCGTCTGCTGTGGGTATAGTAACGTGGAGTACGTTCCACTGGTGGAACTTCCTCCGCTGTAGGTATTGTAAGGTGGAGTACATTCCGCTCACGGAACTTCCTCTGCCATGTGTTTAGTAGTAAGGTGGAGTACATGCCACTGGTGAAAATTCCTCCGCTGTGGGTATGGTAAGGTGGAGTACATTCCACTGCTCGAACTTCCTCTGTCGTGGGTAGAGTAAGGTGGCGTACATTCCACTGGTGGAACTTCCTCCGCCGTGGGTATAGTAAGACTCCCACACACTCTTCTGTTAAAAGAAAGCAAGACAAATTCAGACACTTTAAAGAACTGTGCTTCAGAGGACGAATTTAATACACTTTCTTGGGTATTTACAAAGAAAAGTTACTCTTGTGAATAATTTACAAGTGTAAATTTACTCTTAAACTTTTGAGTAACTGTATTACTTTTGGCTATCCACAAACATTAATGTAAAATTACTCAGTACTGCAGGCCTACATGTCTCACACCCTAAAAAAGGGGGGTGGAATCGATCTTACAAGTGCAGATTACTGATAAAGAAACGTGGCAAGTCTAGCAGCAGACATGTCCAACCCCAAGAAGTGCAACACCTTTTCATAGAAAGTAATGAAGGCAGTAACTTAAATGTAAACCCCACAAGACACATTGATACATTAAATTAAATTCAAGATTTACAAATAAATATAATTAAATGTTGAAAAAATATAAAACAGTACATATTTTTATTTAATTATAAAATATTCTAATAACATTTTTGTATTTCTTAAATAATGTAAAATATCATTTTATTAAATATGAGTAAATTATTTTAAATTAATTCTAAACTTCAGTTTTAATAGTTGCTAATGCTCAATAGAAAAAAAATGTTTTTTTGCATCAGGTGGAAATTTGTTTTTTAACTTAACCTTTAGAGAAATAATATTCTTGTAATTTAATATATTTTCCTTAGTTCTAAATCTAAAATACATATATAAAAATGCACACTAATATTTATTTAAAAAAATATCTTTACACACTTTTTCAACGCTGAAAAAACATTTCCCTATACTTTACCTCGCGGTGCTCTCTACCCCGACTGTGGAGTCTCCCTGTGGGTAAAGCCCACTTATGTAACCTGTATATTGCATTATGTTTTTTATTTTGTTGTTCCTCGTCTTACTCTTTATATGCTTTATTTGTTTCGGTATTACTTGCAATCTCTCTTTTGTAACTCATAACAAGTAAGCTGGTCTTATATAAAGTGCTCTGTCATCGATCCGATCTAGTCGGTGTTTATTGAAAAGCGCAAACAAATAAATAGGTACAAAATTCAGAGCAGCAGATTTTGAAAATGACTTAGCGCATACAAAATAGGCATTTTGGATAAGTTTTATAGTTTAGAGGCAATGCGAAATCCTCCACTGTCTGAGGAAAGGACACATCTGGAGGAGAATCCACAGCTGGAGCTTCCTCCCTGTGGGTATAGTAAGGTGGAGTACATTCCACAGGTGGAACTTCCTCTGCCGTGCATATAGTAAGGTGGAGTACATTCCACTGGGGGAACTTCCGCCGCCATGGGTATAGTAAGGTGGAGTACATTCCACAGGTGGAACTTCCTCGGCCGTGGGTATAGCAAGGTGGAGTACATTCCACTGGTGCAACTTCCTCTGCAGAGGTGGAGTACATTCCACTTGTGGAAATTCCTCCACCGTGGTGTGGGCCAGTCAAGGAACAGATACGAGAGGGTAGGTGCTTCAGAGGTAGATTTATGCAAATAAAGGACAATGTCATAAAGGATAGTTTCAACAAACGAGGGAGTTGCCACTTCCGTCAGTGGGTCTTCGTGGAGAGGCGTTCCGGCCGTGGGTCTTCACACCGCTCAATACCGCCGTGAAGGAGTAGGGGGAGGGAATGTTACAAGAGAAAAGAAAACTACCATCAGTTCCTTAGTCCGTCCAAACAAAAAAGGAGAAATGGGAAGGGAGGTGAGGTGAGGGGGGAAAAGAGAGTGCACCACCATCCGTCACCCGTGTACGATAGCACAACGAGGCACAACAGCAGGAACGGTGTCTAAGCGCTAGCAGGGCGTTTGCGTGCCTCCCTCTGCCCTTCTAGCTGGCTTCCCGCCCTGGGGGTCCTAAGAATACACCGCTCTGATGCGAGCACGTACCTGCTGTAGCCACGCTCCTCCTGGAACGTGGCTGACTTCCTCGCTGTGCCGAATCGGGTCCGGCGCCCCCTTGACTGGAGAGAGATCCGCCTCCCTCTCGGCACTCTCGCCTGGTCCCCTTGGCTGATATCTGGCATCCGGTATCGGGATGGGAAGACTGGTCAGCTGCTCCGGCTTCTCACTTGTCCAGTCGGCTTGCACGCCGAGTTCCTCCCCTGGCCTCGTTATGGCTTCAGAGGTGTGTCTGCCTCCTCCAATAGGAGTCCAAGTACCGGGTTGGTGGGCGGGGCTAGAGTCCCGAACGTCCAGGTCCTTAAAGGCCCACAGCACCTTTGAAGCCGAAGAGGACTGAAAAGAAAGGAGGGGCGAGAGATAACGTGGGAACATGTCAGAGTCTTCCTCCCCGGCAGGTCAACAGCTGGGACATCGTGCCACATCCCCACCCCAGAGTGTTCCCGGTCGGGGAACAGAGGAACACGGGAGAGAAAGTCAGCGTTACCATTGTCCATCCCCCTCCGGTGGCGAACCTCAAACGAGAAGGGTTGCAAGGAGAGAAACCACCGGAGGATCCGGGGGTTCTGCCCCTTATTACGACTCAACCAGAGCAAGGGGGCATGGTCCGTGAACAGGATGAAATGGGAGCCCTCCAGGTAGTATCTGCGCTTGTCCATGGCCCACTTGATTGCCAAACATTCCTTCTCTATGATGGAATACCTCTGTTCATGGGGAAAAAGCTTACAGCTGATAAACAGCACCGGGTGGTCCATACCCTCTGGGGAGGTCTGGGAGAGGACAGCCCCAATCCCCTGATTAGAGGCATCGGTTTGGAGGATGAAGGGTTTTGTGAAGTCAGGGGACCTGAGTATGGGGGCAGTAGTGATGGCTTCTTTTAGTTCTTTGAATGCTCTTAGGGCTAGAGAAGAAGGGTGTGTGAGGTCTTTGGCCTTCACCTGCTGTTTGAGAAGGTCGGTTAAGGGACTGGCTATATCTGAGAAGCGGGGAATGAATCTTCTGTAATAGCCTAAAAGACCAAGAAAGGCCCGGACCTCTTTTTTTGTAGAAGGAAAGGGGGTGTTGACTATCGCCCTGATCTTTTCTCTCTGTGTCTCAATGACCCCATTTCCCAGGAGATACCCCAGATACTTGACCCGCTGCTAACCCACGTGGGACTTCTTTGCGTTCACATGCAGACCTGCCTGTCGAAGGGCCTGTAGAACCGCCTGACAGTGTCGTAAATGCGCTTCCCAGCTAGGACTGTAAATGACGATGTCGTCAAGATATGCGGCTGAGTATCCCTGATGTTCTGAGAGGACTTTATTCATGAGCTGTTGGAAGGTGGCAGGTGCCCCGTGTAGACCGAAGGGGAGGACTGTGAACTCAAAGTGACCCGTAGGGGTCGAAAATGCAGTCTTCTCCTGGTCTCATGGGTTGAGGGACACCTGCCAGCACCCCTTTGTGAGGTCCAAAGTGGTTATGTATTCTGCATCCCCGAGCCGTTCAATGAGTTCGTCCACCCTCGGTAACGGATGTGCGTCGAATTTAGATTTAGCATTGACGGCCCTGAAATCTATACAAAAACGAACGGACACATCAGGTTTTGGCACGAGGACTATGGGGGACGACCACTCGCTTTGGGAGGGTTGTATCACCCCCATTTCTAACATGTTTGCTATCTCGTTATTGATGGCTCCCCGTCTGGCAGCAGGTATGCGATAAGGTCTTTGTTTGATGTATTTACCCGGTGGGGTGGTTATGGAATGTTCTATCAGGTTTGTTTTTCCGGGATAATCCGAAAAAAGAGAAGAGTACGGCAGAAGGGCATCTTGTAGGGCCCTTTTGTGGGAGTCAGACAGGGCTTCATTTATATCCAAGTGCTCCATAGTGCTCTCTTGCTCCTTCGGAGAGTGTGCTATGTGTACGTTTTGGGGCACTGGGCCGAGCCACTTTTTAAGAAGATTTATATGGTACATTTAGGATTTGTTTTGGTGACAACTGTACCAGATAGGTGCTGAGTCCTATTTTCTTAATGACACGAAAGGGTCCCTTCCATTCTGAGCGGACTTTTGATAGGATAGAGGGCAGGAGTACCAAAACCCAATCGTCTACCTTCAAATGTCTCCACCTCTTCCCCTTATCATAAAAGAGCTGTTATTTTATTTGAGCTTTTTCGAGGTTGGCGTCTGCGAAATCGCGTAGCTTGTGTATGCGGGTGCGTAATGCCGAGGTGTAATCAAGGAAAGAACGAGTTTCTTCCTGTTTCTCTTGTTCCCAAGCTTCCCTGGTGATTTCCAACAGATCACGCGGAGGCCTCCCAAAAAGAAGCTCAAAGGGTGAACACCCCAGACTGCTCTGTGGTTGACTACGGATTACAAAGAGGGCTAAAGGGAGGAGCATATCCCAGTCTCTACCTTCTGTGGCTAGCATTTTTTTTAGAGAGAGCTGTAAGGTGGCATTATATCCCTCGCAAAGACCATCGGTTTGTGGGTGGTACACCGAGGTCTTTATGTGTGAGATGTCGAGAGATTTGCAGACTTGGGACATCAACCGTGAGACGAAGGGAGTCCCCTGGTCGGTAAGTATTTCTTTAGGAAATCCGACACGTGAGAACAATTCAACAAGGCGATCACTAATGTTGGTGGTTGTGGGTGCTCTCAGGGGAAAAGCTTCGGGGTAGCGGGTGGCGTAGTCTACAATGACTAGCGCATACAGGTTGCCTTTCTTTGTATGGGGGAGGGGGCCTATCAGGTCCATTCCGACGCGCTCGAAGGGATTCCCTATGGTAGGGAGTGGTTGCAGGGGAACAGCCGGAGGTCGGTAGGGGTTTTTGCGCTGACAAACCTCGCATTCCTGACAATATTTGGAGACTTGTGAGTACACCCTGGGCCAATAAAAGTTCTGTAAAATCATCTGTGTCGTCTTTTGTGTTCCCCGGGGTCCGGCCAGCAGGTGTGTATGTGCAAAAAATAACAACTGGTCTCGAAATGCCTGTGGAACCAGTAATTGTGGGGATCCTTTATCACTTTCTGTTCTATATAGGAGACCACTCATGATGTGGAATAGAGGATAGGCCGGGGTTTGTGCTGTAGGGGTTTGTTTGGCTTGTGTCCAGGCATGTTGTAGGGTGGGGTCGTGTTCCTGACAATACCGGGAACTCCGGTCAGAGAGCCAAGGAGCTTGAGTGAGGAGAGTGACCTGTTCTGGGGAGATGGGTCCTGCAGATTCCTTCTAAGCAGTTGTACAAAAAGTGGGTTATCTAGCCCCAATATTAAGTCCTCTGGGAGGTATGGTAACACCCCAAGTCTAGCCTGAAGGGTTTTTCCACCTGAAACGAGGATAGGGAGGTGTATGACATGAACGTATTCGGTGGTACTAAGAACAGAAGAGGACACCAGGGACTCTCGGACAACAGACTGACGGCACCCCGAGTCAAGTAGAGCTTTTACTGGCTTTCCGTTCACTTGCACACTCACATAAAAACATGGCCCCATTTCTTCTGTATACAGGACCGTGCGGGGGATACAGCTAATGTCCATGGGTTCCTCTGTCTGTTTCTTTAGGGGGCAGAATCAGGCGATATGGCCCCACTCCCACAGTCAAAACACTGCGGTCCCTTGGATGTTGGGGTCTCGGGGTGGAAGTGAGGACGAGGTGGTTCAGGTATAGGTCTTGGGGCCTTTCTCTCGGTTCTTTGGGAAGGCGTGGCCAGACGTTGTTTGTTTGTGTCCATGGGTAGTGAACGGGGCTGGGCCCGGGCGAAAGTGGTGGCCATATCCACTGCTTGTGTGGCCGTTAGATTTGGGTGTTGTTTCAGCCAACGTTGTGTGGGGTATGGGAGGGACTCCAAGAACTGCTCCAGGTAGATCAGTTCCATGATCTCCTCCTTGGACCGCTCCTGGGGTTTAAGCCATTTGTCGGCTGCAGCTTTGAGCTTAAAGTATAGGGTCTTAGGGCTGTCTCCGGGCATTCCCCTCTCCTTCCGGAAGCGTACCCGATAAGCCTCGGGATCCACGTCTAGGTGATCCAGAATGATGTCTTTCACTTCAGCATATGGAATGTTCCCAGTAGGATTGGCCACTTGGTAGGCGGACTGTACTTCTCCGCTCAGTAAAGGGGCCAGGAAGAAAGGCCACTTGGCGGCAGGCCACCCACATGCACGTGCAGCCCACTCAAAGTTGGTCAAGAACACATCAGGATCCTTTACTGGGAGGTACTTCTGTAAGACGATGTGGGGGTTGTTTGGTTGTCCCCCGGTACGATTTTGCAACTGGGTAGTCAGCTGGAGCTGGTCGACGGCAACTTTTTGGATACATTCGACCTGTTGACTCATAGAGTCTTTGAACAGTTCGCGGTCGTCATGGGCCGATGTCATCTGCTTCTCGACGGCCCATTCTAGCTTCTGCTGTCCAGTGATTATCTGTTGCAATAGGTTTTCCATACTGGCTATGGAGCTAGATTGCCCGCATTCTCCACCATGTGTGGGCCAGTCAAGGAACAGATACGAGAGGGTAGGTGCTTCAGAGGTAGATTTATTCAAATAAAGGACAATGTCATAAAGGATAGTTCCAACAAATGAGGGAGTTGCCACTTCCATCAGTGGGTCTTCGTGGAGAGGAGTTCCGGCCGTGGGTCTTCACACCGCTCGATACCGCCGTGAAGGAGTAGGGGGAGGGAATGTAACAAGAGAAAAGAAAACTACTGTCAGTTCCTTAGTCCGTCCAAACAAAAAAGGAGAAATGGGAAGGGAGGTGAGGGGGGAAAAGAGAGTGCACCCCCATCCGTCACCCTTGTACGATAGCACAACGAGGCACAACAGCAGGAACGATGTCTAAGCGCTAGCGGGGCGTTTGCGTGCCTCCCTCCGCCCTTCTAGCTGGCTTCCCGCCCTGGGGGTCCTTAGAATACACCGCTCTGATGCGAGCACGTACCTGCTGTAGCTACTCTCCTCCTGGAACGTGGCTGGCTTCCTCGCTGTGCCAAATCGGGTCCGGCGCCCCCTTGACTGGAGAGAGATCCGCCTCCCTCTCGGCACTCTCACCTGGTCCCCTCGGCTGATATCCGGCGTCCGGTATCGGGATGGGAAGACTGGTCAGCTGCTCCGGCTTCTCGCTTGTCCAGTCGGCTTGCGCGCCTAGTTCCTCCCCTGGCCTCGTTATGGCTTCGGAGGTGTGTCTGCCTCCTCCAATAGGAGTCCAAGTACCGGGTTGGTGGGCGGGGCTAGAGTCCCGAACGTCCAGGTCCTTAAAGGCCCACAGCACCTTTGAAGCCGAAGAGGACTGAAAAGAAAGGAGGGGCGAGAGATAACGTGGGAACATGTCGGAGTCTTCCTCCCCCGGCAGGTCAACAGCTGGGACATCGTGACACGTGGATATAGCAAGGTGGAGTACATTCCACTGGTGGAACTTCCTCAGCCATGGGTATAGTAAGGTGGAGTACACTCCACTGGTGGAACTTCCTCTGCCGTGGGTATAGTAAGGTGGAGTACATTCCACTGACGCAATTTCCTCTGCCGTGGTATAGTCAGGTGGAGTACATTCCAGTGGTGGAACTTCCTGTGCTTTGGGTATAATAAGGAGGAGTACACTCCACTGGTGAAACTTCCTCTGCCGGGGGTAGAGTAAAGTGGAGTACATTCCACTGGTGGAACTTCCTCTGCCGTGGGTACAGTAAGGGGGCATACATTCCACTGGTGGAACTTCCTTCGCCGTGGATATAGTAAGGTGAAGTACATTCCACTGGTGGAACTTCCTCCGCCGTAGGTATAGCAAGGTGGAGTACATTCCACTGGTGGAACATCCTCCGCCGTGGGTATAGAAAGGTGGAGTACATTCCACTGGTGGAACTTCCTCCGCTGTGGGTATAATAAGGTGGAGAACATTCCACTGGTAGAACTTCCTTTGCCGTGGGTATAGTAAGGTGGAGTAACATTCCACTGGTGAGCCTTCCTCCGCCGTGGGTATAGTACAGTGGAGTACATTCCACTGGTAGAACTTCCTTCGCCGTGGGTATAGTAAGGTGGATTACATTCCACTGGTGGAACTTCCTCCACCATGGGTATAGTCAGGTGGAGTACATTCCACTGATGGAATTTGCTTTGCTGTGGGTGTAGTAACGTGGTGTACATTCCACTGGTGGAACTTCCTTCGCCGTGGGTATAGTCAGGTGGAGTACATTCCACTGATGGAATTTCCTTTGCTGTGGATATAGTAACGAGGAGTACATTCTACTGGTGGAACCTCCTCTGCCGTGGTTATAGTAATGTGGAGTACACTCCACTGGTGGAACTTCCTTTGCCGTGGGTATAGTAAGGTGGAGTACATTCCACTGCTCGAACTTCCTCTGCTGTGAGTAGAGTAAGGTGGAGTACATTCCACTGGTGGAACTTCCTCTGCTGTGGGTGTATTAAGGGGGAGCACATTCCACTGGTGGATCTTCCTCTGCCGTGGGTATAGTAGATTGGAGTAGACTCCACCGGTGGAACTTCCTCTGCTGTGGGTATAGTAAGGTAAAGCACCTTCCACTGGTGGAACTTTCTCCTCTGTGGGTATAGTAAGGAGGAGTACATTTCACTGGTGAAACTTCCCCTGCCATGGGTACAGTAGGGTGGAGTGCATTCCACTGGTGGAACTTCCTCTGCTGTGGGTATAGTAAGGTAGCGTATCCTACACTGGTGGAACTTCCTCTGCTGTGGGTATAGTAAGGCGGAGTACATTCCACTGGTAGAACTTCCTCCGCCATGGGTATAGTAAGGTGGAGTACATTCCAGTGGTGGAATTTCCTCCGCCGTGGGTATAGGAAGGTGGAGTACACTCCACTGGTAAAACTTCCTCCGCCTTGGGTACAGTAGTAAGGTGGAGTACATTCCACTGGTGCAACTTCCTCTGCCGTGGGTATAGTAAGGAGGAGTACATTCCACTGGTGGAACTTCCTCCACTGTCGGTATAGTAAGGTGGAGTACATTCCACTGGTAGAACCTTCTCCTCTGTGGGTATAGTAAGGTGGAGTACATTCCACTGCTCGAACTTCCTCTGCCGTGGGTAGAGTAAGGTGGAGTACATTTGACTGCTCGTACTTCCTCAACTGTGGGTTTATAAAGGGGGAGTACATTCCACTGGTAGAACTTCTTCTGCCGTGGGTATAATAGGGTGGAGTACAGTCCACTGGTAGAACTTCCTCTGCCGTGGGTATGGTAAGGTAAAGCACCTTCCACTGGTGGAACTTTCTCCCCTGAGGGTATAGTAAGGAGAAGTACATTCCACTGGTGAAACTTCCTCCGATGTGGGTATAGTAATGTGGAGTAGATTGCACTGGTGGAACTTCCTCTGCCGTGGGTATAGTAAGGTAAAGCACCTTCCACTGGTGAAAGTTCCTCCGCTGTGGGTATAGTATGGAGGAGTACATTCCACTGGTGGAACTTCCTCAGCCGTGGGTATAGTAAGGTGGCGTACCCTACACTGGTGGAACTTCCTCTGCCGTGGGTATAGTAAGGTGGAGTACACTCCACTGTTGGAACTTCCTCTGCCGTGAGTATAGTAAGGTGGAGTACATTTCACTGATGGAATTTCCTCTGCCGTGGGTATAGTCAGGTGGAGTACATTCCACTGGTGGAACTTCCTCTGCTTTGGGTATAGTAAGGAGGAGTACACTCCACTGGTGAAACTTCCTCCGCCGTGGTAGAGTAAGGTGGAGTACATTCCACTGGTGGAACTTCCTCCGCCGTGGGTACAGTAAGGTGGCATATATTCCACTGGTGAAACTTCCTCCGCCGCGGATATAGTAAGGTGAAGTACATTCCACTGGTGGAACTTCCTCTGAAGTGGGTATAGCAAGGTGGAGTACATTCCACTGCTGGAACTTCCTCCGCTGTGGGTATAGTAAGGTGGAGTACATTCCACTGGTGGAACTTCCTCTGCCATGGGTATAGTAAGGTGGAGTGCACTCCACTGGTGGAACTTCCACCGCCGTGGGTATAGTCAGGTGGAGTACATTCCATTGATGGAATTTCCTTTGCCGTGGGTGTAGTAAGGTGAAGTACATTCCACTGGTGGAACTTCCTCTGCAGTGGGTATAGCAAGGTGGAGTACATTCCACTGGTGGAACTTCCTCCGCTGTGGGTATAGTAAGGTGGAGTACATTCCACTGGTGGAACTTCCTCTGTCATGGGTATAGTAAGATGGAGTGCACTCCACTGGTGGAACTTCCACCGCCGTGGGTATAGTCAGGTGGAGTACATTCCATTGATGGAATTTCCTTTGCCGTGGGTGTAGTAACGTGGAGTACATTCCACTGGTGGAACTTCCTTCGCCTTGGGTATAGTCAGGTGGAGTACATTCCACTGGTGGAATTTCCTTTGCCGTGGATATAGTAACGTGGAGTACATTCCACTGGTAGAACCTCCTCTGCCGTGGGTATAGTAATGTGGAGTACACTCCACTGGTGGATCTTACTCTGCCATTTGTATAGTAAGGTGGAGTACATTCCACTGCTCAAACTTCCTCTACAGTGGGTAGAGTAAGGTGGAGAAAATTCCACTAGTGGAACTTCCTCTGCTGTGGATATATTAAGGGGGAGTACATTCCACTGGTGGAACTTCCTCCGCCGTGGGTATAGTAGGGTGGAATACACTCCACTGGTGGAACTTCCTCTGCTTTGGGTGTAGTAAGGTAAAGCACCTTCCACTGGTGGAACTTTCTCCGCTGTGGGGATAGTAAGGAGGAGTACATTTCACTGGTGAATCTTCCCCTGCCGTGGGTATAGTAATGTGGAGTACATTCCACTGGTGGAACTTCCTCTGCCGTGGGTATAGTAAGGAGGAGTGCATACCACTGGTGGAACTTTCTCTGCCGTGGGTATAGTAAGGTGGCATATCCTACACTGGTGGAACTTCCTCTGCCGTGGGTATAGTAAAGCGGAGTACACTCCACTGGTGGAACTTCCTCTGCCGTAGGTATTGTAAGGTGGACTACATTCCACTGGTGGAATTTTCTCTGCCGTGGGACTAGTCAGGGGGAGTACATTCCACTGGTGGAACTTCCTCTGCTGTGGGTATAGGAAGGTGGAGTACACTCCACTGGTGAAACTTCCTCCGCCGTGGGTGGAGTAAGGTGGCATACATTCCACTGGTGGAACTTCCTCCGCCGTGGGTATAGTAAGGTGGTGTACATTCCACTGGTGGAACTTCCTCCGCCGTGGGTATAGCAAGGTGGAGTACATTCCACTGGTGGAACTTCCTTTGCTGCTGGTATAGCAAGGTGGAGTACATTCCACTGGTGGAACTTCCTCCGCCCTGGGTACAATAAGGTGGAGCACATTCCACTGGTGGAACTTCCTCTGCCGTGGGTATAGTAAGGTGGAGTAACATTCCACTGGTGAGCCTTTCTCCGCCTTAGGTATAGGAAGGTGAATTACATTCCACGGTTGGAACTTCCTCTGCTGTGGGTATAGTAAGGTGGGGTACATTCCACTGGTGGAACTTCCTCCTCCGTGGGTATAGTAAGGTGGAGTACATTCCACTGGTAGAACTTCCTCCGCTGTGGGTATAGTAAGGTGGAGTACATTCCACTAATGGAACTTCCTCCGCTATGGGTATAGTAAGGTGGAGTACATTCCACTGGTAGAACTTCCTCCGCCATGGGTATAGTAAGGTGGAGTACATTCCACTGGTGGAACTTCCTCTGCCGTGGGTATAGTAAGGTGGAGTGCACTCCACTGGTGGAACTTCCTCCGCCGTGGGTATAGTCAGGTGGAGTACATTCCACTGATGGAATTTCATTTGCTGTGGGTGTAGTAACGTGGAGTACATTCCACTGGTGGAACTTCCTTCGCCGTGGGTATAGTCAGGTGGAATACATTCCACCGGTGGAATTTCCTATGCCGTGGATATAGTAACGTGGAGTACATTCCAGTGGTGGAACCTCCTCTGCCGTGGGTATAGTAACGTGGAGTACACTCCACTGGTGGATCTTACTCTGCCAAGTGTATAGTAAGGTGGAGTACATTCCTCTGCTCGAACTTCCTCTACCATGGGCAGAGTAAGGTGGAGTACATTCCAGTGGTGGAACTACCTCTGCTGTGGATATATATTAAGGGGGAGTACATTCCACTGGTGTAACTTTCTCTGCCATGGGTATAGTAGGGTGGAGTACACTCCACTGGTGGAACTTCCTCTGCCTTGGGTATAGTAAGGTAAAGCACCTTCCACTGGTGGAAATGTCTCCTCTGTGGGTATAGTAAGGAGGACTACATTTCACTGGTGAAACTTCACCTGCCGTGGGTATAGTAAGGTGGAGTACATTCCACTGGTGGAACTTTCTCTGCAGTGGGTATAGGAAGGTGGCATACCCTACACTGGTGGAACTTCCTCTGCCGTGGGTATAGTAAGGCGGAGTACACTCCACTGGTGGAACTTCCTCTGCCGTGGGTGGAGTAAGGTGGAGTACATTCCACTGGTGAAACTTCCTCCACCGTGGGTATAGCAAGGTGGAGTACATTCCACTGGTGGAACTTCCTTTGCTGCTGGTATAGCAAGGTGGAGTACATTCCACTGGTGGAACTTCCTCCGCCTTGGGTACAATAAGGTGGAGTACATTCTACTGGTGGAACTTCCTCTGCCGTGGGTATAGTAAGGTGGAGTAACATTCCACTGGTGAGCCTTCCTCTGCCTTGGGTATAGGAAGGTGGAGTACATTCCACGGGTTGAACTTCCTCTGCTGTGGGTATAGTAAGGTGTGGTACATTCCACTGGTGGAACTTCCTCCACCGTGGGTATAGTAAGGGGGAGAACAATCCACTGGTGTAACTTCCTCCGCCATGGGTAGAGTAAGGGGGAGTACATTCCAGAGGTGGAACATTCTCTACCGTGGGTGGAGTAAGGGAGAGTACATTCCACTGGTGGAACTTACTCTGCAGAGGTTATAGTAAGGTGGAGTATATTCCACTAGTGGAACTTCCTCCGCCGTGGGTATAGTAAGGTCAAGTACATTCCACTGGTGGAACTTTCTCCACCGTGGGCATAGTAAGGTGGAGTACACTCCACTGGTGGAACTTCCTCCGCCGTGGGTATAGTCAGGTGGAGTACATTCTACCGGTGGAACTTCCTCTGCCATAGGTATTGTAAGGTTGAGTACACTCCACTGGTGGGACTGCCTCCACTGTGGGTTTAGTAAGGTGGAGTACACTCCACTGGTGGAACTTCTTCTGCTGTGGGTATATTAAGGGGGAGTACATTCCACTGGTGGAACTTCCTCCACCGTAGGTATAGTAGGGTGGAGTACACTCCAATGGTGGAACTTACGCTGCCGTGGGAATAGTAAGGTGGCGTACCCTACACTGGTGGAACTTCCTCTGCCGTGGGTTTAGTAAGGTGGAGTACACTGCATTGCTGGAACTTCCTCTGCCGTGGGTACAGTCAGGTGGAGTACATTCCATTGGTGGAACTTCCTCTGCCATGGGTATAGTAAGGTGGAGTACACTCCACTGAGGAACTTCCTCTGCCGTGGGCATAGTAGTAAGGTGGAGTACATTCCACTGGTGGAACTTCCTCCGCTGTGGGTATAGTAAGGTGGAGTACATTACACTGCTCGAACTTCCTCTGCCGTGGGTAGAGTAAGGTGGAGTACATTCCACTAGTGGAACTTCCTCCCCCATGGGTATAGTAGGGTGGAATACACTCCACTGGTGGAACTTCCTCTACCTGGGGTATAGTAAGGTGGAGTACATTTCACTGATGGAGTTTCCTCCGCCATGGGTATAGTCAGGTGGAGTACATTCCACTGCTGGAACTTCCTCTGCTTTGGGTATAGTAAGGAGGAGTACACTTCACTGGTGGAACTTCCCCTGCCGTGGGTATAGTAATGTGGAGTACATTCCACTGGTGGAACTTCCTCTGACATGGGTATAGTAAGGTAAAGCACCTTCCACTGGTGGAACTTCCTCCGCTATGGGTATAGTAAGGAGGAGTACATTCCACTGGCGGAACTTCCTCTGCCGTGGGCATAGTAAGATGGCGTATCCTACGCTGGTGGAACTTCCTCTGCAGTGAGTATAGTAAGTTGGAGTACACGCCACTGGTGGAACTTCCTCTGCCGTGGGTAGAGTAAGGTGGAGTACATTCCACTGGGGGAACTTCCTCCGCTGTGGGTATATTAAGGGGGAGTACATTCCACTGGTGGAACTTCCTCTGCCGTGAGTATAGGAAGGTGGAGTACACTCCACTGGTGAAACTTCCTCTGCCGTGGGTAGAGTAATGGTGGAGTACATTCCACAGGTGGAACATTATCTGCCGTGGGTGGAGTAAGGGGGAGTACATTCCACTGGTGGAACTTCCTCCGCCATGCGTATCGTAAGGTGGAGTACATTCCACTGGTGGAACTTCCTTCATAGCGGGTATAGTAAGGTGGAGTACATTCCACTGGTGGAACTTCCTCTGCCGTGGTTATAGTAAGGCATAGTACATTCCACTGGTGGAACTTCCTCCACCGTGGGTATAGTAAGGTGGAGTACACTCCACTGGTGGAACTTCCTCCGCTCTGGGTATAGTCAGGTGGAGTACATTCTGCTGGTGGAACTTCCTCTGCCGTGGGTATTGTAAGGTGGAGTACACCCCACTGGTGGAACTTCCTCCGCTGTGGGTATAGTAAGGTGGAGTACACTCCACTGGTGGAACTTCCTCTGCCGTGGGCATAGTAAGGTGGTGTATCCTACGCTGGTGGAACTTCCTCTGCCTTGGGTATAGTAAGGTGGAGTACACTCCACTGGTGGAACTTCCTCTGCCATAGGTATCGTAAGGTGGAGTACACTCCACTGGTGGAACTTCCTCAGCCTTGGGTATCACAATGTGGAGTACATCCCACTGGTGGAACTTCCACTGCCGTGGGTATAGGAAGGTGGAGTACACTCCACTGGTGAAACATCCTCCGCCGTGGGTATAGTATGGTGGAGTACATTCCACTGGTGGAACATTATCTGCCATGGGTGGAGTAAGGGGAGTACATTCCACTGGTGGAACTTCCTCCGGCATGCGTATAGTAAGGTGGAGTACATTCCACTGGTGGAACTTCCTCCGCAGTGGGTATAGTAAGGTGGAGTACATTCCACTGGTGGAACTTCCTCCGCCGTGGGTATAGTAAGGCCGAGTACATTCCACTGGTGGAACTTCCTCCACCATGGGTATAGTATGGTGGAGTACATTCCACTGGTGGAACATTATCTGCTGTGGGTGGAGTAAGGGGGAGTACATGCCACTGGTGGAACTTCCTCCAGCATGCGTATAGTAAGGTGGAGTACATTCCACTGGTGGAACTTCCTCCGCCGTGGGTATAGTAAGGTGGAGTACACTCCACTGGTGGAACTTCCTCCGCCGTGGGTATGGTCAGGTGGAGTACATTCTACTGGTGGACCTTCCTCTACCGTGGGTATTGTAAGGTGGAGTACACCCCACTGGTGGAACTTCCTCCGCTGTGGGTATAGTAAGGTTGAGTACACTCCACTGGTGGAACTTCCTCTGCCGTGGGCATAGTAAGGTGGTGTATCCTACGCTGGTGGAACTTCCTCTGCCGTGGGTATAGTAAGGTGGAGTACACTCCACTGGAGGAACTTCCTCTGCCGTAGGTATCGTAAGGTTGAGTATACTCCACTGGTGGAACTTCCTCAGCCTTGGGTATCGCAATGTGGAGTACATCCCACCGGTGGAACTTCCTCTGCCGTGGGTATAGGAAGGTGGAGTACACTCCACTGATGAAACATCCTCCGCCGTGGGTATAGTAAGGCCGAGTACATTCCACTGGTGGAACTTCCTCCACTGTGGGTATATTAAGGAGGAGTACATTCCAACGGTGAAACTTCCTCCGCCGTGGGAATAGTAAGGTGGAGTACACTCCTCCGGTGGAACTTCCTCTGCCATGGGTACAGTCAGGTGGAGTATATTCCACTGGTGGAACTTCCTCCACCGTGGGTATAGTAAGGTGGAGTACATTCCAGTGGTGGAATTTCCTCCGCCATGGGTATAGTCAGGTGGAGTACACTCCACTGTTGAAACTTCCTCCGCCGTGGGTAGAGTAAGGTGGAGTACATTCCACTGTTGGAACTTCCTCTACCGTGGGTAGAGTAAGGTGGAGTACATTCCACTGGTGGAACTTCCTCTGCTGTGGTTATATTAAGGTGGAGTACATTCCACTGGCGGAACTTCCTCCGCTGTAGGTATAGTAAGGTGGAGTACATTCCACTGGTGCAACTTCCTCTGCCGTGGGTATAGTAAGATGGGGTAACATTTCACTGGTGAAACTGTCCTCCGCTGTGGGCATAGTAAGGTGGAGTACAGTCCACTGGTGGAACTGTCCTCCGCTGTGGGCATAGTAAGGTGGAGTACATTCCACTGCTCGAAATTCCTCTGCCGTGGGTAGAGTAAGGTGGAGTACATTCCACTGGGGGAACTTCCTCCGCTGTGGGTATATTAAGGGGGAGTAAATTCCACTGGTGGAACTTCCTCCGCCGTGGGCATAGTAGGGTGGAGTACACTCCAATCGTGGAACTTCCTCTGCCATGGGTATAGTGAGGTAAAGCACCTTCCACTGGTGGAACATTCTCCGCTGTGGGTATAGTAAGGAGGAGTACATTCAACTGGTAAAACTTCCTCTGCCGTGGGTATAGTAAGGTGGAGTACATTCCACTGGTGGAACTTCCTCTGCCGTGGAAATAGTAAGGTGGAGTACACTCCACTGGTGGAACTTCCTCTGCCATGGGTACAGTCAGGTGGAGTATATTTCCACTGGTGGAACTTCCTCTGCCATAGGTATAGTAAGGTGGAGTACACTTCACTGGTGGAACTTCTGCTGCCAAGGTGGAGTACATTCCACTGGTGGAACTTCCTCCACCGTGGGTATAGTAAGGTGCAGTACATTCCACTGGTGGAACTTCCTCTGCCGTGCATATAGTCAGGTGGAGTACACTCCACTGGTGAAACTTCCTCCACCGTGGGTAGAGTTAGGTGGAGTACATTCCACTGTTGGAACTTCCTTGGCCGTGGGTAGAGTAAGGTAGAGTACACTCCACTGGTGGAACTTCCTCCACCGTTAGTAGAGTAAGGTGGAGTACATTCCACAGGTGGAACCTCCTCTGCCCTGGGTATAGTAGTAAGGTGGAGTACATTCCACTGGTTGAACTTCCTCTGCCGTGGGTATAGTAAGGTGGAGTACACTCCACTGGGGGAACTTCCTCCGTTGTGGGTATAGTAAGGTGGAGTACATTCCACTGGTGGAACTTCCTCTGCCATGGTTATAGTAAGGTGGAGCACAGTCCACTGGTGGAACTTCCTCTGCCGTGGGTATAGTAGTAAGGTGGAGTACATTCCACTGGTGTAATTTCCTCTGCCGTGGGTATAGCAAGGTGGAGTACACTCCACTGGGGGATCTTCCTCTGCCATGGGTATAGCAAGGTGGAGTACATTCCCCTGGTGGAACTTCCTCTGCCGTAGGTAGAGCAAGGTGGAGTACACTCCACTGGCAGAACTTCCTCCGCCGTGGGTAGAGTAAGGTGGAGTACACTCCACAGGTGGAACTTCCTCCGCCTTGGGTAGAGTACGGTGGAGTACACTCCACAGGCGGAACTTCCTCCGCCGTGGGTAGAGTAAGGTGGAGTACACTCCACTGGCAGAACTTCCTCCACCGTGGGTAGAGTAAGGTGGAGTACACTCCACAGGCTGAACTTCCTCCGCCGTGGGTAGAGTAAGGTGGAGTTAATTCCACAGATGGAACTTCCTCCAGATTTAGCAGTTCCTGCGGACAGAAGTAGATGTTCATTAACCATGGCACTTTAAATCAGGCGCTTCAAGCTGCTATTTATGTTCCACCAACCAGTCCCTTAGATTAGGGCTGTGGGGCTCAAACCACACAAGGGGTGTTTGTCTCCACTCCGGCACACGGGGTTTGTGTGTCGACTCTGACACACTGAGTGTTTGTGTGTCCAGTATGGCACATGGGGGATTTGTGTCTTCTGTGGCACATAGGTTGTTCGTGTCCTCTCTGGCACACGTGGTGTTTGTGACCTCTCTGGCACATGGGTTGTTCGTGTCCTCTCTGGCACATGGGGTGTTTGTGCCCTCTCTGGCACACTGGGTGTTTGCGTGTCCACTCTGGCCCATGGGGTCGCATGCCAGAGCGGACTCGCAGCTCAGCAGACAGTGGCAGGGTCTGCATGCGTCCGTCCTGACTCTGAAAACTGTGATTTTTAACTTTTAACTTTTTAAACATAACACAATTTGTACTAATGTGTTTAGAAGCCTGAGTTAGTCTCGCTCGCCTTGCATTTTACTTTGGCCCCTCTGTGGCTAACCCGCCCTGGTCCGCCGTGGCTGCAATGCCGTTGGAGCGGAGGGCTGGGATAAGGTTTTTCCTCACATCCGCCAGGCCAACCACTTCCGGGGAAGTTTGCAGTCTAGCTTCGGTGGCTCACCGCCTATTTAGATCGCATGCCAGAGTGTATGCGCAGCGAACACGTGCAGCGGGCGGGCCTACGACGCGCCAAAGGCAAGCCCGTCTGCACCCGTCCGCGTCCGGCCGGGGCTAGGGGCCAGAACCCCTGCCTGTTTCAGGAGAGACCAGCCTTTGAAGTACTTGGCGGAGCTGTTTAAGAACTAGAACCACCTCTCCAAGAATCATGCAAGCACACTCTATCTACTGAGGTAAATACACTGTGTTGCACCTACTGCTCATTTAAAACGACCATACTGGAGGCAGGCCCTAGGAAAGAGCACAAATTAAAGCTCTTACTTATTAATTGTAGGTCTCTTAGCAAACATAAGATTGAAATCCAGAATTGTATTATAGAAAATCAACCTGATGCCTTATTTCTCACGGAAACATGGCTGAACGAGGCTTCCGGCCCGCGATATTACAAGCTCTTCCGCAGGACTTTGGCATCCTCAGACAGGAGCGCCCTATTAAGCGAGGAGGAGGAATAGCCATTATTTACCAACTATCCCTAAAATGTACTATGGAAACAGCCAATATAGATAATAGTGAAGCTGCCTTCTTTACGATAATGGCGGCTAACAACTACACAGTGAATGGCTTCCTGATTTACCGACCTCCAGGCCCGGCCACTAATTTTATCAGAAGCCTCGTGGAATTAGTGGTGCAACCAGCGCTACGCCATAGCAATTTGACTGTTTTGGCTGACTTAAATTTACACTTTGATGACCACACTAGCAGTCAAGCACAATTTCTACGTCAGGAATGAGCCGCCCTTCAGTTGGAGCTTAAATCCACTCATCCGACACAGCAACTAGGTCATATACTAGACCCTATTTTTTCCAACTGCTTAGATTTAGAGACTGAACCCCCGATTGCAGTTCCTTGGTCCGATCACCATCTTGTGGCGTTTTCTATTCCACTAGCTAAATTTCCTCCTACAGCTAGAATAGGATTAAGCACCCCACACAGGAGATGGACCAGATTCAATTCCGAGAGCTTTACTCAAGCTCTTCAGCAGAGTCGTCCTCTACTGGGAAAGGATATTAATGTGGCTAGCAGAGTAGTGAATAAGTGGATCACTGAAACACTGGATGTAGTGGCTCCATGGACTTCCAATGTCCCCCGTAGACGAACTAAATCAGCGCCATGGTTCAATGAAGCTCTAATGACAGCTAAAAAATCCTCTAAGCGCTTAGAGCGTCAATGGAGGAAAGATTTTTCGGATAGTAACAAGGCTCCTATAAGCCAGAATTGAAGAACTACCATTCTCTTATTAAGAAAACCCGCGCTTCCTATTACAATGACAGAATAGAGCAGAAGGATAACTCCTCTAGAGAACTATTTGTCATTCTTAAAGACTTATCCTCTCTTGAGAGAACTATGGCGCCTGCCATCAGTTCTCTCGAGTCGTGTAACCAGATTGCTGACTTTTTTGCTATGAAGGTATCTAAAATATATGATGCCTTTCCTGACGAGGATCGTAACGGTACGTTTTGTCAATCTGAGAGGATCTCTGTGTTTGAGGCCAATTCCCTCTCAGAATTCTCCCTCCCCCTACTGGAAGATTTAAAAGGGGTAGCTTAAGCATTAAATCCGGCTCCCCAACAGACCCAGCCCCGCCAAACATCATTAGGGAATGCCTGGATATAATATTGCCTTACGTACAGCAGCTTCTGGAACTTTCCTTCCACGGTGGTGTGGTCCCGAATAAGTGGAAGGAAACAATTGTTCTCCCCTTAAACAAAAAACCATCAGCAGACTCAAGTCTGCTTGATAACTTGCGCCCTATCTCACTCCTGCCCTACTTTTCTAAAATAGCAGAAAAGGTGGTGAACACGCAATTGGTTGCGCATATTAATCGGCACAGTCTTCTTCATCCCACGCAATCAGGCTATAGAGCTACGTACTCTACGGAGTCAGCATTACTCCTCGCCACGGAGACAATATGCAGGTGTGCAGACGAAGGCTAGACTGTTGCTCTGGTTCTGTTGGACCTCGGTGCAGCATTTGATACGGTATCCCACAAACTGCTCCTACAACGTCTTAGGTCAGGTGGGCTGGATGGAGTCGCTCTAAAGTGGATGACTTACTTCCTTCAGGATCGCAGTTTCCAAGTTACACAACGTCCACATATTTCTAAAAGCATTGCACTCTCACAAGGGGTCCCACAAGGCTCAAATTTGAGCCCAACTCTTTTTAATCTTTACATCGGACCCTTGGCACAGATTGTGGAAAGGCACAATGTCACCATTGTATCTTATGCGGATGACACGCGGCTTGTTGTCACCTTGTCCCATAATTCAGAAGAAGCAGCCATCCACTTTTCTTCCTGTCTGAGGGACCTTGCTTCCTGGATGTCAAATAACTGCCTCAAACTGAACGGTAGCAAAACAGAGATCCTGGTTGTGGGGAAAAACCCCTCCATCTTGTCCTCTGCATGGTGGCCGCAGACTCTGGGTCCTACACCTACCCCTAAGGAGGAGGTCAAAAATCTAGGAGTCTGGCTGGACTCTACTCTCTCTTTCGAGACACACACTAGGAATGTTGCAGTGAAATGTTTTGGAATTCTCAAAATGTTGAGAACAACCTTGGATATCCTCACTACTTCAGCTTGAAAAACCATGGTCCACGCCCTTGTAACATCCCAGTTGGACTATGGAAATGTCCTCTATCTAGGAGCAACAAAAAATTGTCTTCATAGGCTGCAATGTATTCAGAACGCGGCAGCCCGTTTAGTTCTTAATCTACCTAGGAAAGCTTCCTGTGTGAAAGCTCTTGACTCCCTACATTGGCTGCCTATTAACAAAAGAATCCAGTGCTTTTGTCATCAGAGCCTGCAGGGCAAAGGCCCTAGTTATCTCCATGATCTACTTGCCCCCTCAAATCCGATTCGACATCTTAGATCGACCGGAACCTATCTGGTCAAAGTTTCCAAAGTCCAAAGAGCAAGAATGGGTGCGCGCTCGTTTGGCTATGTGGCAACCCAAAATTGGAATGCATTGCCTCCCTCTCTCCGTGCCGAGCCATCGGAGAACATTTTCCGGAAAAGATTGAAAGCTTGGCTTTTCCAGCTTAGGGGATCGTGTCCATTCTCCCCCGGTTCTTTGTGTCCCTGCTTTACAGCTTTGTAAAGAGTGGTCTTAGCGCGGGGACACACCAGTTGGTGTAACCAGGCGCTTTATAAGTGGTATTATTATTATTATTATTATTATTGGGGTGTTTGTGTCCACTCGGGCACATGGATTGTTTGTGTGTCCTCTCTGGCATATGGGGTGTTTGTGTCCACTCTGGCACACGGGGTGTTTGTGTGTCCACTCTGGCACATGGGGTGTTTGTGTCCACTCTGGCACATGGGGTGTTTGTCTCCACTCTGGCATATGGGGTGTTTGTGTGTCCTCTCTGGCACATGGGGTGTTTGTGTCCACTCTGGCATATGGGGTGTTTGTGTGTCCACTGTGGCACACGGGGTGTTTGTGTCCACTCTGGCACATGGGGTGTTTGTGTCCACTCTGGCACATGGGGTGTTTGTCTCCACTCTGGCACATGGGGTGTTTGTGTGTCCACTCTGGCATATGGGGTGTTCGTGCCCTCTCTGGCACACGGGGTGTTTGTGTCCACTATGGCACATGGAGTGTTTGTGTGTCCACTCTGGCACATGGGGTATTGGTGTGTCCACTCTGATACACGGAGTGCTTGTGACCAATCTGGCACACTGGGTGTTTGTGTCCACTCTGGCACATGGGGTGTTGGTGTGTCCACTCTGATACATGGGGTGTTTGTGGCCCCTCTGGCACATGGGGTGTTTGTGTGTCCACTCTGACACACGGGGTGTTTGTCTCCACTCTGGCATATGGGGTGTTTGTGTCCACTCTGGCATATGGGGTGTTCATGCCCTCTCTGCCACACGGGGTGTTTGTCTCCACTCTGCCACACGGGGTGTTTGTCTCCACTCTGGCACATGGGGTGTTTGTGTCCACTCTGGCACATGGGGTGTTTGTGACCACTCTGGCACACGGGGTGTTTGTGTGCCCTCTCTGGCACATGGGGTGTTTGTCTCCACTCTGGCACATGGGGTGTTTGTGTCCACTCTGGCACATGGGGTGTTTGTGTGTCCACTCTGGCATATGGGGTGTTCGTGCCCTCTCTGACACATGGGGTGTTTGTGTCCACTATGGCACATGGAGTGTTTGTGTGTCCTCTCTGGCACATGGCGTGTTCGCGTGTCCACTCTGGCACATGGGGTATTGGTGTGTCCACTCTGATACACGGGGTGCTTGTGACCAATCTGGCACACTGGGTGTTTGTGGCCACTCTGGCACATGGGGTGTTTGTGTGTCCACTCTGGCATATGGGGTGTTTGTGTCCACTCTGGCACAAGGGGTGTTTGTGTGTCCACTCTGGCACATGGGGTGTTTGTGTGTCCACTCTGGCACATGGGGTGTTTGTCTCCACTCTGGCACATGGGGTGTTCGTGTCCACTCTGGCACATGGGTTGTTTGTGTGTCCACTCTGGCACATGGGGTGTTTGTCTCCACTCTGGCACATGGGGTGTTTGCGTGTCCACTCTAGCACTGGTGGTGTTTGTGTCTATTCTGCCACATGGTGTGTTCGTGTCCACTCTGGCACATGGGGTGTTTGTGTCCACTCTGATACACGGGGTGTTTGTGGCCACTCTGGCACATGGGGTGTTTGCGTGTCCTCTCTGGCACATGGGGTGTTTGTGTGTCCACTCTAGCACATGGGGTGTTTGTGTATCCACTCTGGCACATGTGGTGTTTGTGTGTCCACTCTGGCACATGGGGTGTTTGTGTGTCCACTCTGGCACATGAAGTGTTTGTGTGTCCACTCTGGCACATGGGGTGTTTGTGTGTCCACTCTGGCACATGGAGTGTTTGTGTGTCCACTCTGGCACACTGGGTGTTTGTCTCCACTCTGTCACATGGGGTGTTTTTGTCCACTCTGGCACATGGGGTGTTTGTGTGTCCACTCTAGCACATGGGGTGTTTGTGTGCCCACTCTGGCACATGTGGTGTTTGTGTGTCCACTCTGGCACATGGGGTGTTTGTGTGTCCACTCTGGCACATGAAGTGTTTGTGTGTCCACTCTGGCACATGGGTTGTTTGAGTGTCCACTCTGGCACATGGGGTGTTTGTGTGTCCACTCTGGCACATGGGGTGTTTGTGTGGCCACTCTGGCACATGAAGTGTTTGTGTGTCCACTCTGGCACATGGGGTGTTTGTGTGTCCACTCTGGCACATGGAGTGTTTGTGTGTCCACTCTGGCACATGGAGTGTTTGTGACCTCTCTGATACACGGGGTGTTTGTGTCCACTCTGATACATGGGGTGTTCGTGTCCACTCTGATACACGGGGTGTTTGTGTCCTCTCTGACACATGAGGTGTTTGTGTGTCCACTCTGGCACATGGGGTGTTTGTGTGTCCACTCTGGCACATGGAGTGTTTGTGTGTCCACTCTGGCACATGGGGTGTTTGTGTGTCCACTCTGGCACATGGAGTGTTTGTGTGTCCACTCTGGCACATGGAGTGTTTGTGACCTCTCTGATACACGGAGTGTTTGTGTCCACTCTGATACACGGGGTGTTTGTGTCCACTCTGATACACGGGGTGTTCATGTCCACTCTGATACACGGGGTGTTTATGTCCACTCTGGCACATGGGGTGTTTGTGTCCACTCTGGCACATGGGGTGTTTGCGTGTCCTCTCTGGCACATGGGGTGTTTGCGTGTCCACTCTGGCACATGGGGTGTTCGTGTCCACTCTGGCACATGGGGTGTTTGTGTCCACTCTGATACACGGGGTGTTTGTGACCACTCTGGCACATGGGGTGTTTGCGTGCCCTCTCTGGCACACTGGGTGTTTGTGTCCACTCTGGCACATGGGGTGTTTGTCTCCACTCTGGCACATGGGTTGTTTGTGTGTCACTCTGGCACATGGGGTGTTTGTGTGTCCTCTCTGGCATATGGGGTGTTTGTGTGTCCTCTCTGTCACATGAGGTGTTTGTGTGTCCACTCTGGCACATGGAGTGTTTGTGACCTCTCTGATACACGGGGGTTTGTGTCCACTCTGGTACACGGGGTGTTAGTGTGTCCACTCTGATACACGGGGTGCTTGTGCCCTCTCTGGCACACTGGGTGTTTGTGTCCATTCTGGCACAAGGGGTGTTTGCGTGTCCACTCTAGCACATGGGGTGTTTGTGTCCACTCTGGCACATGGGGTGTTCGTGTCCACTCTGGCACATGAGTTGTTTGTGTGTCCACTCTGGCACATGGGGTGTTTGTGTGTCCTCTCTGATACACGAGGTGCTTGTGCCCTCTCTGGCACACTGGGTGTTTGTGTCCATTCTGGCACAAGGGGTGTTTGCGTGTCCAGTCTAGCACATGGGGTGTTCGTGTCCACTCTGGCACATGGGTTGTTTGTGTGTCCACTCTGGCACATGGGGTGTTCGTGTCCACTCTGGCACAAGGGGTGTTTGTGTCCACTCTGGCACATGGGTTGTTCGTGTCCACTCTGGCACATGGGTTGTTTGTGTGTCCACTCTGGCACATGGGGTGTTTGTGTCCACTGTGGCACATGGGGTGTTCGTGTCCACTCTGGCACATGGCGTGTTCGCGTGTCCACTTTGGCACATGGGGTGTTGGTGTGTCCACTCTGATACACGGGTGCTTGTGACCAATCTAGCACACTGGGTGTTTGTGGCCACTCTGGCACATGGGGTGTTTGCGTTTCTACTCTGGCACATGGGGTGTTGGTGTGTCCACTCTGATACACGGGGTGCTTGTGCCCTCTCTGGCACACTGGGTGTTTGTCTCCACTCTGTCACATGAGGTGTTTTTGTCCACTCTGGCACATGGGGTGTTTGTGTGTCCACTCTAGCACATGGGGTGTTTGTGTATCCACTCTGGCACATGTGGTGTTTGTGTGTCCACTCTGGCACATGGGGTGTTTGTGTGGCCACTCTGGCACATGAAGTGTTTGTGTGTCCACTCTGGCACATGGGGTGTTTGTGTGTCCACTCTGGCACATGGAGTGTTTGTGTGTCCACTCTGGCACACTGGGTGTTTGTCTCCACTCTGTCACATGGGGTGTTTTTGTCCACTCTAGCACATGGGGTGTTTGTGTGTCCACTCTGGCACATGAAGTGTTTGTGTGTCCTCTCTGGCATATGGGGCGTTTGTGTGTCCTCTCTGTCACATGAGGTGTTTGTGTGTCCACTCTGGCACATGGAGTGTTTGTGACCTCTCTGATACACGGGGGGTTTGTGTCCACTCTGGTACACGGGGTGTTAGTGTGTCCACTCTGATACACGGGGTGCTTGTGCCCTCTCTGGCACACTGGGTGTTTGTGTCCATTCTGGCACAAGGGGTGTTTGCGTGTCCACTCTAGCACATGGGGTGTTTGTGTCCACTCTGGCACATGGGGTGTTCGTGTCCACTCTGGCACATGAGTTGTTTGTGTGTCCACTCTGGCACATGGGGTGTTTGTGTGTCCTCTCTGATACACGAGGTGCTTGTGCCCTCTCTGGCACACTGGGTGTTTGTGTCCATTCTGGCACAAGGGGTGTTTGCGTGTCCAGTCTAGCACATGGGGTGTTCGTGTCCACTCTGGCACATGGGTTGTTTCTGTGTCCACTCTGGCACATGGGGTGTTCGTGTCCACTCTGGCACAAGGGGTGTTTGTGTCCACTCTGGCACATGGGTTGTTCGTGTCCACTCTGGCACATGGGTTGTTTGTGTGTCCACTCTGGCACATGGGGTGTTTGTGTCCACTGTGGCACATGGGGTGTTCGTGTCCACTCTGGCACATGGCGTGTTCGCGTGTCCACTTTGGCACATGGGGTGTTGGTGTGTCCACTCTGATACACGGGGTGCTTGTGACCAATCTAGCACACTGGGTGTTTGTGGCCACTCTGACACATGGGGTGTTTGCGTTTCTACTCTGGCACATGGGGTGTTGGTGTGTCCACTCTGATACACGGGGTGCTTGTGCCCTCTCTGGCACACTGGGTGTTTGTCTCCACTCTGTCACATGGGGTGTTTTTGTCCACTCTGGCACATGGGGTGTTTGTGTGTCCACTCTAGCACATGGGGTGTTTGTGTATCCACTCTGGCACATGTGGTGTTTGTGTGTCCACTCTGGCACATGGGGTGTTTGTGTGTCCACTCTGGCACATGAAGTGTTTGTGTGTCCACTCTGGCACATGGGGTGTTTGTGTGTCCACTCTGGCACATGGAGTGTTTGTGTGTCCACTCTGGCACACTGGGTGTTTGTCTCCACTCTGTCACATGGGGTGTTTTTGTCCACTCTAGCACATGGGGTGTTTGTGTGTCCACTCTGGCACATGTGGTGTTTGTGTGTCCACTCTGGCACATGGGGTGTTTGTGTGTCCATTGTGGCACATGAAGTCTTTGTGTGTCCACTCTGGCACATGGGTTGTTTGAGTGTCCACTCTGGCACATGGGGTGTTTGTGTGTCCACTCTAGCACATGGGGTGTTTGTGTGTCCACTCTGGCACATGTGGTGTTTGTGTGTCCACTCTGGCACATGGGGTGTTTGTGTGTCCACTCTGGCACATGAAGTGTTTGTGTGTCCACTCTGGCACATGGGGTGTTTGTGTGTCCACTCTGGCACATGGAGTGTTTGTGTGTCCACTCTGGCACATGGAGTGTTTGATGACCTCTCTGATACACGGAGTGTTTGTGTCCACTCTGATACACGGGGTGTTTGTGTCCACTCTGATACAAGGGGTGTTCGTGTCCACTCTGATACACGGGGTGTTTGTGTCCTCTCTGACACATGAGGTGTTTGTGTGTCCACTCTGGCACATAGGGTGTTTGTGTGTCCACTCTGGCACATGGAGTGTTTGTGTGTCCACTCTGGCACATGGAGTGTTTGTGACCTCTCTGATACACGGAGTGTTTGTGTCCACTCTGATACACGGGGTGTTTGTGTCCACTCTGATACACGGGGTGTTCATGTCCACTCTGATACACGGGGTGTTTATGTCCACTCTGGCACATGGGGTGTTTGTGTCCACTCTGGCATATGGGGTGTTTGTGTCCACTCTGGCACATGGGGTGTTTGCATGTCCACTCTGGCACATGGGGTGTTCGTGTCCACTCTGGCACATGGGGTGTTTGTGTCCACTCTGATACACGGGGTGTTTGTGACCACTCTGGCACATGGGGTGTTTGCGTGCCCTCTCTGGCACACTGGGTGTTTGTGTCCACTCTGGCACATGGGGTGTTTGTCTCCACTCTGGCACATGGGTTGTTTGTGTGTCACTCTGGCACATGGGGTGTTTGTGTGTCCTCTCTGGCATATGGGGTGTTTGTGTGTCCTCTCTGTCACATGAGGTGTTTGTGTGTCCACTCTGGCACATGGAGTGTTTGTGACCTCTCTGATACACGGGTGGTTTGTGTCCACTCTGGTACACGGGGTGTTAGTGTGTCCACTCTGATACACGGGGTGCTTGTGCCCTCTCTGGCACACTGGGTGTTTGTGTCCATTCTGGCACAAGGGGTGTTTGCGTGTCCACTCTAGCACATGGGGTGTTTGTGTCCACTCTGGCACATGGGGTGTTCGTGTCCACTCTGGCACATGAGTTGTTTGTGTGTCCACTCTGGCACATGGGGTGTTTGTGTGTCCTCTCTGATACACGAGGTGCTTGTGCCCTCTCTGGCACACTGGGTGTTTGTGTCCATTCTGGCACAAGGGGGTGTTTGCGTGTCCAGTCTAGCACATGGGGTGTTTGTGTCCACTCTGGCACATGGGGTGTTCGTGTCCACTCTGGCACATGGGTTGTTTGTGTGTCCACTCTGGCACATGGGGTGTTCGTGTCCACTCTGGCACAAGGGGTGTTTGTGTCCACTCTGGCACATGGGTTGTTCGTGTCCACTCTGGCACATGGGTTGTTTGTGTGTCCACTCTGGCACATGGGGTGTTTGTGTCCACTGTGGCACATGGGGTGTTCGTGTCCACTCTGGCACATGGCGTGTTCGCGTGTCCACTTTGGCACATGGGGTGTTGGTGTGTCCACTCTGAAACACGGGGTGCTTGTGACCAATCTAGCACACTGGGTGTTTGTGGCAACTCTGGCACATGGGGTGTTTGCGTTTCTACTCTGGCACATGGGGTGTTGGTGTGTCCACTCTGATACACGGGGTGCTTGTGCCCTCTCTGGCACACTGGGTGTTTGTCTCCACTCTGTCACATGGGGTGTTTTTGTCCACTCTGGCACATGGGGTGTTTGTGTGTCCACTCTAGCACATGGGGTGTTTGTGTATCCACTCTGGCACATGTGGTGTTTGTGTGTCCACTCTGGCACATGGGGTGTTTGTGTGTCCACTCTGGCACATGAAGTGTTTGTGTGTCCACTCTGGCACATGGGGTGTTTGTGTGTCCACTCTGGCACATGGAGTGTTTGTGTGTCCACTCTGGCACACTGGGTGTTTGTCTCCACTCTGTCACATGGGGTGTTTTTGTCCACTCTAGCACATGGGGTGTTTGTGTGTCCACTCTGGCACATGAAGTGTTTGTGTGTCCTCTCTGGCATATGGGGTGTTTGTGTGTCCTCTCTGTCACATGAGGTGTTTGTGTGTCCACTCTGGCACATGGAGTGTTTGTGACCTCTCTGATACATGGGGGGTTTGTGTCCACTCTGGTACACGGGGTGTTAGTGTGTCCACTCTGATACACAGGGTGCTTGTGCCCTCTCTGGCACACTGGGTGTTTGTGTCCATTCTGGCACAAGGGGTGTTTGCGTGTCCACTCTAGCACATGGGGTGTTTGTGTCCACTCTGGCACATGGGGTGTTCGTGTCCACTCTGGCACATGAGTTGTTTGTGTGTCCACTCTGGCACATGGGGTGTTTGTGTGTCCTCTCTGATACACGAGGTGCTTGTGCCCTCTCTGGCACACTGGGTGTTTGTGTCCATTCTGGCACAAGGGGTGTTTGCGTGTCCAGTCTAGCACATGGGGTGTTTGTGTCCACTCTGGCACATGGGGTGTTCGTGTCCACTCTGGCACATGGGTTGTTTGTGTGTCCACTCTGGCACATGGGGTGTTCGTGTCCACTCTGGCACAAGGGATGTTTGTGTCCACTCTGGCACATGGGTTGTTCGTGTCCACTCTGGCACATGGGTTGTTTGTGTGTCCACTCTGGCACATGGGGTGTTTGTGTCCACTGTGGCACATGGGGTGTTCGTGTCCACTCTGGCACATGGCGTGTTCGCGTGTCCACTTTGGCACATGGGGTGTTGGTGTGTCCACTCTGATACACGGGGTGCTTGTGACCAATCTAGCACACTGGGTGTTTGTGGCCACTCTGGCACATGGGGTGTTTGCGTTTCTACTCTGGCACATGGGGTGTTGGTGTGTCCACTCTGATACACGGGGTGCTTGTGCCCTCTCTGGCACACTGGGTGTTTGTCTCCACTCTGTCACATGGGGTGTTTTTGTCCACTCTGGCACATGGGGTGTTTGTGTGTCCACTCTAGCACATGGGGTGTTTGTGTATCCACTCTGGCACATGTGGTGTTTGTGTGTCCACTCTGGCACATGTGGTGTTTGTGTGTCCACTCTGGCACATGAAGTGTGTGTGTGTCCACTCTGGCACATGGGGTGTTTGTGTGTCCACTCTGGCACATGGAGTGTTTGTGTGTCCACTCTGGCACACTGGGTGTTTGTCTCCACTCTGTCACATGGGGTGTTTTTGTCCACTCTAGCACATGGGGTGTTTGTGTGTCCACTCTGGCACATGTGGTGTTTGTGTGTCCACTCTGGCACATGGGGTGTTTGTGTGTCCACTGTGGCACATGAAGTGTTTGTGTGTCCACTCTGGCACATGGGTTGTTTGAGTGTCCACTCTGGCACATGGGGTGTTTGTGTGTCCACTCTAGCACATGGGGTGTTTGTGTGTCCACTCTGGCACATGTGGTGTTTGTGTGTCCACTCTGGCACATGGGGTGTTTGTGTGTCCACTCTGGCACATGAAGTGTTTGTGTGTCCACTCTGGCACATGGGGTGTTTGTGTGTCCACTCTGGCACATGGAGTGTTTGTGTGTCCACTCTGGCACATGGAGTGTTTGTGACCTCTCTGATACACGGAGTGTTTGTGTCCACTCTGATACACGGGGTGTTTGTGTCCACTCTGATACACGGGGTGTTCGTGTCCACTCTGATACACGGGGTGTTTGTGTCCTCTCTGACACATGAGGTGTTTGTGTGTCCACTCTGGCACATAGGGTGTTTGTGTGTCCACTCTGGCACATGGAGTGTTTGTGTGTCCACTCTGGCACATGGGGTGTTTGTGTGTCCACTCTGGCACATGGAGTGTTTGTGTGTCCACTCTGGCACATGGAGTGTTTGTGACCTCTCTGATACACGGAGTGTTTGTGTCCACTCTGATACACGGGGTGTTTGTGTCCACTCTGATACACGGGGTGTTCATGTCCACTCTGATACATGGGGTGTTTGTGTCCACTCTGGCACATGGGGTGTTTGTGTCCACTCTGGCACATGGGGTGTTTGTGTGTCCTCTCTGGCACATGGAGTGTTTGTGTGTCCACTCTGGCACATGGAGTGTTTGTGACCTCTCTGATACACGGAGTGTTTGTGTCCACTCTGATACACGGGGTGTTTGTGTCCACTCTGATACACGGGGTGTTTGTGTCCACTCTGGCACATGGGGTGTTTGTGTGTCCTCTCTGGCACATGGGGTGTTTGTGTGTCCTCTCTGGCACACAGGGTGTTTGTGTCCACTCTGGCACATGGGTGTTTGTGTCCACTCTGGCACATGGGGTGTTCGTGTCCACTCTTGCACATGGGTTGTTTGTGTGTCCACTCTGGCACATGGGGTGTTTGTGTGTCCTCTCTGGCATATGGGGTGTTTGTGTCCTCTCTGACACATGAGGTGTTTGTGTGTCCACTCTGGCACATGGGGTGTTTGTGTGTCCTCTCTGGCACATGGAGTGTTTGTGACCACTCTGATACACGGGGCGTTTGTGACCTCTCTGATACAGTGGGTGTTTGTGTCCATTCTGGCACATAAGGTGTTTGTGTCCTCTCTGACACATGGGATGTTTGTGACCTCTCTGATACACGGGGTGTTTGTGTGTCCACTCTGATACACGGGGTGTTTGTGTCCACTCTGGCACAAGGGGTGTTTGTGTGTCCACTCTGGCACATGGAGTGTTTGTGACCGCTCTGATACACGGGGTGTTTGTGTCCACTCTGATACACGGGGTGTTTGTGTCCACCCTGGCACAAGAGGTGTTTGTGTGTCCACTCTGGCACATGGAGTGTTTGTGACATCTCTGATACACGGGGTGTTTGTGTCCACTCTGGCACATAGGGTGTTTGTGTCCATTCTGGCACATGAGGTGTTTGTGACGTCTCTGATACACTTGGTGTTTGTGTCCACTCTGGCACATGGGGTGTTTGTGACCTCTCTGATACACGGGGTGTTTGTGTCCACTCTGGTACATGGGGTGTTTTTATGTCCTCTCTGGTACATGGGGTGTTTGTGTGTCCTCTCTGGTACATGGGTTGTTTGTGTGTCCACTCTGATACACGGGGTGTTTGTGTCCACTCTGGCACAAGGGGTGTTTGTGTCCACTCTGGCACATGGAGTGTTTGTGACCTCTCTGATATACGGGGTGTTTGTGTCCACTCTGATACACGTGGTGTTTGTGTCCACTCTGGCACAAGGGGTGTTTGTGTGTCCACTCTGGCACATGGAGTGTTTGTGACCTCTCAGATACACGGGGTGTTTGTGTCCACTCTGGCACTTGGGGTGTTCGTGTCCACTCTGGCACATGGGTTGTTTGTGTGTCCACTCTGCCACATGGGGTGTTTGTGTGTCCTCTCTGGCATATGGGGTGTTTGTGTCCTCTCTGACACATGAGGTGTTTGTGTGTCCACTCTGGCACATGGGGTGTTTGTGTGTCCTCTCTGGCACATGGAGTGTTTGTGACCACTCTGATACACGGGGTGTTTGTGACCTCTCTGATACAGTGGGTGTTTGTGTCCATTCTGGCACATGAGGTGTTTGTGTCCTCTGTGACACATGGGGTGTTTGTGACCTCTCTGATACACGGGGTGTTTGTGTGTCCACTCTGATACACGGGGTGTTTGTGTCCACTCTGGCACAAGGGGTGTTTGTGTGTCCACTCTGGCACATGGAGTGTTTGTGACCTCTCTGATACACGGGGTGTTTGTGTCCACTCTGATACACGGGGTGTTTGTGTCCACTCTGGCACAAGGGGTGTTTGTGTGTCCACTCTGGCACATGGAGTGTTTGTGACCTCTCTGATACACGGGGTGTTTGTGTCCACTCTGGCACATGGGGTGTTTGTGTCCATTCTGGCACATGAGGTGTTTGTGACCTCTCTGATACACGGGGTGTTTGTGTCCTCTCTGGCACATGGGGTGTTTGTGACCTCTCTGATACACAGGGTGTTTGTGTCCACTCTGGTACATGGGGTGTTTGTATGTCCTCTCTGGTACATGGGGTGTTTGTGTGTCCTCTCTGGTACATGGGTTGTTTGTGTGTCCACTCTGATACACGGGGTGTTTGTGTCCACTCTGGCACAAGGGGTGTTTGTGTCCACTCTGGCACATGGAGTGTTTGTGACCTCTCTGATACACGGGGTGTTTGTGTCCACTCTGATACACGGGGTGTTCATGTCCACTCTGATACACTGGGTGTTTGTGTCCACTCTGGCACATGGGGTGTTTGTCTCCACTCTGGCACATGGGATGTTTGTGTGTCCACTCTGGCATATGGGGTGTTCGTGCCCTCTCTGGCACACGGGGTGTTTGTGTCCACTATGGCACATGGAGTGTTTGTGTGTCCACTCTGGCACATGGGGTGTTGGTGTGTTCACTCTGATACACGGGGTGCTTGTGACCAATCTGGCACACTGGGTGTTTGTGTCCACTCTGGCACATGGGGTGTTGGTGTGTCCACTCTGATACATGGGGGGTTTATGGCCCCTCTGGCACATGGGGTGTTTGTGTGTCCACTCTGGCACACGGGGTGTTTGTCTCCACTCTGGCATATGGGGTGTTTGTGTCCACTCTGGCTTATGGGGTGTTCGTGCCCTCTCTGGCACACGGGGTGTTTGTCTCCACTCTGCCACACGGGGTGTTTGTCTCCACTCTGGCACATGGGGTGTTTGTGTCCACTCTGGCACATGGGGTGTTTGTGACCACTCTGGCACACGGGGTGTTTGTGTGCCCTCTCTGGCACATGGGGTGTTTGTCTCCACTCTGGCACATGGGGTGTTTGTGTCCACTCTGGCACATGGGGTGTTTGTGTGTCTACTCTGGCATATGGGGTGTTCGTGCCCTCTCTGACAAACGGGGTGTTTGTGTCCTCTCTGGCACATGGCGTGTTCGCGTGTCCACTCTGGCACATGGGGTATTGGTGTGTCCACTCTGATACACGGGGTGCTTGTGACCAATCTGGCACACTGGGTGTTTGTGGCCACTCTGGCACATGGGGTGTTTGTGTGTCCACTCTGGCATATGAGGTGTTTGTGTCCACTCTGGCACATGGGGTGTTTGTGTGTCCACTCTGGCACATGGGGTATTTGTGTGTCCACTCTGGCACATGGGGTGTTTGTCTCCACTCTGGCACATGGGGTGTTCGTGTCCACTCTGGCACATGGGTTGTTTGTGTGTCCACTCTGGCACATGGGGTGTTTGTCTCCACTCTGGCACATGGAGTGTTTGTGTGTCCACTCTGGCACATGGGGTGTTTGTGTGTCCACTCTGGCACATGAGTTGTTTGTGTGTCCACTCTAGCACTGGTGGTGTTTGTGTCCATTCTGCCACATGGTGTGTTCGTGTCCACTCTGGCACATGGGGTGTTTGTGTCCACTCTGATACACGGGGTGTTTGTGGCCACTCTGCCACATGGGGTGTTTGCGTGTCCTCTCTGGCACATGGGGTGTTTGCGTGTCCACTCTGGCACATGGGGTGTTCGTGTCCACTCTGGCACATGGGGTGTTTGTGTCCACTCTGATACACGGGGTGTTTGTGACCACTCTGGCACATGGGGTGTTTGCGTGCCCTCTCTGGCACACTGGGTGTTTGTGTCCACTCTGCCACATGGGGTGTTTGTCTCCACTATGGCACATGGGTTGTTTGTGTGTCACTCTGGCACATAGGGTGTTTGTGTGTCCTCTCTGGCATATGGGGTGTTTGTGTGTCCTCTCTGACACATGAGGTGTTTGTGTGTCCACTCTGGCACATGGAGTGTTTGTGACCTCTATGATACACGGGGGGTTTGTGTCCACTCTGGTACACGGGGTGTTGGTGTGTCCACTCTGATACACGGGGTGCTTGTGCCCTCTCTGGCACACTGGGTGTTTGTGTCCATTCTGGCACAAGGGGTGTTTGCGTGTCCACTCTAGCACATGGGGTGTTTGTGCCCACTCTGGCACATGGGGTGTTCGTGTCCACTCTGGCACATGGATTGTTTGTGTGTCCACTCTGGCACATGGGGTGTTTGTGTGTCCTCTCTGATACACGGGGTGCTTGTGCCCTCTCTGGCACACTGGGTGTTTGTGTCCATTCTGGCACAAGGGGTGTTTGCGTGTCCACTCTAGCACATGGGGTGTTTGTGTCCACTCTGGCACATGGGGTGTTCGTGACCACTCTGGCACAAGGGGTGTTTGTGTCCACTCTGGCACATGGGTTGTTCGTGTCCACTCTGGCACATGGGTTGTTTGTGTGTCCACTCTGGCACATGGGGTGTTTGTGTCCACTCTGGCACATGGGGTGTTCGTGTCCACTCTGGCACATGGCGTGTTCACGTGTCCACTTTGGCACATGGGGTGTTGGTGTGTCCACTCTGATACACGGGGTGCTTGTGACCAATCTGGCACACTGGGTGTTTGTGGCCACTCTGGCACATGGGGTGTTTGCGTGTCTACTCTGGCACATGGGGTGTTGGTGTGTCCACTCTGATACACGGGGTGCTTGTGCCCTCTCTGGCACACTGGGTGTTTGTCTCCACTCTGTCACATGGGGTGTTTTTGTCCACTCTGGCACATGGGGTGTTTGTGTGTCCACTCTAGCACATGGGGTGTTTGTGTATCCACTCTGGCACATGTGGTGTTTGTGTGTCCACTCTGGCACATGTGGTGTTTGTGTGTCCACTCTGGCACATGGGGTGTTTGTGTGTCCACTCTGGCACATGAAGTGTTTGTGTGTCCACTCTGGCACATGGGGTGTTTGTGTGTCCACTCTGGCACATGGAGTGTTTGTGTGTCCACTCTGGCACACTGGGTGTTTGTCTCCACTCTGTCACATGGGGTGTTTTTGTCCACTCTAGCACATGGGGTGTTTGTGTGTCCACTCTGGCACATGTGGTGTTTGTGTGTCCACTCTAACACATGGGGTGTTTGTGTGTCCACTGTGGCACATGAAGTGTTTGTGTGTCCACTCTGGCACATGGGTTGTTTGAGTGTCCACTCTGGCACATGGGGTGTTTGTGTGTCCACTCTAGCACATGGGGTGTTTGTGTGTCCACTCTGGCACATGTGGTGTTTGTGTGTCCACTCTGGCACATGGGGTGTTTGTGTGTCCACTCTGGCACATGAAGTGTTTGTGTGTCCACTCTGGCACATGGGGTGTTTGTGTGTCCACTCTGGCACATGGAGTGTTTGTGTGTCCACTCTGGCACATGGAGTGTTTGTGACCTCTCTGATACACGGAGTGTTTGTGTCCACTCTGATACACTGGGTGTTTGTGTCCACTCTGATACACGGGGTGTTCGTGTCCACTCTGATACACGGGGTGTTTGTGTCCTCTCTGACACATGAGGTGTTTGTGTGTCCACTCTGGCACATAGGGTGTTTGTGTGTCCACTCTGGCACATGGAGTGTTTGTGTGTCCACTCTGGCACATGGGGTGTTTGTGTGTCCACTCTGGCACATGGAGTGTTTGTGTGTCCACTCTGGCACATGGAGTGTTTGTGACCTCTCTGATACACGGAGTGTTTGTGTCCACTCTGATACACGGGGTGTTTGTGTCCACTCTGATACACGGGGTGTTCATGTCCACTCTGATACACGGGGTGTTTGTGTCCACTCTGGCACATGGGGTGTTTGTGACCTCTCTGATACACGGGGTGTTTGTGTCCACTCTGATACACGGGGTGTTCATGTCCACTCTGATACACTGGGTGTTTGTGTCCACTCTGGCACATGGGGTGTTTGTCTCCACTCTGGCACATGGGGTGTTGGTGTGTCCACTCTGATACATGGGGGGTTTATGGCCCCTCTGGCACATGGGGTGTTTGTGTGTCCACTCTGGCACACGGGGTGTTTGTGTGTCCACTCTGGCACATGGGGTATTTGTGTGTCCACTCTGGCACATGGGGTGTTTGTCTCCACTCTGGCACATGGGGTGTTCGTGTCCACTCTGGCACATGGGTTGTTTGTGTGTCCACTCTGGCACATGGGGTGTTTGTCTCCACTCTGGCACATGGAGTGTTTGCGTGTCCACTCTAGCACTGGTGGTGTTTGTGTCCATTCTGCCACATGGTGTGTTCGTGTCCACTCTGGCACATGGGGTGTTTGTGTCCACTCTGATACACGGGGTGTTTGTGGCCACTCTGCCACATGGGGTGTTTGCGTGTCCTCTCTGGCACATGGGGTGTTTGCGTGTCCACTCTGGCACATGGGGTGTTCGTGTCCACTCTGGCACATGGGGTGTTTGTGTCCACTCTGATACACGGGGTGTTTGTGACCACTCTGGCACATGGGGTGTTTGCGTGCCCTCTCTGGCACACTGGGTGTTTGTGTCCACTCTGGCACATGGGGTGTTTGTCTCCACTATGGCACATGGGTTGTTTGTGTGTCACTCTGGCACATAGGGTGTTTGTGTGTCCTCTCTGGCATATGGGGTGTTTGTGTGTCCTCTCTGACACATGAGGTGTTTGTGTGTCCACTCTGGCACATGGAGTGTTTGTGACCTCTATGATACACGGGGGTTTGTGTCCACTCTGGTACACGGGGTGTTGGTGTGTCCACTCTGATACACGGGGTGCTTGTGCCCTCTCTGGCACACTGGGTGTTTGTGTCCATTCTGGCACAAGGGGTGTTTGCGTGTCCACTCTAGCACATGGGGTGTTTGTGCCCACTCTGGCACATGGGGTGTTCGTGTCCACTCTGGCACATGGATTGTTTGTGTGTCCACTCTGGCACATGGGGTGTTTGTGTGTCCTCTCTGATACACGGGGTGCTTGTGCCCTCTCTGGCACACTGGGTGTTTGTGTCCATTCTGGCACAAGGGGTGTTTGCGTGTCCACTCTAGCACATGGGGTGTTTGTGTCCACTCTGGCACATGGGGTGTTCGTGTCCACTCTGGCACAAGGGGTGTTTGTGTCCACTCTGGCACATGGGTTGTTCGTGTCCACTCTGGCACATGGGTTGTTTGTGTGTCCACTCTGGCACATGGGGTGTTTGTGTCCACTGTGGCACATGGGGTGTTCGTGTCCACTCTGGCACATGGCGTGTTCGCGTGTCCACTTTGGCACATGGGGTGTTGGTGTGTCCACTCTGATACACGGGGTGCTTGTGACCAATCTGGCACACTGTGTGTTTGTGGCCACTCTGGCACATGGGGTGTTTGCGTGTCTACTCTGGCACATGGGGTGTTGGTGTGTCCACTCTGATACACGGGGTGCTTGTGCCCTCTCTGGCACACTGGGTGTTTGTCTCCACTCTGTCACATGGGGTGTTTTTGTCCACTCTGGCACATGGGGTGTTTGTGTGTCCACTCTAGCACATGGGGTGTTTGTGTATCCACTCTGGCACATGTGGTGTTTGTGTGTCCACTCTGGCACATGGGGTGTTTGTGTGTCCACTCTGGCACATGAAGTGTTTGTGTGTCCACTCTGGCACATGGGGTGTTTGTGTGTCCACTCTGGCACATGGAGTGTTTGTGTGTCCACTCTGGCACACTGGGTGTTTGTCTCCACTCTGTCACATGGGGTGTTTTTGTCCACTCTAGCACATGGGGTGTTTGTGTGTCCACTCTGGCACATGTGGTGTTTGTGTGTCCACTCTAACACATGGGGTGTTTGTGTGTCCACTGTGGCACATGAAGTGTTTGTGTGTCCACTCTGGCACATGGGTTGTTTGAGTGTCCACTCTGGCACATGGGGTGTTTGTGTGTCCACTCTAGCACATGGGGTGTTTGTGTGTCCACTCTGGCACATGTGGTGTTTGTGTGTCCACTCTGGCACATGGGGTGTTTGTGTGTCCACTCTGGCACATGAAGTGTTTGTGTGTCCACTCTGGCACATGGGGTGTTTGTGTGTCCACTCTGGCACATGGAGTGTTTGTGTGTCCACTCTGGCACATGGAGTGTTTGTGACCTCTCTGATACACGGAGTGTTTGTGTCCACTCTGATACACGGGGTGTTTGTGTCCACTCTGATACACGGGGTGTTCGTGTCCACTCTGATACACGGGGTGTTTGTGTCCTCTCTGACACATGAGGTGTTTGTGTGTCCACTCTGGCACATAGGGTGTTTGTGTGTCCACTCTGGCACATAGAGTGTTTGTGTGTCCACTCTGGCACATGGGGTGTTTGTGTGTCCACTCTGGCACATGGAGTGTTTGTGTGTCCACTCTGGCACATGGAGTGTTTGTGACCTCTCTGATACACGGAGTGTTTGTGTCCACTCTGATACACGGGGTGTTTGTGTCCACTCTGATACACGGGGTGTTCATGTCCACTCTGATACACGGGGTGTTTGTGTCCACTCTGGCACATGGGGTGTTTGTGTCCACTCTGGCACATGGGGTGTTTGTGTGTCCTCTCTGGCACATGGAGTGTTTGTGTGTCCACTCTGGCACATGGAGTGTTTGTGACCTCTCTGATACACGGAGTGTTTGTGTCCACTCTGATACACGGGGTGTTTGTGTCCACTCTGATACACGGGGTGTTTGTGTCCACTCTGGCACATGGGGTGTTTGTGTGTCTCTCTGGCACATGGGGTGTTTGTGTGTCCTCTCTGGCACACAGGGTGTTTGTGTCCACTCTGGCACATGGGTGTTTGTGTCCACTCTGGCACATGGGGTGTTCGTGTCCACTCTTGCACATGGGTTGTTTGTGTGTCCACTCTGGCACATGGGGTGTTTGTGTGTCCTCTCTGGCATATGGGGTGTTTGTGTCCTCTCTGACACATGAGGTGTTTGTGTGTCCACTCTGGCACATGGGGTGTTTGTGTGTCCTCTCTGGCACATGGAGTGTTTGTGTCCACTCTGATACACGGGGCGTTTGTGACCTCTCTGATACAGTGGGTGTTTGTGTCCATTCTGGCACATAAGGTGTTTGTGTCCTCTCTGACACATGGGGTGTTTGTGACCTCTCTGATACACGGGGTGTTTGTGTGTCCACTCTGATACACGGGGTGTTTGTGTCCACTCTGGCACAAGGGGTGTTTGTGTGTCCACTCTGGCACATGGAGTGTTTGTGACCGCTCTGATACACGGGGTGTTTGTGTCCACTCTGATACATGGGGTGTTTGTGTCCACCCTGGCACAAGAGGTGTTTGTGTGTCCACTCTGGCACATGGAGTGTTTCTGACATCTCTGATACACGGGGTGTTTGTGTCCACTCTGGCACATGGGGTGTTTGTGTCCATTCTGGCACATGAGGTGTTTGTGACGTCTCTGATACACTTGGTGTTTGTGTCCACTCTGGCACATGGGGTGTTTGTGACCTCTCTGATACACGGGGTGTTTGTGTCCACTCTGGTACATGGGGTGTTTTTATGTCCTCTCTGGTACATGGGGTGTTTGTGTGTCCTCTCTGGTACATGGGTTGTTTGTGTGTCCACTCTGATACACGGGGTGTTTGTGTCCACTCTGGCACAAGGGGTGTTTGTGTCCACTCTGGCACATGGAGTGTTTGTGACCTCTCTGATATACGGGGTGTTTGTGTCCACTCTGATACACGTGGTGTTTGCGTCCACTCTGGCACAAGGGGTGTTTGTGTGTCCACTCTGGCACATGGAGTGTTTGTGACCTCTCAGATACACGGGGTGTTTGTGTCCACTCTGGCACTTGGGGTGTTCGTGTCCACTCTGGCACATGGGTTGTTTGTGTGTCCACTCTGCCACATGGGGTGTTTGTGTGTCCTCTCTGGCATATGGGGTGTTTGTGTCCTCTCTGACACATGAGGTGTTTGTGTGTCCACTCTGGCACATGGGGTGTTTGTGTGTCCTCTCTGGCACATGGAGTGTTTGTGACCACTCTGATACACGGGGTGTTTGTGACCTCTCTGATACAGTGGGTGTTTGTGTCCATTCTGGCACATGAGGTGTTTGTGTCCTCTGTGACACATGGGGTGTTTGTGACCTCTCTGATACACGGGGTGTTTGTGTGTCCACTCTGATACACGGGGTGTTTGTGTCCTGCCTGGCACAAGGGGTGTTTGTGTGTCCACTCTGGCACATGGAGTGTTTGTGACCTCTCTGATACACGGGGTGTTTGTGTCCACTCTGATACACGGGGTGTTTGTGTCCACTCTGGCACAAGGGGTGTTTGTGTGTCCACTCTGGCACATGGAGTGTTTGTGACCTCTCTGATACACGGGGTGTTTGTGTCCACTCTGGCACATGGGGTGTTTGTGTCCATTCTGGCACATGAGGTGTTTGTGACCTCTCTGATACACGGGGTGTTTGTGTCCTCTCTGGCACATGGGGTGTTTGTGACCTCTCTGATACACAGGGTGTTTGTGTCCACTCTGGTACATGGGGTGTTTGTATGTCCTCTCTGGTACATGGGGTGTTTGTGTGTCCTCTCTGGTACATGGGTTGTTTGTGTGTCCACTCTGATACAAGGGGTGTTTGTGTCCACTCTGGCACAAGGGGTGTTTGTGTCCACTCTGGCACATGGAGTGTTTGTGACCTCTCTGATACACGGGGTGTTTGTGTCCACTCTGATACACGGGGTGTTCATGTCCACTCTGATACACTGGGTGTTTGTGTCCACTCTGGCACATGGGGTGTTTCTCTCCACTCTGGCACATGGGGTGTTTGTGTGTCCACTCTGGCATATGGGGTGTTCGTGCCCTCTCTGGCACACGGGGTGTTTGTGTCCACTATGGCACATGGAGTGTTTGTGTGTCCACTCTGGCACATGGGGTGTTGGTGTGTTCACTCTGATACACGGGGTGCTTGTGACCAATCTGGCACACTGGGTGTTTGTGTCCACTCTGGCACATGGGGTGTTGGTGTGTCCACTCTGATACATGGGGGTTTATGGCCCCTCTGGCACATGGGGTGTTTGTGTGTCCACTCTGGCACACGGGGTGTTTGTCTCCACTCTGGCATATGGGGTGTTTGTGTCCACTCTGGCTTATGGGGTGTTCGTGCCCTCTCTGGCAAACGGGGTGTTTGTCTCCACTCTGCCACACGGGGTGTTTGTCTCCACTCTGGCACATGGGGTGTTTGTGTCCACTCTGGCACATGGGGTGTTTGTGACCACTCTGGCACACGGGGTGTTTGTGTGCCCTCTCTGGCACATGGGGTGTTTGTCTCCACTCTGGCACATGGGGTGTTTGTGTCCACTCTGGCACATGGGGTGTTTGTGTGTCCACTCTGGCATATGGGGTGTTCGTGCCCTCTCTGACAAACGGGGTGTTTGTGTCCACTATGGCACATGGAGTGTTTGTGTGTCCTCTCTGGCACATGGCGTGTTCGCGTGTCCACTCTGGCACATGGGGTATTGGTGTGTCCACTCTGATACACGGGTGCTTGTGACCAATCTGGCACACTGGGTGTTTGTGGCCACTCTGGCACATGGGGTGTTTGTGTGTCCACTCTGGCATATGAGGTGTTTGTGTCCACTCTGGCACATGGGGTGTTTGTGTGTCCACTCTGGCACATGGGGTATTTGTGTGTCCACTCTGGCACATGGGGTGTTTGTCTCCACTCTGGCACATGGGGTGTTCGTGTCCACTCTGGCACATGGGTTGTTTGTGTGTCCACTCTGGCACATGGGGTGTTTGTCTCCACTCTGGCACATGGAGTGTTTGCGTGTCCACTCTAGCACTGGTGGTGTTTGTGTCCATTCTGCCACATGGTGTGTTCGTGTCCACTCTGGCACATGGGGTGTTTGTGTCCACTCTGATACACGGGGTGTTTGTGGCCACTCTGGCACATGGGGTGTTTGCGTGTCCTCTCTGGCACATGGGGTGTTTGCGTGTCCACTCTGGCACATGGGGTGTTCGTGTCCACTCTGGCACATGGGGTGTTTGTGTCCACTCTGATACACGGGGGTGTTTGTGACCACTCTGGCACATGGGGTGTTTGCGTGCCCTCTCTGGCACACTGGGTGTTTGTGTCCCCTCTGGCACATGGGGTGTTTGTCTCCACTATGGCACATGGGTTGTTTGTGTGTCACTCTGGCACATAGGGTGTTTGTGTGTCCTCTCTGGCATATGGGGTGTTTGTGTGTCCTCTCTGACACATGAGGTGTTTGTGTGTCCACTCTGGCACATGGAGTGTTTGTGACCTCTATGATACACGGGGGTTTGTGTCCACTCTGGTACACGGGGTGTTGGTGTGTCCACTCTGATACACGGGGTGCTTGTGCCCTCTCTGGCACACTAGGTGTTTGTGTCCATTCTGGCACAAGGGGTGTTTGCGTGTCCACTCTAGCACATGGGGTGTTTGTGCCCACTCTGGCACATGGGGTGTTCGTGTCCACTCTGGCACATGGATTGTTTGTGTGTCCACTCTGGCACATGGGGTGTTTGTGTGTCCTCTCTGATACACTGGGTGCTTGTGCCCTCTCTGGCACACTGGGTGTTTGTGTCCATTCTGGCACAAGGGGTGTTTGCGTGTCCACTCTAGCACATGGGGTGTTTGTGTCCACTCTGGCACATGGGGTGTTCGTGTCCACTCTGGCACAAGGGGTGTTTGTGTCCACTCTGGCACATGGGTTGTTCGTGTCCACTCTGGCACATGGGTTGTTTGTGTGTCCACTCTGGCACATGGGGTGTTTGTGTCCACTGTGGCACATGGGGTGTTCGTGTCCACTCTGGCACATGGCGTGTTCGCGTGTCCACTTTGGCACATGGGGTGTTGGTGTGTCCACTCTGATACACGGGGTGCTTGTGACCAATCTGGCACACTGGGTGTTTGTGGCCACTCTGGCACATGTGGTGTTTGCGTGTCTACTCTGGCACATGGGGTGTTGGTGTGTCCACTCTGATACACAGGGTGCTTGTGCCCTCTCTGGCACACTGGGTGTTTGTCTCCACTCTGTCACATGGGGTGTTTTTGTCCACTCTGGCACATGGGGTGTTTGTGTGTCCACTCTAGCACATGGGGTGTTTGTGTGTCCACTCTGGCACATGTGGTGTTTGTGTGTCCACTCTGGCACATGGGGTGTTTGTGTGTCCACTCTGGCACATGGAGTGTTTGTGTGTCCACTCTGGCACATGGGGTGTTTGTGTGTCCACTCTGGCACATGGAGTGTTTGTGTGTCCACTCTGGCACATGGAGTGTTTGTGACCTCTCTGATACACGGAGTGTTTGTGTCCACTCTGATACATGGGGTGTTTGTGTCCACTCTGATACACGGGGTGTTTGTGTCCACTCTGGCACATGGGGTGTTTGTGTGTCCTCTCTGGCACATGGGGTGTTTGTGTGTCCTCTATGGCACATGGGGTGTTTGTGTGTCCTCTCTGGCACACGGGGTGTTTGTGTCCACTCTGGCACATGGGTGTTTGTGTCCACTCTGGCACATGGGGTGTTTGTGACCTCTCTGATACATGGGGTGTTCGTGTCCACTCTGATACACGGGGTGTTTGTGTCCACTCTGGCACATGGGGTGTTTGTGTCAACTCTGGCACATGGGGTGTTTGTGTGTCCACTCTGGCATATGGGGTGTTTGTGTCCACTCTGGCACACGGGGTGTTTGTGTGTCCACTCTGGCATATGGGGTGTTTGTGTCCACTCTGGCACATGGGGTGTTTGTGTGTCCACTCTGGCATATGGGGTGTTTGTGTCCACTCTGGCACATGGGGTGTTTGTGTGTCCACTCTGGCACATGGGGTGTTTGTCTCCACTCTGGCACATGGGGTGTTTGTCTCCACTCTGGCACATGGGGTGTTTGTCTCCACTCTGGCACATGGGGTGTTCGTGTCCTCTCTGGCACATGGGTTGTTTGTGTGTCCACTCTGGCACATGGGGTGTTTGTCTCCACTCTGGCACATGGGGTGTTTGCGTGTCCACTCTAGCACTGGTGGTGTTTGTGTCCATTCTGCCACATGGTGTGTTCGTGTCCACTGTGGCACATGGGGTGTTTGTGTCCACTCTGATACACGGGGTGTTTGTGGCCACTCTGGCACATGGGGTGTTTGCGTGTCCTCTCTGGCACATGGGGTGTTTGCGTGTCCACTCTGGCACATGGGGTGTTCGTGTCCACTCTGGCACATGCGGTGTTTGTGTCCACTCTGATACACGGGGTGTTTGTGACCACTCTGGCACATGGGGTGTTTGCGTGCCCTCTCTGGCACACTGGGTGTTTGTGTCCACTCTGGCACATGGGGTGTTTGTCTCCACTCTGGCACATGGGTTGTTTGTGTGTCACTCTGGCACATGGGGTGTTTGTGTGTCCTCTCTGGCATATGGGGTGTTTGTGTGTCCTCTCTGACACATGAGGTGTTTGTGTGTCCACTCTGGCACATGGAGTGTTTGTGACCTCTCTGATACACGGGGGGTTTGTGTCCACTCTGGTACACGGGGTGTTGGTGTGTCCACTCTGATACACGGGGTGCTTGTGCCCTCTCTGGCACACTGGGTGTTTGTGTCCATTCTGGCACAAGGGGTGTTTGCGTGTCCACTCTAGCACATGGGGTGTTTGTGTCCACTCTGGCACATGGGGTGTTCGTGTCCACTCTGGCACATGGATTGTTTGTGTGTCCACTCTGGCACATGGGGTGTTTGTGTGTCCTCTCTGATACACGGGGTGCTTGTGCCCTCTCTGGCACACTGGGTGTTTGTGTCCATTCTGGCACAAGGGGTGTTTGCGTGTCCACTCTAGCACATGGGGTGTTTGTGTCCACTCTGGCACAGGGGGTGTTCGTGTCCACTCTGGCACATGGGTTGTTTGTGTGTCCACTCTGGCACATGGGATGTTTGTGTCCACTGTGGCACATGGGGTGTTCGTGTCCACTCTGGCACATGGCGTGTTCGCGTGTCCACTTTGGCACATGGGGTGTTGGTGTGTCCACTCTGATACACGGGGTGCTTGTGACCAATCTGGCACACGGGGTGTTTGTGACCACTCTGGCACATGGGGTGTTTGCATGCCCTCTCTGGCACACTGGGTGTTTGTGTCCACTCTGGCACATGGGGTGTTTGTCTCCACTATGGCACATGGGTTGTTTGTGTGTCACTCTGGCACATAGGGTGTTTGTGTGTCATCTCTGGCATATGGGGTGTTTGTGTGTCCTCTCTGACACATGAGGTGTTTGTGTGTCCACTCTGGCACATGGAGTGTTTGTGACCTCTATGATACACGGGGGGTTTGTGTCCACTCTGGTACACGGGGTGTTGGTGTGTCCACTCTGATACAAGGGGTGCTTGTGCCCTCTCTGGCACACTGGGTGTTTGTGTCCATTCTGGCACAAGGGGTGTTTGCGAATCCACTCTAGCACAGGGGGTGTTTGTGCCCACTCTGGCACATGGGGTGTTCGTGTCCACTCTGGCACATGGATTGTTTGTGTGTCCACTCTGGCACATGGGGTGTTTGTGTGTCCTCTCTGATACACGGGGTGCTTGTGCCCTCTCTGGCACACTGGGTGTTTGTGTCCATTCTGGCACAAGGGGTGTTTGCGTGTCCACTCTAGCACATGGGGTGTTTGTGTCCACTCTGGCACATGGGGTGTTCGTGTCCACTCTGGCACAAGGGGTGTTTGTGTCCACTCTGGCACATGGGTTGTTCGTGTCCACTCTGGCACATGGGTTGTTTGTGTGTCCACTCTGGCACATGGGGTGTTTGTGTCCACTGTGGCACATGGGGTGTTCGTGTCCACTCTGGCACATGGCGTGTTCGCGTGTCCACTTTGGCACATGGGGTGTTGGTGTGTCCACTCTGATACACGGGGTGCTTGTGACCAATCTGGCACACTGGGTGTTTGTGGCCACTCTGGCACATGGGGTGTTTGCGTGTCTACTCTGGCACATGGGGTGTTGGTGTGTCCACTCTGATACACAGGGTGCTTGTGCCCTCTCTGGCACACTGGGTGTTTGTCTCCACTCTGTCACATGGGGTGTTTTTGTCCACTCTGGCACATGGGGTGTTTGTGTGTCCACTCTAGCACATGGGGTGTTTGTGTGTCCACTCTGGCACATGTGGTGTTTGTGTGTCCACTCTGGCAAATGGGGTGTTTGTGTGTCCACTCTGGCACATGGAGTGTTTGTGTGTCCACTCTGGCACATGGGGTGTTTGTGTGTCCACTCTGGCACATGGAGTGTTTGTGTGTCCACTCTGGCACATGGAGTGTTTGTGACCTCTCTGATACACGGAGTGTTTGTGTCCACTCTGATACATGGGGTGTTTGTGTCCACTCTGATACACGGGGTGTTTGTGTCCACTCTGATACACGGGGTGTTCGTGTCCACTCTGATACACGGGGTGTTTGTGTCCTCTCTGACACATGAGGTGTTTGTGTGTCCACTCTGGCACATGGGGTGTTTGTGTGTCCACTCTGGCACATGGAGTGTTTGTGTGTCCACTCTGGCACATGGAGTGTTTGTGACCTCTCTGATACACGGAGTGTTTGTGTCCACTCTGATACACGGGGTGTTTGTGTCCACTCTGAAACACGGGGTATTCATGCCCACTCTGATACACGGGGTGTTTGTGTCCACTCTGGCACATGGGGTGTTTGTGTCCACTCTGGCACATGGGGTGTTTGTGTGTCCTCTCTGGCACATGGAGTGATTGTGTGTCCACTCTGGCACATGGGGTGTTTGTGACCTCTCTGATACAAGAAGTGTTTGTGTCCACTCTGATACACGGGGTGTTTGTGTCCACTCTGATACACGGGGTGTTTGTGTCCACTCTGGCACATGGGGTGTTTGTGTGTCCTCTCTGGCACATGGGGTGTTTGTGTGTCCTCTCTGGCACATGGGGTGTTTGTGTGTCCTCTCTGGCACATGGGGTGTTTGTGTGTCCTCTCTGGCACACGGGGTGTTTGTGTCCACTCTGGCACATGGGTGTTTGTGTCCACTCTGGCACATGGGGTGTTTTTGACCTCTCTGATACATGGGGTGTTCGTGTCCACTCTGATACACGGGGTGTTTGTGTCCAATCTGGCACATGGGGTGTTTGTGTCCACTCTGGCACATGGGGTGTTTGTGTGTCCACTCTGGCATATGGGGTGTTTGTGTCCACTCTGGCACACGGGGTGTTTGTGTGTCCACTCTGGCATATGGGGTGTTTGTGTCCACTCTGGCACATGGGGTGTTTGTGTGTCCACTCTGGCATATGGGGTGTTTGTGTCCACTCTGGCACATGGGGTGTTTGTGTGTCCACTCTGGCACATGGGGTGTTTGTCTCCACTCTGGCACATGGGGTGTTCGTGTCCTCTCTGGCACATGGGTTGCTTGTGTGTCCACTCTGGCATATGGGGTGTTTGTGTCCACTCTGGCACATGGGGTGTTTGTGTGTCCACTCTGGCACATGGGGTGTTTGTCTCCACTCTGGCACATGGGGTGTTCGTGTCCTCTCTGGCACATGGGTTGTTTGTGTGTCCACTCTGGCACATGGGGTGTTTGTCTCCACTCTGGCACATGGGGTGTTTGCGTGTCCACTCTAGCACTGGTGGTGTTTGTGTCCATTCTGCCACATGGTGTGTTCGTGTCCACTGTGGCACATGGGGTGTTTGTGTCCACTCTGATACACGGGGTGTTTGTGGCCACTCTGGCACATGGGGTGTTTGCGTGTCCTCTCTGGCACATGGGGTGTTTGCGTGTCCACTCTGGCACATGGGGTGTTCGTGTCCACTCTGGCACATGCGGTGTTTGTGTCCACTCTGATACACGGGGTGTTTGTGACCACTCTGGCACATGGGGTGTTTGCGTGCCCTCTCTGGCACACTGGGTGTTTGTGTCCACTCTGGCACATGGGGTGTTTGTCTCCACTCTGGCACATGGGTTGTTTGTGTGTCACTCTGGCACATGGGGTGTTTGTGTGTCCTCTCTGGCATATGGGGTGTTTGTGTGTCCTCTCTGACACATGAGGTGTTTGTGTGTCCACTCTGGCACATGGAGTGTTTGTGACCTCTCTGATACACGGGGGGTTTGTGTCCACTCTGGTACACAGGGTGTTGGTGTGTCCACTCTGATACACGGGGTGCTTGTGCCCTCTCTGGCACACTGGGTGTTTGTGTCCATTCTGGCACAAGGGGTGTTTGCGTGTCCACTCTAGCACATGGGGTGTTTGTGTCCACTCTGGCACATGGGGTGTTCGTGTCCACTCTGGCACATGGATTGCTTGTGTGTCCACTCTGGCACATGGGGTGTTTGTGTGTCCTCTCTGATACACGGGGTGCTTGTGCCCTCTCTGGCACACTGGGTGTTTGTGTCCATTCTGGCACAAGGGGTGTTTGCGTGTCCACTCTAGCACATGGGGTGTTTGTGTCCACTCTGGCACATGGGGTGTTCGTGTCCACTCTGGCACATGGGTTGTTTGTGTGTCCACTCTGGCACATGGGGTGTTTGTGTCCACTGTGGCACATGGGGTGTTCGTGTCCACTCTGGCACATGGCGTGTTCGCGTGTCCACTTTGGCACATGGGGTGTTGGTGTGTCCACTCTGATACACGGGGTGCTTGTGACCAATCTGGCACACTGGGTGTTTGTGGCCACTCTGGCACATGGGGTGTTTGCGTGTCTACTCTGGCACATGGGGTGTTGGTGTGTCCACTCTGATACACAGGGTGCTTGTGCCCTCTCTGGCACACTGGGTGTTTGTCTCCACTCTGTCACATGGGGTGTTTTTGTCCACTCTGGCACATGGGTTGTTTGAGTGTCCACTGTGGCACATGGGGTGTTTGTGTGTCCACTCTAGCACATGGGGTGTTTGTGTGTCCACTCTGGCACATGTGGTGTTTGTGTGTCCACTCTGGCACATGGGGTGTTTGTGTGTCCACTCTGGCACATGGAGTGTTTGTGTGTCCACTCTGGCACATGGGGTGTTTGTGTGTCCACTCTGGCACATGGAGTGTTTGTGTGTCCACTCTGGCACATGGAGTGTTTGTGACCTCTCTGATACACGGAGTGTTTGTGTCCACTCTGATACACGGGGTGTTTGTGTCCACTCTGATACACGGGGTGTTCATGTCCACTCTGATACACGGGGTGTTTGTGTCCACTCTGGCACATGTGGTGTTTGGGTGTCCACTCTGGCACATGGGGTGTTTGTGTGTCCACTCTGGCACATGGAGTGTTTGTGTGTCCACTCTGGCACATGGGGTGTTTTTGTCCACTCTGGCACATGGGGTGTTTGTGTGTCCACTCTAGCACATGGGGTGTTTTTGTCCACTCTGGCACATGGGGTGTTTGTGTGTCCACTCTAGCACATGGGGTGTTTGTGTGTCCACTCTGGCACATGTGGTGTTTGTGTGTCCACTCTGGCACATGGGGTGTTTGTGTGTCCACTCTGGCACATGGAGTGTTTGTGTGTCCACTCTGGCACATGGGGTGTTTGTGTGTCCACTCTGGCACATGGAGTGTTTGTGTGTCCACTCTGGCACATGGAGTGTTTGTGACCTCTCTGATACACGGAGTGTTTGTGTCCACTCTGATACACGGGGTGTTTGTGTCCACTCTGATACACGGGGTGTTCGTGTCCACTCTGATACACGGGGTGTTTGTGTCCTCTCTGACACATGAGGTGTTTGTGTGTCCACTCTGGCACATGGGGTGTTTGTGTGTCCACTCTGGCACATGGAGTGTTTGTGTGTCCACTCTGGCACATGGGGTGTTTGTGTCTCCACTCTGGCACATGGAGTGTTTGTGTGTCCACTCTGGCACATGGGGTGTTTGTGACCTCTCTGATACACAGAGTGTTTGTGTCCACTCTGATACACGGGGTGTTTGTGTCCACTCTGATACACGGGGTGTTTGTGTCCACTCTGGCACATGGGGTGTTTGTGTGTCCTCTCTGGCACATGGGGTGTTTGTGTGTCCTCTCTGGCACATGGAGTGTTTGTGTGTCCACTCTGGCACATGGGGTGTTTGTGACCTCTCTGATACACGGAGTGTTTGTGTCCACTCTGATACACGGGGTGTTTGTGTCCACTCTGATACACGGGGTGTTTGTGTCCACTCTGGCACATGGGGTGTTTGTGTGTCCTCTCTGGCACATGGGGTGTTTGTGTGTCCTCTCTGGCACACGGGGTGTTTGTGTCCACTCTGTCACATGGGTGTTTGTGTCCACTCTGGCACATAGGGTGTTTGTGACCTCTCTGATACATGGGGTGTTCGTGTCCACTCTGATACACGGGGTGTTTGTGTCCACTCTGGCACATGGGGTGTTTGTGTCCACTCTGGCACATGGGGTGTTCGTGTCCACTCTGGCACATGGGTTGTTTGTGTGTCCACTCTGGCACATGGGGTGTTTGTGTGTCCTCTCTGGCATATGGGGTGTTTGTGTCCTCTCTGACACATGAGGTGTTTGTGTGTCCACTCTGGCATATGGGGTGTTTGTGTGTCCTCTCTGGCACATGGAGTGTTTGTGACCACTCTGATACACGGGGCGTTTGTGACCTCTCTGATACAGTGGGTGTTTGTGTCCATTCTGGCACATGAGGTGTCTGTGTCCTCTCTGACACATGGGGTGTTTGTGACCTCTCTGATACACGGGGTGTTTGTGTGTCCACTCTGATACACGGGGTGTTTGTGTCCACTCTGGCACAAGGGGTGTTTGTGTGTCCACTCTGGCACATGGAGTGTTTGTGACCTCTCTGATACACGGGGTGTTTGTGTCCACTCTGATACATGGGGTGTTTGTGTCCACCCTGGCACAAGAGGTGTTTGTGTGTCCACTCTGGCACATGGAGTGTTTGTGACCTCTCTGATACACGGGGTGTTTGTGTCCACTCTGGCAATTGGGGTGTTTGTGACGTCTCTGATACACGGGGTGTTTGTGTCCACTCTGGCACATGGGGTGTTTGTGACCTCTCTGATACACGGGGTGTTTGTGTCCACTCTGGTACATGGGGTGTTTTTATGTCCTCTCTGGTACATGGGGTGTTTGTGTGTCCTCTCTGGTACATGGGTTGTTTGTGTGTCCACTCTGATACACGGGGTGTTTGTGTCCACTCTGGCACAAGGGGTGTTTGTGTCCACTCTGGCACATGGAGCGTTTGTGACCTCTCTGATACACGGGCTGTTTGTGTCCACTCTGATACACGGGGTGTTTGTGTCCACTCTGGCACAAGGGGTGTTTGTGTGTCCACTCTAACACATGGAGTGTTTGTGACCTCTCTGATACACGGGGTGTTTGTGTCCACTCTGATACACGGGGTGTTCGTGTCCACTCTGATACACGGGGTGTTTGTGTCCTCTCTGACACATGAGGTGTTTGTGTGTCCACTCTAGCACCTGGGGTGTTTGTGTGTCCACTCTGGCACATGGAGTGTTTGTGTGTCCACTCTGGCACATGGGGTGTTTGTGTGTCCACTCTGGCACATGGAGTATTTGTGTGTCCACTCTGGCACATGGTGTGTTTGTGACCTCTCTGATACACGGAGTGTTTGTGTCCACTCTGATACACGGGGTGTTTGTGTCCACTCTGATACACGGGGTGTTCATGTCCACTCTGATACACGGGGTGTTTGTGTCCACTCTGGCACATGGGGTGTTTGTGTCCACTCTGGCACATGGGGTGTTTGTGTGTCCTCTCTGGCACATGGAGTGTTTGTGTGTCCACTCTGGCACATGGGGTGTTTGTGACCTCTCTGATACACGGAGTGTTTGTGTCCACTCTGATACACGGGGTGTTTGTGTCCACTCTGATACACGGGGTGTTTGTGTCCACTCTGGCACATGGAGTGTTTGTGTGTCCTCTCTGGCACATGGGGTGTTTGTGTGTCCTCTGTGGCACACCGGGTGTTTGTGTCCACTCTGGCACATGGAGTGTTTGTGTGTCCACTCTGGCACATGGGGTGTTTGTGTCTCCACTCTGGCACATGGAGTTTTTGTGTGTCCACTCTGGCACATGGGGTGTTTGTGACCTCTCTGATACATGGGGTGTTCGTGTCCACTCTGATACACGGGGTGTTTGTGTCCACTCTGGCACATGGGGTGTTTGTGTCCACTCTGGCACATGGGGTGTTCGTGTCCACTCTGGCACATGGATTGTTTGTGTGTCCACTCTGGCACATGGATTGTTTGTGTGTCCACTCTGGCACATGGGGTGTTTGTGTGTCCTCTCTGGCATATGGGGTGTTTGTGTCCTCTCTGACACATGAGGTGTTTGTGTGTCCACTCTGATACACGGGGCGTTTGTGACCTCTCTGATACAGTGGGTGTTTGTGTCCATTGTGGCACATGAGGTGTTTGTGTCCTCTCTGACACATGGGGTGTTTGTGACCTCTCTGATACATGGGGTGTTTGTGTGTCCACTCTGATACACGGGGTGTTTGTGTCCACTCTGGCACAAGGGGTGTTTGTGTGTCCACTCTGGCACATGGAGTGTTTGTGACCTCTCTGATACACGGGGTGTTTGTGTCCACTCTGATACATGGGGTGTTTGTGTCCACCCTGGCACAAGAGGTGTTTGTGTGTCCACTCTGGCACATGGAGTGTTTGTGACCTTTCTGATACACAGGGTGTTTGTGTCCACTCTGGCACATGGGGTGTTTGTGACGTCTCTGATACACGGGGTGTTTGTGTCCACTCTGGCACATGGGGTGTTTGTGACCTCTCTGATACACGGGGTGTTTGTGTCCACTCTGGTACATGGGGTGTTTTTATGTCCTCTCTGGTACATGGGGTGTTTGTGTGTCCTCTCTGGTACATGGGTTGTTTATGTGTCCACTCTGATACACGGGGTGTTTGTGTCCACTCTGGCACAAGGGTGTTTGTGTCCACTCTGGCACATGGAGTGTTTGTGACCTCTCTGATACACTGGGTGTTTGTGTCCACTCTGATACACGGGGTGTTTGTGTCCACTCTGGCACAAGGGGTGTTTGTGTGTCCACTCTGGCACATGGAGTGTTTGTGACCTCTCTGATACACGGGGTGTTTGTGTCCACTCTGGCACATGGGGTGTTTGTGTCCACTCTGGCACTTGGGGTGTTCGTGTCCACTCTGGCACATGGGTTGTTTGTGTGTCCACTCTGGCACATGGGGTGTTTGTGTGTCCTCTCTGGCATATGGGGTGTTTGTGTCCTCTCTGACACATGAGGTGTTTGTGTGTCCACTCTGGCACATGGGGTGTTTGTGTGTCCTCTCTGGCACATGGAGTGTTTGTGACCACTCTGATCCACGGGGTGTTTGTGACCTCTCTGATACAGTGGTTGTTTGTGTCCATTCTGGCACATGAGGTGTTTGTGTCCTCTGTGACACATGGGGTGTTTGTGACCTCTCTGATACACGGGGTGTTTGTGTCCACTCTGATACACGGGGTGTTTGTGTCCACTCTGATACACGGGGTGTTTGTGTCCACTCTGGCACAAGGGGTGTTTGTGTGTCCACTCTGGCACATGGAGTGTTTGTGACCTCTCTGATACACGGGGTGTTTGTGTCCACTCTGGCACATGGGGTGTTTGTGTCCATTCTGGCACATGAGGTGTTTGTGACCTCTCTGATACACGGGGTGTTTGTGTCCTCTCTGGCACATGGGGTGTTTGTGACCTCTCTGATACACAGGGTGTTTGTGTCCACTCTGGTACATGGGGTGTTTGAATGTCCTCTCTGGTACATGGGGTGTTTGTGTGTCCTCTCTGGTACATGGGTTGTTTGTGTGTCCACTCTGATACACGGGTTGTTTGTGTCCACTCTGGCACAAGGGGTGTTTGTGTCCACTCTGGCACATGGAGTGTTTGTGACCTCTCTGATACACGGGGTGTTTGTGTCCACTCTGATACACAGGGTGTTTGTGTCCACTCTGGCACAAGGGGTGTTTGTGTGTCCACTCTGGCACATGGAGTGTTTGTGACCTCTCTGATACACGGGGTGTTTGTGTCCACTCTGACACATGGGGTGTTTGTGTCCACTCTGGCACATGGGGTGTTCGTGTCCACTCTGGCACATGGGGTGTTTGTGTGTCCTCTTTGGCATATGGGGTGTTTGTGTCCTCTCTGACACATGAGGTGTTTGTGTGTCCACTCAGGCACATGGGGTGTTTGTGTGTCCTCTCTGGCACATGGAGTGTTTGTGACCACTCTGATACACGGGGTGTTTGTGTGTCCACTCTGATACACGGGGTGTTTGTGTCCACTCTGGCACAAGGGGTGTTTGTGTGTCCACTCTGGCACATGGAGTGTTTGTGACCTCTCTGATACATGGGGTGTTTGTGTCCACTCTGATACACGGGGTGTCTGTGTCCACTCTGGCACAAGGGCTGTTTGTGTGTCCACTCTGGCACATGGAGTGTTTGTGACCTCTCTGATACACGGGGTGTTTGTGTCCACTCTGGCACATGGGGTGTTTGTGTCCATTCTGGCACATGAGGTGTTTGTGACCTCTCTGATACACGGGGTGTTTGTGTCCACTCTGGCACATGGGGTGTTTGTGACCTCTCTGATACACGGGGTGTTTGTGTCCACTCTGGTACATGGGGTGTTTGTGTGTCCTCTCTGGTACATGGGGTGTTTGTGTGTCCTCTCTGGTACATGGGGTGTTTGTCTCCACTCTGGCACATGGGGTGTTCGTGTCCACTCTGGCACATGGGGTGTTTGTGTCCTCTCTGGCACATGGGGTGTTTGTGTCCACTCTGGCACATGGATTGTTTGTGTGTCCTCTCAGGCACATGGGGTGTTTGGGTTTCCACTCTGGCACATGGGGTGTTTGCGTGTCCACTCTGGCACATGGGGTGTTTGTTTGTTCACTCTGGCACATGGGGTGTTTGCGTGTCCACTCTGGCACATGGGGTGTTTGTTTGTCTCCTCTCTGGCACACGGGGTGTTTGTGTCCACTCTGGCACATGGGGTGTTTGTGTCCACTCTGGCACATGGGGTGTTTGTGCGTCCTCTCTGGCACATGGGGTGTTTGTGTCCACTCTGATACACGGTGTGTTTGTGTCCACTCAGGCACACGCTGGCAGACAGGGTGTTTGTATCCACTGTGGTCAATGTGATGTTTGTGTCCACTCTGGCACACACTGGCACACAAGGTGTTTGTGTCCTCTCTGGCACACGGGGTGTTTGTGTCCACTCTGGCACATGGGGTGTTTGTGTCCACTCTGGCACAAGGGCTTTTTGTGTCCACTCTGGCACATGGGGTGTTTGTTTCTCCTATGGTACACAGGGAGATTGTGTCCACTCGGCACATAGGGTGTTTTTGTCCTCTCTGGTCCATGGGGAGTTTGTGTCCACTCTGGCACACGTGTGCTTGTGTCCTCTCTGGCACACAAGGTGTTTGTGTCTTCTCCGTCATATAGGATGTTTGTGTGTCCACTCTGGCACATGGGATGTTTGTGGAGCTACTCCGGCACACGGGGTGTTCGTGTCCACTCTGGCACATGGAGTGTTTGTGTCCACCCTGAAACACGGGCTGTTTGTGTCCTCTCTGGCACATGGGTTGTTTGTGTCCTCTCCGGCACACTGGGTGTTTGTGTCCACTCTGATACACGGGTTGTATGTGACTTCTCTGGCACACGGGGTGTTTGTGTCCACTCTGGCACATGGGGTGTCTGTGTCCACTCTGATACTCACCTCTCGTCTCTTCCCATGCACTTACCACAAGCGTTTAGCACATACAAGACCGATGCAAAAACATGCGTGCATGTTGTAGTGGGTGGAGAGGTGGAGGTATACTGGTGCACCAGGGCCTAACGGGCGCTCATGGAAATGAAAGGACGACCACACTTTATCACGGTCCGTGACGTCAGCCACGAGCGCTGACGTCACCTTTATTTTATACCTCGTGGTCCGAGCCCGGCCCAGGAGGGTGAATGTGTTACAATGTGTGGGACGGGCCGGGTGGCTCACTACATCCCTCTTAAACCATATTTGTTCAAACAACAAACTAAAACAACAAACCAACAAAATAAATTAAAACAATGAAAACATGAACAGCCAATAGTCTATATCTTCTTTTGTTGAATCCAGGATTCCTCAGCACAGAAAGTCTCACAGCTTTTGACTCGGTCGGGGGTTGTTTCTCAACTGATACGGGCCGCCTCTCTGGGACGCAGTCTCCGCTGGCCCGAAGGTGTTCTCTTCCCCCTGTCGTGATACATCTATCGCCACTTCTCTCTCTCCGGCCTGAACTCCACTGAATGGGTGTTCTTCATCAGCTCCTTCGCTCTGCCCATTCTCCTGTCCTTCCTGCTCCATGTCCTCGTGACCTCCCTGGGTAGGCAGCACTAGCTTTTTAAACCACAATACGTTTCTTGCTATCCATCGTTCCCCTCTTTTCGCTGTCACAATTGATCCTTGCACCTCCACAACTTCCCAAGGCTCGGATTCAAATGGGGTTCAAAATTTCCATCCTGGGTGTCTGTCCTTTACGACCACCTGGTCTCCCCTCCTCAATTCAACCGTCCGAGCTCTTCTCTTCCTGCTGGCCTGGTCATTGTTCTTTGTTCTCTTGGCTTGAGCTGCCTCTCCGTCCATTGTCCCTGGCTCCCAATCTTCGCTCACCAGTACAATGTCCCTTACAGCTCTCTTCATGATTAGATCACTGGGGAAACACCCCGTGGAGCTATGAGGTGTTTGCCGGTATGCTCTCAAAAACCAATGCAGACACCCCTCCAGGTCTTCTCGTTGATCTACTCCAATTCTTAGGGCCTTGTTGATCGTCCTCATGAACCGCTCCACCTCGCCGTTGGCCTGGGGCCATTGTGGAGTTATTTTCCGGTGGTGTATATTGTGGTGCTCCATGTATTCCCTGAATTCTTGACCATGGAAGGGTGGCCCATTGTCAGTTCGTATTTCTTCAGGCATCCCCAACAATGCAAATGTTTTCTCGATTGCCGGCTTGACGTTCTCGAAGGCGGTTGATTGTACTACCTCCACGACAGGAAATTTGGAATAACTGTCCAGCATGACCAGGGTTGATCTCCCGTCCGGAAAACTTCAGAAATCAATGCTTATGGTGGCCCAGGGTTTCGTTGACGCTTGCTCTGTGATTATTGGGGAAACTGGTGCGTCCCCCCCCTGTGATCTGACACTCGTGACAGCTTCGCACTTTCTCCTCAACCATGCGATCCATCCCCGGGAACCACACTTTGGTACGCAGACGGGCCTTCGTTTTTTCGATTCCTTGGTGCCCTTGATGAGCCAGGTCAATCGTCCTCTTCCACAGTTTTGCTGGCATCACAATTTTCGTGCCTTGGAGTATAACGCCTTCACTGCTCTCGCTGAGTTCTTCTCTGCACCTCCATACTCCTCTTCGTGCTTCTCTCTTCTCTTCCGTCCGCCTACTCACTCCGTCCAAGAAGTTCCTCCACGAGTGACTGAGCAGCGTTTCCTTCACTGCCACTAGACACTCATCTTCATTGGTGGCCACCCGGATTTCCTCCAAAGACAGTGCTCGGGGACATGACACCCCTGTGATATGCTTGACGAACGACTCTGCTCCCTCGTCCACTTCTTTTGGCTGGCTCGGGTCGAAGGCTAGGGAGTGGCGTGACAGATAATCAGCCGGGTTGTTAGCTCCAGGGCGATATACCACTTCAAAGTTGTAGTGTTGAATCTGTACAGCCCACCTCTCGATCTGCAGGGGTCCACTTCTTGCAGTCCCAGTGAACAGTGGGACCAATTTCTTGTGGTCAGTCACTACTCTGAATTTATGTCCACACAAATATGTCGAAGTGCTGACACGCCCACCGGAGTGCCAACGCCTCTCTCTCGATCTGTGCATACCGAGTCTCCACCGCCGTCAACGCCCTGCTGGCGTATGCAATGGGCATCCACCCGTCCCTGACATCTTGCTGAAGGAGTACTGCCCCCAAGCCGACCGGGCTAGCGTCTACCACTAGTTCCGTGGGGTGCCCCGGTTTGAAGTATGCTACTGTCGCCCCCTGCAGTAGTGCTCCTTTGACGTCCTGAAACGCTTTCGCTGCCTCACTTGTCCACTGCCACTGTACTTCCTTCTTGGTGAGCACCCTCAGCGGTTCCAAAATCGTAGCCAGGTGTGGAATAAAACGGCCACAATAATTTGCCATACCGAGAAAGCTTCTTATCTCCATTTGATTCTGGGGGGTCGTCGCAGCTCGAATTGCCTCCACTTTCGCCGGGTCCACCTGTAATCCGTTCTTCGAGAACCGGTAGCCAAAAAACTCCACTTCGTTGGCATAGAACTGCCACTTTTCTCTGTGTAGCGTTAGCCCTTGGTCAACCAGCCGCTGGAGTGTAGCTCGCAGGCGCTCATGGTGCTCTTCGAGGGACTTGAAAAATATCAGCACATCATCGCTTACGTTTATCACCCCCATTAGACCAGAGAGGGCTCCACGAATTGCATCAAGAAACACCTACGCCGCTGACGATACCCCAAAGCTGAGCCGCTTAAACCTTCGCAATCCTACATGTGTGGAAAATGTAGTTATGTAGCAGCTGGACTCATCAAGCAGCAGCTGGTGGTATCCGGATTTCAGGTCAACTTTGGAGAACCACTGTGCTCCGTTGATGTCTGCTACTATCTCGTCTATTGTCGGGTGATGTGCCTCTCTCTCTTGATGGCGGTGTTCAGTAGGCGCATATCCACACACAACCTTATGGCACCCGGTTGTTTCGGTTTCGGAGCGATTACGAGCGGGGATACCCACGGGGTGGGTCCCGACACCTTCTCGATCACTCCCGCCTTTTCCAGCCTCTCCAACTCTGCTTCCACCAACGGCCACAGGTGAAAAGGCACTCTTCGGTGTCTCAGTGCCACGGGCTTGATGGTTTTGTCGATGTGCAGCTTTACTTTCACCCCTTTTAGGCACCCCAGTCCTTCAAAGAGATTGGGAAACTCCTCCATGATCTTGTCTGCATGAGACTGATGTATCTGCTGTGCAAACATTACTAGTCCCAAGTCCTCTGCTGAGTGGCAGCCCAGCAATGTTCCTGCGCTATCCTTAGTCACATGAAACCTGGTTGTGGCTGATCTGCTGCCGTGAGTGACCTCCACTTCGATCATTCCTTACAATGGAATGGGGGTGTCTCCCCCATAGGTGAAGATCTTCGCCTTCGTGCTTTGAAGCGTTGGTTTAGGAGTGAGTTGCTCGTATTGCTCGGCGTCTAGAATGTTCACTGAGGCACCGGTGTCTATCAACGCCATGACTCTATTGTCCCCTATGCAGATTTGACACATGGGTGGCGGTCTCTTTCGGGAGCTTGTCATTCCTGTGTAGGATATAACAAACACTTCGTCTTCCTCGTCATCCTCCGTTATTCTCATGTTTTGGAATCGCCTTTCCCCCTCCTCTGCGACATCCGCCGCATGGACGGCCTGCTTGTGAGTTCCAAACTTCCTTGTTTTGCTACCTAGGGCCGGCATTCTTGTCGCAGTCATGCACACTTTGGCGAAATGTCCGAACTTTCCGCACTTCAGACACGCTTTCCCTTGTGCAGGACACCCTCGAGGCGGGTGGCTGTCCAGACCACAATTCCCACAACCTCGACTACCTGTGCGTCCAGTGGTGCCTCCTCTACCTCTGCTGGGCCCATTCCTGATCGCGTCCACCTTCTCTTCCTTAACCACCGTTGTAATTCCCTGCGCACCTCCTGCCGATCTTTTTGCCAGCGCCGACTCCATTTCTCCAGCGCGTGCATCAGCTAATTCATGAGATCTTCCCAAGATTAATATGTCATCTAAGGATATTCCAGGATGTCGCAGAATGAGTTTCCGCAGATCCGACGACTTGCAGCTCTGGATGAGCTGAGCCCTGATCTCCAGCTGTTTGTCAATGCCCGTGCATGAACTGGCCAGTTTGAGCAGCCGCGCATGGAACATATCGACGGACTCCTCTTCTCTTTGCTTGGCGCAATTTAAAGTGCTCAAAATCCGGATTGACTTGCGGGTCGAAGTAACGGTCCAAGGCTTTCACCGCTCTGTCATAATCATTCCTGTCGCCGGTGTCTGGCAAGTCTTGAAATAGTTCGTAGAGTTCATCCCCGCCCATGTGTAACATGGTGGACCTCTTGACGGCCCCGTTTGTTTCTCTCACCACAATGAAGTAATTTTCTAATTGTCCTATCCACTTGCGCCATCTCGGCGCCGCCGTGGCTGGATCCGCCAGTTGGCAGAACGGCGGTGGTGCGTTCAACGTGGTGCGCCGGCTGGGTTCTGCCACTGCCTGGCCACCTCCCTCTGCTTGCAGTGACATCTTGCCTCTGGCAGTCGTGCCTCTCGCAGCGCCGCCTCTGCAACCTCCGGTCCCGTGACTACCTGGGTTGGTGTGTGCCTTGCCCCCAGCAGTCCACCTTGAGCAGTGCTTGTTTTTTTTTTTTTTTCCAGAGGTGGTCTCTCCTTCTGTTGCCCCTGCTTGGGGTCTTTCTCCAGCTCCCCTCCGTCCTCTTCCCGCTTCAGGGGGCACCTGTTCACTCCTGTGGCCTTCCCTTGCTTCAGTCCCCTCGCGTGGCCTGAGACCCGTTGGGCTATTGTTGTTTTGTCTCTTTTTTTGGCCTGGGAAAACTGCCTCGCTCCAGCAGAGCACACACGGAGACCGGTGCACCACACCCACAGCACTCCGTGTGGCGCTCCTCAGGCAGCGTGCACACGTCCTCACGCCCCTTCAGCTCACCGGACCTTCAGTGCGATCGCGCACTCACCGTCTGCCCCAGGTGTGCTCTCGACCTCTTCGCTGCGACGGCCGCTCCGACGGGAAAGAGCGCTGCTCTCGGGCCGGCTCTCCGGCTCTCCTCCTCGTGGTGCGCGATTGATCGCACCCTGATCCGGACGTCCCCGGCAGCTCGCGGCAGGGGCGCTGCGCACCTGCTTCGCGGTATGCCCTGCTCCACACGCGTTGGGGGTCCTTCCGCCTCGTCGCCAGTGTAGTGGGTGGAGAGGTGGAGGTATACTGGTGCACCAGGGCCTAATGGGCGCTCATGGAAATGAAAGGACGACCACACTGGATCACAGTTTGTGCCCTCAGCCACGAGCGCTGACGTCACCCTTATTTTATACCTCCTGGTCCGAGCCCAGCCCAGGAGGGTGAATGTGTTACAATGTGTGGGACGGGCCGGGTGGCTCACTGCACGTGTTACTCCCTATGTTTTATCGTCCGTGTATACATCTGACGTAAGAGCAGAAGAGGGGTCAGATGGATCATGAGCAGTGCCCAGAATCGAGTTGTGAGTCTGTCGCGAGCTGAGTCAGTGTCAGACAGATCACGAGCTCTTGCACTTGGACGGGCAGAATCAGTACTAGTTAGTGGTGATCTGCACTTCCGTCAGGCTCACAGTTCCTTGTAGTGTTCGAGACTCAGCTCACGTGGGAAGAGCCTCAAGGCGCTGCGTTCTGATGCAGTTGACTCTGTGTGTTGTCTTTTGTGTGTGCTTCTTTTTGCTGTGTGTAATTTCTTAGTTTGCATTGAGAAGGGCTGGATGGGTGATACCGAGGCCTGCCTTTGTTTCTCGGTTGCCATTAGTAGCTTCGCCCTCTCTGGGTGCCTAGCAACCGAGAGTGGAAGGGAACGAATGGGAGGGAAGGCACAGTGGAGCTCGGAGGATGCGAGGCGCCTGCAGAGAAGCTGAAAGTCACCGTGGCAGGTGGGCATTCATCAGCAAAACAAAGTTACAGTTACTGGAATATTTCTGCCACCGGCGGCAGCGACGTTCTTGTAAAAAACACAGAAACAGCATTAATAAAATAAAAATAAAACATTGGCAAAGACAAACGCTGTGGCTTTTGCACAGTGAAAAACTTTCCGATTTTTTTAAACCAAGCTTCTGTAGCACAGATCACTGTGAGAGCCCGGAAGAAGCAGCGAAGGTTTCATAAATGTCATTGTAATTGTATTTATATAGCGTTTACTACCCCTGACCAGGCGTCAGAGCGCCTTTTGGCAAGTAGCACACTACTCCGGAATCCAAAAAGGATTGATGGTGGGTTAGTATAGGGAAATATGAGTTAATTTGAGCGGTGGACATGCAAGTCTGTTAGGTGGATTGAAAAGGATAATGGAGGGATAGAAAAGGGAAGAGTCTAGAAGGTGTTATGTAGGAGATCATACTAGTGAGATGAGGTTTGGGACAAGTATAAGGAGAGATGGAGGAGGGAAGAGACTCTACAAAGGGATTAGGGAATCATAGTGGTAAAAGTAGGTATTGGGTGAGGCAAGGAGGGTTGGGGAGAAACAGTCTCGAAAGGGGGTATTTTGGAGAACGTAGTCGTAGAATGAGGTTTGGGATGAGTCAGAGAGTTGAGTTAGAGGATATATTGAGAGAGGTTTAGGGTGAGACAGAGTAGTGCATTGGAGAGAGTCAAAGGTTATTTTTATTTTATGTTTTTTCTTCTACTACAGTAGGAGTGAAGTAATAAATATATTGATGCATAATTACATAGAAAGGGTATACATGGATAAGAAAGATAATATATCGAGATTTAAAGTTGTGTTGAATAAACTCAGAATTTCAAGTGTTGCTGTACTCAAAGCTAAATCATTTGTGTATATTTATAACTATTTTTTTATTTGATCCTTTTCTTAAATTTTTCATTAGTGAAGCACTTGTAGATAAAATAGTTATGATAATAGTTACATGTTGTGATAGATAAATAAAACAGAGACCCATAAGCATCTCATCAAATAACTTATATGAAAACTATGCAGTGACCTATAAACATGTTAAGCATAGAATAAGATATATGCATAAGTAATATTTACATTTGTTAAACAGACCTAAAGAATATCTGTTTATTTTAAAAACCATAGTTATTATATATATTTGTACAAATAAATACACATATCTAGATACAGACATATAATCAGACTATAAATGCTCACTTACTCAGGGATATGCTGAATATTAGTGTTTGAGTATGGTGGTTATGTGGGGAAGAGACAACTCTTGAGTAGTTTTCTGAAGATAAGGTGGTTATACGTGGCTTTTATGTTTGGGGGTAAACAGTGCCATAGTTTAGCTGCTTGAACAGAGAAGGATGTGCCGCCCATGGTTTTTTTCTTGTACGTTGGGATTTTGAGGTGAGGTGCCACTCTAGAGCGGAGGTTCCTTTGTTGAATGTGTTTGGTGATTTTACACCTGCTGAAGAGCGGTCCCGTTCCATGTATCGCTCTGTGGGTGATACAAAGCAGCTTGAACGTAGATCTTCTGGCAACCGGTAACCAATGTAGGGCCCTCAAGGCAGGGGAGATGTGGGCTCTTGGCTTTATATGCAAGAGTAGTCTGGCAGCCGAGTTCTGAATCCGTTTAGTCTTTTCATGGTTGTTAAAGGTGATCCATGGTAGAGGCAATTGGCGTAATCGAGTTTAGACAGAACAAGGGATATGGTAACCTGGACCTTGTGTGGAAATCCAAGGTGGGGGAAGATGCGTTGCAGAGTTTTCATAGTAATGAAGCTTGATCTTGCTAAATTGTCCACTTGGGCATTCATTAATAACTTGAAGTCCATGGTAAATCTAAGGTTTCATACTTTCTTAGATACTTTACGAGGTGGTCACAGATTGTCAGACCTGGCGCAGAGTGGGTCATAATTGTTTCATTCACCACATGTGAGTATTTCCGTTTTGGAAGCATTCATTTGAGATGACTCCATGTCATCCACTGATCAATGGCTCTGAGGCAACTGAAGATTTATGAGTTTCCAATGTCTTCGAGGCTTTTCAGTTTAAGAAGTATTTGTGTGTCAACTGCATAGTTATAGCACGTGAGCTGAAATTCATTGATCATTGCTGGTAATGACTTCATGTAGATGTTGAACAGTATGGGTGAGATGATAGAGCCTTGAGGGACCCCTGCTTTTGTGAAGTACGGTTTGGACGAGAAAGGGGGAGTATGGATGACATTAGTTCTGTTTTGAAGGTAGGATGTGATCCTGTCTAGAGCAGTTCCCTCTATGCCGGCTTCGTAGAGTCTTTGTATCAGAGTGTCATGGTCAACCGTGACAAAGGCAGCCGAGAGGTCCAAGAGAAGTAGCGCAGCAACCCCGTTTCGGTTTACTGTGTTCTTAAGGCCATCCCAGATGGCGATAAGGATAGAGTTTGTGCCTCTTCCTGGGTGGAATCCTGTTTGATAGTCTGAAAGTATGGGGTTATCTTCACTGAATAGTGACATCTGGGCGAACGCTGCTCTTTCTATCAGTTTGCCCAGGAAAGGGCTATTTGTAATCGGTCTCTAGTTGTTTGGGTCATGTGGGTCCAGGTTTGTTTTCTTTATTAATGGGCCTATGGATGACTTTTTTAGGTCTTCTGGAAAGATTCCTGTAGTTAAAGAATTATTGATGATTCTTCTTACTGGTGTGGCAGCAGCGATACTTAGAAGAATGTTCTTGAAGGTTTGTGGTGGACACAGGTCAGAAGGGCTGCTAGCTGCTCTGCTTGCTTTGACCAGATTCATAAATCCACCTTGTGATGTTTGTTTGAAGGAAAGCAGAGGCGGGATTAGCTTGGAGGAGGCTTTTGGAAAGGGCAGGGGTGGCTCCTCCATGTGGGCGGAAGAGCGTCGCCCCACTGCTTTCTCGCAGTGCGAGAAACAGAAACATAAAATGGTATAAATACCATTTTATGTTTGTGCTTCTAGACTGTGAGAAAGCAGAAGAAGGGCTTGGTTGGGGGCGGGGCGGGGAGGAGTGACTAGCCCAATGTTTTGGGTGCTGACTGTGCGGTCGGCGTCCTAGCCAATCACAATGCTGCCATTGCAGCGTTGTGATTGGTTAGGGGAGGGGAGGGGGGAGGCTGCCTCCGGCTGCTTCCTGCGAGGACAACGACACGGACCGCCGAATGTAAGTTTTTTATTTTTATTTAAAATGATCCTCCCCGCGACCCCCAACACACCCCCGTGCGACTCCCACCCCCTCCACCCGCGAGTCATACCAGCCGCGACTGCAAGACAGTTTAAGTAAAACGTGTTTTGGAACAAGCACAAACGTAATGCGAGTGGCCTTTAATAATTCACACACCTGGGCGTGGGTGGTCCTCTGGATCCCGGTGCGATGGCCGGTGTAATCCGATCTAAGACATCACTGTTGTCACCGAACATATTTAAATTATAAGTAATGTGGAGAAAACCAAATAGGATAATCACATTTGCAATTTCCTCAGATTTATTTTGCAGGCGGAACTAGGGGAAAGTTAAGTGAACATGTCAAGTAATTACAGAGATGTGCGATTTGGGCGTGAAAAGCACAAACGTTAACATATGTGTTATAATTCATGTTATACCCTTTTATTACGGGGAAACTCATAATTAGAGATACTTGCCACACTTGATATATAACTATCCCCGGGTTATTTTTCAGGTGAGATAAATATCAATAAATAACGCAAAATCGATAAAAAGTGTGCATGCCACAAGGTACAGCGACAAGGTACAGCAGGAACGCGTGAAGAAAGCTCCCGAGTCCAGAGTGTGTTTGTTATATTGACAAGGAAGTTAAAGCAGGCTGTGTCTGCAAGTGATTTGTTTGGCACTGCAATCGCTGCAGCGGACTCGCCGCTTTTATTGCCATCTGAACCAGGCCGGGTTAGTCAGGTGATAAGGACTGCGGGGCAGATTTACAAGGACTGGCGCATCCCTGCATATTAGCAGGGATGGGCCCGTACCGATTCGACATGCAATTCTACCCTTGCGCCACCACGGATGCGTCGTATTTACAATGCGGCACACCGTGGCGCAGGGATAGACAGATCCGTGTTGCATCTGATGGCGTAAGGGCAGCGCATTGCTGGAGTCGTGTCGCAAGCGCGACACAACTCCAGCAATGTTCAGGGACCGCTCATATCTAACGTGCTGTGCCACTCCTTACGCCTGCTTCAAGCAGGCGTAAGGTTTTGTCGCAGCGGCCTCTGAAAAGTGACTCAGTGAAAACTTGTAGATTTCACTGCGTCACTTTTACGAGGCTTTTTCCGACGTAACGCCCACCCTGTATACATTAAACCTGACGCAGGTTTAATGTGGCGCAGGGCTTTACAACGTGACGCATCTCCTTAGATGTGTCACGTTGTAAATAAGTCGCAACGTGGCGCATGGTTTACGCCGCCGCTGCGTCACAGAAGTGACGCAACGGCGGCGCAAATGTGTTGCAAGGAGCTTGTAAATCTGCCCCTGCGAGTTTAACAGCGGTGTTTTCGCATTTTTGGAATTTTGTATTTTGTTACTGTTGTAGTGTCATTTGGAATGTGTGCCAGCGCATCTCCCTCCGTTCTTCATGATGTCCATAAGGTGCTGCTGGGCCGAGCGTGGTACGTCAGGGGGAGTTCACTATGTTGGAATTTCAAGTGAGGTAACTGCATCTGTGTGACCGAGGGGCAGCTGGGTGGTTTGTCTGCTGGTGGCGGTGGCAGGCTGGATGTGTGGGTGAGAAGCCTATGTCTAGCAGACAGTTGTGTCGGATGTACGAACAGAAGCTGTGTTATGCTGAGGTACGTGTGCGAGCGACAGACCACTGTTTGCAAATTGTCTGACTCCCAGTCCTTCCTGATGGTGGTGTGCGGACGACAAGAGGTTGGGTGAAGAGAGTGCGTGTGTAGGCAGCAACCATGCCTAGTCAGAACTGAATGCGTGGACAAGGAAGAGCTCGGAGGTGTGTGTGTGCACATGTGTCTGTGGCTATGCTAGATAGCTCCGGGTCTAGAAAGAGTGATGGCTGGAGGTGTGTGTGAGCGCACGTGTCTGTGGGTATGCTAGATAACTCCGGGTCTAGATTACTTGTACAAGAAAGAGTGATGGCTGGAGGCGTGTGTGTGCGCACGTGTCTGTGGGTATGCTAGATAGCTCCGGGTCTAGATTACTTGTACAAGAAAGAGTGATGGCTGGAGGCGTGTGTGTGCGCACGTGTCTGTGGGTATGCTAGATAGCTCCGGGTCTAGAAAGAGTGATGGCTGGAGGCGTGTGTGAGCGCACGTGTCTGTGGGTATGCTAGATAGCTCCAGGTCTAGAAAGAGTGATGGCTGGAGGCGTGTGTGAGCGCACGTGTCTGTGGCTATGCTAGATAGCTCCGGGTCTAGATTACTTGTACAAGCAAGAGTGATGGCTGGAGGCGTGTGTGAGCGCATGTGTCTGTGGCTATGCTAGATAGCTCCGGGTCTAGAAAGAGTGATGGCTGGAGGCGTGTGTGTGCGCACGTGTCTGTGGGTATGCTAGATAGCTCCGGGTCTAGATTACTTGTAGAAGCAAGAGTGATGGCTGGAGGCGTGTGTGAGCGCATGTGTCTGTGGCTATGCTAGATAGCTCCGGGTCTAGAAAGAGTGATGGCTGGAGGTGTGTGTGTGCGCACGTGTCTGTGGGTATGCTAGATAGCTCCGGGTCTAGATTACTTGTACAAGCAAGAGTGATGGCTGGAGGCGTGTGTGTGCGCACGTGTCTGTGGGTATGCTAGATAGCTCCGGGTCTAGAAAGAGTGATGGCTGGAGGTGTGTGTTCGCACGTGTCTGTGGCTATGCTAGATAGCTCCGGGTCTAGAAAGAGTGATGGCTGGAGGTGTGTGTGTGTGCACATGTCTGTGGGTATGCTAGATAGCTCCGGGTCTAGATTACTTGTACAAGAAAGAGTGATGGCTGGAGGCGTGTGTGTGCGCACGTGTCTGTGGGTATGCTTGATAGCTCCGGGTCTAGAAAGAGTGATGGCTGGAGGCGTGTGTGAGCGCACGTGTCTGTGGGTATGCTAGATAGCTCCGGGTCTAGATTACTTGTACAAGAAAGAGTGATGGCTGGAGGCGTGTGTGTGCGCACGTGTCTGTGGGTTTGCTAGATAACTCCGGGTCTAGAAAGAGTGATGTCTGGAGGCGTGTGTGATCCCACGTGTCTGTGGCTATGCTAGATAGCTCCGGGTCTAGAAAGAGTGATGGCTGGAGGCGTGTGTGTGCGCACGTGTCTGTGGGTATGCTAGATAGCTCCGGGTCTAGATTACTTGTACAAGCAAGAGTGATGGCTGGAGGCGTGTGTGAGCGCACGTGTCTGTGGGTATGCTAGATAGCTCCGGGTCTAGAAAGAGTGATGGCTGGAGGCGTGTGTGAGCGCACGTGTCTGTGGGTATGCTAGATAGCTCTGGGTCTAGATTACTTGTACAAGAAAGAGTGATGGCTGGAGGCGTGTGTGTGCGCACGTGTCTGTGGGTATGCTAGATAGCTCCGGGTCTAGATTACTTGTAGAAGCAAGAGTGATGGCTGGAGGCGTGTGTGTGCGCAGGTGTCTGTGGGTATGCTAGATAACTCCGGGTCTAGAAAGAGTGATGGCTGGAGGCGTGTGTGAGCGCACGTGTCTGTGGGTATGCTAGATAGCTCCGGGTCTAGATTACTTGTACAAGCAAGAGTGATGGCTGGAGGTGTGTGTGTGCGCACGTGTCTGTGGGTATGCTAGATAGCTCCGGGTCTAGATTACTTGTACAAGCAAGAGTGATGGCTGGAGGCGTGTGTGAGCGCACGTGTCTGTGGGTATGCTAGAAAGCTCCGGGTCTAGAAAGAGTGATGGCTGGAGGTGTGTGTGTGCGCACGTGTCTGTGGCTATGCTAGATAGCTCCGGGTCTAGATTACTTGTACAAGAAAGAGTGATGGCTGGAGGCGTGTGTGAGCGCACGTGTCTGTGGGTATGCTAGATAGCTCTGGGTCTAGATTACTTGTACAAGCAAGAGTGATGGCTGGAGGTGTGTGTGTGCGCACGTGTCTGTGGGTATGCTAGATAGCTCCGGGTCTAGATTACTTGTACAAGCAAGAGTGATGGCTGGAGGCGTGTGTGAGCGCACGTGTCTGTGGGTATGCTAGATAGCTCCGGGTCTAGAAAGAGTGATGGCTGGAGGTGTGTGTTCGCACGTGTCTGTGGCTATGCTAGATAGCTCCGGGTCTAGAAAGAGTGATGGCTGGAGGTGTGTGTGTGCGCACGTGTCTGTGGGTATGCTAGATAGCTCCGGGTCTAGATTACTTCTACAAGCAAGAGTGATGGCTGGAGGCGTGTGTGAGCGCACGTGTCTGTGGGTATGCTAGATAGCTCCGGGTCTAGAAAGAGTGATGGCTGGAGGTGTGTGTGTGCGCACGTGTCTGTGGCTATGCTAGATAGCTCCGGGTCTAGATTACTTGTACAAGAAAGAGTGATGGCTGGAGGCGTGTGTGAGCGCACGTGTCTGTGGGTATGCTAGATAGCTCTGGGTCTAGATTACTTGTACAAGCAAGAGTGATGGCTGGAGGTGTGTGTGCGCACGTGTCTGTGGGTATGCTAGATAGCTCCGGGTCTAGATTACCTGTACAAGAAAGAGTGATGGCTGGAGGCGTGTGTGAGCGCACGTGTCTGTGGGTATGCTAGATAGCTCCGGGTCTAGAAAGAGTGATGGCTGGAGGTGTGTGTGTGCGCACGTGTCTGTGGGTATGCTAGATAGCTCCGGGTCTAGATTACTTGTACAAGCAAGAGTGATGGCTGGAGGCGTGTGTGAGCGCACGTGTCTGTGGGTATGCTAGATAGCTCTGGGTCTAGATTACTTGTACAAGAAAGAGTGATGGCTGGAGGCGTGTGTGTGCGCACGTGTCTGTGGGTATTCTAGATAGCTCCGGGTCTAGATTACTTGTAGAAGCAAGAGTGATGGCTGGAGGCGTGTGTGTGCGCAGGTGTCTGTGGGTATGCTAGATAACTCCGGGTCTAGAAAGAGTGATGGCTGGAGGCGTGTGTGAGCGCACGTGTCTGTGGGTATGCTAGATAGCTCCGGGTCTAGATTACTTGTACAAGCAAGAGTGATGGCTGGAGGTGTGTGTGTGCGCACGTGTCTGTGGGTATGCTAGATAGCTCCGGGTCTAGATTACTTGTACAAGCAAGAGTGATGGCTGGAGGCGTGTGTGAGTGCACGTGTCTGTGGGTATGCTAGATAGCTCCGGGTCTAGAAAGAGTGATGGCTGGAGGTGTGTGTGTGCGCACGTGTCTGTGGCTTTGCTAGATAGCTCCGGGTCTAGATTACTTGTACAAGAAAGAGTGATGGCTGGAGGCGTGTGTGAGCGCACGTGTCTGTGGGTATGCTAGATAGCTCTGGGTCTAGATTACTTGTACAAGCAAGAGTGATGGCTGGAGGTGTGTGTGTGCGCACGTGTCTGTGGGTATGCTAGATAGCTCCGGGTCTAGATTACTTGTACAAGCAAGAGTGATGGCTGGAGGCGTGTGTGAGCGCACGTGTCTGTGGGTATGCTAGATAGCTCCGGGTCTAGAAAGAGTGATGGCTGGAGGTGTGTGTTCGCACGTGTCTGTGGCTATGCTAGATAGCTCCGGGTCTAGAAAGAGTGATGGCTGGAGGTGTGTGTGTGCGCACGTGTCTGTGGGTATGCTAGATAGCTCCGGGTCTAGATTACTTGTACAAGCAAGAGTGATGGCTGGAGGCGTGTGTGAGCGCACGTGTCTGTGGGTATGCTAGATAGCTCCGGGTCTAGAAAGAGTGATGGCTGGAGGTGTGTGTGTGCGCACGTGTCTGTGGCTATGCTAGATAGCTCCGGGTCTAGATTACTTGTACAAGAAAGAGTGATGGCTGGAGGCGTGTGTGAGCGCACGTGTCTGTGGGTATGCTAGATAGCTCTGGGTCTAGATTACTTGTACAAGCAAGAGTGATGGCTGGAGGTGTGTGTGTGTGCACGTGTCTGTGGGTATGCTAGATAGCTCCGGGTCTAGATTACCTGTACAAGAAAGAGTGATGGCTGGAGGCGTGTGTGAGCGCACGTGTCTGTGGGTATGCTAGATAGCTCCGGGTCTAGAAAGAGTGATGGCTGGAGGTGTGTGTGTGCGCACGTGTCTGTGGGTATGCTAGATAGCTCCGGGTCTAGATTACTTGTACAAGCAAGAGTGATGGCTGGAGGCGTGTGTGAGCGCACGTGTCTGTGGGTATGCTAGATAACTCTGGGTCTAGATTACTTGTACAAGAAAGAGTGATGGCTGGAGGCGTGTGTGTGCGCACGTGTCTGTGGGTATGCTAGATAGCTCCGGGTCTAGAAAGAGTGATGTCTGGAGGCGTGTGTGATCCCACGTGTCTGTGGCTATGCTAGATAGCTCCGGGTCTAGATTACTTGTACAAGAAAGAGTGATGGCTGGAGGTGTGTGTGTGCGCACGTGTCTGTGGCTATGCTAGATAGCTCCGGGTCTAGAAAGAGTGATGGCTGGAGGCGTGTGTGATCCCACGTGTCTGTGGCTATGCTAGATAGCTCCGGGTCTAGATTACTTGTACAAGCAAGAGTGATGGCTGGAGGTGTGTGTGTGCGCACGTGTCTGTGGGTATGCTAGATAGCTCCGGGTCTAGATTACTTGTACAAGAAAGAGTGATGGCTGGAGGCGTGTGTGTGCGCACGTGTCTGTGGGTATGCTAGATAGCTCCGGGTCTAGAAAGAGTGATGGCTGGAGGTGTGTGAGTGCGCACGTGTCTGTGGGTATGCTAGATAGCTCTGGGTCTAGATTACTTGTACAAGAAAGAGTGATGGCTGGAGGCGTGTGTGTGCGCACGTGTCTGTGGGTATGCTAGATAGCTCCGGGTCTAGAAAGAGTGATGTCTGGAGGCGTGTGTGATCCCACGTGTCTGTGGCTATGCTAGATAGCTCCGGGTCTAGATTACTTGTACAAGAAAGAGTGATGGCTGGAGGCGTGTGTGTGCGCACGTGTCTGTGGCTATGCTAGATAGCTCCGGGTCTAGAAAGAGTGATGGCTGGAGGTGTGTGCTCGCACGTGTCTGTGGCTATGCTAGATAACTCCGGGTCTAGAAAGAGTGATGGCTGGAGGCGTATGTGAGCGCACGTGTCTGTGGGTATGCTAGATAGCTCCGGGTCTAGATTACTTGTACAAGAAAGAGTGATGGCTGGAGGTGTGTGTGTGCGCACGTGTCTGTGGGTATGCAAGATAGCTCCGGGTCTAGATTACTTGTACAAGCAAGAGTGATGGCTGGAGGCGTGTGTGAGCGCACGTGTCTGTGGCTATGCTAGATAGCTCCGGGTCTAGAAAGAGTGATGGCTGGAGGTGTGTGTTCGCACGTGTCTGTGGCTATGCTAGATAGCTCCGGGTCTAGAAAGAGTGATGGCTGGAGGTGTGTGTGTGCGCACGTGTCTGTGGGTATGCTAGATAGCTCCGGGTCTAGATTACTTGTACAAGCAAGAGTGATGGCTGGAGGCGTGTGTGAGCGCACGTGTCTGTGGGTATGCTAGATAGCTCCGGGTCTAGAAAGAGTGATGGCTGGAGGTGTGTGTGTGCGCACGTGTCTGTGGCTATGCTAGATAGCTCCGGGTCTAGATTACTTGTACAAGAAAGAGTGATGGCTGGAGGCGTGTGTGAGCGCACGTGTCTGTGGGTATGCTAGATAGCTCTGGGTCTAGATTACTTGTACAAGCAAGAGTGATGGCTGGAGGTGTGTGTGTGCGCACGTGTCTGTGGGTATGCTAGATAGCTCCGGGTCTAGATTACCTGTACAAGAAAGAGTGATGGCTGGAGGCGTGTGTGAGCGCACGTGTCTGTGGGTATGCTAGATAGCTCCGGGTCTAGAAAGAGTGATGGCTGGAGGTGTGTGTGTGCGCACGTGTCTGTGGGTATGCTAGATAGCTCCGGGTCTAGATTACTTGTACAAACAAGAGTGATGGCTGGAGGCGTGTGTGAGCGCACGTGTCTGTGGGTTTGCTAGATAGCTCTGGGTCTAGATTACTTGTACAAGCAAGAGTGATGGCTGGAGGTGTGTGTGTGCGCACGTGTCTGTGAGTATGCTAGATAGCTCCGGGTCTAGAAAGAGTGATGTCTGGAGGCGTGTGTGATCCCACGTGTCTGTAGCTATGCTAGATAGCTCCGGGTCTAGATTACTTGTACAAGAAAGAGTGATGGCTGGAGGTGTGTGTGTGCGCACGTGTCTGTGGCTATGCTAGATAGCTCCGGGTCTAGAAAGAGTGATGGCTGGAGGCGTGTGTGATCCCACGTGTCTGTGGCTATGCTAGATAGCTCCGGGTCTAGATTACTTGTACAAGCAAGAGTGATGGCTGGAGGCGTGTGTGTGCGCAGGTGTCTGTGGGTATGCTAGATAACTCCGGGTCTAGAAAGAGTGATGGCTGGAGGCGTGTGTGAGCGCACGTGTCTGTGGGTATGCTAGATAGCTCCGGGTCTAGAAAGAGTGATGGCTGGAGGTGTGTGTTCGCACGTGTCTGTGGCTATGCTAGATAGCTCCGGGTCTAGAAAGAGTGATGGCTGGAGGTGTGTGTGTGCGCACGTGTCTGTGGGTATGCTAGATAGCTCCGGGTCTAGATTACTTGTACAAGCAAGAGTGATGGCTGGAGGCGTGTGTGAGCGCACGTGTCTGTGGGTATGCTAGATAGCTCCGGGTCTAGAAAGAGTGATGGCTGGAGGTGTGTGTGTGCGCACGTGTCTGTGGCTATGCTAGATAGCTCCGGGTCTAGATTACTTGTACAAGAAAGAGTGATGGCTGGAGGTGTGTGTGTGCGCACGTGTCTGTGGGTATGCTAGATAGCTCCGGGTCTAGATTACTTGTACAAGCAAGAGTGATGGCTGGAGGCGTGTGTGAGCGCACGTGTCTGTGGGTATGCTAGATAGCTCCGGGTCTAGAAAGAGTGATGGCTGGAGGTGTGTGTGTGCGCACGTGTCTGTGGCTATGCTAGATAGCTCCGGGTCTAGATTACTTGTACAAGAAAGAGTGATGGCTGGAGGCGTGTGTGAGCGCACGTGTCTGTGGGTATGCTAGATAGCTCTGGGTCTAGATTACTTGTACAAGCAAGAGTGATGGCTGGAGGTGTGTGTGTGCGCACGTGTCTGTGGGTATGCTAGATAGCTCCGGGTCTAGATTACCTGTACAAGAAAGAGTGATGGCTGGAGGCGTGTGTGAGCGCACGTGTCTGTGGGTATGCTAGATAGCTCCGGGTCTAGAAAGAGTGATGGCTGGAGGTGTGTGTGTGCGCACGTGTCTGTGGGTATGCTAGATAGCTCCGGGTCTAGATTACTTGTACAAACAAGAGTGATGGCTGGAGGCGTGTGTGAGCGCACGTGTCTGTGGGTTTGCTAGATAGCTCTGGGTCTAGATTACTTGTACAAGCAAGAGTGATGGCTGGAGGTGTGTGTGTGCGCACGTGTCTGTGAGCTATGCTAGATAGCTCCGGGTCTAGAAAGAGTGATGGCTGGAGGCGTGTGTGATCCCACGTGTCTGTGGCTATGCTAGATAGCTCCGGGTCTAGATTACTTGTACAAGCAAGAGTGATGGCTGGAGGTGTGTGTGTGCGCACGTGTCTGTGGGTATGCTAGATAGCTCCGGGTCTAGATTACTTGTACAAGAAAGAGTGATGGCTGGAGGCGTGTGTGTGCGCACGTGTCTGTGGGTATGCTAGATAGCTCCGGGTCTAGAAAGAGTGATGTCTGGAGGCGTGTGTGATCCCACGTGTCTGTGGCTATGCTAGATAGCTCCGGGTCTAGATTACTTGTACAAGAAAGAGTGATGGCTGGAGACGTGTGTGTGCGCACGTGTCTGTGGCTATGCTAGATAGCTCCGGGTCTAGAAAGAGTGATGGCTGGAGGTGTGTGCTCGCACGTGTCTGTGGCTATGCTAGATAACTCCGGGTCTAGAAAGAGTGATGGCTGGAGGCGTGTGTGAGCGCACGTGTCTGTGGGTATGCTAGATAGCTCCGGGTCTAGATTACTTGTACAAGAAAGAGTGATGGCTGGAGGTGTGTGTGTGCGCACGTGTCTGTGGGTATGCTAGATAGCTCCGGGTCTAGATTACTTGTACAAGCAAGAGTGATGGCTGGAGGCGTGTGTGAGCGCACGTGTCTGTTGCTATGCTAGATAGCTCCAGGTCTAGATTACTTGTACAAGAAAGAGTGATGGCTGGAGGCGTGTGTGTGCGCACGTGTCTGTGGGTATGCTAGATAGCTCCGGGTCTAGATTACTTGTAGAAGCAAGAATGATGGCTGGAGGCGTGTGTGTGCGCAGGTGTCTGTGGGTATGCTAGATAACTCCGGGTCTAGAAAGAGTGATGGCTGGAGGCGTGTGTGAGCGCACGTGTCTGTGGCTATGCTAGATAGCTCCGGGTCTAGATTACTTGTAGAAGCAAGAGTGATGGCTGGAGGCGTGTGTGAGCGCACGTGTCTGTGGGTATGCTAGATAACTCCGGGTCTAGAAAGAGTGATGGCTGGAGGCGTGTGTGAGCGCACGTGTCTGTGGGTATGCTAGATAGCTCCGGGTCTAGAAAGAGTGATGGCTGGAGGTGTGTGTTCGCACGTGTCTGTGGCTATGCTAGATAGCTCCGGGTCTAGAAAGAGTGATGGCTGGAGGTGTGTGTGTGCGCACGTGTCTGTGGGTATGCTAGATAGCTCCGGGTCTAGATTACTTGTACAAGCAAGAGTGATGGCTGGAGGCGTGTGTGAGCGCACGTGTCTGTGGGTATGCTAGATAGCTCCGGGTCTAGAAAGAGTGATGGCTGGAGGTGTGTGTGTGCGCACGTGTCTGTGGCTATGCTAGATAGCTCCGGGTCTAGATTACTTGTACAAGAAAGAGTGATGGCTGGAGGCGTGTGTGAGCGCACGTGTCTGTGGGTATGCTAGATAGCTCTGGGTCTAGATTACTTGTACAAGCAAGAGTGATGGCTGGAGGTGTGTGTGTGCGCACGTGTCTGTGGGTATGCTAGATAGCTCCGGGTCTAGATTACCTGTACAAGAAAGAGTGATGGCTGGAGGCGTGTGTGAGCGCACGTGTCTGTGGGTATGCTAGATAGCTCCGGGTCTAGAAAGAGTGATGGCTGGAGGTGTGTGTGTGCGCACGTGTCTGTGGGTATGCTAGATAGCTCCGGGTCTAGATTACTTGTACAAACAAGAGTGATGGCTGGAGGCGTGTGTGAGCGCACGTGTCTGTGGGTTTGCTAGATAGCTCTGGGTCTAGATTACTTGTACAAGCAAGAGTGATGGCTGGAGGTGTGTGTGTGCGCACGTGTCTGTGAGTATGCTAGATAGCTCCGGGTCTAGAAAGAGTGATGTCTGGAGGCGTGTGTGATCCCACGTGTCTGTAGCTATGCTAGATAGCTCCGGGTCTAGATTACTTGTACAAGAAAGAGTGATGGCTGGAGGTGTGTGTGTGCGCACGTGTCTGTGGCTATGCTAGATAGCTCCGGGTCTAGAAAGAGTGATGGCTGGAGGCGTGTGTGATCCCACGTGTCTGTGGCTATGCTAGATAGCTCCGGGTCTAGATTACTTGTACAAGCAAGAGTGATGGCTGGAGGCGTGTGTGTGCGCAGGTGTCTGTGGGTATGCTAGATAACTCCGGGTCTAGAAAGAGTGATGGCTGGAGGCGTGTGTGAGCGCACGTGTCTGTGGGTATGCTAGATAGCTCCGGGTCTAGAAAGAGTGATGGCTGGAGGTGTGTGTTCGCACGTGTCTGTGGCTATGCTAGATAGCTCCGGGTCTAGAAAGAGTGATGGCTGGAGGTGTGTGTGTGCGCACGTGTCTGTGGGTATGCTAGATAGCTCCGGGTCTAGATTACTTGTACAAGCAAGAGTGATGGCTGGAGGCGTGTGTGAGCGCACGTGTCTGTGGGTATGCTAGATAGCTCCGGGTCTAGAAAGAGTGATGGCTGGAGGTGTGTGTGTGCGCACGTGTCTGTGGCTATGCTAGATAGCTCCGGGTCTAGATTACTTGTACAAGAAAGAGTGATGGCTGGAGGCGTGTGTGAGCGCACGTGTCTGTGGGTATGCTAGATAGCTCTGGGTCTAGATTACTTGTACAAGCAAGAGTGATGGCTGGAGGTGTGTGTGTGCGCACGTGTCTGTGGGTATGCTAGATAGCTCCGGGTCTAGATTACCTGTACAAGAAAGAGTGGTTGTTGGAGGCGTGTGTGAGCGCACGTGTCTGTGGGTATGCTAGATAGCTCCGGGTCTAGAAAGAGTGATGGCTGGAGGTGTGTGTGTGCGCACGTGTCTGTGGGTATGCTAGATAGCTCCGGGTCTAGATTACTTGTACAAACAAGAGTGATGGCTGGAGGCGTGTGTGAGCGCACGTGTCTGTGGGTTTGCTAGATAGCTCTGGGTCTAGATTACTTGTACAAGCAAGAGTGATGGCTGGAGGTGTGTGTGTGCGCACGTGTCTGTGAGTATGCTAGATAGCTCCGGGTCTAGAAAGAGTGATGTCTGGAGGCGTGTGTGATCCCACGTGTCTGTAGCTATGCTAGATAGCTCCGGGTCTAGATTACTTGTACAAGAAAGAGTGATGGCTGGAGGTGTGTGTGTGCGCACGTGTCTGTGGCTATGCTAGATAGCTCCGGGTCTAGAAAGAGTGATGGCTGGAGGCGTGTGTGATCCCACGTGTCTGTGGCTATGCTAGATAGCTCCGGGTCTAGATTACTTGTACAAGCAAGAGTGATGGCTGGAGGTGTGTGTGTGCGCACGTGTCTGTGGGTATGCTAGATAGCTCCGGGTCTAGATTACTTGTACAAGAAAGAGTGATGGCTGGAGGCGTGTGTGTGCGCACGTGTCTGTGGGTATGCTAGATAGCTCCGGGTCTAGAAAGAGTGATGTCTGGAGGCGTGTGTGATCCCACGTGTCTGTGGCTATGCTAGATAGCTCCGGGTCTAGATTACTTGTACAAGAAAGAGTGATGGCTGGAGGCGTGTGTGTGCGCACGTGTCTGTGGCTATGCTAGATAGCTCCGGGTCTAGAAAGAGTGATGGCTGGAGGTGTGTGCTCGCACGTGTCTGTGGCTATGCTAGATAACTCCGGGTCTAGAAAGAGTGATGGCTGGAGGCGTGTGTGAGCGCACGTGTCTGTGGGTATGCTAGATAGCTCCGGGTCTAGATTACTTGTACAAGAAAGAGTGATGGCTGGAGGTGTGTGTGTGCGCACGTGTCTGTGGGTATGCTAGATAGCTCCGGGTCTAGATTACTTGTACAAGCAAGAGTGATGGCTGGAGGCGTGTGTGAGCGCACGTGTCTGTTGCTATGCTAGATAGCTCCAGGTCTAGATTACTTGTACAAGAAAGAGTGATGGCTGGAGGCGTGTGTGTGCGCACGTGTCTGTGGGTATGCTAGATAGCTCCGGGTCTAGATTACTTGTAGAAGCAAGAATGATGGCTGGAGGCGTGTGTGTGCGCAGGTGTCTGTGGGTATGCTAGATAACTCCGGGTCTAGAAAGAGTGATGGCTGGAGGCGTGTGTGAGCGCACGTGTCTGTGGCTATGCTAGATAGCTCCGGGTCTAGATTACTTGTAGAAGCAAGAGTGATGGCTGGAGGCGTGTGTGAGCGCACGTGTCTGTGGCTATGCTAGATAGCTCCGGGTCTAGATTACTTGTACAAGAAAGAGTGATGGCTGGAGGCGTGTGTGAGCGCACGTGTCTGTGGGTATGCTAGATAGCTCTGGGTCTAGATTACTTGTACAAGCAAGAGTGATGGCTGGAGGTGTGTGTGTGCGCACGTGTCTGTGGGTATGCTAGATAGCTCCGGGTCTAGATTACTTGTACAAGCAAGAGTGATGGCTGGAGGCGTGTGTGAGCGCACGTGTCTGTGGGTATGCTAGATAGCTCCGGGTCTAGAAAGAGTGATGGCAGGAGGTGTGTGTTCGCACGTGTCTGTGGCTATGCTAGATAGCTCCGGGTCTAGAAAGAGTGATGGCTGGAGGTGTGTGTGTGCGCACGTGTCTGTGGGTATGCTAGATAGCTCCGGGTCTAGATTACTTGTACAAGCAAGAGTGATGGCTGGAGGCGTGTGTGAGCGCACGTGTCTGTGGGTATGCTAGATAGCTCCGGGTCTAGAAAGAGTGATGGCTGGAGGTGTGTGTGTGCGCACGTGTCTGTGGCTATGCTAGATAGCTCCGGGTCTAGATTACTTGTACAAGAAAGAGTGATGGCTGGAGGCGTGTGTGAGCGCACGTGTCTGTGGGTATGCTAGATAGCTCTGGGTCTAGATTACTTGTACAAGCAAGAGTGATGGCTGGAGGTGTGTGTGTGCGCACGTGTCTGTGGGTATGCTAGATAGCTCCGGGTCTAGATTACCTGTACAAGAAAGAGTGATGGCTGGAGGCGTGTGTGAGCGCACGTGTCTGTGGGTATGCTAGATAGCTCCGGGTCTAGAAAGAGTGATGGCTGGAGGTGTGTGTGTGCGCACGTGTCTGTGGGTATGCTAGATAGCTCCGGGTCTAGATTACTTGTACAAGCAAGAGTGATGGCTGGAGGCGTGTGTGAGCGCACGTGTCTGTGGGTATGCTAGATAGCTCTGGGTCTAGATTACTTGTACAAGAAAGAGTGATGGCTGGAGGCGTGTGTGTGCGCACGTGTCTGTGGGTATGCTAGATAGCTCCGGGTCTAGAAAGAGTGATGTCTGGAGGCGTGTGTGATCCCACGTGTCTGTGGCTATGCTAGATAGCTCCGGGTCTAGATTACTTGTACAAGAAAGAGTGATGGCTGGAGGTGTGTGTGTGCGCAAGTGTCTGTGGCTATGCTAGATAGCTCCGGGTCTAGAAAGAGTGATGGCTGGAGGCGTGTGTGATCCCACGTGTCTGTGGCTATGCTAGATAGCTCCGGGTCTAGATTACTTGTACAAGCAAGAGTGATGGCTGGAGGTGTGTGTGTGCGCACGTGTCTGTGGGTATGCTAGATAGCTCCGGGTCTAGATTACTTGTACAAGAAAGAGTGATGGCTGGAGGCGTGTGTGTGCGCACGTGTCTGTGGGTATGCTAGATAGCTCCGGGTCAAGAAAGAGTGATGGCTGGAGGTGTGTGTGTGCGCACGTGTCTGTGGGTATGCTAGATAGCTCCGGGTCTAGAAAGAGTGATGTCTGGAGGAGTGTGTGATCCCACGTGTCTGTGGCTATGCTAGATAGCTCCGGGTCTAGATTACTTGTACAAGAAAGAGTGATGGCTGGAGGCGTGTGTGTGCGCACGTGTCTGTGGCTATGCTAGATAGCTTCGGGTCTAGAAAGAGTGATGGCTGGAGGTGTGTGCTCGCACGTGTCTGTGGCTATGCTAGATAACTCCGGGTCTAGAAAGAGTGATGGCTGGAGGCGTGTGTGAGCGCACGTGTCTGTGGGTATGCTAGATAGCTCCGGGTCTAGATTACTTGTACAAGAAAGAGTGATGGCTGGAGGTGTGTGTGTGCGCACGTGTCTGTGGGTATGCTAGATAGCTCCGGGTCTAGATTACTTGTACAAGCAAGAGTGATGGCTGGAGGCGTGTGTGAGCGCACGTGTCTGTGGCTATGCTAGATAGCTCCGGGTCTAGATTACTTGTACAAGAAAGAGTGATGGCTGGAGGCGTGTGTGTGCGCACGTGTCTGTGGGTATGCTATATAGCTCCGGGTCTAGATTACTTGTAGAAGCAAGAGTGATGGCTGGAGGCGTGTGTGTGCGCAGGTGTCTGTGGGTATGCTAGATAACTCCGGGTCTAGAAAGAGTGATGGCTGGAGGCGTGTGTGAGCGCACGTGTCTGTGGGTTTGCTAGATAGCTCCGGGTCTAGAAAGAGTGATGGCTGGAGGTGTGTGTTCGCACGTGGCTGTGGCTATGCTAGATAGCTCCGGGTCTAGAAAGAGTGATGGCTGGAGGTGTGTGTGTGCGCACGTGTCTGTGGGTATGCTAGATAGCTCCGGGTCTAGATTACTTGTACAAGCAAGAGTGATGGCTGGAGGCGTGTGTGAGCGCACGTGTCTGTGGGTATGCTAGATAGCTCCGGGTCTAGAAAGAGTGATGGCTGGAGGTGTGTGTGTGCGCACGTGTCTGTGGCTATGCTAGATAGCTCCGGGTCTAGATTACTTGTACAAGAAAGAGTGATGGCTGGAGGCGTGTGTGAGCGCACGTGTCTGTGGGTATGCTAGATAGCTCTGGGTCTAGATTACTTGTACAAGCAAGAGTGATGGCTGGAGGTGTGTGTGTGCGCACCTGTCTGTGGGTATGCTAGATAGCTCCGGGTCTAGATTACCTGTACAAGAAAGAGTGATGGCTGGAGGCGTGTGTGAGCGCACGTGTCTGTGGGTATGCTAGATAGCTCCGGGTCTAGAAAGAGTGATGGCTGGAGGTGTGTGTGTGCGCACGTGTCTGTGGGTATGCTAGATAGCTCCGGATCTAGATTACTTGTACAAGCAAGAGTGATGGCTGGAGGCGTGTGTGAGCGCACGTGTCTGTGGGTATGCTAGATAGCTCTGGGTCTAGATTACTTGTACAAGCAAGAGTGATGGCTGGAGGTGTGTGTGTGCGCACGTGTCTGTGGGTATGCTAGATAGCTCCGGGTCTAGAAAGAGTGATGTCTGGAGGCGTGTGTGATCCCACGTGTCTGTGGCTATGCTAGATAGCTCCGGGTCTAGATTACTTGTACAAGAAAGAGTGATGGCTGGAGGTGTGTGTGTGCGCACGTGTCTGTGGCTATGCTAGATAGCTCCGGGTCTAGAAAGAGTGATGGCTGGAGGCGTGTGTGATCCCACGTGTCTGTGGCTATGCTAGATAGCTCCGGGTCTAGATTACTTGTACAAGCAAGAGTGATGGCTGGAGGTGTGTGTGTGCGCACGTGTCTGTGGGTATGCTAGATAGCTCCGGGTCTAGATTACTTGTACAAGAAAGAGTGATGGCTGGAGGCGTGTGTGTGCGCACGTGTCTGTGGGTATGCTAGATAGCTCCGGGTCTAGAAAGAGTGATGGCTGGAGGTGTGTGTGTGCGCACGTGTCTGTGGGTATGCTAGATAGCTCTGGGTCTAGATTACTTGTACAAGAAAGAGTGATGGCTGGAGGCGTGTGTGTGCGCACGTGTCTGTGGGTATGCTAGATAGCTCCGGGTCTAGAAAGAGTGATGTCTGGAGGCGTGTGTGATCCCACGTGTCTGTGGCTATGCTAGATAGCTCCGGGTCTAGATTACTTGTACAAGAAAGAGTGATGGCTGGAGGCGTGTGTGTGCGCACGTGTCTGTGGCTATGCTAGATAGCTCCGGGTCTAGAAAGAGTGATGGCTGGAGGTGTGTGCTCGCACGTGTCTGTGGCTATGCTAGATAACTCCGGGTCTAGAAAGAGTGATGGCTGGAGGCGTGTGTGAGCGCACGTGTCTGTGGGTATGCTAGATAGCTTCGGGTCTAGATTACTTGTACAAGAAAGAGTGATGGCTGGAGGTGTGTGTGTGCGCACGTGCCTGTGGGTATGCTAGATAGCTCCAGGTCTAGATTACTTGTACAAGCAAGAGTGATGGCTGGAGGCGTGTGTGAGCGCACGTGTCTGTGGCTATGCTAGATAGATCCGGGTCTAGATTACTTGTACAAGAAAGAGTGATGGCTGGAGGCGTGTGTGTGCGCACGTGTCTGTGGGTATGCTAGATAGCTCCGGGTCTAGATTACTTGTAGAAGCAAGAGTGATGGCTGGAGGCGTGTGTGTGCGCAGGTGTCTGTGGGTATGCTAGATAACTCCGGGTCTAGAAAGAGTGATGGCTGGAGGCGTGTGTGAGCGCACGTGTCTGTGGCTATGCTAGATAGCTCCGGGTCTAGATTACTTGTAGAAGCAAGAGTGATGGCTGGAGGCGTGTGTGTGCGCAGGTGTCTGTGGGTATGCTAGATAACTCCGGGTCTAGAAAGAGTGATGGCTGGAGGCGTGTGTGAGCGCACATGTCTGTGGCTATGCTAGATAGCTCTGGGTCTAGATTACTTGTACAAGAAAGAGTGATGGCTGGAGGCGTGTGTGAGCGCACGTGTCTGTGGGTATGCTAGATAGCTCCGGGTCTAGAAAGAGTGATGGCTGGAGGTGTGTGTGAGCGCACGTGTCTCTGGGTATGCTAGATAGCTCCGGGTCTAGATTACTTGTACAAGAAAGAGTGATGGCTGGAGGTGTGTGTAAGCGCACGTGTCTGTGGGTATGCTAGATAGCTCCGGGTCTAGATTACTTGTACAAGAAAGAGTGATGGCTGGAGGCGTGTGTGAGCGCACGTGTCTGTGGGTATGCTAGATAGCTCTGGGTCTAGATTACTTGTACAAGCAAGAGTGATGGCTGGAGGTGTGTGTGTGCGCACGTGTCTGTGGGTATGCTAGATAGCTCCGGGTCTAGATTACCTGTACAAGAAAGAGTGATGGCTGGAGGCGTGTGTGAGCGCAAGTGTCTGTGGGTATGCTAGATAGCTCCGGGTCTAGAAAGAGTGATGGCTGGAGGTGTGTGTGTGCGCACGTGTCTGTCGGTTTGCTAGATAGCTCCGGGTCTAGATTACTTGTACAAGCAAGAGTGATGGCTGGAGGCGTGTGTGAGCGCACGTGTCTGTGGGTATGCTAGATAGCTCTGGGTCTAGATTACTTGTTCAAGAAAGAGTGATGGCTGGAGGCGTGTGTGTGCGCACGTGTCTGTGGGTATGCTAGATAGCTCCGGGTCTAGAAAGAGTGATGTCTGGAGGCGTGTGTGATCCCACGTGTCTGTGGCTATGCTAGATAGCTCCGGGTCTAGATTACTTGTACAAGAAAGAGTGATCGCTGGAGGCGTGTGTGAGCGCACGTGTCTGTGGCTATGCTAGATAGCTCCGGGTCTAGATTACTTGTACAAGAAAGAGTGATGGCTGGAGGCGTGTGTGAGCACACGTGTCTGTGGCTATGCTAGATAGCTCCGGGTCTAGATTACTTGTACAAGCAAGAGTGATGGCTGGAGGCGTGTGTGAGCGCACGTGTCTGTGGGTATGCTAGATAGCTCTGGGTCTAGATTACTTGTACAAGAAAGAGTGATGGCTGGAGGCGTGTGTGTGCGCACGTGTCTGTGGGTATGCTAGAGAGCTCCGGGTCTAGATTACTTGTAGAAGCAAGAGTGATGGCTGGAGGCGTGTGTGTGCGCAGGTGTCTGTGGGTATGCTAGATAACTCCGGGTCTAGAAAGAGTGATGGCTGGAGGCGTGTGTGAGCGCACGTGTCTGTGGGTATGCTAGATAGCTCCGGGTCTAGATTACTTGTACAAGCAAGAGTGATGGCTGGAGGTGTGTGTGTGCGCACGTGTTTGTGGGTATGCTAGATAGCTCCGGGTCTAGATTACTTGTACAAGCAAGAGTGATGGCTGGAGGCGTGTGTGAGCGCACGTGTCTGTGGGTATGCTAGATAGCTCCGGGTCTAGATCACTTGTACAAGCAAGAGTGATGGCTGGAGGCGTGTGTGAGCGCACGTGTCTGTGGGTATGCTAGATAGCTCCGGGTCTAGAAAGAGTGATGGCTGGAGGTGTGTGTGTGCGCACGTGTCTGTGGCTATGCTAGATAGCTCTGGGTCTAGATTACTTGTACAAGAAAGAGTGATGGCTGGAGGCGTGTGTGAGCGCACGTGTCTGTGGGTATGCTGGATAGCTCTGGGTCTAGATTACTTGTACAAGCAAGAGTGATGGCTGGAGGTGTGTGTGTGCGCACGTGTCTGTGGGTATGCTAGATAGCTCCGGGTCTAGATTACCTGTACAAGAAAGAGTGATGGCTGGAGGCGTGTGTGAGCGCACGTGTCTGTGGGTATGCTAGATAGCTCCGGGTCTAGAAAGAGTGATGGCTGGAGGTGTGTGTGAGCGCACGTGTCTGTGGGTATGCTAGATAGCTCCGGGTCTAGATTACTTGTACAAGAAAGAGTGATGGCTGGAGGTGTGTGTGAGCGCACGTGTCTGTGGGTATGCTAGATAGCTCCGGGTCTAGATTACTTGTACAAGAAAGAGTGATGGCTGGAGGCGTGTGTGAGCGCACGTGTCTGTGGGTATGCTAGATAGCTCTGGGTCTAGATTACTTGTACAAGCAAGAGTGATGGCTGGAGGTGTGTGTGTGTGCACGTGTCTGTGGGTATGCTAGATAGCTCCGGCTCTAGATTACCTGTACAAGAAAGAGTGATGGCTGGAGGAGTGTGTGAGCGCACGTGTCTGTGGGTATGCTAGATAGCTCCGGGTCTAGAAAGAGTGATGGCTGGAGGTGTGTGTGTGCGCACGTGTCTGTGGGTATGCTAGATAGCTCCGGGTCTAGATTACTTGTACAAGCAATAGTGATGGCTGGAGGCGTGTGTGAGCGCACGTGTCTGTGGGTATGCTAGATAGCTCTGGGTCTAGATTACTTGTACAAGAAAGAGTGATGGCTGGAGGCGTGTGTGTGCGCACGTGTCTGTGGGTATGCTAGATAGCTCCGGGTCTAGAAAGAGTGATGTCTGGAGGCGTGTGTGATCCCACGTGTCTGTGGCTATGCTAGATAGCTCCGGGTCTAGATTACTTGTACAAGAAGGAGTGATCGCTGGAGGTGTGTGTGAGCGCACGTGTCTGTGGCTATGCTAGATAGCTCCGGGTCTAGATTACTTGTACAAGAAAGAGTGATGGCTTCAGGCGTGTGTGAGCGCACGTGTCTGTGGCTATGCTAGATAGCTCCGGGTCTAGATTACTTGTACAAGCAAGAGTGATGGCTGGAGGCATGTGTGAGCGCACGTGTCTGTGGGTATGCTAGATAGCTCTGGGTCTAGATTACTTGTACAAGAAAGAGTGATGGCTGGAGGCGTGTGTGTGCGCACGTGTCTGTGGGTATGCTAGATAGCTCCGGGTCTAGATTACTTGTAGAAGCAAGAGTGATGGCTGGAGGCGTGTGTGTGCGCAGGTGTCTGTGGGTATGCTAGATAACTCCGGGTCTAGAAAGAGTGATGGCTGGAGGCGTGTGTGAGCGCACGTGTCTGTGGGTATGCTAGATAGCTCCGGGTCTAGATTACTTGTACAAGCAAGAGTGATGGCTGGAGGTGTGTGTGTGCGCACGTGTCTGTGGGTATGCTAGATAGCTCCGGGTCTAGATTACTTGTACAAGCAAGAGTGATGGCTGGAGGCGTGTGTGAGCGGACATGTCTGTGGGTATGCTAGATAGCTCCGGGTCTAGAAAGAGTGATGGCTAGAGGTGTGTGTGTGCGCACGTGTCTGTGGCTATGCTAGATAGCTCGGGGTCTAGATTACTTGTACAAGAAAGAGTGATGGCTGGAGGCGTGTGTGAGTGCACGTGTCTGTGGGTATGCTAGATAGCTCTGGGTCTAGATTACTTGTACAAGCAAGAGTGATGGCTGGAGGTGTGTGTGTGCGCACGTGTCTGTGGGTATGCTAGATAGCTCCGGGTCTAGATTACTTGTACAAGCAAGAGTGATGGCTGGAGGCGTGTGTGAGCGCACGTGTCTGTGGGTATGCTAGATAGCTCCGGGTCTAGAAAGAGTGATGGCTGGAGGTGTGTGTTCGCACGTGTCTGTGGCTATGCTAGATAGCTCCGGGTCTAGAAAGAGTGATGGCTGGAGGTGTGTGTGTGCGCACATGTCTGTGGGTATGCTAGATAGCTCCGGGTCTAGATTACTTGTACAAGCAAGAGTGATGGCTGGAGGCGTGTGTGAGCGCACGTGTCTGTGGGTATGCTAGATAGCTCCGGGTCTAGAAAGAGTGATGGCTGGAGGTGTGTGTGTGCGCACGTGTCTGTGGCTATGCTAGATAGCTCCGGGTCTAGATTACTTGTACAAGAAAGAGTGATGGCTGGAGGCGTGTGTGAGCGCACGTGTCTGTGGGTATGCTAGATAGCTCTGGGTCTAGATTACTTGTACAAGCAAGAGTGATGGCTGGAGGTGTGTGTGTGCGCACGTGTCTGTGGGTATGCTAGATAGCTCCGGGTCTAGATTACCTGTACAAGAAAGAGTGATGGCTGGAGGCGTGTGTGAGCGCACGTGTCTGTGGGTATGCTAGATAGCTCCGGGTCTAGAAAGAGTGATGGCTGGAGGTGTGTGTGTGCGCACGTGTCTGTGGGTATGCTAGATAGCTCCGGGTCTAGATTACTTGTACAAGCAAGAGTGATGGCTGGAGGCGTGTGTGAGCGCACGTGTCTGTGGGTATGCTAGATAGCTCTGGGTCTAGATTACTTGTACAAGAAAGAGTGATGGCTGGAGGCGTGTGTGTGCGCACGTGTCTGTGGGTATGCTAGATAGCTCCGGGTCTAGAAAGAGTGATGGCTGGAGGTGTGTGTGTGCGCACGTGTCTGTGGGTATGCTAGATAGCTCCGGGTCTAGATTACTTGTACAAGCAAGAGTGATGGCTGGAGGCGTGTGTGAGCGCACGTGTCTGTGGCTATGCTAGATAGCTCCGGGTCTAGATTACTTGTACAAGCAAGAGTGATGGCTGGAGGCGTGTGTGAGCGCACGTGTCTGTGGGTATGCTAGATAGCTCTGGGTCTAGATTACTTGTACAAGAAAGAGTGATGGCTGGAGGCGTGTGTGTGCGCACGTGTCTGTGGGTATGCTAGATAGCTCCGGGTCTAGATTACTTGTAGAAGCAAGAGTGATGGCTGGAGGCGTGTGTGTGCGCAGGTGTCTGTGGGTATGCTAGATAGCTCCGGGTCTAGATTACTTGTACAAGAAGGAGTGATCGCTGGAGGTGTGTGTGAGCGCACGTGTCTGTGGCTATGCTAGATAGCTCCGGGTCTAGATTACTTGTACAAGAAAGAGTGATGGCATCAGGCGTGTGTGAGCGCACGTGTCTGTGGCTATGCTAGATAGCTCCGGGTCTAGATTACTTGTACAAGCAAGAGTGATGGCTGGAGGCGTGTGTGAGCGCACGTGTCTGTGGGTATGCTAGATAGCTCTGGGTCTAGATTACTTGTACAAGAAAGAGTGATGGCTGGAGGCGTGTGTGTGCGCACGTGTCTGTGGGTATGCTAGATAGCTCCGGGTCTAGATTACTTGTAGAAGCAAGAGTGATGGCTGGAGGCGTGTGTGTGCGCAGGTGTCTGTGGGTATGCTAGATAACTCCGGGTCTAGAAAGAGTGATGGCTGGAGGCGTGTGTGAGCGCACGTGTCTGTGGGTATGCTAGATAGCTCCGGGTCTAGATTACTTGTACAAGCAAGAGTGATGGCTGGAGGTGTGTGTGTGCGCACGTGTCTGTGGGTATGCTAGATAGCTCCGGGTCTAGATTACTTGTACAAGCAAGAGTGATGGCTGGAGGCGTGTGTGAGCGGACGTGTCTGTGGGTATGCTAGATAGCTCCGGGTCTAGAAAGAGTGATGGCTAGAGGTGTGTGTGTGCGCACGTGTCTGTGGCTATGCTAGATAGCTCCGGGTCTAGATTACTTGTACAAGAAAGAGTGATGGCTGGAGGCGTGTGTGAGTGCACGTGTCTGTGGGTATGCTAGATAGCTCTGGGTCTAGATTACTTGTACAAGCAAGAGTGATGGCTGGAGGTGTGTGTGTGCGCACGTGTCTGTGGGTATGCTAGATAGCTCCGGGTCTAGATTACTTGTACAAGCAAGAGTGATGGCTGGAGGCGTGTGTGAGCGCACGTGTCTGTGGGTATGCTAGATAGCTCCGGGTCTAGAAAGAGTGATGGCTGGAGGTGTGTGTTCGCACGTGTCTGTGGCTATGCTAGATAGCTCCGGGTCTAGAAAGAGTGATGGCTGGAGGTGTGTGTGTGCGCACATGTCTGTGGGTATGCTAGATAGCTCCGGGTCTAGATTACTTGTACAAGCAAGAGTGATGGCTGGAGGCGTGTGTGAGCGCACGTGTCTGTGGGTATGCTAGATAGCTCCGGGTCTAGAAAGAGTGATGGCTGGAGGTGTGTGTGTGCGCACGTGTCTGTGGCTATGCTAGATAGCTCCGGGTCTAGATTACTTGTACAAGAAAGAGTGATGGCTGGAGGCGTGTGTGAGCGCACGTGTCTGTGGGTATGCTAGATAGCTCTGGGTCTAGATTACTTGTACAAGCAAGAGTGATGGCTGGAGGTGTGTGTGTGCGCACGTGTCTGTGGGTATGCTAGATAGCTCCGGGTCTAGATTACCTGTACAAGAAAGAGTGATGGCTGGAGGCGTGTGTGAGCGCACGTGTCTGTGGGTATGCTAGATAGCTCCGGGTCTAGAAAGAGTGATGGCTGGAGGTGTGTGTGTGCGCACGTGTCTGTGGGTATGCTAGATAGCTCCGGGTCTAGATTACTTGTACAAGCAAGAGTGATGGCTGGAGGCGTGTGTGAGCGCACGTGTCTGTGGGTATGCTAGATAGCTCTGGGTCTAGATTACTTGTACAAGAAAGAGTGATGGCTGGAGGCGTGTGTGTGCGCACGTGTCTGTGGGTATGCTAGATAGCTCCGGGTCTAGAAAGAGTGATGGCTGGAGGTGTGTGTGTGCGCACGTGTCTGTGGGTATGCTAGATAGCTCCGGGTCTAGATTACTTGTACAAGCAAGAGTGATGGCTGGAGGCGTGTGTGAGCGCACGTGTCTGTGGCTATGCTAGATAGCTCCGGGTCTAGATTACTTGTACAAGCAAGAGTGATGGCTGGAGGCGTGTGTGAGCGCACGTGTCTGTGGGTATGCTAGATAGCTCCGGGTCTAGAAAGAGTGATGGCTGGAGGTGTGTGTGTGCGCACGTGTCTGTGGGTATGCTAGATAGCTCCGGGTCTAGATTACTTGTACAAGCAAGAGTGATGGCTGGAGGCGTGTGTGAGCGCACGTGTCTGTGGGTATGCTAGATAGCTCTGGGTCTAGATTACTTGTACAAGAAAGAGTGATGGCTGGAGGCGTGTGTGTGCGCACGTGTCTGTGGGTATGCTAGATAGCTCCGGGTCTAGAAAGAGTGATGTCTGGAGGCGTGTGTGATCCCACGTGTCTGTGGCTATGCTAGATAGCTCCGGGTCTAGATTACTTGTACAAGAAAGAGTGATCGCTGGAGGCGTGTGTGAGCGCACGTGTCTGTGGCTATGCTAGATAGCTCCGGGTCTAGATTACTTGTACAAGAAAGAGTGATGGCTGGAGGCGTGTGTGAGCGCACGTGTCTGTGGCTATGCTAGATAGCTCCGGGTCTAGATTACTTGTACAAGCAAGAGTGATGGCTGGAGGCGTGTGTGAGCGCACGTGTCTGTGGGTATGCTAGATAGCTCTGGGTCTAGATTACTTGTACAAGAAAGAGTGATGGCTGGAGGCGTGTGTGTGCGCACGTGTCTGTGGGTATGCTAGATAGCTCCGGGTCTAGATTACTTGTAGAAGCAAGAGTGATGGCTGGAGGCGTGTGTGTGCGCAGGTGTCTGTGGGTATGCTAGATAACTCCGGGTCTAGAAAGAGTGATGGCTGGAGGCGTGTGTGAGCGCACGTGTCTGTGGGTATGCTAGATAGCTCCGGGTCTAGATTACTTGTACAAGCAAGAGTGATGGCTGGAGGTGTGTGTGTGCGCACGTGTTTGTGGGTATGCTAGATAGCTCCGGGTCTAGATTACTTGTACAAGCAAGAGTGATGGCTGGAGGCGTGTGTGAGCGCACGTGTCTGTGGGTATGCTAGATAGCTCCGGGTCTAGATCACTTGTACAAGCAAGAGTGATGGCTGGAGGCGTGTGTGAGCGCACGTGTCTGTGGGTATGCTAGATAGCTCCGGGTCTAGAAAGAGTGATGGCTGGAGGTGTGTGTGTGCGCACGTGTCTGTGGCTATGCTAGATAGCTCTGGGTCTAGATTACTTGTACAAGAAAGAGTGATGGCTGGAGGCGTGTGTGAGCGCACGTGTCTGTGGGTATGCTAGATAGCTCTGGGTCTAGATTACTTGTACAAGCAAGAGTGATGGCTGGAGGTGTGTGTGTGCGCACGTGTCTGTGGGTATGCTAGATAGCTCCGGGTCTAGATTACCTGTACAAGAAAGAGTGATGGCTGGAGGCGTGTGTGAGCGCACGTGTCTGTGGGTATGCTAGATAGCTCCGGGTCTAGAAAGAGTGATGGCTGGAGGTGTGTGTGAGCGCACGTGTCTGTGGGTATGCTAGATAGCTCCGGGTCTAGATTACTTGTACAAGAAAGAGTGATGGCTGGAGGTGTGTGTGAGCGCACGTGTCTGTGGGTATGCTAGATAGCTCCGGGTCTAGATTACTTGTACAAGAAAGAGTGATGGCTGGAGGCGTGTGTGAGCGCACGTGTCTGTGGGTATGCTAGATAGCTCTGGGTCTAGATTACTTGTACAAGCAAGAGTGATGGCTGGAGGTGTGTGTGTGTGCACGTGTCTGTGGGTATGCTAGATAGCTCCGGCTCTAGATTACCTGTACAAGAAAGAGTGATGGCTGGAGGAGTGTGTGAGCGCACGTGTCTGTGGGTATGCTAGATAGCTCCGGGTCTAGAAAGAGTGATGGCTGGAGGTGTGTGTGTGCGCACGTGTCTGTGGGTATGCTAGATAGCTCCGGGTCTAGATTACTTGTACAAGCAATAGTGATGGCTGGAGGCGTGTGTGAGCGCACGTGTCTGTGGGTATGCTAGATAGCTCTGGGTCTAGATTACTTGTACAAGAAAGAGTGATGGCTGGAGGCGTGTGTGTGCGCACGTGTCTGTGGGTATGCTAGATAGCTCCGGGTCTAGAAAGAGTGATGTCTGGAGGCGTGTGTGATCCCACGTGTCTGTGGCTATGCTAGATAGCTCCGGGTCTAGATTACTTGTACAAGAAGGAGTGATCGCTGGAGGTGTGTGTGAGCGCACGTGTCTGTGGGTATGCTAGATAGCTCCGGGTCTAGAAAGAGTGATGGCTGGAGGTGTGTGTGTGCGCACGTGTCTGTGGGTATGCTAGATAGCTCCGGGTCTAGATTACTTGTACAAGCAAGAGTGATGGCTGGAGGCGTGTGTGAGCGCACGTGTCTGTGGGTATGCTAGATAGCTCTGGGTCTAGATTACTTGTACAAGAAAGAGTGATGGCTGGAGGCGTGTGTGTGCGCACGTGTCTGTGGGTATGCTAGATAGCTCCGGGTCTAGAAAGAGTGATGGCTGGAGGTGTGTGTGTGCGCACGTGTCTGTGGGTATGCTAGATAGCTCCGGGTCTAGATTACTTGTACAAGCAAGAGTGATGGCTGGAGGCGTGTGTGAGCGCACGTGTCTGTGGCTATGCTAGATAGCTCCGGGTCTAGATTACTTGTACAAGCAAGAGTGATGGCTGGAGGCGTGTGTGAGCGCACGTGTCTGTGGGTATGCTAGATAGCTCCGGGTCTAGAAAGAGTGATGGCTGGAGGTGTGTGTGTGCGCACGTGTCTGTGGGTATGCTAGATAGCTCCGGGTCTAGATTACTTGTACAAGCAAGAGTGATGGCTGGAGGCGTGTGTGAGCGCACGTGTCTGTGGGTATGCTAGATAGCTCTGGGTCTAGATTACTTGTACAAGAAAGAGTGATGGCTGGAGGCGTGTGTGTGCGCACGTGTCTGTGGGTATGCTAGATAGCTCCGGGTCTAGAAAGAGTGATGTCTGGAGGCGTGTGTGATCCCACGTGTCTGTGGCTATGCTAGATAGCTCCGGGTCTAGATTACTTGTACAAGAAAGAGTGATCGCTGGAGGCGTGTGTGAGCGCACGTGTCTGTGGCTATGCTAGATAGCTCCGGGTCTAGATTACTTGTACAAGAAAGAGTGATGGCTGGAGGCGTGTGTGAGCGCACGTGTCTGTGGCTATGCTAGATAGCTCCGGGTCTAGATTACTTGTACAAGCAAGAGTGATGGCTGGAGGCGTGTGTGAGCGCACGTGTCTGTGGGTATGCTAGATAGCTCTGGGTCTAGATTACTTGTACAAGAAAGAGTGATGGCTGGAGGCGTGTGTGTGCGCACGTGTCTGTGGGTATGCTAGATAGCTCCGGGTCTAGATTACTTGTAGAAGCAAGAGTGATGGCTGGAGGCGTGTGTGTGCGCAGGTGTCTGTGGGTATGCTAGATAACTCCGGGTCTAGAAAGAGTGATGGCTGGAGGCGTGTGTGAGCGCACGTGTCTGTGGGTATGCTAGATAGCTCCGGGTCTAGATTACTTGTACAAGCAAGAGTGATGGCTGGAGGTGTGTGTGTGCGCACGTGTTTGTGGGTATGCTAGATAGCTCCGGGTCTAGATTACTTGTACAAGCAAGAGTGATGGCTGGAGGCGTGTGTGAGCGCACGTGTCTGTGGGTATGCTAGATAGCTCCGGGTCTAGATCACTTGTACAAGCAAGAGTGATGGCTGGAGGCGTGTGTGAGCGCACGTGTCTGTGGGTATGCTAGATAGCTCCGGGTCTAGAAAGAGTGATGGCTGGAGGTGTGTGTGTGCGCACGTGTCTGTGGCTATGCTAGATAGCTCTGGGTCTAGATTACTTGTACAAGAAAGAGTGATGGCTGGAGGCGTGTGTGAGCGCACGTGTCTGTGGGTATGCTAGATAGCTCTGGGTCTAGATTACTTGTACAAGCAAGAGTGATGGCTGGAGGTGTGTGTGTGCGCACGTGTCTGTGGGTATGCTAGATAGCTCCGGGTCTAGATTACCTGTACAAGAAAGAGTGATGGCTGGAGGCGTGTGTGAGCGCACGTGTCTGTGGGTATGCTAGATAGCTCCGGGTCTAGAAAGAGTGATGGCTGGAGGTGTGTGTGAGCGCACGTGTCTGTGGGTATGCTAGATAGCTCCGGGTCTAGATTACTTGTACAAGAAAGAGTGATGGCTGGAGGTGTGTGTGAGCGCACGTGTCTGTGGGTATGCTAGATAGCTCCGGGTCTAGATTACTTGTACAAGAAAGAGTGATGGCTGGAGGCGTGTGTGAGCGCACGTGTCTGTGGGTATGCTAGATAGCTCTGGGTCTAGATTACTTGTACAAGCAAGAGTGATGGCTGGAGGTGTGTGTGTGTGCACGTGTCTGTGGGTATGCTAGATAGCTCCGGCTCTAGATTACCTGTACAAGAAAGAGTGATGGCTGGAGGAGTGTGTGAGCGCACGTGTCTGTGGGTATGCTAGATAGCTCCGGGTCTAGAAAGAGTGATGGCTGGAGGTGTGTGTGTGCGCACGTGTCTGTGGGTATGCTAGATAGCTCCGGGTCTAGATTACTTGTACAAGCAATAGTGATGGCTGGAGGCGTGTGTGAGCGCACGTGTCTGTGGGTATGCTAGATAGCTCTGGGTCTAGATTACTTGTACAAGAAAGAGTGATGGCTGGAGGCGTGTGTGTGCGCACGTGTCTGTGGGTATGCTAGATAGCTCCGGGTCTAGAAAGAGTGATGTCTGGAGGCGTGTGTGATCCCACGTGTCTGTGGCTATGCTAGATAGCTCCGGGTCTAGATTACTTGTACAAGAAGGAGTGATCGCTGGAGGTGTGTGTGAGCGCACGTGTCTGTGGCTATGCTAGATAGCTCCGGGTCTAGATTACTTGTACAAGAAAGAGTGATGGCTTCAGGCGTGTGTGAGCGCACGTGTCTGTGGCTATGCTAGATAGCTCCGGGTCTAGATTACTTGTACAAGCAAGAGTGATGGCTGGAGGCGTGTGTGAGCGCACGTGTCTGTGGGTATGCTAGATAGCTCTGGGTCTAGATTACTTGTACAAGAAAGAGTGATGGCTGGAGGCGTGTGTGTGCGCACGTGTCTGTGGGTATGCTAGATAGCTCCGGGTCTAGATTACTTGTAGAAGCAAGAGTGATGGCTGGAGGCGTGTGTGTGCGCAGGTGTCTGTGGGTATGCTAGATAACTCCGGGTCTAGAAAGAGTGATGGCTGGAGGCGTGTGTGAGCGCACGTGTCTGTGGGTATGCTAGATAGCTCCGGGTCTAGATTACTTGTACAAGCAAGAGTGATGGCTGGAGGTGTGTGTGTGCGCACGTGTCTGTGGGTATGCTAGATAGCTCCGGGTCTAGATTACTTGTACAAGCAAGAGTGATGGCTGGAGGCGTGTGTGAGCGGACATGTCTGTGGGTATGCTAGATAGCTCCGGGTCTAGAAAGAGTGATGGCTAGAGGTGTGTGTGTGCGCACGTGTCTGTGGCTATGCTAGATAGCTCCGGGTCTAGATTACTTGTACAAGAAAGAGTGATGGCTGGAGGCGTGTGTGAGTGCACGTGTCTGTGGGTATGCTAGATAGCTCTGGGTCTAGATTACTTGTACAAGCAAGAGTGATGGCTGGAGGTGTGTGCGCACGTGTCTGTGGGTATGCTAGATAGCTCCGGGTCTAGATTACTTGTACAAGCAAGAGTGATGGCTGGAGGCGTGTGTGAGCGCACGTGTCTGTGGGTATGCTAGATAGCTCCGGGTCTAGAAAGAGTGATGGCTGGAGGTGTGTGTTCGCACGTGTCTGTGGCTATGCTAGATAGCTCCGGGTCTAGAAAGAGTGATGGCTGGAGGTGTGTGTGTGCGCACATGTCTGTGGGTATGCTAGATAGCTCCGGGTCTAGATTACTTGTACAAGCAAGAGTGATGGCTGGAGGCGTGTGTGAGCGCACGTGTCTGTGGGTATGCTAGATAGCTCCGGGTCTAGAAAGAGTGATGGCTGGAGGTGTGTGTGTGCGCACGTGTCTGTGGCTATGCTAGATAGCTCCGGGTCTAGATTACTTGTACAAGAAAGAGTGATGGCTGGAGGCGTGTGTGAGCGCACGTGTCTGTGGGTATGCTAGATAGCTCTGGGTCTAGATTACTTGTACAAGCAAGAGTGATGGCTGGAGGTGTGTGTGTGCGCACGTGTCTGTGGGTATGCTAGATAGCTCCGGGTCTAGATTACCTGTACAAGAAAGAGTGATGGCTGGAGGCGTGTGTGAGCGCACGTGTCTGTGGGTATGCTAGATAGCTCCGGGTCTAGAAAGAGTGATGGCTGGAGGTGTGTGTGTGCGCACGTGTCTGTGGGTATGCTAGATAGCTCCGGGTCTAGATTACTTGTACAAGCAAGAGTGATGGCTGGAGGCGTGTGTGAGCGCACGTGTCTGTGGGTATGCTAGATAGCTCTGGGTCTAGATTACTTGTACAAGAAAGAGTGATGGCTGGAGGCGTGTGTGTGCGCACGTGTCTGTGGGTATGCTAGATAGCTCCGGGTCTAGAAAGAGTGATGGCTGGAGGTGTGTGTGTGCGCACGTGTCTGTGGGTATGCTAGATAGCTCCGGGTCTAGATTACTTGTACAAGCAAGAGTGATGGCTGGAGGCGTGTGTGAGCGCACGTGTCTGTGGCTATGCTAGATAGCTCCGGGTCTAGATTACTTGTACAAGCAAGAGTGATGGCTGGAGGCGTGTGTGAGCGCACGTGTCTGTGGGTATGCTAGATAGCTCTGGGTCTAGATTACTTGTACAAGAAAGAGTGATGGCTGGAGGCGTGTGTGTGCGCACGTGTCTGTGGGTATGCTAGATAGCTCCGGGTCTAGATTACTTGTAGAAGCAAGAGTGATGGCTGGAGGCGTGTGTGTGCGCAGGTGTCTGTGGGTATGCTAGATAGCTCCGGGTCTAGATTACTTGTACAAGAAGGAGTGATCGCTGGAGGTGTGTGTGAGCGCACGTGTCTGTGGCTATGCTAGATAGCTCCGGGTCTAGATTACTTGTACAAGAAAGAGTGATGGCTTCAGGCGTGTGTGAGCGCACGTGTCTGTGGCTATGCTAGATAGCTCCGGGTCTAGATTACTTGTACAAGCAAGAGTGATGGCTGGAGGCGTGTGTGAGCGCACGTGTCTGTGGGTATGCTAGATAGCTCTGGGTCTAGATTACTTGTACAAGCAAGAGTGATGGCTGGAGGTGTGTGTGTGCGCACGTGTCTGTGGGTATGCTAGATAGCTCCGGGTCTAGATTACCTGTACAAGAAAGAGTGATGGCTGGAGGCGTGTGTGAGCGCACGTGTCTGTGGGTATGCTAGATAGCTCCGGGTCTAGAAAGAGTGATGGCTGGAGGTGTGTGTGTGCGCACGTGTCTGTGGGTATGCTAGATAGCTCCGGGTCTAGATTACTTGTACAAGCAAGAGTGATGGCTGGAGGCGTGTGTGAGCGCACGTGTCTGTGGGTATGCTAGATAGCTCTGGGTCTAGATTACTTGTACAAGAAAGAGTGATGGCTGGAGGCGTGTGTGTGCGCACGTGTCTGTGGGTATGCTAGATAGCTCCGGGTCTAGAAAGAGTGATGGCTGGAGGTGTGTGTGTGCGCACGTGTCTGTGGGTATGCTAGATAGCTCCGGGTCTAGATTACTTGTACAAGCAAGAGTGATGGCTGGAGGCGTGTGTGAGCGCACGTGTCTGTGGCTATGCTAGATAGCTCCGGGTCTAGATTACTTGTACAAGCAAGAGTGATGGCTGGAGGCGTGTGTGAGCGCACGTGTCTGTGGGTATGCTAGATAGCTCTGGGTCTAGATTACTTGTACAAGAAAGAGTGATGGCTGGAGGCGTGTGTGTGCGCACGTGTCTGTGGGTATGCTAGATAGCTCCGGGTCTAGATTACTTGTAGAAGCAAGAGTGATGGCTGGAGGCGTGTGTGTGCGCAGGTGTCTGTGGGTATGCTAGATAACTCCGGGTCTAGAAAGAGTGATGGCTGGAGGCGTGTGTGAGCGCACGTGTCTGTGGGTATGCTAGATAGCTCCGGGTCTAGATTACTTGTACAAGCAAGAGTGATGGCTGGAGGTGTGTGTGTGCGCACGTGTCTGTGGGTATGCTAGATAGCTCCGGGTCTAGATTACTTGTACAAGCAAGAGTGATGGCTGGAGGCGTGTGTGAGTGCACGTGTCTGTGGGTATGCTAGATAGCTCCGGGTCTAGAAAGAGTGATGGCTAGAGGTGTGTGTGTGCGCACGTGTCTGTGGCTATGCTAGATAGCTCCGGGTCTAGATTACTTGTACAAGAAAGAGTGATGGCTGGAGGCGTGTGTGAGTGCACGTGTCTGTGGGTATGCTAGATAGCTCTGGGTCTAGATTACTTGTACAAGCAAGAGTGATGGCTGGAGGTGTGTGTGTGCGCACGTGTCTGTGGGTATGCTAGATAGCTCCGGGTCTAGATTACTTGTACAAGCAAGAGTGATGGCTGGAGGCGTGTGTGAGCGCACGTGTCTGTGGGTATGCTAGATAGCTCCGGGTCTAGAAAGAGTGATGGCTGGAGGTGTGTGTTCGCACGTGTCTGTGGCTATGCTAGATAGCTCCGGGTCTAGAAAGAGTGATGGCTGGAGGTGTGTGTGTGCGCACGTGTCTGTGGGTATGCTAGATAGCTCCGGGTCTAGATTACTTGTACAAGCAAGAGTGATGGCTGGAGGCGTGTGTGAGCGCACGTGTCTGTGGGTATGCTAGATAGCTCCGGGTCTAGAAAGAGTGATGGCTGGAGGTGTGTGTGTGCGCACGTGTCTGTGGCTATGCTAGATAGCTCCGGGTCTAGATTACTTGTACAAGAAAGAGTGATGGCTGGAGGCGTGTGTGAGCGCACGTGTCTGTGGGTATGCTAGATAGCTCTGGGTCTAGATTACTTGTACAAGCAAGAGTGATGGCTGGAGGTGTGTGTGTGCGCACGTGTCTGTGGGTATGCTAGATAGCTCCGGGTCTAGATTACCTGTACAAGAAAGAGTGATGGCTGGAGGCGTGTGTGAGCGCACGTGTCTGTGGGTATGCTAGATAGCTCCGGGTCTAGAAAGAGTGATGGCTGGAGGTGTGTGTGTGCGCACGTGTCTGTGGGTATGCTAGATAGCTCCGGGTCTAGATTACTTGTACAAGCAAGAGTGATGGCTGGAGGCGTGTGTGAGCGCACGTGTCTGTGGGTATGCTAGATAGCTCTGGGTCTAGATTACTTGTACAAGAAAGAGTGATGGCTGGAGGCGTGTGTGTGCGCACGTGTCTGTGGGTATGCTAGATAGCTCCGGGTCTAGAAAGAGTGATGTCTGGAGGCGTGTGTGATCCCACGTGTCTGTGGCTATGCTAGATAGCTCCGGGTCTAGATTACTTGTACAAGAAAGAGTGATGGCTGGAGGTGTGTGTGTGCGCACGTGTCTGTGGCTATGCTAGATAGCTCCGGGTCTAGAAAGAGTGATGGCTGGAGGCGTGTGTGATCCCACGTGTCTGTGGCTATGCTAGATAGCTCCGGGTCTAAATTACTTGTACAAGCAAGAGTGATGGCTGGAGGTGTGTGTGTGCGCACGTGTCTGTGGGTATGCTAGATAGCTCCGGGTCTAGATTACTTGTACAAGAAAGAGTGATGGCTGGAGGCGTGTGTGTGCGCACGTGTCTGTAGGTATGCTAGATAGCTCCGGGTCTAGAAAGAGTGATGGCTGGAGGTGTGTGTGTGCGCACGTGTCTGTGGGTATGCTAGATAGCTCTGGGTCTAGATTACTTGTACAAGAAAGAGTGATGGCTGGAGGCGTGTGTGTGCGCACGTGTCTCTGGGTATGCTAGATAGCTCCGGGTCTAGAAAGAGTGATGTCTGGAGGCGTGTGTGATCCCACGTGTCTGTGGCTATGCTAGATAGCTCCGGGTCTAGATTACTTGTACAAGAAAGAGTGATGGCTGGAGGCGTGTGTGTGCGCACGTGTCTGTGGCTATTCTAGATAGCTCCGGGTCTAGAAAGAGTGATGGCTGGAGGTGTGTGCTCGCACGTGTCTGTGGCTATGCTAGATAACTCCGGGTCTAGAAAGAGTGATGGCTGGAGGCGTGTGTGAGCGCACGTGTCTGTGGGTATGCTAGATAGCTCCGGGTCTAGATTACTTGTACAAGAAAGAGTGATGGCTGGAGGTGTGTGTGTGCGCACGTGTCTGTGGGTATGCTAGATAGCTCCGGGTCTAGATTACTTGTACAAGCAAGAGTGATGGCTGGAGGCGTGTGTGAGCGCACGTGTCTGTGGCTATGCTAGATAGCTCCGGGTCTAGATTACTTGTACAAGATAGAGTGATGGCTGGAGGCGTGTGTGTGCGCACGTGTCTGGGGGTATGCTAGATAGCTCCGGGTCTAGATTACTTGTAGAAGCAAGAGTGATGGCTGGAGGCGTGTGTGTGCGCAGGTGTCTGTGGGTATGCTAGATAACTCCGGGTCTAGAAAGAGTGATGGCTGGAGGCGTGTGTGAGCGCACGTGTCTGTGGGTATGCTAGATAGCTCCGAGTCTAGAAAGAGTGATGGCTGGAGGTGTGTGTTCGCACGTGTCTGTGGCTATGCTAGATAGCTCCGGGTCTAGAAAGAGTGATGGCTGGAGGTGTGTGTGTGCGCACGTGTCTGTGGGTATGCTAGATAGCTCCGGGTCTAGATTACTTGTACAAGCAAGAGTGATGGCTGGAGGCGTGTGTGAGCGCACGTGTCTGTGGGTATGCTAGATAGCTCCGGGTCTAGAAAGAGTGATGGCTGGAGGTGTGTGTGTGCGCACGTGTCTGTGGCTATGCTAGATAGCTCCGGGTCTAGATTACTTGTACAAGAAAGAGTGATGGCTGGAGGCGTGTGTGAGCGCACGTGTCTGTGGGTATGCTAGATAGCTCTGGGTCTAGATTACTTGTACAAGCAAGAGTGATGGCTGGAGGTGTGTATGTGCGCACGTGTCTGTGGGTATGCTAGATAGCTCGGGTCTAGATTACCTGTACAAGAAAGAGTGATGGCTGGAGGCGTGTGTGAGCGCACGTGTCTGTGGGTATGCTAGATAGCTCCGGGTCTAGAAAGAGTGATGGCTGGAGGTATGTGTGTGCGCACGTGTCTGTGGGTATGCTAGATAGCTCCGGGTCTAGATTACTTGTACAAGCAAGAGTGATGGCTGGAGGCGTGTGTGAGCGCACGTGTCTGTGGGTATGCTAGATAGCTCTGGGTCTATATTACTTGTACAAGAAAGAGTGATGGCTGGAGGCGTGTGTGTGCGCACATGTCTGTGGGTATGCTAGATAGCTCCGGGTCTAGAAAGAGTGTTGTCTGGAGGCGTGTGTGATCCCACGTGTCTGTGGCTATGCTAGATAGCTCCGGGTCTAGATTACTTGTACAAGAAAGAGTGATGGCTGGAGGTGTGTGTGTGCGCACGTGTCTGTGGCTATGCTAGATAGCTCCGGGTCTAGAAAGAGTGATGGCTGGAGGCGTGTGTGATCCCACGTGTCTGTGGCTATGCTAGATAGCTCCGGGTCTAGATTACTTGTACAAGCAAGAGTGATGGCTGGAGGTGTGTGTGTGCGCACGTGTCTGTGGGTATGCTAGATAGCTCCGGGTCTAGATTACTTGTACAAGAAAGAGTGATGGCTGGAGGCGTGTGTGTGCGCACGTGTCTGTGGGTATGCTAGATAGCTCCGGGTCTAGAAAGAGTGATGGCTGGAGGTGTGTGTGTGTGCGCACGTGTCTGTGGGTATGCTAGATAGCTCTGGGTCTAGATTACTTGTACAAGAAAGAGTGATGGCTGGAGGCGTGTGTGTGCGCACGTGTCTGTGGGTATGCTAGATAGCTCCGGGTCTAGAAAGAGTGATGGCTGGAGGTGTGTGCTCGCACGTGTCTGTGGCTATGCTAGATAACTCCGGGTCTAGAAAGAGTGATGGCTGGAGGCGTGTGTGAGCGCCCGTGTCTGTGGGTATGCTAGATAGCTCCGGGTCTAGATTACTTGTACAAGAAAGAGTGATGGCTGGAGGTGTGTGTGTGCGCACGTGTCTGTGGGTATGCTAGATAGCTCCGGGTCTAGATTACTTGTACAAGCAAGAGTGATGGCTGGAGGCGTGTGTGTGCGCAGGTGTCTGTGGGTATGCTAGAAAACTCCGGGTCTAGAAAGAGTGATGGCTGGAGGCGTGTGTGAGCGCACGTGTCTGTGGCTATGCTAGATAGCTCCGGGTCTAGATTACTTGTAGAAGCAAGAGTGATGGCTGGAGGCGTGTGTGTGCGCAGGTGTCTGTGGGTATGCTAGATAGCTCTGGGTCTAGATTACTTGTACAAGAAAGAGTGATGGCTGGAGGCGTGTGTGAGCGCACGTGTCTGTGGGTACGCTAGATAGCTCCGGGTCTAGAAAGAGTGATGGCTGGAGGTGTGTGTGAGCGCACGTGTCTGTGGGTATGCTAGATAGCTCCGGGTCTAGATTACTTGTACAAGAAAGAGTGATGGCTGGAGGTGTGTGTGAGCGCACATGTCTGTGGGTATGCTAGATAGCTCCGGGTCTAGATTACTTGTACAAGAAAGAGTGATGGCTGGAGGTGTGTGTGAGCGCACGTGTCTGTGGGTATGCTAGATAGCTCCGGGTCTAGATTACTTGTACAAGAAAGAGTGATGGCTGGAGGCGTGTGTGAGCGCACGTGTCTGTGGGTATGCTAGATAGCTCTGGGTCTAGATTACTTGTACAAGAAAGAGTGATGGCTGGAGGCGTGTGTGAGGGAGCATGTGGCAGGCAAAAGAATTTTGGATGGTTATTGTGCATCTGCTGGGTTGAGTGTGCGCACATGTGTACATATTGTGGCGCGCGAGTATTTGGATGGAAAGGTTTGAGGCTAGGAAGTGCTAGTTGCTGGAGAAAGTGTTGAATGGGATGCACGTGCAAGGACAAGACTTTGCCAATGCCAAGTGAGCAGTGATTGTGTGTGTGGATAAGAGTGCCACGCACAGCATGGTAAAGGAGTCCTGGGTGACAAAGCTGCACTGGAACAGAGTTTATATTCACACTTCATACAGAAGTGTGAGTTTTTAGGGTTGAACCTTTGGGTGAAGAGTGCTTGGAAGTGAACTCGAGAAGAATTATGAAGCGCTAAAGATTGACAGTGTGTTAGTGAAAGAATTTTTTACTGTAATCTGAACTTTTATGATTGGCTTATTCAAATCTAAAAAAGTTAATTTGATGATGACAGTGTGTTAGTGCTCAGGGGCAAGTTTAGTGTGGCTTGAGACTAACCTAATGTTGTAGTTAGCACAAAAGGAGAGAGAAAAGTTGAGCTCGTGCTCAAGGTTTGCCCAATGGGCAGATGTTATATTTGCACTGGTCAGTATCAGCAGAGGCCTGTTTTTCGAACACGTGGGAGTCTCCTCTCCCTTCCTCTCTCTCTCTGTTGCTTCTCTCTCGTCTCCCTCCCCCTTCCACTCTCCCTCCGTCTCCTTCCCCTCTTACATCATCGTCTGGCCCTTGCTTTTTTAATCTTCCTCAAACTTGGTTGAAAATGCACCATTTGGCCACTCTTTTTTCAAAACTTTCCCTGGGGGAGAACCCCCCACCCCCGAACCCTCCTTATGGCAGTCGGCCTCGCTCGCCACGTTCACTCATCACAGAGCACTCATCCTGATCTTTTACACTTACCACTTTCAAATGTCACCAGCCGCCACTGGGAAAGGGGTTGGTGCTGGTGGTTTTCCTTTGTTTTAAATAGGGGTCTAATGTGTCTGCTTTGGTTGTGTAAAGATTTGCCAGTTTGTCAGTGAGAGAGAAAACTCTGTTTATTTAGACTGTGGTCTTTAAACACCAGAAGATATCGGAAAAACAAATAAATACCATACAATTCTTTAAAACTACCTTAACTAGTACATATATTAAAAGGTCCGATATCCACCTCCTCTCCCAATAGCATCAACATTTTCAAATTTTATATACACTTATATTAAATAATTAAAACAACATAAAATTCATTAGAACAGCAGTACCATTAATACTCTATTTTAAAAGGGGTACATTATCCACTTCCTTTCCCCAATAGCTAGTTTGTCAGTGAATTTTTAAGTAATGGGATGAATTCCTTCTGTGCATTTAGGTTTGTGAAATTCAGGGAGAATGTCATAAAATTATTTTTTTGCACCTTTAGCATTTTGAATTCTGTCTGAATACTGCCTTTTTTTTTAGCTTTATTGATTGTTGACTTGTATATTCTGTTAAGTTTGCATAGGTCAAGTTTGTCTTTGATTGCTGTTGTTTTGAGGCAGGTGCGTTGCAGCTTTCTAATTAGTTTTTTATCTTTTTAGTTCTGCATTTCTCTAAGGTGGCTGTTTTCTAGTGTCCTGTTTTGTTGTTCTTAGTGGTATTAGGATATCAAAAGCTTCCTGTAGCCACTCATAACGTTTTTGAACAGAATTTATCGTGTCTAGATCTGTGTTGGATGTTAGTTGTGTTTCTAAGTATTCAAAATTGAGTTTGCTCCATGGTCTGTAGGTGGATGCATGTAAGGTGGTTTTAGGTGTGCTGCTCTGTGGTGTTTTATGTTGAAAAGCAGGCAAATTGTGGTTTGACCATGTGAGTGGAGTCATTGTTTGAAAGGTAACTAGTTTGGTATTAGCAAAAATAACATCTAGGATGTGTCCAGCGATGTGTGTGGGTTTGTGGACGATCTGATGCAGGTCAGTGCGTCTAAGCCAGTGATGATTGTTTTCGGATGAGGCATATTGGGTTTGTCAAACCAAATGTTTAGGTCACCAAGAATGCATAGGTTGGAGTGCAGTGTTATATGTTTTGAAACTGACTCTAGAAATGTGTCTATGAATGTTGCATTGCTAGTTGGTGGTCTGTAAAAGAGAAGGACGTTACAGGAGGACGTTGGTGTTGGGTTGCATCTGGTGATGAGGGCCTCACAACCTTGTATGGAGACGTCATCAGCTTTAGTGAGATTTAATGTTTGCTTGAATATAACCCTCTTTTTTGTCTATACAATTATGTGTGATAGTTTGATAGCCTGGAGGAACGGCTTCTTGCAGGACTGGAGCCATATCATCTCCCAACCATGATTCAGTTATGAAGAGTAAATCAGGTTGTGTGTCAGTGAGTAGGTGAGTAGTCATAGATGTGGTGCTTGTTTTTAGAAAGTGATCGATCATTTATTAGTAGGTAGTTTAGAGGTTGTGTTTTGGTGGTGGTGTGACTTTGTTTTGTAGAAGAGTGAGCAGTATTTATTGAGGGGAGATAATCCTACTGCAAGAGCACATTTAGTGAGAGCTTGCAATTCATGTTCTGCTGCATTTACCGCTGTTTCTTAGCAAAAAATACGCACTCGAATCCATTTTGGGCCCGGCGGTGCATTTTGTCCTAAGAAATTAGCACTAAATGCCAGTAGTAAGTTGGGGAAAAATCCTATCCAACAGCACATTTAGCGAGCGCAAGCTTCCACCAACCCTCCAGACACCTGTGCTATGCCTCTCACTCCCTAGCTCATCCCACCCGCATCTGCCGAAGCAACAGTGGAGGACACCTCTTCTCCTACCTCTCCGCGAAGTCCTGGAACAGCCTCCCTCACCCCCTCCGGACCTCACCCTATCTACAGGAAGTCAGAAAGGGACTCAAGACCTGGGTGTTCAACTAATTTCACCTGAGCAACAGGGCTCTCAGTGCCTGGATACCCTTACGGGTGATTAGCAGCGCTCTATAAATTCAGTTTGATTTAATGCATTTAGCACTGTTTCTTCGAACAAAATGCATCCTTGCATCCATTTTGTACAAAAAAGGTGCATTTTGCACTAAGAAAATAGAGATAAATGCAGGGAGTACGTTGGGGAAAAATCCTACCTAAGAGCACCTTTAGCGAGAGCTCGCTCGTCATGTGCTGCTGCATTCAGCGCTGTTTGTAAGAGTAAAGAAACAGCGCAGAAAGCTTCAAAGCGCAGAATTACCCTTCTCGCGTAATTCAACCGTAATCTCTCAGAAATCTTAGGTAATTCCGCATGGTCATGCTACACAGAATTATGTGAGTTACGCCCAATCTTAGTAAAAGTATAAGATGTGGGCCCACTCTCCCACTTACCTCGGGCTAAGTCTACACAAACTCTTTAATTGGACATCTATCCTTTATTAGAAGTCTATGTGCATACATATTAGGGGAGGGGTGTAAGCCTCCTTTAGATAATGCTGCCCCCACCTGGACAATTTAAGAAAAACACAATTATTATTAGTATCACATCCACTCACTGATATTAAAGTGTATTCAGGTTCAGTTCTCATCTTGGTGCCACTCTGTACCCCTCTTCCTGTCCAGAGGTACTGTCAGCATATGTAGAGCACCCCTATTGCATTTCGGGGTTTCTACGTCACGGGGTTCTGATAGTCTTAATTCAACAGACAGCAGACATGCAGATCTCTAAATAGGACCCTCTCTGGGTCCCGTCCAATGAATTTCTTCATACTGTGGGTCCAGCACGGCCAATGTTTGCGAATTAAGACTATTCGGGTCCCCGGGTGAAGGAATCTCGAAATGGGCCGAGCTTTGTTGAAAGTTGTGGAAACACTGGACAGATTGAATAAAGGCAGACTCTATTATGAGAGCCCCTTTGCTTAGCATGTTACTTTATTCTGTTATTTTACTATGTAAGCTCAATATGAGCCTGGAACAGCTTTATATAGACCTTAATTTGTCAAAGAGTCGGTTCCGGAGCCCAAAGCTTTCCTCTTAAACCGAGGAATTGAGCTTGGTTCCGTGAAACACAGTGTATCATGCTTAAAAACCTGTGGCCTCTCTTAGAAATAGCAGCTATATATGGGTTACCTGCACAAAGGCATCTACATGGCTACTGATTTCAAGTCTATGGCTACTGGCTTCTAACACTTCTCGTTTTCCTTTCCCAGCTCCAACACAGCAGTGAGGACATCACAGGAGGTTTCAGCTCTGACTGGGACACACTGCACCAGCATCACTCCTGCCACACAGCCAATCCCCTGCAAGGAGGTGAATTACTGACCTCATAGGTACTGCACTCACACACAGAGCATATGCAGCATGTGCAGCAGCAGTGCAAGCTTCCCTCGCATACCCAATGCAGCACCAGTGCAGGAATCAGCAGCCGTGCAAGCTTCCCACACATACCCAGAGCAGTACCAGCACAGGCAGCAGCAGTGCAAGCTTCCCTCGCATACCCAAAGCAGTACCAATACAAGCAGCAGCAGTCTGGTTTTCTCACACAAACAGCAGATAAAGGAAGATTTCAACAGCAGCAGTGCAATGTTTGCTCACACATATGGAACAAACACTATACAACAGTGCAGTGCGCATAAGCTGACACACAAAACTGGCACGGCATGTGCAGCAGCAGTGCAAGCATAGGCAGCAGCAGTGAGGATTCATTCCAATATACTGAACAGGTAGGGCACTGGCACCCTAGCTCAGCTTCCCTTACCACTGAATTACCTTTGCGTTCACACGTTGAGTGGTCTATAACACCCCGAGGCTGTGAGGAGAGCAGAGGGCCTGTGGAGGTGCAGATGGAGGGACACCAGGAGCAGAGCTCTCGAATACATCACCAGTAAGGGTGCTGTCTCCATCTATAGAGATCTCACCTGGTTTAATGTGGCTATTTCTTCGCTCCTCATTGGAGCACAGTTACTACATTTAAATGTCTTTTCTTAAGCACTGTGTCCAGCTTTAGGGGTGCCACCTGTAGGTGCCACCTGCAGCCCATTTTGTAGGGGTGTAAAGTTTCATAGATCTTGGATTCACACCTTCACAAGTTTATTTTGCATTTTTAATGCACCGTGAAATGCAAAGCTCACAACCTCCCCCGTCTGCAGGACCCTCTTGACCTCCACCCCCCTCATCCCAAGCACCAGATCACACTCTCTCCACCACTCTGCCACTCTGTATCGATGCTTCCCCTTGATGGCTGGTGCACCCTATTAATGAAAAGGAGCCCATTTGCCTGGGTTGAGGGCAGAAAAACTTTGAATCAGCAAGTTCAGATGAAGTAATAAATATTGGGTTTCCTTTGCCGATGTTACGTTTCCCAATTCACCCATTTTGGTGGGCAAAGGTTTTACTTTTACCCAGTGCCAGTCCTGCTCCGATGGCCACATCTGTGGAACTGTGGCCTTTTGGAGAGGCTTCATCTGGAGACCACTTCTGGAGGCCTCATCTGTGGTACTGACGCCACTTTTAGATGACTCCTATAGGATATTATGCCCAAGACAGGTGGCCTCATCTGCAGCACCGTGTGCATTTCTGGGGGCCTCATCTTCAGTTCAGTGTCCATTTCTGGAGGCCTCATCTGCAGTAAGGTGTCCATTTCTGGAGGCCTCATCTGCAGTAAGGTGTCCATTTCTGGCGGCCTCATCTGCAGTACTGTTTGTATTTCTGGAGACCTCATCTGCAGCACGATGTCCATTTCTGGAGGCCTCATCTGCAGTAAGGTGTCCATTTCTGGAGGCCTCATCTGCAGTAAGGTGTCCATTTCTGGAGGCATCATCTGCAGTAAGGTGTCCATTTCTGGCAGCCTCATCTGTGGTACTGACGCCACTTTTAGATGACTTCTATAGGATATTATGCCCAAGACAGGTGTCCTCATCTGCAGTACCGTGTGCATTTCTGACAGCCTCATCTGCAGTACTGTGTGCATTTCTGGAGGCATCATCTGCAGTAAGGTGTCCATTTTTTGGGGCTTCATCTTCAGTTCACTGTCCATTTCAGGAGCCTCATCTGCAGTAAGGTGTCAATTTCTAGAGGCCTCAGCTGCAGAAAGGTGTCCATTTCTGGAGGCCTCATCTGCAGTAAGGTGTCCATTTCTGGAGGCCTCATCTGCAGTAAGGTGTCCATTTCTGGAGGCCTCATCTGCAGTAAGGTGTCCATTCCTGGAGGCCTCATCTGCAGTAAGGTGTCAATTTCTGGAGGCCTCATCTGCAGTAAGGTGTCCATTTCTGGAGGCCTCATCTGCAGTAAGGTGTCCATTTCTGGGGGCCTCATCTTCAGTTCAGTGTCCATTTCTGGAGGCTTCATCTGCAGTAAGGTGTCCATTTCTGGGGGCCTCATCTGAGGTAAGGTGTCCATTTCTAGAGGCCTCAGCTGCAGCAGAGTGTTCATTTCTGGAGGCATCATCTGCATTAAGCTGTACATTGCTGGAGGACTCATCTGCAGAAAGGTGTCCATTTCCAGAGACATCATCTGCAGTAAGGTGTCCATTTCTGGAGGTCTCATCTGCAGTAAGGTGTCCATTTCTGGAGGCATCATCTGCAGCACGATGTCCATTTCTGGAGGCCTCATCTGCAGTAAGGTTAGATGACTTCTATAGGATATTATGCCCAAGACAGGTGTCCTCATCTGCAGTACCGTGTGCATTTCTGACGGCCTCATCTGCAGTACTGTGTGCATTTCTGGAGGCATCATCTGCAGTAAGGTGTCCATTTTTGGGGGCTTCATCTTCAGTTCAGTGTCCATTTCAGGAGCCTCATCTGTAGTAAGGTGTCAATTTCTAGAGGCCTCAGCTGCAGAAAGGTGTCCATTTCTGGAGGCCTCATCTGCAGTAAGGTGTCCATTTCTGGAGGCATCATCTGCAGTAAGGTGTCCATTTCTGGCAGCCTCATCTGTGGTACTGACGCCACTTTTAGATGACTTCTATAGGATATTATGCCCAAGACAGGTGTCCTCATCTGCAGTACCGTGTGCATTTCTGACAGCCTCATCTGCAGTACTGTGTGCATTTCTGGAGGCATCATCTGCAGTAAGGTGTCCATTTTTGGGGGCTTCATCTTCAGTTCACTGTCCATTTCAGGAGCCTCATCTGCAGTAAGGTGTCAATTTCTAGAGGCCTCAGCTGCAGAAAGGTGTCCATTTCTGGAGGCCTCATCTGCAGTAAGGTGTCCATTTCTGGAGGCCTCATCTGCAGTAAGGTGTCCATTTCTGGAGGCCTCATCTGCAGTAAGGTGTCCATTCCTGGAGGCCTCATCTGCAGTAAGGTGTCAATTTCTGGAGGCCTCATCTGCAGTAAGGTGTCCATTTCTGGAGGCCTCATCTGCAGTAAGGTGTCCATTTCTGGGGGCCTCATCTTCAGTTCAGTGTCCATTTCTGGAGGCTTCATCTGCAGTAAGGTGTCCATTTCTGGGGGCCTCATCTGAGGTAAGGTGTCCATTTCTAGAGGCCTCAGCTGCAGCAGAGTGTTCATTTCTGGAGGCCTCATCTGCATTAAGCTGTACATTGCTGGAGGACTCATCTGCAGAAAGGTGTCCATTTCCAGAGACATCATCTGCAGTAAGGTGTCCATTTCTGGAGGTCTCATCTGCAGTAAGGTGTCCATTTCTGGAGGCATCATCTGCAGCACGATGTCCATTTCTGGAGGCCTCATCTGCAGTAAGGTGTCCATTTCTGGCAGCCTCATCTGTGGTACTGACGCCACTTTTAGATGACTTCTATAGGATATTATGCCCAAGACAGGTGTCCTCATCTGCAGTACCGTGTGCATTTCTGACGGCCTCATCTGCAGTACTGTGTGCATTTCTGGAGGCATCATCTGCAGTAAGGTGTCCATTTTTGGGGGCTTCATCTTCAGTTCAGTGTCCATTTCAGGAGCCTCATCTGCAGTAAGGTGTCAATTTCTAGAGGCCTCAGCTGCAGAAAGGTGTCCATTTCTGGAGGCCTCATCTGCAGTAAGGTGTCCATTTCTGGAGGCCTCATCTGCAGTAAGGTGTCCATTTCTGGAGGCCTCATCTGCAGTAAGGTGTCAATTTCTGGAGGCCTCATCTGCAGTAAGGTGTCCATTTCTGGAGGCCTCATCTGCAGTAAGGTGTCCATTTCTGGGGGCCTCATCTTCAGTTCAGTGTCCATTTCTGGAGGCCTCATCTGCAGTAAGGTGTCCATTTCTGGGGGCTCATCTGAGGTAAGGTGTCCATTTCTAGAGGCCTCAGCTGCAGCAGAGTGTTCATTTCTGGAGGCCTCATCTGCAGTATGGTGTCAATTTCTAGAGGCCTCATCTGCAGTAAGGTGTCCATTTCTGGAGGCCTCATCTGCAGTAAGGTGTCCATTTCTGAGGGCCTCATCTTCAGTTCAATGTCCATTTCTGGAGGTCTCATCTGCAGGAAGCAGTTCATCCCTGGAGGACTCATCTGCAGTAAGGTGTGCATTTCTGGATGCATCATCTGCAGTACTGTTTGTATTTCTGGAGACCTCATCTGCAGCACGATGTCCATTTCTGGAGGTCTCATCTGCAGTAAAGTGTCCATTTCTGGAGGCCTCATCTTCAGTTCAGTGTCCATTTCTGGAGGCATCATCTGCAGTAAGGTGTCCATTTTTGGGGGCCTCATCTTCAGTTCAGTGTCCATTTCAGGAGGCCTCATCTGCAGTAAGGTGTCAATTTCTAGAGGCCTCAGCTGCAGAAAGGTGTCCATTTCTGGAGGCCTCATCTGCAGTAAGGTGTCCATTTCTGGAGGCCTCATCTGCAGTAAGGTGTCCAATTCTGAGGGCCTCAACTTCAGTTCAATGTCCATTTCTGGAGGCCTCATCTGCAGGAAGCAGTTCATCCCTGGAGGACTCATCTGCAGTAAGGTGTGCATTTCTGGATGCCTCGTCTCCAGTATGGTGAACATTTCTGGCGGCCTCATCTGCATTAAGCTGTACATTTCTGGAAGCATCATCTGCAGTAAAGTGTCCATTTCTGGAGGCCTCATCTTCAGTTCAGTGTCCATTTCTGGAGGCCTCATCTGCAGTAAGGTGTCCATTTCTGGGAGCCTCATCTTCAGTTCAGTGTCCATTTCTGCAGGCCTCATCTGCAGTAAGGTGTCCATTTCAAGAGGCCTCAGCATCAGCAGAGTGTTAATTTCTGGAGGCCTCATCTGCAGTAAGGTGTCCATTTCTGGAGGTCTCATCTGCAGTAAGGTGTCCATTTCTGGAGGCCTCCTCTGCAGTAAGGTGTCCATTTCTGGGGGCCTCAGCTACAGTAAGGTGCCCATTTCTGGAGGCCTCGTCTGCAGTAAGGTGTCCATTTCTGGAGGCCTCGTCTGCAGTAAGGTGTCCATTTCTAGATGCCTCATCTGCAGTAAGGTGTCCATTTCTAGATGCCTCATCTGCAGTACTGTTTGTTTTTCTGGAGGCCTCATTAAGGTACTGAAGCCACTTCTAGATGCCTCCTCCAGGATATTATGCCCAAAACTGAGGACCTTATCTGCAGTACTGTGTGCATTTCTGGCTGCCTCATCTGCAGTACTGTGTCCATTTCGGTAGGCCTCATCTGCAGTACTGTGTTTATTTTCTGGAGGCCTCCTCTGCAGTACTGTGTCCATTTCTGGAGGCCTCATCTGCAGTACTGTGTCCATTTCGGTAGGCCTCATCTGCAGTACTGTGTTTATTTTCTGGAGGCCTCCTCTGCAGTACTGTGTCCATTTCTGGAGGCCTCATCTGCAGTACTGTGTTTATTTTCTGGAGGCCTCCTCTGCAGTAAGGTGTCCATTTCTGGAGGCCTCATCTGCAGTAAGCTGTCCATTGCCGGAGGCCTCATCTGCAGGAAGATGTCCATTTCAGGATGCGTCATGTGCAGTAAGGTGTCCATTTCAGGATGCGTCATGTGCAGTAAGGTGTCCATTTCTGGAGGTCTCATCAGCAGCAAGATGTCCATTTCTGGAGGCCTCATCTGCAGTTGGGTGTCCATTTCTGGGAGCCTCATCTTCAGTTCAGTGTCCATTTCTGGAGGCCTCATCTGCGGTACTTTGTCCATTTCTGGAGGCCTCATCTGCAGTAAAGTGTCCATTTCTGGAGGCCTCAACTGCAGTACTGTTTGTATTTTCTGGACGCTTCATCTGCAGTAAGGTGTCCATTTCTGGAGGTCTCATCTACAGTACTGTTTGTATTTCTGGACGCTTCATCTGCATTAAGGTGCTCATTTCTGGAGGTCTCATCTGCAGTACTGTGTGCATTTCTGAAGGCCTCATCTGTCAAAAGCTGTGTATTTCTGGAGGCCTCATTTGCAGTAAGGTATCCATTTCTGGAGTCCTCATCTGCAGTACTGTTTGTATTTCTGGCGGCCTCATCTGCAGAACTGTATTTATTTTTTGGAGGCTTCGTCTGCAGTAAGGTGTGTATTTCTAGGGGCCTTACAGTACTGAAGCCACTTCTAGATGTCTCCTCCAGGATATTATGCCCAAGACTGAAGACCTCATCTGCACTACTGTGCGCATTTCTGGCGGCCTCATCTGCAGTACTGTGCGCATTTCTGGAGGCCTCATCTGCAGTACTGTGCGCATTTCTGGCGGCCTCATCTGCAGAACTGTGTCCATTTCTGGACACCTCATCTGCAGGATGGTGTACATTTCTGTTATGTTGTGTTATGTTAATGCGATTTGTTAAGTGCACATATACGCTGGGGTGTCTTGGCGCTGTCTGCTCCTGAGCAGGAAGAAACCTAGTTGTTGAAGAGCCAAGTTTTTTCTCTTTTCTGAATGAGATGAGGGTGGGAGAGCTCTGATGTGGGAAGGGCAGTTGTTTCAAAGCTCAGTAGTTCCAACAACAAAGCTTCTGCCTCCCCAATTTGCTTTTTAGATTCTGGGCGTGGTCAAAAGGTTCGCCCATAGCGATCGCAGCTGTCTGCCAGGAGTATATATCTGCAAGGAGTGTTTCAGAAACCCAGGGCCAATACTGTGTAGCGCCTTATAGGCTGTGCACAAACCCTCAAATTTTATGCGGCTTCTAACTGGGAGCCAGTGCAACTGCCAAATTACTTTGGTTACCGAATTAAACTTAGGAGTCCCGGTGGGAATCAAGTCAAGAATTCTTTATTTCGGCCAATATGACCATAAAAGCACAGGTAAAAAAATACCAGTCCCAGTGAGAATCCTAGCAGCCGCATTCTGCACCATTTGGAGCTTATTAAGGTTGTTTCCTGCGTTTTGACGTTGCAGTAGTCCAGCTTAGAAAGCACTAGAGCTGTGGTTACTGTCTTTCTCGCCTCCACTAGAATGAAAGGGAAGAGCTTTTTTATCATTCTGAGCAGATAAAAACAGGAGAAGATCAAAGAGCTGACTTGAGGTTTGTAATTTAATTTGTCATCTATTTTAACACCCACATGTTTTGCCTTAGCTGCTGGAATAGGGGGAAATCCCAATTCTTCCGGCCACCAGCTAGAAGACCAGACAGGGAATAAATTACCAATCACGATCAACTCAGTTTTATTAGAATTCAGTTTAATGCAGTGTCTAAGCATCCATGAACTGATTGCCAGCATGCCATCGTGGAAGGTGGCCGATACCTCTGTACCATTTTTAAAAATGGACAGGACAATTTGGGTATCGTCAGCATAAGAGGTTAACGCAAGGCCGAGGGATTTGACTAAGAGAGCCAACTCTGTAACATAAATGTTGAACAGAGTGGGACTGATAGATGAGCCCTGTGGGACCCCGCAGGGGAGAGAAAGAGAGGCTGATTCAAAACTACCAAGCGCTAGTGATTGTGATCGATCAGTCAGAAAAGATGTCAGCAGAGATTAGGCCCTATTCTTGATGCCCAAGGTGGAGACACGGTTGATCCACATCCCGTGGTCAGCCGTATCAAAAGCAGCTGATAGGTCGAGGAGAATAAGTGCCGCTCCACCGCTGTCGAGCGCGACCCTTATCTCTTCAGCGGCTTTGATCAGGGCTGTCTCGTGCTATGGCCAGATCTGAAACCGAATTGTGTTTCATCCAGAAACTGGTTATCATGAATATATTGTGTGAGCTGACTATTCATCACTTTTTCGATGAGTTTAGCGGGCAGAGGGAGACGCGAGATAGGTCGGTAATTGTTAGGATTGGCTGAGTTTAGGTTTGTTTTTTTATCAGCGGAAAAATGGAGGCCTTCTTCCGCTGAGTCGGGAAAACATAGTATTAATGATGGCTGCAAGATTTGCACCTATCAGGTCCGGGATAAGTTTCAAGACCGACGGGGGGCATGGGTCAAACGGTGAGCCAGACTTGGCCTTGCTCACCATAGTGGCTATTTGTTCATTGGTAACCGAGGAAAATTCCATAAAAGCACAAGTCTCGGGCAGCTCCTTACCTGAATCGGATGCAATCTCGGCAGAGGAGGAAGCCTCAACCTTAGAGTAAATTTGGTTTACTTTTCTCTGGAAGCACTGGGCTAACGAGTCGCAGAAAGCATGTATAGCGATATTAGAATGGTTCTCTGGTGGTGACGCAAGTTTAGACACCAAGTGAAACAACTGTTTGGCGGAATCCTTAGCGGTTTCTATTTCCTGTGTAAAGTAAATCACTCTTTTCCTTAATTAGGAGACATTTATAATTAGCCAAAACCGGCTTATAGCGCGTTTTCTCTTGGAGATCGTAATGCAACCGCCAACGTCTTTCCTGTCTCCTACATTGCTGTTTTTCAAGCCTAAGAGCTTCGGAGAACCATGGGGCAGAGGGAGTTCTCATGTTTTTGTAGACTTTCTTATATGGAACTAATTTAGAAAAGGCGGCTTGAAGCCAATCTGTGTAGCTTTGAGAGGCCTGCTCTGCGTTGAGAGGCCTGCTCTGCGTTGAGAGGCCTGCTCTGCGTTGAGAGGCCTGCTCTGCTTTGAGAGGCCTGCTCTGCGTTGAGAGGCCTGCTCTGCTTTGAGAGACCTGCTTTGCGTTGAGAGGCCTGCTCTGCGTTGAGAGGCCTGCTCTGCGTTGAGAGGCCTGCTCTGCTTTGAGAGGCCTGCTCTGCGTTGAGATGCCTGCTCTGCGTTGAGAGGCCTGCTCTGCGTTGAGAGGCCTGCTCTGCTTTGAGAGGCCTGCTCTGCGTTGAGAGGCCTGCTCTGCGATGAGAGGCCTGCTCTGCGTTGAGAGGCCTGCTCTGCGTTGAGAGGCCTGCTCTGCGTTGAGAGGCCTGCTCTGCGTTGAGAGGCCTGCTCTGCGTTGAGAGGCCTGCTCTGCGTCGAGAGGCCTGCTCTGCGTCGAGAGGCCTGCTCTGCGTCGAGAGGCCTGCTCTGCGTCGAGAGGCCTGCTCTGCTTTGAGAGGCCTGCTCTGCGTTGAGAGGCCTGCTCTGCGTTGAGAGGCCTGCTCTGCGTGGAGAGGCCTGCTCTGCGTGGAGAGGCCTGCTCTGCGTGGAGAGGCCTGCTCTGCGTCGAGAGGCCTGCTCTGCGTCGAGAGGCCTGGACCAAGACTGCTTGGGAAGGCACGGCCTGATATTAGAAGGTCGGTCCAACAATTTCATCTCAAATAAAATAACGTGATGGTCAGACCAAGCTAGAGGGAGAACCTCCTTTGTAGTGATCAGCTCATTATTGGTAAACAAACTGTCTAGGGTGAGTCCAGCTGAGTGAGTGGGTGTGTTGATTTTTTGTGTGAGCCCTAAAGATCCTAAGGTGTCCAGGAGGGTTACTGTATCATTATCAGAAATAAGATCTAGATGGAAATTAAAATGACCTAATAAGGTAAAGTTCCTCTCACAAGCAGTGGACTCTAAGAGGAACCCAAGATTGTAAAAAATAATGTCCCCTTGGTCCAGGAGGGCGATAGAGGAGCATGCCTTTAAATGATTGCTTCTTTGAGAGGAAGGTGCCATCTCACCCAGCACTAGAAAACTGTGGCAATATATCAGCGCAAGCCCACCACCTCTTTTCTTAGGTCTGCAATGTCTGTACACTGAAAATCTGGAAGGGGAGGCTATGAACAAATCTGGGCCAGACAAGGATTGGTCCATGTTTTAGTGATAAATAGAAGGTCCAATTGCTGCTATCAGGTAGGCTATTTCATTTTTGTGTTTAGGAAGGGAATGCACGTTGATAAGAGTGCAACAAAGTCAGGCTGTCTTGTCAGCAGTCAGGCTGGAAACTGTGCTAATATTGTGTTGAGTGTCAGTAAGGGGTACTAGATTCGTTGCAGCCGTACTACTGGAAGGAGAGATGCCTCTCTTCCAGTTAAAGTCAGCATGCAGGCTTACACAAGAGGAATCTAGTAAAGTCAGCGTGAACCCACGATTAGCACAACAGCCGTTTGCCCTCGTGGGAAGATCTGCAATGTTGAACCGTGCGCAGTCATGCTATGTGTAATTGTGAAACCCATTGAGTGCACGCAGCTCCTTACCAGGGAAAGTTACAGGCTTTAAGTTGTCGCTGGCAATTCATGCAGGGGTTCTGGCACAAGGCGCGATCCGGTCGTGGACAGGCGCAGATGGGCTTGCCCAGGGCTTTAAGTGGGCCGGGTCTCACCGGGTCTGAGCACTGGCAGTTTTTTAAAGGAGGCCTCGAAACGGGTCTCTATCGGGCTCTGTTTTGTGCTCTCGCACAGGCGGCCCCTTTTTTTCCAGACTGCAGTGACAGCAGGCACATCGATGTGCGCGTGCTCACACTACTCACTTCTCACTGGTGGGGAAGTTACGGCATGACGTCATGCCAGGTGAGCGTTGCAGGGGAAGGGAAATCCTTTAAAGAGAGTCATTTTCTCTCAGATTTCCCTTCTCTTTTTGAAACTCAGGAGCAGCAACATTGTCGTGGTGTCACCAGGGCTTTAAGTAGAAGCTTTTTCAATATTACATACAAGCCAAAGTTGCTGCTTATTTATCTTATGCAACTAACAACCATTGACAAAGCCAATAGTCCTGACTTGTTGTAGGTATGATGTTACTTGTTGCATCATATATCTGGATGCAATGACAGAAACAGCAAAATACAAGTCGGGCGGCACACAATGCTAAGCACAGAATTTTAGCTTACATGTTTTAAGCCACACCCTTAATTACATTGGCCACACCCCTTTATGAGACCCCCCAGTTTTTTCATCCCACTTAAAGCCCTGGGCTTGCCTTTGTCGCGCCGTCAGTGCGCCAGCGGCGCAGACCTGCTGAGCCGTGATTTAATAGCCCTCCATGGCAGGGGGCATGTCGAGGAACCAGCGCCGAAGCGCAATAGAAGGTGAGTGGGCAAATGAAAAGGGAGGCTTGACTGGGGTCCAGCAACCCCTACAGGGCTCACAGGCTCCCCTGTGAGCACTCTGTACTGGTAACACAAAACAAATTAAAGTAAAAGTGAGAAAGTTAAAAAGATTTCTGGAGTCCTGATCTACAGTACTGAGGACACTTCTAGATGCCTCCTCTAGGAAAATATGCCCAAGACTGAAGACCTCATCTGCAGTACTGTGTGCATTTCTGGAGGCCTCATCTGCAGTAAGGTGTCCATTTCTGGAGGCCTCATCCACACTAAGGTGTCCATTTCTGGAGGCCTCATCTGCAGTAAGGTGTCCATTTCTGGAGGCCTCATCCACACTAAGGTGTCCATTTCTGGGGGCCTCATCTGCAGTAAGGTGTCCATTTCTGGAGGCCTCATCCACACTAAGGTGTCAATTTCTAGAGGCCTCATCTGCAGTACTGTGTGTATTTCTGAAGGCCTCATCTGCAGTACTGTGTGCATTTCTGGAGGCCTCATCTGCAGTACTGTGTGCATTTCTGGAGGCCTCATCTGCAGTATTGTGTCAGTTTCTGGAGGCCTCATCTGCAGTACTGTGTTTATGTATTGGAGGCCTCATCTCCAGTACTGTGTGCATTTCTGGAGGCCTCATCTGCAGTACTGTGTGTATTTCTGAAGGCCTCATCTTCAGTACTGTGTGCATTTCTGGAGGCCTCATCTGCAGTACTGTGTTTATGTATTGGAGGCCTCATCTCCAGTACTGTGTGCATTTCTGGAGGCCTCATCTGCTGTACTGTGTTTATGTATTGGAGGCCTCATCTCCAGTACTGTGTGCATTTCTGGACGCTTCATCTGCAGTAAGGTGTTCATTTCTGGAGGCCTCACCTACAGTACAGTGTCCATTTCTTGAGGTCTCATCTGCAGTAAGGTGTCAATTTCTGGAGGCCTCGTCTGCAGTACTGTGTCCATTTCTGGTGGCCTCATCTGCAGTAAGGTGTCCATTTCTGTAAGCCTCATCTGAGGTATGGTGTCTATTTCTGGAGGGCTCATCTGCAGTGCTGTATGCATTTCTGGGGGCCTCATCTGCAGTAAGGTGTCCATTTCTGGAGGCCTCATCTGCAGTAAGGTGTCCATTTCTGGGTGCCTCATCTGCAGTAAGGTGTCCATTTCTGGAGGCCTCATCTGCAGTAAGGTGTCCATTTCTGGAGGCCTAATCTGCAGTGCTGTGTGCATTTCTGAAGGCCTCATCTGCAGTAAGATGTCTATTTCTGGAGGCCTCATCTGCAGTATGGTGTCTATTTCTGGGGGCCTCATCCACAGTACTGTGTTCATTTCTGGAGGCCTCATCTGAGGTATGGTGTCCATTTCTGGAGGCCTCATCTGCAGGAAGGTGTCCATTTCTGGAGGCCTCATCTGCAGTAAGGTGTTCATTTCTGGAGGCCTCATCTGCAGTAAAATGCCCATTTCTGGAGGCCTCATCCGCAGTAAAATGCCCATTTCTGGAGGCCACCTTTAAAGCATTTTGTCCAAGTCTGAGGGCCTCATCAGCAGTATTGTGTCCTTGACTGAGGGTCTCATCAGCTGTATTGTGTCCTTGTCTGAGGGCCTCATCAGCTTTATTGTGTCCTACAGTAGCGGCCGGTGAGCTGGACGTGCAGCGTGGTGGGCGGGGGGTCAAGGGGTTATAAGGTTCGAGGGTGGTAAAATAAAAGAAGAATATATATTTTTTTAACTTACCTGAAGCTGTCCCAGTCATGCTAGCGCCCTCGATTTGCGCTCCAGGACACAAAACTAAGGCTGGGCTGGGTAGTGATGGTTTTATTAGGTCGCACCACTAATTGGCATGTGCCAATGTATTTTTCAAGGATTCACACAAAGAATAATTTGATTGTGGTGCTAAGCGGTACAGATGCCTCAAACTACCCAATATGCATCAAATACATTGGTGAAACACCTCCGTTCACATGAGAAACTAATGTACCAAAGCCCTCAACATAAGTAAATCAATGGTATTGTTGCCATGCATAGTATTGTTAGAAAAAAACAAAATCAGAGAACGGGAGTCATAGATTTGTTGTAGAGACTTGAATTATAGTCCAAGATACAGCCAGTCCAAAATACAGCCAATGCGTGTTTCGTCACACAAGTGACTTCTTCAAGGCTGTAATTACATATATATACAAGTAAAAGACTGTATAACTCAAATATCTGATGTATACATACATATTCATCAAATTCTCTGTATAGTTGTTTATTTAGTAAACCAAGATGTGAGTCTACTCCAGAGAAACGGTTATTGGGAACCACAGAGTGAAGTCACCACGTGAAGTTAGAGCATCCCTGATGCAGTGAGAGTATTACCAAGATAAGAGGTTTGAAGCAATGTTATTTTGCTTTGGTGATTAGTGAAAAATAATATAGAAAATGTCATTATGAAAAGGTGAAGGGTTATGTCGCTAACCACCAGAGGATAAAATAAAGGGGATAGTCTCCAGATAAAAGTTGAACAAAATGGAAGGGAACTGACCCAAATGGTATAAAACTGTTGTCACAATCCAGTGGGTCAACAGGCCTGGATAAGTAAGATATTCCTGAACTGTTCAGGGAAAAAAGTCAAAGGTTATGGTCAACCCATCATTGATTAGCCACATTTTTTTTAGATTAGTGGATCCGCCAGAGCACTGGTGTTAAACTTACAGTCAAACCCTTGAGCGGTATGACATCCCAGGTCTTCAAAACGTGTTTCAATGTTCCACACCGTGGTAAGATTTTTCAACTGATCAGTATACGGTACATTTAAACTGAAGGAACATACATGAGTAATGTTAAAATTCAGGATCGGGTTCAAGATGGGCCCCTAACATTGTGAGAAGGACCTGTTCCAGTTGATAACTTACAGCACGAGAAGTGGAAAGTAATTCCAATATATTCCAAGTAGTTCTGCTAGATAGAATTTTTCAAAAGTGTCCACCGTATTCCAGAATGTAAAAGAACCAGTACTGGTTGTTTCTGGAGAGTGGCCTGCTTGACCCTATGAAGAAGTATAATAAGTTAAGGAAGCCAATACGGCTAAAGTAATCATCCTAATTTGTTATTCAAGACACTATAATTAACCCACCTGAAACAGCTAATTAAGCATCTATCAGTTGTTTTAAAGTAGTCCCTTCGGGGAGCGCCTTGATAAGCCTCCTAATAGGAAAGTAAGCAGAAAAGACGACTATATATATATATACAACCGAATGAGAGGATAAACCGACCAATCACAATTCACGTGTCTTGTCCAGGCACAGACTGGGAGTCTGTGCCTGCTCTCTCCAAATCAGCTGCATTGCTGGATTGGAGAGGGCTTTCACTGCGCATGACGGTTTGGCCGGCCTGAGCTATGCGGCCAAACCCTCATGCGAAGTGATGGGAGTGCACTACCACTCCCCTCAGTGCCTGCCACACCCAGGCCCCGCCCCCCAGACTCAGCAGGAAGTAAAGGAAAAATAAAACGAGTGTTAATTATCGTTTTATTTTTCCTTTCCTGCTGTTTTCTTTTTTTGGGGGGGGGGGTGCTCCTCCACTGGGGTTCTTATCTGAAGACTCCCTCAAGAGTTTCTTGTCCAAGTCTTGTAGTATTGTCTTTATTTCTGGAGCCCTCCTCTAGAGCAGTGTTTTCCAAACTGGATGGTCGCAGCCAAATGTTGGTGGGTTGTGAGAGTCCAAGCAATAAATAAATATTCCTTCAAAGTCTGTATTTATCCTGTCACATTTGCTGCACTTCAACGACAAAGGTCAAACGTCAGGCTATGTCTTCTGACAAATTGCTGCTTATTTTTTTAACATTGGTGTTTCTAAACTCCTCTCACACGTTTTGATGTGTAAAGTATGTTTTAAGTAGGAGTTATTAATGAGACTAATAGATGTCTGTATGTAAACGAAAATGATTGGTTTCTAAACATTCAATATACCTGTCAACATTATTTTACGCGCAATAGATACAATTCAACCCTCGACAATTCCCCCACTATACCAAAAGCCTCTAAATATAGAGACTTTCAAGTGGCACTAGGTTTTCCTCACGGTATCATGTGCCATAGACTCATGATAAATCACACCAGTTGTCATCACGTATTCCTTAACAGTACCGGCACCATTCAAACATGGCCGCCACTGTCTGGGTAGACTGCAGGAATACGTGCGTAGTCTACACGCACTGACTCCCGCCCTACCACGCCCCTTGGAGAGTCATTTCCGCCCGTTCTCCGACTCGCGTCTATAACATGGCAACCCGGATCTTCCCAAACTACCGGCGAGTCACGAGCAGAGGGGCAGGTAATGGGCTTCTACAGGGGAGAGTGACTGTAAGTATCTTCCTGCTGACTCTGAACACGATCTAAGGTAAAGATTGTTTTGGCACAACGGGCGTCGGGGGAGCACAAGCTTACTATTTCGCCATGTTTTATGCATCCACAGATACTCATCCTCATTACCGCAGTGAGTGCCGGCGAGGCCAACCATCCAGAATTGAGGGGTATGCGGTGTAGCTTGCTTGCGAGTGGTGTATATGTCATACCGCGTTTTTAACCATTGTCATTGTTAGTGTTTCACTACCGGTACACCCGTGACAGTCTCATGTTACATATGATAAGGCTAACGGACTGCTACGAGCACAATGGCAGCGATGCCTTGATTTGATTGACATAGCTTTGTTACCACCCTTTAAACCATTGGGTTCACAAACGAGATATATGCATGCAATATACCGGTCACCTCTGGCTATGCGCAGCCAGTTGAAGGCGACACTCTACCTGTGTTTGTATTATTACACAGGCCGTAATTGTGCGCAAACGTTTGGCACACATGAGTACATGGCAGTATGTCGACAGGGGCATACTGCACTGAGCATGCCCACGAGGATGTCCGAGGACTTGAATGCCTATTGTGACCACATTCTAGTCCAATTGATTGCCATTATTAACATGTGACTCATGTTTGTTTGTGTGTGTGTGTCTCTTCTTTTTATCCCCCTTTTTTTCATCACTAGGTTGGGTAAAGGAACTTGATTCAGACGTTCCAACTAGCGCCTAGATGCATTGACACCTGACTATAGGTACAGTAGGAATACAGGGTGTCTCTTCCCTGATTCCTAGTCTCACTTTCTCTTATTTTCACCTCACGGTCCTGACAAAGCGCTCCTGGATCCATTTGGGACCAACCCGAAGCGCGAAACATGTTGACCTAACTTCACCTTTCACTCACTTACACAGATTTTGAGAGCAGCAGGAAGACACTCATCCCTCCGCTACATTTGCTTTAAGGAGGTGCTCCTCGTCCCTTGTTTTTTTAGGTCTCGCCCTGAAGCCAGCGCTTGCGCTGATCTGGGCGAGACATTTTGTAAGTGGGCTTTTAGAAATGCGACCACTTTTTTTTGGGCTTGCCTAGAGCATGCGGGTACGCGCACAGTAACGCGCATTCCTCGCATGCGCCAGGTGCCATATGTCTTTCCTCTCACTTGCTCCTCCCCCTCCCCCACCACAGAGCGCTTCTCGGGGCCGCGCAACCGTGTCACTTTCACGGCCGCGCGTCATTTGCTCTCCCGCTCCTCCCCCCACCCCCACCACAGAGTGCGTCTCGCACGGCCGCGCGGCCAATGCTTGTTTTATTTAGTTTTTGCGCGCGCGCACACAACTCCCGGTCGCGGCCGAAATTCTTGCTCGCGATCACTTTTGCGCGCACCATTTGCTTATTTGAACACTTCTCGCCCTTTCCTTGCTGTTTTCTGTGCATCGCTCATTCTTTCATTACTTGTCACTTTTATGTGCATTTCTCAGTCTTTCTTTGCTACTTCACTGTGCATTACTCCTTCCTTCTTATTCCTTCTTTGCTGCTTTTCTGTGCATTTCTCATTCTCTTTCTGCCACTTTCATGTGCTTTTTTCATTATTCCGCAATCTTTCTTTGCTGCTTTTTGAACTTTTACACTGATTCTGTGCCGATCTGCTGGGCATCTGCCACTCTTTCTCATTCATTCTTTGCTGATCTTCTGTGCTTTTGCCTTTCATTCTTTAACATTTTTCTCTGCCCTTTTCACTCAATCCTTGCTGCTCTTGGCTTCTTTTAGTCTCAGCTCTTCTCTTCGAGTTTCGAACTCAATTGCTCTCTTAACTCCTCTTCTTCCTTTTTCTCACTCTTTTGCTCTTCCTGCCCTTTTCCTGAATTTGCGACCTTCCCTGCTTCCTCTCCCACGCCGCACTCCCTTCTTGGTTCCTGCCAGTTACTTAGCCCAACCCATTGCCCCAGAGACCCCGCTCCTAATTCATGTCCGCCGCAGCTTGGATGCACAGCCCGTATGCGCCCCTCCCGTGCCCAGCGCCAGACCCCTTGCTTTCACTCCCATCACTGCTACGTCTCTGCTTCCCTCTCCTCACCCTGAACCTTGAATGCACCTTCCAGTGCTGCTGCTACGCCTCGGTAGTCGACTGCGAAGGTGCCTTCCCTGTTCCACCTGACACTTTTCCTGCACCTTCCCACACCTTCACACCACCCTCACATGCACCGCACACAACACTCACCTCTCCCTCGGCCACGCACACCTACACACCTCTCCCCACCCCTCCCTGTTCTGCCTTCTCCTCAACAACACCTCCCTCAATAAACACGCTACTGAAATATGGGACCTGCTGCACGACCACACATTGAAACTGCTCTTCCTCACAGAAACCTGGCTGATTCTATCGACATTACCACACCTATTCCCCAGGCACAAGGTTATAAGACAGGACAGAATTAACAGACCCAGCGGAGGACATGTCATCGTTTTCAAAGAGCTCATCAAGTGTTCCACTGCCTCAGCTAGCACCAACAGCACTGATGCTGGATGTGTTTATTGTGCCAAAATGGCTTCTTTTGTCATCTTCAATGCAAGATGGTGCACACTCTGAAATCCGTAAAAGTGCACTCTCTTAATGCTTTATTTTAATAAATATATTTAGGGTGATCACCAACCTCTAGTTCAGTGTGGACACTTTCTCCAGTCCTTGTCTTCTCTCTCTGTACGTCACACCTCTCTTTCAATAAACCTCAGTGCCCCACAGCACTTACCTCTCATGAACTCAACTTGCCACCTCTCTCCGATCCTACCTCTAGATCTCTAGCTCTCGGTCAGCTCTCTGCCCCTCTCTTCTCCTCAAGTGCCTCTCTCTCTCTCTCTCTCTCTCTCTCTCTACTTTCTCTTCTTTCTCTTCTTTCTGCAACTTGCTGCTCTGTTTGCATCTCATCCCCCTTCATTTCTCTTCCATTTACTTCCCCTCCCTCTTAATTTCATCTCTTTATCTTACCCTTTCTATCATGTTTGCCATCTATACCATACCTTTCTCTACCTCTCGCATGCCTCTTTCTACCTCACCATTCTCTCTTTCATTTCTCTCTCTGCCTCACAACTCACTGCCTCATCTCTCTCTGTTCCCCACCTCTCATACACTATCTAGACTCTCAATTTACATCACCTATTGGCCTTCTATGCCTCTCTTTTTATTGATGTCCTCTTTCCCTCGCCTTTCCCATTATTTTATTTCTTTCTCTCTACAATGCTCTCCCTACCTCTTCCACTCCATCTATCACTCCCTTTGCTTTCATCTCTCTTTCTATCTCCTTCACTGTTTCCATTCACTCTCTCTCTGCTTCCAATGTCTCGCTCGTTTAATACATCTGTCTTACCTCTGTCTCTCTCTCTCCCTATTTCACCACTCTCTACTTCTCCCTCGCACTTACTCTGTATTAGCCTCATCTCTCTACCTCATCTGCACCTCTTTTTCTCTACTTCTCATATTTTTCTATTTTTCATCCCACCGGCTCTACCTGCCTCGCTACTTTGTTTACCTGACCTGTCATTCTGTGCTTCACCTTTCTATTTGTGCTATCTCATCATAACTCACCTCTCTTCCTATCTTATTTCTCTCTAGACCTTGCCCCTCGGGTTGGCACCTTTCTTACCAGCCTACATTTAAAACTGCATGCCAGGCCTCTAAAAACAAGCATTGGCATAGTCAATAGGTCTCGCCTTTGGGACCTTATAGGTTTTTAGACATGCAACAGTTGATGTTATTGCACCAAGGATATTGTGCTGCATAACTAAATACTTATAAGGTCCCAAAAGCTAGACCTATTGGCTATGCCAATGCTTGTTTAACCTTATCTTCCGGACCCCTGAATAAAACTTGGTTTCTGGGTACCGCGAAGGTAATTTTAACTCACTCACTCACTTCCCTAGGCCCACACACCCACATGCACAACTGCGGCGTCTCCTTAAAAGATCTCTGATAAAGAGCCTTCTCGCGGGGCCCGTGGAGGACAGCAGCGCCACCCCCACGAGGAGCAATGCCTGATGATGAAGCATGACACTCGCAAGGGTGTGTGAGGGCACTATATCTAAAAGGAGGAATTCCCCCACCTTCATCCGAACCCAACTGTCTTGAGAGACCACTCCTACACTCTTTTCAACCACAACAGGTTGTCTTTCCCTCTTTCTTTAGGAACAGTTATCCCTTAGTGAGTACTACGTTAGTCCTTGGGAGCATCGGTACTGGACCTTCCATTTTCCAATGAGCTCCCCGTCCCCCCCTCTTTACATTGTGTTGTGAACATTATTTTACTATCTATTTACTGTTAGATTAAACCAGCTTTGGAAAATCCATTAGGTCTGGCTTGTATTTTGAGTTGAGACTAAAATATTACCAAACACTTTCTGTAGACAGAGCATGTATGAGATAAATTGATTATTGTGTCATGATTCAGTGTAAACTAGTCCCTCATGCATTGCAACTCAAGGTCTTCATAACGGCAAAAACCAGCCAATAGCAAGAGGTGAGAGAGTGGTACTCCTCCAGGTCGAGGGCAGTCCCACCATATGTATAGCTTACCAAATTGGTAGCAGTTTGTTGTGCAAACATGTGCGATGTTAAGCCAGACCAAAAAAGGATGCAACTGTCTGATAACTACTGCTGGTTCTTGCATGTAGGCTGTGTTCCATCAATCAATCGACCAATGCTTCTAACCACAGCTAAAAGCAACAAAACCCTGTATGGATCTAGATTTCAATATAAGGTTCTTCAAGGATTTACTTAAAATCCTACAGTCAGCCACACCACCCTCCTTTCACAGATCTTGTTCCATGGGGAACAAACTCTATTTGGGAAAGTTCTCCCTCCTGTCTGTTTCCTCGTGCACTTGGTGACGGAGAAGCATTGCCTCATGCATGAATGAGGGATTTAGCAAATGAACCCAGGTCTGAGATAATCACTGATAAGGGTGGTTCATGGTCAGTGATTCCTGTTATGACTGAATCTTGACAAACTTGAATCATTTGAAGTTTCAAACCGTTGCCAAGGTGTGGAGGGCACCTGGTGCATGGTGTGGCTTTGGACATGCACTCCATCCAAAGATTTAACTCCAAAGCCACAGTAGATTATCTTTAGCCACATACAGGGGCCCCCAGTTGTGACTATACACCGAATGCCCCTGTCCTAAGGCAGAATCTCCTACCGCCCCCCTTAAGAGGCCCAAATGGACAACACCATTGTCAGTGTCCACTCTTTGCTCAGGATGCCCGGGCGATGGGGTGCCCTTGCGTTACAGACCCAACTCATGGTCCATAAAGTACCCAGAAAATCTGACCAGTAATGCTAAAAAGAACCTTAAGCACAGTACCTTAAAACAGCACCCTGAAACACTCATAGTAGACAACTACCACACCGCGACTAATGGCAAGATAAAAACTAACTTCATCTTTTACACAAATCGCCCGGCCAAGTGGAAAAACACCTTCCTTCTTCACTTTCAAGTCACCAAATCAGTTAATATTCCCTATGGCGAAAAATCTCCACAACAATGACACCTACCTTTAAAGGTGAACTCACAATTTCCATCTTCAGAACAGGAAACATTCTCATACAGGCCACTAACCCGCACCTCACCACTTTCGATCGGCACTTCCCAACATTACTCTCCTCCTTAACTCATCAGTACCATCAAACCCAATCCCCCCCCCGCCCCACCCTGACAGAAAACCCGGAACCGACACAATCTCCCTCCCCGGACGACCCACGCTACGACTCATGGACATCCACCATCACTAATTATAATCTCACTACCCCTATCATCACACTACGCCGTCTAACACCCTCTACAATGTCTTCAACCGATACCACTAGGTCCAGCAAACACACAGTTAATAAACACCGCAAGGCTGATTCGGAGCTAAGCAGTTCAGACTCAAATGACAATCTTTCCATTACGGACCCCACTACAGGCAACCCCCTCGACTACAGGAGACCCGACTCTACCCTCGCAAACTACCCTCAACTCCACTACTGTCCCTACTCCTCCTGCCCAAGCCATTTCCATAGCCAACGTCAGCGATACTCCCTCGGACAATGACCTCCCTCAAAACACTGCACACTCTCCCCCCCCAGACACTCCGCCACATGCACTAACCGCCCCCACCTCTAATCACTCTGCCAATCCCCTGGACACGGACGTCCTCATTACCATTGCACACTCCCCTCCCTTGGACCAAAGACCCACTACACCTCCTCCTAACCTTTTGACCAGAAGCAACAACGTCCCAACTCTGCTCGTCCCATCTACCCCCACTCCGAATCCCAATGATGCCACTCAATCCCACAACCTAATACCCACGCCTTCTACAGACCCTAGTCATACACTGCTCCCGACAAAAGCAATATGCCCTTTCAGCACACTTACCCAGCTACTGACACGAGTGGAACAGAAAATAGACTCCCTAGCGGCAGATATCCTACACCTACAACAAGACCTTCCCAACCGGATTAAGCCACCTTGCTCACACACCCCGGGTAACTACACACCTTCCCCCATACAACCTCTTCCTTGGCCACACTTGGCACCCCATGGCCCACCAAGCCTTTGAGGAACCAGGCACATCGACCTAGCCGAGCTCGCCGCCCCATTTCAGAATGAGAAGAAGAGGATATCAATGACTCTTACCTCGAAATTAGCAAGAACCCGGCCCCGCTTGCAATTCCAGTTTTAGTGAGCACTAATAGAATCCCTAGACCTGTCCTCTCGCCCAGACCCCCTGCTCAATACACTTCTATACATACAGTACACACCAACACTGAGGCACCCCGTCCTCTGTCGTGCATGCTCCTCAACTGCAGATCAGCAGTACAACACGCCACAGATATTGCTGAAGTTATACTCGCGGAAGGAATAGACCTTGCATTCCTCACAGAATCCTGGCTCAATGACCAGTCCACCCCCATCAGTTGATTGAAATAGGGAGAGGGCAGGAAGTGATGTTACTTCCAGTGCAGCTGGATGATGGGCAATGTAGTGATATCACTTTCTGTGCAGATGGCTATGGGAAATGAAGTCCACTTGCTTGACTTCTTCTTTTAAAGGCGGTTTTGGTGGAACGCCAGTGATGTTACTTCCTGTGCAGATGAATGTTGGGAAATCCAGTGATGCCACTTCCTGTGTAGATGGATAATGAGAAATGGGAAAGGAAGCCCTCTTGAATGGCCTCTTCTTTTAAAGATGGTTTTGCCAGAAAACCAATGATGTCACTTCCTGTGCCGATGGATGATGGGAAGTGCACTGATGTCACTCTCTGTGCAGATGACTGAATTAACATTGCTGGCACATGTGACCAGCTGTGGGCAAATAATTCAGTTCACATACAAAATTTGCCAGTGGGAGAAATGTAATGAGTGCAACAACTAGAAAGAGTAACACCAATCAAGGGCTGAAGCAAGGGTGTGTCCTCGCTCCAATGTTGTTCAATTTATACACGGCGGACATGTCCCGGGCACTTAACAACGCCAACTTAATCCCCCCAAAAATAGGCAATACTAAGATGACAATATTGCAATACGCGGATGACATTGTCCTGCTTGATAATTCAAAAATAGGACTCCGGAGAGCACTAAATTCATTCCATTCATACAATAGTGCAAACAAGATGATAGTAAACGAATCCAGAACCAAGGTGCTATCCTGTGGAAGGACGCTAAAACAAACAAGCCGTCACTGGTCTCTGGGTCCCCTAAGAATCTCAGGAGCTAAATCTTACAATTATTTGGGCACTTGGTTCTCTGCGAATGGCGCACCAACAATACACAAGCGCCACTTAAAGGATAAGGCAGCGTTAATAATTACTAGACTTTGCCAATTACATACAGCCCTTGAAAGCCCCACCTCAGCCCCAATTAGAAAAGTGCTTAGGGCCGTACTACCCTCTGCATTCACCTATGGCAGCGAGGCCTTCCTGGCTCAACTCACCAAAACTACTGAAAAACGACACCTACAAACTTATAAAAGAGTGTTTAAACTGCCCCAGTACATCAGGGGATCTCTGGTGAGACTTGAATTTGGGCTGGTGGGCATCGCATGGTCTAGTATGGGATCTTTTTAAAGTACTTCCATAGATGTATAACGGCATTGCCAGGTACCTTAAAATGTATTTTGCAAGATATATTCAAACATAAAAACAACCTGTGGTCCATGTATTTAATGACGGCAGCAGCAACCTTACAAATTGATCTGACCGTTCTAAATACCCCTTCAATCACGCACACTGCAGCAAAAAGTATAATGAAAAGACAAACCAAATTACTTTCAAAGACCACGGACTTGCAAATCATTAAGTCTACACCGCCATTAAGAGCCCTGGCAGTATCCTATAACGACGACAGCCAAGCTGGATTCCAGGCACAACCTTACCTCAATAGTGCAATAGGGAAAGGTTGCCTGACCCAAATCTTGGCAGCAAGGATGCTGCCATTACACATTAAAGACTTTAACCCCAACTGGCCACTGCTTTCCAAGATAGTCAAGTGTAGGCTTTGCGGCTACAAATCGGAAACTTTTCTACATTTACTTTGTGGCTGCCCGACGTTGCTGGACTCCCGGCGATCTTTACTAAAGCCACTCTTTTTATCTAATGGTATAAGGACATGCAATCAGGCAATGAACTGGATTTTTGCACCATGGCGCCCCTCGAATTGGCAAGAATAGGCACATTTTTTAAAGCTGTGCAAGACTCCTTTACAAACTCACAACAAAGCATTGAGATGATCGTGAACAGATAACTCCTGGGTTTTGTACCATGGACATTAGGTATTGTAGAGTTTGGTCATTGCACTGTCTGAGATGGACTTGGTAAGGTATTTTATCTCTTTTATAAAAAAAACTCCAATTGGATCAATTATAACAGTCTGCAAATAGTTAAACTATCCGAAATCTAACTAAAACTGCGTGTATATTTTGAGCTTTTAATTTTCTTGGGTACTATGCGTTAGTCACCTTGTAGGGTCTTGCAAGGAATTACCATTCTCTGTCATTTTGTATATTATGGTTTTTTTTCTTTCTTTTAAATGTTTTCTATTGTCATAGTTTTAAGTAATCTATACAATAAACTTTGCATTGAGGTAGCAGCTGAGTGCAACAAATTCATCGGTTGCTCTGGAATTTATTCTGCTGGGCAGATTTTGTGGCATTTCAGAGGTTTACTAAACCATGGGCGTTTTATGACCACCCCACTCCCAGGCAAACTGGTGAACCACCGCAAACCACAGAAACACTTTCTGTACCAAAAACCATAAATAGGCAAAATTTGACAGGTGTGGAAAACTGCAGCTCACATTTTTTCTGCATTTCGTGTACATTGTCTCACCAGTGCCAATTTTATGACCAAACTTTGTCTCACTGAGCCGCTTTGCTGACACTTCACCTGCACACTTCTTTAGTTTACCATCAGCCCGCACAGATGGCTAATGATGGTTGTTACACCAGAGCATCGACTTAGAATTTCTTAGGGAGGGCTCCAGGGAGGGAGGGGGAGACGTGAGGACCGGAGAAACTTATGGGAAGTTTGTCTCGTAATTCATCTTTAAAAAAAAGTGCACAACACACAGTTGCGTTTTATTGCTTAAATAATTCAACATTATCGTCCTCTGCTAAGTGTTTTAACAGTAATTAGTGCCCTAAGGGGAAATGCTGAGGATGACTCAGTCAGTCAGACTGCCTGGCTGCAGGCTCTGACATCTGCCGCTTACCTATCTCCTCCGTCTGTGAGAGTGTGGAGAAGGCCCAGGTGACATGCAAATTACGCCAGCGTGATTCATGCTGATTCGGGATATTTGCATTACGCTTCTAATGCGAACATTCTGAAATTATGCCATTATGCACCATCAGTCTTGGCTCGGGCCATTAATTGCGAGGCAGATAATTAAGAGGGATTAATGCCCTCTGCAGACGATGTTGTCATCTTTTACTTCCTTAAGCAATAGGCAATAACAGAGGCTAACTAACGCCCTTTCCTCAGCTAAGCATGTTAACAGCGTTAACACCCTCTCCAGATCAGGTTAACAGAGGTTAACAGCACCCTCTTCTGAACACGTTCATTGCTGCCAGGCAATTAAGAGTCCGAGATGAAGACACGCAATGAAGTGAAAGGGCAACTAACAGCTGTTAACACCTGACAGCAGGAGGGAACTACTCCCCGAGCGCACCCAACGCAAGCACATGTGCAGGGTTCAGGGGCAGAGGGGCTGTAATGCTTCAGGCGCAGTGAACAGTGCATTATTCACAAGAGTCGTGCTCTTGCACTTTGCATATCAGCATTCACGCAGCTTGCCTTGATGCCTGGCTCTGCAGCAGGAAGCTGGCTTGGCCTTGGCGAGCCCTTTTTTGGTTGCCAGGGGGTTGTTTTCTGTGCTGGGGGGGCTTTGCCGGGCTCTGCAGTCATGGAGACAGCTCACTGGTATGTGTTTACACAGAGTGCTGAGATGGGAACAAGTCCAGGGTGCTGGAGCCGAGGCCTCCAAGGCCATCGCTTCATAGCTTCACACTCAGCATCTTGACACCGGAAGCCTCGCGCGCACCAGATCAAAGCGTGCCCGCGCGAGGCGTCGGTGCCAAGTGGCTTCACACTTCCTGCAAGGGCCCGCCTGGGTGGGGCATCCCAGGACTTTCTAACACATGGCCCTGAACACTCTGTGGCACGAGGATGCCACAGTCCAGGATGGAACAGGCGTAATCCGTGATTGGATCAGCACAGGCCATGATGGGACAGGCGTAATCCGTGGTTGGACAGGCCAGGATGGAACAGGCATTATCCGTGTTTGGACAGGCACAGGCCAGGCGTAATCCTTGAATGGACAGACACAGGCCAGAGTGGTACAGGTGTAATCTCTGATTGGACAGGCACAGGCCAGGATGGAACAGGCGTAATCCGTGAATGGACAGGCACAGGCCAGGCGTAATCCGTGGTTGGACAGGCACAGGCCAGGATGGAACAGGCATAATCCGTGATTGGAGAGGCACAGGCCGGGATGGTACAGGCGTAATACGTGATTGGACAGGCACAGGCCAGGATGGAACAGGCATAATCAGTGATTGGACCGGCACAGGCCAGGATGGAACAACTATAGCCTAGGGAGAGGCAGGCATAGCCCAGAGTGGGAAATTGGCTCGGGATTGGACAGGCACAGGCCAGGATGGAACAGGCATAATCCGTGGTTGGACAGGCACAGGCCAGGATGGAACAGGCGTAATCCGTGATTGGGCAGGTACAGCCAGTATGGAACAGGCCTAATCCGTGATTGGACAGGCCAGGATGGAACAGGCGTAATCCGTGATTGTACTGGCACAAATCACGTTGGAACAGGCATAATCTGTGATTGGACTGACACAGGCCAGGATGGAACAGGCGTAATCAGTGATTGGACAAGCACAGGGCACGATGGAACAAGCATAGCGCAGGAAGAGGCGGGCATTGCCCAGAATGGGACATTGGCTCAGTATTGGACAGGTACCGACCAGGGTGGGACAGGCAGAGACTTGCATGGGACAGACATAATCCGGGACAGGACAAGCACAGCTCAGGATGGTACAGGCAGACTCCAAGAAGGGGCAGGCACCAAGGATGGGACAGTTACAGCAGGATGGGACAGGCCCACACAAGAAGGGACATGCACTGCCAGGATGGGACAGGCACAACCCAAGATGGGAGAGGCGTCGCTGGATGTGACAGGCACAGCCAGGGATAGGTCAGGCATACAGCAGCATTGCAGAATAGACATCGTGATGAAATGCCTCACAGCAGAACAAGACAGTCACATCCTAAAATGAATAGTCACTCCCAAGGACTGGACAGGCACATCCCAGGACTAGCCAAAGACACAAACATGCTGGCCTGACACACCCAAATATTGGAGGACTACACCGCAATATTGTGCAGATGCAGACACAACCCAGCATTAGACAGGTGCACCCCATGATGGAACAGGCAGCCCTGAGGATGAACGCTCACACACCAGGAAACGACAGGCAAACCCTCAGATTGGACAGACACACCCCAGGAATGGACACACACAGCCCCGGATGAAACATCACACCAGCAATCGATAGGCAGACACTAAGGATTGGACAGTCAGGCCCCAGAGATGGTCAAGTATATCAGATGGGTGTAGACACACCCCAAGGCTGGACAGAGTCACCCCAGAGATGGCAGGTACCCCACAACACGCCAGGACAGACAATCACACTCCAGAGCGGGGCAGGCACACTACAACACACCAGGAAAGACTGTCACACTCCAGTACTGGACAGACACACCCCAGAGGGGGCAGGTACCCCACAACACGTCAGGAAAGACTGTCACACTCCAGTGTTGGACAGACACACCCCAGAGGGGGCAGGCACCCCACAACACGTCAGGACAGGCTGTCACACTCCAGGGTTGGACAGACACACCCCTGAGAGGGCAGGCACCCCACAACACGTCAGGACAGGCTGTCACACTCCAGTACTGGACAGACACACCCCAGAGGGGGCAGGCACCCCACAACACGTCAGGACAGGCTGTCACACTCCAGGGTTGGACAGACACACCCCTGAGAGGGCAGGCACCCCACAACACGTCAGGACAGGCTGTCACACTCCAGTACTGGACAGACACACCCCAGAGGGGGCAGGTACCCCACGACACGTCAGGACAGACAATCACACTCCAGAGCGGGGCAGGCACACTACAACACACCAGGAAAGACTGTCACACTCCAGTACTGGACAGACACACCCCAGAGGGGGCAGGTACCCCACAACACGTCAGGACAGACTGTCACACTCCAGTGCTGAACAGACACACCCCTGAGAGGGCAGGCACCCCACAACACGTCAGGACAGGCTGTCACACTCCAGTACTGGACAGACACACCCCAGAGGGGGCAGGTACCCCACAACACAACAGGAAAGACTGTCACACTCCAGTGTTGGACAGACACACCCCTGAGAGGGCAGGCACCCCACAACACGTCAGGACAGGCTGTCACACTCCAGTGTTGAACAGACACACCCCTGAGAGGGCAGGCACCCCACAACACGTCAGGACAGGCTGTCACACTCCAGTACTGGACAGACACACCCCAGAGGGGGCAGGTACCCCACAACACGTCAGGAAAGACTGTCACACTCCAGTGTTGGACAGACACACCCCAGAGGGGGGCAGGCACCCCACAACACGTCAGGACAGGCTGTCACACTCCAGTGTTGAACAGACACACCCCTGAGAGGGCAGGCACCCCACAACACGTCAGGACAGGCTGTCACACTCCAGTGTTGGACAGACACACCCCTGAGAGGGCAGGCACCCCACAACACGTCAGGACAGGCTGTCACACTCCAGTACTGGACAGACACACCCCAGAGGGGGCAGGCACCCCACCCCACAACACGTCAGGACAGGCTGTCACACTCCAGTGTTGGACAGACACACCCCTGAGAGGGCAGGCACCCCACAACACGTCAGGACAGGCTGTCACACTCCAGTACTGGACAGACACACCCCAGAGGGGGCAGGTACCCCACAACACGTCAGGAAAGACTGTCACACTCCAGTGTTGGACAGACACACTCCAGAGGGGGCAGGTACCCCACGACACGTCAGGACAGACAATGACACTCCAGAGTGGGGCAGGCACACTACAACACACCAGGAAAGAATGTCACACTCCAGTACTGGACAGACACACCCCAGAGGGGGCAGGTACCCCACAACACGTCAGGACAGGCTGTCACACTCCAGTGTTGAACAGACACACCACTGAGAGGGCAGGCACCCCACAACACGTCAGGACAGGCTGTCACACTCCAGTGTTGGACAGACACACCCCAGAGGGGGCAGGCACCCCACAACACGTCAGGACAGGCTGTCACACTTCAGTGTTGGACAGACACACCCCTGAGAGGGCAGGCACCCCACAACACGTCAGGACAGGCTGTCACACTCCAGTACTGGACAGACACACCCCAGAGGGGGCAGGTACCCCACAACACGTCAGGAAAGACTGTCACACTCCAGTGTTGGACAGACACACCCCTGAGAGGGCAGGCACCCCACAACACGTCAGGACAGGCTGTCACACTCCAGTGTTGGACAGACACACCCCAGAGGGGGCAGGTACCCCACGACACGTCAGGACAGACAATCACACTCCAGAGTGGGGCAGGCACACTACAACACACCAGGAAAGAATGTCACACTCCAGTACTGGACAGACACACCCCAGAGGGGGCAGGTACCCCACAACACGTCAGGACAGGCTGTCACACTCCAGTGTTGAACAGACACACCACTGAGAGGGCAGGCACCCCACAACACGTCAGGACAGGCTGTCACACTCCAGTACTGGACAGACACACCCCAGAGTGGGCAGGTACCCCACAACACGTCAGGAAAGACTGTCACACTCCAGTGTTGGACAGACACACCCCAGAGGGGGGCAGGCACCCCACAACACGTCAGGACAGGCTGTCACACTCCAGTGTTGAACAGACACACCCCTGAGAGGGCAGGCACCCCACAACACGTCAGGACAGGCTGTCACACTCCAGTACTGGACAGACACACCCCTGAGAGGGCAGGCACCCCACAACACGTCAGGAAAGATTGTCACACTCCAGTGTTGGACAGACACACCCCAGAGGGGGCAGGCACCCCACAACACGTCAGGACAGGCTGTCACACTACAGTGTTGGACAGACACACCCCTGAGAGGGCAGGCACCCCACAACACGTCAGGACAGGCTGTCACACTCCAGTACTGGACAGACACACCCCAGAGGGGGCAGGTACCCCACAACACGTCAGGAAAGACTGTCACACTCCAGTGTTGGACAGACACACCCCTGAGAGGGCAGGCACCCCACTAGACATTAGGACAGGCTGTCACACTCCAGTGTTGGACAGACACACCCCAGAGGGGGCAGGTACCCCACGACACGTCAGGACAGACAATCACACTCCAGAGCGGGGCAGGCACACTACAACACACCAGGAAAGACTGTCACACTCCAGTACTGGACAGACACACCCCAGAGGGGGCAGGTACCCCACAACACGTCAGGACAGGCTGTCACACCCCGGTGTGACCGGCACACCCCTGAGAGGGCAGGCACCCCACAACACATCAGGAAAGACTGTCACACTCCAGTGTTGGACAGAGATATGTAATAAATATGTAAGAGATATGTAATGAATATGTACATTGAAAAGAGATATGTAATGAATATGTACATTCTCACTGTGCGGGCTCTTCCATTCTTTTCACCACCAGTTACGAAATAAGGACTTGAGGAGACCCGAATCCCCTATGATAGAAGGGAACACTCACCGTTGTTGGGCTGCCTGAATTCATACCGCCACTGCCGAGACTGAGACGAGGTACCGGCTCCTGTTAGGAGGGGGGCTGTGTGTAGTGCCGGACTACATCTCCCGACATTCTCTGGGGCACGCGCACCGGACGCCGACTCTGCAAGCACCAAGGAGGCGCACAAAAACACGCTAGGGCTCCCGCAGCGTGGGACGCGCGCGGATGCGCCCGGGCAAAGCCCGGGCCAAGGGCAGGCCCGTCCGTGCCCGTCAGAGACCGTAAGAGGCCAGGCAGGGCCACCTTATTAACACTGAGGGGCATATTATCAAGGATCTGCGATAATTATCACAAAGCGCGCTTAGCGCTGTTTTTTTTATCGCCGGCCATCGCTGGATTTCCTCACCGTGATAGCACTGTATTATCAACGCGTATCGCAAAGGCAATAGGAAATCCAGCGATAGCGGGTACAACCAGCAATAGCGTGCAAATTCCAGCGCTAAATTAACTGCGCTAATGAAAAGCTTGCTAATAGGCAAGTGTGTACTTAACCTAACAATCCACCCCCCATTGACAAGATGGTTAAGGCAAGTTTTTTTCAGGCGTTAAAGTCCAGCGATAAGCGCGACTTTTCTTATCGCTTCACGGGCATTGATAATATAGGGAAGTTGTGTTTGCGACTGTTTCAATGGAGTTTAAGTCAGGAACGCCTACTTTGCATGTCATTAGCGATATATATCGCTGACATGCTTAGAGATAAAAAAACGGCCGCTATCGCCAAAAAACTCACGCTAAGGCCAGTTAGCTGCAGCTTGTTAATAGTGTGATAAAAATATCGCCGCATTAGCGGCAGAAAAGTACCGCTAACGCGGCGATAAAGGGCTTGATAATATGCCCCTCTGTGCCTTAAAGTTATATGATTATTGACTGTGTTGAGGGGCTAGTGTATGTGGGCCAAGGGTCCTCATCGGCATAGTCGAATAATTCGGCTAACCATTTGCTAACCATCTGTCATAGACTATTATATATCGTCCTACTTAGGTGTATTGACAAATGAATAAAAGAAAATCCCTCACAGGACAGGGAGTGGTGGGGACTCTAGATTCCTTTCTGTTATGTGCTGAGTCAGCTCTCATCCACGAAATCGCCCTAACAGAGCGAAGACTGTCCTTGGAACCAAAACCCTCCCAAGGGCAGCTTGACCTGATAGAGCCCTCAAATAACATCGCTCGCCAAGAGTGTATTTCTCCTACTAGGATAGCGAGCAGTCAGATCACTGAAGTAAATGATAGTTCCACGCCGAGTTGTAAATGTCAGATCTAAAATAAATACCAGGGGCCAATTAGTCCCGTCCATTTAGCGCCACCCACAAGTCCCCCTACTCCTATACAGGGTACTGAAAGCACAGAGTTCTGGGTAAAAATTGGTGGGCTGGTTACAACTCTATTAGAACCCCTACTTCAAAAATTAAACCGAATTGAAACAAGTATTGAAAAACTCGAACGGATGCAGCAGCCCCTGTTGAGCCAGTCAGGCCCGCACAATAGTCAGCCCCAATTGATTAACCCTTGCCACTGCCATTGCCTTACAAAGAACACCCAAACAACTGGGGGCGACAGGCCCTTGTCCACACACATAGGACCCCCAAATCTTGGCCCTGCGACAGCACCTCAAACAGGACAATTGGCTCCCCCGTCCATGAGCCAGAAGAGGGCAGGCATGCCCACTGTGCACCACAAGCCACAGGTCCCAAGTACTATTCAAGAACGTTTAATAAATATCCAAAATGAACCCTTATCTAGCAGACCAAGACATGAAAGCATAAGGGAAGCACCAATGAAATTTGCACAATATAAAGCATCACACACAGTAAGAGGTCTATCCGACACAAACATCTTGCACCTTCCACCGGAAGCAACTCCCTGTACGATAGTGTTAGCCAACGTACCCATGCTGCCTGATGGCACTAGGGAACACTGGTCATCTCTCAAAAATAAAGCACTGTCCCTGTTAAGCTCGAGGTCCGGACTACCCTCCCCACTCTTCACAGAATTCAAAATGGTTAGACGGGTTGGTTGGATAGGCAGATCAAAAAAGTTGCTAGGGGGTGATTGTGTGGTGCTATCTTTTGGGTCACCCAACCTTGTTCAAACATTACTTGATAGGGTGGAAAATCGGACAGTTGAGCAAACAGGGATCCATATTTTACCATTGGGGTTCTTTTATAAGCCACCTAGCTACAACCAGTCGCTACATGGGATGGATATTGGTGGGGGATGGAACCAATCTAGATACAATATCCCAGTGAATAACCACTATGTGGCCCTTAGTTCTATGGAGGACAATGATTGACTGGAGATATCTAATGATGAGTCACCCGAAAGAAGGGCTGTTACAAGAGGCCCACAGCAAACTGAACCACTTAGGCTGTGTATGGCCGGAAAAGAGCATGGATCTTTAGAGACCCCAATTCTGCCAATTCTGAGGTTGTCCCCTCTGAGTTCTACTGAGCTTAGCCATAAGGCCAATAGATCTGGTTTAACTAAGCCGTTGATTATGGACCAGGCACTTCACCCCGCTGGCATCCCAATGCCTCATATACAAGGATTAGCAGAGGTTGGGGGAGCCAGAAGTGCTGAAAGGAATGAGATATCGGGGGAACTTTCTCTCAACAAAAACGCAGAGCTATTACTGGAGATTCACAATGCCCAACAGTTGGCGAACCCCCTTTTAACAATTGCAGAAGTACACCAGCCCATAGCTAGGAACGGCCACTTGCCTTTGGACAAGGAGTTTGAAAACTTTAGCAACCCTCAATCTTCCATCGAAGCTCCAAATACTATCCTGGAACGTTGCAGGTCTCTGCTCCAAAATGGATAATCCAGAGTGGGGTGCTTTTATTCAAGACTCTGATTTATGCATGTTCCAGGAAACCTGGGCCAGGGAGAATACCCATAGATCTGGCTATGCAACCTACAACCTACCAGCTACATCAGGGGGGAAGGGCAGACCGTCTGGGGGACTTACTATTTGGGTTGCTACACACTTGGGCTGCACAGTGAAGCAGGTAGAGACGTCTTCAAGAGACATCCTCTGTGTTATCCTGAGTTTTCCCTCCAGACCAGGTTAGTGCTTATTAATGTATATTCACGGCCAGTCGGGTATGGTCTAGAGTCTCTTACCCTAGACAAATTATTATCATTTATATCCACAGTCATTGATAATGACATAGTGATCCTGGCTGGCGATTTTAATGGTCAGTACGAACCATTGAAGGACCTGGAGGCTGGTGACCCAAATGAGGAGAACCTGCACTGGGTTATTCCAGTGGTCAATGCTCCGCCAATCCGGCATGGACACCATTAGTCGCACAGTTTAACACCCTTGCCTTGAACTATTCGCACAGGGCGTGTAATGGGCGCTCTAAATCTGATAGTCCGGCAAATTTTACCTATAACAGGTCAGGCTGCCCTTCGATCATAGACTATATTATGGTGAATTCTAAATCCTTGCACCGGATGGTTAATTTTAAGATTGTCCCCAGATATGACAGTGATCATAATGCCCTGATTTTAGAATTGGACTCTCCGTATGTCGGGGATGTCCCTAAGGGCCAATTGTCGAAAATGACAGGGCCAATCCTAACTAATTGTAGGAGGAGAGTAAGATGGGGCACCCTATGTGAATCCCAAGATAGATTATCTTCACTCTATCAAATAATTACGCCATATCTGGAGGTTATAAACCATTTGAGTGAGTCTGGAGATTCTACTGGTCCACTCTGTGAAATTGCAGAAAACCATCAAGGCCTAGTGGCAGTCCTGGCGGAATAGTTTTTCCCATGTAGTACAAGTAAAGGAAGGCAGTGCATCCAGACATCCCTGGTATAATGGCAAATGCCGAAAGGCTAAGACAACCTTGCTTTCAGCTATTAAATGCAATGACAAGCTGGCAATAAAAGAAAATAGGTTACTTCATAAACATGCAATTAAGCAAGCTAAAAAGGAGTGGGAAGCAGAAAAGTGGGGGAGCCTGAGAGATGCTCTAAATAGGAGGGATATGAGGACCTTCTGGAAATTAATAAGCACAGACTCAAAAGAGGATAAACGAGCATTTGAACCTAATTTGGGTGCCGAGGTCTGGAGGGCCCACTTTCAGTCACTTTATTCCAGGGTAGATGGCACTATTGAGCAAGTTGAAATTCACTGCCCCCAGCCACACCGAGCCTGCCCGGAAACTCCTGCAATTTCTCTTAAAGAGGTAACGGCTGCAATTGCTCGAGTAATACCTGCAAAGGCTCCGGGCCTAGATAAGATCCCTGGAGATCTATATCGCACTGAACCTAGCGTTTGGGCTCCGTACTTTTGGAGCGTATTCAACGCTATTTTACAGGGAATGGAGATCCCCATAACATGGCTAGGGGCGGAAATCATCACTATCGTTAAGAAGGGCTCACCCCTCCATCCTGCGAATTATCGGCCCATTAGCCTTATCGATGTTGCACACATTTTTTTTGCTCAAGTGCTTCTGAACCGATTACAGAATTGGATGGAGGAGTTTTCCATTCTCAGCCCTCATCAGGCCGGTTTCCGAACAAAACTGTCCACAATCGATCAAGTTTTCAGGTTGCAATTATTGCACTGGAAAACAGTTATTCTGGGGGGTGGCAGTCTCTACATGATCTTTGTGGACTTAAAATCGGCCTTTGATTTAGTTCCTAGGGAAAAACTATGGGCTATTTTATTTGATCTGGGTGTGCCCCCGTATTTATGCGAGATCTTGAAAAGATTACATGTGAATAATTACGCCCAAATTAGATATGGGAAGAATGGAGACCTCACTGACCGCATACCCATAGAGAGAGGTGTAAGACAGGGGTGCGTTTTGGCTCCAACCCTTTTTTGTATTTTTATCAATGGCCTAGTGGGAGCCTTGACAGCAGGAGGGGACATAGATGCACCAAAGCTAGCGGGCCGCAAGGTACCTGCGTTGATGTTCGCAGATGATACCCTCCTGCTGTCAAGATCACCGATGGGTATTCAAAGGGTCTTGGACATCTTTTATTTATTTTGTAAGAACAGGGGTCTGGAAATCAATACCCAGAAAACAAAATACATGGTGTTCAATGCAGGTCACTCAAAACGACCCAACCCACAATTAGAGAAAGTCCCTGTATGTGAATATTTGGGATTATCCCTCAATGAGAAAATGGAATGGGGTGACCAAATTAAGAAGGCTTGTCTTAAGCTGGCGCAAACATCAGGGGGCCTTGCAAAACAGCAGAGGAAGTGTATACACAAGATGCTGGGGCTGGTGCTGGAAATATATAAGGCGCAAGCCAGAGGGGCTGCCCTATATGGAGCAGAACTATGGGGCCACAGGCCATCTGAACAACTTGCCAAGATTGAAAATTCATTTCTTAGACAACTGTTGGGACTCCCCAATACTACCCCATTAACTCCGCTCCGAATGGATCTGGGAGTCAGCCCAATGGCACTGGAGGTTGCGCTTAGACCTCTGCTTTACTGGCACCGCCTATGGAGCACTCCAGAATTATCTATGTATAAGGAGGAATTGAGAGAGGTGGTAAACCTCAGTGGAGCAAGCAAAATACCTTGGCTCACCTATATTAAGAATTCCTTCTTATCCATTGGAATGGGAGATCTATGGGATAGCCCGGAAGAAAGATCTTTGTCAACATCAAGAAAGGCTCTGATAAAAAACTTTAAGGATCACCATATCAACTTATTACTGAGGGGCCCCAGGACAGGCACACTTACATCATCCTTTTTAGAAGTTAAACTGCAATACACCTTAAAATCTAGCATAGATGACATAAAGCCTTCTCTTGCTAAAAAACTCTACTTGCAGTTTAGGTACGGTGTACTTCCTTTATGTGCTGTTACTTATAAATGGGGGAGTAGTGCTACGAAAGATTGTCCGTCATGGTGTTGTTTTTCTGTCCCACCTACAAGGCAATAAGGAATCGTTGGTTACGACAGCTTTGTAGGAACTTTGGAACTTCCCACTGCTCACAGGTTTAGAGGATCCTGAAATATGATACCGGTATGCCAATTGTATATTCAGTTTCCCGTTACCTGTTTTCAATGTGGTGTGCACGCCGTGCAGGTTTAAAGATAGATCAAGTTTAAATCACCCACTCTATGCCTTTACTGTTACTTGGGACTCTGTATTCTAATCTGGTTTTTAATCACATGATTTTGTACCATATGTTCGAGATACTTAGCGCCTCAGGATATTTAATACTCTTTTTAACATTTTATAGTTCTCATATTTTAATGTGTATTAAAAAAAAATGAATGTGTACCTTGAAAAGAGATATGCAGTGAATATGTACCTTGAAAACAGATATGGAATTAATATGGACCTTCAAAAGAGATATGTAATGAATATGTATATTGAAAAGAGATAGGCAATGAATATGGACCTTGAAAAGAGAGATCTAATGAATATGGACCTTGAAAAGAGAGATCTAATGAATGTGTACATTGAAAAGAGATATGTAATGAATATGGACCTTTAAAAGAGAAATTTAATGAATATGGACCTTGAAGAGAGAGATCTAATGAATATGGACCTTGAAAAGAGAGATCTAGTGAATATGGTCTTGAAAAAAGAGATCTAATGAATATGGACCTTGAAAAGAGAGATCTAATGAATATGGACCTTGAAAAGAGATATGTAATTAAAATGGACCTTGAAAAGAGAGATCTAATGACTATGGACCTTCAAAAGAGATATGGAATTAATATATACCTTGAAAAGAGATATGCAATGAATATGGACCTTGAAAAGAGATATGCAATGAATATCGACCTTGAAAAGAGATATGTAATGAATATGTGTCTTGAAAAGAGAGATCTAATGAATATGGTCCTTGAAAAGAGAGATCTAATGAATGTGTACATTGAAAAGAGATATGTAATGAATGTGTACCTTTACAAGAGAAATGGAATTAATATGTACCTTAAAAAGAGATATGTAATGAATATAAATCTTGAAAAGAGAGATCTAATGAATATGGACCTTGAAAAGAGAGATCTGCTGAATATGGTCCTTGAAAAGAGATCTCTAATGAATATGGACCTTGAAAAGAGAGATCTAATGAATATGGTCCTTCAAAAGAGAGATCTAACGGCCATGGACCTTGAAAAGAGAGCTAATGAATATGTACCTTGAAAGACATATGTAATGAATATATACCTTGAAAAGAGGTATGCAATAAATCTGTACCTTGAAAAGAGAGATCTAATGAATGTGTACCTTGAAAACAGATATGGAATGAATATATACCTTGAAAAGAGATATGCAATAAATTTGTACCTTTAAAAGAGATATGTAATGAATATATACCTTGAAAAGAGATATTAATGAATATGTACATTGAAAAGATAGATTTAATGAATATGGACCTTGAAAAGAGAGATCTAATGACTATGGACCTTTAAAAGAGATATGTAATGAATATGGACCTTGAAAAGAGAGATCTAATGAATATGTACCTTTAAAAGAGAAATTTAATGAATATGGACCTTGAAAAGAAAGATCTAATGACTATGGAACTTGAAAAGAGATATATAATAAATACATACCTTGAAAAGAGATATGCAATGAATATGTACATTGAAAAGGGATATGTAATGAATATGGACCTTGAAAAGAGAGATCTAATGAATATGGACCTTGAAAAGAGAGATCTAATGAATATGGACCTTGAAAAGAGATATGTAATGAATATATACCTTGAAAAGAGATATCAATGAATATGGACCTTGAAAAGAGATATGTAATTAATATATACCTTGAAAAGAGATATGAAATGAATATGTGTCTTGAAAAGAGATATATAATGAACATGTACCTTTAAAAGAGAATTGGAATTAATATGGACCTTCAAAAGAAATATGGAATGAATATATACCTTGAAAAGAGATATGCAATGAATATCGACCTTGAAAAGAGATATGTAATGAATATGGACCTTGAAAAGAGATATGCAATGAATATCGACCTTGAAAAGAGATATGTAATGAATATGTGCCTTGAACAGAGAGATCTAATGAATATGGTCCTTGAAAAGAGAGATCTAATGGATGTGTACATTGAAAAGAGATATGTAATGAATGTGTACCTTTAAAAGAGAAATGGAATTAATATGTACCTTAAAAAGAGATATGTAATGAATATAAACCTTGAAAAGAGAGATCTAATGAATATGGACCTTGAAAAGAGAGATCTGCTGAATATGGTCCTTGAAAAGAGATCTCTAATGAATATGGACCTTGAAAAGAGAGATCTAATGAATATGGTCCTTCAAAAGAGAGATCTAACGACCATGGACCTTGAAAAGAGAGCTAATGAATGTGTACCTTGAAAGAGATATGTAATGAATATATACCTTGAAAAGAGATATGCAATAAATGTGTACCTTTAAAAGAGATATGTAATGAATATATACCTTGAAAACAGATATCAATTAATATGTACATTGAAAAGATAGATTTAATGAATATGGACCTTGAAAAGAGAGATCTAATGACTATGGACCTTTAAGAGAGATATGTAATGAATATGGACCTTGAAAAGAGAGATCTAATGAATATGTACCTTTAAAAGAGAAATTTAATGAATATGGACCTTGAAAAGAGAGATCTAATGACTATGGACCTTGAAAAGAGATATGTAATAAATACATACCTTGAAAAGAGATATGCAATGAATATGTACATTGAAAAGGGATATGTAATGAATATGGACCTTGAAAAGAGAGATCTAATGAATATGGACCTTGAAAAGAGAGATCTAATGAATATGGACCTTGAAAAGAGATATGTAATGAATTTATACCTTGAAAAGATATATCAATGAATATGGACCTTGAAAAGAGATATGTAATTAATAAATTCCTTGAAAAGAGATATGAAATGAATATGTGTCTTGAAAAGAGATATAAAATGAACATGTACCTTTAAAAGAGAAATGGAATTAATATGTACCTTAAAAGAGATATGTAATGAATATGTACCTTTAAAAGAGAGATCTAATGAATATGGTCCTTGAAAAAAGAGATCTAATGAATATGGACCTTGAAAAGAGAGATCTAACAACCATGGACCTTGAAAAGAGAGATTTAATGAATATGGACCTTGAAAAGAGAGATCTAACAACCATGGACCTTGAAAAGAGAGCAAATGAATGTGTACCTTGAAAGAGATATGTAATGAATATGTACCTTTAAAAGAGATATGTAATTAATATATACCTTGAAAAGAGATATGCAATAAATATGTACATTGAAAAGAGAGATCTAATGAATGTGTACCTCGAAAACAGATATGGAATGAATATGTACCTTTAAAAGAGATATGTAATGAATATATACATTGAAAAGAGATATGCAATAAATATGTACATTGAAAAGAGAGATCTAATGAATGTGTACCTTGAAAACAGATATGTAATGAATATGTACCTTTAAAAGAGATATGTAATGAATATATACCTTGAAAAGAAATATGCAATAAATATGTACATTGAAAAGAGAGATCTAATGAATGTGTACCTTGAAAATAGATATGGAATGAATATGTACCTTTAAAAGAGATATGTAATGAATATATACCTTGAAAAGAGATATGCAATGAATATGTACATTGAAAAGGGATATGTAAGGAATATGGACCTTGAAAAGAGAGATCTAATGAATATGGACCTTGAAAAGAGAGATCTAATTTATATGGACCTTGAAAAGAGATATGCAATGAATATCGACCTTGAAAAGAGATATGTAATGAATATTTGCCTTGAACAGAGAGATCTAATGAATATGGTTCTTGAAAAGAGAGATCTAATGGATGTGTACATTGAAAAGAGATATGTAATGAATGTGTACCTTTAAAAGAGAAATGGAATTAATATGTACCTTAAAAAGAGATATGTAATGAATATAAACCTTGAAAAGAGAGATCTAATGAATATGGACCTTGAAAAGAAAGATCTGCTGAATATGGTCCTTGAAAAGAGATCTCTAATGAATATGGACCTTGAAAAGAGAGATCTAATGAATATGGTCCTTCAAAAGAGAGATCTAACGACCATGGACCTTGAAAAGAGACCTAATGAATGTGTACCTTGAAAGAGATATGTAATGAATATATACCTTGAAAAGAGGTATGCAATAAATCTGTACCTTGAAAAGAGAGATCTAATGAATGTGTACCTTGAAAATAGATATAGAATGAATATATACCTTGAAAAGAGATATGCAATAAATTTGTACCTTTAAAAGAGATATGTAATGAATATATACCTTGAAAACAGATATCAATTAATATGTACATTGAAAAGATAGATTTAATGAATATGGACCTTGAAAAGAGAGATCTAATGACTATGGACCTTTAAGAGAGATATGTAATGAATATGGACCTTGAAAAGAGAGATCTAATGAATATGTACCTTTAAAAGAGAAATGTAATGAATATGGACCTTGAAAAGAGAGATCTAATGACTATGGACCTTGAAAAGAGATATGTAATAAATACATACCTTGAAAAGAGATATGCAATGAATATGTACATTGAAAAGGGATATGTAATGAATATGGACCTTGAAAAGAGAGATCTAATGAATATGGACCTTGAAAAGAGAGATCTAATGAATATGGACCTTGAAAAGAGATATGTAATGAATATATACCTTGAAAAGATATATCAATGAATATGGACCTTGAAAAGAGATATGTAATTAATAAATACCTTGAAAAGAGATATGAAATGAATATGTGTCTTGAAAAGAGATATAAAATGAACATGTACCTTTAAAAGAGAAATGGAATTAATATGTACCTTAAAAAGAGATATGTAATGAATATGTACCTTGAAAAGAGAGATCTAACAACCATGGACCTTGAAAAGAGAGATTTAATGAATATGGACCTTGAAAAGAGAGATCTAACAACCATGGACCTTGAAAAGAGAACAAATGAATGTGTACCTTGAAAGAGATATGTAATGAATATGTACCTTTAAAAGAGATATGTAATTAATATATACCTTGAAAAGAGATATGCAATAAATATGTACATTGAAAAGAGAGATCTAATGAATGTGTACCTCGAAAACAGATATGGAATGAATATGTACCTTTAAAAGAGATATGTAATGAATATATACCATGAAAAGAGATATGCAATAAATATGTACATTGAAAAGAGAGATCTAATGAATGTGTACCTCGAAAACAGATATGGAATGAATATGTACCTTTAAAAGAGATATGTGATGAATATATACATTGAAAAGAGATATGCAATAAATATGTACATTGAAAAGAGAGATCTAATGAATGTGTACCTTGAAAACAGATATGTAATGAATATGTACCTTTAAAAGAGATATGTAATGAATATATACCTTGAAAAGAAATATGCAATAAATATGTACATTTAAAAGAGAGATCTAATGAATGTGTACCTTGAAAACAGATATGGAATGAATATGTACCTTTAAAAGAGATATGTAATGAATATATACCTTGAAAAGAGATATGCAATGAATATGTACATTGAAAATGGATATGTAAGGAATATGGACCTTGAAAAGAGAGATCTAATGAATATGGACCTTGAAAAGAGAGATCTAATTTATATGGACCTTGAAAAGAGATATGTAATGAATATATACGTTGAAAAGAGATATCAATGAATATGGACCTTGAAAAGAGATATGTAATTAATATATACCTTGAAAAGAGATATGAAATGAATATGTGTCTTGAAAAGAGATATATAATGAACATGTACCTTTAAAAGAGAAATGGAATTAATATGTACCTTAAAAAGAGATATGTAATGAATATGTACCTTTAAAAGAGATATGGAATGAATATATACCTTGAAAAGAGATATGCAATAAATATGTACATTGAAAAGAGAGCTAATGAATGGGTACCTTGAAAGAGATATGTAATGAATATGTACCTTTAAAAGAGATATGGAATGAATATATACCTTGAAAAGAGATATGCAATAAATATGTACATTGAAAGAGAGATCTAATGAATGTATACCTCGAAAACAGATATGGAATGAATATGTACCTTTAAAAGAGATATGTAATGAATATGGACCTTGAAAAGAGAGATCTAATGAATATGGACCTTGAAAAGAGAGATCTAATGCCTATGGACCTTGAAAAGAGAGCTAATGAATGTGTACCTTGAATAGAGATATGTAATGAATATATACTTTGAAAAGAGATATCAATGAATATGGACCTTGAAAAGACATACGTAATGAATATATACCTTGAAAAGAGATATCAATGAATATGGACCTTGAAAAGATAGATCTAATGAATGTGTACCTTGAAGATAGATATGGAATGAATATGTACCTTTAAAAGAGATATGTAATGAATATATACCTTGAAAAGAGATATGCAATAAATATGTACATTGAAAAGAGAGATCTAATGAATGTGTACCTCGAAAACAGATATGGAATGAATATGTACCTTTAAAAGAGATATGTAATGAATATATACCTTGAAAAGAGATATGCAATAAATATGTACATTGAAAAGAGAGATCTAATGAATGTGTACCTCAAAAACAGATATGGAATGAATATGTACCTTTAAAAGAGATATGTAATGAATATATACATTGAAAAGAGATATGCAATAAATATGTACATTGAAAAGAGAGATCTAATGAATGTGTACCTTGAAAACAGATATGTAATGAATATGTACCTTTAAAAGAGATATGTAATGAATATATACCTTGAAAAGAAATATGCAATAAATATGTACATTTAAAGAGAGATCTAATGAATGTGTACCTTGAAAACAGATATGGAATGAATATGTACCTTTAAAAGAGATATGTAATGAATATATACCTTGAAAAGAGATATGCAATGAATATGTACATTGAAAAGGGATATGTAAGGAATATGGACCTTGAAAAGAGAGATCTAATGAATATGGACCTTGAAAAGAGAGATCTAATTTATATGGACCTTGAAAAGAGATATGTAATGAATATATACCTTGAAAAGAGATATCAATGAATATGGACCTTGAAAAGAGATATGTAATTAATATATACCTTGAAAAGAGATATGAAATGAATATGTGTCTTGAAAAGAGATATATAATGAACATGTACCTTTAAAAGAGAAATGGAATTAATATGTACCTTAAAAAGAGATATGTAATGAATATGTACCTTTAAAAGAGATATGGAATGAATATATACCTTGAAAAGAGATATGCAATAAATATGTACATTGAAAAGAGAGCTAATGAATGGGTACCTTGAAAGAGATATGTAATGAATATGTACCTTTAAAAGAGATATGGAATGAATATATACCTTGAAAAGAGATATGCAATAAATATGTACATTGAAAAGAGAGATCTAATGAATGTATACCTCGAAAACAGATATGGAATGAATATGTACCTTTAAAAGGGATATGTAATGAATATGGACCTTGAAAAGAGAGATCTAATGAATATGGACCTTGAAAAGAGAGATCTAATGCCTATGGACCTTGAAAAGAGAGCTAATGAATGTGTACCTTGAATAGAGATATGTAATGAATATATACTTTGAAAAGAGATATCAATGAATATGGACCTTGAAAAGACATACGTAATGAATATATACCTTGAAAAGAGATATCAATGAATATGGACCTTGAAAAGATAGATCTAATGAATGTGTACCTTGAAGATAGATATGGAATGAATATGTACCTTTAAAAGAGATATGTAATGAATATATACCTTGAAAAGAGATATGCAATAAATCTGTACCTTGAAAAGATAGATCTAATGAATGTGGACCTTGAAAAGAGAGATCTAATGAATATGGACCTTGAAAAGAGAGATCTAATGAATATGGACCTTGAAAAGAGAGATCTAATGAATATGGACCTTGAAAAGAGAGCTAATGAATGTGTACCTTGAAAAGAGTTATATAATGAATATATACCTTGAAAAGAGATATCAATGAATATGGACCTTGAAAAGATAGATCTAATGAATGTGTACCTTGAAAAGAGATATCAATGAATATGGTCCTTGAAAAGAGAGATTTAACAACCATGGACCTTGAAAAGAGAGATCTAATGAATATGTACCTCGAAAACAGATATGGAATGAATATGTACCTTTAAAAGAGATATGTAATGAATATATACCTTGAAAAGAGATATGCAATAAATATGGACCTTGAAAAGAGAGATCTAATGAATATGGACCTTGAAAAGAGAGCTAATGAATGTGTACCTTGAAAAGAGATATGTAATGAATATATACCTTGAAAAGAGATATGCAATAAACATGTACCTTGGAAAGATAGATCTAATGAATGTGTACCTTGAAAAGAGATATCAATGAATATGGTCCTTGAAAAGAGAGATCTAATGACTATGGACCTTGAAAAGAGATATGTAATTAATATATACCTTGAAAACAGATATGGAATGAATATGTACCTTTAAAAGAGATATGTATCAATCCTTCCTGCCAACTCTTCTTGATCTTCCAAGCTCCCCTCCATTGAACATTCAACGAGCTCATCGCTTAGGTCACGTTTCTCGCTCATCCAACTTTTCCTCCTCTTCAACGAAACCTAGAGGTGTCATCTTGTATTTTCTGGAATACACAGACCTAATTAAAGTTGTCCAAGCTGCCAAACAGAAGGGGAGACTTACTTGGAACGGTTCCAATATCTTTGTTGCTCAAGACTACGCTAAAGCTACTGCAGACCGCCGGAAACAGTTTTTAGACATGAGACCTGCTCTACGTAACTTGAATGCACGTTATGGATTGTTCCACCCTTGTCTCTTCAAAGTGACTTACAACAATAAAACGACAAATTATGAAGATCCTGTGCTGCTTCAACAATTCCTGAACACTTGCAGAGATGACTCCATGGACGCTCCCCGATTATAATTGTTATGATTGTTATAATTGTTATGATTGTTATGACTGTTATAATTGTTATAACTGGTTTGTCTGTCCCAGCAATGTTTGCTGTTGTTTGTATTATCTTCCTTCCTGCTATGTTTTGTTACGTTTTTTTTTTGAGACACCCTCCTAATGTTTTCCTTTTCTTTTTATCAGATGCGGTTCTGTGATCCCTTCTTTTATGACCTCTTCATTTTCGCCTGGAGGCTTGTTCCCCTGTGCTGCGCCCTCTTGGAGTCCTCCGTCCGGTGTGCTGCTCCCCCTATGTGGTTCCTCCTTCCCCATTCTCATTGTTTTTTTGTGGTATGTCTTTTTGACATTTATATACATCTTCAATTGTCGTCTGACTTGTTGTATATCCCTGTTTCGTGTCCTTTTCTTCCCTGTCCTTTTTCTTTTCCTCCTCTTTTTTCTTTTCTTTCCATCTCTTTCTTCCTTTTTCCTTTTTCCTTTTTTCATCTGGAGTTAGCTCTCTCATTTCTCCTTCTTTTCTTTATCTGGTCTGGATTTTCTATTTCATCCTTTGTCGTTCTATTTTCTATCATTCTTTCATTAATGAGCTTAGTTTTCTTATTGCTTGCATAATAACTGTACAAGTTAAATTGAATTGGTTGCATTTTCGTTCTATTTTTTATCCTTTACTCAATAAGGACTCTAGTTTTCTTGTTGTTTGCATGATAAATGTTCAAGTTAAATTGATTGGTTACATTTAGAGTTGTTACGTGGAACGTTAAGGGAATAAATAACCCTATAAAAAGACAACGGGTATTAACCCATTTAGCTAAGTTAAATGCTGACATAGCACTAATTCAAGAGACGCATTTATCTGATGTTGAAGCGTTGAAATTGAAACGATGTTGGGTGGGTAATGTTTTTTCTTCCCAAGCTCTTGGTAAGAAAAATGGAGTCTCTATCCTGTGTCATAAAAAATACCATATATCAGTCACCCATCAAGAATGTGATTCGGAAGGTCGTTGGATAATAGTTAAACTTCTCTTAAATCAAATTCCTTTAGTCCTTTTTAACATTTACGCACCAGTTACTGTTGACAATGTTTTTTGGACTCATGTTTCTGAGAAACTCCTCTTATTTGACAATGAATATATTATTTTTGGTGGCGATTGCAATCAGGTTTTTGACCCTATATTAGATAGACACTCTTCTGTCAGATTCTCTAACACTAAGATGCATTCCCAATTTACTTCCACCATAAGAAGCAAATCCCTTGTAGACATCTGGAGACTCTGTAATCCTGATACTCGAGAATATAGTTTTTATTCCCCTTCACATCACTCACAATCCCGAATAGATTATCTTTTCTTTAGTAAATCCCTATCTCAACTAGTTTCTCATTCCGAAATTGGATCCATTTTAATATCTGACCACGCTCCAGTTTCTGTTGATTTTGATTTGTTACCTTTTACTCCTCATGCACGCAGATGGCGTTTCAATAATACTTTACTATCCGATCCTAATTTTACAAGCCAGTTCACCTCTTTTGCTTCTGAATTCTTTTCCTTAAACTCTACTCCGAATACTTCTCCCGTTATGATCTGGGACTCCTTTAAAGCTGCGACTAGAGGCTTTATTATCAAGTTTGTCTCTCAGAAGAAGAAATTTTTTGAAACTAAAAACTCCCAAATGCTTGCTGAAATTAAACGTCTTGAGTATACTTACTATCACTCAAACTCTGAATCTTCATTAAAAAATCTTATCACCGCAAAATTTAAGTTTAATAAGTCAACCACTGAAGCTGCTTCTTCATATCTTTTAAAGAGCAGTGCTCGTTATTATGGAGGTCAAAATAAGATGGGAAAATTATTAGCTAATTATTTGAAAATAAGACGTGATCGGACTAAAATAGAGTCTATACGAAATAACGCTGGTATTTCCTTATTTAAAGATAATGACATTTTAAATGAATTTGTTTCCTTTTATAAAACATTATACACTCCCGAACAACAAGTATCCTCAACTAATCTTTCGACTTATTTTCAATCTATTGACCCTCCTCCTTCTCACGGTATTGACTTTACATCCTTGGAAACGGATATTACTCTTTCTGAAATTACGCATGTAGTTTCAGTCCTAAAAGGGGAAAGGCTCCGGGCCCAGATGGATTCACTATTGAATTTTATGCGCATTTTGCTAATCTACTTCTTTCCCGTCTTCTATTACTTTTTAATTCTTTTATCACAATTGGTGCATCTTCTGGAACATTTCAAGAAGCCATGATTTGTTTAATACCCAAAGATAACAAAGACCCCTCTCTTTGCAAAAATTATCGTCCGATCTCCTTAGTCAATCTTGATTATAAGATTTTTGCAAAAATTCTTGCTCTTCGTATTGATCCCATTTTACCTATTCTTATTGGCCCCGAACAATCGGGTTTTGTAAAAGGTCGTTTATCTGCTGATAATTCCAGAGTCTTTTTTAATATCCTTAGTAAGGCTTCCTCTCTTCAGTACCCAATTGCAGCTATAGCGTTAGACGCAGAGAAAGCATTTGATAGAATTGGATGGGATTTTATGTTTCGCGCACTAAGATGGATAGGATTTCCTCCTAAACTAATATCCTTTATTTCATTATTGTACTCGGGTCCTAAAGCTTCTATTTTTGTTAATCGAGGAATTTCAGATTATTTTTCTCTTTTTAGAGGAGTACGTCAAGGATGTCCCCTTTCTCCTCTTTTATTTATAATAGCACTAGAACCCTTTTTAACTAGAATTAGACAGGACGATCAGATCACCGGTTTTCAACTTGACACCTCTCAAATTAAAATGTCTGTCTATGCAGATGATATACTCTTATACTGCTCTAATCCTTCTACGTCTATCCCCTCTTTTATAAAACAAGTTGATATGTTCTCTCAGTTATCCGGTTATCGTCTCAACTCAGACAAATGTGAAGTTCTTCCCCTCAATGTGCTTTGTCTTAAACAAGATTTCATTTCTACCGGTTTTTCCTGGCAAACTTCCAAGATAAAATATCTGGGCCTATGGTTCTCTACGAACATTCCGGAAACACTAAAACTAAATTTTGCCCACATAACTAAAACTTTGTCTGAATCTATTGATCGCTGGCACCCTCTTTTTCTCTCTTGGTGGGGACGACTGGACTCCATTAAGATGATGCTCTCTCCTTTAATTCTATATATTATTTCCATGATTCCTGTACATATTCCTGGATTTTACTTTAAAAACATTGATTCTCTTTTAACAAAATTCCTTTGGAAAAACAAATCTCCCGAATAGCTCTGTCTACCTTGAAAGCAGACAAAACTTCTGGTGGTCTTAAATTTCCTGATTTTAAAAAATATCATTATGCATTTTCTTTAAAACAATCCTCCCGTTGGCTTTCTCTCGATCAGAACCCGTATCCTCCCATCTGGTTGACCATAGAAAATTACTTTATAACACCGTTCAAGTTTAAAGAATCTCTTGCTTTTACCAACAATGTTTCTGGTCTTAGAACTCCAACCATCTCACATGCTCGTAAAATTCTTGCTCCACTAATACCCTCCTTTTACCCTTCGTATTCTTCGCTAGATAAACAACCCATTTGGCATAATAAATTATTACGAATTAAAAATCGTTCCATTTACTGGAGATCCTGGAGAGCTAAGGGACTACTCTGGATTTCACAATTATTACTCAATAATATCCCTTTATCCTTTTCAGATCTTCAAGCACAATTTTCCTTACCATCTTCTTGTAAAACTCAATATAACCTTTTATACACTTCTCTTTCTCAATACCTTCGATCTCTACCATCAACGCCTTCTCCTTCCCCCAAATGTTCCAAAATATTTCCCTTACTATCTATCTCTTCCTCAGCTTCATCTCTATATAAATGCTTATCCCTTACGTCTGATAGGAGCAAAACAAAGGCTGAATTGGCTTGGGAAAAGGATCTTATAGAATGCTGGACAACCCCTTTTTGGGATAAGTTGTGGCTCAAAATTCACAAAACTTCCAGAGCAGCTAACACTTCTCAAACCCTCTATTTTGTTTATCAGCGCCTCTTATTTACTCCCGCAAAACTAGCCTCCTTTTCTACAGACTCTACCTCTACTTGTTGGTCTTGCCCCTGCATAAATGCTGATTTAAAACACATGCTTTTTGATTGTCCCTCGGTGTACCGCTTTTGGCAATTAGTGTGGTCTCAAATTAACAGAATTTTTCAAATAAAAATTCCCTTCTCCCCCTCTAACGTTTTTCTAGGCTCCCTATCACCTTCCTGGCCCCAATCTCCATCTAATTTTAAACTAGTAGATTTGTTATTGGCAATAGCTCTTCACCTTATAACTTCCAATTGGAAACAGGCCGACAAAGTCACCTTTAGAGCCTGGTGGAATGCCGTTTGTTTTCATCACAGACTTGATACTAACTACTGTACCCCTACTTCTCTGTCCATTAAAAGAGACCTTTTGTGGATCCCTATTTCCACGTACTTAACTCGTATCAGCTTCTCATACTGACCCATCAGTTAAAACTTCTGATGAAGTTCGGAAACCTCCTTGATATACTTGTTGTTTTTAATCTGTTTTAAACAAGTTTTCATCAATATTCCCTTTGATGTTTTTACATATATAACTTGTTGATTGTATCTCTTAAATTGCCATTTATGTATATAGAAATCTAGTTCATGTGTTATTTCTCTTTTTTATGATTATAATCGTATTAAGACTATAACAGTATATGTTTCCCCCTCCCCTTGCTCCCCTTCTTTTCTTGTTTCTTCTCCTCCTCTTTTTCCTTTCTCCTTCCCCACTTTTTCATAGAATGATTTCTTGGAAAATTATTATCTTAATGTCATGTATTTTATGCTTCTTGCTATATTTCTTGTACCTTGTTTCATTCTTGATGAATAAACCTAAACTTAAAAAAAAAAAAGAGATATGTAATGAATATGGTCCTTGAAAAGAGAGATCTAATGAATATGGTCCTTGAAAGAGAGATCTAATGAATATGGTCCTTGAAAAGAGAGATCTAATGACTATGGACCTTGAAAAGAGAGCTAATGAATGTGTACCTTGAAAAGGGTTATATAATGAATATATACCTTGAAAAGAGATATCAATGAATATGGACCTTGAAAAGATAGATCTAATGAATGTGTACCTTGAAAAGAGATATCAATGAATATGGTCCTTGAAAAGAGAGATTTAACAACCATGGACCTTGAAAAGAGAGATCTAATGAATGTGTACCTTGAAAACAGATATGAATGAATATGTACCTTTAAAAGAGATATGTAATGAATATATACCTTGAAAAGAGATATGCAATAAATATGTACATTGAAAAGAGAGATCTAATGATTGTGTACCTCGAAAACAGATATGGAATGAATATGTACCTTTAAAAGAGATATGTAATGAATATATACCTTGAAAAGAGATATGCAATAAATATGTACATTGAAAAGAGAGATCTAATGAATGTGTACCTTGAAAACAGATATGGAATGAATATGTACCTTTAAAAGAGATATGTAATGAATATATACCTTGAAAAGAGATATGCAATAAATATGTACATTGAAAAGAGAGATCTAATGAATGTGTACCTTGAAAACAGATATGGAATGAATATGTACCTTTAAAAGAGATTTGTAATGAATATATACCTTGAAAAGAGATATGCAATAAATATGTACATTGAAAAGGGATATGTAATGAATATGGACCTTGAAAAGAGAGATCCAATGAATATGGACCTTGAAAAGAGAGATCTAATGAATATGGACCTTGAAAAGAGATATGTAATGAATATATACCTTGAAAAGAGATATCAATGAATATGGACCTTGAAAAGAGATATGTAAGTAATATATACCTTGAAAAGAGATATGAAATGAATATGTGTCTTGAAAAGAGATATATAATGAACATGTACCTTTAAAAGAGAAATGGAATTAATATGTACCTTAAAAAGAGATATGTAATGAATATGTACCTTTAAAAGAGAGATCTAATGAATATGGTCCTTGAAAAGAGAGATCTAATGAATATGGACCTTGAAAAGAGAGATCTAACAACCATGGACCTTGAAAAGAGAGATCTAATGATTATGGACCTTGAAAAGAGAGATCTAACAAACATGGACCTTGAAAAGAGAGCTAATGAATGTGTACCTTGAAAGAGATATGTAATGAATATGTACCTTTAAAAGAGATATGTAATGAATATATACCTTGAAAAGAGATATGCTATAAATATGTACATTGAAAAGAGAGATCCAATGAATGTCTACCTCGACAACAGATATGGAATGAATATGTACCTTTAAAAGAGATATGTAATGAATATGGACCTTGAAAAGAGAGATCTAATGAATATTTACCTTGAAAAGAGAGATCTAAAGACTATGGACCTTGAAAAGAGAGCTAATGAATGTGTACCTTGAATAGAGATATGTAATGAATATATACTTTGAAAAGAGATATCAATGAATATGGACCTTGAAAAGACATACGTAATGAATATATACCTTGAAAAGAGATATCAATGAATATGGACCTTGAAAAGATAGATCTAATGAATGTGTACCTTGAAGACAGATATGGAATGAATATGTACCTTTAAAAGAGATATGTAATGAATATATACCTTGAAAAGAGATATGCAATAAATCTGTACCTTGAAAAGATAGATCTAATGAATGTGGATCTTGAAAAGAGAGATCTAATGAATATGGACCTTGAAAAGATAGATCTAATGAATATGGACCTTGAAAAGAGAGCTCTAATGAATATGGACCTTGAAAAGAGAGATCTAATGAATATGTACCTTAAAAAGAGAGATCTAATGAATATGGACCTTGAAAAGAGAGCTAATGGATGTGTACCTTGAAAAGAGATATGTAATTAATATATACCTTGAAAACAGATATGGAATTAATATGTACCTTTAAAAGAGATATGTAATGAATATATACCTTGAAAAGAGATATGCAATAAACATGTACCTTGGAAAGATAGATCTAATGAATGTGTACCTTGAAAAGAGATATCAATGAATATGGTCCTTGAAAAGAGAGATCTAATGACTATGGACCTTGAAAAGAGATATGTAATTAATATATACCTTGAAAACAGATATGGAATGAATATGTACCTTTAAACGAGATATGTAATGAATATGGTCCTTGAAAAGAGAGATCTAATGAATATGGTCCTCGAAAAGAGAGATCTAATGAATATGGTCCTTGAAAAGAGAGATCTAATGACTATGGACCTTGAAAAGAGAGCTAATGAATGTGTACCTTGAAAAGAGTTATATAATGAATATATACCTTGAAAAGAGATATCAATGAATATGGACCTTGAAAAGATCGATCTAATGAATGTGTACCTTGATGACAGATATGGAATGAATATGTACCTTTAAAAGAGATATGTAATGAATATATACCTTGAAAAGAGATATGCAATAAACATGTACCTTGGAAAGATAGATCTAATGAATGTGTACCTTGAAAAGAGATATCAATGAATATGGTCCTTGAAAAGAGAGATCTAATGACTATGGACCTTGAAAAGAGATCTGTAATTCATATAGACCTTGAAAACAGATATGGAATGAATATGTACCTTTAAAAGAGATATGTAATGAATATGGTCCTTGAAAAGAGAGATCTAATGAATATGGACCTTGAAAAGAGAGATCTAATGACTATGGACCTCGAAATGAGATATGTAATTAATATACACCTTGAAAACAGATATGCAATGAATATGTACATTGAAAAGGGATATGTAATGAATATGGACCTTGAAAAGAGAGATCTAATGAATATGGACCTTGAAAAGAGAGATCTAATGAATATGGACCTTGAAAAGAGATATCAATGAATATGGACCTTGAAAAGAGATATGAAATGAATATGTGTCTTGAAAAGAGATATATAATGAACATGTACCTTTAAAAGAGAAATGGAATTAATATGTACCTTAAAAAGAGATATGTAATGAATATGTACCTTTAAAAGAGATATGTAATGAATATATACCTTGAAAAGAGATATGCAATAAATATGTACATTGAAAAGAGAGATCTAATGAATGTGTACCTCGAAAACAGATATGGAATGAATATGTACCTTTAAAAGAGATATGTAATGAATATATACCTTGAAAAGAGATATGCAATAAATATGTCCATTGAAAAGAGAGATCTAATTAATGTGTACCTTGAAAACAGATATGGAATGAATATGTACCTTGAAAACAGATATGTAATGAATATGGACCTTGAAAAGAGAGATCTAATGTTTAAGGACCGTGAAAAGAGAGATCTAATGAATATGGACTTTGAAAAGATAGATCTAATGAATATGGACCTTGAAAAGAGAGATCTAATGAATATGGACCTTGAAAAGAGAGATCTAATGAATATGTACCTTAAAAAGAGAGATCTAATGAATGTGTACATTGAAAAGATAGATCTAATGAATATGGACCTTGAAAACAGAGCTAATGAATGTGTACCTTGAAAAGAGATATGTAATTAATATATACCTTGAAAACAGATATGGAATAAATATGTACCTTTAAAAGAGATATGTAATGAATATATACCTTGAAAAGAGATATGCAATAAACATGTACCTTGGAAAGATAGATCTAATGAATGTGTACCTTGAAAAGAGATATCAATGAATATGGTCCTTGAAAAGAGAGATCTAATGACTATGGACTTTGAAAAGAGATATGTAATTAATATATACCTTGAAAACAGATATGTAATGAATATGGTCCTTGAAAAGAGAGATCTAATGAATATGGTCCTTGAAAAGAGAGATCTAATGAATATGGTCCTTGAAAAGAGAGATCTAATGACTATGGACCTTGAAAAGAGAGCTAATGAATGTGTACCTTGAAAAGAGTTATATAATGAATATATACCTTGAAAAGAGATATCAATGAATATGGACCTTGAAAAGAGTTATGTAATGAATATATACCTTGAAAACAGATATGGAATGAATATGTACCTTGAAAAGAGAAATCTAATGAAATAGACCTTGAAAAGAGATATGCAATGAATATGTATCTTTAAAAGAGATATGTAATGAATATGGACCTTGAAAAGAGAGATCTAATGAATATGGACCTTGAAAAGAAATATGTAATAAATACATACCTTGAAAAGAGATATGCAATGAATATGTACATTGAAAAGGGATATGTAATGAATATGGACCTTGAAAAGAGAGATCTAATGAATATGGACCTTGAAAAGAGAGATCTAATGAATATGGACCTTGAAAAGAGATATGTAATGAATATATACCTTGAAAAGAGATATCAATGAATATGGACCTTGAAAAGAGATATGTAATTAATATATACCTTGAAAAGAGATATGAAATGAATATGTGTCTTGAAAAGAGATATATAATGAACATGTACCTTTAAAAGAGAAATGGAATTAATATGTACCTTAAAAAGAGATATGTAATGAATATGTACCTTTAAAAGAGAGATCTAATGAATGTGGACCTTGAAAAGAGAGATCTATCAACCATGGACCTTGAAAAGAGAGCTAATGAATGTGTACCTTGAAAGAGATATGTAATGAATATGTACCTTTAAAAGAGATATGTAATAAATATATACCTTGAAAAGAGATATGCAATACATATGTACATTGAAAAGAGAGATCTAATGAATGTGTACCTCGAAAACAGATATGGAATGAATATGTACCTTTAAAAGAGATATGTAATGAATATATACCTTGAAAAGAGGTATGCAATAAATATGTACATTGAAAAGAGAGATCTAATGAATGTGTACCTTGAAAACAGATATGGAATGAATATGTACCTTGAAAAGAGATATGTAATGAATATGGACCTTGAAAAGAGAGATCTAATGAATATGGACCGTGAAAAGAGAGATCTAATGAATATGGACCTTGAAAAGATAGATCTAATGAATATGGACCTTGAAAGAGAGATCTAATGAATATGGACCTTGAAAAGAGAGATCTAATGAATATGTACCTTAAAAAGAGAGATCTAATGAATGTATACATTGAAAAGATAGATCTAATGAATATGGATCTTGAAAAGAGAGCTAATTAATGTGTACCTTGAAAAGAGATATGTAATTAATATATACCTTGAAAACAGATATGGAATTAATATGTACCTTTAAAAGAGATATGTAATGAATATATACCTTGAAAAGAGATATGCAATAAACATGTACCTTGGAAAGATAGATCTAATGAATGAGTACCTTGAAAAGAGATATCAATGAATATGTACCTTGAAAAGAGAAATCTAATGAAATGGACCTTGAAAAGAGATATGCAATGAATATGTATCTTTAAAAGAGATATGTAATGAATATGGACCTTGAAAAGAGAGATCTAATGAATATGGACCTTGAAAAGAAATATGTAATAAATACATTCCTTGAAAAGAGATATGCAATGAATATGTACATTGAAAAGGGATATGTAATGAATATGGACCTTGAAAAGAGAGATCTAATGAATATGGACCTTGAAAAGAGAGATCTAATGAATATGGACTTTGAAAAGAGATATGTAATGAATATATACCTTGAAAAGAGATATCAATGAATATGGACCTTGAAAAGAGATATGTAATTAATATATACCTTGAAAAGAGATATGAAATGAATATGTGTCTTGAAAAGAGATATATAATGAACATGTACCTTTAAAAGAGAAATGGAATTAATATGTACCTTAAAAAGACATATGTAATGAATATGTACCTTTAAAAGAGAGATCTAATGAATGTGGACCTTGAAAAGAGAGATCTATCAACCATGGACCTTGAAAAGAGAGCTAATGAATGTGTACCTTGAAAGAGATATGTAATGAATATGTACCTTTAAAAGAGATATGTAATGAATATATACCTTGAAAAGAGATATGCAATACATATGTACATTGAAAAGAGAGATCTAATGAATGTGTACCTCGAAAACAGATATGGAATGAATATGTACCTTTAAAAGAGATATGTAATGAATATATACCTTGAAAAGAGGTATGCAATAAATATGTACATTGAAAAGAGAGATCTAATGAATGTGTACCTTGAAAACAGATATGGAATGAATATGTACCTTGAAAAGAGATATGTAATGAATATGGACCTTGAAAAGAGAGATCTAATGAATATGGACCGTGAAAAGAGAGATCTAATGAATATGGACCTTGAAAAGATAGATCTAATGAATATGGACCTTGAAAAGAGAGATCTAATGAATATGGACCTTGAAAATAGAGATCTAATGAATATGTACCTTAAAAAGAGAGATCTAATGAATGTATACATTGAAAAGATAGATCTAATGAATATGGACCTTGAAAAGAGAGCTAATGAATGTGTACCTTGAAAAGAGATATGTAATTAATATATACCTTGAAAACAGATATGGAATTAATATGTACCTTTAAAAGAGATATGTAATGAATATATACCTTGAAAAGAGATATGCAATAAACATGTACCTTGGAAAGATAGATCTAATGAATGAGTACCTTGAAAAGAGATATCAATGAATATGGTCCTTGAAAAGAGAGATCTAATGACTATGGACCTTGAAAAGAGATATGTAATTAATATATACCTTGAAAACAGATATGGAATGAATATGTACCTTTAAAAGAGATATGTAATGAATATGGTCCTTGAAAAGAGAGATCTAATGAATATGGTCCTTGAAAAGAGAGATCTAATGACTATGGACCTTGAAAAGAGAGCTAATGAATGTGTACCTTGAAAAGAGTTATATAATGAATATATACCTTGAAAATAGATATCAATGAATATGGACCTTGAAAAGAGATATGTAATGAATATATACCTTGAAAACAGATATGGAATGAATATGTACCTTGAAAAGAGAAATCTTATGAAATGGACCTTGAAAAGAGATATGCAATGAATATGTATCTTTAAAAGAGATATGCAATGAATATGTGCCTAGAAAAGAGATATGTAATGAATATATAACTTGACAATGGTGTGTGTGTAGTCTTGTGTGTGTGATTTGGTGAATGCGAGCCTCCTCATCTGGAATATTTTCTTCAGTGCTTTAGTCCACACCTAAAATACTCCGCCTGGTTCTGGAAGTCACATGTCAAATTAAATGTCCAGTCCTCAATGTCTCAGTACCAGACGTAAGAGAAGAGGCCGAAGAGTAAGATATTACAGTATCAGTTTGAGGGAAGGCTGAAGAGTAAGAGATCACAGTACCAGGCTAGAGAGAAAAGGGTAAAGAGTAAGAGATCACAGTATTAGACTTTAGAGCAGAAGGTGAAGGGTAAGAGATCACAGTATCAGGCTTCAGAGCAGAGGCTAAAGTGTAAGAGATCCCAATACCAGACTTGAGAGAAGAGGTCGACGAATTCACAATACTAGACTTGAGAAGAGTCTGAAGAGTAAGAGGTCATATTATCATACTTAGAAGAAGAGGCTGAGGAGTTAAAGATCACAATATCAGACTTGAAAGAGGATGTTCAAGAGTAGGATATCACAATATGAGGCTTGGAAGAAGAGGTCTGAAGAGTAGGAGATCATACTATCTGACTTGAGAGAAGACACCCAAGAGTAAGAGATCACAGTATCAGACTTAAGAGAAAAGGCTGAAGAGTAAGACATCACAATAAATATCACACTTGAGAGAAGATGCCGAAGAGTAAGTGTTAAGAATACCAGACTTGAGAGAAGAGGCCAAAGAGTAAGAGATCACAGTGTCAGACTTGAGAAAAGAGGCTTAAGAGTAAGAGATCACAATATCAGGCTTGGAAGAAGGGGATGAAGAGGAAAAGATCACAGTATCAGGCTTGAGAGAAGAGTGCGAAGAGTAAGAGATCACAGTAGCAGACTTGAGAAAAGAGCCTGAAGTGTAGGAGATCACAATATCAGACTTAAGAGAAGAGGCTGAATGGTAAGAGGTCACAGTACCAGACTTGAGAGAAGAGGTCAAAGGGTAAGAGATCACAGCATCACACTTGAGAAGAGGCTGAAGAGTAAGAGATCAGAATACCAGACTTGAGAGAAGAGGTTGAAGAGTAAAAGATCACAGCATCACACTTGAGAGAAGAGGCTGAAGAGTAAGAGATCACAATGTCAGACTTCAGAGAAGAGGCTTAAGAGTAAGAGATCACAATATCAGGCTTGGAAGAAGAGGCTGAAGAGTAAGAGATCACAATATCAGGCTTGGAAGAAGAGGCTGAAGAGTATTAGATCACAGTAACAGACTTGAGAGAAGAGGTCAAAGAGTAAGAGAACACAGTATCAGATGTATAAGAAGAGTACGATGAGTACGAGATCACAAAATTAGACTTGAGAGAAGAGATTGAAGAGTAAGAAATCACAGTGCCAGACTTGAGAGAAGAGGCGGAAGAGTAGAAGATCATATTATGAGTCCTGGAAGAAGAGTCTGGAGAGTAAGAGATCACAATATCAGATGTGAGAGAAGAGGGGGAAGAGTAAGAGATCACAGAATTTGACTTGAGAGAAGAGGCCGAAGAGGAATATTCACAATACCAAACTTGAGAGAAGAGGTTGAAGGCTAAAAGTAGCAGGCTTGGAAGAAGAGGGTGAAGAGTAAGTGATCACAATATCATATTTGAGAGAAGAGGCTGAAGAGTAAGAGCTCACAGTACCAGACTTTAGAGAAGAGGTCGAGGAGTAAGAGATCACAATCCCAGATGTGAGAGAAGTCTGAAGAGTAAGAGGTCACATTATCAGACTTGGAAGAAGAGGATGAGAGTAAAGATCACAGTTTAGGACTTCAGAGAAGAGGCTGAAGAGTAAGAGATCACAATATCAGACTTGAGAGAAGAGGCCGAAGAGTAAGAGCTCACAGTACTAGAGTTGAGAGAAGAGGCCGAAGAGTATTAGATCACAGTAACAGACTTGAGAGAAGAGGCCGAAGAGTAAGAGCTCACAGTACTAGAGTTGAGAGAAGAGGCCGAAGAGTATTAGATCACAGTACCAGACTTGAGAGAAGAGGCCAAAGAGTAAGAAATCACAGTACCAGACTTGAGAGAAGAGGCCGAAGAGGAATATTCACAATACCAAACTTGAGAGAAGAGGTTGAAGGCTAAAAGTAGCAGGCTTGGAAGAAGAGGGTGAAGAGTAAGTGATCACAATATCATATTTGAGAGAAGAGGCTGAAGAGTAAGAGCTCACAGTACCAGACTTTAGAGAAGAGGTCGAAGAGTAAGAGATCACAATCCCAGATGTGAGAGAAGTCTGAAGAGTAAGAGGTCACATTATCAGACTTGGAAGAAGAGGATGAGAGTAAAAGATCACAGTTTAGGACTTCAGAGAAGAGGCTGAAGAGTAAGAGATCACAATATCAGACTTGAGAGAAGAGGCCGAAGAGTAAGAGCTCACAGTACTAGAGTTGAGAGAAGAGGCCGAAGAGTATTAGATCACAGTAACAGACTTGAGAGAAGAGGCCGAAGAGTAAGAGCTCACAGTACTAGAGTTGAGAGAAGAGGCCGAAGAGTATTAGATCACAGAAACAGACTTGAGAGAAGAGGCCAAAGAGTAAGAAATCACAGTACCAGACTTGAGAGAAGAGGCCGAAGAGTAAGAGCTCACAGTACTAGAGTTGAGAGAAGAGGCCGAAGAGTATTAGATCACAGAAACAGACTTGAGAGAAGAGGCCAAAGAGTAAGAAATCACAGTACCAGACTTGAGAGAAGAGGCCGAAGAGTAAGAAATCACAGTACCAGACTTGAGAGAAGAGGCCGAAGAGTAAGAGCTCACAGTACTAGAGTTGAGAGAAGAGGCCGAAGAGTAAGAAATCACAGTAACAGACTTGAGAGAAGAGGCCGAAGAGTAAGAGCTCACAGTACTAGAGTTGAGAGAAGAGGCCGAAGAGTATTAGATCACAGTAACAGACTTGAGAGAAGAGGCCGAAGAGTAAGAGCTCACAGTACTAGAGTTGAGAGAAGAGGCCGAAGAGTATTAGATCACAGAAACAGTCTTGAGAGAAGAGGCCAAAGAGTAAGAAATCACAGTACCAGACTTGAGAGAAGAGGCCGAAGAGTAAGAGCTCACAGTACTAGAGTTGAGAGAAGAGGCCGAAGAGTATTAGATCACAGAAACAGACTTGAGAGAAGAGGCCAAAGAGTAAGAAATCACAGTACCAGACTTGAGAGAAGAGGCCGAAGAGGAATATTCATCATACCAAACTTGAGAGAAGAGGTCGAAGGCTAAAAGTACCGCCACCTGCCATTCCCTAAATAGGACTCAAAAGGACCTTTAGGGTTTGTTGGACGCGGGGCAGCGGTACTCTAAATACAGCGGGCAGGATATTTGCAGGTTTTTAGCAGATGACCTGCGCCTGCCAAACTCTAAATAAAGGATTTACCCTCCTCCCTCCGTGAGAAGGGTGGTTTCACTTTGAATCTCTGAATCTCCTGTACTCTCGTGAAGTCCCCCCGCATACAGCAGCAGTTTTTGTATGATCGGCTATTGGAGCCTTAATGAGGCTGCGGGAGGCAAAGAGTTAAAGCACTCAAGGCCTCTGGAGTGCCGCTCTCAGCTGAGGTAGGGGTGGCAGGCACTTCTGGCCTGGCACACCTCCAGCCTCCAGTGTGTGCCCAGAAGGGCTGCTATCAGGAACGGGCTGGTTTGGGAACAGTAAACATTCCTCTGCCTGGGAATGCATCACTCGCGCCCTGCGCAGAGCTCTGTATCTGGGCAGCGCCGTTTATTCTTGATGGCGCGTTGTTTCCATTAAAGGCGCGCTGCTATATTTGGGGGCCCGCCCTGATGTTTTTTTGTTGCATTCCCACCTTTGACCTTATTTCAAGCTTCAGTCATTGGATCATATGCTGTGCACAAGCGATGGTGCATAGTGATAACTCACGTGACCTCTTGTGTGCGTGAAATTACATTTTATAAGCAAAATGTGCTGGCTTGGTATGTACTAGTAACTCCAATATCCCCTGGCAGAAATATTGTGTCACTGTTAACAAAAATATCGGCCCACTGGAGTTAATAGTAAAAGAATAGGATATTTCTGTCAGATTGTATTTTGATAACGATATTATGATAAACAAGCATTGGCGCTGAGATGCACTGTCATAGTCTCAGCATCAACTTCTGAAAAGTTCTTTTGTAGACAAAGACTGACAGTTTCAGTTGAAATGAGTAAAAGAAAAATAGCCAAACAAGACTCTCTTTAGAAATGTAACAGTGTGACATTTCTAGTTGAGAAAATGAGAGTTCTTTGGGATACATTATTAAAAAGATAGGGGCATATTAACAAGCCGGCGATAAAAAATTATCGCCGCTTTAGCGTCTGTTTTCAGACGAAAAGCGGCGATAATTTTATCGCTGTATTAGCAAGGTCACGCTATCGCGTGAATCCTTGCCCTATCGCCCTTTCCCATAACGCCCATCCTGCATCTCTAATGAGATGCAAGGTGAGCGTTACTGGCGTACCCCAGATGGGCTACGTTGTAAATATCGCCGATGTGCACATCGCGATATTTACAAGGCAGCCCACAGGATGATAGCAGACGTTAGATTTTGGCGAAAACAGCCGTTTCGCCAAAATCTAACGTCTGCTATTATCCCGACTTAGCCATCCCTAACATAGGGGTGGATTGTGCTGATACGACCACAGGGTCGTATCAGCAAGAGTTATCGCCGTTTGCAGGGAACATCGCTGGAAAACCAGCGATGTTCCCTGCAAAGCGGCGATAACCTCGCTATCTCTGGAATTTTTATCGCCCTGGAGAAGCGTGTTGTTAATAACGCGCTACCAGGGCGATAAGTTCCGGAGATAGCCAGCGATAAGATATCTATCGCTAATCACGGCCAGCGATAATTATCGCTGGCCGTTGATAATATGCCCCATAGTTACATCTCAGCATGAAGAGAAGACTTTATCAGCATAAGTTCCACTGTTGTAAGAATGCCAAACTGAAACAGCCAGACCGAGTCAATCACAGACTCTAGAGGTACAGAGGTCTTCACACTGGGGGGCCGTAGGTGACCCTAGGAAGTAGTTAGTGCACAAAAGATGTGCTTGCACCCACATGGTGTTCGCCCTGGGGTCATTGATGCAATTACAAAGGGGTGCAAACATGTGTGCAGACCTTGTAATTGGGCCACTGGGGCTGGAATGAATTACATGGTTTTGCAATGACGTGAACATATTTTCACTGAAGTGTAAACATAACATATTTACCCGTAACACATGCACTCAGTGAGCACACTTAGGGGATACCACAGAGCCGCAGCACTTCAGAGATCACTGCAGATTCTGTTTGTTTCATTCCATATAATGTGACCTTCTTCAAACCTAGGAGCATCTGTAAAAGTTAAATAAGTGAGAAAAGGAGGCCTCTTGGTGATGTAATTACAGTAATCACAAGCACATTCATAGTGAACACAGTGCAAGGCTGTATGTGCCCAATGACTAAGCACTACTGCCCTCTGCTAGGAGCGTCAGTAGGGGCCAAGGCCCTTCTAAGTGTGTTCACTGCTGTTAATTGGAGGCCCCGGCATATAATAACAAGAAAAGGCAACAGAGTGACAGCTGACAAAACTCTACGGGGCATATTAGCAAGGGCCTTATCGCCGCTTTAGCGGCACTTTTTGCCGCTAAAGCGGCGATTTTTTTATCGCCCTAACAGCAAGCTGTCGCTAACAGGCGTTAGCGACAGCTTTCTGGCGATAGCGGCCCGTTTTCCCATCGCCTTGCATGCCAGCGATAAATATCGCTAATGACATGCAAGGTAGGCGTTCCCAACTAAAAGCGACAGAAAACAGTCGCTAACACAACTTCACCCTATTAGCAACGCAGGCGAAGCGATAAAAAAAGTCGCGAATATCGCTAGAATTTAACACCTGCTAAAAACATGACTTACCTGTTTGTAGAATAGGAGGTGGATTGTCAGCCTAAGTCCACCATGGCGTTAATGCGTGAATATCGCTGGATATCCAGCGATATTCACGCATTTCGCCGCTATCGCTGGATATTTTATCGCTTTGGAGATAAACCTTGCTAATAGCATGTTATCTCCGCGATAATATCCAGCGATAGGCGGCGTTAAGAAAATGCGCGCTAAGCGCGGTTAGCGATAAGTTTCGCCTGTTGTTGCTAATATGCCCCTACAACATCTGAGCAGGCTTTCATCGCCTGCGGCCTCCAGAGACACACCCTACAAGCAGACAAGCAAATCACCTGTTCCCGTCTGCTTCTTGCCCAAGCTTCAGAGGTTTTCTGATCTCACTATGTAGGCAAACAACAGTAGTTAATGCCAGTGTGTTAAGGTTTCAGATTGGCTGAGCCGAACACAGAATTCCATACAGTGTGCTAATATAGCTTTAAAGACCACAGGCAAGGGCTCTACACATTGTTAAATGCCCTCTAGCTAAACTATAGACCAGAGCTGCTATAATGAGCGAGAAAGTGGTCAAAGACCAATATATCCTGAGGAAGGACACCTACAATACTACTGAAACATTCCACCCACTGAGAATAGATTCTCATAAACTAAACAGTGTGAAACAAAAAGACAGGCCTTGGAATGTTGGCGCTAAAGGTCTGCACCAGCCATTGCAAGTCAGACAGCTGTAAACTAACACAAATCTGCATTCTGATTGGCTCCAAGCCTGTCCGAATTTACCAAGGAGATTCATAGATAGTGCCTGAGACAGTTTCAACCCACCTATCACTACGCCTTGTTCCCATAACAGCCACCTGTGAAGATCTGATTTCTAATAAAGAACTAGAATGTCCACCTAGATCACAGGATGGGCCTGCCCTGGGAGACATGTTGCTGGAGAAATGCCTTTATAATCATCCACTTTCATGTGCAGGAAGCTGAGTAGGTACATTAAAAGGTGGCCTTTCAGCTGCCACAAGTTCTGAAATGAACAATTGCTTTCTGTTTCTGGATCTGGAAATGATGTAGCCCATGACTGTTCTCATTGTGCTTAATAGGCAATTCATTATTAGATCCTCATTTTAATTGTTTTGCCAGATTTACAAAGTTGCTTACTTTAAAATATGTTTTAATTGTGAAATCAGTCCTTTATTAGGCGTACAGAGCCACATTTATAGACAATAAATGAATATTTTTTAAAGTGTTTTATCATTTCCTTATATTTAATTCACACTAAAACGTATTTTTAGCCAGTGCACATTAGGGCATGGAGACGCAACTACTGAAAGTATAAACTTGAGGGAAAGTAAAAAGACAAAAACTATTATGCAAAAAGCAACTTCTTTGAAGGGTGTCACAACCTACTAAGTCACAATTCTATTTGAGCTTTGTCTGTACATACATTTCTGTACTTGTAAAAAAGTCAACTCACATCTGTTTAAATGAAACAATAAAAAATATTCAATATCTACAAAAAACTTACTAGTTTAAAATTAGGGTGGTATTAAGTGACAAAGAAGATGGGCAGCCTGAGTATACATTTGAACAGGGATGCTGGACTTAAGTAGGACTTTAACTATTTTAGCTCCTTTAAAACTGTATTATGCCTCCAATGGCTTGCCATTCACATTTAATTTAAATAGTTTCATATCTTCATTAACATACTCATTTACTTTTGTCTTTTCCACTGGGAAGGCTTTAAATTCAACAGCTCCTATTCCAACAAAATGGTGTTCAGAAGTTTTCTTTTAGTCTTGAATACAGAATGTTAGCGTTCTAGTTTTTCTTTAGAACTCTGGGCCTCATTAGGATGTCGGGCAGGAAGCCATTCGACAGCTTGTCGGAGGCTTTCCGCCCGACATCAGAGGTTTCCAACCGACCGTCGTATTACAATACTGGTGGTCGGAGGGAAACCCATGGGGGAATACCGCTCTGCTTCCGACAGGCTCCCAGAGCCCGTCGGGGCGGCGGTCAGAAATGTAATCCAGAAATGGCAGCAGAGCCAGCCTCGGCCCACCGTCGGGATTACAATTTCGCTTTCTGCCTGCCCTTTCATGGCGGTCAGAAACTGACTTTGGGGGCCGCTAGCAGGGCCCCCTTCCCCCTGGCCCTCTGCTATGGGACCTGAGGGGCATCTATGGTGTCCCCCTAAACATCCCTGCACGCCACGGTGCAGGGATGTTTAAACTCTGCATTTTTTCAATTGCAGCTTGTGCTGCAAGTGGCAGAACAAGCTGCAATAGAAAAAATACAGGATCTAACCGCAAACACGGCAGTCAGATTGTAATCTGGAAAAGGGACCTCCAACTCCTTGTCCCGCTTTCTATACGATGCCGGTCGGACGCACGCCCGACCGTCATCGTAATCGGCCCTTCAGTAATGAAGTTACAGTCAATAACAAGGGAGTTAACCGAAAAGACTGCTGCTGATGTTAGAAGTATATGTTTCACTCATCAGACAGAATGTTTTACTAACATGGATGAGGAAGATTTTGAAAAATATACAAATAAAATGTCCTCATTTTAGCTTTGTTGATCACTAATCATAATTTCTGTGACAAAGTAAAATCCTTCTTTTTCTTTATTTACTGTAGTTTCCTCCATAGAAAATGCTTTCAATTCTAAAGCTCCTATTTGAGAAATGTGGCGTTCAGGAGCGCCTCACAGTTGTCATGAATACATAACGTTAGCGGTCTAGTTGTTTATTAGAACTTTGTGGTGAAGCTGCAGTACATCTCTGGGTGAGCAGCAGAGAGTTTGCTGCTGCTGTTGTTCGCTCAGCATCCTAGATGTTTTTCTCAGATGGATGGAAGATCAAACATACCCAAAAAATTTTAAATCAAAGTGGGAGATTTTGAAAAAAACAGGGGAATGTATTTCCCCATTGACATTTGTTGAAGCAAAGTCAATTATAGGTGGAAGACAGTTAAAATAAGGGTATTTTTTGGTTTGACAATTTGGAATCTCATGCCTGAATTGAGACTGTTGGCATGCATGGAAGATGTTTGTGAATTTATAGAAAGCGCATCCTCATATTATGTTCTGGAGCACCTTCCTTAATTTCAAGGAGAAAATCAAGAGGGAAAACTATTTTCTCTCAAACATGGTTCATTAGATTTCAGGAGAATACCAGCGCTTTTTCCACGGTGATGTCACCGAAGAGTCACCTCAGTTCCTAAAGTTCATAAACCTCCACCAACAAATTACATTTGTTCTTTTTGTGACATTCTCAACCAGGCATTCTCTACAGTGTATTTCAACGGGACAAGCATGCCAGATCAAAAAAAAGGAATCCAATAGGTATGTTTCTTATTAATGGTGGGCGGAACTCACAGAGTTTCACTTTACAAAATTCTGAGGAGTTACAGAAAAACTCTGCGAGATTCTGCGGAACTCCACTATCGGGCAGAAAATATGCAGCTCGCACTGCAATTTAGCGCTGGTGGAAAATCAGCGCAAACAGCACCATGCGTTGTGCAAGAGTGCGCGGCCATTCGAGTTGATTTTGTTGCCGCTCGAGTAGAAAGTCTACTCGAGCGGCAGCAGACCTACTCGAAAGGAAACCCTGTGACCGCAACCGCCCATGTCAGAAAATCACACTAGTGGACTCCAAATCTTGCTCGTGCTCACCAGCTCGCACATTTTGGAGCCTCGCAGGAGAAAAATTCCATCATGCAGTGTTTGGTGGAATTTGGCTGGAACTCCACGTTAAAGAGTAACACGGAGTTGCCAAAATTCCACCAGTTCCGCTGACGGAAAGCAATATTTTGCCCACCCCTACTTCTTGAAACTTCCACGTAAACAGTGCAATAAAGAACACACCATCTTACAACAATTCATTGAATTTTACCCCAAATGATAAGGGTTTGATTTACAATAGCATTACTATCCAAGGGGCGGGCTTCCCTGGTAGCTATTGAAAGGGGTGGAGTAGGGCATCAGTTCACCTCAGACTCTCTAACTCTACCCCAGACAAAAGCTACCTGGGAGACCCTCCCCTTGGATAATAATGCTTAACTGGTAACCCTCTGACGCCACTCTAGTCTCTTCAGTGTCGCGCTCAACAATCTAATGTTCTAATATGTAATGATATCTTTATATTGTGCATGGACTCTGCTGCTCACGCTGTGACTCCGATCCTTCGATGCCCCACTCAGAACCATCATTTAAGCTGCAGGTGGACCCTGAAGAGGAGGGGAGGGACTGACCATACTGGTGAAGACCTAGGGGCATATTCACAAGGACTTATCGGCGAGTTATCGGCACTTTTGGCGCAGCAAAAGTGGCGATAGAATTACCGCCCCTTTCGCAAGCTGGTGCTAACTGCCTACATCACCACATACCCTGCGATAGCTGCCGCAAAAAACATTGCCGCGGTTGACACCGCCAACTAACGCTAATGAGATGCAGAATAGGCGTGTCCGTGCAAAAACACACGAAAAGACAACACCGCGCGATTCTCAACAAACAGCCAGATCTGCGATGCGAGGCAAAAACAGGCGATAAGCCGCGGTAGCAGCAGGGATTTAACACCTGCCTTTTGCTGGAGCTAAGCAGGACGACTACCTGCACCACAAAAGGGAGCCCAGCCCACAGCCACACCTGAAGAACAACAGATGCCATGGAGCCACTGCCCATGCAGCTCGGAGACCCCAGAGGCCCACAACACCAAGCGCCACCACCCCCAGGACCCCCCCACACCCCTGCCCCCCCTCCCGGCCCACCCACCCCGGACAAAGATGTGCCACAGCAACTTTACGAAATCACGAGAAAAATAAGAGCCTGATGTCGCACAAATACAACAACAAACCTACATGTGTGGTCAGAATAAGGAGAAATAAACATTCAACTTAGAAATCACACAACAGAACTTTATTAATACACAACACAAAACAACAATTCTGAAGAGTCCATGCGGATACACTCCGGACAATCTGGAAGTCACAGCCTGCAAGAAAAAATCTGAGATAAGAACGTGTGTCATGCGCTCATCAAAGGACAGAGAGAGAGAGAAAGAAAGAAAGGGAGCGAGAGAAAGAAAGGGAGAGACAGAAAGAAAGGGAGAGACAGAAAGAAAGGGAGAGAGAGAAAGAAAGGGAGAGACAGAAAGAAAGGGAGAGAGAGACAGAAAGAAAGGGAGAGAGAGAAAGAAAGGGAGAGACAGATAGAAAGGGAGAGAGGGAGAGAGACCGCTGCCCATGCGCACCCCGGCCCCACTGCTCACCTTCCGCCACCGGTGTGTCTCCAACCACGTGCGAGTGCACGCTCCGAGCCCGGGACACCCGACCTTGACAGCCTCCACATCACGCGGACCCTCCCCGCGGCCCACTAGGTCACACACCTGAATCTGAGCCTTGAGTTCGGAATGGGAGAGTCCATTACAGTGCACACGTCATCATCACAGGCTGCACACCCGCTCAGCTCCATAGGTGCCACTAACTCTGTGAACCTTGAGGCAACGCCACGTGGCGGTAGGCCCGCGTCGCACGCAGGCTCCGGCCAACACTGCAGTCCACCAGGTCCCCTATCTGAAACGAGTACACAACAAATGATTGCAGAGTCCAAATCATTGCACACGGCATCATCGCCTGTCCGCCCCTGCGCACACATGCTGCTGCACCCCAGCCCCTCCCGCCGCCCAGCGGTGAATGTCCGCCCCTGCGCACCCAGGCCCCACTGCTCACCTGCTGCCACCGGTGTGTCCCCAACAGGGCACACCACGTGCCGGTGCCAACTCCAAGGCCGGGGCCCGCAGCCTTGGCAGTCCCCACATCATGTGGCACCCCCCGCGGTCCAGCAGGTCACACACTTGATACTGGGTCTTGAGTCAGAAATGGCAGAGACCATATCAGTGCACACGTCATCATCGCAGGCTGCACACCCGCTCAGCTTCATAGGTGCGACTAACCCTGTGCAACTCAAGCCAGCGCCACGTGGTGGTAGGCCCGTGGCGGCTGCCGGACATCGGGGGCGACTAACCCTGTGTGTCACAAGTCATGGACCCTCCATGATTGAGCCACGTTGCGCGTACGTCATCAGGTCACCTCCGGCAGTGGGGAATGTGACGTTGCAGGCCCCTTTTATTGGCGGTGTCACATGGCCTGTGACGCATCTGCTAGATGGGTGTGGTGTGTGTGCAAACCTGCCCTCAGGGAGTGGCCGTGGCATGCTGGCAACTAGAACAGTGACCAGCAGATCCCAAGCGTGGAATCCTGGGACATGTAGCTATGTCGTCCCCCCTCGGAGCGTTAGCGTAGTGGTCTGGCCTGGCGTACGCCGGACCTGCGTCTGGCGTGCAAGAATGATCCCGGGGCTGTGTGCGCTGGTTCAGTCCTTGTCCGGACAAGGAAGTGCCGAATGCGTGTGTCCCTGATGTCGTGACTACGCCGCACGGAATGCAATCGGCAATGTAGCACCCTGTGACTCATGTCCCACGACGTGTGCAACATGGACGTCAGGGGGAATTACTGACCCAACACACATCAACACTCACATACTTGAATGATCGAAGACATGACACAACTGCGCAATAGTGAATGATTTATTGTCATCCAGTGGAGTGTTGCAGCTGGAGCAGTACAGGGCCATGCAGACCCCACTTCACATCATTGGCACGTGGCGGGCCAGCCAGAGTCCTTCAGGGCATGACAAGTACATCGGAAGCGGAAGAGTCCAGACCGCAGTCTGATCGCTGTGTCATCGGTCATCTGACAGAATATGGCAGTCCATGTCAAGGTCCAAAGTGAGAGTCAATGAGTGCATCGGGGGCAGTGGAAGGTCATGATGCCAAGGGCAGAACCAAGATGAAACAGGCCAAATGGGTGGGAGGAATGCTACTGCCGCCTCATGATCAAGAAGTCTGGATCATCCACATCCTCGTCCTCTGATGTGTGCTCTGCCTCACCTGTGGGTGCTGCAGTTCCGGCTGCAGCACTGTGTGCCACTGACACATCAGGGGCCGGAGAAGGATTGTCGGCCGCACCCTGTGGCAGTGACACATCAGGTGCAGGAGTAGAAATGTCTGCCGCACTATGAGGCACTGACACACCAGGGGGCGCAGATGGGGATGGTGTAGGAGCAGCAGCATCCATCTGCGCCAGGCCTTGTGGCAGCAATGCCATGACGAGGATCTGTAGGGCATGGTATATCCCAGCTACATTTTGCTGATGTGCAGCAGTGACAGCCAACCTTTCCGCCTCCATCCGCACCATGTCCTCCATGAGCCTCCGCATTTGTGCCAAGTCACTGCTGAGATCGCTGGAGCCACTCTGACTTGACAGGTGTTCTTGTCTCCGAGTCAGGACTCCAGCGATGTCGGCCAGGGCTCGTTGGAGGCCATCGAGCGGACTGTGGGTGTCCGTCAGGGACTGTAAGTGGTCCCCGACGGGACGTAGACACCCATGGATGGCATCAAGTTTGGCTGCCAGGAGGTCAAACCCCACCCGCACCTGATCAGCCAGCTTCTCCTGGGCCTCTAATACACGGGTTTGGAAGGCCAGGTGTGTTCCGTGGGGGTCTTGGGAGACAGCCGGTGTGGCAGGTGCTGCCTGCTGTGTGGTCTGTGCAGGGGTGGGGTCTCCTCGATGCAGCTGGGCTGCCCTGATCCTGGAGGTGGGGAGCTGATGCGGCCGATGAGCTCTCTGAGGGCTTCGGTGTCGATGATGGGGTTGTCATCCTCGTCATCAGTGTAGTGTTGTTGGGTCTGCTCTGCAGGTGGTGTTCATGGTCCCTCTTCAATGTTAAGGGGAGATGCTGCATTACATCGTGTTGACATGTTTGTCCAGGTATTGTACAAGTTCACATACAGACTGCATGACGAGGTACATTGTGGCTGTGTAGGAGGAGATGCCTGTTGGATGCGGGACAGTTGACATTTCAACACCATCAGGGATGTGAGGTTGTACTTGTGCAGTTTCATCTCACATACCCCTGCTATGCCAAATGTAATTGGCCATGATCTTCACACAAGCGGCAGCAGTTTCGCCCTCTGTCCTGTTGTTCACGTGTTGCAGTTTGTCCCACACTGTTGTCCATGCTGCTGTGCTCTGACTGTCATATGTGTGTGCTGCAGTTTTGTGAGGGTCGCCCCTGCAGCTCTGAGTCTGCTGCCTCTTGTCCCTTGCAGGTGGTGTGCCTTTGACTTCTGTGTCCATGCAGTGTTGAGACGTTACCAGTCTTGGGTGGATGTGTGTCTTGGTGGGAGTGGGGACTCTGGGGCATGGTTTGTCCGCAGCTGTGTTGTTGACGTCAGGGGTTGATTGTGCACGTGGATGTGTCAGAGTGTGACCTGCTCCTTTACGGATGTGGTCCACACTCAGCCACCTCAGTGTCGTTGCGTGCACCATGTCATGGTAATCGGACTGCAGGCATGGTATTCGTCATGCAGTGTCACTTACGTTGTCAGTGTGGCTCACGGAGCAGCAGCTTGGCTGGGTTCAGCACATGTGCATGGGTTGTATGTGAGCTGTGTGATGTGTGGGGTGGGCCCACTCTGGGCAGATGGTCGAGGGTGACATACTTGGTGTTCCTATGTGTGCTGCAGTATGGCAAGGGGATCAGGGACATGATCCGTAGTCATTGTGGGTGTGCAGTGTGGTCTGCTTATTTGTGCATGTGTGCCATTGTGCCCATCTCCCCCCGTCCCCCCAGTCCCTGGTCGCTACTCACCCTGTTGCTGTTGTGTCTGGTCCTGTAGAGCAGTGTTTGGGCTCCCAACTCCTGCCACCGTATCCACACTTATGACTGTCGACACCATCTCCTCCATCTCGTCCAGCTCCTCCTGCGGCGCAGGACTCCCACCTCCAGTCTGCATTGCTGCTTTGAGGTTGTTGGCGAGTTTGCTCTTGGTTTTGCGCTTGATATCAGTCCATCGCCTCTTGACCTCGTCCATTGACCTCCTCTGCACTCCGACAGCATTCACCTTGTCCAAGATGGACTGCCATATTCCATTTCTTGTGCCCAGTAACACGGTGGAGGTTATGAACAGTTGTTGATGGTGTCCTATCACCTCCGTGACCAGGATGTCATTCTCCTGCGGACTGAACCACGGCTTCCTCTTCTTCTTGTCCTTCCCTGTCCCCGAGGGCCCTGGCTGGGGCTCCGGGGGGCTTGTGGGGTTCCGATCGTCCCCCGTGCCTGCTCCGCCTGACTCCTTCATGCTTCGCTGTTGGTGTTTTTTTTATCTGTTTTTGTAGTGATTTTTCCCGCCTGACGTGTGTGTATTGCAGGCCTTGCGCGCCATATCGCGGATTGTCTCTTCGCGATTGGGCCCAACGCAACTTTTTTTGCGTTAGGGTTTGAATTTTTATCGCCGTCGCCCTAGTTGTTTCGCGGACACTTTCCGCGTTCGCGTGCGAATATCGCACAGTATCGCCGTGTTGAGAATGCCACGTTGACACGGCGTTATTTTCACGCGATGGACTGCGATGTGAGAAGTTGCGGTAAGCTATTCTGGCGATGTTTATCGCACGTTCTTGTGAATATACCCCCTAGTCTGAAATGTGGTCAATCGCTGGTCCAAGGCCCTTTCCAGAGTTTCATCCTCAAACCTGCCTGGTGCTGGGCTGTCTGTCATCATCATATTAAGGAGGCGCGAGAGGCTGGTGGTGCAATGCTACCTTGATATAGCGCATGGACCCAACACAACCTGAAGATGTAATCAAGCGGCTAATAAATATTACGTGGCACGTCTACTGTCAGCTACTTGCCACACATACACATCTGCCTGGCAATGGGAACCCATACCGACAGAGGAAGTATGTAAGAAGCCCTCCAATCTCAAAAAACCTCAAACTCATTAAAGCTGACATGCTTGCCATATTGAGCGTGTCCCTCCAAAGAACTGTTTTGATGCCATACTGAGGTCAGATTGTGTGCTGTACAAACACTCATTAACAAAAATAACAAAACCATACAATGTTGTATTATTTAGCCTTGTAAAACGTCATGTCGTGTTATGTAATGTGAACATTAATATGGATAAAGTAACATCAGTTATTTATATTGCTTAGAAGGGGTGACAGGAATGTATAAAGTGGAGAGGTGTGGTGCAGCGGCCAGGGCAGCTGACTTCGGAGCACAGGGTTCACGGGTTCACGGTTCGATCTCCGGCTGGAGAGGTGTGGTGCAGCGGCCAGGGCAGCTGACTTCGGAGCACAGGGTTCACGGTTCGATCCCCGGCTCCGGCGGCAGCTCAGCTCAGCACCATGTGACTCTGGGCAATAGCTCACTTAATTTCCACGACGGCCCCCAGCGCCTTGAGACCCGTAAGGGTGAGTAGCTGCGCTATATAAAAACGGACTTTTTTTACAGTAATTTATTACTTTTGATATTATTAGGGCGTGGTTGGCAATGCAAGTGAAAGTAGAAATGTTGAGATTTGTGTGAGAGTTAATCAGTGAGTCATCCGCTGTTTCCTACAGGAGTAAGGCTTGCTTGGATGGCAGACGAAGTAAAATCTGTAAAAGCAGTTAGAAATGGCATAAATGTGGCATGAAGCATTATTAAAAAAAAACTTTAGGGAAAACATACCCAAATCCAAGATATGGAACAAAGGGTTACATAGACCGTTAGAGTATTGAAGTATTGATCTCATAATTCCTGTCAAAGTAGTCCCCCTTCCACGGTCACCCACACCCGCCATGCTTTAGTGCTGCTGTAGGGCAGTGGGGTTCACTTGTCATGCATGCTGTGGTCTAAGTTCCTAGCATCTTCCTGTGTTCATCTCTATGTACTCATGTGTCTCCATCCCTGTGTCATGTTGTGTACTATACACAAAAATATTATTTGGAGTAAACCTACTGCACCTATTCCATGCTTCAGTGGTTTGCAAAGCCTATGGTAGAAATAGGTAAAAAACGCATTTGCCACCTGTCTTGTCCTGAAGAAGATGAGCATATACACATAACAGGCTGAAACACTTTTGACTGTTTATATTGTGCACAATTCAACAATACTGTGTGTCAGAAAAAAACACTTTTCTCAGGTAATACCAGAATGCACATTCATTTAAACGCACGAGGTAATGTGTTGACTGATGGAGAACATCAGTCACTAGACTCCCTCAGACTGAAAACATAGCCAGTATTTATACAACTCTACAAGATCAGAGGTTTTCTGGTTCTCCCTAAGATGAGGTTTATGCAAACGTACAAACATGGGGGCAGATTTACAAGCCCCTTGCGCCACTTTTGCGTCACTTTTCCCATGTTAAAAGTGACGTAAAAGTGGCGCAAGGGGCTTGTAAATCTGCCCCATGGTGCTTTACGGCATAACAGGCGAGTGACTTATTTATGCAAGTATTCCTGGAATTAGAAGCAGTTCTAGCTCCCCAGAACACAATAGTAAAATGTGTAATAATTTAACCTTGTATGGTGATATATGGCAAGCATTATGTGGGGACAGCCAATGTCTCAAAGCAGAAACAGCATTCTTCCAGGATCAACACAGGATAAAAAGTGACCTGCAGAGATATTCTTGGTGCTGGGGAGAGGACCACTGATCTGGAGGTCAAAGGACACAAGTTTAGATCTTCACACACATATTTTTTCTTTTGGTCTCTCATCCTGGGCGCTGTTGTGTTTTTCATTTATATTCCACAATCCCCACCTTTGTGCTTCCCCAAGCACAATTAAAAGCATCTTTGATAGACATTAGTCTAGCTATTTCTTTATTATCTGCTCTTTTTGCTTCCAATCCCTCTACACTATTTTCTCTACAAACCCCTAACCTCTCCTCTTGAATACTTTCTTTGTCATGGAGCACCTGTATCCCGTTACTACCCAAAGTGCAGGGATAGTACAGAACATAATGAAGAAATATCATTTTAGGGCAAACACAAACCCCACACCCCCCAGGAAGATGTGGAATCCTGAAGGAAGTGACCCACTTAGGGCCACCCGGGTCACCACTGACCACCTCTCAGCCTTCCATACCAAATGATGAAGAGTCGGAGAGACAGTGGAAAATATAAACCAATAACTGTTTATTCGTGTACACTAAGGGGTATATTCACAAGAACGTGCGATAACTACCGCAAGAGTAGCGTAACGCAACTTGCTATATCGCAGCCTATCGTGGGAAAAGAACCCCGTGTCAACGTGGAATTCACAACAAGGCGGTAGCAAGCGATAGTCTGCCGAAACCGTGAACAATGTCCGCGATACAACCACCACGATGGAGCTTAAAAACATAAACCACAACACCAAAAAACACGCGATGGGGCAAAGCGCGATGAGGAAACCAGCGACAAGCAGCGCCAGGCCTGCAACACACACCTGGCAGGCGTCAAAAATCACCATAAAAGTAGAAAAAACACCCACACACAAACTGACCAACACCCAAGCACCATGGAGGCAGCCGGAGCAGGCGCAGAGGACGAGCGCAACCCCACAAGCACCCCGGACGACCAGCCTGGGACCTCAGGGACAGGGAAGGGCAAGGACAAGAAGACGAGGAAGACCAAGTTCAGTCCGCTGGCGAACAGGATCATAGTCACGGAGGTGATGGAACACCATCAACAACTCTTCGTCACCTCCAACGTGTCATTGGGCACCAAAAATGGAATATGGCGGGACATCGTCGACAAGGTGAATGCCGTCGGAGAGCATAAGCCGACAATGGACGAGGTCAAGAGGCGTTGGAATGACATCAAGCGGAAGACCAAGGAGAAACTCACCGCCAACCAGAAGGCAGCAACGCAGACCGGAGGTGGGGGCCCAGCGCCACAGCTGGAGCTGGATGACATGGAGGAGCTGGTGTCGACAGTCATCAGTGTGGAGACTGTGGCTGGACTCGGGGGACCGGACACTGCTCAACAGGACCGGACACAACAGCAACAGGGTGAGTAACGACCAGGGCCTGGGGGGACGGGTGGAAATGGCCACAATGGCACACATGCACAAGCAAGCAGGGTACAGTGCACACCCATAATGACCCTGGGTCCTCGCCCAGACCCACAGACTGTCACAATGTACAATGCCATGCTGTCTGAATGTCAACCTGTACCATGCGGCTACATACATGTGGACACATTGTAATACACCATCTCCCCTTCACATTGCAGGGCCACCTCCAACACCTCCTGCAGAGCAGTCCCAGCCACTCTTCACTGATGACGAGGAGGACAACACCAGCATCGACACCCAAACCATCCAAGACATCATTGACCTCATCCGCCACTCACCTCCAGGATCAGTGCAGCCCAGCCACATCGATGAGACCCCACCCACCACCCAAACCACCCAGCAGGAGGCACCCACAGCCCCGGCACTCTCCCAAGACCCCCAGGATCAACACATGGCCTTCCAACGCTGTGTGCTGGAGGGCCAGAGGGAGACGGCTGAGCAGGTGCGGGTGGGGTTCGAGCTCATGGCTACCAAACTGGATGCCATCCATGGGTGTCTACGTCCGCCCCATGGTCACCAACCAGCCCTGACTGACATCGCTGGAGTCATGACGCGGAGAGAAGAACACCTGTCCGCTCAGAGTGGCTCCAGCGATGCCAGCCGTGAGCTGGCACACATGCGGAGGCTCATGGAGGACATGGTGCGGATGGAGGCGGAAAGGATGGCAGCCACCGCTGCATACCATCGAAATGTAGCAGGGATCTACCAGGCCCTGCAGCACTTCATCATGGCATTACTGCCACAAGGTGTGTCGCTGATGAATGCGGCTGCCCCCACACCATCCACATCTCCGCCCCCTGGTGTGTCAGTGCCTCCCAGTGTGGCAGGCGTATCCACTCAGGCCCCTGATGTGTCACTGCCACACAGTGCGGCCGACAATCCTCCTCCGGCCCCTGATGTGTCAGTGGCACACAGTGCCACAGCCGGTACTGCAACACCCACAGGTGGGGCAGAGCACACATCCGAGGATGAGGACGTGGATGGGTTGGCTCTCAGAAGGAGCCACTAGCATACATTTCCGCCACCTGGCCTGTTTCTGCTTGGTACCGCACATGGCCTCATGACCTTCCACTGACCCCCGATACACTCCGATGCACTCACCTTGGACAGCGACATGGACTGCCACATCCTGTTTGACGACCAATGACACGGCGACCAGACTGCGGACTGTACCCTTCCTCTTCCGCAGTACATGTCATCCCTGGATGGACTCTGGCTGGCCCTCCACATGCCCATATTGTGTAGTGTGCTCTGCATTGCCCTGTACCGCTCCAGCTGCAAAACTGCACTGGATGTGCAATAAACATCCAGTGACGCACTGCTGTGTCATGTCTTTCATCATTCATGTGTGAATGTGTGGATGAATGTAGGGACAGTGACTTCCCTTGCTTCAATGATGTTCATCCTGTGGGATGCCAGTCAGAGAGTGCTACATTGCATTTTGTGTACCAGGTCCTGTGTACACTACAACAGGGACACACGAATCAGTCACTTCCTTGTCCGGACATGGACTGAACCACGCCCAGAGCCCATGAGTCATTGTTGCAAGCCCTGCGCTGGTCCGGCGTACGGCAGGCCAGACCACTCCGCTAACGCTCCGAGGGGGAGCCCTCATTGCTACCCATCGCGGGCGTACTCGCTGGTGGTGTGCAGGCCACTGGTCTAGTTGTCAGCATGTCACAGCCACTCCCTGAGGGCAGGTTTGCACGCACACCACACCCATCCGGCACAGGCGTCACAGGCCATGTGACTCCGCCAACATAAGGGGCCGACGACGTCACATTCCCCTCTGCCGGTGGTGACTGGATGACGGACGCTCCACGGTTCTCAATCATTAAGGGCCCATGAGTTTTTGCGCACAGGGTTAGTGGCACACGAGGCCTTGTGGACGGCACGGGCCTACCACCACGTGGCGCAGACTGGGGTTGCGCACAGGGTTAGTGGCACACGAGGCCTTGTGGACGGCACGGGCCTACCACCACGTGGCGCAGACTGGGGTTGCACAGGGTTAGTGGCACACGGGGCCTTGCGGACGGCACAGGCACCCCGCCACGGGACGGTGACTTTGGGTGCACTGAGTCAGTGGCACCTTATGCTGCTGAGCGGGTGTGCAGCCTGATATGATGCCCCGTCCCAGCGGTCCGGACAGCTCAGGTTTTGTGTGCCCTGCTGGCCCGCAGTGTAGGCCAGAGCCAGCGGGCAGCGCGGGCATACCGCCACGTGGCGTCGCTTCCGGGATCCCAGAGTTGGTGGCACCCATTGGGCTGAGCGGGTGTGCAGCCTGCGATGGTGCCGGGTGCACTGGTATGTCCTATGCCATGGAGTAATCAAGACCCAGCACCAAACGTGAGACCTGGTGGCCTGCGGAGCGGGGCTGCACGATGTGGAGGGTGCCATGTCCGCGGGCCCCGGGCTTGTGGCTCGCAGCGGTACGTTTTGGGACCTCCTGTCTACGCGCCGGTGGCGGAAGGTGAGCATTGAGGCCTGGGTGTGCATGGGCGGGCATGCTCCGATGGGCGGCGGGAGGGTTTGGGGTGCCTCTGCCTGGGTGTGCATGGGCGGGCAGGCGATGTTGTCTTGTGCAAGTGTGTGTACTGTGCCAGTCATGTATCTGGACTCTGTTTCAGCTGGACGGCTCTGACTCAGATGTGTGACCTGGTGCCCTGCTATACATACCGGCACGTGGTTGGAGACACACCGGTGGCAGCAGGTGAGCAGTGTGGCCTGGGTGCGCAGGGGCGGCACTCTCTCTCTCTCTCTCCCCCTCTCTTCCTCTCTCTCTCTCTCCCTCTCTTCCTCTCTCTCTTCTTTGCTCTCTCTCTGTCCTCTGATGTGCGCAGGACACACCTTCTCATCATGTTTTTTGTCTTGCAGGCTGTGACCTACATATTGTCCCGAGGGGAACGGCCATATGTCTTCATTTCATTTCGGTGTTCATTTTAATAAAGTTTCATTTGTTGCTTCGTAAGTGAATGTGTGCTGCTCATTTCTGTGACAACACATGCATGTCACCAGTTGTGATTGTGCGACATCAAGCGGAATATTTTGTACATGTTTAGGTGTGGCTGATGTGGCATGTCTTTGGTCGGCGGGTGCCAGGGAGGGGTGGTCCTGGGGGTGGTGGCGGTGGGTGTTGTGGCCCTCTTGGGTGTCCGGGCCGCATGATGAGTGGCTCCATGGCATCTGTTGCCCTTCGGATGTGGCCCTGGGCTGTGCTCCCTTTTGTGGTGCTGGCTGCCGTCCGACTTTACACCAGGTCAGAGCAGGTGTAAATTTCCTGGTGCTAACGCGCCTTATCGCCTGTTTTGTGTTCTTATCACCGATGTGGCTGGTCGTTGTGAATGTTGAGGTGTGATGTTGTCTCGACTTTTGGCACGGGAACGCCTACTCTGAATCTCATTAGCGATATTTGCGGGGGTTCTCTGTGGCGATGTTTTTTGCGGCTGCTATCGCGGGTAAACTGGTGCTGTGGACTGTTAACACTGGCTTGTGAATGGGGAGGTAAATTTATCATGACTTTGGCTGCGATAAAGTGCTGTTAATTCGGCGATAGCTCCTTGTGAATATGCACCACAGAGCGGAGCCCTGTCTGCACAGTCTCTGGGAGTGCTACAGAGGGAACTGAAAATCAGTAAGCATAGAGATACATTATGTACATTTCATGATTGGTTAAAAACACACCCACCGTGGAATTTTCCAGGCACATGCAGCTGGACAGTAAAATACAAAAAATGGTTTCTGCTCTCGTATCTCACACAACTCAGCACAGTCCAAGGCTGTTACACCCTGAGCTGCGATCAAACTACCAGGCAGGTGGGAGAGGGCCTTTATCTAGTGGGAAAGCTATGTGCTGGCACTAACAGTTCTTCATGGCAGAAACAAAAGCCAGCAAAAGAAAAGTTTCGATCATTTTTTAAAATGGAGTCTGAACAGAAAATGGTGCAGCGAATGTTTGAAAAAATTCCGCCCAACTTGAGGGAACTTTAAGTATCAACGGGGACCCGATGGGGTAGCCAGGTAGTAATATGTACTCCTCCGGTCCTGCCCAGCGAATAAACCTATTTAATAATAATATAAACGGGACCCCGTTGATACTTATAGTTCCCTCAAGTTGGGCGCAATTTTTTCAAACAAAAAAGAAAAATAAGGGGGAGATAAGTATTCTCCCTATTACAATTGTTTTTCACTGCATTACAATTTTCACGAAGGTTGCAGTTTCCTGCACCTTCAAAATTTAAATATAGGTCAGCTAATATTGTTTATGACCCACACCAGGGAGGGAATCTTGAATTTGCCCTGACGAAAGCCCGGGACCAATTTTGGCCGACTTCTTTGGGCTGAAACATGTTGGCAGTCTCTTAGGGTCTTAGGACCATAACCTCCTATCCAGACCCGTTTTTACCTTTTTTAATATCCACTACACCACCATTAATAAAGGGATACCTGGCGGTGCAGTAGGATTTTTATCTTTAAGTCCCCCTGGCCTACATTTCCTAAGAGCTCCCTGAAATACGGTCGAGCCCACCATGACCTTTAGGAGTCATGGTGAACCCGATGATGAAGCATGACACCAATAGGGTGTGTGAGGGTTAAATAACAAAAGGAATTTTTTCCTTCCCGCCAGTGCGGAGAACGCCATCTAAGGAGTTGCAAGGGTTATTTTGAGCCAATTCTGGGTTAGGATACTTTATTGTGAGTACAGTTTAGTCTGGGAGGAGGTATCCTTACTCTCACCTCTCTTACCCCTTACTGTGGACAGCGGGGGTTGCTCCACTGCCACTTTTGGGTTACACAATTGTCCAAGATAATCAAGCAATACAGGATATTCAGTATCAGAAAACTTCTTGGGCCGGGGGACGCCCCAGACATACGCTGGGTGTCCAAACACTACCTCAAAGGGGGATAAAACAGTTCTAGAATGTGCTGTAGTTCTAGTTGACAAAAGAGCTAACGGGAGAGCATCTGGCCATTTCAACCCTGTCGTCTCTTGAATGTTTGCCAATTTCATTTTGAGCGTACCATTGTGCTTCTCAACCAAACCAGCCGACTGCGGGTGATTGGCAGCATGAAATTTTGGTTTGATGTGCAAACCTTCACACGGATCACTGACAGAATATCGAGGAGCAAAATATCGACCTGCCAAAATATCGATGACAAAATATAGAATGCCAGAATATCGACTTCCTATCTACAAACAGGTAAGTACAAAAATATCGAATCCAAAATATCGTTGTAAATAATATAGGGGCCCATTACGATACCCGGCGTAAAAAAATCCGCCAGGCATGGAAGCGGCAAAAATCCGCCCGCACACACCGTCTGAACACCGACCACGCCATTACGATGACACAAACCGAAAACCGCCATCGGCGGATAAATCACACAAGATACCGCCCGCCATCGTCCGAGTCGGAGTCAAACCGCCCGCCACGGACGGAAACACGCACGACAACACAAAACCGCCCGCCCTCACGCCCGACACACCGCACGTGAGATTACGATCGCACCGCCATGAGCGCGGGAAAACTACAAATATACCGCCCGCCAGCGCAAACAACGCCGATGAGAATCGACATGGCAGAAGCCATGGCGCCCACGTCCCTGCACAGAAACCATCCGCTGACAAAAACAATCGCACACAACATGGCCAACAAGTCCACACAGCAAGGCACGCACAAATACACAAGCACAGTACACATCCCGAAAACACCCCCCCCCTGGACAAACAAAAACTACAAAGGCCAGAACCCCAGACACAACGCACCTGAAAACAACAGACCATGAGGACACACCCACATAGGTAAGTACAAAAGCAGCACTCCCACAGACCACAACCCCTTGCAACATTGCAAACTAGAGAGGAGAGGAGAGGACACAGTGACACAGCAAGGACAGCAGCACACCACAGAAACGCACACATCACAACCACCACCACCACCACCACCACCAAACACCGGCACCACAAACCCCCTGCACATTACACAACACACACCGCACCAGCACCACAAACACCATGGCACCACAAAGAATGCCCAAATTCACGCCCATGGAGCTGACGGTCATGGTCGACGAGATCATCAAGGTGCACCCACAAATCTATGGGAACCTGGTCCAGCACACACCACTAGCCACCAGAAACAGAATGTGGAACCGGATCGTAGACCAGGTCAATGCAGTCGGGACCTTGCCCAGGAACAGAGTCGAAATAAACAAACGGTGGAATGACGTCAAGAGCCTGGTCAAGAAGAAGGAGAGCAAGAACAGAGAGCTGGCTGCCGTCACTGGCGGAGGGAATCCCGCGCTCTTCAAGACCTTCAAAGCGTGGGAGGAGAAGGTGCGAGTCATCATACATCCCGAGATCCTCGCCGGATTAGCAGGGGAGTGGAGGCTGGTAAGTACAAACTAATGTATACCAGCACACCGCTATGTACTCACATGCACTACCACCATGCCACAGCTCCCAGGGACAAACACCCCCATGTCCAGCACACAATACACAACACATCACACACACATGCAACAGACACCACCACACACAGCCCAAACCGAACAACTGTAAGATGCGTGGGGACATGTGTACACTCAGCCAGCCACGTAACCACCAACAGGTCCCCAAATATGCCAGAAGCGCCACAACGAGCACCCACCACACCCATGTGTCCGCCATAGCTGCACTAACCGACAAGTAACAGGTAAGTGGCAGGAACACAAAGTGCAGTGGGTGGGAGGGTGGACAGCCCAAGTACAAAACACACCAGGCCCCTAGTCCCACAGCACAGCAAGGAGGAGCATCCCCCACACCCCACAGCCACGTGTCAGCCACCGCAGTGCACAACGACAGCCGAAAGGTAGACATCACGGTCCACAGCAATCGGTGTCAGTGGGTGTCCAGCCACCACCACGACCCACAACACCCCCCCACCCCCACAGACCTGCAACATGGAGCACCCCCCGCTTAGAACCATGTGGCATCCAGTACAGTGCACGCACGAACAACCTGCAGGTGGGAAACTGGACAGGGCTGGATTACTGGAGGCATGAGGACCGTAACACGACCAACACATGGGACATGTCACGTAGCAGACGAGACACGCAGCACCGCCCACCGTCACGAACAAGTGAACAATGTGCACACGGACATGAACCACAGACTCACACCCCACATGACCCATCACAAACACAGCAACACCCAAGGAGCCACGTCTGCATGCACAAGCCACACTGAATATAGTACCACACGGCAGCCACTGTACAACCCATCACACACAACCGAAACACCATTGAAGTCCTGTCCATGTAGCCCCTACTGCCTGTCAACCACACACCCCACTACTACGCCTATGTAAGACAAACAACACTAGACGCAACAGAGCGGAACAACATAAATGCACACGAACACCACTGAACCCATCAAACACACAGACACACCATGCACATACAACATACCATCCATCCCATCCGTCAGCCCCAGTCTCATGAAAGGCATGTCATCCGCACAGCTGCCACACATACAGCAGTCACGCTAAGATACATGCCCATGACCAACCATGTGCCAGAAGTCAATGAAGCGCACAACACACTGTGAGCAACAACACACAACATGGGCCACACCCCCCCGAGCACTGCAGTGATGCACATGGCACAGGGCAGCACGCACACCAAGGAGATGGGACAACTGCAATACGTTGGCTGGCACACAACCATCACTCACTCATAACGATGCGTCCAATGCCATGTCCAGTAATCACAACAGACAGCAAATATGCAGGCCATGTCAAGCATGCACACACCTCAAACCATGCACTGTCATGCTGCCACAACACATGTCACGTTCGGCACCCATGGCTCACAGCATGTACCCCAAAAGCATATTCCATCCCAAATGCGAATCTGGGGCATGGCCCCCATGTTGCCATATGCGTTCCTAAGCGTCCCATCTGAACACCAAAAGCAAAGTACAAACCAGACCCAGGATGGGCCAGGAGCCCGCATACACCAGAGTCACAATAAGTAGGGGCACAGCAACACACCCATCTGCATGGCCAATCCGTCCCATGCCACATGTGCACAGCACACAGTCCCATTGTCAAGCACACACAACTACAAATGCCACAGCCACACACACGCCTCCGGGAAACCCATGTACGAGATTGTACGAACTGTTAATGTCAGACGACAAATACATACTTCGCCAGGTGCAACACAATAACAAATCTCATTCTCTCCACAGGTGACGAACAGCTGGATGCTGGGGATGGAGACAGCAGCCAGCACAGCCAGCCTACAAGCCCCCAACGAGGACACACGGATGTGGAGGATCTGTCCTCCTCTTCGGACACGGACCACCAAGCAGGCCCATCTGGTGTGGCAGGGCCCAGCCGCTCCCCAGGACCCCTCCTACCCACCAACCCATCATCCAGGGCTGCTGAACATTCCCAGCCCCCTGCTGCCACTGTCGTTGCGGCCACACCCACGGTCATTGCGGCCACACCCACGGTCATTGCGGCCACACCCACGGTCATTGCGGCCACTACCATTGCCGCAACCGCCACCATCGCCGCACCGACCACCACCGCCGCCACCACCACCACGTCTTCGCTGGCACCAGCCCCAGCGCAGGTGGTGGCCCGGCCGACTGGATCCACCCTGGGAGCCACAGCGAGGACCGTGGTGAGCAATGTGGCTAGTGGGCAGGCCGGTGGCAGCAGGACTGGTAGGAGGAGCAGGGTCAGGGAAACGCAAGTCTCCCCTGGGAGCCATGCCCTGCCTCAAATGGCCAGAGTCCTTGGGGCCTATGAAGAGGCCCAAGAACAATGGGTCAGGTCTGCTTCAGACACGCGGGAGGTGCTGGGGGTGCTGAGGTCCATGGACGCCCGTATGGGCCAACTCGTGGACCTCATGGGCCAGCTGGTGGTGGCGGTGAGGTCACAGCCAGGGACAGCAGCTCCCCATCCGCCACCACCTGCCGGGGCGCAGGGTCGAGCAGCAGTGTCCAGTTCCCCTGCGTCCACAGCCAGTGAGCACACCTCAACTACCAGCATGTCGCAAGCAGGCACCCCCCTCGCAAGCGTGGAAGGGGCCGTCCGAAGTGGAAACAGATCTCCCGGGAGGACTTCGCACGCTCCAGACGCAAGTGAGGCAGCCAGCCAGCCTTCCTTGACCACCCACTGCATTGACTTGGACTACGATCCCACTCCACACAGCCATCTGGATGGCATGTGTGTGTTGGACTATGGACATAGAACCAGTGGGTACACCCTGAGCATCACGCAGCCATGACCGACAGCTCATTGTCACTGCACGCACCACTTTTGTCATCACCTTACACACAATCACATGTCACAGTTTGAAATAAATGCACCTCTTACACAAACTGCTGTTTGTGCCCTGTGTTTTATTTGTACGGAATACAACGGCCACCTTGGGCGGAAAGGCACCTGATGCGTGGCATGGCAATGGAACCGGAGGGCCTGTAGGGACCTAGGGGTGGGAGACAGAACAGGAGCACATTCAATGAGTGTGTCACACACCCATCACACAGTACATGTCAACAACTACAAGCAATGTACACACATCGCACAGAGCAATAGGGCACAATGCCACAGCCACCAACAGTGGCATACTACCCTGGCCATGGAGCGTTGACACACAGCACGCAGTGAACAAACGGCCACCCTGACACAGCACACACACACCTGCACAGACACAGCCACATCAGCCGTCGTACATGGACACTCACCGTCAAGTGAAGTAGTGGGCGATGAGCTGCTGCCGCACATTACCAGCTTCCTCCTCTCCGCTGTCCTCCTCACTCGAGCTGTCCTGGTCTGCGGGCTGGGGCCCTGGTTGATCTCCGTCATCCACGATGAGGGGATCTGCTTCCGAATGGCCAGATTGTGCAGCATGCAGCACGCCACCACTATCTGGCACACCTTCTGTGGGGAGTACGCCAGCGCACCCCGGTGCGGTCCAGGCACCTGAACCTGGACTTGAGGAGGCCAAAGGTACGCTCGACCACACGTCTGGTCCTCCCATGTGCCTCATTGTAGCGATCGTCTGCTGGGGTGCGAGGATTCCTCAATGGACTGAGCAGCCATGCCCCATTCGGGTACGCAGAGTCACCTGGGTGTGAGGGACACAGAGAACCGTTGCTATTCCAACTGGACAGGGGACAGCATCGCACAACCAGCACGCTACACCACTCCACATACTCTCCGTTAATACAGCCACGATCCTGTTGCAGATTGGACATCAGTCGTGGCAAGATGCTGTTGCGCATTATGTGTGCGTCATGGGCCGAGCCTGGGAACTTTGCACACACGTGGGTGATCACCATGTCCGCAAGGCACACCACTTGCACATTCAGGGAGTGCGTGTGCTTCCTGTTGCGGTACAGGTGCTCAGTGGCCTGTGGTGGAACAAGGCCAACATGTGTGCAGTCAATGGCTCCAACGACGTGTGGGATTCTGCCAAGGGCATAGAATGCACCCTTCACTGCCGCCAATTCACGAGCCCTGGGGAAGCGGATGTACCTGTTTCGGTACAGCATCATGGCTGCCAGTACATCCCTCAGCACCTTGCTGAACATGGGCTGGGACATCCCTCCTCCACTGCCCACTGTGTGCTGGAATGACCCAGTGGCGAAGAAATGCATGGCGGCCATCACCTTAGCCGTGGGGGTGACAGCTGTCGGATACACCCTGCGGGGACGGAGATGGGGTTCCAACATGGCACACAGTCGATGCAGGGTTGGCCTGTCCAGCCGAAACTTCCTAATGACCTCTGTATCGTCCATGTCCGCCAGCAATTGGTATGGGCGGTCAATGTTCGGTCTCCGCCTAGGGAAAATGGCAGTGGACACATGTCAAAGCAACACAACACATAGCAATTTCGCATACACATCACTGACATGACTGAGCAAGCACATGAGCCACAGCCCAGCTGTCAAGCTGGGACGGCACGGCCACAATACACTTACACAGGTCTCCCAACAATGGCAATGGCTAGTGATACAAACCACTGCCATGTGCATGCACATGGGGATCTAGGCCCCAATGACTTGCGGGCGTGCTGATGGGGACTGACTGCATATTCGTCAAGCGGCAACGCCACGGCAACATGAATGTCTGCTGAGCATGGAACTGCTTCCGAGGCTGGATGAGTATGGCACACGATGACGACGATGTGGGCACAGGCTGAGCGGCCAAAACAAGTGGGACCTGTGGCACGAGGGGATATGAGACAGTAGTAGGTGTCAGCACTGCACCCTATGTACAGCACTGTACGGATCAGACCTCCCGAAACATTGACAGGTGTCCACATTGACAGCCCCATGCCAAGACGGCTGTGTGCTTGCAGTCACACGTCACAGGTGAGAGGTTACATTGCACGTGCCAGGTGGCAGACGTACATAGTGGGAGCTGGCATGTGTGTGCATGTGTCTCCTGTTCAGGATCCACCAGATGGGCGCTGACTCTGTACTGACCATTGGACACAGCATGTTCCGTGGAAGGCTTGTGTGTGTGGGATGGTGGCACTGGATGTGCCTCCGTTGGGTGGGGGGCCATGCACAGGGCGGGTACGTCGATGATTGCGCATTGTTGGTCACGGTGGGTGCACCCACTCAGATGTGTTGCCCTGTGTTCAATTCCTATGTCCGCATGATGATGGACTGTAGATGTGGGCAGACTACACATTGGTCGATGTGCTGTCTATATGCATGTGCCTTCACACCAGGCACAGCTGCCCCTGCACATGTGACCCCTGCTGGACTCGCTGCTGGGTCTGTGGAGCTGATGCACCTTCTGTGCGTGGGGCGGACAGCTCTCCTCACTTCCCTCATTGCGCATGTCATGACTTTGCCGCAGGTGACATGGATCATGGAGGGCCCACATGTACACGTGGGTAGGCTACACATGATTGTTCACTGGTCGCCACCCCCAGTCAGTGTTTCGAATGGGAAGGTTGTCGTGCTGGTGGTATATTCGATGTGGCGGATGGGCGGGCCTAGGTGCGGGCTTACATTCCGGACATGGGGGGTAGTTGGATTGGCGACTAGTTGCAGTACACACGGGACACGTCTCTTCCTTTCCACATCTGGGTCATCCCTTGTACTCACTGACAGTGATACAGTCATCTTCGCCCCAGCCCTCATGTCCTCCCCTCGCTCCCCCAATATGCATGTGCACCTGCGAGGCTAGCGCTTGCACAGGCAGCCCCAAGCTCGCACCAGAGAGGGCAAGGAGTGTATGTGTGGGTCCAGTTGCACGAGTGGGCTGTCTCAGGGTATGATGTGTTGCGGGACGCCGTCCACCTGCGTGGTGCCCCAAATGGAGACCCGGCCTGCATGGACTATGCATCACAGTCTTCGCCTTCCGGATCCGCCACCTGCGACACCCAGTGCCTGTGGCTGCCCTTGCGGCCATGCCGCGTCCGTCTGTGACTGATGGCCCACACATTCACTCTTTGGCCTCTCTGGGGAGGGCTCGGGGGTGGTGGCGCACGCGCTTGCACTTAGTCGCAATGGCATGTGGCGTGGTTGGTATAATGGGCAATGGATGGGATGGTGCGAGCCACCTCCCGTGACGTCAGTGCTGCTCGTGCTGTGGTGCGTCCCCCCTACACTTCCATTTGACTTGTGCCATGCTAGACATTGAGGTTCTATTGCCTGCGTGATATGACCAGGAGGAGCGTGAGGAGACCTCTCGCACACCATGCTCCACTGCCATCCCGTGCCCTGTATCGCCTGTGCGGATTGACTATGTTGGGGTTACACCTGGTCGACTGGGGCTGTGTGTGCCTTGTCAAGGGGCATGGCGGGCGCACAACAGGATCCAGCTTGTCCACAGAGGGTGGGCTGAGGTGCGCCTGGTACCGCTTTGTACGTGTGCCCGGCTGCTGTGCACACACGTGTTCACTCCCCCCCGACAGGTGTCCTCTCACAATGCCCAGGGAAGCGGTGGTGTACTGTTCATGACCCCTCCCGACACGGTGAGCTCCAACTTGGCATGTGCGCATCTACCCGTCACACCCACCCACCTGAGCACTGCGTCCATACGACTTCACACGACACATGTGTGTCTTCCACAGTTGTGCTACTCATTTGCGTTGACATCCAATACCAGTGGACTACATGGTCATGTCACGACTGCCGTGTACTTCACATACTCTCATCCTCTCTCATTCGTACTTGTGAAATGAGTCAGCGGAGACAGTTTTGGTTTCAAACATTATATTGAGTCTTCTGTCCTCTGTGATGCAGTATAGTGGACACTACTGGCAGCGGAATACATGTTGAGGATATACTGAGCATGATTGCAAATGGGATAGGGTGTGGGGTTACATGTGATTGGCTGTTGCATGTGGGATGTGGGCTTCAGAGTTACATCTGCTTGGCCAAGGCTGTGCTAATGTACATTTACGTATAGCTGCGGAGCTGCGGACTTTGACACAGACGGTATACATGTAGCCTACCAGACCGCTTGGCATCATGGGCACAGTCCATCTCAGTTCCATGTGACAGGTTTGCTGCGGTTGTTCCTCATGCACGCGTGCATGTGAGATGACATCAGGGCATGTGCTTGCGTGCATGCAGCGGCGTGCCACTTGTTGTTGCAATGTGGTGGTTACTGGACATGTCACAGTCACTGGGGTCGTGTTGTTGTTGTATGCACTTGTCGTCCATGCAAAGGTCCTGGTATGGGATTCCCGGGGCGGGGGTGGGAGGGGTGCAGCACCCACAGACTCCAGGCGACCTATTCATGTCCACTGTGCGGTGTGTGTGTCCATGGGCGCTGGATCCATGTCGTGTCCTGGTTGTTCGTGCAGTTCCGTCCATGTGGGTGCGATACACAGACCCCATGCCACTGCCTCCCACGATGCATGCGGTGTTCCTGGATGTGATGGGGAACAGTGTGCATGTCCCGGTCATATCCGATGTCATGGCGATGTCGTTGATGGTGTGGTAACAGTTGCCGGTCGTTTGGTATGGCTGTTGTGGTGGTGACTGGCCAGTCCGTGCGGAAGCTAAGCATGGGTGCGGGGTTGGACATCATAGGTCAATCGGGGAACCTGCGTTGTGGTCCGACGAATTTACAGGTTGTCAGGTATGCGATGCCGTCCAGCAGGGCTTCCATGTCATTGGTGGTGTACATGTTTGCCAGCCAATGTAGCGGATGGTGGCTGTCAAGGTGTTGTTCGTAAGTTGTCCCTTGGAGGACCATGATGGGGCATGCTGGGTGACATTCGATGTAGCTGTTCTCGATGATCCGTCGTGTGGAGGCACAGTGGTCCCATTTCAGTGCGGGTGCGATGTTGGCCACATACGCCATGCCCCCATAGGCAGAGCAGGCCCTGTCGTGTGCGTCCAGAGGGAGGAGTAGTGGTAGCAGGTCCGCCTTTAGACATGCCGGGTTGGAGAGGCATATTTCCACGGGATGCTGGTAGGGACACCTCCGACAGTAGAAGACGGGCATGACGCAGCTGAACAATGTGATGCGGTAAGTCAGTCGGTAACTTACGTTCAGCAGGGACAGGAGATCGCATCCCAATATATGTATCAGGTTGGTTTTGTACAGCTTGAGCTGTCCGGCGTAGTTGGGTAGGTGTGTTGCGGTTGCCATTTCGCAGCGGTGCGTTGTGGTGGCGTGCTCCGGCTGTGTGTGCAGTCTGCAATGTGCACGCTCCGAGGTTGCTGTGAGCTCTGTGTAGTCGTAGGGGGACAGGACTTGTGTTCTGTTGGCTTGTTTGGAGGACACGGGCCCTCATCCCACATGCTTCTCAGACAGTTCAAGGTCAGTGATGTGTGACTCCTTCCAATTAACTTGCATGTGGCCGACATGGGGGAGTGTTTTCTTCTTTCTTCCCCGTCCGTTGTGTGCTTCTGTGATATGCGCTATCTGCCCTGTGGTCGGTCTCCTCGGCATGCCTGTGTTGGTCTTTTCTTGGACAATGGCTGTATTCACCGGCTTCTTTCGTAGGGCTGTGGTTTCGGAGTTGGAATGGAAGGTCATTCAGTGCTGTCTGCTCTCCCTTGTGTGGGCGGCAGGCTGCCTTTCCGCTCTGCGTTGGGCCTTGTGTGTGAATGTTATTCTTGGGCCACCTGTTGTCGGTCCCCGGGCTCTTTGGTGTTCCGTTTTATATGTCTTGTTCATATGTGCAGGGTGGTATGGGTGTTTCAGTGTGGTACTGGCGTTCCTCTTCCCGAAGGAGCCCTGCTTCTCCTAGTTGGTGTTGCCGCCGCTGTGTGCTTCGCCATGTTTGTTACACTGGGGTGTGTCCTGCTGTTGCGTGACTTCACTGACATGTGTGCGTCGGTTGTGTGGCGTTGGGTGTTGTCCGTGAATTGGGCGTTGGGGACATGTCTGTGGCAGGCCTGTCACGTGTCATGTGCGTTCGGGGTGGGGCTGATGTGTGTGCTGCTTGGTTGTGTCCCTGTGTCTGTGTGCGACGCATGCATGGCGCTGCGGTTGGCCTCTGCGTTGTGCGCATGTGTGGCGGCGTCATCGCCGCTTTGGGGCCGTGACGGGGTCGTTGGTTCCTAGTCCCAGGTGGTGTGTACACATGTGTTACGCGATGTTACGATTTGGCCTGTGTGTCATATGTGGATGCAATGGTGGATGTGTAGTGTACACGCGCTGGGGGGGTTGTCCGCTTTTTCCGCCCTTGCACTGTGTGCGCTGTTTGCGTGCACTTGTTGTGTGTGTGCCTACCTGCGTCTCCGCGGTACGTTGCGTCCTTGGTGGTGCATCAGCAAGAGCATGGGGAGGGCCTGCAGTGCTGGATTCATGCTCGGGGGAGCCGCTTCTTCGTTGTCCGTGCTCGGCGTCCGTGTTACCGCTTCGGTTTGTCGTACGGTATCTCTTGGCCGTGGGAGCCGTTTGTTTGCGGCATCGTAATTTATGCGCCGGGCGGGACGTGTTTTCGTCGGACGGTGTGTGTCAGTTGGGCTGCGCCGCTACGTGTACGGGCGCACTTTGATGGCGGACGGTGTTGCTGGCTTGCCGGCGGTGTTTGGCCTACTTTTCGCATCGTAATTGGGCGGGCGTGTGGACTGCTGCGTGCCGGCGGTAACTGGTGGTTTTTGCATCCGCCAGCACGGCGGTTGTGCTTCCGCCCGCCATCGTAATGACCCCCATAGTTTGTTAAAATATCGAATTTTTTAAATGTCTTAAAAGTAATGTAAAATAATAAAATAATAAATATAATTAAGTAAAACATACTTAAAAATACTTAAATAACCTTAAAATTAATAAATAATTAATGTAAATTAAAACAAAATAAACATGCATTTTTATTTTTTAATACATATATATGTTAACTTAATATTATTAAAAAATATTCAATATTTTTAGTGTTGGATAGCGGGAGGGTAAAATTTACTATTCCCACTCCAGTGAGTGCAACAGTAAGGAAAGCGTTGGATAGCGGGAGGGTAAAAATTACTATTCCCACTCAAGTGAGTGCAACAGTAGGGAAAGCGTTGGATAGCGGGTACGTAAAAATTACTATTCCCACTCCAGTGAGTGCAACAGTGGGGAAAGCGTTGGATAGCGGGAGGGTAAAAATTACTATTCCCACTCCAGTGAGTGCAACAGTAGGGAAAGTGTTGGATAGCGGGTAGGTAAAAATTACTATTCCCACTCCAGTCAGTGCAACAGTAGGGAAAGCGTTGGATAGTGTAGGGGTAAAAATTACTATTCCCACTCCAGTGAGTGCAACAGTAGGGAAAGCGCTGGATAGCGTAGGGGTAAAAATTACTATTCCCACTCCAGAGAGTGCAACAGTAGGGAAAGCGTTGGATAGCGTAGGGGTAAAATTACTATTCCCACTCCAGAGAGTGCAACAGTAGGGAAAGCGTTGGATAGCGTAGGGGTACAAATTACTATTCCCACTCCAGTGAGTGCAACAGTAGGGAAAGCGTTGGATAGCGTAGGGGTAAACATTACTATTTCCACTCCAGTGAGTGCAACAGTAGGGAAAGCGTTGGATAGCGTAGGGGTAAAAATTACTATTCCCACTCCAGAGAGTGCAACAGTAGGGAAAGTGTTGGATAGCGGGAGGGTAAAAATTACTATTCCCCCTCCAGTGAGTGCAACAGTAGGGAAAGTAATGATTTAATAATTAAATATATATAAATTAATTATCAATACCAATAAAAATGTAGTAAAAATTAATTCCCAATGACAAATTATTTAATAATTAATTAATTATAAATGCCAATAAATATTAATTATTAAAAATTAATTACCTATTAATAATTAATTACCCACAAATTATTTTTCAATACCAAAAATTAATAAGTAATACAAAATGTTTACCAATTAATAATTTAATTAACAGTAAATTAATTATCAATACCCAAAAATATTTTCAATAATTATTCATTTACAATTAAATTACTTCCCACCCTATTCCCCTATAAACCCACAACCCGCTCCGAATAATAAATTAATACAATTAATATAATTATCAATTAATCAATTAATAAAAATTAATTACCAATTAATAAAAATTAATTACCAATTAATACTTAATTAACAATAAATTAATAATCAATACCAATAAATAAAAATAAATAATTACTTAATTACAATTAAATTACTTCCCACCCAATTCCCCTATAAACCCACAACCCGCTCTGAATAATAAATTAATACAATTAATATAATTATCAATTAAAAAATCAATAAAAATGTATTACCAATTAATAAAAATTAATTACCAATTAATAATTAATTAACAATAAGTTATTTATCAATACCAATAAATAAAATTGAATAATTACTTAATTACAATTAAATTACTTCCCACCCTATTCCCCTATAAACCCACAACCCCCTACAGAACTAAAACGCAAAATTAAATTAAAAATAATTAATAATTCCTAAAAATTAATATTTAATTTACTATAATTAAATTACTTCCCAGCCTATTCCCCTATAAACCCACAACCCGGAATTAAATTACGCAAAAATTAAATAACATAAAATTCATTACTTTAAAAAAATTAAAACATACATTACAAAAATAATACATACTTTTAACACATATACTAACACTTAAAACACTATAAAAAAAATCGATATTTTTAACAACTATATTATGACTGTTGATATTATGACAATCGATATTTCTTACCTGAATTTCGATATTCTGCACCACTATATTTTGGCAATTCGATATTCTGTCCATTCTATATAAAAAACTCGATATTTTGGCAATTCGATATTAACAATTCGATATTAACAATTCGATATTATGTCTGTTCACCCTTCACACACTAGCCTAATCACTTTCCCATTAAAATGAGATGCGTTATCACTCCAGATAATTCGGAGCATTCTGAAATTAGGAAAGTACTTTTTAAGGAGTACTTTCGCAGTTGTGGTGGCTGTATTGTCTTTAGTGGGGTAAGCCTCAACCCAATTACTGAACGTGCATATAACCACTAGGACATACTTGAGATTATTACAACGTTCCAGCTCAATAAAGCCCATTTGAAGGACTTCAAATGGGAATATAGGTGGTGCAAAGTTACCAGATGGTTTAGGAGTACCTTTTCCTGGATTGTGCCTCATACAAATCATACAATATTTCACTAAATGTGTAGCCATTCTAGAAATATTATCATTGCACCAAACTGGGGCCAACAGTTTGGAAATACCTTTTGCACCAATATGAGCTGGGCCATGAGCCATAGTAACCATAGGAAGTACATATGCATCAGGTAACATCCATTTCTGTTCTCCAGACTTGTCAGTCCAACATCCTTCTTCATTTAATTGCGCTGTACTCTCCTGCCATAACGCTAATTCTTCCACCGTTGCCGCACTTTGTATTTCTTTCACACTCTCAACCGTATTTTCAAACATGGCGTTCTCAGGAACCCACCTAGCTGGACCTGCAACAAACATTCTCTTCATCTTGTTTCGAGCAGTGTCCTTGGCTGTCTGATCTGCAAACGCATTCCCTCTACCAACATCATCCATCACGTTTCTGTGCGCGCTGCACATTACAATCGCCATTCTCTTGGGGAGTGTTAATGCAGATAAGAGCCGCAATATAAGATGTCCATGTTGTATCTTAGTGCCATGGGAAATAAGGAACCCTCTCTCTGCCCACAATGTCCCGAAGTTATGTGCTACCCCGAATGCATATTGGCTGTCTGTGTAGATATTGACAACCAAACCTTCACCCAGTTCACAAGCTCGTATAAGAGCAACGAGTTCTGCTGCCTGGGCGGACTGATAAGGGACCCGTGATGTCTCAACTACTGTGCACAATGTAGTGATAGCATAAGCTGCAGTAGTGGTGCCATCTGGTAATTTAAAACAAGAGCCATCAACATATAGTTCTCCTTGGGGATCAGATAAGGGAACATCAGTCACGTCTACCCGTCTTTTCGTCTCTTCCTCTGTTCGGAAGATACAGTCATGCTTGTTGACTGCATCGTTTTCAGAAGGGAGTGGTAGTAACGTGGCTGGATTCAGAGTGGCACATCTTTTAATCGTAATATGCTTAGGAAACAATGTCAATTCATAGCCAGTAAGATGTGCACTGGTGAGGTGCTGTTTCCTTATCTTATTCAAAGGTGTATCCACAGCATGGGGTACCATAACTGTGAGGTCAGTATCGAGTATGAGTCCAGACGATTAAAGTGGCCACAGCCGTGACCACTCGCAGACAACTCGGGAGGGCTGTTGCGACAGGGTCAAGCACAGCAGAAAAATAAGTGCAAGGTCTCTGTCTATCACCAAATCTTTGAGTCAATACGGAAAGGGCACAGCCAGCCATCTCGTGGACGTAGAGCACAAAAGGTTTCTTATAGTAAGGTGTGCCTAGCACTGGAGCAGAACAAAGTGCAGCTTTTAATTGTTCAAAAGAGTGTTGACAATCAGGCGTCCAAGGCAAAGGCTCATGCACGTATTTCATTGTTAATGCAAGCAGAGGTTTGATTAATAGGGAATAATTAGGAATCCACTGACGACAGTAGGAGGTAATGCCTATGAAAGCGCGCACAACTTTTTGAGTTTGCGGAAGAGGCATTTTAGTGATGGTACTGATGAGCATTGACCTTCTACCCTCCTTCGACAGCAGGTGACCTAAATAGGTGACCTCCTGTTGCAATACTGAAACTTCGAAAGGGATACGTTATGTCCATGATGTGCCAGATGTAACAATAATTTCACCGTACTATCCTAGCAACCTTGTTCCGTGTCAGAAGAAATTAACAAATCATCTACAAACTGTACCAATACATTACCTGGAGAAAGTGAGAGTGAATCCAACTGACCTTTCAATGCTTGGCTATAAATACTAGGGGGCATATTATCAAAAACGGCGTTAAAATTATCGCCGCTTTAGCGGCAGAAAACTGCCGCTAAAGCGGCGATAATGGGCTTGATAATGGGCTTGATAATATGCCCTTGAGAATTCCAATAGAAGCCCATGTTGACACTAGAACCTTGGCTTCTATTGGAATTCTCAAGGGCATATTATCAAGCCCATTATCGCCGCTTTAGCGGCAGTTTTCTGCCGCTAAAGCGGCGATAATTTTAACGCGTTTCTTGATAATATGCCCCTAGGACTTTCAGTATAGCCTTGAGGAGCACAACAGAAGAGGAAACTTTTACCAGCTAGTGTAAATCCAAACAAATACCTGCTATCTGGGTGTTTAGGAATGCTAAAGAATGCGTTTTTTAAATCAATAACAGAGAAAAACTTAGTGGTAGATGGAATCATTGTCAAAAGTGTAGTGATATCAAGAACCACTGGGAATTGCAGAACCACTATTTTATTGACTTCTCGTTTGCAAAACGATATACCTCATCTGCTTTATCAGAGGAATCTGAAAGTGTCTTTTTTAGGACCGGAAGAATAGGACTATTACATATGTTACCTGTAGTCTACTCGACAACTCCCTTACATATTAGGTCCTGAACTATGTGAAGAAGGGCTTGTTCTCCTGCCTGTGGTATTTTATACTGAGGAATACAGGGCAATATGGCATTATCCTTAACCTGTATAGAAACCAGGGAGATATGCAATAGACCTACATCAGTGTCACCACTGGCCCATAATGTAGGAGGAACTTGAGTAATTTCAGGTGAAAGGGGGGCTTCTTTAGATAGGCACTGTCTAGTACGGAGGTCTCCAACCGGTCGATCGCGAGCTACCGGTAGCTCGCCGAACCCCCATGAGTAGCTCGCGCCTTGCATCTAAATTTTGTTGCCTGTTATTGTCCTTTATTATTCTTAGGCCTTTTTTCACAGCCGTTGCCTGCCCTCACCAAACCCAACTGCTCAGATTGGCCTAACTGAGCTTAGCTGGGGTGGGGCAGGCCAAAGATGATGACACTGTTCCTGAACTCAGCCTCCACGCCACCTGCCTTTCACAGCCTGGCACCGCGCTCTTGATCCTGCAGGACGTGTGCCGGAGCGAAGCAGCAGGTAGGCCTGAGCAGAGCAGCAGGTGGGTCGGAGTGGAGCAGCAGGTCCTTGGAAAGCCTGCTAGCATGCAGGTGGTGCAAGCAGTATTGAACTGCTACAAACCCGCGCCACCCGATTTGTTTTTTACCTGGCACATTATATTTGAGCAGCAGATCTATCGGTAAGCACTGGCCTGGCCAGTAAACCTCTTAATGCTCTGTTCTCCAGACTGGAACTGTGATGTGTGCCTTCTGTACTGTAAACGTGCTGCAGCCGCTGGTATGCCACGGGCACTTGAAGGACTGGGTCTTATTTATAGCCACGTCTGAGCCCGCCGTGTCCCATCTGCTTCCGAACTATGAACGCTAAATATATTATGCTAACTACATTTCGGCTGGTTTATGAGTGAAAGAGGCCCAAAGGATGCCTTTAGCAACATTGCCTGACAGTTTGGAAACAGCCAAAATGATGACTAACAGACAAAATCGAAAATGTATTTTTTTCCCGCTTTCCAGCTCTGGGCTGTACATCAGGAGAAGCAGAGTGTTGCCAAGTTTCAGTTTCATTTACCAAAGGCACAACATAAAGAAAACTCTCCCCATCTGCACTCCTAAAAAGAATGTAAATTGTTCCACTCTTCAGAGCAGCTTTGAATTTCTCATCCAGTTTTAACTCTTTCATACCCTCTTTGGAGAAGTCATTGACAGCATATGCACGCTCGTCCAAATTACAAATGTGTTTATTTTTAATATTCAGGGATAGTTATGTGTGTTTTCAATATTTAACACAGCAGCAGCTCACTAACATTACTGCAAATAATCTCTGTGCCACCATCCCATTTCTAATATGTGATGTCCTTTTTAAATCTATTCTAAAAGAAACTTTTTTATTGATGTTGCATGAAACAGAACACAACATTTCTCTGCAAATACTCTGTAATAGACTCGCACATCAGCCACATTCAAAATAAATGTAAGGAAAATGGTATTTAAATCAATTGGTTTAAAAATTATTAAAGGTCATCCGGGCAAGGCTCTCTGCAGAACAGAGCTGGTTCTATCGGGGCGCCTGAATGGGTGGGGCTCTGGGCCAGAGCCCACTTTGCCCATTCCTTAATACATCTCTGCTCCCAGTGCATGTGGCAATTAACACCAACACTACAGCAGTTTCTTTGGGTAGCAGAGTTCCGGATCATGGACAAATCTGGAGTATTCTAGTTAAATCCTCAGTTTGGAGGTTGAGTTTGACTGCCTCGTGGAAACAGAGCTTATCTGTTAAGAGTGCTTCGGCACCTATATAACACTGAAAATAGCAAGTCTTACTCTTCATTCAATAAAAGCAGTTCAAAAACAACAGGTCTTTCACATACTTACAAAAGTTGTTTTACAGATGCATTGTGAGCCTCTGCCCTGCCTAGCTGCATTGGCAAGGCCGATTTTACCTGCACATTAAATGCTTTTTTTTTTAAAGTGTGAAACTCTGCTTAATTAATGATTACATTTAATCATTGATAATAAATTAGTGTTTCAGAGTCTTTTCTACTCCAAATAAATAGCATCTATCTCAGAAGTTATCCTGTTTACAAAGGAAGCTATGGGAGGGTACCTACCTGCCTAAACAGAATAGCCACATGAAGAACTGGAAACGTTCCAATTGGCCCCGGGCCAAAAGCATCTGTGAGTGTTGAAATTGTATTTTTTCACAAACTCAGTTAAGCTTCCACTTGATTGGGACATGTATTATGTTGAAAAATATGTATTTTACATCAAGATAAATCACCCTCACAAAGAAAACATAGTTAATAAAACCCTTAATGAATCAAACTAGTTAAAAATTATTTAAACCTGAACCAGGATGGGACATTTTAAAACTGTAATAAAAAAAGAGTATATGGTGAAGTGGAAAACTAGTGACTGCACATTGAAGCTAAACTTCAATAATTCACATTTAGTAAGGAATATATGTTGAGGTTTAACTTTTGCAGTGTGTGAACAATTTAGTCATAAAAGCAGGTCATGGGCTTGTATCCTGCAGTATTTCGTTACACTTTCCAGGAATGCTTCCAAGCAAGACAAGCTTTTGCTTCAGGTAGCGCAACCTGCAGCTGTCTGTAGCCTCAAAAGAGGGAGAGTGGCCCCTTTTGTTCAAACCACAGTATGGGCTCGGAAGAAATTAGGCTTAAAGTCAATGAAACTGGGCGTGGGGGGGTCTCTTGAAAAAATGCGCGAGTTGCCTAACCTTCAGTAGCTCACGACGATTTTCACTGCTCAGAAGTAGCTCTCACTACAGAAAAGGTTGGAGACCCCTGGTCTAGTACCTGCATCCGGGCCCATTGTAATATAAACACCATCTGGGGAACAATAAATAGTAGCATGCAATTTCTTTAGTAAGTCCAAACCCATCAAATTCTCATCACAGTTAGATGTTAAAAGAAATGGAGAGTCCACAGTAAAAAGACCAATGGTAAGAGCAAGGGGGCCTGAAATGGGGCTTACAACCGGTACTCCTGAAAAACCCACCGAAACGTTATTATGGCCAGAGAGGGGCTCCCCAGGAACCAGGTGTCAGGAAATAGAGCTTTTCGTGGACCCTGTATCAACCAGGAACTCCTTAGGAGATCCTTGCAGATCTATCTTGACATAAGGGCCACGCTGGTCTACAGGTATTTGAACTGGTCCCGTACTCTGTCCCTGGCTGTCCTAGCTGTAAAACATCCATGTCACATCATTAATATCATAGTCGTCATTGCAGTACTGCCTGTCCTTAGCGTTATCAAAATAATTGTCAGAATGGTCCACAGGGGCAGTAGTGTTTTGCTGCCTATTCGTCCCGCAGCCCCTGGATCCAGAACCTTGTCCCCGAGTGGATGAAACCTTTTTGCAAAAGTACAGGGCACTGGCTATGCCAGTGGCCTTCCTCTTTACAATACGCACACTGATTCTGCCCCAAAGGTGTAGTTGGAGGCTGTCTAGTATGAGGAAGCTGTTGTTGTGGTCCCCGTCCCCTGCTGTTACCTCGATATGGCTGTTGCAGTAACACCTTTGTCTTCAAATCTTTATGCTTTTTGTCATTTCTGTCTTTCTCTTCATTATCCATATGCTCGTAATATTGGGCCATATTTCACTTCCCCCAGTTTAGACCTGGCTATATGCAAATCTGTCTTGACCCTGTGCCTCATGGGAACAGTCCAGGCTGAACTGCCAAGCCAGGTCCTCCCTGGACCGGAAACAAGCATCCTAGGACTGGTTTCGTGGTTTCACCCCTCATCAGCCAGGCTAGCTTGAATCCAGTGGCACAGTGAGCCCGGGACCCATGTCTGGGCATACCCGGCGCACTTAGGGCGAGAAAGCAAAAGACACACAGTTGATGGACGGAATGCAGAGCAAATCAATACATTCACCCCCAGTCAAGAGATCTGGGTTAAATCCATCATTCTTTTGCTCACCATGCCACCCCAGGTTAGACCTAGCCATATGCAAATCAGTCTTGACCCTGTGCCTCATTGTTATGTTCCTTATAGGTACCCTAATATAGGGTCAGGTAGTCACCTAACCCTTCACCTATATACTTCCCTACCATTGCACTACATAACAGTTCTTTGTACTGACCTTTTACCTAGTTATAGTAATGTCCAAAGATGACATGGGGTTTTCTGCGAAAAGCTTAAGCCTCATTCATTATGCATGAGGATTCTTTGAATCACAGCAGGACAGCAGGTCTACCGTCTCCTGCATAATAACTATGTATAAGGATCATTCCTTTCGTCATCCTAGTCCGACATAACACAGCAAGGCATATCCCCAGGGGGTACCACTTTGGGTATATTTACACCATATCTTGCTGAGGTGGTCAGAGAAGAAAAGGACTTCCATGCCAACACACTGACGCGAGACGCTGAGGCTCCTGCATGCAGACACTCCAGCTCGCAGTGGTCTGACATCCCTTGCGGGGTATCCATCTCGAGACCAAGACAGGGTCCCACAGTCTCTCACTTCAGGTAATGGGGTTGACTTTATCCTAGAGGGATTCTTGGCTTCTACACCTACATACATGCTAGGTACACCTAGGTACACCTAGTTAGGGTCGCATCTCAGGAGTATGCACTCTACTGTCATGTATTTTATATACTTGCCTGTATTCATTGTTTTAGCACAATGGTAGAAATCTACCTTCCTTTTACTCTGTTAGTGCTTATAATCATTTATATCTGTTACTGTCTAGTGGTTGTTTCAGCACACCTATTTTACACTAGAATGGCGCTGGTTCAATAAATGCTTATTGAAAAACGTCCCCACCGTTTATTCTGTGTATCTCTCTGAGACGAAGTGGGCACGAGTGACTGAGCGAAAAGTAGTACACTGTTTCCACGATCCTGAGGGATCAGGGTTGTCATGTTCGATAGTTGCCAAGAACTATTCTCTCCTTGGTAAGAGGAGTTTCTAGTGGTACTGTGAGCTAGCTGGTATACAGGCTGACATATTCGGTAGGGGTGTCCAAAATCAGTCTGACTCCAATCCTACAGTATATGTTGTCTAAACGCGCAGATCCTATATAGGTTTATAGGAGCTACACGACATCATGGGAACAGTCCAGCCCGAACTGCCAAGCCAGGTCCTCCCTGGACCGGAAACAAGCATCCTAGGACCGGTTTTGGGGTTTCAGCCCTCATCAGCCAGGATAGCTTGAATCCAGTAGCACAGTGAGCCCGGGACCCACGTCTGGGCATACCCGGAGCACTTAGGGCGAGAAAGCAAACGATACACAATTGATGGACGGAATGCAGAGCAAATCAAAACATTCACCCCCAGTCAAGAGATCTGGGTTAAATTCATCATTCTTTTGCTCACCATGCCACCCCAGTTTAGACCTTGCCATATGCAAATCAGTCTCGACCCTGTTCCTCATGGGAACAGTCCAGCCCGAACTGCCAAGCCAGGTCCTCCGTGGACCGGAATCAAGCACCCTAGGACCAGTTTCGGGGTTTCACCCCTCATCAGCCAGAGTGGGACGGGTATACCCAGAAATGTGTCCCGTGCTCTCCATGACACTGGAGTCAAGCTACCCTGGCTGATGAGTGGTGAAACCCCGAAGCCGGTCCTAGGATGCTTGTTTCCAGTCCAGGGAGGACCTGGCCTGGCAGTTCGGGCTGGACTGTTCCCATTGGGCGCTGGGTCAAGACTGATTTGCATATGGCTTGGTTCAAACTGGAAAGGCATGGGGAGCAAAAAAACGATTGATTTAGGCCCAGTTCTCTGTACTGGGGTGAATGTATGACATTGTTCTGCATTCTGTCCATCATTTGCTCTTTTTGCATTTGTCACCCCGAGTGGGACGGATATGCCCAGACTTGGGTCCCGTGCTCTCCATGCCACTGGAGTCAAGCTCCCCTGGCTGATGAGGGGTGAAACCCCGAAACCGGTCCTAGGATGCCTGTTTCCATTCCAGGGAGGACCTGGCCTCGCAGTTCAGGCTAGACTGCTCCCATTGGGCGCAGGGTCAAGACTGATTTGCATATACCGAGTGGGCAGTGTGCACCATCAGGATCATAGCTAGGGAAACCCCTCAGTGTCCAGGCTGCAGGAGTGGGTCTAATATCAGAATTGTAGCTGTACAGTTGGTCAGTGGCACAGCAGTTTTATTGCCCCAGCCATTTTGAGCACAGAACTGCTCCTCCATACTGCCTCAAGCCTATTTCCCCACGAAAATGGCAGCAACTGGCAATGGCAATAGAAAGAGGACTACGCCATAAAAACAAACAAGGGTCTACAGCTGCACCCTGAGCCAGGCTCGATAAGGTGGCGGCCATCTTGGAATGGCTCTGACCGGCTATATTAGTCAATGAAAGACTTGTTGGAATTGAAAAAGTACAGGGATTTACTTCTTACTTACGACCCCGCCAATCTTTTTTTTTAGGATACTATCCAAATGATCACAGACATAAGGAAATCAATGTCAATAAAGTCACCAACAGGGACTACAGTAAAAAGCGTAGATGTTTTGGGAAAGGCAGTGGATTGCAGTATACATCAAAGAGGTTGTCACTACTACGCAAGTACGTTTTGAGCCTCTGCCAAAACACTCAGTTAGCCCGCTCCTTCAAGACAGTCCACCAGGGGACACATGCCTCTGTGATGTGGTTCCCTGCCTCTAAGAGACCTAGTCAGTCACCATAGCTTCCCTCGCTTGGTATGTGGAGACCCATCCCCTTTGCTGCTCACTGACCCATCTCGTTCGTTCCTATAGTGCCCAACCCTAGCCAGCATGGCAGGTCCTGGCCTGACCGCTACTGGAGAAAACTCATATACCCTGGTTTACCCCCCCAACCTCTCCAAAACCACTGCAAAAACTTTCAAGCACTCCACCCTGAAAAATCACCCTGAGACATTGATCTCTGACCTGCGTTACAGCGCGGACAACGGCATAGTCATTAATGACCTCATTTTCTACTCCAGAAGAACCCCCTCTTGGCGCAATACCTTTGCGCACCTCCTCAATGTACGCGCAACCTGGAACATTCCACACGGCACTAAGCTCACAATAGCGCCCTCCTCAACCCTGCAAGCCGACCTCACCATCACCCTCTACAAAAGCGGCATCGTTTTGATCCAAGCCTCAACCAAAAACCTCAATAAATTTGCGGGCCTTTTTACCCTCCTCAGAAACCATGTGCACGACCCTGGCAGGGCAACCAACACCCGCCTCGACGACCCTCCGACCAGCCTGCCTAGCGTGACTAGCCTCCCACAAACCACCTCCCTAAGGGTTTCCAACACAGTTCATCCTAACCCCTCTAGCTCGTCTCCCAGCCTTGCCAACACAATCGTCCCGAGACCTTTGGTCCCCTCCCCACTAACTCCCCACTCCGACTCTGAGACTGGTATGCTTCCAAAGACCTATGATACAGGTCGAGCTAGCCCTGCTAGCCCACAAACCACCCCTCCAAGTGTTCCTAACACGGCTCATCCTAACCCGTCTAGCACGTCTCGCGGCCTTGCCAACAGAATCGGCCCTAGACCTCTGGTCCCCTCCCCACTAGCTCCCCACTCCGACCGTGAGACTGAGACGCCCCCAAAGACCTATGACACAGGTCGAGCTAGCCCTGCTATCCTATCCCGTGTGCATGACTATAGAACTGCCTCTGAACCACTGCCCCCTGTCCTTTAGCGCCTCCCTCTTATATGGATATCGAAACTCTGCACTCCAGAGCTGCCAAAATAATTCAGAGCATCCATTTCTCCATTCTGGATCTAACGAACCTCCTTCACCTCGCCGAACTCTCCCTCGCTAACCTCAAGCCCCTGCTGAACTCCAACCCCCCTCCTATCACAGAGCTCCCCAAACACCCACTACCTCTATCCTTGAGACACCTTCCCCGCCCTCGCAAGCATCCTTGCTACCTCTCGGAGGAGGAAACCCTAGCTCTCATCCTCTCCTACAACTCTACCCTCGCCACACCAAGTCCGCTAGACCTCACTGAAAAGGAAATCCTTGCCATCCTCCGGGACTACAACGCAGCCCCAGTTACCCCTTGTCTATTACACTTGAGTGCCGAACATCCCATCTGCACGGTCACTATCAACCCCAGCAGATCAGCTACCCTCCGTAACAGAAGTGTGATTAAAAGCAATCTAGCGCCTGTACCCCTGTCCGCCCCGACTCCGGACACTCCCTCTGACCCCTCTCTGACTGGTCTCTTAATTAACTGCAGATCGGCAGTTAAGCACGCCGCCGATATTGCTGCTCTCATCCTGAACAAAAATTTCGACTTAGCAATTCTAACAGAATCTTGGCTCAACGAATCCTCATCCCCATGCCTGGACCTCTTAGTCCCTCCCAACTATAACATTGCAAGGCTGGACAGGCAACCTAGCAAGAAAGGAGGAGGCATCGCCTGCATCTATCGCTCTAACCTTCTTGTCACGGAACTTCTGGCGGATACCACTAACTCCTGCGAATACCTCGCCCTCTCCATTTGCAGCAACTCCACCCTACTGTGCAACCTGCACATCTTTTACCACCCCCCAGGCATGAATGACTCCTTCACTGACCACCTCATGGAAATTTTCACAGCTAAGAGTTCCTCCAACGCTAAAGACATTTTCCTTGGCGATTTCAACCTGCACTGGAACGCTCCCAAGGATCCTCATGTCAACGCTAGGAGGTCTCCTGGCCGATCAAGCCCTGACCCAATCTTGCTCACTCCCAACTCACTCGAAAGGGGTCACTCTTGACTGGATCATCTCTAAGGAATCAACAGTCAAGCTTATCTCTATAGACCCATGTGACTGGTCCGACCACCACGCCATCACCTTCCTACTACCTGACACCCACAAGACTAGGGCACCGCAGCCGGTGATTCCTAAACGCTGGGTCAGAGACACCAAGAACCTGGACCACAGAGAACTGGAGGCTCGGTGCAAATCTGACCTCCCCCCCCCTCGCATATCACAACGGTCAATGACCACAACGATCACCACACTGCGACTATATCGAACATTCTGGATGACCTAGCCCTACTAAAACTAAAAAGAACCCAAATCAAAGATAGAAACCCCTGGTTCACTGGATCCCTCAACAACGAGAGGAGATCCCTCCGGCAAGCCGAAAGAATCTGGAGACAGCACCCCTCTGCCGCACATCTAAAACTTCTCCACCAGGCCAGAAATACCTGCAACAGGAACATCCTCAACTCAAAAAAAGAATCCTTCAGATCGGAACTGGGGAACACCAAGAACATACCCCGTAAACTCTTCGAACTGGTCAAACACCAATCCAACAAACTGGCCAAAACATCGAAAGAAAACCCCAAGTCTCTAATATCATCCGAGGAATTCTCCTCTTTTTTTGCGGACAAAATCAAAGCCTTAGGTAACGAACTAAGCTCCGCCTCATACTCTCTACCCCCTACTGACCTGCCTCCTCCTTCCACGCCGCCCCGACAGGCTTCACCTAAGAATCAAGCACACTGGACCGACTTCACACTCTACGACGAAGACTCCGTCTCTAAAATCCTATCTACCTTAAACCCGAATAACCATTTTAACGACCCGCTCCCCTCCAACTGCCTAGCTGCCGCCGCCCAATCCATTATTCCTAGCTGGACTGCAATAATTAACGCCTCTCTCCGGCAGGGATCGATTCCTGACTCTCTGAAAGCCGGCCAAGTCCTCCCCATTTTGAAAAAGCCGTCGCTGGATCCAGCCCCCCCTGACAACTTCAGACCTATTTCCAACATCCCTCTCTTAGCTAAAGTGTTGGAGAAGTGTGTGCAACTGCAGCTAAGTCAACACATCAACAACTTCCACCTACTCGATGACCTCCAATCCGGATTCAGACCTGGACACAGCACTGAAACCACCATGCTCCACATCGTTGACGATGCCCTCCAAGCCCTTGACCAAGGCAAAACATGTCTCCTAATCCTCCTAGATCTATCCTCGGCCTTCGACACGGTCAACCATGGAAAGCTACTCGAACGCCTCAAACTCAGGATGGGATTGGATGGCTCTGTCTTAGAATGGTTTAGATCCTTCCTCCAAAACCGATCACAGAGATTCCTAATTAACGGCAACCTGTCTGCTCCCTCTCCGGTCACGATTGGAGTCCCTCAAGGATCAACGCTGTCCCCCACCCTCTTCAACCTTTACCTAGAACCGCTTGCCGAAGTCCTACGCACTGCAAATATCTCCAACCATATGTACGCTGACGACACTCAGATCTACATCAAAATATCATCCCTCGAGGAGATTCTCTCCCTGAATGAGGCCCTGAAGCTGACCGTCCAATGGCTCGCCTCCAATCAACTCAAACTCAACGCAAAGAAAACAGAATTTCTCCTAATTTCCCCTCCTAAAACCAACCCTGAGATTCAGATATGGATTAAGGCCATCACAGCCTTAAATTGCCCACCGACCATTGTGAACTCGGCCAAATCACTGGGAATAACCCTTGACTGCAACTTGAACATGCGGGACCACATCAACTCGATGGCCAAATCAGCCAGATTCCACCTGAGCTACCTTTGGAAACTGAAACCCTTCCTTGACGCTACCGACCTAAAAATGGCAGTCCAAGCACTAGTCATCTCTAGACTGGAATATTGCTGTTCTACCCTCTCGGGTCTACCCAAGATCTCCCTGGCACCTTTAAAAGCTTGCCTCAACGCGGCCGCCAGACTACTTACCGGCACAAGGAAATTCGATCACATTTCTCCACACCTGAAAGCGCTGAACTGGCTTCCTCTCGAGGCCAGGATACAGCTTAAACTGGCATGCATCACACACAAGGCTTTATACTCAAACTCCCCTGCATATCTTGCACAGAAACTTGTGGTATCCGGAGGAACCAGAAACTCCAGGTCCGCCAGAGACCTCTTGCTCCAGCCTGCACGTTTTCGGGGAAAAAAAACTTACAATAGGGCTTTCGCTGGGGCCGCGCCAAGAATATGGAACTCTCTCCCTCCCGCCATAAGAAGAATCCCCTCTCTGGCACGCTTCAAAAAGGAGGCCAAAACCTTCCTTATGGGTAAATTCCTCGTGTAAACTTTTACCTTTAACCACCACAGAGACCCTGATCAACTTCCGGCTATTGCCTCCCTCGGATGACCTAGTCACCCCACCAAGAAACTTGCGGCCTTGTCTTGAGTAACTGTAATGTAAACTGTACTTATGTATCCTTGTCTTGAGTAACTGTATTGTAAACTGTACTTATGTATCCTTCTATCCCTTATGTATCCAGCACCCCGACCCTCCCAATCGATTGTATACTCTTATGATTCCATGCCTTTTGTACAACCCTAGGATTCTGTAAAGCGCTCTGATACCCTAACGGGTCAAGTTCGCGCTATATAAAACATTTAAAAAAAAATAATAATAATATGGCTGGGTTCAAACTGGAATGGCATGGGGAGCAAAGAAACAATGGATTTAGGCCCAGATCTCTGTACTGGGGTGAATGTATGACATTGTTCTGCATTCTGTCCATCAATTGTTCTTTTTGCATTTGTCACCCCGAGTGGGACGGGTATGCCCAGACGTGGGTCCCGTGCTCTCCATGACACCAGAGTCAAGCTACCCTGGCTGATTAGTGGTGAAACCCCGAAATTGGTCCTAGGATGCTTGTTTCCAGTCCAGGGAGGACCTGGCCTGGCAGTTCGGGCTGGACTGTTCCCATTGGGCACTGGGTCAAGACTGATTTGCATATGGCTGGGTTCAAACTGGAATGGCATGGGGAGCAAAAAAACGATGGATTTAGGACCAGATCTCTGTCCTGGGGTGAATGTATGACATTGTTCTGCATTCTGTCCATCAACTGTTCTTTTTTGCATTTGTCACCCCGAGTGGGACAGGTATGCCCAGACTTGGGTCCCGTGCTCTCCATGCCACTGGAGTCAAGCTATCCTGGCTGATGAGGGCTGAAAGCCCGAAACCGGTCCTAGGATGCTTGTTTCAGGTCCAGGGAGGACCTGGCCTGGCAGTTTGGGCTGGACTGTTCCCATTGGGCACAGGGTCAAGACTGATTTGCATATGGCTGGGTTCAAACTGGAAAGGCATGTGGAGCAAAAAGAACGATGGATTTAGGCCCAGATCTCTGACCTGGGCTGAATGTATGACATTGTTCTGCATTCTGTCCATCAATTGTTCTTTTTGTAATATGAACCTGGGCAGGGTTTGTCACCATGCACTTGAGTCAGCACCCTTAAGGCGAAACCACCTATCCCATCACAGTGGAGAGTAAATGGTGTCGAGAGATTAGGAGACCCGGAGCTCAGGAGAGAGCTTGCTCAGGGCAGTGAAAGCCTCCTCTGTCTCTTCTGTCCAGTGTAAAGTTTAAGGTGTATGTAGGTGAGTGGGGATCTGAAGGGGCTTCATGAGGAACGCATACCCCAGAATCCACTGGTGGCAATAACCTACCGTCCCATGAAATGCCCTTCTAAGGATTCGCTCCTTTAATTAACTAAATTAGCATGAATATAAATATGTATGCACTATAATAAGAACGCTTGAAGAAAGATGCAGCATTGGGTCTTAGAAGACTTGAACCTTGTCCAGACCTCAAGGCGGCATCTTACGTTTTAGGGGTTTTTGGTCCATTGTCATGGTAACATTGATGTCCTCGGGTTCTCCCATCTTTTAGTGATTTATTATTGTACGTTTGGTGACTTTGATATTGATGTTTGGGTTGTAACCACTTAAGGTATCAAATGCAGAGGATAGCAAAGGGTGGTGTCTAATAGATGCCAGCTGCAAGTACCAGCATTTGTTGAAAGAGTGGGTCTGACAACAAGGGCAAAATTGTTTAAAGAAGCGTTTTGCAAAATTATCAAAATTGCATTGGAATACACCAGCGTAGCGGAAATTTAATCTAGACCTAATTTTTCTCTTCTCTCCCCTCTGACTCTTATCTCTGTTTATCTTTCTTCTCTCCCTTTTCTCTTTCACTTGTCTCTTTTCGTTTCTCTTTCTCATCTGTCTCTATCTAACATCAGTCTCCCTCTCTTTTTATCACCTCCCATGCACCTGCCTTTCTGTAATATTCTCTCTCCCTTTTTATTTTGGACTGGTTTACTTTCACATCTCACTTGTCTGTCACACTATCACTCTGCTGTATTGTTCATTCTATATCTCACTCTCTCACACACACACACGCACACACATTAAGCTGCCTCTTTCTCTTTTCTCTCTTTCACACACAGGTCTGTCTGTGGTGTCCACTCATTCTCTTCTCTTTTATCTTCCTCCGATCCTCTCTTTTATTTCTCACTTCTGGTCTCTCACTTTTCTCCTTTGTCTCAGCCTTTTCCCCACATGCCGCTTTATAACCGCTCTCTTTCTTCTGCCTCTCTCTCTCTCTGTCACTTTTTTCTCCTCTCTGTCTCTCTCTCTCTCTCTTGCTCTCTGACTTCAATGTCTCTTGCACACCTGACTCTATCTGTGCCTCTGTATTCTCCTCTTCCTTTCTCTTACCCTGTTTGTTGTTCCCCTCTAGTTCTTTCGCTCTTTTTCTCCTCCTCACCTGCTAGGGACAGAGAGAGTCACAGGGGCACCTTTCTCACCAGACCTCCTGTACTGCAACAATAAATCAAAATTGTTGCAACTTTGTTGCTCTCTGTTTGACGGTGAAGATATTGCACATAGCCGGCTGCAGCCAGAGGCAGTGGGTTTTGTTTATTTTTTGGCCAGATTGCATCGTCACTGGATACGTGTGTGAGAGCCCCTCCCATCGCCCCTACCCCACCCCCGGACCAGGGAGTAGAAATAAAGGTTTTAGTAGTAAATTTGAGCGGGACACCAGAGTTGGCGAAAAAATGGGCAGACTTACTCCTAAAGAGGTTTATAGAAACTAGTTAAGTGTATCCTCCCATTCCAATGAGACTAAATGAGTTCCTTAATTTATTCAGTCAGTTGTTGAGCCATCTTTACTGAAGTGATCCACAGGGTAACCGATGCAAAAGCAGCCGACACGTGTTCCTCTCGCCTGTGGCTCATTAGCCTGGGGTTTTCTCAAGGCTCATAATTTAAAGTGGAAAATCAACGGTATAAGTTCTGTATGTTACTATCCAACGATAATCAAATGAAGCCGCAGGCTAGACCCTCTTGATGAATTTCATCTCGTCCTGAGTTAAATCCGAAAGTATAAGTCCACCCGCATCTCCTGCTAAAGAGGACAGGATTAGGGAAGAGTACAGCCGTGGTTCGTGCAGGTAACAGCGGTAGGGCGGTGGGGCCGGGTAAGGGGTGATTTCGAGGGACGATGCAGAGGGAAAATTAAATAAATAAATAATTTTCCCTCTGCATCGTCCCTCAAAATCCCCCCTTACCCGACCCCACCGCTGTTACCTGCACGGACCGCGGCTGGAAGAGTAAGATGGGTTTAGGAAGCGTCAGGAAGGGGTTTAGGGAGGGACGTCACCCATCCAGAAGACAAGAGTGAGCCAATTGTTTTATTCTGGAGGTGGAGACATGTAACATACACTTTTGTGGTAACTTTACACTCAGAGCAGTGATTACCAAAAGTAGTAAACTTACTCCAAAGTGTAAACTTACTCAAATGTGTGATTTATCTTTGTGAACCAGGCCCTTTGTGTTTTACGGCTTGGCAGGTGAGCAATATAATTTAAGCACGGCTTTCTAGAATTAGAAACAGTTCCAGCTTCGCAAAACACGATAGTAAGTAGAATGCTAGTAGTTCAGCCTTGTTCAATTCTATATGGTAAGCTATGTGTGGGGACAGCACATGTATCAAAGCAGAAACAACTAGTTTGCATTCTTCCATTGTTAACAAAGGACGAAAAGTGACCTGCAGAGATATTCTTGGTGTTGAGGACAGAAGCACTGGTCAAGAGGTCAAAGAGCACAAGTTTAGATCTACACACATACTATACAACCAAATCCATTGCATGAAACATATACATCAGCACCCCTTTTCACTACTCCTCAAAAACAAAACATATCACACTCACCAGCACAAGATCTTCAAAGCACAACACCCCATAATACTTACCATCACAAAATACAAACATACACCCACCTTTCAAGCACAAAGGAACCAACTCCAATGCCAAGCTTTCTCTCTTCCACCACACCTAACACAGATACAGCAACACAGCAACTCTCTTCTAACCGCCTCTCATCCATTAGACAATTTAGAACCTTACTACATGACCCACATGCTGCACCACCACCCCTGACTCATACACCTTCCACATTAAACACACGCAAACAATATAAGCAACATGCCATACCTCACAACTTCGCTTCCCCATGTCTACTTCACAATGTTACACCACGAAAACAACACAGCACTCCAACTCACTCTGAAACACCGTCTCCACCACATACACACGCAGACCCATCAAAATGCCTTCTTAGCATGCTGGATGAGGAACATGATACAGAACAGGTACAGGATTGCTATCCTAATACAGCTAATACCAGCACTAAAAACACACCTGCTACAAACCCACACAATACTGACCACTCTTCTACAAAACAAAGTCTCACAATCACCAAAGGCCACTCTCTAAACTGTCTACTAATAAATGCTTGATCCCTCTCTAAAAACAAGCATCACATCTACGACCTTCTCACAGATGCAAAACCAGACATACTATTCATAACCGAATCATGGTTGGGAGATGATATTGCTCCAGTCCTGCATGAAACCGTTCCTCTAGGCTATCAAACAATCACCCAAAATCGTATAGCCAAAAAAGGAGGTGGTCTAGCTGTTGTATTCAGGCAAACAATACATATCACTAAAATTGACGACATCTCCATAAACAATTGTGAGGCTCTTCTCACCAGATGCAATCCTACACCGTCTTCCTCCTGTAACTTCCTGCTCCTTTACAGACCTCCACCTAGCAAGGCAACATTCCCAGACGCACTTCTAGACACAGTTTCAAACCTGATAACAATACACTCCAACCTATGCGTTCTGGGTGACCTCAACATTTGGTTTGACAAACCCAATATGACCCATCCAAAAACAATAATCACTGGCCTAGACGCACTGAACCTGCATCAGATAGTCCACAAACCCACACACATCGCTGGACATATCCTAGATGTCATTTTTGCTAATACCGAACTAGTTACCTTTCAAACTATAACTCCAGTCACATGGTCAGACCACCACTTGCTTGCTTTCCAACATAAAACAACACTAAGCGACTCACCTAAAACTACCTTACATCCATCCACCTATCGGCCGTGGAACAAACTCAATTTGGAACACTTAGAAACACAACTAACATCAAGTACAAATCTAGAAACAATAAATTCTGTTCAAAAACTATATGAGTGGCTACAAGAAGCTTTTGACATCCTGATACCACTCAAAACCACACAACAGAACAAAAGAAAAAAAGCACCTTGGAGAAACATAGAAATAAAAGACATAAAACAACAAATTAGAAAGCTGCAACGTACTTGGCTCAAAACAAACGCCAAACAAGACAAACTTCACCTACAAAAAATTAACAGATTATACAAGTCGGCTATCAAAAAAGCTAAGAAAAGGTACTATTCAGACAGAATTCAAAACGCTAAATGTGCAAATAAAGAATTCTATAAAATACTCAATGAATTTCGCAAACCAAATTGCCTAGAAGGAACTCATCCTGTTACTCAAGATTTCACAGACAAACTGGCAAATCATTACACGGACAAAGCAGACACGTTGGACTCATACTTAAAACAGAAACAAAGCACCAGCACTAACCCTTGTACAAAACAACAATCCAAGAATACTCTAACCCAGCCTCTCTTTTCCTTACAACACATCTCACACGATGAATTTATGGACCTGGTCAAAGCAAGCAGGCCTGCCGGCAGCCCTTCTGACCCCTGCCCACCACAAATTTTCAAAACAATTCTTTTAACAACCTCTGCTGCCACTCCAGTAAGAAGAATCATCAACAATTCCTTCACTACCGGAATATTTCCAGAAGAAAAATCACACATACGCCCTTTACTGAAGAAAACAAACTTGGACCCGCTGAACCCTGACAACTACAGACCCATTACAAATGGACCTTTCCTGGGCAAACTGATAGAAAGAGCAGCGTTCGCCCAGATGTCACAATTCATTGAAGAGAATGACATACTTTCAGACTTCCAAAGAGGATTCCGTCCGGAAAGAGACACTGAATCTGCCCTCCTTGCCATCTGGGATGACCTGAAGAATACAGTTGACCGCAGCGGGGTTGCTGCGCTACTCCTCTTGGACCTCTCGGCTGCCTTTGACACGGTTGACCATGACACTCTGAAACAAAGACTCTATGAAGCCGGCATAGAGGGAACTGCTCTAGACTGGATCACGTCCTACCTTCTAAACAGAACTAATGTCATCCATACCCCACCTTTCTCGTCCAAACCGTACTCCACAAAAGCAGGGGTCCCTCAAGGTTCTATCATCTCGCCCATGCTTTTCAACATCTACATGAAGTCATTACCAGTACTGATCAATAAATTTCACCTCACGTACTATAACTATGCAGATGACACGCAAATACTCCTTCAACTGGAATGCCCCAAAGACATTGGAAAGTCACCAATTTTCAGCTGTCTCAGAGCCGTGGATCAGTGGATGACTTAGCCATCTCAAATTGAATACTTCAAAAACGGAAATACTCACGTGTGGCGATTGGAAACATTACAACCCGCTTGCCGCATGGCCTAATGAACTGGGATCACCACCTAAAGTATCGAAGGAAGTAAGAAACCTCGGAATGACCATGGACTCCAAGTTGTCGATGAATGCCCAAGTGGACAAACTAGCAAGATCAAGCTTTGTCACTATAAAAACGCTGCGACGAATTTTCCCTCATTTGGGATTTCCGCACAAGGTCCAAGCTACCATCTCCCTTGTTCTGTCCAAACTCGATTACGCCAATAGCCTCTACCACGGATCACCTTTAACAACCATGAAAAGACTACAACGGATTCAGAACTCGGCTGCCAGACTACTCTTGCATATCAAACCGCGAGACCACATCTCCCCTGCCTTGAAAGCCCTGCATTGGTTACCGGTTGCCAGAAGATCCACGTTCAAGCTGCTTTGTATCACCCACAAAGCAATACATGGAATGGGACCACTCTTCATCAGGAATAAAATCACCAAACACATTCAACAGAGGAACCTCCGCTCTAAAGGAGCATCTCGCCTCAAAATCCCAAGAAACAAGAAAAAAGCCATGGGTGGCACATCCTTCTCTGTTCAAGCAGCCAAGCTATGGAACTCTTTACCCCCCAACATAAGATCCACCGACAACCACCTTATCTTCAGAAAACTACTCAAGATTTGGCTCTTCCCCACATAAGCACCATAAGCAAACAGAAATTTACCACATATCCCTCTGTATATGAGCATTTGTTTTCACTATAGACATGTACCTATCTTTGTGTATTGCTTTGTATAAACATGTAGAATAATTATGTTGTTGAGAGAAAAAAAAAAAATAATAATAATAAATAAATAAATATCATCTTTGGTCTACATGTACTTACTTCCATTGTGCATCTATGTACCTTCCATGTACTTGGATCTGTGTCTCTGTTACTTTTCTCCTGAAAAAGCATATCCAATGCAGTACCCTATTTCTCATGCTGTGCCTCTATCAATATCTTTAATCTACATATACTTACCTCCTTTATGTATCTATATACTTTCAATGTACTTATGGATCTATATATTTATCACTTTCTTCTAATTTAGCATTTCCAATGCACTACCCTAGTTCTCAGCCTATACTTATCTCAATATATCTTCTAGCCCAACCTTCTGACTCATCTCAAACTTCTTTCTACTACTCTTTCCAATGCACTACCCTATCTCTCACCCTATACATTTATCAATATATCCTCTACATCCACACTCTCATTTATCCCAACCCCATACCACTACTATGATCCCCAAAATAACCCTTTCTAGACTCTCTCCTACTCTACCCTCCTTGCATCATCTGACACCTCTTTTTACTATACCGATCCCCTAAAACAAACCTTTCTAAACTCTTCCCTCTGACTCCTCCCTCCAAAACCCCCTTTTACTCATCCAAAAGCCTCCTCCTACTGCTAAGACCTAAAAAAAAAAAAAAATTTAAAAAAAAAAATCCTTCACTCTTTTATCCCTCCACTATCCTTTTCAATCAAAATTAACAGACTAACATGTTCAATTCTCAAATTCCATTTTCAACTATACTAATTCACCACTAATCCTTTATGGGTTCCAGAGTAGCGTGCTACTCGCCAATAAAGCGTCTCAACACCCCATCAGGGTTACAAGCGCTATATAAATGCAAACCTTTTCCCTTTCTACCCTCCCCAACCCTTCTCAATCCAAATAACTGACTAACATATCCACCACTAAAATTACTTTCATGTTTCACCATACTAATTCAACACTAATACTTATGGGTTCCAGAGTAGCGTGCTACTTGCGCTTCAAAACCCCATCAGGGGTAGCAAGCGCTACATAAATACAAACCTATTTCCCTCTTCTATCCCGCCACCTACCCTTCTCTACCCAAATAACTGAATAACATATCCACTACTCAAATTACTTCATTTTTTACTACACTAATTTTCATCACTAATCCTTAATGGGTTCCGGAGTGGCGTGCTACTTGCCAGAAAAGCGCTTCAACACCCATCAGGGGTAACAAGTGCTATATGAATGCAAACCTTTCTGACCCTTTTTATCCCTCCGCTATCCTTCTCACTCCAAATAACTGACTAATATCCACCACTGAAACTACTTTCATATTTCACCATATTAATTCACCACTAATCCTTTATGGGCTTCCGGAGTAGCGTGCTTCAACACCCCATCAGGGGTAGCAAGCGCTATATAAATACAAACCTTTCTGACCCTTTTTATCCCTCCGCTATCCTTCTCACTCCAAATAACTGACTAATATCCACCACTGAAACTACTTTCATATTTCACCATATTAATTCACCACTAATCCTTTATGGGCTTCCGGAGTAGCGTGCTTCAACACCCCATCAGGGGTAACAGGCGCTATATAAATACAAACCTTTTTTTCCTCCTCTATCCTTCTGCTATCATTCCAAATCCAAATAACTGACTAACCTATCCACCACTTAAAATGTACTTGCATGTTTCACTATACTAATTCAACACTAATCCTCTATGGGTCCCGGAGTAGCGTGCTACTCGCCGAAAAAGCGCTTCGACGCCTCGTCAGGGGTAGTAAGCGCTATATAAATGCAATTACAATACAATACAATACATTATTTTCGTTTTTATCCTCTCATCATAATAAGGAGCTAATTAGAACCACTAACTGGGCACAGTCCCTCTCATATGTGTAAGATTATTGCATTTATATTTTGTTTTATTACATTTCATTCTGATATTCCTTAATAAAAGAATGTATTTTTAAATACCACTTGTAAGAAAGTAGATTATTAATTGGGTGGTAGGGTGATTAACTACCCACCTCAAGGAATAATCATAACCTTTGCCAGGATGAGTCCTCAAAGTCACACAACTAACATGAGCTCCACCCTCTGGTGGCCATGGCAAAGGACAGGCAGGCTTAATTTAGGGCGATATGTTCAGTATTTATGCAATACCAATGCAGTACTAAAGTAGAAATGCAAAATAATAAAAATAACAAAATAAAAAGTAGGGTCGAATTTCTTAAACAAAATGACACCAAAATAAAAAATCTTCTAAGAGGAACCAGAGATACGAATGTTTTCAGTTTTAAGTAGGAATAGCGCCAAGAAGCATAAAGTGCCAATGATAGTCAATGGTTGTGGTAGACTGGATTCCAGGTGCAATTTGACACTAGCCACGATGGAGTGTGAGTCAGATACACCTGTCAGGTTCATCCTGGTCAAGGATTTTACCTTCTAACTTTAGTCTGTTAAATTCCAATCCACCAGAGGAGGGCAATTCTAAATCTGCCAGGACCCCAGGAAGGCATTTAGAGACTCACAGGATGCCAGGCAGAAACTAACAGAGCCCAGTCCGTTCCAGTTGTCACTGGCCTCTTATAGCTTGCTGTGTCCCTGTAGCTTTAACAGGAGCTCAGCCTTATAACCCTTGGAGTCAATTTCTTTGCCCTGGGTAGAAGAGAAATCAGGTTCAGTTCCTCAGGGCTCTTCTCAGATTGCAGACAGTAGGTTCAGTCCTCTTCTGATCTTGCTCAAGTCCAGGAGTGTACTGAAATCGTTGCCTGGAGATGCCATATTTATGTCTGGCATGAGCTCATGGGTGGGCCTGACTCCTGGGCATGCCCTAACCAATGGAGGAAAGGTACCCGGGGCCAGCACTGCCCACTTTTGTCATTTTCAAGATGGCAGAAGTCTTCGGCTCTGAGGGCTGGGGGTGTATGTGGGGAGTGTACTATGGTAATCCTAGTGTCCTCTCACATCTAGCACTAACATCAAGTTTGGGGCAATCGCTGTATTCTGAGACAAAAGTCTGATAGAACAAAAACTAGAGCCTCAGACAGTGGATACACAAGAATTGTTTTGGCATCCATATGTTGTCCTTTTAAGTGCACTTTAAGTGTTATATGTAAAACCCCAGCAGACCTGTTAAGCAGGGTTTGACATTTAACCAGGATTGACAATGTAATGTCAAAATGAAGCCCACTGCGATTGGTGCCTGCCGTCCTGAGGAGACAAAGGAAGGGCCCTGCCCAGGTATCTGCTAATATTTGCCTGTGACAGGGTAGCCCTCTTTGAAATTAATCCATTTGCTGGGCACAGCCCAGATGTTCATACTGCCAGAGGAACAGGAACCCAGACTGTTGTCCTGCCCTGAGAGCAGTTTTCAGAGTTCAAGCAAATCGGCCTCCAGAGGCTTCAGGCAGAAAAAAGGTAAATGTTCTAAAATTACATTTCCAAAAATATTTGTTACAAATCTGACTTCACCATTAGGGTGGGTTTGTAATAACTACTGCAAAAGGTTTACGAATGAAATGTGTAGCTGTTTCGTAACTTTAGATAAACATTCTTAAATTTAATATTTCATCCCATTGCTTTCCTACGGAACAGCCATCCTTGCTTCAGTGAAAATAGCTTTTGTGCTCTTTTCCCTGTAAAGCCATGTCTAACATTAAGCATTTACAAATCCAACTTTTAAATACCATGCACCTTGCCTTATGGACAATAAGGCCTACTTAGGGTTGACTTATTAATATTTAATAGGAAGATTTAAGTCTGTCATAAGGGGTTATTTTGACAGGTGGAATTTGAAGTTTTAAAAGTGCACAGCGGAGCTACAAAGGTAGATCTGCAGTCATGACTGCACTGTCACTGCTGAGGGTGGCACAATGAATGCTGCAGCCCACGAGTGACATTTAACGTACAGGCCCTGGGTACACTTTGCACCTTATGCTAGGGGAGGTAAGTTAAATATGCTAATCATGGGTTCATCTTGTTGAAAGGGTGAGCACTGGCACTTTACCTCTGGTTAGCAGGGATACAGTGCACAGAGTTCTACACCAGCAAAGACGGTCAAGGCAAAAATCTGGGGGTACATCACACAAAAGGGGTGTGTGTTTGTGTGTGTGTGTTTATATATTGCACAGTGGTAGTTGGCACTGTATAGTTACAGTTAGGACTAGGTTTCCATAAGAAAGGGATTTTTGATTTTTTAATCCATTTGGCTCAATTTGGCTCCGTTTGATGAACCTTCATAAAACTTTCCACAAAAAAGGTAAAGTCAACTCTGGTCTTTCCTGGAAGATTTTGGGGTGATACGTCAAGTGGGGGACAAGCAAAAAGGGGGTCCCAAAATGCATTTTCCCGGTGCAGTTATCCTTAGGAAAATTGAGCAGCGATATCTCAAAAACTGCTTAACAGAATTACACCAAATTTTGCCGAAAGCTATATCTTTATCCAGAAAGCATGCTTTTTGTGATTTGATGTAAAAAATTCAGTATTTTTTGAGAAATTATGGTTCAAAATGTATGTATATATAGAGACATAGTAGTCCCGCAGCTCCAGCACATCAAAAGATCAGATCTGAGTGGCTGTCTCACAACAACAAAAATGTTTAGCAGCCATTTTAGAACTCGGGGACACAGTCCTCGAGCCCTGAAAAAACCTAAAAGTAACATATAGGGTGCAGGGTAGGGATACCTTTACCCCTAAGCCCTCCCTAGACCCCAAAAATGAATTTATTTAGCAGTACCATGGTACCGCAGTAATACCACACTACCACATTTTTTAAAGGATTTAAAAGTTTACCCGGGGTGGACAGGGTTCGGGGGGGGGGGGGCTCACATAATCTTTTTGGGAGAAAGTTGGGTGTGCACCCCCCCCCAAACCATGTAAAGGCCCTAGAAGCCCCATCCCCTGATGCCGATGTAATTTTTTTGAGGGCGATACATCAGCAGTATTACATCACAGGTAAGCTTTGGTTACTAGGATTGTGCGACCTGGATAATCTAATTATGTGGCAAGGTTTTCTTAATTATTAGGCAAAAAATGAAAATGATGTGGCATAAACTACACCCTCCACACCACAGATTAAGATGACCCAGTCTTATATTATTGTATCTCCCAGGTGTCTTTGACAACATTGCACATTCAACCCTCATCTAAGCACTGAGTTCTGGCATGAAGTTCATTGGAAATGTCCTTCACTGGGTCTCCTCTTATGTATCCTACTCAACTAGCACCAGCTTGTTCACATGAGCACTTTCTTGTCCCAGAAAATTACTTTCACTTACTGAGTTCCCCCAAATTTCTTTCTTGTTCTCCATCAACTTCAACATCTACATGGAGGTCCTTTGGTCTCTACTCGCTGATAACAGCATAAAAATTCACCAAATCGCGGATGACAAACAACTATATTTGAAAGAATCCTCTGCTCCAGACATCCAGCGCCTCAAGACGCGCCTGCACCTCATCCTGACCTGGACGTCCAGCACCTACATGAAGCTTGACAGCACTAAAGCAGAATTCCTGCTACTCACCAAGAACAACAATCAACAACCAGCCCAAACCTGGCTCAAGATCACGAACCTGGATTGATTGTAACCCCCAACTTTCACCCAATGCCAAGTCATTCGGATTCAGTTGACAGTGAACTCAACCTCAAGGAACACATCGCAGAGGAAACCAAGACAGCCTGGAACCATCTCTCTCTGCTAAAGAAAATGAAGCCATTTCATCCAGAAGGTGACTTCTGCCAGGCCAGAGTGGCCAATATGCCCATCTGGCATTTTTCGGTTGGGTTGCAGACTAAAGGTCTACTTTGACAGCTGGATGGGCTTTCACAACCGATCCATGAAAGCTCCAGTGGCCCCATTCTACTCACGGCCTGCTGCAGGGAGGATTTGTAGAGTGGCACTTGTCTCCGTGCTGATGAAGGATATGTGAGTGATGGGCTCTCCTTGGCGAGGTCATCAGGATCTATCATCACTTCTTTAGCAGAGGGAGAATCTAGCCTTAACTGGCTGCTTCTGGGAAGATGCCTTGAGGGAGGTATTGATGATGGTGGGTGATTGTGAGGGTTTCTTGGGAGAGAGCTTTGATGAAGGACAAGGCCAAGACTTCAACATCATAGGAGGTGGCTTCGAGGGAGATGATAATGTCAGTGAAGCCTTTAGAGACGGAGGAGTGAAGGATGATCATTGTGGAATGAAGGGCAGAGGAGTGGATGGCAGTAAGAAGCAGGTTTGATGCTGTTCGTGTGCTGTCGGATATTCTGTATTTTTCATTGAAGAGGAGGTTGATGGCATAAAACGTGTCTGTGGAGTGTTGGGTAAGAGGGTCAGGAAGGGGCTTGATTGCTTGATGAATGTTCTGCTTCTGTTGGCCCCTTCATTGATCGTGTTGCTATAGTACTTGGATTTGACTGATGTGATGAGTTGCCTGTGAGTTGCAAGGAGGGACGTCAGTAGCATGAAGTTGTCTGGGGTTCTGTTCTTCTTCCTTTTTTGAGACTGCAGATGGTGTTTTGAGGAACCAGGGGCTTTAGGACTCAGCTTCTACTTACGTCTTTTAACTGCAGCGTGAAGGTTCACAAACTGTTCCAGAAATGTGTCAAAGTTCTGTTGCTTGGGTGACCTGCTGAACCAGGTTGAGTGTGTGGGTGAAGTTGAGGAGGGTGTCACTTGTTTTTTTCATGCTTCAGTTGCCACGGGGCTGAAGTGACTGAGGATTGTGTTGTGGGCATGTTGGATGGATGCGGTGGTGAGAAGTTCTGAGAATGTGTCTATGAAGTCCTTGTTCTGTCCAAAATGTCTGTAGATGAGGTAGAAGGTCGAGGACTAGGTTGAGGAGAGTGGGAAGCGACGATCAAAGAGATCCATACAGATCCATGGAGCTCAGTGTCGCTTGCCTTTGGTGCTGGACCACGAGGACATATGATTGACAGTTTGGGTTCCCCCATCTTATGAGCACTCTGGATGCTGTAACCTGTGTGAAGAAAGACGTCTAGGATGTGCGAGGCTGTGGAGTGAACCATGTTTCTGTGATGAAGAGGGCATCGAGCTTGTGACAGGTGATAAGGCATCTGATGCCAGGAGCATGGAGTACTGAAGAGAGAGCATTGATGAGCGTGAGATGGAGGTGTGGTTGGTAGTTTGATGGTACGTGGTGGTGAGTGCCATGTGTGTGATGTGTAACCACTGTCAGTGGCTCCTGTCCTCTACTTTACTCCATCCATCTGGGCGCTTGTGCACGAACAGTATGCACAAGACTGCTGGAAGTCATAGGTGAGTGAGTCCTGAGGCCACACTCACCACTGTGTAGACACTTGCTTTGGGCTCGACAGGGCAAAAGGATGGATTCGGGAACAGAGGAGGATGTGACTCATTTCGGCTGTGAAGCATCTACATCTGATGGAAGCCACAAACCACTGACAGCCACGGAATGAAACGAACATGTGCTGGACTCCAGAGCCTGGGGTGGAAGGAAGACACCAAAGCAGGGCGTTGGCTTAAAATTAAGAGTCGTCCTCATCTGAATGTCTTTTTTTAAAGATGGCGCCGTTTAATAAAGCGTGTGAGTGAATGCGGGCTGACCGACACGTCCCCGCAGGGGACCCTCATAAGAGGGCGGCCCCTTTAGTGCCACAGGATGGCACACTGGACAGCCTAGTGTCCGGTGACCCCTTCGGGTCCCGTGCGTCACTTCCGGTCGAGGTGGGGGAAGGGGAGAGGTATATATGCCTCCCCCGCCCACCTGGCGGCCTCTTTGTCCCTCACCCGGACGCCGTTAGGAGCTGCTGCATCGAGGTCGCGTCGGACTACGAGGTTAGTGCTATGCGGGCCTGGTTTCAGCCCCCGGCCTAAGTAGGGGCCCCACCACGCGGGCCTTGCCGGTGAGGGGCACTGTCCCAGCTCTAGCCCCGGCCTTGCCCCATTCAGTCAACTCTGGATGCAACTTGGGGTGTTCGGGGGCTAGGGAGCGGGACGGGAAAGGTTTGTGGTCCCGCGGGCAGCAGCTGCCTCAGGCCTGGTCGGCAAGGCCGCGGCCTCGCTCTCGGGTACGGCCTTCCAGCTACAGCGCCCTGAGACCCGTAAGGGTCGCGCTTTTTGAATACAGGATATTTACTGCCTCCTCATCACCCCCATGGGGGCGCCACGGCCACGCGGGGTGGCGAGGTTTGGGGCGGTCTTAGGCCCCAGAACTAGTCCCCATCTACAGCCGGGGGTGGCCTCGTATCGGGTTAAGGGGGGGCAGTTGTATGGGATTAAAGCCGCATGGTGTATTGCGGGCTTTGCCTACATGGCAGAAATTTTCTTACCTCCCCGGCCAAAGCAGGGGCCTCACCGAGCGGGCATTGCCCGGGAGGGGCCCTGTCCCAGCGAGCCCCGACATGCCCCCCGGGTACTACGCTTGCCGGTACCGTGGGGCTAGGTAGCGGGACGGGGGTCGGGGCGGGAGGGGTGGTGGGCCCGCGGGCAGCAGCTGCGCATGGCCGCAGCTTAGATGGCGGAATAGGGCTTTCCTTTTCTCCGCTTCCCCACCACCCAACGAGACTAGGTCGCGGCCATGATAGCGCACTAGCCAGGCATCATAGCGCATCGTGGCAGACAACGAGCCCCCTGTGTCCCCCTCCCCGGGCATGTGAAGAAAACAACACATGTGGAGCAGGGGGAGCGGGGCAGGGGGGGATCAGGCATGCCAGGCGCCTCCACCCAGGTGCGGGGCTGGGGCCCGGTAGAAGGGGTGAATCCAAATGGGATGCGTAGGTGAAGGGGGCGGAGGTCGGCACGGCAGTTGGCAATCTCGCCTGCAGAGTTGCAGCAGGAGGCCGGGGCGGGCAAATACCCTTGCGCTGCTCGGTGACGGTTTCACGGGTTTTAGTGCCCGGAGGTGCCACATCTGACCCGGCCCTCGGAGGGTCAATTTAAATATGTGCCTGCTCCTCTCCCCCATTTCGGACCCTTGCACGGGGGTCATCTTGATTGGTTCATACATATCCGGACCCCAGCCCGAGTGAGCCAAGAGGGCCATGCGGTAGGCCGCCTCAACCTGCATCGGTTCACGGCCGCGGGGGCCATGTTTAATATCCGGCTCCTTCCGCATCGGACTCTGGCCCGCGGTGGCCTCCTTATAGTACCGGCCACTCCCGCTTCTTCCTCTCCCCCCGGGAAACACCGGAACCGGGTCCAGGCTCCCCCGCAATTGACCGCGGCGCGCGGGGGCCAGTCACAGGTGCACCGGAAGCGGGCATGGTCGGGCATCTCGCCCGCTTAGGTTAGGTAGCACATGCACGTACGGTTGAAATTAAGCGGCCGCTCCCGCGCCTGTAACGAGGTCAACCTGCAGGAGCCGGAGGTAGGTTCATCGGTGTGCCGGCAGAGGGCGCCCGAGAGAGGGCGCCTCAGGTGCCGGGTGTGTCCAGAAGGGGTCAGCTTTTGTACGTGGGTTGCTGTGTTTCTTCTCGTTGCTGTGTGACTCTTACTCTGAAATGTTTATAGAGGGGAAGAGGTCCACTGATGGAAGGATAAGAGCGGTAACATAGTTGCACAATTTTACGGCTCCTCCAGCGTATTTACGTCACGCACTACTACTATGGTGTTGCAGGTGACACGGGCATGTTGGGGGGTTGTGTTAGCAGGACAAGGGTACTCTGGACAAGTGATGTACGACTTTACTCAAAGGGGAGGTATCTCGGGGGCGATAGTCGGGCGAGCGTGTCTGTTAGTCAGCATGCGAGCCAGGGCCCAGCCCCGACAGCAAAGGCTGCTGATGTTGGTGTTCTATGCCCGGTGTGTCAGGATCCTCTATGAGGGGCATGAAATAGAAATGGTTTTAACTGCGTTACAAATGTGCTTTTAAGGGAGGGGTGATTGCACAGCCATTTCACAAGCATTTCAACGTTACGGGCAATGCTGCCTTCTTGCTCTGTGCTTGGTCCGGGACAACTTTGGGGGGGTGCTCTCGTGTATGATGCATGTACAGGGCATGGGAGTACGCCTTCCCCCCCTTTACTGTCTTAACAAGTGTTGGGACACGTATGCAGTAAATGTACACATTGATGTGCGTGGCTAACTTTTCTTCGCTTGCAGGGGCTGTGTCCTTTGATTGTGTTCCCTGCTTCGGGGGTCCGGCGACTAAAGTGCCCGCAGCAGGTCCTAGGACCAAGGGTCACCGGCAGAGATGCGGCAGTGCGCGAGGGGTTCCTGGACGAAGGGCTCGTCCTGGAGCGCACTAAAACTCTCCTTTTTATTCCAGGTCAGAACCGTTCATTAGGGAAGCGACGACGCAGGCGGTCCGACGAAAAGGGATGAACAGCAGGAATTAGGAGCAGGTATTGGTCAGGGCTCGCACTGGCGGGTGGGAACAGGAGAGACAGCACCGGTGCCCACTGGGGGGGCACCAGGAGCAATGCGGGTGGGCGCTAAGGGTCGCTATCTCGTGCCACGGTCGCAGCTAACGTCTTCTTTTCTCCCCCCAGCCCCCCACACCATCAGCGCACGCAGGGCACACTTTGAACCAGCCTTTGGGCACGTCACACCCCAGTTCCACTCCCGATACCGCACAATAAGTAAGTATAGGGGAAGGTGGGGCAAGGAGCGCCGGGGGCAGCAGGGGACTTGGGAGGTCCTCCCTGGACAACGCAGTAAATCCTGTTTGCTGACCCAAAAAATGTTCTCCTCAGATCGGTGGCCCGTGAGGCGACAGAGGTCGGCATGGATAGCCAGGGCTCCCCCCCCTTTTCCCGGAGACATCCCAGGTGGAGGACTCGATGCCGGGCACTTCACAAGACGCGCAATGGGCGAATTTCTTTGAGATGGCCAAGGTCAAAGGCCTGGCGTGGGCTAACAGCATTATGAACTCTCCCAAGCAGGAGGACTCGGGGATCGTCGGCGATTCCCCCACTACAGAACGACAGCCCGGCGCAGAGGCAGGCCCCTCTAGGCCTAAGCGGGTTCGCAAGCCCACGATCAGGGTCTTCCCGGCAGATCCGCTTCCGCCACCCAGAAGCAGAACAGTTCAGACCCCCAAGGAGGTCGTTACAGCGCTGGGTGCTCCCCCGCCCCCGGGGCCGCCCACCCCGACGGACAGTACCGCGGCCCAAGGTAACTACGCCACTAGGGATGAGCTTGCTAAACTCATGGACACAATGAACAGTTTTATGTCACAGCTTCAAGCAGGTACTGTTGGCCCCAGCCCCGCGCATCCGTGCAACAGCGTTAGGACAAGGGAAAGGGCACCGTTAGCAGCGGCAAGTGTATGGTCAGCAGGTGTTGGTGAGCCAGTGCGGCAGATGGGGGCCACTGCGGCTGTGGGGATACCTGCAACCCCTTCCTCCAGGGGGCAAATCACAGTGCCAGCACCCGTCTCGCTCCTCCCCCAAACATCCAGCCCGGTCCCGCCTCCTGGGAACACCAGTACGGGGGCCGCATCTGTAGTGTCTCCTCTCGCACCCACTCCCATGCCCGCTATGGTTCAACAAGTCACCACCGCCCCGCTGCTGTCTGGGCGATGCTCACTGGCCTGGCAGGTGCCCCAGGCAGCCAAAGAAGGAATTTGGAGGCGGGAATTTACAGACATTTTTACCCTGCTCATGCTGGGCCAAGAGGGCCTGGACGCCAGGAAGATAGGGGCAAAGGAGGATGATAAAAAAGTAAAATACCAGCCATGGCCAGAGAAGAACATAGCAAACTGGCTCGAGGCTTTCTCCATCCTAGCTTCAGTGACGATGGAGAAATTTCCAGAGCAGGGCCCCGGGCTGGTGCAGTACTCTAGGACAATACACAACAAGGCTATGAAGTGGGGGGGAAATGGCTGGTTGAATTAGGATAGGGTTTTCAGGAGGAAGATGTCCCAGTGCCCGGAGATGTGTTGGGACCAAAAAGAGGTCCAGCTTTGGATGGACCATATGGGTGCCCGTGCGCTGCAGAGCGGAGGCCCCCAGGCAAATACACAGGTGGGACAATCTTCTTCCAGGGGGTCCTTTCAAGCAGGCGCAAGGGGCAAACAGGCATTTCGCGGGGCATGCAGGGGGGGGAGACAAAGGAGAGGTTTCAGGAGGTCCCCCCCGGATACATGCCGCCTTTTTAACAATGGATCCTGCTCCTGGGGTAAGACGTGCAAGTTCCTGCACGCATGTAACACATGTGGCGGGCCCCACCCAGCGGTTTCTTGCCACACAAAGCAGGACAGACAGCCAGCCGGCAAAGGCGGGCAACAAAGTTGAGGCTGAAAGATCACCAGTATCTCTAGCTCCCCCCCCACCCATCGCCCGCCCCTGCGCACCACCTTGTCCCTGCGAGCGACTCAGACTTATCCGGGAGCCTTTTCACCACAGCTAGTCCACCAACACCCGGGCACACCACCAAAGGCCCTTCCCCTGTCAGCCTGACCAACATCACGCCTCTCCTCAGACGGTACCCCAACGAACCAGATAGCCGCATGCTGCTGTTTGGTTTTAGCTAAGGCTTTAAGATCCCCTACGTGGGCCCCCTGGGCAGCAGAGAGGCAGACAACCTTAGATCGGCGAGAGAGCAACCATAGGTAGTCCGGGCCAAGGTAGAGAAGGAGAAGGCCTTGGGCAGGGTGGCAGGTCCATTCTTGCAACCCCCGCTGGACAACTTTGTGGCCTCGCCCCTGGGGGTGGTGCCTAAGAAGGAACCGGGGGCATTTCAATTAATTCACCACCTCTCATACCCAGAAGGGGCATCAGTTAACCATGGGCTGGAGGAGGGCACCTGCTCCATGTCTTATTGTACTCTGGACGTGGCATTGGACCTAGTCAGGAGGGCGGGCAGAGGGGCCTGGTTAGCCAAGGCGGACATCGAATCTGCTTTTCGCTTGGTACCAGTCCACCCGAGCAGCCATCACCTGCTGGGTTTCAAGCTGGAGGGCAGGTACTTTTATGACAAATGCATGCCCATGGGTTGCGCTGTGTTGTGTGCATATTTTGAGGCGTTCAGTTGCTTCCTGCAATGGGCCCTCCAGGAGACCTACGGGGTGGAAGGGGTGACCCATTACCTAGATGACTTCTTGTTCATAGGGAGTGACGGCACGCAGGACTGTAAGCAGGCCCTTGCGGATTTCAAGCAATTGGCCTGTCACTTGGGGGTCCCCCTCGCGCCAGGTGAAACGGTGGGTCCGGTGCAGGTCTTAACTTTTCTGGGGATTGAGCTTGATACCATCGCAGGGGAGTCCAGATTGCCGACAGACAAGGTTTGTGACCTAGCACAACACATACAGTCTGTGGTTGGGCAGGACAGGGCCACCTTGGAATGCATCCAAAGCCTACTGGGGAAACTGAATTTTGCAGCCAGGGTCATCCCAGCGGGTAGGGTGTTTGCCAGAAGGTTAGCCAGGGCCACTGCCAAGGTCACAAAGAAGCACCACATGGTGAAATTAAGCAAAGGCATGAGACAGGACCTGGCCATGTGGGCGGAGTTCCTGGCCAATTTTAACGGCTCAGTAATTTGGAGGGCTCCCTGGGCAGGCAGCCCGGACCTAGCCTTATATACAGATGCATCAGGCAGAGAAGGATTCGGGGCCATTTTAGACAGGGAATGGTGTGCGGAGAAATGGCCCAACGCCTGGCACAAGAAAAAGATCACGGCCAATATCACAGTGCTAGAGTTGTTCCCGATTGTGGTGGCATTCCACTTGTGGCCTGCAGTGCTGGCGACTAAGAGGGTCCTCTTGTGGTCTGACAATCTGGCGGTAGTGCAGGCCATTAACTCCCAGTCAGCGAGTTGCCCCCTGGTTTTGTGCCTCTTGAGGGAGTTGGTGCGGGCGTGTCTGTACAATAATGTTGAATGCAGGGCGCAACACATTCAGGGTGTGCAGAACACAGCGGCTGTTGCTCTCTCTCGTTTTCAGTGGCGCCGGTTTCGGGAGGCATGGCCGAGAGCGAGAGAGGAGGGGACCCCTTTCCCAGCACACCTTTGGTTTCTGTTGAAGTGGAAAATCGACTGAGGGGGCTGGGTGAGCTATCCCTAGCGCCCAGGACAAATAAGAGATGTAGGTCCTGCTTTCAAAAATGTTGTTCAGTGGTGGGAGCCTGGGAAGAAGGTGGGTCTTCCTTAGAAAGCAGAGTACAGTCTTTCATATTGTGGGCTAAAGACAACGGGAAGAGTCATTCTTGGATTTCGGGCCATCTTGCAGCAATCAGCCACCACGCTAGACTAAGGGGCCAGTCAGATCCCACCAAATCCTTTTTGATCAGAGCTGCATTAAAAGTAACCCTGGGCGTAGTTCGCGAAGTAGCGCTACGCGAAGTGCACTTCGCACTACGCGAGCTACGCGTAGCACTACGCGAACTGCGTAGTGCGCTGTTCGCGATGATTGCACAGTGCCAGATGCTTGTCCGCACTGTGCAATCATTGAAAACGGCATCTTGCACAGTGCGAGCTGTCTTTTACTGCCGCTCGAGTAGATTTTACTCGAGCGGCAGCTTTCAACGCGGACTGGTAGTTTCTCATCGCGAGCGGTCGGCGAGCATACGCGACCACTCGCAATGAGAAACCTGACCTCCCCGCGTTGAGAATCTCGCTGGGAGGTTTATTTCCACGCTCGCGATCGGCAACTTGATGTTGCTGATTGCGAACGAGGAAAAAGTCTCGCTGGGATGTCATTTTGCTTGCTCGCGGTCGCCAACTTGACGTTGAGGACCGCGAGCAAGCAAAAAATGACCGCTGCACTACGCTACGACACGCTACGCGTGTTTGCACTGTGCTACGTGCAATTCGCGTAGTGCGAAGTAGCGCAAACTTCGCAAACTACGCGAGCGTAGCGTAGTGCTTTGCCCAGGGTTAATTAAAAGGGTGGGCCAGGAGCGAACCAAAGGCACTGGACAATAGGTCCCCCATAGACTTTGAGACACTGCAGGGGATGCTAGATTGGATGCACAAGGCTACTCACTCAGCTTTTGAGTCGGAATTGTTTGCTGCCACGTTCAGCCTGGCTTTCTTCGGGGCACTTAGAATTAGTGAGTTGGTGGCCAGAGCCAAGAATGACAGGTCTGGGGTGGCATTGAAAATACAAGATGCGGTGCTCTCAGGGGATTCCCTCAAAATAACGCTAAGAAGGTCTAAGACGGATCAGTGCGGGGAGGGAAGGGTGTTCTGGCTGCACAGTCTGGGGATGGCAGGTATTGCCCAGTCAGTCTGTTCGCCGCCTATCTGGCCCTGCACCCGGCAGCAGACGGTTACCTTTTTCTCCATGCAGACGGCACGCCCCTTACAAAGTACCAGGTGGAACACATTATGCACGCGTGCCTGGCGCTGTCTGGCAACAAGGACCCTAGCAAGCATTTCAAGATCCATCAGGTGGTAGGCCGCGAGGGGCGGCTTGCCTTTGGATCGCCTGTAAGATAACCCACCATGTTGGCATATTTGGTATGCTAATAAACCTGCAGCAATTTTTCCCACCAAAAAGTTGTCTTGTCTGCTTATTTATGTTACATGTATGTTGCTGCGGGAGGGCTGGTGAGTGTGGCCGATATTACTATGACACAGCCAGAATGACTCCACCAGACCCTGAGAACAGAACAAAAACCTCAGACAGCTTCACTGCCTGTCAGAGAGCTGCTAGTCCTGAAGGCATAGACATTGACCCAGCAAAATGCCAAGGGTAGAGGATGTGGCATCATGCGCACTTTGGCATCCAGTGATGTCATAGGCTAGACCCCGCCTTCTCATCCTTCGCCCCTAGACGGCCTCTTATTTTCTGGTGAGGAGCTAGAGGAAATGCTAAAAGTGAAAACTGCAGAATGTAAACCGCTATTTTAACTCATTTTACTTTCTGTTCTTATCCTGCCTCCATGACCCCTAAGACCAGGCAGTGCTTAATTTGTGCCGGTGCTTTCCGGTGCTTAGCACCGGCACTTAATTATTAGGGCCGGGTCTACACGCATCTGCTGCGCACGTCACATATTGCACGATGCTAGATATATATATTTAGTTTACCCTGTACTGTACGGTGCAGCCGCAGCGTGTTTTTCACGTCTCGGTCTCCGGTCTCCCGAGTGAGTCACGGACCAGTGCTTAACAGTGCAACTTGCGGCTGTGGGTTAGTAAGCGCAGTGCCAGGGGCACCAACGTGCTCGCCCACTGATGCCCCGTGGCTTGTGATAGCAGTGATGGCCCCTGAGTACAGAGAAGTGAATGAGTGTCTCAGTCTGAGGTAGGTAGAGTGCACGCGAGTACAGCTGGCAGCACTCTGGCCTCTAGGCGCTATTGGCATGTGTTATAACTCAACCCTGCCAACAAACAGCGACCAACAGAGCGAAGAGAGATTCACTGGAGATTCGAAAACCCCTGAATGTGGCCCTGGCACCGCTCTCAGCCCCTCGTTAGTGCTTCAACGATGGCCGTTAGTTATTGCCCAATTAAAATGCCTGCTTTTGTTATCTGCCTGTGAGAGGTTGCTTTGACCGACTGGAGTTTGAACCTGTCAGTGTACACAGATCTTGAAGCTCCTGCTGGAGCCAAGGGAGGCCTTTCTTGGCTTGGAGCTCAGTGCACGTTGTGAGCAGAGTGAATGCTGCGTGATACCCCCCCCCCCCCCCTCCACCCCCCTGTGTCTCCCTGAGGCCTTCTGGCCCTGCTTGAGGACGTCTTTGTGGACTTCACGTCTGCCATTACCTCGAATTACCTTGTTCTTCATCGACCAAGAGGCGGTCTGGCCTGGGGGGGCAATGCTTTTCAGTGTCTCTAAGAGACCGGGTGGGTTCAGAAATAGTCAGTGGCTTGCCAGGTTGGGGCCCATCTCTTTAGAAGCCGTGCTAGTGAGCGCCAGGGTTCCAAAGGTGAACTCTGATTTTGAATGGATTGTTGGCTTCCTTGCAGGTGGGCTCTGTCAGGACAAAGGCCCTCTGCATGGCTGTGTGAGGTGGTGCCAACCCTGCCCATGTATGTTTTCTGGACAGCCCTGTGCATTTCCCATAGTGAGAGTGTGCCCACTTGAGGGTCTAACTCTCTGTACATGTTCAATGACGACAGAGCCGGGCTCTGATGTTGAGGGGGGGAGAAGGGGGGTGGGGTCCAAAGTGTAACCCTTTGCAAGCTACCCAGGCTGTGACAGATTGACATGATAACAGTGTATTCTCTAATCAAGGGCATAAGTATTTCTACCTGTATCCTGCAGGGGGCGCTGCCTACCGGCTTCTCCCCGTGAAAGTACAGTTCAGCCTCACACAACCTTGTCCTTCATCATGTCTAGGACATGTATGAAGGGTGCCAGTGATCTATAAGGATGGGTGAATGCTGGGTCACACTAAACTTCACATGTGTGTGCTGTACATGATGGGGATCTCCTTGCGGTGGGTTAGATGTCCCCTTGGGACATTTCAGTCTGGACAAATAGACTCTCATGTCATCCCCCCGAGAGCTACATTTACCTCGGTGGTGGATGGGGTAGGTGGCCCAGATCTTTTGTGTAGCCCAGGTTTATCCTTCTACAGTGATGCTACCAGGGCACAAGTCCTAAAAAAAGAAGTGGAGGACGCTGACGTCACGACAGGAAGTGACATCAGGAAAGGTGGCTTACACCATCAGACTCATTGCCTCCCCTCGCTCACCCCTTAGATGCGATTGCATCAGAGAAGCCAGCGCGTGAGCAGCATTCTGAATGAGCTCCGATCTCGCCCCAGAGAGGCCAAAGAGTGAATGTGTGGCTCCATTTGCTCCAGTTATCGAGCTCCTGGTAAAATAAGTGGGGGGACGCCGTCCACCCGCGTGGTACCCCGACTCGAGCCCTGGATGCTACAGTGAAACTCCCCTCCCCCAGTTTCCTGTGTGGTGAACATCTTTCCCAGTAACAAGCTCTTTGAGATCTCCAAATACAGATAAATACCAGAGCCGGCTCACAATCATCTCTGGTGGCCACCAGGACACACATTTTCAAAGATAGCAACACGCAGATGGTCCTCAAAGACCAAAGGAGAGTTTGAACTTCTAAAACTAGCAAAGCCCATGCTTTTGTGAAAGGATGACACCTTGGTCGCCAATGAGTATAAATGCTGATCCCCTCAGCCAGTACTTTGTTAACCTGTATTGATTCAACAACAAGGAGGCGTACGCACCACCCACAGAGAGACACCTGCTAGAGCCGAGAGTTGAACTCCTGCTTTGTTGTCATTCTCTCCACAGACTGGGTCTTTGTCTGGGAAGCCCAGGGAGTCACATTGATGCTTGGTTTGTGGAGAAATGTAACACTTGCCTGTCTGTGACTGGAGGTGGACTGATCCTGCCAGAAGATTGACCTGGTCCACCAGAAACCGCTATGGTGCATCTCACCGGAAAACCTGTTTGGGGGATCTTAACAAATTGAGATTGCCCTGGAGCAACAAGGTGGGTCAGATCCAGCTGTCCAGGACAATATCGATGATATCTGTGTGAAGGAGCCGCTATCTCGTGTTGGAATGGAAAATGTTTTTAATCAACTTCCCCTTGCATTGTATGATTTAAGTTAGCATTTGCGGCACCATTTTGCATTCAGCCGCCATTTTGTACCATGACTGAAACCAAGCTTCTGTCTCATTTTGTTTGCCTCAGCAGCAAGCAGTTTCAATGTTTTTTTTTCATTTCTCCAAGGTTGAGCTTCACTGCACTAATGAATAGACTGTCTTGTCATTACATACCTTTCCCATTAGATAGGCCTGCTCCCACCCTTAGAGTGGCGGGCACGGGCAGAATAACCTTGGAACTGAGATAGCATGTACCCGGTCTTAGGATTGTAGCTCATCCTTCTGTGTCTCCTTTGTTCACCAGCTACTAACTGGAAAATTCAAGTCTGGGCGTGTCTTTAGGGGTACTGTTAATGTATATCATGTATCTCCATGTTGGTGGGGGTCAGTCCCTCTGCAGCAATCCAAGGAGGCTGGTCAGACTGGACTCCACTCGAGTGTATGACTAATAAATAACTTTGGTTTGTATTGTCTACTGCCTGACCGACTCTTCATTTGTTTGGAAGGCTGAGAGGTGGTCGCGAGTGACCCGGGTGACCCTATTCGGGTCACTTCCTTCAGTTGGCGCCCGAACAGGAACCTGTCGGAATCACAATACCTGAACAGTGCCTCACAGGAGCAGAAGGGCTGAAAGCTGGGTGATGATCTTTTCCCAACTCCCCAACCCAAATGCGCGCCAGATATTATCTGCCCGCAGTAAGGAGGGGGAAAGGGGAATGGGAAGAAAGAGAGACTGCCACTGCGGTGCCTTCCTAGGAGCTCTTCCAATCTGGACTCCCTGCACCTGTAATACAAAACACCAAATTACTCCGTTCTCTAAGTACAGATTTTCCTATCAAGAAAATACTTGTGATTCTCTGACCCTCCAATACCGGAATAACACAGTGGACTAGCTTCTCTCTTCTGTATTTGTTTTGCCACTAGTCATTTTCATGTATACCAACTTTAAGCCACTAACAGTCTTTCTCTTTTGTCTCTTTAGCGCTTGACGATGAAGGTGGAGCAACAGTGTCGGTTAAAGATGGTAAGTAAAAATATATATATATATTTGTATTTACTTGAAGTCGTATGTAGAGCGCTGCTTGGTTAGTGGTAGAGAATGAGTCTTTCTTAGTGGCTGATATAATAATCTTTTGCGCAATGAATTAGTTCAGTCAGTATGAAGAGTAACTGCGCAATTAGTACTGCATTTATATTAGTTCTGTCAAGCTCTAAATGTCCAAAAAACAAGTCTCCATGTCTGAGCTTGAAAACATCAAAGAATATAAGTGAATGAATGAAAGTCTTGTTTTCAAAAAAGCAAGAAGGAGTTTCAATATCACTCGGAAGACTATAACTGAAAACAGTCTATTCCTGACTGTAAAGCGGACTCAAAAAAAGGTACCTGTGCCTGCTGTGTGAGAACCTTTTACGAGAGGCGCTCAATACTTGACAAAGAAAAAAAAAAGGTACCTGCGAACTCCTGGACAGCGGCTTGGGAACCGCCTAACAAACCTCCGAGAAACTTGAACAAACGGACGATATCCGGGAACAGCTGCAAAAGCCTAGCAGACTTCTCCTGACAGAAAAGTGAAGCGCAACAGAAAACGCAGCTTCACTCGAGAATTCGACGGTTGAAGTGCGAAGCACTTCAGGTGCGCTCGCACGATAATCGTCAAACCAAAATTCCAAGCAGATACACTAGAGCGCTAACTCAGTTCTGAGTTAGATCGCCATATTGGATTTCCGCTGTGTCGATTCCTGCAGATTAACAGCTACGGAGTGACCTCTCCTAGCAAACAACTCTCTCCAAGTCAAGGAATCTTGTTTATTAAGTGAACCCCACCTCAACCAACCAACTGGTAAGAAATGTTTCTGCCTGGTGTGGAGTCAAACAGACCTGACAGGACCCCATCGGGTGTGGCCCTTCCTCACCCACAACAGGGTGAGGAGGACGGGACGCGTCGGGTCGGACGGGCGGACCGGGGATCCCTGCAGTAGAGAGTCTGGTACTCGCAGCTGCCCTGCCTGTCTGACCGGGCGGTACCTCGCCCAGTGGTCATCTCGGCTGGGGTCCTGAACGGTGAAACCCTTGGATCTGACCGTTTGGTCCGAAGAGTCGGCAGTGGAGAATAAATTTGTTTGGCCTGTGTGCACCAGGCCAGTTTGCTTTGGTTCTTTGTGGTTATGGCGCCATTTTGGTTTGTGTTTGGTACGGTCTGAGGACCGTTTTTTTGGACAAGCGCTTGAATTTGTTTGAGTTCTTTGTGAACATGGTACTACTTTGGTCTGTATCTGGTGAGGTCTGAGGACCAGTTTTGGTAAGATCTTTGCAAATATCTGTTTGGCATCAATAGTGAACTTGTTTTCATTTTGAAAGATGCCGTGGGTTAGTAAAATGTTTTGTTTGGGCTGTCATTGTTGTTCTACTGATGCTCGATTGGAAGAAAGTCAGCCAGCGCCACCAGAAGGCACCCCTAATTTTGACATGTATGTCACACATGGCCTTGGCCCTATTATGTTTAGTACGTTATGGCACAAATATACGAGGGACAATGCCGAGTTGCAGTGGCCATTGACGGGCACTTTCTATGAACAGAAAATTAATTTCCTGCAGGATAAATTGTTTGCGAAAAGAAGTATACAGTTGATGTTCGATTCCCTCAGAACATGGAAAAAGGAAGCTAGACAGAGACGAATGAAAGTAGAGAAGGAGGCCCGGAAGGGAAAAATGCAGACGGTGACTCAGAAAGCTGTAGCGTATGATAGAGAAAGAACAGAGAAAGGGATAGAGTGTGCTGATAGGAAATTTCGATTGCAATGTGAAAAGTCTTATGTTGCTCGAGAAGAAAATGATACATTTGTGGAGGAATTGTTAGATGCTCGACCTCCACCCCCGTACGCCCCGCAGAAAATATATCCTGCTATCCCACAGCCACAATCGCCCGTCTCTTTTGCGTCTGCTGTTTCTGTTTCTTCTATTATTGATCCAGCTGCTTTGGCCACCGCGCCTTCTGTCCTTTCTTTGGCTTCGCCTTCAGCGCCTGCGATGACCGCAAGTCTTCCTGCTACGCCTATTGTTTCGGCATCTCTCTCTGCAGCTCTTACACCTACGACACAGCTATTGGCGACATTGGTGCCCGTTCCCTCTGTTACTTCTCCTTCCCTTTTCCTTCACTCCCTGACGGTACTGAGTAATGGAACGCCTGTACGGGGATTAGGGGATGGGGACTGGGCGACAGCTAGGGAATGACTGGGGCGGATATTGATACGATCTGATGTGGGCGATGAAGAGAAGAAGATGGTAGCCAATCAGGCTGCTCAGTGGGCTCGTCACCCCATTCACAGCGTGGAGGATGTGTGGAGTGTGATTAAAGACTAAGAGCCGTTTGTGCAGCAGCATGCCCTGAAGCACATGTCGGCTACTCTGATCGGACTGTGGGAACAGTGTTTTAACAATGCTGCACCCCAGATTATTTATGATATTAGGAACAATGTGTATGCTGCTGATATGGCACCTGGTCAGGTTTTTGGTAATGTTGCAACACTGATTGCTTATCGAGGTAGGCTGCTTGAGAAGAGCCCGAAGGCAGTGTCCCAATTCCTGATGAGGGAAGTCCACCCTATATATCACCCTGAGATACCAGAGCTACGAGATCAGCATAACGTTGTTACTAGACCCCGGGTAGAGGCCCGGTTTCAGGAACAATGGGTTTATACTCCATGGAAGAGGAGTGAGGTTTTGTCCCTTAAGACTCAGTTACCCGACCCTAGGAAGAATCCTACTGCATATAATATGGAATTTACAAAGGCCGCTTCATCAACAGTGATGACGCTTGCAGATATTGAAATGTTCTTTTGTTTACTGGTACCCGTTGATATTTGGAGGCAGGTCCACACTCAGGATCATGTTGCAGAATTGGGTGGTACTTGGGATCAGATTAAGGTGTGGGACCAGGAGAGGAAGCCTGGTGAGAAGCCTATGGCCGAGATACTAGCTTTGCCTGGCCGGAATATTACCTATATGCATTCTCTTATTCCACCAAGAAGGGTAGATTGGGACAAGTTAACGGCATGTCGTCAGAAGAAAGATGAAAGGGTGTCTGATTTTTTCACTCGATTTGAAGGTGTGTTTTGGGATTCTAGCGGACAGGACTTGTCGGTGGAGGCAGGTGTCCAATTGTTCGTTAATAGATTTGTTACGAACCTGCTTCCTGAGATTGCGACTCGGTTGCAGGCTTCGGAGAGCACTTGGACTACCTCCTCCCCTTCTGTAATATTGAGTATGGCACAGTATTATGAACGCAGGGTAAATGAGGAGAAGGTGGAGAAAAAGCACAAAGAATTGAAGACTAAGGTGTTATTGCAACAGGCTTCTTGAGGGAATGGTAGAGGACGTGGTGGTCCGGACTGACAGCTTCCGCGTGCTAGCAGGACCACTACGCCTGTAGGACCGAATCAGTGTGCATACTGTAAAGAGGAGGGACACTGGCACAGCGAGTGCCCTGTGCTTCTGCAAAAGGTGGCGGTCCCGAGGGGACGAGGGTCTCACGGATGGGGGCGTGGAGATGGTGGCCAGGATAGGGTTCAGGCTATTGAGACATCGAAGGGTCATACTGACCAGAACTACTTTGACGACCCTAGGGGCAAACAGTACTACCACGATGACTATGATCTGGATGAGGTGACAGGGATGTCTCACAGCTAGGACAGACAGGGTGAGGGACCAGTTCAGATACCTGTAGATCAGCGCGGTCCTTACGTTACTTCAGATTTCCATGGCTCGGCTAAGGAATTTTTGGTGGATACAGGTGCTATGAAAAGCTCTATTTCCCGTTCACTGGTCCCCGGGGCAGCTCTGTCTGGCCATAATAATATTTCGGTAGGATTTTCTGGTGTACCAGTTGTAAGCCCCATTTCCAAACCACTCACATTGACTATAGGTCCTTTTACTGTGGATTCGCCATTTTTGTTGACCTCTAATTGCGGAGAGAATTTGATGGGATTAGATTTACTAAAGAAGTTGCATGCGACAATTTATTGTTCCCCGGACGGTGTTTACATGACAATATGTCCGATTGTGGTCAGCTCTAAGCAGTGTTTATTCAAAGATGCACCCCTCCCTGCTTAATTTAAAGATGTGCCGCCCACATTGTGGGCGACAGGTGACACGGATGTAGGACTATTGCAAATTCCCCCGGTTTCCATTAAAGTTAAAGACAATGCCATCTTGCCTCGTATTCCCCAGTACAAAATACCACAGGCGGGGGAGCGAGCTTTGTTGCAGATTATACAGGATCTGATTGAGTTGGGAGTTGTTTAGGAGACAACAGCGAATGTATGTAATAGCACTATTCTTCCCGTTCTTAAGAAGGCACCTTCAGACTCCGCTGATGATCACCCAGATGTTTATCGTTTTGTGATTGACCTGCGCGCAGTTAATAAAATAGTGGTTCTTCAGTTCCCAGTGGTCCCTGGCATTACTGCCCTTCTGACAATGATTCCTTCTTCTGCTAAATTCTGTTCTGTCATTGATCTGAAAAATGCATTCTTTAGTATCCCGATCCATCCCGACAGCAGGCACTTGTTCGGTTCTACCCTCGCTGGCAGGAGCTTTAGATTCTGTCGAGCTCCTCAGGGCTATACAGAGAGCCCTAGCATATATAGTCAAGCCTTGAAGGCCCAATTGGATTCCCTCACGCTTCTCTCAGGTAACGTATTGCTCCAATATGTGGATGATATCCTCATTGCTTCTGACATTGAAAAGGGATGCAAAGACAGTACGGTTAAGTTGTTGCTGCATTTGGCTCACCATGGACATAAAGTGTCCCTTTCTAAATTTCAATATTGTCGACAGGAGGTCACCTACTGTCGAAGGAGGGTAGGAGATTGACCCCTGAGCGCATAAGCACCATTGTTAAAATGCCTATCCCTAAAACTCAGACGCATGTGCGCGCTTTTATTGGCATCACTTCCTACTGTCGACATTTGATCCCTAATTATTTGTTACTAACAAAGCCCCTGCTCACGCAAACCACTAAAGATGTGCATGAACCCCTGCCTTGGACGCCTGAATGTCAGCAGTCTTTTGAGCAATTAAAAGTTGCGCTTTGCTCTGCACCTGTGCTTGGGTTGCCTGACTACATGAAGCCGTTCGTGCTGTATGTACATGAGATGGCCGGTTGTGCGCTTTTTGTCTTAACACAGGCTTTGGAGGTAAGCAACGGCCGTGTGCTTATTTTTCTGCTCTTCTTGACCCTGTCGCAAGAGCCCTCCCGAGCTGTCTAAGAGGCAGTGGCCATCTCTATAAGACAATCGGCTGGGCTCGTACTTGATACTGACCTCCCAGTCATGGTACCCCATGCTGTGGATACACTTTTGAATAAAACCAAGACACAGCACCTCACCAGTGCACATCTGACCGGTTATGAATTGACCCTCTTTGCACCGCATGTCACGATTAAAAGATGTGTCACTCTAAACCCAGCCACGTTGCTACCCCTCCCTTCTGAAAGTGAGGAAATTGATATACATGATTGCATTTTTCAGACAGAGGAAGAAACGAAGGAACGGGTAGACCTGACTGATGTTCCCTGATCTGACCCCCAAGGGGAACTATACGTCGATGGCTCTTGTTTTAAGTTACCAGATGGCACTACAACCATTGCATATGCGATTACAACACTGCACACGGTAGTTGAGACGTCGCGAGTTCCCTATCAGTCGGCCCAAGCGGCGTAACTCGTTGCCCTTATACAAGCCTGTGAGTTGAGTGAGGGACTGACTGTCAATATTTATACTGACAGCCAGGACGCTTTCGGAGTCGCCCATAACTTTGGGCGACTCTGGGCAGAGAGGGGGTTTCTCACTTCCCATGGGATGAGAATACAGAATGGCCCTCTTATACATAGTCTTTTGTCGGCTCTGACACTCCCCACAAAATTGGCGATAGTAAATTGTAGCACCCACAAGGCAATAACTGACGATGTGGGTAGAGGGAATGCATTTGCAGACCAGACAGTTAAGGAGACAGCCCGAACAAAGATGAAAAGGATGTTTGTAGCAGGTCCAGCTAGGTGGGTGCCCGAGGTTACCATGTTTGAGGATACGTTGGCAAACGTCAAAGAGACTCAGAGCGAGGCAACGATTGAGGAGTTAGCAGTATGGCGGGAAAGCACAGCACGTTTGGATGAGGAAGGGTGTTAGACGGATAAGTCAGGGAAACAGAGGTGGATGTTACCAGATGCATACGTTCTCCCTGTAATCACTATGGCACACGGTCCAGCCCATATTAGTGCTAAAGGTATCTGTTAGTTGTTAGATCCTGTATGGCACAATGACAATATCCCAAAGACGGCTGCCCATTTGGTCAAATATTGTATGGTGTGTATGATGCAAAATCCTGGGAAGGGTACCCCTGTACCACCTAGCAATTTTGCACCCCCTACTTTCCCTTTTGAGGTCCTCCAGCTAGATTATATAGAAATGGATCAAGTCAACAATTTGAAATATGTGTTAGTGGTTGTTTGTGCATTCAGTAAATGGGTTGAGGATTAACCCACTAAAAAAAATACAGCCATAGCAACTGCAAAGGTACTCATAAAGGAGTTCTTTCCTCGCTTTGGCTTGCCCCGTTTGATTTGGAGTGACAACGGAAGCCACTTCAATGCGAGAGTCATACAGCTGGTTTGCGAGGGACTCCACATCAAACAAAAGTTTCATGCTGCGAATTACCCCCAGTCAGCAGGTTTGGTTGAGATGTACAATGGTACTCTCAAACTGAAATGGGCAAAGATTCAGGAGAGCACAGGGTTGCAGTGGCCAGATGCTTTACTATTAGCCCTTTTGTCTACTAGAACGACTGCTCATTCTAGAATAGGATTGTCACCCTACGAGGTCGTGTTCGGGCGCCCGGCAAATGTCTGGGACGTCCCGCGTCCTTGGAAATTTTCTGAGATTGAATACCCTTTGTTAGTGGATTATTTGTATGAGTTAACTAAAAGTCTGCGTTCTATTCACCAACAGATCCAAGACGCAGTTCCGCTAGCACCTGAGGGGCCCGGGCATAACATTCGGCCTGGGGATTTTATCCTGACGCGTAACTTTCAGAGGAAAGGAAGTTTGGAGCCGCGGTGGAAGGGGCCAGTCCAGGTGCTCCTCGCCACCCGAACGGCGGTCAAGGTTGCTGGCCGAAAGAATTGGATCCACTGGCAACACTGCCGGAAAGTGCCTCTCCCTCTGCTTTATGACCAGTGGGTCCTCGATGGCATTGGGGACTCGGAGTGGGAGCAGGTGCCCCGCTTTGTCCCCTTCTCGGATGCCCAGCTAACGTGGACACAGACGGAGGAGGAGAATGATGCAGTTTTTTTGTGTTTTTTTTTTATTTTCACAGTAATAAGTTCAACCAAAGTACAGTGCAGCTGAAGATTTAAGCATAATACAGTATTAATTATTAGGACAAGAGTGATAAACAGGCAAAGGTCTACAAAGCTGTCAAGTATTACGACCATTCTGATAACAAAGTGGAAGAGGACACGTGTACAAACACTACGGTGCTGGTGTCTGCCCAGTAGACCCGGGTGTTCCCCTGTTCGTCCCGGTGCCCCTTGGAGTATGGTGTTGTGGTGCCGGTGTGCCATCAGCATTCTGTGTAGTCAGTAAATAAGCATGAAATGGTTGCCATATATCAAGGGGCCGAGCGGCTGGTGGCAGTAGCGACGCATAAGTATAGCTGTCCATGTTGCAATAGGCCATGCTGCGCAGCCAGGTCTTCAGCGTGGGCGTGTGTTTGCTGCCCCAATTGTGTGTCACTTCTCATTTGGTAACGGGAAGCGCAATGGCTACAAACCGGTGCCTGGATTTGGGGAGGTCATGTATGTACCCCATAAGCGCCAGCATTGGTGTGGGTGAAAGCTCCATTTCAATCATACGGGAGATTTCCCCAAAGATCACCCTCTAATATCCTGCTATTTTGCCACATGTCCATGTAATGTGTGTGAAGTCTGCTTCCGGGGAGCTGCATCTAGGGCAAGAGTGTGGACGGGACGGGCCAATACGATGCAGCCTGAGTGGCGACATGTAGGCCCGCCAAAGGAATTTAAAATGCAACAGCTTATGTCGATGGTTGGGGGAGACTCTACGTATTTGTGTGCAACAGCGGCTCCACTGTGAGTCGGGTATGGGATGAGCCAGGTCACGCTCCCATGCCGCCCACACCCCAGTGTCCCGACTAGGCAGCATAGACACAGCAGCCCTGTACAATCTGGACATAAGGTGACTCTCACTAGTGTCTTTGATAATGCGTGTCAGCAGGGGGAAATCGGGAGGTTCAAGCGGGTAACTGAAAACGATGGCACTCAATGCCCTCTGCAGCCTCTGCAGTACGAAGTGATCCTTTACCGTGGCCCCACAGAAACGGGGGTCTTCCATGCGCGCGAAGATATGGCCATTGGGAAATAGGTCTCCGAATGTTGTCAGGTTGGCATTTTGCCAGTGTCCGTTTTCCCAGCGTCTCTTGCAGGATAGGGATCCAGCCATTGTCCGCCAGCGGAAGCGCGCCGGAGTACAGGAGGCGTGAACCAAGTATTTTGCTCAGTCGGTGCCAAGCCCTACTTGTTGTGGAGAGCGTTTGGATATCTTGCGGGTCCCGCAGAAACCCAACAGGTAATAATGTGTTAAGTGAGGCTGAGAACGCCAAATCAGCCTCCGGCCTGAAATAGGGAATCCTGGCATCCGCGTGGTACCAATGCCTGGCGAAGCTAGCCTGTGCTATCAAGTAGTAAATGCGGAAATTTGGCACCCCAAACGCTCCTCTCTCATACGGCAACATAAGGGTGTCCCAGCTAACCCGTGGTTGTTTACCACCCCATACCAGCCGAATCAGGTGTGTCCGTAGCGTGGAGAAAAAACTGTTACATAATGGGATGGGAATATTTTGAAATAGGTACAAAAATTGCGGGAGGACCACCATTTTAACTATGGCTATTCTCCCCGCCATGGACAAAGGCAATGTCAACCAGCGCTCAATGTTGCGTCCCAACCTCTCCATCACGTGCCGTAATTTAACTGCAGGATGCGGTCCACATCCCTATGTATGTGGATACCAAGGTACTTAACGGAGTCCTCGCACCACACCAGCAGGTACTCTGCTGCATGAACACATGGCGCAGTGGTCAATGGAAAGACCTCTGACTTTTCCCAATTAATACAGAGGCCCGACATGGCGCCATATCTGGTTATCTCGTGGAGAAGCGGTGCAAGGTTGTCGTCCGGGTGTCGCACATATAGTATAATGTAATCTGCATTCAAAGTAAGGTGAAGGGGGCCAGTGTTAAACTGCATCCCCGTCGGCTGTGTTTCTCCTGCAGATGTCGCACCAGTGGATCCAGTGCCAAGACAAACAGGTGGGAGAGCTGGCACCCCTGCCGCGTTCCCCGTGAGAGACCAAATGCAGACGTTAAAGTGCCATTACGGCGGATACGCACCATTGGGATCAAGTATAGGAGCCTGATGACCGCTAGGAACCACTCTGGCACCCCGAGGCAACCCAGTGTGGTGTATAAAAAGGGCCACTCTAGTGAGTCGAATGCCTTTTCCGCATCAAGCGGAACGGCTGCCGCCGAGACTGAGGGTGATATTCTGTGAAGTGTGGCAAATAATGTACGGAGGTTGAGGGCAGTTGACTTATGCAGAATAAATCCTGACTGGGCAGGCGAGATCATTTGATCAACTATCAGGGCAAGTCGCGTTGCCAATATCTTGGCTAGAATCTTGTTGTCGAAATTTAAGAGCGAGAGCGGCCTATACGAGCCGCAGTTATGTGGGTCTTTCCCAGGTTTGGGGAGAAGTATTATAACCGCCTCCCTCAGTGTAGGGGGAAGAACTCCAGACTCCACCGCCTCCTGATACACATCTATGAGGTAGGGTGCAAGGATTGTTTTACATTTCTTATAGAAGCATCCCATGTAGCCATCAAGCCCAGGGGCCTCGGAGCCATCCAGTGCATCAATGGCTTCAGTTACCTCGTCTTCAGTGAAAGGTTCGGCCAGAAATTCCTGATGCGCTTTGTCAAGCCAGTGCAGGGAGATCTCATCCAGATAATCCCTATACATCATTGGGTCCTCCGCCGTTCTGGTCATGTATAAGTTACGGTAATAATTGAGGACCTCAAAATGATGCAGTGTTGAATGCAGCAGTGCCCCCTGAGTTCAGGGCCATCCAGGAGCCCCGTTCTATTGGCCCATCTGTGCTTGAGCCCCAGTCTATTGGCCCCTCTGTGTCTGATCCCCCTGAGCCCCTTTTTCCTGACCCTACTATGCCTGGAGTAGCTAGGTACAATCTGCGTCCCCGACGGAGGAACAGTGCACCAAAGGAAAAGTCAGATTAGCAGGGATGGACTCGATAAGTCAGGCAACAGTAGCATAGGGAGAGACGAGATTGGTGCATTGTTCGGACACTGGACAGGATAGACCGAACGTGCTCCCCTGGAAGGGGGGTACTTTATCCTGAGCAAAGTGGGATTTTTTTCAAGAGCTGGTCCGACAGCTCCACCGCCGGTGCTCAACAGCGCCAACGTTGATGAACAATAGGAGTCTACCAGTGAGGCTCTGACGGACACTGGGAACATTTTCCCCTTTTTGTCTTTTTGCCATCGGACCTATTGCATTTCCTTTCCTCTGATTAAAATGTACCCATTTGGTCGACCCATTACTGAGGAAGAGCAGCCATTTGCGGCACCGCGTTTAGAGCGGTATGGATCTGGTTGGTCTAGTTGGTCCACAAAAAGTAAAATGGTTTTTGTCGCGATTGTTGTGATTTCCCTAATAATAGTTCTTAGTATAGCATGGTTCCTGGAGGAGAAATATCCAGTGCATTCCCTGGTTGGTACGACGCCTGTTCCCCCTGAGCATATGTTTGTCACTTTGGCACCTCACAAAGGGGAGCACCGAAAGTCTTATAAGGATAATGTGTTCATACAAATGTTACACCAGACACATAATGCATCTAACATCATAAACTGTTGGGTGTGTGGACTACTTCCCTCAGTGACTCATAAAAGTGAGAACTTAGGGGCCGATTCCGATCTCGGCCGGTAGGGCTCCGAATCGGATTCGGCTTTACCGGATCCGATTCGGAGCCCTGTTTCCCGACCGAACCGTACGCGGGTCCGGCCGAGCGAGTACGATGCGAAATCGCCGACCGACTCGTCCGGGCATCCCGACCGCTCCGACCGACTCGCTCCCGGCTCGAACCGCTCCGACCGACTCGCTCGGACTCGACTCGCACCGCGCAATGGAGACGTTTCCCGGCCGGGTAAGTACGATGCGCGCCGCGAGCAGTCCGACCGAGCCGCGCCGTCCGGCTCGTAAGAGCTGTCGGAGCCGTACTTTGGGGGTCCGTGTCGGACCCCCTGTACGCGTAGCCGCGCGAGTCGCACACAGGGGGGACCCATGGGTCCCCCTACCTGTGCGTGTACGGCGCGAATCGCTTCGCCGCGTACCCGCTGTAGGGGGCGCCCTTGTCCGACTTCGCACCCATTGAGTCAATGGGAGCCCGCGTACGCGTTGTACGACCGGCTCCCATTGACTTCAATGGGAGTCCGACCGACTCGAGTCCGATAACATACGGACGCATCGTACTCGTTCGGTCGGACTGCACGGGTCCGATTCGGTCGGAAATCTCTCCGGGTCCGGCTCGGTCGGAGAAATTTCCGGCCCGAATCGGAATCGACCCCTTATTGTCCATGCCATTGTCCTATATTAGTAGCGGTGAGGGGTGGTTTGCATTGCTTAGTATGGTACGCCCACCTCCCCAGTTTGATACATTAGAAAGAAAGTATATTGGTCCCCGCACTATGATACAAAATGTACGCTTCCAGCATAGAGCACCTCCTGGTGCCCCTACAGGTCGAGAGTCGTTTAGTAGATTGTTCTTAAGCTCTTGCATGTATGCACACAAAGGGGTGAGAAATGGAACATGGTCACATGCGGAAATGAATGATTTCCAGGGATTTAATGCGTCAAAATATTTCCAGTCCTTTCAGGCTCGTAATGTTACTGAAGATAAGCCAATACCGCTGTCAGTGGTTAACACCACAGCTCCTTTCTGTGTCCAGGGGAGTGTGAAGATGGAGGTAGGGGAGAGCAGGTGCAACACCAAATATAAATAGCATAATGGTGCAGCACACTAATTTCAATTAAAGTTTACAGAAAGTGATTGATCTAATATGACCATTTATAATTCACATTTCAAACACAAGAATAGCAATTCAGCAGAGTTGTTCCTTCAAATTCTTTATTGATGACTTCTTTTTTCGACAAGATAAAAAGACCGTAGCCAACGCGTTTCATCCTCTCAGACTTCTTCAGGGCAGAAAACACATTGTCAGGAAATCTTAACTGTATCCTTTCGCTTATATGGTTTTCTCCTTCTAAAATCTGGTATAATATACTCGTATCTATTGGCTTATCTTTCATGTAAATTGTAAGCTGTTAGTCTATTCTCCTTTACCGATTTAACACGGTTGGTAGTCAACCAATACCAAGTCAAAAACGTCCTCTATATTATTTCATGAGCAGTTCAGACAATCAGTCAGCCGGCATGGTAGCGTGGCGTCCGTGTTCATGAACCATGCCGGCTGACTGATTGTCTGAACTGCTCATGAAATAATATAGAGGACGTTTTTGACTTGGTATTGGTTGACTACCAACCGTGTTAAATCGGTAAAGGAGGATAGATTAACACCTTACAATTTACATGAAAGATAAGCCAATAGATACGAGTATATTATACCAGATTTTAGAAGGAGAAAACCATATAAGCGAAAGGATACAGTTAAGATTTCCTGACAATGTGTTTTCTGCCCTGAAGAAGTCCGAGAGGACGAAACGCGTTGGCTACGGTCTTTTTATCTTGTCGAAAAAAGAAGTCATCAATAAAGAATTTTTGAAGGAACAACTCTGCTGAATTGCTATTCTTGTGTTTGAAATGTGAATTATAAATAGTCATATTAGATCAATCACTTTCTGTAAACTTTAATTGAAATTAGTGTGCTGGACCATTGTGCTATTTATGGAAATTTGAGACACTTTGTGTCTTAGGAGATCTAGGGGTATTGGATCTCAGGTCCTTAGCACCTTGCATGTCTAGATAGAAATTATTCCACTAAGGATAGGTGCAATTTTCTTTGCCTCAATCCCCGTTCTATTTGTATTTCAGGCAACACCAAATATAAGCTGGGAACAACAGATAGTCTGCCTCTGATACCACCTCTAATGTCTATTTTGTCTGTGGATCCCAAGGTTATGTTTGGTGCCCTGAGGAATGGTCAGGCAGGTGTTATCTCGCTTACCTCTTACCGCCTGTATATATAGCTCCATCCAGTTATCATAAGGACCATCGATTGCAGTGCAGGAGTATATACCTGTCCCAAGTAAGAAGGGTTATTAACGCAGAAGATATAGATCAGACCGACACCACTTTGCAGCAGTTTACAGATGCCATGAAAGGACGTCTACCCTTTTGGGGCCCCATGTCCAATAGCCTTAACATTCATCGGCTCGCAAGAGTTGTTGAAGGGGTTATAAATATAACAGCTGGTATACTGACAAATATCACTGCTGAGCTCCAAGCCACAAGACTCGTTACTTTACAAAACAGGATGGTGTTAGACATCATCCTTGCTGATCGGGGAGGGGCCTGTCGCGTCATTGGCAGCAGTTGTTGCGTATACATCCCAGAACACGCCCCTAATGTATATGCTGCCATTCAGAAGCTGCATAGGCTCGCATCTGACATCCACCAAGAAAATGGTACATGGTCTCTCTCTGGATGGTTCTGGGGTCTATTCATGTCCTGGGGTTGGAAGATTCTTATCTTCCTAGTTGCAATTGCTGGTATACTCTTCACCTGTTGCTTGTGTATACACTATCTTCCTGCTTGCTGTGCTTATTGTGTAAAAACACTGACACCCAAGCCAAAGGTTCCAGTACATGACCCTAAGACAACTGCTGTGATAATGATGATGAAGGATATCAATGACCTAATGTCAATAGATGAAGGCATTTTTGAATATTGATAATGTGTGTATGAACATGTAGCTGTAGTTTTCCTGATATACAAGAAGTTATTTACTTTTAGACAGTGGCAAAATGTTAGCACATGCCAAAAGGAGGGTCTGTTGCAATGGAAAATGTTTTTAGTCGACTTCCCCTTGCATTGTACGGTTTAAGTTAGCATTTGCGGCACCATTTTGCATTCAGCCGCCATTTTGTACCATGACTGAAACCAAGCTTCTGTCTCATTCTGTTTGCCTCAGCAGAAAGCAGCCTCAATGTTTTTTTTTCATCTCTCCAAGGTTGAGCTTCGCTGCACTAATGAATAGACTGTCTTGTCATTACATACCTTTCCCGTTAGATAGGCCTGCTTCCACCCTTAGAGTGGCGGGCACGGGCAGAATAACCTTGGAACTGAGATAGCATGAACCCGGTCTTAGGATTGTAGCTCATCCTTCTGTGTCTCCTTTGTTCACCAGCTACTAACTGGAAATTTCCAGTCTGGGCATGTCTTTAGGGGTACTGGAAATGTATATCATGTATCACCATGTTGGCGGGGATCAGTCCCTCTGCCGCAATCCAAGGAGGCTGGTCAGGCTGGACTCCGCTCGAGTGTATGACTAATAAATAATTTTGGTTTGCATTCTCTACTGTCTGACCGACACTTCATTTGTTTGGAAGGCTGAGAGGTGGTCGTGAGTGACCCGGATGACCCTATTCGGGTCACTTCCTTCACTTGGGATCCGGAACTGAGAAGGGTGAGCCTGCATCCTCCCTGACCCTCTCCATCCCTGTGTGGGGCCTGTAGATCCTTTCTTTTGGCTTTAGCTGGGGCAGAAATTGTCAAGTCTTTAGAGGAGTTTGCATCATTGGAATTAGCCTTCTAGCTCCACCAGTTCTGGAAATGTCACCAGTTAAACCCAAGACTGCATTAAACTTGAGCAATCATCAGCGGTCACTGATCCCTCCAGTTCCAGTTTTTGGGGGCTACCACTATAAAAACATGTGTTCGCCTGCTATCATGATTATCGAGATACCTTACTGAGCCCTAGTGCATACTGGCGCACTAGCCAAACATTGTCTCCAGCATAGAGTCCAGGTGGCCATATGGACTCCAGTGACTTGATTGTGTCCTTCAATCAGACATCGTTGACTGGTTGCCGAGTAAAGAATTAAAAGCCCCTTGGGGCATTACGTACGTGGGGCATCTAGCTTAGATGGTGGGTTACCTGGGTGCATTTCTGACTTTTAGGTGTCTGTAAGTACACCTACTTAGAGAGTTCCTTAGCTCCTTCCCATCAGCAACCATTGTTATAGAGAGGAAGGAAAGGAGTACGGTACACAGAAAATCAATACTACAGGGACAATGTGAACTAGGCTTCCAGCGTACTGGTGGTAGAAGGCACCCCTAAAAATCACTCCTTATAACAAGGTGAAACACCATTAATCAGTGAAAAGATGTCTCAACTAAGCAAAGGAATTTATTTAGTTCCTACACACAATGACATTCAAATGAAGATAGATTTACGTCAATAAACCATCTATTAAGTAACTCAAAGACTACGAGTCAGAGAAACCCGTCCACCTTTACTTCCACAGGTTCATTAATGCAAGTTGAATTAGCAGTGTTTGAAAAAAGAGTTTTAAATGGTTTTGGCTCAGTAGAGAAAAGTAATGGGGGTCGCCATTTTTGTTAGCGCTCCAGCTTTTTTTGGGCTCAGATCATAAAAGGAGGATGGGTGTGTGGATGAGCCGTTAGTGTCGCGCATAGAGGGAACTTTTCCTGTTTCTGCTGCAAATTAAGGGAACTGCTACTACTGTTGAGGAATTTTAAATAGCATTTCAAGCCTGATATTTTAAGAATCGTGATCGCGATTACACTCATGGAAGAGAACAGAAAGAATTTGGAAAAGAGATTATGGGAAAATAACCAAGCAGAAATCCCAGGATACTATTAGAGTATATCGCACTGAAATTAAAAAGCACAAGTAATATACTTTGAGGGATAAATCAACTGTGCTGCCAATTCTCGACGCAAGATGATTCGTACAGTAAAAACCCTCCTTGAACCCTCCTCAACAGGCCCCACTTTGGAACCCTCATCATCACGGTGTAACGACTGGGCACATTTTTTCTTGGAAAAAATTCAGAACATCTATAATACGTTCCACCAGTCCCCTGAAACTGGCAATAATAGATGTGAGGATGTCCCGCCTGACACAATTCCATAATCGCTGAATGTGGTCCCTTCCATGAGACTAGACAATCTCACAAACACCATGAGTAAAATGAAATCTGGCTCTCCCAAGGACCTGGTTCCCCCACGCATCCTAGCCAGAGTAGCAGATGAGATACTCACCACTCTGCTTGAAATGGTGAATCTCTCCATAATTACGGGCTGTGTCCCGAAGACATGGAAACATGCCATGGTCAAAGTCCTTTTAAAAAATCCCAATCTGGACCCTCTCGACCTGGGAAATTATTGCCCAATTCCTAGGCCTGGGCATGAAATTCCACTCCACTCGCAGAGTTTGCAGATATTTTTTCAACGCGCTGCGTAGCGCGGGGAGTTCTGAAAAACTCTGCTCCATGTAGCAGAGCGGAATCTTTTCCTCACTCGCACTCGCCAACATTAAGTTGGCAAGCGCGAGTGAGGAAAATATTCCTCCAGACCACCTCCGTGTGACATTTCTCAATGAGGGTGGGCGCGGATGACCGCTACCGCTCTCATTGAGAAACTTTCTATTCGTGTTGAGGATCTGCTCAAGTAGAACTTCTACTCGGGTGGCAGAAAGAAGCAGCGCCCTCTAGCGCTGGGCATGGTGCCATTCAAGCTGATTTTCCAGCATGGGACAAACACCCAGCACTAAAAATCAGCGTAAACGGTGTGATCTTCTGCATTCCACCGCTTGCGGAACTCCGCATAGCACAGCAAAGGTTTTTTGGTCATGCGGAACTCCGCAAACTCCGCCCAGGCCTATCAATTTCCCTCCTTCCATGGATAAGCAAAACTCTAGAAAAATATGTGAATCTAACGCTATCAGAGTTTTTGGGAAATCAAGATATTTTGCATTCCACCCAAACGGGATTACGCTCCTACCAAGGCACAGAGACAGCCCTTCTGGCTGTGGTAGAAGAAGCTAAAAGGCTGCTAGATAAGGAATGATCAGCAGCAATCATCCTCCTTGATCTAAGTTCTGCTTCTGATACCGTAAGCCATGGCGTTCTTGCTGAAAGACCACAGAGTGCTGGAATCTCTGGATCTGCCCTAGCCTTGCTGAAGTCCTTTCTTATGAACAGGACCTTTCAGCTCTTCAACGGAGGTTGTACTTCGGAAATTCTCCCCCTAAAATGTGGCGTTCCTCAGGGCTCCTCGTTGAGCCTGACCCTTTTTAATTTGTACATTAGGAAAAGATGCCTCTTCATTTTACGTTTCAATACAAAGGCACTGGGGCACAGAGCAATCCTTTCAGGTTGGCTTGATATGGCTGTGCTTGGTGAGAGGAAGTCAGAGAATGGTTAGCTGGTCCCGCAGTCTTCGTAGTACGAGGATGATTTACTTAGAGAGACAAGTGTAGATGATGATGGAGTGGTCCCACAGTCTTTGTAGTACGAAGATGAGTTACTGAGAGAGACACGTGTAGATGATGATGGAGTGGTCCCACAGTCTTTGTAGTACGAAGATGAGTTACTGAGAGAGACACGTGTAGATGATGATGGAGTGGTCCCACAGTCTGTGTAGACAGAAGATGAGTTACTTAGAGAGACAAGTGTAGATGATGATGGAGTGGTCCCACAGTCTTTGTAGTACGAAGATGAGTTACTGAGAGAGACACGTGTAGATGATGATGGAGTGGTCCCACAGTCTTTGTAGTACGAAGATGAGTTACTGAGAGAGACACGTGTAGATGATGATGGAGTGGTCCCACAGTCTGTGTAGTACGAAGATGAGTTACTGATAGAGACCAGTATATATGATGTTGCAGTGCACTGGTAGTTTTTGTAGACAGAAGATGAGTTACTTAGAGAGACACGTGTAGATGATGATGGAGTGGTCCCACAGTCTTTGTAGTACGAAGATGAGTTACTGAGAGAGACACGTGTAGATGATGATGGAGTGGTCCCACAGTCTTTGTAGTACGAAGATGAGTTACTGAGAGAGACACGTGTAGATGATGATGGAGTGGTCCCACAGTCTGTGTAGTACGAAGATGAGTTACTGATAGAGACCAGTATATATGATGTTGCAGTGCACTGGTAGTTTTTGTAGACAGAAGATGAGTTACTTAGAGAGACAAGTGTAGATGATGATGGAGTGGTCCCACAGTCTGTGTAGTACGAAGATGAGTTACTGAGAGAGACACGTGTAGATGATGATGGAGTGGTCCCACAGTCTGTGTAGTACGAAGATGAGTTACTGATAGAGACCAGTATATATGATGTTGCAGTGCACTGGTAGTTTTTGTAGACAGAAGATGAGTTACTTAGAGAGACAAGTGTAGATGATGATGGAGTGGTCCCACAGTCTGTGTAGTACGAAGATGAGTTACTGATAGAGACCAGTATATATGATGTTGCAGTACACTGGTAATTTTTGTAGTCCGAAGATGAGCTACTTCAAGAGACCATTGTAGGCGATGTTGTGATAGCACCATAGTCTTTGTCGTCCAACGGTGAGTTACTTAAAGATACCAGTCTAGACACTGTTCCAGTTTTCCTATAGCCTTTGTAGTCCTAAGTTGAGTTACTTATAGAGAACTGTAGATGACGTTACAGTAGTTCTATAGTTTGTAGCCCGAAAATAAATTACTTAGAGAGACCAGTGTATATGATGCTGCAGTAGTCCTGCAGTTTCTGTAGTCTGAAGATGAGCTACTGAATCGAGAGACCAGTGTAGACGATATTGCAGTTTTCCTATAGTCTTTGAAGTTCAAATATGGGTTACTTAGAGACCAGTGTAAATAATGCTGCAAAAGTGCCGTAGTTTTTGTAGTCCGAAGGTAAGCTACTTAGAGGGACCAATGTAGACACTGTTGGCATAGTCCTGTAGTCTTTATAGTCCAAACATAAGCTACTTAGAGGGACCAGTGTAGACAATGTTACAGTAGTCCTTTACTCTTCATAGTCCGAAGGTGAGTTCCTTGGAGAGACCAGGGTATACAATGTTGCAGTAGTCCCTTACTCTTCATAGTCCGAAGGTGAGTTCCTTGGAGAGACCAGGGTATACAATGTTGCAGTAGTCCCTTACTCTTCATAGTCCGAAGGTGAGTTCCTTGGAGAGACCAGGGTATACAATGTTGCAGTAGTCCCTTACTCTTCATAGTCCGAAGGTGAGTTCCTTGGAGACACCAGGGTATACAATGTTGCAGTAGTCCCTTACTCTTCATAGTCCGAAGGTGAGTTCCTTGCAGAGACCAGGGTATACAATGTTGCAGTAGTCCCTTACTCTTCATAGTCCGAAGGTGAGTTCCTTGGAGAGACCAGGGTATACAATGTTGCAGTAGTCCCTTACTCTTCATAGTCCGAAGGTGAGTTCCTTGGAGAGACCAGGGTATACAATGTTGCAGTAGTCCCTTACTCTTCATAGTCCGAAGGTGAGTTCCTTGGAGACACCAGGGTATACAATGTTGCAGTAGTCCCTTACTCTTCATAGTCCGAAGGTGAGTTCCTTGGAGAGACCAGGGTATACAATGTTGCAGTAGTCCCTTACTCTTCATAGTCCGAAGGTGAGTTCCTTGGAGACACCAGGGTATACAATGTTGCAGTAGTCCCTTACTCTTCATAGTCCGAAGGTGAGTTCCTTGGAGAGACCGGGGTATACAATGTTGCAGTAGTCCTTTACTCTTCATAGTCCGAAGGTGAGTTCCTTGGAGAGACCGGGGTATACAATGTTGCAGTAGTCCTTTACTCTTCATAGTCCGAAGGTGAGTTCCTTGGAGAGACCGGGGTATACAATGTTGCAGTAATCCTTTACTCTTCATAGTCCGAAGGTGAGTTCCTTGGAGAGACCGGGGTATACAATGTTGCAGTAGTCCCTTACTCTTCATAGTCCGAAGGTGAGTTCCTTGGAGAGACCGGGGTATACAATGTTGCAGTAGTCCCTTACTCTTCATAGTCCGAAGGTGAGTTCCTTGGAGAGACCGGGGTATACAATGTTGCAGTAGTCCCTTACTCTTCATAGTCCGAAGATGAGTTCCTTGGCGAGACCAGGGTATACAATGTTGCAGTAGTCGTATACTCTTCATAGTCTGAAGGTGAGTTCTTTGGAGAGACCAGGGTATACAATGTTGCAGTAGTCCCTTACTCTTCATAGTCCGAAGGTGAGTTCCTTGGCGAGACCAGGGTATACAATGTTGCAGTAGTCCCTTACTCTTCATAGTCCGAAGGTGAGTTCTTTGGAGATACCGGGGTATACAATGTTGCAGTAGTCCCTTACTCTTCATAGTCCGAAGGTGTGTTCTTTGGAGAGACCGGGGTATACAATGTTGCAGTAGTCCCTTACTCTTCATAGTCCGAAGATGAGTTCCTTGGAGAGACCAGGGTATACAATGTTGCAGTAGTCCCTTACTCTTCATAGTCCGAAGGTGAGTTCCTTGGCGAGACCAGGGTATACAATGTTGCAGTAGTCCCTTACTCTTCATAGTCCGAAGGTGAGTTCTTTGGAGAGACCGGGGTATACAATGTTGCAGTAGTCCCTTACTCTTCATAGTCCGAAGGTGAGTTCCTTGGCGAGACCAGGGTATACAATGTTGCAGTAGTCCTTTACTCTTCATAGTCCGAAGATGAGTTTCTTGGAGAGACCAGGGTATACAATGTTGCAGTAGTCCCTTACTCTTCATAGTCCGAAGGTGAGTTCCTTGGAGAGACCGGGGTATACAATGTTGCAGTAGTCCCTTACTCTTCATAGTCCGAAGGTGAGTTCTTTGGAGAGACCGGGGTATACAATGTTGCAGTAGTCCTTTAATCTTCATAGTCCGAAGATGAGTTCCTTGGAGAGACCGGGGTATACAATGTTACAGTAGTCCCTTACTCTTCATAGTCCGAAGGTGAGTTCTTTGGAGAGACCGGGGTATACAATGTTGCAGTAGTCCCTTACTCTTCATAGTCCGAAGGTGAGTTCCTTGGCGAGACCAGGGTATACAATGTTGCAGTAGTCGTATACTCTTCATAGTCTGAAGGTGAGTTCCTCTGAGAGACCGGCGTATACAATGTTGCAGTAGTCCCTTACTCTTCATAGTCCGAAGATGAGTTCCTTGGAGAGACCAGGGTATACAATGTTGCAGTAGTCCCTTACTCTTCATAGTCCGAAGATGAGTTCCTTGGAGAGACCGGGGTATACAATGTTGCAGTAGTCCCTTACTCTTCATAGTCCGAAGATGAGTTCCTTGGAGAGACCAGGGTATACAATGTTGCAGTAGTCCCTTACTCTTCATAGTCCGAAGGTGAGTTCCTCTGAGAGACCGGCGTATACAATGTTGCAGTAGTCCCTTACTCTTCATAGTCCGAAGGTGAGTTCTTTGGAGAGACCAGGGTATACAATGATGCAGTAGTCCCTTACTCTTCATAGTCCGAAGGTGAGTTCCTCTGAGAGACCGGCATATACAATGTTGCAGTAGTCCCTTACTCTTCATAGTCTGAAGGTGAGTTCCTTGGAGACACCAGGGTATACAATGATGCAGTAGTCCCTTACTCTTCATAGTCCGAAGGTGAGTTCTTTGGAGAGACCAGGGTATACAATGATGCAGTAGTCCCTTACTCTTCATAGTCCGAAGATGAGTTCTTTGGAGAGACCAGGGTATACAATGTTGCAGTAGTCCCTTACTCTTCATAGTCCGACGGTGAGTTCCTTGGAGAGACCAGGGTATACAATGTTGCAGTAGTCCTTTACTCTTCATAGTCCGAAGGTGAGTTCCTTGGAGAGACCGGGGTATACAATGTTGCAGTAGTCCTTTACTCTTCATAGTCCGAAGGTGAGTTCCTTGGAGAGACCGGGGTATACAATGTTGCAGTAGTCCCTTACTCTTCATAGTCCGACGGTGAGTTCCTTGGCGAGACCAGGGTATACAATGTTGCAGTAGTCGTATACTCTTCATAGTCTGAAGGTGAGTTCCTTGGAGAGACCGGCGTATACAATGTTGCAGTAGTCCCTTACTCTTCATAGTCCGAAGATGAGTTCCTTGGAGAGACCGGGGTATACAATGTTGCAGTAGTCCCTTACTCTTCATAGTCCGAAGGTGAGTTCCTTGGAGACACCAGGGTATACAATGTTGCAGTAGTCCCTTACTCTTCATAGTCCGAAGGTGAGTTCCTTGGCGAGACCAGGGTATACAATGTTGCAGTAGTCGTATACTCTTCATAGTCTGAAGGTGAGTTCCTTGGAGAGACCGACGTATACAATGTTGCAGTAGTCCCTTACTCTTCATAGTCCGAAGGTGAGTTCCTTGGCGCGACCAGGGTATACAATGTTGCACTAGTCCCTTACTCTTCATAGTCCGAAGATGAGTTCCTCTGAGAGACCGGCGTATACAATGTTGCAGTAGTCCCTTACTCTTCATAGTCCGAAGATGAGTTCCTTGGAGAGACCAGGGTATACAATGTTGCAGTAGTCGTATACTCTTCATAGTCTGAAGGTGAGTTCCTTGGAGAGACCAGGGTATACAATGTTGCAGTAGTCCTTTACTCTTCATAGTCCGAAGGTGAGTTCCTTGGAGAGACCAGGGTATACAATGTTGCAGTAGTCCTTTACTCTTCATAGTCCGAAGGTGAGTTCCTTGGAGAGACCGGGGTATACAATGTTGCAGTAGTCCTTTATTCTTCATAGTCCGATGGTGAGTTCCTTGGAGAGACCGGGGAATACAATGTTGCAGTGGTCCCTTACTCTTCATAGTCCGAAGATGAGTTCCTTGGAGAGAGCAGGGTATATAGTCCGAAGGTGAGTTCCTTGGAGAGACCAGGGTATACAATGATGCAGTAGTCCTTTACTCTTCATAGTCCGAAGGTGAGTTCCTCTGAGAGACCAGTGTATACAATGTTGCAGTGGTCCCTTACTCTTCATAGTCCGAAGGTGAGTTCCTTGGCGACACCAGAGTATACAATGTTGCAGTAGTCCTTTACTCTTCATAGTCCGAAGGTGAGTTCCTCTGAGAGACCAGTGTATACAATGTTGCAGTGGTCCCTTACTCTTCATAGTCTGAAGGTGAGTTCCTTGGAGAGACCGGGGAATACAATGTTGCAGTGGTCCCTTACTCTTCATAGTCCGAAGATGAGTTCCTTGGAGAGAGCAGGGTATATAGTCCGAAGGTGAGTTCCTTGGAGAGACCGGGGTATACAATGTTGCAGTAGTCCTTTACTCTTCATAGTCCGAAGGTGAGTTCCTTGGAGAGACCGGGGTATACAATGTTGCAGTAGTCCTTTTCTCTTCATAGTCCGAAGGTGAGTTCCTTGGAGAGACCAGGGCAGTGCTTAATTTGAGCCGGTGCTTTCCGGTGCTGAGCACCGGCACTTAATTGGTTTCCGGGGCTCGGCACCGGCACCTAAAGGTCAACACCACACTTAGGGCAGTCTGCCACAAGGTTGCGCTGCTCATGTAATTTAGAGATGAGCAGTATAACAGTTGTTTAGGAAAACAATATACATTAAAAATTGCTAATACCTGCCTCCCCAGCCATTCCTTTAGCTTTGGGGACCTGGAATAATCTGAACTGTCGCATTTACATGCGAGAGAGATGGTTACTAGTTGTTTTGGCAGCGATGACAAGGGCGATGGGTGGTGCAAGCTGCAGTGGCCTCCTGGTCAGAGCCCTGGCACTTAATATTTTACAAATTAAGCACTGGACAAGGGTATACAATGTTGCAGTAGTCCCTTACTCTTCATAGTCCGAAGGTGAGTTCCTTGGAGACACCGGGGTATACAATGTTACAGTAGTCCCTTACTCTTCATAGTCCGAAGGTGAGTTCCTTGGAGAGACCAGGGTATACAATGTTGCAGTAGTCCCTTACTCTTCATAGTCCGAAGATGAGTTCCTTGGCGAGACCGGGGTATACAATGTTGCAGTAGTCCCTTACTCTTCATAGTCCGAAGGTGAGTTCCTTGGAGAGACCAGGGTATACAATGTTGCAGTAGTCCCTTACTCTTCATAGTCCGAAGGTGAGTTCTTTGGAGAGACCGGGGTATACAATGTTGCAGTAGTCCCTTACTCTTCATAGTCCGAAGATGAGTTCCTTGGAGAGACCGGGGTATACAATGTTGCAGTAGTCCTTTACTCTTCATAGTCCGAAGGTGAGTTCCTTGGAGAGACCAGGGTATACAATGTTGCAGTAGTCCTTTACTCTTCATAGTCCGAAGGTGAGTTCTTTGGAGAGACCGGGGTATACAATGTTACAGTAGTCCTTTAATCTTCATAGTCCGAAGATGAGTTCCTTGGAGAGACCGGGGTATACAATGTTGCAGTAGTCCTTTACTCTTCATAGTCCGAAGATGAGTTCCTTGGAGAGACCGGGGTATACAATGATGCAGTAGTCCTTTACTCTTCATAGTCCGAAGGTGAGTACATCGGAGATACCAGGGTACAATGTTGCAGTAGTCCTTTAATCTTCATAGTCCGAAGGTGAGTTCCTTGGAGAGACCGGGGTATACAATGTTGCTGTAGTCCTTTACTCTTCATAGTCTGAAGGTGAGTTCCTCTGAGAGACCGGCGTATACAATGTTGCAGTAGTCCTTTACTCTTCATAGTCCGAAGGTGAGTACATCGGAGATACCAGGGTACAATGTTACAGTAGTCCCTTACTCTTCATAGTCCGAAGGTGAGTTCCTCAGAGAGACCGGGGTATACAATGTTGCAGTAGTCCCTTACTCTTCATAGTCCGAAGTTGAGGTACGTATAGGGACTAGTGAAGACAACGTTGCAGTAGTCCCTTACTCTTCATAGTCCAAAGGTAAGTTCCTTGGAGAGACCAGGGTATACAATGTTGCAGTAGTCCCTTACTCTTCATAGTCCGAAGGTGAGTTCCTTGGAGAGACCGGGGTATACAATGTTGCAGTAGTCCCTTACTCTTCATAGTCCGAAGGTGAGTTCCTTGGAGAGACCGGGGTATACAATGTTGCAGTAGTCCCTTACTCTTCATAGTCTGAAGGTGAGTTCCTTGGAGAGACCGGCATATACAATGTTACAGTAGTCCCTTACTCTTCATAGTCTGAAGGTGAGTTCCTCTGAGAGACCGGCGTATACAATGTTGCAGTAGTCCCTTACTCTTCATAGTCCGAAGGTGAGTTCCTCTGAGAGACCGGCGTATACAATGTTGCAGTAGTCCCTTACTCTTCATAGTCCGAAGGTGAGTTCCTTGGCGAGACCAGGGTATACAATGTTGCAGTAGTCCCTTACTCTTCATAGTCCGAAGGTGAGTTCCTTGGAGACACCGGGGTATACAATGTTACAGTAGTCCCTTACTCTTCATAGTCCGAAGGTGAGTTCCTTGGAGAGACCAGGGTATACAATGTTGCAGTAGTCCCTTACTCTTCATAGTCCGAAGATGAGTTCCTTGGCGAGACCGGGGTATACAATGTTGCAGTAGTCCCTTACTCTTCATAGTCCGAAGGTGAGTTCCTTGGAGAGACCAGGGTATACAATGTTGCAGTAGTCCCTTACTCTTCATAGTCCGAAGGTGAGTTCTTTGGAGAGACCGGGGTATACAATGTTGCAGTAGTCCCTTACTCTTCATAGTCCGAAGATGAGTTCCTTGGAGAGACCGGGGTATACAATGTTGCAGTAGTCCTTTACTCTTCATAGTCCGAAGGTGAGTTCCTTGGAGAGACCAGGGTATACAATGTTGCAGTAGTCCTTTACTCTTCATAGTCCGAAGGTGAGTTCTTTGGAGAGACCGGGGTATACAATGTTACAGTAGTCCTTTAATCTTCATAGTCCGAAGATGAGTTCCTTGGAGAGACCGGGGTATACAATGTTGCAGTAGTCCTTTACTCTTCATAGTCCGAAGATGAGTTCCTTGGAGAGACCGGGGTATACAATGATGCAGTAGTCCTTTACTCTTCATAGTCCGAAGGTGAGTACATCGGAGATACCAGGGTACAATGTTGCAGTAGTCCTTTAATCTTCATAGTCCGAAGGTGAGTTCCTTGGAGAGACCGGGGTATACAATGTTGCTGTAGTCCTTTACTCTTCATAGTCTGAAGGTGAGTTCCTCTGAGAGACCGGCGTATACAATGTTGCAGTAGTCCTTTACTCTTCATAGTCCGAAGGTGAGTACATCGGAGATACCAGGGTACAATGTTACAGTAGTCCCTTACTCTTCATAGTCCGAAGGTGAGTTCCTCAGAGAGACCGGGGTATACAATGTTGCAGTAGTCCCTTACTCTTCATAGTCCGAAGTTGAGGTACGTATAGGGACTAGTGAAGACAACGTTGCAGTAGTCCCTTACTCTTCATAGTCCAAAGGTAAGTTCCTTGGAGAGACCAGGGTATACAATGTTGCAGTAGTCCCTTACTCTTCATAGTCCGAAGGTGAGTTCCTTGGAGAGACCGGGGTATACAATGTTGCAGTAGTCCCTTACTCTTCATAGTCCGAAGGTGAGTTCCTTGGAGAGACCGGGGTATACAATGTTGCAGTAGTCCCTTACTCTTCATAGTCTGAAGGTGAGTTCCTTGGAGAGACCGGCGTATACAATGTTACAGTAGTCCCTTACTCTTCATAGTCTGAAGGTGAGTTCCTCTGAGAGACCGGCGTATACAATGTTGCAGTAGTCCCTTACTCTTCATAGTCCGAAGGTGAGTTCCTCTGAGAGACCGGCGTATACAATGTTGCAGTAGTCCCTTACTCTTCATAGTCCGAAGATGAGTTCCTCGGAGAGACCAGGGTATACAATGTTACAGTAGTCCCCTACTCTTCATAGTCCGAAGGTGAGTTCCTCTGAGAGACCGGCGTATACAATGTTGCAGTAGTCCCTTACTCTTCATAGTCCGAAGATGAGTTCCTCGGAGAGACCAGGGTATACAATGTTACAGTAGTCCCCTACTCTTCATAGTCCGAAGATGAGTTCCTTGGAGACACCAGGGTATACAATGTTGCAGTAGTCCCTTACTCTTCATAGTCCAAAGGTGAGGTACGTATAGGGACTAGTGAAGACAATGTTGCAGCAGTGCGTAGGGGTGTGTTGACGATGAGGTTGCACATGAATATGTGTCTAGTGCTCGTACCACTCAGTAGCATGGGAGAGCCGAGTAACAATCAGGGGGTCTCTCTCCTCGCTCCTGGCACTCATTACCTCTGTCCTTTTTTCCCCCACCTTCACTCACTGTTTCTCTCCATACTTCCCACATATTCTCAGTCACTGCCTCTCTCCTTCACTCCTTCACTCCTGCCACTCTCAGTCATTGTCTCATCCCCTCCCTGACACCCCCTCTGTTCAGAGTACCTCGTCCTTCTCTCCCCCCCTCTTCAGACCCCTCAAACGCCCTTAGAACCCCCTTCACACCACCTGCACCCCCAGCTGTCCATGTCAGAGTCCGCTTCCCTACTCCACGTGGGGCTTTAATTTTACATCTAGAACCATGCTGCCTCCATTGTGTGAAGAAAGAGACACTCGTTCTACTCAGAGGCGCCTACAGTTAGAAGAACCGTGCCGGGGGCCATCTTTTGTGGAGCTCCGGCTCCTCTCTGGAACTTTCTGGCAACAGGCCACGCGGCCGCCCCGTTCTCTTGATATTTGAACCTATAATCAGTGGTGACGTACACTTATGGGTGCCCGGGCATAATGCAAAGAGGGGTCCCTGGGAAGCACGCTCACCTTCTGAGTGCAGGGAGGCACTATAACACTGGTAAAGAGTCAATACAAAGTAATTTTGTGTCTTGTGTGAAAATAAATGTGTTAATTGTTGCTGCCCACAGCAAAAAGAAGCAAAACCTGACGTACATCTTACAGACATGTAAGCACCAGATTGTAAATTAACAGAGAATAAAAGAGGCGACAGCAGCATGTCATGACCTTAACCAGTGGTACTAGGGCTCCAAGGATCTTTACCAAAAAGTGTATTATGTGGTAAAATACATGGACCTTATACTCTGGCCAAATACTGGTGGCATTGCTTATAAAGAATAAGTGGCAATCATGTTTATTCAGGTTTCTGAAAAATAATGCTGGTACAATGATGCAAGAAGAATTGCACAAAACTGTTCTTTTTTAAGGACATTCTGTTTATTCTTTTTTTTTTGCCTTATTCCTCTTTGTTCTTTGTTGTTTGGGAACACAGAATACTCACCGGCACAGTAAATGCCTCTGTTCCGTGGTTCCCTGCTGTTTACATTGCAGGTGAACGGACGAATACCAGGGACTTCCCTTCTCAGCTACGTGAGCGTGACGGCTACGTCAAGAGAGGCTCGAATATAAAACGAGCCCCACGCTTGACCGTCCGCGCGCTATTCTTTCCTGCTTGGAGATGAGGTCTTGATCGTGTTCCTGTTCCGAGAACGTGTGGGCGCTTCCAGGGAGATATTTCCAAGAACTGAATGCTGCTGTAGCGTCCCTTTTTTGACGTTATGGCGGCTTTTTTTTTATTGCCGTATTTACAAGTTGCCGCTAACTGCAGTTAGCTGCACTTTTCCATCGTAAACATGAATTTTAAAGATCACCACTTCTGTTAGCTGGATGTAACGAAAATGAGATGCAAGGTTGGCGTTCCCGTGAAAAAACTGCCGCTAACCCCACTTCACGATATTTACAAGGAATTCCTTGTATGGCGCAAAACCCAAAAAACTGCCTCTAAGTTCAGTTAGAGGCAGTTTTTTAAGACCAGAAAATAGCTGGTCTTAAAATTGGTGCAAACACTTGGTTCCACATTTAAGATGTTTGGGTGCTGGACTGCGCTGCAAGGAATATTGCTGCGCTGCCCTGCACCAAAACTAAAGCTCAGGAATGCGCCCCACAATAAGATAGGGCGCAGTCCTGGGCCTCATTCATGAAAAGTGTTGCATCGCCGCAACAAAACGGCTTTGGCACACCTTTCACTGCGCCCTCCTTGCGACACCATGGATGCGCTGTATTTACTGTAAGGCGCTCCATGTCGCAAGGATTTACAGATATGTCAGTAATCCTGACGTATCTGTCTGTGCTAAAGTCATGCATTGCTGCAATTTTGTCGCAAGCAGAACGCAACTCCAGCAATGCTTGGGGCAGGCCCATCCCTATGGCACTGCGTCACCCATACGCCCGCCATGAGGCAGGCGTAAGGTTTTGACGCAGTGCATCCTAGAACTGCCGCAGTGAAATCTTATAGATTTCACTGCGCCACTCCTATGATGCTTTTTTGCGTGGGAAAGCCCACCCTTCAAACATCCTACCTGACGCAGGTATAATGTGGCATAGGGGTTCACAAGGTCAGACATATGCCTAGATGCGTCCCTTTGTACAGAGTATAGTTTGGCCTCCAGGGTGTCTGCTGTCAACTTCCCCGGTGGCCAGCGACCCTCAGATGCTTTGTTCACTGGCACAGAGGAGCTGCCAAGGTGTCGGCGCAGTCGCAGCTCCATCGGTGGACTGTGCGCACTGGGCTATTGGTGTCTGTAAGCGTTGGCGGAGTGGTCGGTCCAGGAGAGTTCAGTGGTGTGGCTGTAGTTGAAGTTCCCGCTGGTGGAGAAGACAGGGTCGACATGTGTCTGGCTATGTGGATTGGTGCGGTGACTAGCTGCTTGAGTCCGATGTTGGTGAGGTTCGCCAAGAGGGAGGTGGTGTTCTGGTCACTGGGGTTCTCCAGGTGGAAGTTGAGGTGTCCGAGTAGGATGTAGTCAGTGGATGGGAGAGCCTGGGGTGCAATGAGGTCTATAATGGCATCGGTCAATGGGGCTTCATGGGCTGGGGGGCCTGTAGACGAGGGTGCTGTGGAGGGTGGGGTTGGTCCGGACCTGGAAGTGGAGGTGTTCCATGGTAGCAGTTGGGTCATTAGTGTACGTGGTCAGTCGGTGCTTTTTTAGACAATGGCAATGCCTCATCCTGGGTGCTCGGAGTGGTCCGTGTGGGTGAATTTGTAGCCGTCGTGGATGGTGATGGCAATGTCCGGTCCGGAGCAGAGGTTGGTCCAGGTTTCCATGAACAAGGCGATGTCTGAAGAGGTGCCGTCGAGGAGGTCCCAGATTTCTGTTGCGTGTTTGTGGTGGGACCACACGTTGAGGAGGATGCAGATGAGCCGGTTGGCTGCGCTGTTGGTCGGCTGGGTGGCAGGAGGCGCTGGTGTGCTGATGTGGCAGAAGGTGCGTTTGCAGTTTTAGCAGGGGATTCTACAGTGATGCTAGATGGCAGGAGGTGTGGCGTCCAGGGCTGATGGCGAGGAGGGTGCTGGCAGTGGAGTGTCTGAGAGGAAGGGTCCTTGGTGCTGGGTGCGGTCCGGGGGCGGACGGACGCTGACTGGCTTGTCTTTGGCTCACCAGTGGTATGCCCGCTGCGCATGGCCGCACAGCAGCCACCATTAAGTAGTGCTGCGGGGGGACTGGACAGCTGGGAGGCGAGAAATGCGGGAAAGGACACTGGAGGGGGCGGGGACGCGGGGGGAGAGGGGGTTGTAAATATATATATATATTTTCTTACCTCGAGGCCAGGTCCCGCGTCTTCTGTGCTCCTGCTCGCCTGAGTCTGCTTCCAGGAACAGGAAGCAGGCAGCCAGGCTCCCTCCCCTAAGCCAATCACAATGCTGCAATGTGGCGTTGTGATTGTTCTTGAATGCCATGACAAGGCGTTCAGCCAGGGGCTGGAGGGGTGGGCATGTACTCCATTCAGGCTGTAATGCAGCCTGCATTGCGAACAAGGAAGTGCGCATGACTTCTTTGGGTGGCCTGAGAGGGCCGACCAAACAGTCACTGCGCACTTGAGTGGGCATACCACTCCGCCCCTGCCCGGCTCCGTGAGTAGAGCAGCCCCACCCACCGCCCGCAAAAGAAACATAGCATGAGAATATCAGAAAGTTATTATCATGTTATGTTTCCTCTTCTTGCACTGCTTGAGAGCAGTGGGTCGATGCTCTTCCGCCATAGCGAAGGAGCCGCCACTGGGGGTGCGTCACCCACAGGCACTAGACCTGGGCCCGACTCGACCCCCCAGCCTCATCTGCTATGCATCCCACCTTCTCCTCACCTGGATATTGATACCGTGGCGCAATCCGCTGCATTCTCTCCAAATCTGTGACTCAGCCAGGCTGTATTTCCCAAGCCTGGGTACAGCAGTCGCCGCCAAGTCCGCTGTGGAACCTCCCGATGCAGGTGATGCAACAGGGCCCCCTTATGCGTGAAGTTGCAGCGCTCCCACCACACGAGTTCAGCGCAGCTCAGGGGACTCACCCTCCACAGCGTCCTGCCAGCGCAACATCCTCCAGCCTGTGATGCAGAGAGGCGCGGCCCACCATTGGTAATCCCCTCCATGCACCCCGGTGTAGGGGTGGCGCATGGTATGCAATGCAGACCTCCCTACGTTGGTGCGAAGGAGCGCCCCTACTGTTCACAGCTCCAAGGGGCACCAGGTGGTCTTCTTACACAGGTCAGCAACATGTCTCCATGTGACCTGGCAGACTTCACCACCAGGTAAAGGAGATCACTGACGCCTCAATGTCTACCGCCACGGCACAGCAAATCCTCGGCACCTCCACATCCCAATCCGGGTCCCAGACGCAGGCACAGCGAGGCCTCTGGGCCCCGGGCACTGTCTGCGTTTTCAGGGTTTTGGCTCCCATGGTGTTGCAAGGAGGGCGCTATGAAAAGTGATGCATCACAGGTTTCCCCAGCGATGCGCCTCTTTTCATATATGTAGCCCTGATTCTGCATTTCCTCTTCCCCTGGGACTCTGGCTGGTCATCGTGGCTGTTGGGGGTTTGGGGAGGTTGTTGATCTGTGCCGCACTTGTCCCTGGCTGCTCCATTCTGCATTCCATTGTTTTTCTTTTATTTTTTTCATTGGAGGTGGACTTATTGCCTATTTTTGCCTCTAGAGACAAAAAAGGTGAAGTGCTGCTGACTAACGTGAGTTTTTTGCCCGCAAATTGGCCTTTTGTCAGTTTTCGCCCGCTAACGTCAGAATTTGTATCACCTTCGCGCTAGTGTTAGCGGCAGTTTTCACCATGGCTACCTGAAGCTATCGCTATGTAGCGACGTATTGTAAATACATCGCTAACAGGGCGATAGTTTTCGGCGATGGCCCGCATTAAGAAATCTGCCGCTAGCTAATGCTAACGCAAGTTAGCGGCAGTTCTTGTTAATATACCCCCCAGTGTCTCCGGATAGCTGACAACGGATAGCTGTCTACAATTCAATGGAAGCGCAGCAGTCAGATTGAAGGGTCACATTCAGTGAATGCAGAAAAGCTCGAGATTAGCCCAATCTCTGACGGTAAGAGCTTTCCAAGCTTCATAAAACGGTCACGATTGACAGTTAATTTTTGGAACCTTTGAGTTAATGTTCGGAACCTTTAAATTATCGGTAAACCTAAGTTGCAAGCTTGGTCCCGCATTATGGCAGATGTATGAAGAACCAAAACGGCTATTTGATTTCTTTGGACATAAAGAGAATAGTTGAACATCCTACGGAGAGCATATTCTGTTTATGGAAGTCATACAAAGGTCAACTCAAGGCATTTACAGAGTTAGACCAGAGGAGAAAACACCATCCTCCTCATCAGAGTCTGCGGTGCAGGGTTCAGGTGATTATTTTGTTATAGATATATACGACACTAGTGGATAGAAAGAGAGAGACCATTGTAGAGCTTACTTAAGAAGATCTTATTAATTTCTTTTAGGTCTCCCTCCCTGCAGTTTCCATCCCAACACCCTTTCCCTCACCTGGCCACATCAATAATCTGTGGGCAGTTTATGTAACGTGTCAACTGAGTCCTGGACCATGTGAGGGGTGGCTGAAGACACCACCACTGGGCTCTGACCCTCACTTCTGGGGCCCTCATTCAATAGGGCCCAGTGACCGTAGCCACCCGGCCCATCAGAATTAGCCCAGAGTTTACAGATGTTAATGGCATGTGGCCTCGGGGTGGAAGGGCTAGAAGAGTAGCCCCTAGGTTACAGCTGCCGAGAGCAAGCAGCCTCCATGTGGAAAGGCTGGATGAGCAGGCCAGAGACTACAGCTGCCAAGAGCAGGCGGCTTCAGGGTGAAGGGGCTGGACAAGCAGCCCGGATGTTACAGCTGCCGAGAGCAGGCGGCCTCTGGGTGGAAGGGTTGGATGAGCAGCCAGGAAGTTACAGCTGCTGCCGAGAGCAGAAGACCTCAGGGTGGAAGGGCTGCACGAGCAGCCGGAGGTTGCAGCTGCTGAGAGCAGCCTCTGGGTGGAAGGGCTACAGCTGCCGAGAGCAGGCAGCATTGTGTGGAAGGGCTGGATGAGCAGGCCAGAGGTTACAGCTGCCAAGAGTAGGCGGCCTGGGGTGGAAGGGCTGGATGAGCAGGCCGGACCCGGCTGCCGAGAGCAGGCAGCCTCAGGGTGGAAGGGCTGGACGAGCCGCCCGGAGGTTACAGGTGCCAAAAGCAGGTGGCCTCAGGGTGGGGGCTCTAGGAGCAGCCCGGAGGTTACAGCTGCCGAGAGAAGGCTGAATCTGGGTGGAAGGGCTCGGAGAACAGCTAGAGGTTAAAGCTGCCGAATGCAGGCAGCCTCAGGGTGGAAGGGCGGGACGTGCAGGCCAGAGGTGGCTGCAGAGAGCAAACTGTCTCATGGAGGAAGGGCTGGATGAGCAGCACGAAGATTACAGCTGCAGAGAGCAGGCGGCCTCAGGGTGGAAGGGCTGGCTGAACAGGCTGGAGGTTAAGGCTGCGGAGAGTAGGCATCCTCAGGGTGGAAGGGCTGGATGAGCAGGCTGGAGCTGGCTACTGAGAGCAAGCTGCCTCAGGGTGAAAGGTCTGGACTAGCAGCCCAGAGGTTACTGCTGCCGAGAGCAGGCAGCCTCAGGGTGGAAGGGCTGGCTGAACAGGCTGGAGCCAGCTGCAGAGAGCAGGTGGCCGCAGGGTGGAAGGACTGGAGGAGCAGCCCGGAGGTTAAGGTGCCGAGAGCAGGCAGCCTGAGGGTGGAAGGGCTGGATGAGCAGGCTGGAGCTGGCTGCTGAGAGCAAGCTGCCTCAGGGTGGAAGGGCTGGATGAGCAGCCCGGAGATTACAGCTGCAGAGACCAGGCGGCCTCAGGGTGGAAGGGCTGGATGAGCAGGCCACAGTCGGCTGCTGAGAGCTGGCAGCCTTGGGGTGGAAGGGCTAAACTAGCAGCCCGGAGGCTACGGCTGCCAAGAGCAGACGGCCTTGGGGTGGAAGGGCTGGACGAGCAGCCCGGAGGTTACAGCTACCGAAAGCAGGCTGCCACGGGGTGGAAGGGCTGGATGAGCAGCTCGGAGGTTACAGCTGCCAAGAGCAGGAAGCCTCAGCATGGAAGGGCTGGATGAGCAGTTCGGAGCCGGCTGATGAGAGCAAGTGGCCTCGAGGTAGAAAGACTGGACGAGCAGCCCAGAGGTTACAGCTCCCGAGAGCAGGCGGCCTCAGGGTGGAAGGGCTGGATGAGCAGCCCGGAGGTTACAGATGCCAAGAGCAGACGGCCCCAGGGTGGAAGGGCTTCACGAGCATCCAGACGTTTCAGCTGCCGAGAGCAGCCTCAGGGTGGAAGGGCTAAAACTGCCAAGAACAGGTGGCCTCAGATTGGAAGGGCTGGATGAGCAGGCAGAGGTTACAGCTGCCGAGAGCAGGCAGCCTCGGGTGGAAGGGCTGGACGAGCAAGCCAGATCCGGCTGCTGACAGCCGGTTGCTGAGAGCTGGCAGCCTTGGGGTGGAAGGGCTGGATGAGCAGCCTGGAGGTTACGGCTGAAAAGAGCAGGCGGCCTCGGGTGGAAGGGCTGGACGAGCAGCTCTGAGGTTTCAGCTGCCAAGAGCAGGAAGCCTCAGGGTGGAAGGGCTGGACGAGCAGTTCGGAGCCGGCAGCTGAGAGCAAGCGGCCTTAGGTTGGAAGGGCTCTAGGAGCAGGCCGTGTGTCACAGCTACAGAGAGCAGGTGGCCTCAGATGGAAGGGCTGGACGAACAGGCTGGAGCCAGCTGCTGAGAGCACGTGGCCAAAGGGAGGAAGAACTGGAGGAGCAGCCTGGAGGTTACAGCTGCAGAGAGCAGGCAGCCTCAGGATGGAAGGGCTGGACGAGCAGGCCAGAGCTGACTGCTGAGAGCAAGCTGCATCATAGTGGAAGGACTGGATGAGCAGTCTGGAGGGGACAGCTGCTGAGAGCAGGCAGCCTCAGGGTGGAAGGGCTGAATGAGCAGCTCTGAGGTCACAGCTGCAGAAAGCAGGATGCCTCAGGATGGAAGGGCTGGATGAGCAGTTCGGAGATGGCTGCAGAGAGCAAGCGGCCTCAGGTGAAAGGGCTGGATGAACAGTCCAGAGGTGACAGCTGCCGAGAGCAGGCAGCCTAAGGGTGGATGGGCTGGATGAGCAGCCCAGAGGTAAGAGCTTTCAAGAGCAGGCAGCCTCAGGGTGGAAGGGCTGGGCGAGCAGCCCAGAGGTTACAGCTGTCAAGAGCAGGTGGCCTCAGGATGGAAGGGCTGGAAGAGCAGCCCAGAGGTTACAGCTGCTGAGAGCAAGCGTCCTCAGAGTTGAAGGACTGCACAAACAGGCTGGAGCTGGCTGCTGAGAGCAAGCTGCCTCAGGGTGGAAGGGCTGAATGACCGGCCTGAGGTTACTGCTGCCAAGAGCAGGCAGCCTTGGGTGGAATGGCTGGATGAGCGACCCAAATGTTATAGCTGCAGAGAGCAGGTGGCCTCAAGGTGGAAGGGCTGGATGAGCAGGTCGGAGCCGGCTGCCATGAGCTGGTGGCCTCAGGGTGGAAGGGCTAGAGGAGCAGCCCAGAGGTTACAGCTGCCGAGAGCAGGTGGCCTCGGGGTGGAAGGGCTGTAGGAGCGGCCCAGAGGTTACAGCTGCCGAGAGCAGGTGGCCTCGGGGTGGAAGGGCTGTAGGAGCGGCCCAGAGGTTACAGCTGCCGAGAGCAGGTTGCCTCAGGGTGGAAGGGCTGGACAAGCAGGCCGGAGCCAGCTCCGGAGAGCAAGCTGCATCAGGGTGGAAGAGCTTGTCCAGCAGCCCAGAAGTTACAGTTACCAACAGCAGGCGGCCACAGGTGGAAGGGCTGGATCAGCAGCCTGGGAGTTACAGCTGCGGGGATCATGGTCCTCGGGGTGAAAGGGATGGACGAGCAGCCCAGAGGTTACAGCTGCTGTGAGCAGGCGACCTCGGAGTGAAAGGGCTGGACGAGCAGCCTGAAGATTACAGCTGCCGAGAGCAGGCAGCCTCAGGGTGGAAGGGCTGGACGAGCCGCCCTGAGTTTACAGCTGCTGAGAGCAGGCCCCCTCGGGGTGGAAGGGCTGGATGAGCAGACCGGAGGTTACAGCTTCTGAGAGCAGGCAGCCTCAGGGTGGAAGGGCTTGACGAGCAGACCAGAGGTTACAGCTGTTGAGAGCAGGCGGCCTCGGGGTTGAAGGACTGGACGAGCAGACCAGAGATTACAGCTGCTGAGAGCAGGCGGCCTCGGGGTGGAAGGGCTGGACAAGCAAACCAGAGGTCACAGCTGCTGAGAGCAGGCGGCCTCGGGGTGGAAAAACTGGACGAGCAGACCAGAGGTTACAGCTGCTGAGAGCAGCGGGCCTCAGGGTGGAAGGACTGGACGAGCAGACCAGAGGTTACAGCTGCCGACAGTAGGCAGCCTAATGTGGAGGGCTGGATGAGCAGTCGGCCTCAGGATGAGAGGACTGGAAGGGCTGGACGAGCAGGCCAGAGCCGGCTGCTGAGAGCCGGCCTCTGTGAGCTGGCAGCCTTTGGGTGGAAGGGCTGGATGAGCAGCCTGGAGGTTATGGCTGAGAGCAAGCGGCCTCAGGGTGCAAGGGCTCTAGGAGCAGGCTGGGTGTTACAGCTACAGAGAGCAGGCAGACTCGGGTGGAAGGGCTGGACAAACAGGCTGGAGCCAACTGCTGAGAGCAGGTGGCTAAAGGGAGGAAGAACTGGAGGAGCAGCCTGGAGGTTACAGCTGCAGAGGGCAGGCAGACTCAGGGTAGAAGGGCTGGACCAGCAGGCCGGAGCTGACTGCTGAGAGCAAGCTTCATCAGGGTGGAATCAATCAATCAATCATGTCACTTATAAAGCGCACTACATACCCGCGAGGGTCTCAAGACGCTGCGGGAAGAGGGGGGTGGTGCTGCTACTGATCGAAGAGCCAGGTCTTGAGGAGTCTTCTGAAGGCCAGTAGGTCTTGGGTCTGCCGAAGGTTGGTGGGGAGGGTGTTCCAGGTCTTGGCGGCGAGGTGGGAGAAGGATCTGCCGCCGGCAGTCGTTTTCCGGATGTGGGGGACTGTGGCGAGGGCGAGGCTGGTGGAGCGGAGCTGGCGGGTGGGGGTGTAGAAGCTGAGTCGTCTGTTGAGGTAGGCTGGTCCGGAGTTGTGGAGTGCTTTGTGTGCGTGGGTGAGGAGCTTGAAGGTTATCCTCTTGTTGACAGGGAGCCAGTGCAGGTCTCTCAGGTGGGGTGTGATGTGGCTGCATCGGGGGATGTCGAGGATAAGACGTGCAGAGGCGTTCTGGATGCGTTGCAGCCGTCTCAGGTGCTTAGCCGTCGTTCCTGCGTAGAGGGCGTTTCCGTAGTCCAGCCTGCTGGTGACGAGGGCCTGGGTGACTGTTTTTCTTGTTTCGGTGGGGATTCACTTGAAGATCCTGCGGAGCATTCGGAGGGTGTTGAAGCAGGATGAGGAAACGGCGTTGACCTGCTTAGTCATGGAGAGGGTGGGGTCGAGGATGACCCCTAGGTTGTGTGCGTGGTCGGTGGGTGTCGGGGCTGTTCCCAGTGATGTCGGCCACCAGGAGTCATCCCAGGTTGAAGGGTTGGAACCAAGGATGAGGACCTCCGTCTTGTCCGAGTTCAGCTTCAGGCGGCTGGTCCTCATCCATTCGGCGACGGCCTTCATTCCTTCGTGGAGGTGGGCTTTGGCGGTGTGAGGGTCTTTGGTGAGGGAGAGGATCAGCTGGGTGTCGTCGGCGTAGGAGATGATGTTGAGGTTGTGCTGTCGGGCGACGTGGGCGAGGGGTGCCATGTAGATGTTGAACAGCGTTGGGCTGAGGGAGGAGCCTTGGGGTACGCCGCAGATGATCTTGGTGGCCTTGGATCGGAAGGGGGTGAGGCGGACGCTTTGTGTTCTGCCGGAAAGGAAGGATGTGGTCCAGTCCAGGGCCTTCTCTTGGATCCCGGCGTCGTGAAGGCGTGTTCGTAGTGTGTGGTGGCAGACCGTGTCGAAGGCGGCTGATAGGTCCAGGAGGATGAGGGCTGCTGTTTCTCCGTTGTCTAGCAGGGTCCTGATGTCATCGGTGGCGGCGATGAGGGCGGTTTCGGTGCTGTGGTTGCTGCGGAAGCCGGACTGGGAAGGGTCCAGGATGTTGTTCTCCTCGAGGTAGCGGGTCAGTTGTTTGTTGACGATTTTCTCGGTGACCTTCGCGGGGAACGGGAGCAGAGAGATGGGTCGGAAGTTCTTGAGGTCCTTGGGGTCTGCCTTGGGTTTCTTGAGTAAGGCGGTGATCTCGGCGTGCTTCCAGCTTTCCGGGAAGGTTGCTGTCTCGAAGGAGATGTTGATTATTTTCCGGAGATGGTGCGCGATGGCTGTACTGGCTTTGTTGAAGACGTGGTGAGGGCACGGGTCTAGCGGTGAACCGGAGTGGATGGTGTTCATGATCTCGCTGGTGTCCTCGTCATTGATGTTGGTCCAGGAGAGCAGGCGGTTGGTGGTTGTGGGGGCAGTGGTCTCGGTGGTTGCCGGGGCGGTCGTGGTGTGGAAGCTGTCGTGGATGTCGGCGATTTTGCGGTGGAAGAAGGTGGCCAGTGAGTCGCACAGGTCTCGCGACGGCGGGATGTCGTTGGTGTTGGAGCTGGGGTTGGAGAGTTCCTTCACGATGTTGAAGAGCTCTTTGCTGTTGTGTGCGTTGTTGTCTAGGTGGTCTTTGAGTGAGGCCCTTTTGGTGGATCTGATGAGGTGATGGTGACTGCGGGTGGCGCTCTTGTGGGCGGCGTAGCTGTCCGCTGTCCGTTCGTGGAGCCAGATCTTCTCCAGTTTTCGGCATGTTCGTTTGGAGGCCTGGAGGTCTTCGGTGAACCAGGTGGCTTTCTTGCTGGTGTGGCTGTTGGGCGGATTCTTGAGCGGGGCGAGGGTGTTGGCGCAGTCGTCGATCCACTGTCTGAGGTTGCGGGCGGCGGTGTCGGGGTCGGAGGGTTCGGCGGGTGGGCTCAGGGCGAGGGTTGTGGTTAGCTGGTCTTCGGTGACTCTGCTCCAGCAGCGGCGAGGCATTTGTTTGGTGCGGTGGTGCGTGGTGGGCTTCCTGTAGGTGAAGTGGATGCAGTGGTGGTCAGTCCAGTGGGGTTCGGAGGTGTGGTTGAAGGAGACGTGTGGGCTTGCGGAAAAGATGGAGTCTAGCGTGTGGCCGGCGGCGTGGGTGGGTGTAGTCACGAGCTGTCTGAGTCCGAGGTGGCGAGGTTGTCGATCAGGGTGGTGGAGTTGGTGTCCTTGTTGTTCTCGAGGTGGAAGTTCAGGTCCCCGAGGAGGATGTAGTCCGTGGAGGCGATGACGTGTGTGCTGACGGAGTCAGCGATGGAATCGCTTGAACTGTGGTCGGGGTCCGGGGGGTCTGTAGATGAGGGTTCCTCTGAGGGTGGTGTTGGGATCGGTGTGGATCTGGAAGTGCATGTGTTCGGCGGTGCTGAGGGTGTCGTCGGTGTTGGTTGAGACTCTGAGGGTGTTCCTGTGGAAGATGGCGATGCCTCCTCCGACTCCGTTGGTGCGGTCCCTGTGGGTGATCTTGTAGCCGTCCGGGATGGCAATGGCGATGTCGGGGGCTGAAGCGGGATTCAGCCAGGTCTCCGTCAGGAATGCGACGTCTGGGGAGGTTGAGTCGAGAAGGTCCCAGAGTTCGATGGCGTGTTTGCGGGCAGAGCGGGTGTTGAGGAGGATGCATCTGAGGTAGTTGGGTTCTTTCCTGGGCGGTGGTTTGGCGGGGCGGGTGCTGGTGAAGCTGCAGTTCCGGCAGGTGAAGGGCCCTTGGGTGCGCTTCGGGGTGGCCCGGTAGCAGGCGTGATCTTTTCCGGGGTTGAGTGCGTGGAGGGTGCTGGCGTCGTATCGGCGTCTGTTGATGTGGCGGGCGCGGGGGATGCCCGGACCAGGGGTTCTGGCGCTGGGCGCGGTCCCGGCGCGGACGGGCGCAGACGGGCTTGCCTTAGGCGCGCCCGCTGCGCATGTCCGCTGCGCGGCCGCGCAGCGGCCGCCATAAATGGGGAGGTGGGAGGGAGGAGCAGGGAATGGGGCAGCGAATGGGCAGTGAGGGGGCGGGGCCGCAGGGGCGCAGCGGCGGGAAAAAGGCACGGAAAGGAAAAAACGAGCACAATCAGGGCAGCAAGGGGGGCACAGAAAGGAAAAAACGATCACAATCAGGGCAGCAAGGGGGCACAGAAAGGAAAAAACGAGCACAATCAGGGCAGCAAGGGGGCACAGAAAGGAAAAAACGAGCACAATCAGGGCAGCAAGGGGGCACAGAAAGGAAAAACGAGCACAATCAGGGCAGCAAGGGGGCACAGAAAGGAAAAAAAATGAGCACAATCAGGGCAGCAAGGGGGCACAGAAGGAAAAAAACGAGCACAATCAGGGGCAGCAGCAGGGCACACAGACGGAGCTGTGTGGTGGGGGAGCGACCTACCAGTCAAGGTCAGGGGTCGCTGGACGAGCTGGACGAGCATCCTGGAGGTTACAGCTGCCGAGAGCAGGCGGCCTCAGGGTGACAGGGCTGGAAGGGCTGGATGAGCAGGCCAGAGCCGGCTGCTGAGAGCTGGCAGCCTTGGGGTGGAAGGGCTGGACGAGCAGCTCGGAGGTTACAGATGCTGAGAGCAGGAAGCCTCAGGGTGGAAGGGCTGGACGAGTAGTTTGGAGCCGGCTGCTGAGAGCAAGCGGCCTCAGGGTGGAAGGGCTGGACGAGAAGTCTGGAGGTGACAGCTGCTGAGAGCAGGCAGCCTCAAGGTGGAAGGGCTGAATGAGCAGCTCTGAGGTTACAGCTGCAGAAAGCAGGATGCCTCAGGGTGAAAGGGCTGGACGAGCAGTGCAGAGACGGCTGCTGAGAGCAAGCGGCCTCGGGTGAAAGGGCTGGATGAACAGTCCGGAGGTGACAGCTGCCGAGAGCAGGCAGCCTCAGGGCGGATGGGCTGGATGAGCAGCCCAGAGGTTAGAGCTTCCAAGAGCAAGCAGCCTCAGGGTGGAACGGCTGGACGAGCAGCCCGGAGGATACAGCTGCCAAGAGCAGGTGGCCTCTAGTCTGGACGGAAGGGCTGGAAGAGCAGCCCGGAGTTTACAGTGGCTGAGAGCAAGCAGCCTCAGGGTCAAAGGGCTGAACGAACAGGCTGGAGCTGGCTGCTGAGAGCAAGCTGCTTCAGGGTGGAAGGGCTGAATGATCGGCCTGAGGTTACTGCTGCCAAAAGCAGGCAGCCTTGGGTGGAATGGCTGGATGAGCGACCCGAAGGTTACAGCTGCAGAGCGCAGGTGGCCTTGGGGTGGAAGGGCTGGATGAGCAGGTTGGAGCCGGCTGCCATGAGCTGGTGGCCTCAGGGTGGAAGGGCTGTAGGAGCAGCCCAGAGGTTACAGCTGCCAAGAGCAGGTGGCCTCGGGGTGGAAGGGCTATAGGTGCGGCCCACAGGTTACAGCTGCCGAGAGCAGGTGGCCTCTGGGTGGAAGGGCTGTAGGAGGGGCCCAGAGGTTACAGCTGCCGAGACCAGGTGACCTCAGGGTGGAAGGGCTGGACGAGGAGGCCGGAGCTAGCTGCTGAGAACAAGCTGCATCAGGGTGGAAGAGCTGGTTGAGCAGCCCAAAAATTACAGTTACCAACAGCAGGCGACCGCGGGGTGGAAGGGCATTATCAGCAGCCTGGAAGTTACAGCTGCCGAGATCCGGCGGCCTCGGGGTGAAAAGGATGGACGAGCAGCCTATAGGTTACAGCTGCTGTGAGCTGGTGACCTCGGGGTGAAAGGGCTGGATGAGCAGCCTGAAGATTACCGCTTCCGAGAGCAAGTGGCATCGGGGTGGAAGGCTACACAAGCAGCCCTGAGGTTACAGCTGCTGAAAGTAGGCAGCCTAAGGGTGAAGGGCTGGACGAGCAGGCCGGAGCCAGCTGCTGAGAGCAGGCTACATCAGGGTGGAAGGGCTGATCGAGCAGCCCAGAGGTTACAGCTGCCAAGATAAGGTGGCCTCAGGGTAGAAGGGCTGGAAGGGCTGGACGAGCAGCCCAGAGGTTACAGCTGCTGAGAGCAGGCAGCCTTGGGGTGGAAGGGCTGGACGAGCAGCCCGGAAGTTACAGCTGCTGAGAGCAGGCAGCCTTGGGGTGGAAGGGCTGGACGAGCAGCCCGGAGCCGGCTGCTGAGAGCAACCTGCATCAGGGTGGAAGGGCTGGCTGAGCAGCCCTGAGGTTACAGCTGCAGAGAGCAGGATGTACAGGATGGAAGGGCTGAATGAGCAGCCCAGAGGTTACAGCTGCCAAGACCAGGCAGCACGAGCAGCCCGGATGTTACAGCTCCCGAGAGCAGGCAGCCTCACGGTGGAAGGGCTGGACGAGCAGCCCTGAGGTTACAGCTGCTGAGAGCAGGCCCCCTCGGGGTGGAAGGGCTGAACGAGCAGACCAGAGGTTACGGCTGCTGAGAGCAGGCAGTCTCAAGGTGCAAGGGCTGGACAAGAGTAACCAGAGGTTACAGCTGCTGAGAGATAGCGGCCTAGGGGTGGAAGGACTGGATGAGCAGACCAGAGGTTACAGCTGCTGGGAGCAGGCGGCCTCAGTGTGGAAGGACTGGACGAGCAGACCAGAGGTTACAGCTGCTGAGAGCAGGCCCCCTCGGGGTGGAAGGGCTGGACGAGCAGACCAGAGGTTACGGCTGCTGAAAGCAGGCAGCCTCAAGGTGCAAGGGCTGAACAAGCGTAACCAGAGGTTACAGCTGCTGAGAGATGGCGGCCTAGGGGTGGAAGGACTGGATGAGCAGACCAGAGGTTACAGCTGCTGAGAGCAGGCGGCCTCGAGGTGGAAGGGCTGGACGAGCAGCTTGGAGGTTACAGCTGCTGAGAGCAGGCAGCCTCGGGGTGGAAGGGCTGGACTAGGAGCCCGGAGGTTACAGCTGCTGAGAGCAGGCAGCCTCAGGGTGGAAGGGCTGGACTAGGAGCCCAGAAGTTACAGCTGCAGAGAGCACGTCGCCTCGGGGTGGAAGGGCTGGACGAGCAGTGTGGAGGTTACAGCTGCTGAGAGCAGGCGGCCTCAGGATGGAAGGGCTGGACAAACAGGCTGGAGCCAGCTGCTGAGAGCAGGTGGCCAAAGGGAGGAAGAACTGGAGGAGCAGCCAGGAGGTTACAGCTGCTGAGAGCAGGCCGCCTCAAGGTGGAAGGGCTGCACAAGCAGACCGAAGGTTACAGCTCCAGAGAGCAGGTGGCCTCAGGGTGGAAGGGTTGGACAAGCAGCCCAGAGGTTACAGCTGCCGAGAGCAGGTGGCCTCAGGGAGGAAGGGCTGGACGAGCAGCCCTGAGGTTACAGCTGCCGAGAGCAGGTGGCCTCAAGGTGGAAGGGCTGGACGAGCAGACCAGAGTTTACAGCTGCTGAGAGCAAGCAGCGTCGGGGTGGAAGGGCTGGATGAGCAGCCCAGAGGTTTCAGCTGCTGAGAGCAGGCGGGCATGGGTGGAAAGGCTGGACGAGCAGCCCTGAGGTTACAGCTGCAGAGAGCAGGCGGCCTCAGGGTGGAAGGCCTGGACGAGCAGGCCGGAGGTTACAGCTGCCGAGAGCAGGTGGCCTCAGGTTGGAAGGGCTGGATGAGCAGCCTGGCGGTTACAGCTACAGAGAGCTGAAGGAAGTGACCCGATTAGGGCCACCAGGGTCACTCGTAACCACCTCTCAGCCTTCCAAACAAATGAAGAGTCGTCAGACAGTAGAGAATACAAACCAAAGTATTTTGTTGGTAATACACTCGAGTGGAGTCCGGTCTGACCAGCCTCCTTGGATTGCTGCAGAGGGACTGACTTCTACCCCCAGGACAACATATATTGTACATTTCAGAATCACTGAGACACGCCCAGACTGGAATTTTCCAGTTGGTAGCTGGTGAACAAAGAAGACACACAAAGATGAGTTGCAATCCCAGGACCGGTTACATGCTATCTCAGCGTCAAGGTTACTCTGCCCGTACCAGCCGCTCTAAGGGTGGGAGCAGGCCTATCTAGTGCGAAAGGTATGTGATAGCAAAAACAGTCTATTCATTAGTACAATGAAACTAAACCTTGAAGGAATACAGAAAAAAAATATTGCAGCTGCTTTCTGCTGAGGCAGACAGAGTGAGACAGAAATTAGCTTCGATCATGACTCAAAATGGCAGCTGAATACAAAATGGTGCAGCGAATGCTAACTTTACACAGAGCAATACACTGGCAGAGTGAATGCATAACATTTATATTTCAACAGAGCAGGCAACCTCAGGGTGGAAGGGCTGGGTGAGCAGTCCGGAGGTTACAGCTGCTGGGAGCAGGCAGCCTCGGGGTGGAAGGACTGGATGAGCAGACCAGAGGTTACAGCTGCTGAGAGCAGGCAGCCTCAGGGTGGAAGGGCTGTAGGAGCAGACCAGAGGTTACAGATGCTGAGAGCAGGAGGCCTCAGGGTGGAAGGGCTGTAGGAGCAGACCAGAGGTTACAGCTGCTGAGAGCAGGTGGCCTCGCGGGTGGAAGGGCTGGACAAGCAGACCAGAGGTTACAGCTGCCGAGAGCAGGTGGCCTCGGGGAGGAAGGGCTGGATGAGCAGTCTGGAGGTTACAGCTGCTGAGAGCAGGCAGCCTCACGGTTGAAGGGCTGGATGAGCAGACCAGAGGTTACAGCTGCCGAGAGCAGGCGGCCTCGTAGTGGAAGCGCTGGATGAGCAGACCAGAGGTTACAGCTGCCGAGAGCAGGTGGCCTCGAGGTGGAAGGGCTGTAGGAGCAGCCCAGAGGTTACAGCTGCCTAGAGCAGGCGGCCTCATGGCGGAAGGGCTGGACAAGCAGACCAGAGGTTACTGCTGCTGGGAGCAGGTGGCCTCAAGGTGGAAGGGCTGGACAAGTAGACCAGAGTTTACAGCTGCTGAGAGCAAGCAGAGTCGGGTGGAAGGGCTGGATGAGCAGCCCAGAGGTTACAGCTGCTGAGAGCAGGTGGCCTTGGGTGGAAGGGCTGGGCAAGCAGCCCGGAGGTTACGACTGCCGAGAGCACGGTGCCTCGGACTAGAAGGCCTGGATGAGCAGAGTGGAGGTTACAGCTGCCAAGAGCAGGCAAGCTCAGGGTGGAAGGGCTGGACGAGCAGAGCAGAAGTTACAGCTGCTGAGAGCAGGCAGCCTCAGGGTGGAAGGGCTGGACGAGCCGGCCAGAGGCGGCTGCTGAATCCATGTTACTTTCCAAAAACACGCGATGTCGGTTCGGTTATTCCCTCCCTCTCTGAATTGCCAGAGCCCAGCGCCAGTAATTCTGGGTGAGAGAATGAACATGTATTCCGGGTCACTCGTAATGAAGGCCATGGTGCCTGACCCGCACTCTCAGACAGAATGTATTGAGAAACTGTACTCTTATAGACCGCTGCAAAGACAGACTTCAAGGGTGCTCAGAGAGCACGATAACTGCCCAAGGAGGGCATCTTGGCGCTAGAACAAGAGGAAGCCCCCGGCAGAGAGGTCACCGAAAGAAGCAGCATAGGGTCAACTAGGAGAAAGTAATGTCTTTAGCGGCTTTCTGAAAGTCAAATGGTGAGCTTGAATGGACAGTGCCTTCCACGACTGTGAACCAGAAGAGACAACCCCTGTTCTTTCTTCTGAGGGCTGAGACTGTCAGGGAGGAGGCCCCAGAAAAACGAAAGAGGAGAGTAGGCATTGCACGTCTATGGGGCGCCAGAGAGGCTCCAACTGTGGCGGGGTAGGAATGAGATATGGACTGGTGTATGGCAAATGAAAGACAATCTATCTAGGCAGGGGTGTCCACGTAGATGGGAGCGGGTCTGGGCCGGATGGTTCTCCCACAGAGGTCTGGACACTAACGCTAACTTGGGTCACGGTGACCATGACGGGGGCTCCCCCTAATAAAGTGGGAAACTCCAGTTTCAAGTTTCAAGTTTATTTTATTTGATTTAGTTCTCTGCTGAGAACAACAAATATATAAAAAGAACAATAAAAATACGTATATTATTAAAAATGAATGTGCATTTTAATACAAGTTTAAAAAAGTTTTAAAAAATTTAAACAGATTATAACACACAAATTCGTTAGGAGGTGACTTAAGAAGCGAAATCAGGCGCTGTACAGTTATCCTGTTGCATTTTGTTTGAATTAGTTTTAGGTACCGCTTTCTGGCATTTGCCACTGTCGGATTAGGGCAAACAAATAAAACATGCTTCAGATCTTGCTCGCCTCCGTTACAGAGGTCACATAAACTGCTGGCATTTTCGTTAAGAGTCCACTTAGAGGTAAAAGATTTAAAAGGGAGAATCCCAAGCCGAAGTAGTATAATGCAGCGCCGAACTCCATGCTTTAGGGTAAAACGAATATACTGTCGCAATTGTTTATATTCTATTGAATCTGCATAATGTTCGTAATGGTGCAATTTAGTGCAATGTTGAATATCGAGATCATAACTTATTCTTGGTGTTGAATGTTTTAGGAAAAGCCTCAGATGCGCAGGAGTCCAAGATTTCAACAGTTCAATTGTACAGTTCGTTAATTTGAGTGCGATAACTAAGTTTTGGGTAAAAACGTACTTCGGTGATCCTTGATCGAAGGTCTCTGTTCTTAATAAAAATCTTAAGGTGCCTTGTTCTGTGTGTACTAGATTGTAGGCCGATCTTATGATGTTGGAGATGCCTCTGGCGTATGAACTGACCGAAGAAAGCTCGAGGCGCAGAGCTTGCACAGGAACTGCTTGGTGCACTTTAATCAGTTTTCGTAGGATTTTCCCTTCTTTAAGTTGTATATGTTTCCATTGTCTTCAGGCCCGGCTCCAGGAATTTTTATTTGGGTGGGCCAAGGGTGCATTTGGGTGGGCCACTGCAGGCTCGATTTGTTGCATATATGTCTAGGCAGGCCTGCTTCAGGGCCCTCCTTTATCTCTTCTTAGTCTTACAAGGCCCAGTAAAACGCACTCTTTTCCAAAACTCTTTCTAAATATTATCACTCTCAAAAAGTGTTTTTCCATGTAATGTTCCTTTGATGGGAAGAGGAGGTTTCTGAGGTGGGAGTATTAAGCAAGTGACACTTCTCGGGCTCCCTCTGTGCGAGCCTTCAGGGAGAATCCTCTTCATTACTACCTCCACCTGACCCCAGACTCTGTAACGCACTCCCTTACAGGCTTGATTATCCACTACTCCTCTCCAGTGCACCTTATCTTACAGCTGACCTTGGGCCCCAGCCCCATATCGGGCACCATCGGGCTCCACTTTCATTTTTCCCGGTAAAAACATTAGTAAAATCACCTTCAAACTTAAAACATTGAATATAGCAGTAACTATAATTAGCACGCCCTTTAAAGTATGTTCCACAGTAGCCCTTATGTCCCGACTGCTAATTAAATAAACAAAACCAGAAAGGCCATGTCAGGGCGGCTTTATCGCTGATGCGAAAGTCTTTTTTGGCACCGCACCAATAACCTCTTTCTCCGTAAATACCTTTACTACCACCTTCCACCAGTGCCCCTCCTCCCGCCCTGGCCCCCCCTATTGACCTCCTCCTCGGATTCCCTCACTGCCACACGCCACAAGTGCCCCTCATCTCCCCATAGCCCCTCCCCTCGACCTCCTCCTCGGATTCCCTCACTGCCACCCTCCACCAGTGCCCCTCATCTCTCTGTAGCCCCTCCCCCTCATGACCTCCTCCTCAGAGTCCCTCACTACCACCCTCCACCAGTGCCCCTCATCTCTCCCTAGCTCCCTGTGACATTGTATTAGGTTCCACATGGAATCTTCATGCAGAACCACTCTGTACATTCTATGTAGAATGTTGGTTAAGGATTGGATTTGTGGGTTCCATGAGTGTCAGTTGATTTTGCTGTTGATGGCTGAGGTGAATAAACCCTACATGCCTCTTACCTTCATGGTCCTGCTTCGTTATTCTACGCTGAAGACACCACATTTATTTGGCGACGAGCGAGGGCGTCCGATCACCTCAACATCCAGCGGTTGATGCATTCTCCCCTTCGTGAAATTTAAAAAAAAAAAGAAACCTCCTCCAGCGGCTGATTATCGTGAAGAAGAGAAGACTTCCCTTCTCCAGCGGCTGTTCGGCGAGTCGAGTCACGGTGCATTGTGACTTGCGTCCACAAAGTAAATGGTGAGGGGGTTAGAGGGAGGTGAAGGCTTTGGAGCGCATTTGCGTTCCACCGGCATCGGAGAAATAAGGGGCCTGGTTAAGGCCAGAATCACGTTCGCGTACCAAGAGAAGGTGACGCTTACGCTAGCGCTGTCACGTACAGGCGCCATCTTAGGAAATTGGGAAGCTGCTGGATAGAAGATTGACGTGCGTCGTCACGCACGGGGGCCATTTTGTGCAGTTGGGAAGATCCCCATTACTTCTGTGGTTTGCGCGTCAAACCTTTCGTTTTCGTCGTTTCTTCAGTGAAGCGCTTTTATCTATCGGAAGCCAGCATCTTCGGGGACTGGCACACCTATGTATGGGTGTATCTAATTTTTCGGCGGATCATCGTCATTTGCGCTCAGGTGGTGTAAGAAACATCACGGAAGTGTTTTTAAGCCAGCATTGTCGGTGACTGGCACACCATTGAACTTAAGGAAGGTAACTAATTCAGTCAGTGGAGTGGAACTTGTTTTTTTTTGGTGGTGTGGACCATCTCCTTGCCAATACCTTGGTGATGTCCCTAACAGTCACATTGGTGATTTCAAGTTGGATTTGGCAGTAACCAAAGGGAAGGGCTTGCAGGAATATGAAATGGCAGCATTTAACAACATGAGTTAGGATATTTAAAAGATTAAAAAAAAAGTGAATTTGAAAATGCGTTTAGTATAACACCACTTCACCTTACATTAGGGTTGTTTTGTGTTAAAGTTTTATTTTAAAATATTTTTATTTGGGACACATATTTATAGTTTTCAATTATACTGACTTTGCAACACCATGCAGAATGTAACCCAGCCGCCTTTTTTCTTGACAAGTCCAGGTGAACCAGGTGTAAAATGGCAAAAATGGAAAAAGATTTTTGTGAATTACGCAAGAGTCTGTGGGACAAATTTAAGTGCTGAATGAAAGCTTTCTTTATTGTTACATTGTCTGGGGGGAGAAGGGCAAGAGTTCTGGAGCATTTACCAGAGCTCAGTTCTGCTGATCAGAGAAATCTGAATGAATACGAAATATGTATACTGCAGTTGGATCGGCATTATCTTCCTCGTTTGAGCACGATTATGGAAAGGTACCATTTTGGTCTTCGTGAACAAAAGAAAGATGAATCGGTTGAGGAGTTTGTCTCAGCCTTAAGAAAACTAGCATCCTCTTGTAAGTTTGGTGGTGCAGTAGAGGAGAGAATTAGGGACCAATTTGTATTGAAATGTGCTCATGACAAAATCAGGAAAGAACTGTGGTTAAAAGATGAGCCTCCATTGGATGAGGTTTTAACAATTGCCAAACAAGTAGAGCATATGATGAAATGTGTTGATGAGTTGAGTTCAGAAAAAAGTAAATCAAACCCAACCAGTACAAGCGTAGAGGAGGTTATATGCCAGGTTCAAAACAGGTATCCTGTGACCAGGGACAAAAATACATTTCCGTCGGCCACTGGTAGTACTCCTGCATTCGACAGTAAACCTACATGTTTTAGATGTGGTAGATTAGGACATCTGGCAAATGCTCCTTTCTGTCCAGCTTTACGGGTTGTTTGCAGTACCTGTGGTAGGAGGGGTCATTTTGCCAGATGTTGTAAAAGCAAGGTAAAGAAGGGAGAACAATCAGGAGCCATAGACAAGCCTCAAGTTAAGGAAATTATTTTTCAGGTTGATGAACAGAAAGCTGTCCATCCGTCTCATATGGTTGCTATTGAGGGTGTCCAACTTGAGTTAAAATTTGATTCTTGTTCACACCTAACTATGTTAAGCGAAGATATTTTTCAACAGTATTTCAGTGCTAAGGTAAAACTAATTAAAAGTGATGTTTCTCCTCTAGGTTATGGTGGCTTACCCATTAGAATGTTAGGGTATTTTTGGGCAACAATTGAATTATGTGGTCGCATGATTGCTGGGAAGGTATATGTAGCCAAGCGTGGGGATGCTCTTTTGGGGTGCCCCATCAACGCCTGCTTGGTGTTCGACTTAATCCCAATGCGGTTCCACAAGTCCAGGTTGAAGAGGTGAATGATTCCGTGTCTGTGTTTGCAGAACAATTTGCGGATGTGTTTGCGGACAAACTTGGATGCCTGAAGGGGTACAAACATCACATTAGATTGAGAGAAGGTGCTGTCCCAGTAGTTGCTAAAGTTAGAAGAATTCCTGTGAATGAACAAGCTGGTGTTCAGAATGAAATCGAGCGATTAGTAGAAACGGGAGTCATTGAGCCGGTTGAAGCGACAGAATGGTTGGCTCCCATAGTCGTGGCCAAGAAGGCTAGTGGTGAATTGCGCCTCTGCATTGATTTACGCTCACTTAACAAGGAAGTTATTGTGGACAGATTTCCTTTGCCAAATATTGACGAGATGGTGGGCACGTTAGTAGGTGCAAGGTATTTCACTACTCTTGACTTGGCGTCAGCCTATCACCAGGTGGAGCTGGATGAATCTTCTCAGGAGTTGACAGCCTTCGTGACACCTATGGGAACCTATAAGTTTCGTAGGATGCCATTTGGGCTTGTCTCTGCTGCGTCGGTTTTTCAACGCATCATGTCTAAAATTCTAAAAGGAATTACAGGTGTGAGGTGCTATCAAGACGATTTATTGATCTATGGCAGCTCTAAGATAGAACATCATTCTAGAGTGTGTGCTGTGTTGGAACGTCTTAGGAAGGCTGGTCTGTCTCTTAAAAAGAGAAGTGCAAGTTTGGGGTTGAACAGGTGAACTATCTTGGTCATTGTATCACTGGACAAGGTGTTTTTCCTAAGAAGGAACTGGTTGATTCTATTATTAATATAAGTGAACCAGTCAGTAAAGAGGAGCTCTTATCTTTCCTAGGTATGGTAGAATTTTATAGTAAGTTTATTCCAGGGTATGCCGACAAGACTCAAAATTTAAGGAGACTCACTGGTAAAAGTGTAGTTTTTCAATGGTGTGATGATTGTGTGAAAGAGTTTAGTTCTATTAAGGAAGAATTGAGGAAAGCTCCATCTTTACAAGCATTTGTGCCGGGTGATATGACTCAAATTTTTACTGATGCAAGTGCAAAGGGGTTAGGTGCAGTATTACTTCAAAAGAAAGATGGTGTGGAACGATTGATTGCTTGCGCCTCCAGATGTCTGAGAGGTTCGGAACTTAATTACTCAGTCATTGAGAAAGAGTCTTTGGCCATTTTTTGGGCACTAAGGAAGTTTAGAAACTTGATTTGGGGTACCAAAGTGAAAGTGTTGTCTGATCATAAACCGCTTAAGGAGGTATTTTCAAAAAAGGTCTGGATTCAATTTCTTCAAGGATTAAGAGGTGGGTCATCTCTCTTCAAGAATTTGATTTTGAAGTTGATTACATTCCCGGTGCTATCAACAAATCTGCAGATTGCCTTTCTCGGTTGGTCAACGTTAAGGAATTTGACACGGATGAAGAGTTTATTGATGATGAGGTGATTAGTGTTTGTGAAATCACCTCAGGTGCGGTTAGTGAAGCGGAATGGAAGGAGGAAATTGGAAAAGATCAAGAAATCAAGAAGGTCATGGATATGTTGATGAATAACAAACGTCTTGAGAAACCTTGGGCTTTGATTGGTGAAGAGTTGTCCGTTGTTGATGGTGTGCTTGCTCGGGGCACCAAACTGGTCCCCCCATCAGGCATAAGGAGCAAACTTCTAAGCCTTGCTCACACTGGTCATCTTGGGATAGTGAAGACCAAGGAGTTTCTTAGATTACAATTTTGGTGGCCTGGTATAGATCTGGAGGTTGAAAGATTGGTCCGGGATTGCATGGAGTGTTGTGCTAGTGACAAGATTTTGAAAACTAAGCAGATGCCTATGGTCTGCAGGAAATTACCGAATCACCCCTGGGATGAAGTTGCAATTGACATTGTTGGTCCGTTGCACGGTGTGAGTGACACCCCTTATCTCATTGTTGTTTTAGATTTATATTCTAGGTGGATTGAGGTGAGTGCTGTTAGGGATATCTCTACAGGATGTGTTATTAAGTTTTTAGAGGAAATTTTTAAGAGAGAAAGCTATCCTAACAGCATTCTCTCTGACAATGGGCCTCAGTTCTGTTCGAATGAGTTTCAGTGTTTTTTAAAAGACTGTGGCATTGTTCAAAAGAGAAGTGCAGTATACCACCCAGAAACCAACGGAGCTGTGGAAAGGGTCAATAAAACGCTCAAAGAGAGTATACAATTAGCCAGGGTCAATGGGTTGAACTGGAAAGTGGTTCTTCAGGACAGGATTACGGCTTATCGCTTATCTCCACACATGACTACGGGGAGATCTCCTTTTGAGTTATTCAAAGGTCGGGCTTCCAATTCGAAATTGTGTCCAGGGTGGATGAGGTTAAACAAAGGTTTAGTTAACAATCAGATAGGGGATTGGAGAAACAGAGAACTGGATAAGCAGTTTAATAGGAAAATGTATTTTGATGAGAAAAAATGTGCTCAAACCAATGAGGTGAAGGTGGGTGACCGTGTGAAGATAAAAACTCCTGTGGGGCGTCAACCCTGGTCTAAATATTCAAAAATTAGGAATGTGGTAAAGATCTTTAAGAATGCGGTCAAGACTGAAGATGGGAGGATTTGGAATAAGAGCCGTGTGGTTGTAATAAATTCAAACCTTCCTCCAGCTGAGAGTCCTGGAAGTTGTACTAGCTCCTATCCCTCATCATCATCAGGCATTATTCCCTCCCTTACAAGATCTCCTGAATTGTCTTGTAATGTATGGGAGAGGAGTCAGAGGGTGCGAAGACTTCCTGTGTACATGAAAGACTATGTATGACATGCTCAAAATTTTTCATGCTTGTTTCTCATTTCATTTATGTTCACCTGGTTGCAGTGTTATTATTCTGTTGTAAAGGAGGGAGGTGTGTGACATTGTATTAGGTTCCACATGGAATCTTCATGCAGAACCACTCTGTACATTCTATGTAGAATGTTGGTTAAGGATTGGATTTGTGGGTTCCATGAGTGTCAGTTGATTTTGCTGTTGATGGCTGAGGTGAATAAACCCTACATGCCTCTTACCTTCATGGTCCTGCTTCGTTATTCTACGCTGAAGACACCACACTCCCCACTCCACCCCATGACCTCTTCCTCGGATTCCCTCACTGCCACCCTCCAACAGTGCCCCTCATCACTCCATAGCCCCTCCCCCTATTGACCTCCTCCTCGGATTCCCTCACTGCCACCCTCCAACAGTGCCCCTCATTTTTACGTAGCCCCTCTCTCATATGCATTTCATTTGTTGTATAGCGCTACTCATATCAGTGTAGTGTTTGTCAGTACTTTACACCAAGCACACATTATACAGAGACAACAAATCATACAAGTATGTAAATCAGTCTACAGGGAATGTCACATATGCCAATGAGGATTACAAGGTGTAGGAATCACGTGTCATCCATACTGATGGGCAGTATATTTTAAGAGGGTTTGGTCTGGAGAAGCACAAACTCAGGATTTAAAGAGTACTCCAGTGGTTGGGGGTTGGCTTTACTGATAAAAATGTATATCTGCCCAAACATACTCATTTTAGCAACATTAGAATAATGAAAGACTGAGGAAGTTCTAACTATATCACAAAACAAAAAAGCGAAGTTCTAACTATACCATTCAGGTTTGCATGCAGCTCTTTGACAGTTCATTGGTCACTGTCCTATGTTAGGATTGTAACTTCTGAACTGCAAGTAACACAAGGATCTCTGTGACAAAGGCAGTAACCCACTGAGCTTCCACATAAAATACAGTTCATCTGCATTTAAAAACTACTAACAGACAAATGATTGCTCTCCAGCAGGATCATTAATCACCAGCGTTATCTGGGCATTTTGTATTGTCTTATTGTTGTCCTGCATCGGCCATGATAATGATAAAAACTGTTTAAATGAAGCACTCACGACGTATGTGTCCTGCTGGGCCTGTGCAGATTTTAAAAAGAAAAACAAATAGTAACACATTCTCTTACCTACTCCATTAGTCAAACTTTGTGTCACAGCCTGATGTGATAAGCAGCTGCAGGGGTCAGGAAAGGTGAATAGGAATAAACAAACTTATTTTCTCCTGCACTGCATAGAAAAAGAAATATCCACGCAGCAGAACAGTAGGCAAAGGTTACCGTTGTCAAAGAAAGGATGTGTCACCTTTCGCCATGTGGAGATGAAGGGGTGAAAAAATAAACAAAGCCTCGTTAACATGTAAATGGTCTTTTAAAGACCTGTGAAGTACTCGGGTGCGGGTGCGACAATCTCAAAAACTGTCTGTGTGTGTTTGCGCCCGGGAAGTTGTCTCAGCCGGGTTGTGTCAGCCCGGCTGAGACAGCTTCCCGACGGGGGGGTTGAAGCCCTTTGAGCGCAATGGCGTTGCGCGCCTGCCTTCAAGCCCTCACTGCTAGGGCCAAGGCTCATGTTTGGGTGGGCCAGGCTCATGTTTGGGTGGGCCTGGCCCACCCGGCCCACCCGCTAGAACCGGGCCTGATTGTCTTATTGGTATATATTCGAGAGCATACGATAGGATAGGTGGGATCTTGGAGCTAAAAACCTGTAAAAGAGAAGAAAAATGCCTGTGCCCCGTGGAGGAATATAATTGTTGAAGAGCCCCGACATGTACGTCTGCTTTGCGGCCCAAATGCTGCAGATGAGGGGAATTTTGTAGGGTTTGTGTAAAGACTCGCCCTAAGTAGGTGTATTCCTTCACCACTTCTAGCGGTTGTCCTCCTAGAGTCCAATTATACTTTGTATATCGTTTTCTTCCTCTAAACGGAACTATTTTCGTTTTTGTTATATTTGGTACTAGGAAATATTCTTCTGTATATTTGGTAAGTGCTTGTAAATTCCTTTGAAGGCCGAATGGAGTGAGATCAAAGATGACCACATCATCGGCGTACATCATGATATGAATTTTGTGTAATGCTATTTTTGGGGGGAAATTAATGACCTGTGTAAAACATTCCGGAAGATCACTGAGATATAGAGAAAACAAGAGGGGAGCTAAGAGACAACCTTGTCTGAGACCATTTGATGTGACGATTGGGCGGGTGAGTCCCTTCTCTTTCCCCATTTGTACTTGACACCATGTTTCAGAGTGTAGCGATGTAATTATGTGAAGTAGATTGTCCGGGATTCCCAGATTTCTAAGCTTGCTCCAGAGTGTGGGTCTGTCCACAGTGTCAAATGCTGTCGTGAAGTCGACAAAGACAGAGTAGACGACCTGGGATTTTAAAACTCCAGTTAAGGCGTGCGCACTATTTAATTTCTTGAAGTCATGATGCTTTACATGTCTTATTTATAGGGGGTCTCATCCCAGAGGTGACACACAAAATTGTTATGCGATGTACTTGCTGCTCTAATTCTGTTGTTTGAAAATTAAATAAAAAGATTCTTGAAAAAAAGAGGAGAGTTGGACGACAGCGGGATTTAGAGGTCAGAAAAAGAGAGCCTCGGGTTCGAAAGTCCCATAGACACCGCACAGAATGATAAACTCCACTGTTTGTTGAGTGTCGGTATTCATAAAGCGCCCACCGTACCAAAAGGTATATTGGTGCTATTGAATGCGAAGCCAGCGCAGGTCGTATAGGGCAAATGTGGCTTACATAAATCATATTTCTCCTACTTTCCCTCGCCTTCCTACCAACGCTGCGAAGCTTTACAAGCCATAGACGTCAAGGGTCCCCACGTTGGAAGGGCCACTTTCAGCCAGTTCAGTCTTTTAGCTTCCAGCATTCGGGATTCTGGGAGTGGTAGTTTCACATCAGGAGTGTGAGCCCGCAGGTCCCAGCAGACGGAAAGATGTAGGCTGGAGAAGCGGCAGGTTGAAGGTAAGTAGTGGCAGCTGGGAGACAATGGAAAGTCTGAGGTCTCCTGGTTAGAGGCAGTCCCTACCAAGGGATGTGCGAAACCGAGAGATGTCCTTTCTAATCCTGGCGCCCTGTTACCCACTCTGGTGTGATCCTGGGTAAATCCGTTTATCTCCCAGCTGAGTAGAGTGCATCTTATTTGTGGAAACGTAGAGTGTTTGGAAAGAGAATATAATCGTCGGCTGTCACAGAGGAAACATAAAACTAGACACACATCTGTACAAGCACGTGAGGTTCAATCTTCCAACTGGAATAGTTCACTTTTGCTCCGAGCTCCAGTCCTTGATGGTCCTGAATTAGAAAAACTACTCTCCCCATCCCCAATCTATGTGAAGCAGGGCAAAGCTCAGCGCCTTGACTACTGCATCGCAAGCATTCAAGGCGCCGTGGTCATGGGTAGGTGGGACACCTGTCCCTGTGACCAAGGAGTACGCACCAGACGCCCGTGGAGCACTGACTGGAGACTGTGAAGACCCTAGTAACAACAACAAACAAAGCAGCAACAACCACAACCACTACAACAACAGCAGCAACAACAATCACTACAATAACAACAACAACAACCACTACAACGACAACCACTACAATAACAACCACAACAACAACCACTACAATAACAACCACAACAACAACAACCACTACAACGACAACCACTACAATAACAACCACAACAACAACAACCACTACAATAACAACAACAACCTCTACAATAACAACTGCAACAACAACAACCACCACGACAACAACAACAACCACTACAACAAAAACAACCTCTACAATAACAACCACAACAACAACCATTACAACAACAGCAACAACAACCACAGCAGCAACAACCACTACTACAACAGCAACAACAACAACCACTACAACAACAGCAACAACAACAACCATTACAATAACAACCACAACAACAACCACTACAATAACAACCGCAACAACAACGACTACAATAACAACAACAACAGCAACAACAACCACTACAACAACACCCACTATAACAACAACAACCACTACAATAACAACCACAGCAACAACAACAATAATTACAATAACAACCACAACAGCAACAACCACAACAGCAACAACCACAACAACAACAGCCACTACAACAACAGCAACAACAACAACCACTACAATAACAACCGCAACAACAACAACCACTACAGTAACAACAACAGCCACTACGGCAACAACAGCAACAACAACAACCACTACAATAACAACCACAACAACAACCACTACAATTAGAACCACAACAACCACTAAAATAACAACAGCAACAACAACAACCAGTACAACAGCAACAACAACCACTACAATAACCACCACGACAACAACAATAACAACAACAACCACTACAACAAAAACAACCACTACTATAACATCCACAACAACCACAACAACAACCATTACAACAACAGCAACAACAACCACAGCAGCAACAACCACTACAACAACAGCAACAACCACTACAACAACAGCAACAACAACAACCATTACAATAACAACCACAACAGCAACAACAACCACTACAATAACAACAGCAACAACAACAACCAGTACAACAGCAACAACAACCACTACAATAACAACCACAACAGTGACAACAACAATAATAGTAATAATGCTAATAATAATACTATTGTTTTATTATTAGTAGTATAATGATACTATAATCAAAAATAACGACAATAATTATAATAATAATAACAATAATAATACTCATAATGTTACTACTACTACTAATAATAATAATACCGTCAATAACAGTGATAAAATAAAAACAACAATCATAATATTAATAATAGTAATAAAAATAAAGTCAGTTATAGCGATAATAGAATGATACTACGATTATAATAGTAATAACTATGATGCTGTGGGAAACGGTGTGGTGAGCTTGCCCTCTCAACCTCCGCAAGTTGTTGCAGCAAGCTACTCCAAAATCTGGAACTTTCCGAAGCCCAGCTCCCTGCCAGCGTCATCGATCAAAGCCGCTGTCCTCATTTCTTATTCTGTCCAACGGAGCTGTGTCACGCTCACCCCTGTAGCCAGGATGAGGTACTCTGCAGGCCTGTCATTCTGAGGCAAGAGCTCCTGGTCGGCGAGAAGGGACAGGTGGTTAAAGTGTTACTGAGAGATGAACAAACAACTGCCCCGAAGCGAACTATCCTGCTCATCCTGCCGCATTTCTGCTGGGCTGACTTCCATTTCCATTGTGTGCTGCTGACTCTGCCCAGGAGGGCTGTAATTCCGGGGTTTGCGGGACCGCCGGTTCTCGATCTTCTGCTGGCAATCACACCCTGGGAGAGGACTTTGCCTCCCAGAGTGCACCTTACCAGGACCAGCTGCCGTGAGTGAGGGGGAGGCGTGGTCACCGCGCTCAAAGAGCTGCCTCTCCCCCCGCGGCGGGGTCTCTCCTGCTCATCTTGCCGCATTTCTGCTGGGCTGACTTCCATTGTGTGCTGCTGACTCTGCCCAGGAGGGCTGTAATTCCGGGGTTTGCGGGACCGCCGGTTCTCGATCTTCCGCTGGCGATCACACCCTGGGAGAGGACTTTGCCTCCCAGAGTGCACCTTACCAGGACCAGCTGCCGTGAGTGAGGGGGAGGCGTGGTCACCGCGCTCAGAGCGCTGCCTCTCCACCCGCTGCGCGGGACGCAGCCCGGACGAAGCCCGGACCAAGGGCGGGCCCGTCTGAGCCCGTCCGAGACCGGAAGAGGCTGGGCTGGGCTACCCCACTAACTTCTGACTTATCAAAAGGGGGGCCAGTTTACTTGTAATATTGTTGCATCATGCCACATGTTGGGGTCAGCCTTTTGGGCAAACGTAAATCTGGAGTAGGGAGTGGAGTAGTGGGAACCCTCAATGCTTTTTTATCTAGGGCTGAGTCTGCGCTCATACACGAGATTCAACTAACGGAGCGCAGGCTATCGTTAGAACCCTTACCAGCAATTGAATCAGGTAACTCAGCCCCATTTACTATGTCAAGGCAACCAGCTGCCCTTGTAGTTGCTCCTTTAGGGCCATCAAGTCAGGTTATATCCGTTCTACCTGCCCCACAAGTTTCCACCCCAGCAAGCCCAGAAAGTTCGCATAGAGCCTCTCCGGTTACTACCAGGGGCAAGAAAGCTAAGCAGACCAAGCAGGGTGTGGGGGGAGTAGAGGGGGAACCCCCAACAAAGAAAAGGAAAGCCCGCGCCCTAGCGAAAACACATCCTCACTCAACAAGGGGTAGAAGTCGGAAGGCCCCTGCCAAGGGGGGTGGGGGACGCCCACAATCTTCAAACGATTGTTCTCTTGAGGGCAGCTAATCCTGATCCAGTAAACAGCAGTCAGGAAGATTACAATACTCAGCTATTGCAGAAAATCTCCTCCTTAATTGACCCCTTGATGCAGAAACTTGCCTCAATTGAAGCTAGGCTCACTAAAATAGAGCAGGGCCTCCCTAGGATCTCATCGACTGACCTCACTGTTCAACTGGGTGGAGGGGGGATGCATCTCAACAGGCCAGGGGGGGGGCAGCTAAGTAAGGGACACTCAAACCCTACTCCCATCCCTCCTAGTGTAGTTTCGGGTATTAGTCAATCATATCCCCTAACTGGAGGTGGGCCTGGCCTACACAATGCCCTCCCGACCCCGAGAGCAGGTAGCCCGCAATTATTCCAACAAACCCTAGCGGAGAAATTGCACCCCCAACATCCCTTCACTTACCACCGGAGGCCACTCCTTACACCGTTGTCCTGGGGAATGTCCCTGAGCTGGAACCTCAGGTGCGGGAACACTGGTCTATCCTGCGTAATAAGGCCCTTCACCTCCTAAGCTCCAGAACAGGGCTATCAACCGAACTGTTCACTGAATTCAAAATGGTGCGAAGGGTTCCGTGGGTGGGGAAGTCACAGAAAACCCTAAGGGGGGATTGTGTGGTTTTGAGCTTTAGGTCACCCAGCATGGTTCAGTATATCCTGTCAAGGGCAGGGACCCGCGACGCAAGGGTCAACATTCCTGTATTACCCTTGGGTTTCTTTTATCGACCTAAAATTGATCTTAGCGGTTCTAACCTGGGAGGGTCTCTCCACCAATCGGGGACTTTCGTACACTCTGTCCCCGTAAGTAATCGTTTTGATGCCCTCTCCACACTAGAAAGTAACGACTGACTCAGCTGTGGCGGTGTGCCTGTAACATCTTTAACAAGCCCAATCAAGGAGTATGGGGGACTAGACCAAGGTTCCCCTATCAGTGATCCAGTTGATAGGCCTAATCTTAGAAATTCTCCATTAGAGGGGGCTGCCAGTATTACAGTGGGCTCCTGGAACATTGCGGGTCTTTTATCCAAAACTGATTCCAGTGACTGGTTCACCTTCATTGAACAGCACGACATCTGGGTATTTCAGGAGACATGGTCTATGGATCAAGTCCATCACCCCGGGTTTCTTAATTTTTCCAAACCAGCACAAGGGGGACGTAAGGGTAGACCATCGGGCGGGCTAACATGCTGGGTGAGACAGCAATCGAGCTATACTGTTAAGGAAGTTTCAATCGATAGCCTGGATATTATAGCTCTTTGTGTACGTATGGGCCAAGATCGGGACATCTTGCTAATTAACATCTATGCAAGAGGCCAGCCGGGTGGGAGGCTCTCCGAGACAGTTGCCATCCTTGATAGTTTTCTGGATAGTTGGAGAGAAGGGTATAATTTGATTATAGCGGGGGATTTCAACTGTTCTTTTGAACCCCTTGGCTATGAGGACGGTAATTTAACTGCTGATGAGGACTCTCAATGGAACATCCCCCCCCTAGACCTTAGTCCAATTAAAAAATGGACGGAAGCTGCTTTGCAGCTCAAGGGGTTGTGTCTGGAGAAGGGTGTAAGGGCAGTTAATGGGAGGTCACAGTCGGATCGGAAGGGTGTGCATACCTTCAATAACGGCCTAAGATCAAGTCGGATAGATTATATCCTTCTCAATGTGGAATTCTGGGCTCACTTACATGACATGTCGGTTGTTGAGCGGACCGAAAGTGATCATGATCCCCTAGTATTATCACTCATGGCACTGAGCACATTAGGCAATGCCAATAAGGACGAAGCACACCCTCTAGTGGAAGCAGCTGTCTCGAACGATGATGGAAGAGTCAGATGGGTTAGGCTGGTCGAAAGAGAGGGGGACCTGGAACAGATGAAGTCTATGGTCGCCCATTCGGTTGCCATTCTTAATAAATGTCATTCACAGGAGGATATTAATCTTATTGTTTTAAGTGTTCATAGTGAGTTATTTTCTAGTTTAAAATCTTTTTTTACTATACGTCACTCTAAGAAGAAAACTTCAGGTGCTAAAACGGCTTCCTGGTATAATAAGTTATGTAGAGACGCATATCGGGAACTTACAAAAGCCATTAGATCCAAAAATGTGGGTGCGGTTAGACTGGCCAGGTCTAGGTACAAAGCAGTTCAAAAATCAGCCAAGAAGAACTGGGACGACAAACGTTGGCTCGACCTACTTGAAGCTAGCAACGAGAGAGACATGGTTAAATTCTGGCAGATAGTTAAGTGGGGTAGTACTGGTACACCACACATACCGGCCAACCATGTAGCGCCAGATTCGTGGGTCGCGTATTTCGAAGCTCAATTCTCAATCTCAAACAATATTGACTCCCACCCCCTACCTGGTCTTACGCCCACTATTTTATCGTTCGATAGCTCGGAGGTTGAAATGGTCCTCTCATTGATGCCGAAAGGGAGGGCCCTGGTCCGGATTGCATACCGGCCGACTTGTATCAGTATGATAAAGAGAACTGGGTCAAATACATTACTTTTATAGCCAATGCTATAGCTAGTGGTGCACCCATCCCGGATACATGGTCTGGAGCTATTATACTACCAATATACAAAAAGGGCGATCGCTCGTCACCTGGCAATTATAGGCCGATTAGCCTTATTGATTCAATGCAGAAAATAATTGCCAGATTGGTCCTTAGTAGAATCCAAGTGTGGATTGAGGAGAATGAGATTTTGTCACCTTTGCAGGCTGGCTTTCGTCCTTTTACCAGCACCATCGACCAGGTTTTTAGGTTTGTTATGATCTACTGGAAAGTAGTTATCATGGGAGGAGGTTCGCTATATGCAGCTTTTATCGACCTTAAGTCGGCATTTGATCTGGTTCCACGCACCAAAATGTGGAGCGTCCTTTTAGATGCAGGGATGCCCCAGGAGCTACTAGCCTTGATAATTAAACTGCACACTTCGAATTATGCGCAGGTGCGGTGGGGCACAAATGGTGAGGTTACAGCCAGATTTCCAGTCCTAAAGGGGGTGCGCCAAGGATGCGTCCTGGCGCCCACGTTGTTTTCCTTGTTTATAGACAGGGTGGTTCACTACTACTCCACATGCCAAACAGATGCCCCTAGTCTGGCGGGGCTGAGGATACCATTGCTCATGTTCGCTGACGACACCTTGATCCTATCCAAGACGCAGAAGGGCTTGCAGGCTGCACTGTCTAGGTTCGAGGTGTTTTGTCACGACCATGGGCTGGTGGTAAATGTGGATAGGACAAAGTTTATGGTCTTTCACAACTATAAGACGATTAAAAGTAGTGTGTTTATGAACAATGTCCTATTGGAACAGACAAATGCGTTTGCATACCTGGGGATTACCTTGGGTAAGAAACTTAACTGGAAGCCCCAGATTGACCTCTTAGCCATGAAACATGCACAGTTGGCAGGAGCCCTGGTAAAAGAACATAAGCTCTCGTCCACTAAGCCCATGGCCCCGGTTCTTAGGATTTACAACACCAAGGTTATTTCCTCAATCTTATATGGTGCGGAGTTATGGGGCTTTGAGAACATCTCCTCCTTGGCACAAGCTCAGAATAAATTTGTTAGAGCCATCACGAGCCTTCCACAATCTACGCCCCTATTGCCACTTTTTATGGATCTGGGTTGTCCTCGCATAGAGGATTTAGCCCGATTTAGACCGATAGCGTTTTGGAGACGACTCTGGGTCACGCCCGAGCTCTCCCAATACGCCAAATCCCTTATGGATTTCAGGGGGGTCGGCTGTACGGGGAAGATCAAATGGCTACAGAATGTAAAAAACACCTTGTACGGGATGGGGATGAGTGGTTTATGGGAGCATCCCGATGATAATCCATTTCCGTCTAAAAGAGAGTTTAAGGCCGCATACTGGGAGATGGTCAAGAGTAACTACTTTTCTTCCACTACTAGGCCTACTTTAAACAGGACTTTCTCACGCAAAAACAGGACTTCGTGCTCGAAAAATATTGGGATACCATCCTTAGACCGGTTGATAGGAAATTATATCACCAGTTTAGGGTTGGCTCTCTCCCAATTAACGCCTTTACATGCAAATGGCGCTTGCACGGGTCACAGCATTGCCCTGCATGCCTAGTTCCGATGGAATCGATATCCCACTTTTTGTTGGCGGGCCCGGCTTACAAGCTTCCCAGGAGTAAATGGCTGAAACCCATCTGCCCGAACCTGGGCACTAGATCTGCTATGGAGGCGTTAAGGATCTTGCGGTCATCCACTGAGGCTCCTATAGTTGTAGCTATGGCCACATTTGTGAGTTGGGCCTGGATTATCCGCTGTAAAAAAATTAAGAGTATCCAGTGCCTAGTCATAGCTCCATAGCTGCGGTGTCATTTGAGTGAGACACTGTTATTTAACCTATAGTAGTGATGATAATTTGGTTTTATATAGTATGATTGTATTTTTATGGTTTTTAATGTGGTCTTTGGCTATTGAGCCATTTTATAAGATCAATGTCTTGCACTAATTATTGTTATTAGTCTTATTGTTCTGATTGTTACATACAGTACTGTGTTTTATTTCAAGTATTTTTAACCTGACATTGTATGTACTGTCTTTTATGATTATTTTAATCGAAATAAAGACATAATGAAATGAAATGAATAATATTACTACTCCTAGGAATGATCATTCTAATAGTCATGTCAGTGCACTCGATGAGTTAAACTGCCTCTTCCCTTTCACATCTTCGCTGTCACTCTTGCACCCTCCCAGCCATTGAAAGGTTGTGGTTCCCGGACGGATGAAGGGCTCGCTCGCCCACACCTTATTCTAACTGCAAGGTCCCAATAGATCTCAGCAGCAGGCGCTCAACCCACTCAGCACTTGAAAGGTTGTGGTTCCAGGAAGGATGAAGGGCTCGCTCGCCCCCACCTTATTCTAACTCGCAGGTCCCAGCAGACCTCAGCAGCAGGCGCTCAACTCACTCAGCAGTTGAAAGGTTGTGGTTCCCTGACGGATGAAGGGCTCGCTCGCCCCCACCTTATTCTAACTCACAGGTCCCAGCAGATCTCAGCAGCAGGCGCTCAGCCCACTCAGCACTTGAAAGGTTGTGGTTCCCGGAAGGATGAAGAGCTCGGTCGCCCACACCTTATTCTAACTCACAGGTCATACCAGATCTCAGCAGCAGGAGCTCAACGCACTCAGCACTTCTCCTATTAAAGGTAACCGGGCCGCTCGGGACATGTCGCGCTCTCCTCCAGTGGATGTTTTAACAAATGATCCTACAAGATCTCCGCCTCATTAGCCAGACGTGACAAGGGGGATTCTCAGAGCCCCCCAGCACCCACACCCGGACACGAAGAAGATATGCAAATATATGAAGAATGTTCTGCCGCTCAGTTTTCCCATAAGCATTTGTCGCATCATCTGGAAGTTACTGTGACACATATTTTAAGTGCCCCAGAGGATTGGTGAGGGGGGCACCGAGTAATAAGAGGGAGGGGGTGGGAAGGGGGGCACGTTTTATCATAGTTTCCTTTTCATACTCTCACCTTTTATGTTTTTCTGCTTCCACATTTTGCTATCCTCGCCTGTGCCAGGAGTCGGTGAATCTCGTGTTATGGTCCCTTGATGTCTCGCAAAAACATTAGTATTTCAGAGAAACTAAGAGACCAACCCCCCTCCCCCCCCCCCAACACAGGGGAGTGACTCGAGGTAGGAGGGTCGGGGGAGGGGGGTCATGTAAGCCAAAGCCAATCAGTAGAAATCGTGCCTGTTAGAATCAAAGGTTTACACACCCTACTGTTATTTTTCCTTTCGATAAGTAAGGGGAAGTGAGGGCTTGATTCAGCCTTCAGTGAAGGGGGTCAGTGGGGGTGGCAGGGGGGGCAGATGCTAGTCTAAGAATATTGTAAACCATGAGGAGGAAAAACAACAGAGATGTGCACAAAAATCCAAGCGTACACTAGTGGAACACGTTTGAAATAAACCCAAGAGATAAGGTTAGAAGTGTAACTAAAGTACTAAGGGCCCCATGCATCATCCGAAAATCGGGTCGCAGCAGATTCGCAGAATCTGCCCCTTTGCGACCTGTATTTTTGCATTTGGGATGCATCATCCCAAATGCAAAAATCGCAATAAAAGGAATCGCAAAATTGCGATTACTTAATTGCGATTGCATTTAAGGAATCGCAAATTGCTATGCCTTAAATGCAATGGACTAAACTGAAAAACATAGCGATTTCGCTAATAGGGGTCGCAAATTACCATCAATCTGAACTTGATGGTAATTTGCAAAAACTTTGAAAAATGCACAAAAGTGCATTTTTCAAAGTGCCATGTGGCGCACACATATGCCCTTACGGCATATGTGTCCGCCACATGAGCCCAGATGCCAAATTTGGGGGTGCAGCAGGGTGGCCTTTAAGGCCCCCTAGCACCCTTCAAATTGCATTCGCAATTTGCGAGTACCTATTGGTACTCGCAAATTGCGAATGGCTTCCCATTCATTCCTATGGGCCTTTAGGCCCATAGGAATGAATGGAAAGGCATTCCTTAATTGCGAATCGCAATTTGCGATTCGCAATTAAGGAATTTGTAGGAATCGCAAATATTTTTGCAAAACCTACATGCATAGGCAATTGTGATTCCTTAATAGCGATTCCTTAATAATCGCTATTAAGGAATCGCAATTGCCTAGCTTGATGCATGTGCCCCAAAAAGGGATGCGGCCCGAGTAATTACCAGCGGCCGAGATTAATTCAAGCATTCACCCATCACTGTTTTGTATACTTTAGTATGACGCTCTAAGTGGGACAGGTATGCCCAGACGTGGGTCCCGTGCACACTGTGTCACTAGAACCAAGCTGTACCCGGCTAATGAGCCCTACGTAGGGCGAAACCGGTCCCAGGATGCTTGTTTCTGGTCCAGGGAGGACCTGGCTTGGCAGTTCGAGCTGGACTGTTCCCATGAGGAGCAGAGCCAAGACTGATTTGCATGTCGCTGCGTCCAAACTGGGGTGGCGTGGTGAGCAAAAGAACGATCGACTGTGATGCACCCCGAGTAATTGCCAGCGGGTGAGATTAATTCAAGCATTCACCCATCACTGTTTTGTATACTTTAGTATGACGCTCTAAGTGGGACAGGTATGCCCAGACGTGGGTCCCGTGCACACTGTGTCACTAGAACCAAGCTGTACCCGGCTGATGAGCCCTAAGTAGGGCGAAACCGGTCCCAGGATGCTTGTTTCTGGTTCAGGGAGGACCCAGCTTGGCAGGTCGGGCTGGACTGTTCCCATTGAAGTAGGGTCAAGACTGATTTCCATATAGCTATGTCCAAACTGAGGTGACATGCTGTGCAAAAGAACGATGGGTTGTGATGCTGCCCCGAGTAATTACCAGTGGCTGAGATTAATTCAAGCATTCACCCATCACTGTTTTGTATACTTTAGTCATGCTGAATGCTTGTTCCCCTGTCCTAGACCACCATACACCACGTCTCTACTAGACAATAAATAAATACAAATATTCTCATATCCTTGTGAACATGAGGATGTTGTCCCACAACTCCAAGCCTTAGATGTGATGGGCAAGTGACTGACGCGCTGCAAGAGTGGGTGCCCCCCATGCGGGGTGCTTGGTGGGCATCTCTCAATGAGGCGCTTAGTGTGCATCAGGTTGAGATGAACGCGCGTGACCCCAGGGTATCTCCATCTCCCCTGTCAGACAGAGTATTCATCAGCCATATTCATTGCTACAGCGCTTGGAGTCACCTCTATGGGAACTCAATGGCTTCCACCATGGTCTCTGCTGCATCTGACGATGGCAGTGACCCTGTAAGTGTGCTGCAACTCTCCAAGCACACTGTCTTTACCTCACTGCACAGGCCTTCTTCAGGACAGGGGACTGCAAAACAAAAGCACCCCAAAAGGTGGATCTCAGCTTGCCATTCTCATCCAGACGTGGTTATGGGGGTTGGAGCAGCACGCGTAAGCGCACCCCCTCTGCAAATGCAGGGGGTGCATCCTTCAAAAGCCCTTCGCGCCCCTGCATGCAATGTTGGCCATTCAAAACCTGTTTAAAAACAGAGAGCGCAGGACCTCAGAGTACTGAATGTTAATATATGTCCTTTAATAAAAATATATACGTGCCGAAGAGAGAACCAACATATTCCAACTGGCTCGACCTCAAAACAGACTCCTACTTGCAATGAAGCATGTGCATTAGAACTACTCCCCCCGCCCCCATTGCACCAGGTAGGTGCTCCGTAAACCCCACCCCCATCTCCTATTATAATAACCCCAGGTGTTTATTATTATATGGGGCCTCCGTTCTAGCTCCAGGGATCAGCAGAGCACATCTCAGAGAGCATGGTAGCTGCAGCCGGAGCATCTGAAACCTCAGCTACTCTGAGGCCAAGAGTCCAGGTGTAGGGTGCAGTCGAAGCGGAGTTACAGAAACCAGGAGGTGATTGGGGGAGAAGATCAAACTGGTCGACCCCATGGAGGAGAAGTGATTGGCCCAGAATCACAGACTGTTTACCAAGTCCCCAGGCTGTGGTAGACACCCAGGTCTCCAGAGTCCAATGTATGCAGTTCAAGCACTGACTCACATCTGCTACCTGTGTAAAGTGCCTAGACGCCCCCTAAGATGACGTATGACGATTGCTGTACAAACAAAAATCAATACATGCCTGTTGGCCCTGCTGCAACACAGCAGATTATTTCCATGGATGAAAAGATATTTCCTATTTCGAAGGACTGTCATTTAGATAGTGTCTGTGTTTTCCTTTGTGATGTTTCTCAGGGTGATATATATACGTGTTTGTAACTCTATTTGTTTTGAGGTCGGAGGGAGGCCCGGCCACGTGGGCCCCTTAAATACTTTTCTCGCTGCACGTGAACCTACATGAATATGATGCATATCTCGAGGCATCAGCGCGAGGAATGTAAGGCCCCTTACTATTGGCCATCCAGAAAACGCCCATCAGAACCTATGGCACGATTCCCACGTCATCAGGGCCGACATTTAAAGGGACAAGGAAGTAAATGAAATTCAAATGACGCCCCAAACTCATGGCGCACATTTCTCAGGGTGTAGCCTCCGATGTAAAACCTGGACACGCACACATTTAGAACATGAAATGAAAGATTTTATTTGGCCTCGTCTCTCAGGAGGAAATCCCTAATATGTGTGGATAATTTTAAGGTCCCAGAATGCACCAGGATTTGGGTTTTCCATAACTGAAGGAATATCAATAGCCTTATAAGTTGCCACAATCTCAACGCTGGCCATCAAATGCTCTCTTGGGCAACTGAGAGAAAAGAAGCCACGAACAGATGCCTGGAACTATCGCAGACTCAGGAAAGACTTAAAATGCGCATTCGGAAACAAACTGAGATTTTCTGAAGGTCTTCGCCGTCATCTCGGTTGTCATCGGCTTCAGTAGGAGAACTAGGATCTGTAGCTATCGCCTGTAAATACAAAAAGAGAGAGGCCCCTGAGGTAAGGATAAGCAGGCAGGTAAATCAGGGGAAATGGCACACTGAAGTATCTCTAAACTATCCTGTCTTTAGTGGGTGCAATCACTCGCCATCATAACAGCGCTCACTGCGCTAACTGTAGACACAGATAAGGTAAATACGCATATATTTGAGAAAAATAGTACAGTGAACACTCTTGTATTAAACAATAATACAACGGAAAAGATACATTCTCATTTGTAGGTCTCGCCCATGCAGCGCGCATGCATAGGAGGGCCTTTAGCCGTCGTTCTTCACTTTTTCAAGCACTGCACTCGTGCTTGTGGCGGTATCCACCTTGCGGGAGCGAGCAGGGGCGCGCCACAAGCACGAGTGCAGTGGTTGAAAAGTGAAGACTCTCCCAAGCGCGCGCGCGCGCACCACTCGCGGGCTCACCTCCTGCTCCCCCTCCCTCTCACAACAATTAACTTTCGCGGCCGCGGGGCCGCGCTTGTGTTTTAGCGCTTGTTGGTTTTACCGCCTGGTAGGTCGTTTCCTGTAGTACACTGTAAGGTTTGCGATGGAAGCCTCGGTGTGGGCTTCCCAGGTACTTGACGAAAATACTCACAGCTTTTACTGAAAGTAGCGGCCATCTCTGACTTACAGAATTTTCCAGTAATGTCAATGAAACACCTGACTGACAACCAAAAATACTAACAGGCACTCATGGGTGCCTTTTTCAAATGCTGCGTTGTCAAGAAGTACTGTTGTATTTTGAAAGAGTGACTTACATGTTTCATTTCAAATCTATTTAAGTATTCAATTCTTATATGTAAAAGTATAATAAACAATAGAAACACATGTTTAGTCGAGCATAAATGGATATAATTGCAAAGCGCTTGCCTCTTCTTGTGTATAGGATCCCATAAATCCACATATGTAAGATGGCCGCTACACTTATTTTCAGGGAAGTTGCGTTTCCATTTGATGTTCAGCATGTCCCTGAAATTCTTCCCTCCCAAGATGGCGACTGCACGTGGTAGGGTAGAGTCGTGCATGCGTTCCTGGAACGTGTCTTGTGTCATGGCGGCTCCCATTGAATAGGCAGAGAGAGATAACATCGTCTGGACTCGCTCTGAAGGTTCGGTGAAGGTGCAGTGTTGGTAGAGTAAGGGTCTCTGGTAAAGAATGTTGTCCGCGATGCTGTTTGGAAAGAGGACACGCTTCAAAGACGTATGGCTTGGAGCGTGGGTGTGCACAGATACCATGGTGGTCTGAGTGACTGCACGTGGATCTCGACCATCTCACGTACATAGCTGAACAGTTTTCAGATTATTTTGTGTGACATTTCGGTGCTTTATGGGATACATCATGTAACAACTTGCTGAGGGTCATAACATCCAAGAAACTGGGTACATTTCGGGTATTACTGTAGCAAGTTCGATGTTAGGGTCTAGAAGTTACTCTGAGCACTACTTAAGTTCTCATACAAGATCAGTCATTTACATCCCATTTCTAACATGGTCCGTGCTCCTACATTTTGAGGCTTTAGAGCCCATTCTTCATTGTATAATGAAAACGGTCAAATGTGCACCTGGATATTACAAGCAACTTTGCAAGTGAGTGACTGAGCGCACACCCAATCTTCTTAACGTTGGAAACTGCCAGGAAAAGCTTGTGATGCGAAACTGAAGTGAATGTTGCAACTTTGGAAGCAGGTTCATGTTTAGTGATGCTTTTAATGCAGCCAGCTGTAGTTTATATGGCTAGGCCATTCATGGGAATATAAGTCCCAATTTTTGTTAAACCGCCTTTAATGTTCCAGGCTTATAAGACACGGCCTCACTTACAGTTATGCAACCTAAACAAGGATATTCACAGAGAATGATGCTCTCCGATCAAAGGAATTTTAAATTGCAACTCTTTGTACTTAGTTAAACTTCTTAAACGGTTGGACTACAAACAACTGTGCATCTCTCTAACTCTCTCTCTACCTCTCTACCTCTCTCTCTCTCTACCTCTACCACTCTCTACCTCTCTCTACCTCTCTCTACCTCTCTCTACCTCTCTACCTCTCTCTACCTCTCTACCTCTCTACCTCTCTCTCTACCTCTCTCTCTCTACCTCTCTCTCTACATCTCTCTCTACCTCTCTCTCTCTACCTCTCTCTCTACCTCTCTCTCTCTACCTCTCCCTCTACCTCTATACCTCTCTACCCCTCTCTACCTCTCTCTCTACCTCTCTCTCTCTACCTCTCTCTCTACATCTCTCTCTCTCTACCTCTCTACCTCTCTACCTCTCCCTCTACCTCTATACCTCTCTACCTTTCTACCTCTCTACCTCTCTCTACCTCTCTCTACCTCTCTCTCTACATCTCTCTACACCTCTCTACCTCTCTCTCTACCTCACTCTCTCTACCTCTCTACACCTCTCTACCTCTCTCTACCTCTCTACACCTCTCTACCTCTCTACCTCTCTCTATCTCTCTCTCTACCTCTCTCTACCTCTCTCTACCTCTCTCTCTACCTCTCCTCTCTACCTCTCTACCTCTCTCTTTCTCCCTCTACCTCTCTCTACCTATCTCTACCTCTCTCTACCTCTCTCTCTCTACCTCTCTCTACCTCTCTCTCTCTACCTTTCTCTACTTCTCTCTCTCTACCTCTCTCTCTACCTCTCTATCTACCTGTCTACCTCTCTCTCTACCCCTCTCTCTACCTCTCTCTCTCTACCTCTCTCTCTCTACCCCTCTCTACCTCTCTACACCTCTCTACACCTCTCTACATCTCTCTACCTCTCTCTACCTCTCTACCTCTCTGTCTACCTCTCTCTACCTCTCTACACCTCTCTACACCTCTCTACACCTCTCTACCTCTCAACCAGTTGAATTCCGGGAAGCCCAATCCATCAGTATTTCAAATCTGCGCGTGAAACGTGGGTAGGATGAGCCGTGCAGCTCAGAAAGGGATGTTCTTTTTACATAATTTGTATTTAATAGAATTGGGAAGCAGGAGAACAGTCTCACAGTTGAGATAGGGATTCACATACACTGGTGACGGCTTTTGAATTGGCTTTAAAACCATTCAAATATGGCTGCAGCGTCTACGTGGGATGCGGTGGACTAAGTGGCAGCCGGAGCCTGATAGCACTGCTTGTCCTTTAAAAAAAAAAAAAAGCATTGGCATAGCCAATAGGTCTCCCCTTTGGGACCTTATAAGTGTTTAGTTATCCAGCACAATATCCTTGGTGCAACAACATCAAGTGTTGCATGGCTAAACACTTATAAGGTCCCAAAGGCGAGACCTATTGGCTATGCCAATGCTTGTTATTATAGGTATCAACTAGTAGAAACTTAAATGCTATATGATGACATCAAAGCATTTTTGTATATACTTTAAGACAACACAACATAAGGAAGCAACACCAAGACAAAGAAAGTCAACATCTCTGATCACCGACCTCCACACAAACCGCATTCATACAACATACAGTTAACACATTCTAAACACAACAAAAGACACATAAAGACCTGGGAAGACCAGCCCGCTATAGTGTACAGACAGAAACCTTAAAATGTGATGTCCACGTATATAGGAGTAGATCAGTCGCAGTCAGTCAGTGAGAAATTATGCGTCTCTATAAGTAACATACAAAATAACTATATACATTCTTTGTGATTTGTGACTTTACAAGATTCTCTACAATATTTGAAAAGCTAGTGCTTCTTACATAACTTGCCAAAGTCCTTTTCATTTCACATCTTACTAGTTTTATTACACAATAGCTTAATTACACATAAAGATTAATATCTGGTGTATTAGCATAAACATATTATTTATTGTTTCTTAGTCAATATCTAGTACATCTAAATTATCATTGTTGTTTATGTTTGCTACATTTGTTTATTACAAATAATGTATAGACCTGGGTGGAACTCGCGGAGTCCACAGAGTTACAAAAAAACTGCGAGATTCCACAGAATTCCACTAACAGGCAGAAATCAATCAATCAATCAATCAGGAAACTTGTAGAGCGCACTACTCACCAGTGAGGGTCTCAAGGCGCTGAGGGGGGGTGCTGCTACTGCTCGAATAGCCAGGTCTTGAGTAGCCTCCTGAAGGACAGCAGGTCCTGGGTCTGCCGTAGGAGGATGGGGAGGGTGTTCCAGGTCTTGGCGGCGAGGTAGGAGAACGATCTGCCGCCGGAGGTCGCTCTTCGGATGCGGGGGACGGTAGCGAGGGCACGGTCGGCGGAGCGGAGCTGGCGGTTCGGGGTGTAGAAGGTGAGTCGTCTGTTGAGGTATGCTGGTCCGGTGTCGTGGAGTGCTTTCTGTGCGTGGGTGAGGAGTTTGAAGGTGATCCTCTTGTTGACGGGCAGCCAGTGCAGGTCTCTCAGGTGGGGTGTGATGTGGCTGTGTCAAGGGATTTCGAGGATCAGGCGGGCCGAGGCGTTCTGTATGCGTTGCAGTCGTTTCAGCAGTTTGGCCGGGGCTCCCGCGTAGAGGGCGTTTCCGTAGTCCAGCCTGCTGCTGACGAGGGCCTGGGTGACCGTTCTTCTTGTGTCGGTGGGGATCCACCTGTAGATCTTGCGGAGCATGCGGAGGGTGTTGAAGCAGGAGGATGAGACGGCGTTGACTTGCTTGGTCATGGAGAGCGTTGAGTCGAGGATGAACCCCAGGTTGTGTGCGTGGTCGGTGGGTGTCGGTGCTGCTCCCAGGGCGGTCGGCCACCAGGAGTCGTCCCAGGCTGAGAGGGTGGAGCCGAGGATGAGGACCTCCGTCTTGTCTGAGTTCAGCTTCAGGCGGCTGTTTTTCATCCATTCGGCGACGGCTTTCATTCCTTCGTGGAGGCTGGTTTTGGCGGTGAGGGGGTCCTTGGTGAGGGAGAGGATCAGCTGTGTGTCATCGGCGTAGGAGATGATGTTGAGGTCGTGCAGTCTGGCGACGTGGGTGAGCGGGGCCATGTAGATGTTGAACAATGTCGGGCTGAGGGATGATCCTTGGTGTACGCCGCAGATGCTCTCGGAGGCTTCGGAATGGAAAGTGGGGAGGCGGATGCTCTGGGTTCTGCCGGAGAGGAAGGAGGTGGTCCAGTCCAGAGCCTTGTCTCGGATCCCTGCGTTGTGGAGGCGTGTGCGTAGGGTGCGGTGGCAGACAGTGTCGAAGGCGGCTGATAGGTCCAGGAGGATGAGGGCCGCGGTTTCGCCGTTGTCCAGCAGGGCCCTGATGTCATCGGTGGCGGCGATGAGGGCAGTTTTGGTGCTGTGGTTGCTGCGGAACCCGGACTGGGACGGGTCCAGGATGTTGTTCTCCTCGAGGTAGCGGGTCAGCTGTTTGTTGACGGTTTTCTCGATGACCTTTGCCGGGAACGGGAGTAGGGAGATGGGCCGGAAGTTCTTGAGGTCCCTCGGATCCGCCTTGGGTTTCTTGAGCAAGGCGTTGATCTCGGCGTGCTTCCAGCTCTCCGGGAAGGTCGCGGTCTCGAAGGAGATGTTGATGGCCTTGCGGAGATGGGGTGCGATGGTGGCACTGGCTTTGTTGAAGATGTGATGTTGGTACGGGTCTGACGGGGAGCCGGAGTGGATGGTGTTCATGATTTTGATGGTGTCGTCGTCGTTGATGTTAGTCCAGGTGAGCAGGGGGTCGTTGTGGGTGGTGGCCGTGGGGTCTGAGGTGTCATTGGCTGTCGTGGTGGTCTGGTTGTCGAAGCTGTCGTGGATGTCTGCGATCTTGCGATGGAAGAAGGTGGCCAGGGAGTTGCACAGGTCTTGCGATGGTGGGATGTCGTTGGTGTTGGAGCTGGGGTTGGAGAGTTCCTTCACGATGTTGAAGAGCTCTTTGCTGTTGTGTGCGTTGTTGTCGAGGCGGTCCTTGAAGGAGGTCCTTTTGGCGGATCTGATGAGGTGATGGTGTTGGCGCATGGCGTTCTTGTGAGCTGCGTGGTTCTCCGGTGTCTGTTTGCGGTGCCATTTCTTCTCTAGTTTTCGGCAGGTTTGTTTGGAAGTCTGGAGGTCCACAGAAAACCAGCTGGCATTCTTGTTGGTGCGTTTCTTGATCGGGGCGAGAGTGTTGGCGCAGTCGTCGATCCAGCGCCTGAGGTTGCTGGCGGCGGTGTCGGGGTCGGTGGGGTCGGCGGGTGGGCTTTGGGCGAGGGCGGTGTTTAGCTGGTCTTCAGTGATTTTGCTCCAGCAGCGGCGGGGGATCTGTTGGGTGCGGTGGTGTGTGGTGGGTTTCCGGAAGGTGAAGTGGATGCAGCGATGGTCGGTCCAGTGGAGTTCGGTGGTGTGGCTGAAGGAGACGTGGGAGCTTGCGGAGAAGATGGGGTCGAGCGTGTGTCCGGCGGAGTGGGTGGGCGTTGTGATGAGCTGTCTGAGTCCGAGGTTGGCGAGGTTGTCGATCAGGGTGATGGAGTTGGTGTCGTTGTTGTTCTCGAGGTGGAAGTTCAGGTCTCCGAGGAGGATGTAGTCCGTGGAGGCGAGGGCGTGCGTGCTGACGAAGTCGGCGATGGAGTCGCTGAACTGAGGCCGGGGTCCGGGGGGTCTGTAGATCAGAGTTCCTCTGAGGGTGGTGTTGGGATCAGTGTGGATCTGGAAGTGCAGGTGTTCGGCGGTGCTGAGGGTGTCGTCGGCGTTGGTCGAGACCTTGAGGGTGGACTTGTGGATGATGGCGATTCCACCTCCTACTCCGTTGGTGCGGTCTCTGCGGGTGATCTTGTAGCCGTCCGGGATGGCTATGGCGATGTCCGGTGCCGAGGAGTCGTTCATCAAGGTCTCTGTCAGGAAGGCGACGTCCGGGGAGGATGTGTCGAGTAGATCCCAGAGTTCGACAGCGTGTTTGCGTGCGGAGCGGGTGTTCAGTAGTATGCATCTGAGGTGGTTGCGTCCTGTCCTGGTTGGCGGGTTGGCGGCTTGGAGACTGGTGAAGCTGCAGCTCCGGCAGGAGAAGGGACCTTTGGTGTGCTTCGGGGCGGCCAGGAAGCAAGTGTGCAGTCGTCCGGTGTTGAGTGCGTGGAGGGTGCTGGCGTCGTAGCGGCGTCAGGAGTAGTGGCGTTTGCGGGGGCCAGGGGGTCTGGCGCTGGGCGCGGTCCAGGTGCGGACTGGCGCAGACGGGCTTGCCTTAGGCGCGCCTTCGGCGCGCCAGCGGCGCGCTCGCTCCGCGCGGCCGCCATATAAGGGGAGGTGGGAGGGAGGAGCAGCTGGGAGGCGGGAGCAGGGCGGCGAATGGGCTAGCAGGGGGGCGGGGCCTCAGGGGACGCAGCGGCGGGAGAAACGGGCGGAGAAGTCAACAGAAGGGCACAGTACAGTACGAGAGTAAAAACAGGGGAATAAAAATAGAATGAAACAGAATAAAAACACAGAATGAGACACAATACAACACAGTAAAGGAGGCAAAATTACAGCAAGGCAAACAGGCACAGAACCTACAGCCTACCACTGGCCTCGAACTTCTGGCAGCGGCAGCAGCGGGCTAGGGGGGCACAACACACAGGTGGTGCTGTGCGGCGTGGGGAGCGACCTGCCTGAGAACAGGGTCAAGGGTCGCTCTCCTCACCGCGCAGCGGCCGCCATATAAGGGGAGGTGGGAGGGAGGAGCAGCTGGGAGGCGGGAGCGGGGCGGCGAATGGGCTAGCAGGGGGGCGGGGACGCAGCGGCGGGAGAAACGGGCGGAGAAGTCAACAGAAGGGCACAGTACAGTACAAGAGGAAAAACGGGGGAATAAAAATAGAATGAAACAGAATAAAAACACAGAATGAGACACAATACAACACAGTAAAGAAGGCAAAATTACAGCAAGGCAGACAGGCACAGAACCTATGGCCTACCACTGGCCTCGAACTTCTGGCAGCGGCAGCAGCGGGCTGCACGGGCAGCGGGCTGCACTGCACGTGCTGTGATTTAGCACTGAGAGCTCGTTCCACGCTGAAAAATCAGTGCAAACGGCACCACGCGACGTGCCAGAGAACGCAGCTTCTCGAGTTGATTTTTCTACCCCTCGAGTAGATTTTCTAATTGAGCAGCAGTTTTCTGACCACAACTTCTTGTGACTGCCCCTGTTGGAGAAATCCTGCCGGGTGCCCTACTAGCGACCAAAAATCATGCTAGGAGATGCCAGATCTCACTCACCAGCTTACAGTTTCCGAGCCGCAAGAGAGAAAAAATCTGCCACATGACGGTTGGCAGAATTTGGCCAGAACTCTGTGTTACAAGCGTAACACGGAGTGACCAAAATTCTGCCAATTCCTTCGGCGGAGAGGAATATATCGCCCACCCCTAACAGTGTACTCACAGTAACATATTTTCATGGGAAGGGAAACTAAGGAAAATACACCAGACTCAAATATTGATCAACAAGTGCCGGATAAATGCCAGATTTTCAGAATATGCATCTGGGATACATTTACATAGAATTAAAGTAAATGGAAATAATGTATATAATCAGTGGTTGTTCTAATATCTAACCTGCATTCAATCTTTTTTCCCCAGGGTGGCTTCCATCTGGACTAAGATGACTCCTGCCATGGTAGCTTCAGCCGAAAGTGCGGGCACACACAGATCCAAACATTTCTCTCTTCCAACATTGTCGCCACAATTCTGTCATCAATCCTTATCTTTTCCTGCTCTAGGGCACCCCAGAGCTTGAACACAAGACAAAAGTATAAAACATAAATATATTGCCATCTACCTGTGTTTCTCCCTGGTCTACAGTCACCTTCCCAGCTGCCTCTTCCTCAAAGCTAGCTCCTAGTAAAGAACATACAGCATTACATAATATCTGCTTTAATCTGCCAAGATAAGATTTGATTAAATAAACAATGTCAACGGTAAAATGATGAATTGGGAGGAATGAGAAAGTGAGACGTCATTCAGTGAAGACACCTCTAGTCGCATGGTACAATTGAGACACAGTTGCTTAGCCAAACTGTTTAGGAAGCTGAAAATTAATCGGCAAATCAATTGTCTGGAATTGCCAAAAAGGTCCAATTTTGCCAAAATATAGATTTTGTACTGCAAAAATTCTATGAAATTTGTTAAGTATGAAGAATGTCCTCTGTATATCGTGGCCCATCACAGGCAAGAATATCAAGCATTGGCGTGTCTTTGAAGTTCACCTCTCTCAAACATCTGGCACCATGTCAATGAAGTTAATCTCTCTCAAACATCTGGCAGCGTGTCCTTAAAGTTAACCTCTCTCAACCATCTGGCAGCGTGTCCTTGAAGTTAACCTCTCTCAAACATCTGGCAGCGTGTCCTTAAGGTTAACCTCTCTCAACCATCTGGCAGCGTGTCCTTGAAGTTAACCTCTCAAGCATCTAGCAGCGTGTCCTTGAAGTTAACCGCTCAAACATCTGGTAGCATGTCCTTGAAGTTAACCTCTCTCAACCATCTGGCAGCGTGTCCTTGAAGTTAAACTCTCAAGCATCTAGCAGTGTGTCCTTGAAGTTAACCGCTCAAACATCTGGTAGCATGTCCTTGAAGTTAACCTCTCTCAAACATCTGGCAGCGTGTCCTTGAAGTTAACCTCTTTGAAACATCTGACAGTGTATACTTGAAGTTAACGTCTCTGAAACATCTGGCATGTCCTTGAGGTTAACCTCTCTCAAACATCTGGCAGTGTGTCCTTGAAGTTAGCCACTCTCAAACATCTGGCAGCATGTACTTGAAGTTAACCTCTCTCAAACATCTGGCAGCATGTCCTTGAAGATAACTTCACTCAAACATCTGCCAGTGTGTCCTTGAAGTTCACCTCTCTCAAACATCTGGCAGCGTGTCCTTGAAGATAACCTCTCTTAAACATCTGGCAGCGTGACCTTGAAGTTCACTTCTCTCAAACATCTGGCAGCATGTCCTTGAAGTTCACCTCTCTGAAACATCTGGCAGTGTGTCCTTGAAGTTAACCACTCTCAAACATCTGGCAGCATGTAATTGAAGTTAACCTCTCTCAAACATCTGGCAGCATGTACTTGAAGTTACCCTCTCTCAAACATCTGGAAGTGTGTCCTTGAAGTTCACCTCTCTCAACCATCTGGAAGTGTGTCCTTGAACTTAACCACTCTCAAACATCTGGCACCATGTCGTTGAAGTTAACCTTTCTCAAACATCTGGCAGTGTGTCATTGAGGTTCACCTCTCTCAAACATCTGGCAGTGTGTCCTTGAAATTAACCTCTCTCAACCACCTGGCAGCTTGTCCTTGATGTTAACCTCTCTCAAACATCTGGTAGTGTGTCCTTCATGTCCACCTCTTGCAAACAAAGCGATACCAAAGGGGCTGATGGACGGAGCGCTTGAGCAAATCAAACACTCACCCCAGTCAACTGATCTGGGTTTAATCCATCATCATTCTTTAGCTCACTCCACCACCCCAGTTCAGACATGGCCATATGCAAATCAGTCTGACCCTGTTCCTCATGGGAACAGTCCAGCCCGAACTACCAAGCCATGTCTTCCCTGGACCGGAAACAAGCATCCTGGGACCGGTTTCTGGCTATTCAGCCGTCATCAGCCAGGCTAGCTTGAATCCAGTGGCAAAGTGAGCAAGGGACCCACGTCTGGGCATACCCTGCCAACTTAGGGTGAACAAAGCGATACCAAAGGGGCTGATGGACGGAGCGCTTGAGCAAATCAAACACTCACCCAGTCAACTGATCTGGGTTTAATCCATCATCATTCTTTAGCTCACTCCACCACCCCAGTTCAGACATGGCCATATGCAAATAAGTCTGACCCTGTGCCTCATGGGAACAGTCCAGCCCGAACTACCAAGCCATGTCTTCCCTGGACCGGAAACAAGCATCCTGGGACCGGTTTCTGGCTATTCAGCCGTCATCAGCCAGGCTAGCTTGAATCCAGTGGCAAAGTGAGAAAGGGACCCACGTCTGGGCATACCCTGCCAACTTAGGGTGAACAAAGCGATACCAAAGGGGCTGATGGACGGAGCGCTTGAGCAAATCAAACACTCACCCCAGTCAACTGATCTGGGTTTAATCCATCATCATTCTTTAGCTCACTCCACCACCCCAGTTCCGACATGGCCATATGCAAATCAGTCTGACCCTGTGCCTCATGGGAACAGTCCAGCCCGAACTACCAAGCCATGTCTTCCCTGGACCGGAAACAAGCATCCTGGGACCGGTTTCTGGCTATTCAGCCGTCATCAGCCAGGCTAGCTTGAATCCAGTGGCAAAGTGAGCAAGGGACCCACGTCTGGGCATACCCTGCCAACTTAGGGCGAACAAAGCGATACCAAAGGGGCTGATGGACGGAGCGCTTGAGCAAATCAAACACTCACCCCAGTCAACTGATCTGGGTTTAATCCATCATCATTCTTTAGCTCACTCCACCACCCCAGTTCAAACATGGCCATATGCAAATCAGTCTGACCCTGTGCCTCATGGGAACAGTCCAGCCCGAACAACCAAGCCATGTCTTCCCTGGACCGGAAACAAGCATCCTGGGACCGGTTTCTGGCTATTCAGCCGTCATCAGCCAGGCTAGCTTGAATCCAGTGGCAAAGTGAGCAAGGGACCCACGTCTGGGCATACCCTGCCCCGAAACCGGTCCTAGGATGCTTGTTTCCAGTCCAGGGAGGACCTGGCTTGGCAGTTCGGGCTGGACTGTTCCCATGAGGCACAGGGTCAAGACTGATTTGCATATGGCTGGGTTCAAACTGGAATGGCATGGTGTGCAAAAAAATGATGGATTTAGGCCCAGATCTCTGTACTGGGGTGAATGTATGACATTGTTCTGCATTCTGTCCATCAACTGTTGTTTTTGCATTTGTCACCCCGAGTGGGACGGGTATGCCCAGACGTGGGTCCCGTGCTCTCCATGCCACTGGAATCAAGCTATCCTGGCTGAAGAGGGGTGATACCACGAAACCGGTCCTAGGATGCTTGTTTCCAGTCCAGGGAGGACCTGGCTTGGCAGTTCGGGCTGGACTGTTCCCATGAGGCAGAGGGTCAAGACTGATTTGCATATGGCTGGGTTCAAACTGGAATGGCATGGTGAGCAAAAAAATGATGGATTTAGGCCCAGATCTCTGTACTGGGGTGAATGTATGACATTGTTCTGCATTCTGTCCATCAACTGTTGTTTTTGCATTTGTCACCCCGAGTGGGACGGGTATGCCCAGACGTGGGTCCCGTGCTCTCCATGCCACTGGAATCAAGCTATCCTGGCTGAAGAGGGGTGATACCCCAAAACCGGTCCTAGGATGCTTGTTTCCAGTCCAGGGAGGACCTGGCTTGGCAGTTCGGGCTGGACTGTTCCCATGAGGCACAGGGTCAAGACTGATTTGCATATGGCTGGGTTCAAACTGGAATGGCATGGTGAGCAAAAAAATGATGGATTTAGGCCCAGATCTCTGTACTGGGGTGAATGTATGACATTGTTCTGCATTCTGTCCATCAACTGTTGTTTTTGCATTTGTCACCCCGAGTGGGACGGGTATGCCCAGACGTGGGTCCCGTGCTCTCCATGCCACTGGAATCAAGCTATCCTGGCTGAAGAGGGTGATACCCCGAAACCGGTCCTAGGATGCTTGTTTCCAGTCCAGGGAGGACCTGGCTTGGCAGTTCGGGCTGGACTGTTCCCATGAGGCACAGCGTCAAGACTGATTTGCATATGGCTGGGTTCAAACTGGAATGGCATGGTGAGCAAAAAAATGATGGATTTAGGCCCAGATCTCTGTACTGGGGTGAATGTATGACATTGTTCTGCATTCTGTCCATCAACTGTTGTTTTTGCATTTGTCACCCCGAGTGGGACGGGTATGCCCAGACGTGGGTCCCGTGCTCTCCATGCCACTGGAATCAAGCTATCCTGGCTGAAGAGGGGTGATACGCCGAAACCGGTCCTAGGATGCTTGTTTCCAGTCCAGGGAGGACCTGGCTTGGCAGTTCGGGCTGGACTGTTCCCATGAGGCACAGGGTCAAAACTGATTTGCATATGGCTGGGTTCAAACTGGAATGGCATGGTGAGCAAAAAAATGATGGATTTAGGCCCAGATCTCTGTACTGGGGTGAATGTATGACATTGTTCTGCATTCTGTCCATCAACTGTTGTTTTTGCATTTGTCACCCGAGTGGGACGGGTATGCCCAAACGTGGGTCCCGTGCTCTCCATGCCACTGGAATCAAGCTATCCTGGCTGAAGAGGGGTGATACCCCAAAACCGGTCCTAGGATGCTTGTTTCCAGTCCAGAGAGGACCTGGCTTGGCAGTTCGGGCTGGACTGTTCCCATGAGGCACAGGGTCAAGACTGATTTGCATATGGCTGGGTTCAAACTGGAATGGCATGGTGAGCAAAAAAATGATGGATTTAGGCCCAGATCTCTGTACTGGGGTGAATGTATGACATTGTTCTGCATTCTGTCCATCAACTGTTGTTTTTGCATTTGTCACCCCGAGTGGGATGGGTATGCCCAGACGTGGGTCCCGTGCTTTCCATGCCACTGGAATCAAGCTATCCTGGCTGAAGAGGGGTGATACCCCGAAACCGGTCCTAGGATGCTTGTTTCCAGTCCAGGGAGGACCTGGCTTGGCAGTTCGGGCTGGACTGTTCCCATGACGCACAGGGTCAAGACTGATTTGCATATGGCTGGGTTCAAACTGGAATGGCATGGTGAGCAAAAAAATGATGGATTTAGGCCCAGATCTCTGTACTGGGGTGAACGTATGACATTGTTCTCCATTCTGTCCATCAACTGTTGTTTTTGCATTTGTCACCCCGAGTGGGACGGGTATGCCCAGACGTGGGTCCCGTGCTCTCCATGCCACTGGAATCAAGCTATCCTGGCTGAAGAGGGGTGATACCCCGAAACCGGTCCTAGGATGCTTGTTTCCAGTCCAGGGAGGACCTGGCTTGGCAGTTCGGGCTGGACTGTTCCCATGAGGCACAGGGTCAAGACTGATTTGCATATGGCTGGGTTCAAACTGGAATGCCATGGTGAGCAAAAAATGATGGATTTAGGCCCAGATCTCTGTACTGGGGTGAATGTATGACATTGTTCTGCATTCTGTCCATCAACTGTTGTTTTTGCATTTGTCACCCGAGTGGGACGGGTATGCCCAGACGTGGGTCCCGTGCTCTACATGCCACTGGAATCAAGCTATCCTGGCTGAAGAGGGGTGATACCCCGAAACCGGTCCTAGGATGCTTGTTTCCAGTCCAGGGAGGACCTGGCTTGGCAGTTCGGGCTGGACTGTTCCCATGAGGCACAGGGTCAAGACTGATTTGCATATGGCTGGGTTCAAACTGGAATGGCATGGTGAGCAAAAAAATGATGGATTTAGGCCCAGATCTCTGTACTGGGGTGAATGTATGACATTGTTCTGCATTCTGTCCATCAACTGTTGTTTTTGCATTTGTCACCCCGAGTGGGACGGGTATGCCCAGACGTGGGTCCCGTGCTCTCCATGCCACTGGAATCAAGCTATCCTGGCTGAAGAGGGGTGATACCCCGAAACCGGTCCCAGGATGCTTGTTTCCAGTCCAGGGAGGACCTGGCTTGGCAGTTCGGGCTGGACTGTTCCCATGAGGCACAGGGTCAAGACTGATTTGCATATGGCTGGGTTCAAACTGGAATGGCATGGTGAGCAAAAAATGATGGATTTAGGCCCAGATCTCTGTACTGGGGTGAATGTATGACATTGTTCTGCATTCTGTCCATCAACTGTTGTTTTTGCATTTGTCACCCCGAGTGGGACGGGTATGCCCAGACGTGGGTCCCGTGCTCTCCATGCCACTGGAATCAAGCTATCCTGGCTGAAGAGGGGTGATACCCCGAAACCGGTCCTAGGATGCTTGTTTCCAGTCCAGGGAGGACCTGGCTTGGCAGTTCGGGCTGGACTGTTCCCATGAGGCACAGGGTCAAGACTGATTTGCATATGGCTGGGTTCAAACTGGAATGGCATGGTGAGCAAAAAAATGATGGATTTAGGCCCAGATCTCTGTACTGGGGTGAATGTATGACATTGTTCTGCATTCTGTCCATCAACTGTTGTTTTTGCATTTGTCACCCGAGTGGGACGGGTATGCCCAGACGTGGGTCCCGTGCTCAACATGCCACTGGAATCAAGCTATCCTGGCTGAAGAGGGTGATACCCCGAAACCGGTCCTAGGATGCTTGTTTCCAGTCCAGGGTGGACCTGGCTTGGCAGTTCGGGCTGGACTGTTCCCATGAGGCACAGGGTCAAGACTGATTTGCATATGGCTGGGTTCAAACTGGAATGGCATGGTGAGCAAAAAAATGATGGATTTAGGCCCAGATCTCTGTACTGGGGTGAATGTATGACATTGTTCTGCATTCTGTCCATCAACTGTTGTTTTTGCATTTGTCACCCCGAGTGGGACGGGTATGCCCAGACGTGGGTCCCGTGCTCTCCATGCCACTGGACTCAAGCTATCCTGGCTGAAGAGGGGTGATACCCCGAAACCGGTCCCAGGATGCTTGTTTCCAGTCCAGGGAGGACCTGGCTTGGCAGTTCGGGCTGGACTGTTCCCATGAGGCACAGGGTCAAGACTGATTTGCATATGGCTGGGTTCAAACTGGAATGGCATGGTGAGCAAAAAAATGATGGATTTAGGCCCAGATCTCTGTACTGGGGTGAATGTATGACATTGTTCTGCATTCTGTCCATCAACTGTTGTTTTTGCATTTGTCACCCCGAGTGGGACGGGTATGCCCAGACGTGGGTCCCGTGCTCTCCATGCCACTGGAATCAAGCTATCCTGGCTGAAGAGGGTGATACCCCGAAACCGGTCCTAGGATGCTTGTTTCCAGTCCAGGGAGGACCTGGCTTGGCAGTTCGGGCTGGACTGTTCCCATGAGGCACAGGGTCAAGACTGATTTGCATATGGCTGGGTTCAAACTGGAATGGCATGGTGAGCAAAAAATGATGGATTTAGGCCCAGATCTCTGTACTGGGGTGAATGTATGACATTGTTCTGCATTCTGTCCATCAACTGTTGTTTTTGCATTTGTCACCCCGAGTGGGACGGGTATGCCCAGACGTGGGTCCCGTGCTCTCCATGCCACTGGAATCAAGCTATCCTGGCTGAAGAGGGGTGATACCCCGAAACCGGTCCTAGGATGCTTGTTTCCAGTCCAGGGAGGACCTGGCTTGGCAGTTCGGGCTGGACTGTTCCCATGAGGCACAGCGTCAAGACTGATTTGCATATGGCTGGGTTCAAACTGGAATGGCATGGTGAGCAAAAAATGATGGATTTAGGCCCAGATCTCTGTACTGGGGTGAATGTATGACATTGTTCTGCATTCTGTCCATCAACTGTTGTTTTTGCATTTGTCACCCCGAGTGGGACGGGTATGCCCAGACGTGGGTCCCGTGCTCTCCATGCCACTGGAATCAAGCTATCCTGGCTGAAGAGGGGTGATACCCCGAAACCGGTCCTAGGATGCTTGTTTCCAGTCCAGGGAGGACCTGGCTTGGCAGTTCGGGCTGGACTGTTCCCATGAGGCACAGGGTCAAGACTGATTTGCATATGGCTGGGTTCAAACTGGAATGGCATGGTGAGCAAAAAAATGATGGATTTAGGCCCAGAACTCTGTACTGGGGTGAATGTATGACATTGTTCTGCATTCTGTCCATCAACTGTTGTTTTTGCATTTGTCACCCCGAGTGGGACGGGTATGGCCAGATGTGGGTCCCGTGCTCTCCATGCCACTGGAATCAAGCTATCCTGGCTGAAGAGGGGTGATACCCCGAAACCGGTCCTAGGATGCTTGTTTCCAGTCCAGGGAGGACCTGGCTTGGCAGTTCGGGCTGGAATGTTCCCATGAGGCACAGGGTCAAGACTGATTTGCATATGGCTGGGTTCAAACTGGAATGGCATGGTGAGCAAAAAAATGATGGATTTAGGCCCAGATCTCTGTACTGGGGTGAATGTATGACATTGTTCTGCATTCTGTCCATCAACTGTTGTTTTTGCATTTGTCACCCCGAGTGGGACGGGTATGCCCAAACGTGGGTCCCGTGCTCTCCATGCCACTGGAATCAAGCTATCCTGGCTGAAGAGGGTGATACCCCGAAACCGGTCCTAGGATGCTTGTTTCCAGTCCAGGGAGGACCTGGCTTGGCAGTTCGGGCTGGACTGTTCCCATGAGGCACAGGGTCAAGACTGATTTGCATATGGCTGGGTTCAAACTGGAATGGCATGGTGAGCAAAAAAATGATGGATTTAGGCCCAGATCTCTGTACTGGGGTGAATGTATGACATTGTTCTGCATTCTGTCCATCAACTGTTGTTTTTGCATTTGTCACCCCGAGTGGGACGGGTATGCCCAGACGTGGGTCCCGTGCTCTACATGCCACTGGAATCAAGCTATCCTGGCTGAAGAGGGGTGATACCCCAAAACCGGTCCTAGGATGCTTGTTTCCAGTCCAGGGAGGACCTGGCTTGGCAGTTCGGGCTGGACTGTTCCCATGAGGCACAGGGTCAAGACTGATTTGCATATGGCTGGGTTCAAACTGGAATGGCATGGTGAGCAAAAAAATGATGGATTTAGGCCCAGATCTCTGTACTGGGGTGAATGTATGACATTGTTCTGCATTCTGTCCATCAACTGTTGTTTTTGCATTTGTCACCCCGAGTGGGACGGGTATGCCCAGACGTGGGTCCCGTGCTCTCCATGCCACTGGAATCAAGCTATCCTGGCTGAAGAGGGGTGATACCACGAAACCTGTCCCAGGATGCTTGTTTCCAGTCCAGGGAGGACCTGGCTTGGCAGTTCGGGCTGGACTGTTCCCATGAGGCACAGGGTCAAGACTGATTTGCATATGGCTGGGTTCAAACTGGAATGGCATGGTGAGCAAAAAAATGATGGATTTAGGCCCAGATCTCTGTACTGGGGTGAATGTATGACATTGTTCTGCAACTGTCCATCAACTGTTGTTTTTGCATTTGTCACCCCGAGTGGGACGGGTATGCCCAGACGTGGGTCCCGTGCTCTCCATGCCACTGGAATCAAGCTATCCTGGCTGAAGAGGGGTGATACCCCGAAACCGGTCCTGGGATGCTTGTTTCCAGTCCAGGGAGGACCTGGCTTGGCAGTTCGGGCTGGACTCTTCCCATGAGGCACAGGGTCAAGACTGATTTGCATATGGCTGGGTTCAAACTGGAATGGCATGGTGAGCAAAAAAATGATGGATTTAGGCCCAGATCTCTGTACTGGGGTGAATGTATGACATTGTTCTGCCTTCTGTCCATCAACTGTTGTTTTTGCATTTGTCACCCCAAGTGGGACGGGTATGCCCAGACGTGGGTCCCGTGCTCTCCATGCCACTGGAATCAAGCTATCCTGGCTGAAGAGGGGTGATACCCCGAAACCGGTCCTAGGATGCTTGTTTCCAGTCCAGGGAGGAGCTGGCTTGGCAGTTCGGGCTGGACTGTTCCCATGAGGCACAGGGTCAAGACTGATTTGCATATGGCTGGGTTCAAACTGGAATGGCATGGTGAGCAAAAAAATGATGGATTTAGGCCCAGATCTCTGTACTGGGGTGAATGTATGACATTGTTCTGCATTCTGTCCATCAACTGTTGTTTTTGCATTTGTCACCTCTCGCAAACATCTGGCAGTGTGTCCTTGAAGTTAACCTCTCTCCAACATCTGGCAGCATGTCCTTCAAGTTAACTTCTCTCAAACATCTGGCAGGGGCGTAACACAGGCCCCCGCAGCCCCCGCTGTGTGGGGTGGCCCCCAAGCTGCAGGGAGCCCCCTCAACACAGTACTCAGACCTGAGAGCTCCGGATTAAATCCGGAGCGGGGGCCCCTCCGTGTACCTTGCAGGGGGGCCCCCTCAACTTTCGTTACGCCACTGACATCTGGCAGCATGTATTTGAAGTTAACCTCTCTAAAACATCGGGCATTGTTTTGTTGAAGTTAAGCTCTCTCAACCATCTGGCATTGTGTCCTTGAAGATCACCTCTCTTAAACATCTGGCAGCATGCCCTTGAACTTAACCACTCTCAAACATCTGGCAGTGTGTCCTTGAAGTTAACCTCTCTCAAACATCTGGCAGCGTGTCCTTGAAGTTCACCTCTCTCAAACATCTGGCAGCATGTCCTTGATCTTCACCTCTCTCAAACATCTGGCATGTCCTTGAAGTTAACCTTGCTCAAACATCTGGATCTGGCAGTGTGTCCTTGAAGTTCACCTCTCTCAAACATCTGGATGCATGTCCTTGAAGTTCACCTCTCTCAAACATCTGGACGCGTGTCCTTAAAGTTCACCTCTCTCAAACATCTGGCAGCGTGTCCTTGAAGTTAACCTCTCTCAAACATCTGTCAGCGTGTCCTTGAAGTTAACCTCGCTCAAACATCTGGCAGTTTACCCTTGAAGTTAACCTTCTTGATTTAGACTGAGCTTTACTCCGAAGACAGGTCAGGAAAACGGACTCCAATGTATCACTTCTTTATAACAGAAGAAGGGTGATGTAAGACTATTAGAATATGTCCAAGATAGACAACCTAACATTTAAAGACACTGATAATGGTACTGTCGTAGTAGAAAGTAGGCATGTGTACTCTCTAAAGCAGAGGTCTCATTTGTGAGGTTAGCTGATGCAGAATAAATATTTTTTATGGCCCGACTGCGTCACCACTAACCATTACTATGTAGAAGCAATGGGCTGTAACATCTCTTACATAAAACTGCTGCAACCACTGCTGTGGAATCTCTTTTTTTTAAATTTGCAAGCAGTTAAAAAAATGAAGGATATTCTCAGTGTGCGAGAAGGAAGCCATGTCTTTTTTTCCACATCAAAACAGATTTCACCCTTAAAATCTAAAGTTATGAAAGAAAACCGATATCCTTAGAGACAGTGAATATAGAAGAAGAAGTTGGTAATGCGCCAGAGTCATAACCAAAAGTAGTCATTGTAGTGGCATGGGCTTGGTGAAATTATTATATATATTTTTAATGTTTTTATAATGGAAAAGATGAAAACTAAAATAATGTCCTCCTCGTGCACCGATGAAGTAAGTGCTAAAACCCATACATGTAGCTATCTTCAGCCTGGCCTATGTCCTCAGATCCTCTGGAAAAGCAAGTCCACCCACCTGTACAAAAAGACTTCCAGGTGCATAATTTTCAATTTTTTTACTTTAGGGACCTCATCTTGAAGGCTATCCTAAATCTTGAAAACAGAGAATATGAGAAGGATACAGCTTCTTGGGGTCCCATCTGTTACCTGAGTCATCTTACTGGGTTTCACAATGTATGTGCTGGGGGCTTCAGACCAGAATTGAAAAAAAAAATGTTTTAACTATTATAACATATGCTATTAAAAGGGACAATTTCTGGTTTTGTTGGGAGGATCTCTTTGCAGGGCATTGTGCGTCGGCCACACATTCTATGTGTTCTGGAGTTTGAACAAACACTTGTATTCTTTGCATGCAAAGTTATTTTAAAGCAACTTGCTCTCAGATGTTTAGGCCTGGCGGCTTCCTGCATGGATGTGGCTCAGTCATCACATGCGAGGACTGCTCATTGTAGGGTGCTAACAACAATAATTTTATTTTTTATGTACATAAGCACAGATTTCTGACAGAATAATTTAGAAGTGGTAATGTTGCCTACTGATAGCCACTGACGTATTCAATCTCAGAAGGAATGGAAGATGCATTATCCAAGAAACCTGTGACTTGGAAGCCACACATCCTGAAATCAGTTGCCTATCCCAGTTAGCTCACTCTTCTGAGACCTTTACATGAATGCGGCCTCAAACAAGAATATTTTTCAAATTCCAGATGAGCAGACCGAAAATGTACCTTTGATAAACAGTCGGAGGAATGTTATTATGTAGATGGAATTAAAAATATTTCGTAAGCTCACAGTCGCTTCCCAGAAGGAATTTTTGGAGAGTTGTCAAAAAGGGTAATTCTCTTGAAATAATTTGAAAAACTGATTTTAAAGTGCTTTGTACTGAGATCTGTAGAAGGTGCTTTTTAATTGTCAAATTACTCGTACCTCTTTTTAAACATCTCTTTCAGTAGCCTATAACCTCTGTCAAACCCACTAAAACAGGTTAGTAGTGATCATACCGGGTTTAGCCAATGTGTTTAGAATGCACAATTTGTGACTATTTAATTGTATTGGCTCTAAGGATAGCTCTGCCCCATTGTTTGAACTGTTAGCCATGCCTGCATTGGCTGACCTGCTAGCCATGCCTGCATTGGCTGACCTGTTAGCCATGCCTGCATTGGCTGACCTGTTAGCCAAGCCTGCATTGGCTGACCTGTTAGCCATGCCTGCATTGGCTGACCTGTTAGCCATGCCTGCATTGGCTGACCTGCTAGCCATGCCTGCATTGGCTGACCTGCTAGCCATGCCTGCATTGGCTGACCTGCTAGCCACCCCCCTACCCTATATGAAGTTCAGGTCCAGTGACACCCCTGGTACAAAGCATGCCCAGTTTCTATCTAAGAAGAAGTTCCAACTGTTAGAAAAGTGCAACCAAAGACAACAGAGGAGATCTAATCGAAGAAACTAACAATGAGAGAGCGTGCTCGAGTCTGCAGACATCCCAGAAGGAGAAGGAACTCCTGTAAGAAAGAAAGGCGGACACAAGGTCTGAGGGTGAGCGTTTAACTCCAGAATGTGTACAGGTGCAGATGACGGGGCTGGAACCCTGAAATAGAACATTCCAGTAAGAAAAATACAAAGATAATGGGATGAGTGCTTGCAACAGTCTCAGCCACAGGCAGCTTCCCCGGGGCTGCATTCCGCTCCATCGTTTTTCACCCACTGTGATACATTGGAGTCCGTTTTCCTGACCTGTCTTCGGAGTAAAGCTCAGTCTAAATCAAGAAGGTTAACTTCAAGGGTAAACTGCCAGATGTTTGAGCGAGGTTAACTTCAAGGACACGCTGACAGATGTTTGAGAGAGGTCATCAATGTGACGCATGGAGATGAGCCATCAATGTGACCATGGAGATGAGTCATCAATGTGACGCATGGAGATGAGCCATCAATGTGACGCATGGAGATGAGTCATCAATGTGACCATGGAGATGAGTCATCAATGTGACGCATGGAGATGAGCCATCAATGTGACGCATGGTAATGAGCCAAGGGCACCAGGCTCATGGACTGGGGGTCTGCATGAAGATTCCGACACTACTACTTTGACACCATGGAGCAACACTTCTACTGAATACTTGAGACTTAGGGCCACATGTATCAACCATATTTGCGTTCGCAGAATCGGCCCGTTTGCGAACGCAAAAAAGGGTTTTCACATGTATCAAACCCAAATTGCGATTCGGTAACATGATACCGAATCGCAATTTGGGTTTGCGATTCGGTATTAGGATGGGCGTGTTTAAGGCGTCCCTTCCTAATACCGAATCGCATCGGTATGCATGAATGTTTTGCGACCGAAATGCGGTCACAAAACATTCGCATTTTACCACCTACTTCAAGTAGGTGGCAACCCATTCGCAAATGGGAAGGGGTCCCCAAGGGACACCTTCCCCTTTGTGAATGTTTGTAAAAGCATTTTTTAGGAGCAGGCAGTGGTCCCAGGGACCACTGCCTGCTCTTGAAAAATGAAAGGAAAACTTTTCTTTTTTTTTTTTGTAAAGCATTCAGTTTTCCTTTACGGAAAATGGGATGCTTTACAAAAAAAAAGATTGCTTTATTTAAAAGCAATCACAGACATGGTGGTCTGCTGATCTCAGCATCCACCATCCCTGTGATTTTTGCGATTCCTAGGGGGTCGCAAAATTGCGACCTACCTCAATATTCATGAGGTAGGTCATTTGCGATCCCGTAGGAATCGCAGAAAGTGTTCAACACACTTTCATACATGCCGTTTTGCGATTTCCTAATTGCGAATCGCAAGGATTCGCAATTAGGAAATCGCAAAACATGGCCTTCATACATCTGGCCCTTTATGCACTGGGAAAGGAAACGTCACGGAATAGCAGTATATTTCATGATAACAGAAGGTTTAATGTTTCATGTATCGAATATGCGGGCGCAGCCTCAGTACCATCGCCTACATCAAGCGGAGGTCCTAAACACCATCCCAGACATGGCATATTGCAGCCTTTAACAATTCAACAGCCAAAAATAAAAGCCAATTGCATTCTTCCCATAACAGGCTCCATAGAATTCAAAGTTAAAACTCAACCACATGCAAAGACCGACCTCACCGCCGCCACAGATGACATCTGGATCATCATGGACGGAGGTGGCACTGCGGCCCTCACTCTACTGGATCCTACTGCAGCCTTCAACATCATCTCCCACCCCATCCTTATCCAACGACTATACGAAGCCAGCACCCAAGATCCCGCACTTCACTGGAATCGCTCCTTCCTGACAGCCCGTACCCAGCCGGTCAGCCTGGCCCCCTTCACCTTGGACGGCACGAAGCCCATCTTCGGAGCCCACAAAGATCCTCACTCAGTTCCACTGCGCTCCACACCAACATGACCCCACTCACCAGCATCACCCGTGCCCAGGAAATCAACATCATGTACTGTGCTGATGACACCCAGCTCATACTCTCCCTCTCCGACAAGACACCATTTTCTCCGCCTGCATGACTAAAGTCGCCAGATGGATGAAAAGCAACTGCCTCAAGCCCAACACAGAGAAGAGGGAAGTAGTAACCTTCAGCAAAGGCACTTCACTCTAGAACTCCACCTGGTGCCCTGCTGAACTCAGACCCTCACCCCTACAAGAAACTCAGGCAAAGAACATTAAATTAGTAATCGACAACCAACTCACCATGACTGGGCAACTGAACGCAGTCTCCATCTCCTGCCGCCACACACTCAAGAGATCTTCAAATGGCTCCCCATCAACACTCAGGGAACCAGCATATATTTACTATTCTTAACTCCACATCTACGTACCTTGACGATATGTATATCGTCAAGGTACGTAGATGTGGAGTTAAGAATAGTAAAACTTTGCTTACCTACAGAAACTTACCTTCACAACATTTTTGTCCTCGATATCCTTGACACAATATTTTCTCGACTCTATATTTTTTCTTTGATATTTTATATAAACACCTATTTGTAGAATGTATCAGATGCTACATTTTATCCCATACATAATAACAGGGTGTCTCCTCCCAAAATGTCCTTTACTTTATTTTCTTATTAGAAATACTCTGAAAAATACTTGACTTCCACTGTGAACTGTTCTAGATATGGCCTTTACCATCGTCCCAACGTAAACCAGGGGAAGCCCTAGCTTCTGAGAATCTTGCAAATGATTTGCCAGTGCTTAGTAGGAGTGATGGTACTTTTCGAAGAGATGGTGCAATTTTATTGATATGAGCATCGAGGCATCAATAAGGCTTTCACTGGGAGTTGCTCTAGAGTGTAGTTTACACAACCACAGCCAGCTCAAAGTCGCAAAGCCGCAAAGAAGGAGGCCCTAGCACAGAGCATCGAGACCAGCGCCAACCGAACCAAGGAACTGTTCACCATTGTCAGAGAATATTCCTGCTCCTCAGTGACAAGAAACGCAATCCCACCCTCCCAAGAACTCTGCAATGCCCTCGCCAACCACTTCAACAACAAGATAGCGACCATCTATGCAAACTTCGAACCCCAACCCTCCGACATCCTCAGCAACCCATTGACAACAACTACCAACCACACGATCACCGCTTGTGAAGAACTCAGCATTCCAACAACTGCCACCCTGATGAAATTCATCCACTCAGGGGCCACCACCGACACTGCCCCCACCGACACTTCAACCTAGGAAGCAACAAGATCAGCCACCAACACACTGCCCTCCTCAGCGCCTCCATACCCACAACAACTTTCCCTGACACTTGGAGGCACACGGAGGTCAGGCCCCTCCTACAGAAACCATTAGCGGACCCAAAAGATTCACAGAACTACAATCCGATCTGCCTCCTTCCATTCCCAGCCAAAGCCCTGAAGAAGGCCTTCAAAATCCAACTCACCGAACATCTGGAAAGAAACAACCTATTGGACCCATCCCAATCAGGCCTGAGGACCAACCACTGCACCAAGACAGCCTCATTGCAGCAACAGACGATATCCTAGCCATACTGGACAGAGGTCAAACAGTCACCCTCATCCTCCTGGACCTCTCTGCAGCCTTCAACATAGTGCTATACCACACACTCATCCAACGACTTTGCAGATCGGAATAACAAATAACGCACTCAGATGGATGGCGTCCTTCCTCACAGCAAGCACCCAGAGAGTCCTCCTCTCGCCCTTGTCCTCGCACCCCAAGCCTAAAATCTGTGGAGTACCCCAGGGCACATCTCTCAGCCCCACCATCTTCAACATCTACATGACTCCACTCGCAGACATCGTCAGATCTCACAACATCAGCATCATCTCCTACGCCGATGACACCCAACTGTCCTCTCACTCTCAGCGAATCCCACCCAGACAAAAACACAGCTTCCACAACTACATGAAGAACCTAGCGAGTAGCGACTTGGATGAAAGACAACTGCCTCAAGTGGAACACGGACAAGACGGAAGTCCTCATCTTCCGCAGACATACTGCCCTCTGGAACGACTCCTGGTGGCCACCGGAGCTTGGACCTACCCCCACACCAAAAGACCACGCCCGCAACTGCGACATCATACTGGACAGTGAACTCCCATTAGACAGCAAATGAACTCCATCGCATCCACCTGTTACAACACCATCCTCATGCTTTGAAAAATCTTCAGATGGCTCCCAACCAGCACCAGAAAAACTGTGACACAGGCCCTCATCACCAGCCGACTCAACTACGGCAACGCACGCTACGCCGGCACAAACTCAGAACTCGTGTAAAGACTCTAGACAATACAGAACGCAGCAGCCAGACTGATCCTCAACCTGACCAAGAGAACACACATCACCCAAGACCTCAAAGACCTCCATTGGCTCCCCATCCACAAGAGATGTCAGTTCAAGCTCCTGACCCACTCATACAAAGCCCTCCACAACATCGGACCACACTACAGGAACCAATGCCTGCCTTTCCATCAACCCACCAGAAACCTGCGCACCGCACACCTCACCCTCACACAGATGACAAGCATCCACCGCAGCCGCACCGGAGGACACTCGGTCTCTCACCTCATCGCCAAAGCATGGAACACCCTGTGAAAAGCAGCAAGTCTCCTGAGATCCCCAATGCTGCCCGGCGCAAGGTCACCTTTAATCCACTTTGGATTCACTATCTAAAATAACGAGGCAGGCGCTGGAAGCTGGAAGGCAAGAAAAAGGTTTATTACTCTTAGAGGAGACCACGTCAACTGCTGACACCAGGATGTCTTCAGGGAGGTGTTCTACTGGCAATGCTTCTGGCTCTTCCTTTTATACAGTTTTACACAATGTATTTGTTTCTTTTATCATGGTTACAAGCTTGGAGTCTCCGCCCGGGCAGGTTGTCACACAAGCCGACATTGTTTTATCAACATGGTTACACAAGCCCAACATTAACTCTCCTCCCACCCAGGTCAAAAACAGACAATTTAATTGCAGCTGGACCTTGCTTCAGGGTCTAAAAGCGAGTGAGACCGGCCAGATCTAAGAGTCCGTTCTGTTGATAAGAACAGGTCCCATTGTTGGCAAAAAACCAGTCTTGCTGTGTGTAGTGCAATAAACCATGTTTGCAAGAGTCTGTTTGGTATTTGTAACCCGTTTGTGCAGGGATGAGAGGAAAGACGAGTTTGAGGCAGCAGGTGATGTTGATGTTTGTCGTGGAAATAGTTTATAGCCCCCAGCACACATATCAGGTTTGGTCAGAGAGTCAGAAGGCTGCTAGAGGACAGGGTGAAATGAAGGTGACCAACAGAGTACAAAATGGCTGTGGTAAATCAGAATGACTGTAGTTTATGTGCACGTAGGAACTTTCATCAGACAAGATGGCGCAGAATGTTCATGATTGTGTTTTGTTCTTAACAGTCGCCCCTTTGAACATAACTAGCCATCTTGTCAGTCTATTTCGATCTCCATAATGTCCTTTATTTCTTGTTCATACATTACTCTCATTTTTGTTAACTGAGTGTCCATAGTCTTAGGGCGCAAGGCACTTATGCAAAGAGAACACAAAGGTGGTATACAGTGTACACCCAAACAGCAACCACATATTGCCAATACTGGGACCAAGAGAAACATTGATATTTTCCAACCCCAGTCCTTCAAGATGCCCCAAAGCCAACTTCCAATTGTCCAAGTCTCTGATCCTTGATGAATTTCTGAAGACAGTCTGTGGAAATGTTCGATTGCTTCATAGACAGAGGGTGAATTATCAGGGATGTATATGCAGCAACTGGCACCAATGATGCGACATGCTCCTCCACGATCCGCTAGTACCACGTCCAGGACCATGCGGTTTTGTAGGGCCACCAGACGGACCGCTTGAAGCTCGGCAGTGTTGTTGGTGAGGATGCCAGCTGTGACGTTCAGGGCGGTTTCTACCGCTTGAGACAGATGTCTGATGGCTCGGCTGTTTGCCATCGGACCCCATAGCGGGACGAGCCCTTTTGCTGCGTCAACGAACTGTGATGCGGCAGAGTCTGCTTGATCAGTGTCTTTAGAACGCTTTTCTCGATGATGCTCTGCAGGGGCTGTGTAGGTCGGTGGCAAAACAAAGCGATGTAGCACGTGCCCCCAGTTTCTTGGGAGCCAGGTGTAGGCTTTGGTTCCACAGACAAAGTACATATTGGGTGATGCAACAAATGCTGGAGGATTGGCAGTGTTCAAAGTCCTTACAATGTTACAAGTGCTGTGACCCACATTCTTAGTCCCACGGCCTTCAATGCATACAAGGCCAGAGACGTTCACCACAGATAGGGCCACAGTCAGTGTTGCAGCAGTTCTTTTCTTCAGGTAGGAAAATGTGGCTCTGACAGGATTATTGAACACTTGTATTTCCACTCGTTCTTTGGAGGGGACATTCATTGGGAATGTCGTATTGGAGGTGTGAGGGCAAAAGGGAGCTGCTGTTCTTCCTGTTTGGTTTAGCCAGAACTCGTTGTAGAACTGAGCGATTGTCCCATCGGAAGTGGCATTGTCTTTGTAACTTTCTTGTAGGAGCATCATCCAGGCAAGGCAAGATCCATGAACAGAAAAGGGTGAAGGGATGAAAGGGATGGAATGTTCAGTGGCATGTGGTAGCAGCCCACAGACCCAACAGTTAGTGGCATTGGTGGCAAGATTGTGCTGGTGCAGCATCTGTACGAAAGAATTATTCCAGAATTCTTTGCGTCGTTCTCGGAGATGTGGCGGTAGTGATACCAGGTAGTGTTCTTTCTTTGTGATTGGTTGCATGGTTGGTGACAATGTTCTGTATGCAGGTGCATTCTCTTCAATGATCCAGAGTGTGACCATTAGCAGGAGGCAGGTGAGAAATGCAGCTACAAGTGCAATTGTCTTTGTACTGTGCAGTTCAAAAGTCTTGGTGTCTTTGCGGTGGCTTTTTAGGTGTTCCGTTTCTTCCATCATCTTCGAGGAGCTCACCAACTGTTAGGACCACAGACTTTTGTCTGGTGTTTTTCCTGGTAGCGTCGTTTGGCTGTGCTACCGATCTGAGACTCTGACTCAGTTAGTGGCCTGGTTGTTGGAGCTCCCCCCTTTTCGTCGATCTTAGGTTGTACCCTTCCTTGGATGGCACCGTGGGGTCGGGAAATTCAGACAGTTGGAGTGTGTCTTCTTGTGGGTAGCAACTCAGAGCTGGTCGGTCTTTTGCAAGTACTTCCTCTTGCACCTCCACCTCTTCACAGGTTGCCAGCGTTGGAGGGACCTTCTTGCAGTGGTGGGCGTGCAGCCAATTTTTTTTTCCTTCCACTCGGAGGGCAGTTCGAGTGGTGATCAAGACTTGCCAGGGTCCCGTCCACCTGGGCTCCAGATTCTTCGTTCTTTGGAAGTTGCGAACTAGGATGAAGTCCCCAGGCTTTATCACATGTCCTGGGCCCCTGGATATGTCAGGCAAGGCTTGCTGCACCTGTTGGTGGATAATTGTTAGCTCGTTTGTCAATTTATGCAGATAGTCTGACATTAATATGTTCGGGACATCGTTAATGGAGGTGGGTCTTGGTGCCACCCAAATGTTCATAGGCCTGCCGAAGACCACTTCATACGGGGTCAGTCTGTGTTTGGTCGGGTTGGAGCGCATTGATAGCAATGCCAATGGAAGGGCGTCGGGCCATTTCAACCCGGTTGTGGCAACTATTTTGGCTAGCTTTAGTTTCAATGTTGCATTGTGTCTCTCTACCAGGCCCGCTGATTGGGGGTGGAAGACGGCATGGAATTTTTGTTTTACCCCAACCCTTTCAGTATGTTCTGTATCACTTCGGCTACGAAGTGTGGGCCGTTGTCGCTCCATAAAATTCTGCAAAGGCCGTACCGGGGAAGAATTCTTTCAACAATACTTTTGCAGTGGCTATGGCAGTATTGTCGCGGGTGGGATATGCCTCCACCCATTTGCTAAAAGCGCACACAACCACCAGGACATATTTTAGACCATGGCATCTCTCTAGTTGGATGTAATCCATTTGAAGGACTTCAAAGGGGTGATCAGGGACTCCAAACCCTCCCCGTGGTACTACTGTCCCTTTCCCTGGGTTGTGTTGTAGGCATACTATACATTGTTGTACTAGGCGCTTTGCAGATTCTGTTATCTTGACATTATGCCATACTCTTGTGATTAGTTCAATCATGGGGTGGAGCCTATGTGTGCTGGTAAATGTGCCATGGTCAATATGGGGATGAGGTAGGCATTGGGTAACAGCCATTTATTTCCGTCTTTAGTTCTCCAGCAATTTTCCTCGTCTTTTAGTCCCACCTTTTCCCACTCGGTCAATTCGTCTTGTGTGCCTGTAGTCTGTATGTCCCTTACAGTGGTCCTAGCATCAGTCCATTGTTCAGCTTGTGACCTGGTCACATACATTCGTGTCATGGTTCTGTCTTCTGCTGTGGCTCGGGCAGTAACGTCTGCTAGCGCATTTCCCTGTCCAATGAGATCTGTCACTTTCCTATGTGCTTGGCATTTTATCACTGCTAGCTTTTTGGGGAGGAGGACTGCTTCCGTCAAGGCGGAGACTAAATCTCCATGCAGGATGGGTGTACCGTGTGAAGTCAGGAACCCTCTTTTTTTCCATAGAATCCCGAAATGGTGAACCACCCCGAAGGCGTATTGGCTGTCGGTGTATATGTTAACTGTCGTGCCAGCTGCTAAAATACATGCTCGTGTGAGGGCAATGAGTTCTGCTGCCTGGGCGGAACGTTGGGCAATACGGGCTGTTTCTAGAATGGTTCGGGCTGTGGTGACAGCGTATGCAGCTGAGGTGGTGCCGTCGGGGAGTTTGATGCACGAACCATCCACCCATAGTTCTCCATCTGGCTCTAGAAAGGCGGTGTCTCTGAGGTCTACCCTACTTTTTGTTTGTTCATCGGTTAGTGTCACACAATCGTGTAGTGGAGCCACGTTAGAATCGTTCTCGGGTAGGGGTAACAGTGTGGCTGGATTGAGGGTGGTGCATCGCTTTAGGGTAATGTGCGGTGCTAGCAGGGTCAACTCATATCCTGTCAGTCGGGCGCTAGTCAAGTGTTGGGTTTTGGTCTGGTTCAGTAGTGTGTCGACTGCATGGGGTACTAAAACAGTGACTGGATTGGAGAGCACTATTCCTTCGCTCTGGCGTATTGATACCGCTGCAGCTGCCACAGCGCGCAGGCACGCTGGCAGTGCTCTGGCTACTGGATCGAGGGTGGCAGAAAAATATGCACAAGGGCGTTGTTTGTGACCAATTGATTGTGTTAGGACAGACAATGCACATCCCTCCATTTCGTGTGTGTAGAGGAAGAATGGTTTGGAGTAATCTGGGGTTCCTAGGACTGGTGCTGAGCAAAGGGCATTGCGTAGTTCTTTAAAGGCTGTCTGGCATTCGGGGTCCAGGGGAGAGGTGAGGGGATGTCCTTAGCTAGGAGGGAGAGAAGGGGTTTGACAATGAGGCTAAAGTTCGGTAACCACTGTCTGCAAAACGAGGTGAGGCCTATCAAAGAGCGGACTTGCTTCTGATTTTTGGGGACAGGGGTGTCTAGAATTGTCTGGATCCTGTCAGGCGTGAGTTTTCTCCCTTCTTTTGATAAAAGGTGACCCAAATAGGTCACTTGTGATTTACAGAACTGCAGTTTCTTTCGGAGACCTTGTGACCATTCTCAGCAAGGAAATGGAGTAGTTTGATGGTGGCTGTGACGGCTATTGGTATGGTGTCTGCTGCTAGAAGGATGTCGTCTACATATTGTATTAGTGCCACTCCATCTGGCAATTGTATGGCGTCCAACTGTCTTTTAAGCGCCTGGCTATAGATACTTGGGCTCTCAGTGTACCCCTGAGGTGCTCTACAAAATCTATACGAACGGGAATTTAGGGTAAATCCAAAAGATAGCGGCTGTCCTCGTGTATAGGTATGGAAAAGAAGGCGTTCTTGAGGTCGATCACAGTGAAGGTGGTGGCAGTGGAGGGGATTAAAGTCAAAATTGTCGTGATGTCGGAAACTACTGGGTATTGTGGTACTACGATTTTGTTTACCTCCCGCAGGTCAATGATGAAGCGGTAGGCTTTCCCATCTCCCTCTCCCTGTCTCTTTACAATCGGTAGTATGGGACTGTTACAAATGTTGCTCACTACTTCCTCTACCACCCCTGCCTCTACCAAAGAGTGTATGATCTCTGTTAGTGCTTTCTCACCCTCTGGCGATATTTTGTACTGCGGTACCTTCGGTAGGGTTGCGTCCTGTCGTATTGTTACGTGTACTGGGTCAATCATCATTCGGTCCTACGTCTGAATCAGCCCTAGCCCATAAGTGTGATGGCAAAGTGTCCAGTAGGGATGTGTCAGTCTCAGAGATGGAAAACATGTGCTGAAAAGGGTTCTCTCTATGGCGTTGGGGGTTGTCATACAGGATGACACGCACTCCGTCTGGTGAGCATCTGATAGTCGCATGGAAGTGTTTCAAAAGGTCGAGGCCCACAATGGCGTCTGGGGTGTTAGATGAGAGGAGGAATGTCGTTTCGACGCCATTTCTGTCAAGATTAAAAGGGATGGGTCGGGACAAAGGGTTGGTGGAGGGCGTACCGTCAAATCCTATTGAGGTCACATGTGAGCCTGACAAGGGTGCCCTTGGAATCAGTCGTTTGGATAGTGCACTACGTGTTGCTCCTGTGTCTACCAAAAATGGCGACCTTGTGCCCAGGACCTCAGCGGTAACATAAGGGCCTTGCTGATCAACGCAGAGCTCGACTGGATCCCTCCCTTGCCCCTGGCTGTCCTATGCAAAGTCGTACGTATTGTCATAATCTGTCTGTTGGTACTGATTCTGTCTGGGATGGTCAAATGCGTTCACTCTTCCTGGCCTTTCCTCGCTTGCTTCACTCGCGTACCCTCTCCCACGTCCTCTTCCTCTCTGTCCACTTGCTATTTCCCTCGCCCCTCTGCCCCTAGCAGCTCCTAACAAAGCCGGGCATTGGGATTTCCAGTGTCCATATTTTTTGCAAAATGCACATTGATCCTGTCCTAGGTCTTGGCGTCCTACATATGATGTAGATGGATTGTTCCTAGGTGGCTGTACTCTAGGGGTATTCTGCTGGTTTCCTCCCCTATATTGTTCCCCTCCTGTATTCGCCCCCTGGAGTTGTGCTATCATTACCCTTTCCTTCAAGTCCTTCTTTTTCCTTTCTGTAGCCCTGTCATTTTCGTTTCTCTGATGCTCGTAATACTGGGCCATTTGGAGAATGGCCGTCGGTTTAGATGCTGCCCAACTACTTTCGCTGGCTTGTAGTTTCTGGGATACATCTGGCAGTAATCCTTTGACGTAGTTCTGCACAAATAAGTGGTGTCCGGTTGCGGTGGACATGTCTTGTCCACTGTAATCAGAGAACACAGTTTCAAATCTGGAGAAGTACTCTGAGACGTCCACTTGTGGTTTCTGGCGGCATGCGGTTACTATGGACCAGTCTATCTTTTTCTCTGGGATCAGCGTTTTCACTTTCTGCACTATTTTGTCAGGGAGGTCTAATATTGCTTTAACTGGTTTTTGACCAGGGTTCCGCTGTTTATCTAGTGTGTCAAGTTGTTCCCAGGTATGACCAAACAGTTCGGCATGGTTTACTTTCTTAACCTGTTTCCACACATCTGCTGGCAAACATAACCCGAAGAACAAGTCTATGTCGGCAAGTGTCATTATTGTTGATCCCAGAGCGGTACCTAGCTCGGCGTAAAGGCGGTGGGGTTCTTTCGTAAATCCGGCAAAGATTTACGGAAGGTCAGGATGTCCTGTCTGTCCCATGGCTGATACACCCAATTGTAGACCACCCTTCCTCTAGCGTCGTGATGGTTTATATCGTCATTAGTCCCTTGTCCTCTAGGAGGTACCCAGTAAGGGGCAGCTTCTTTTATTGGCATCATGCTATCTGTTTTTTCCACTGGGGGTCCTGCTACCTTAGTTGTCCTGTCCCTATCTATCTGTCCTTGTTCTATGAGGTGACGCAATACTTCTAGTGTGGATGAAAATAGTTCTGCAACATCGTTGTCGCCTTCATCTCCGATGTCTACCTTCCTGTAGAGAGCCACTAATCGCTCGGGCCCTACGTTTTGGTACTTCTCTTCATATGCAGTAAGGGTGTGGTAACAGAGATGTACAATAAAGTATCGTTTGCGGTTTTCAACATAGGAGTCGCATATGTCTGTTACGTGTTCTTCTGTTTCTTTCCTATCTATGAGGGTTTTAACTATTTTATCAATGCCTGCTCGCTCATTTTTACTTAATCGCGGGACCCTGGGCGCTCCTATTTCCTTGGTTCCTACCTCTACTACTGCCTCCTTTGATGAGGCATTTGGTGTGGGTGGCTCGGTGGGAGCAGAGGTGGTGGAGACTGAGGCGATCGTGCCATCTCCAGCTATACTTTGGGGGTCCTGGCGTTGTACTACGGGATGAGTAGGGGCATAAGGGGGTGGCATGTATATCATTGGGGGACCTAACAATAAATCATCATCTACCCCTGTTTTGCTGGTAACTCGGGGTAAAGAGTTAAGGGCGTTCTAACAGGGCATTGACCTGATATTTTTGATTCCTGTTCCTTTTTATCAATTTCCTTTTCTTTTAGTTCTTCTTCTAACTTTTTACAGGCTTGGTAAGCTGATTTTCGCGTTTCTTTATCTTGTCTAGCTTCGTCTCTTTTCTTTCGTTGAGCTGCCTCTTTTCGCCATAAACCAAAACTATCAAACATGGCTGGTCTAGCTTTCTTTTGTGGAGAGCTAATTCTAACGTTTCTATTTTAGCGGGATCGAAAGATCCCGTCAGTGGCCACTGATTTACCCGGTCCTTCCTAGTGTACTTATGCCATAGTTTGCTATAAGCTACGGTGGCTATTCCATATTTTACGTACATGTCCTTGTTAGGGTGCCTTCCGGCGGTGCCGGATGACTGACCTCTAACAAACGGTCCGGTCCAAAACAATCAAACAATCTAGAGAAAACAGGCATGACGTATTTAGCGGTCAAAATGAATATCTCAATTAATGTTAGACAAAAGTCTGCACTACCTGTCCTTCGCTGTCTGCAAAGAGAGAATATTCCTATTCTACGTTGTTTGCAAGCAGGGAATGTCTCAAATAACTCAAAAAGGAATACTATTATTTCTATCAATCAATCAATTTAAGTCATGTTTTCTCACGACCTTACCCGGACCGTATGGACAGTTCTTCGTATTCCCCTTCCAGCGCCTGGTTGTCCTCTTACTCCAACAATCAATGCGGCGTTCCTGTAAGGCCCCAGTCAGGACCGCAGGTCACTCGAGAGAGGTCCGTTCGGAACCGGTGAAGTTCAGTCAATTGGCAGCCAGACGAGGGTCTCTTTCAGGCAGGTGCACTCCAATCATTTAGTCGTTCACTCCGTCGTTAGGACCTCTCTACTGGACCCACGTGTCTCTGATGGGCCCCCGTTGGGTCGCCAATTTGTGAAAAGCAGCAAGTCTCCTGAGATCCCCAATGCTGCCCGGCGCAAGGTCACCTTTAATCCACTTTGGATTCACTATCTAAAATAACGAGGCAGGCGCTGGAAGCTGGAAGGCAAGAAAAAGGTTTATTACTCTTAGAGGAGACCACGTCAACTGCTGACACCAGGATGTCTTCAGGGAGGTGTACTACTGGCAATGCTTCTGGCTCTTCCTTTTATACAGTTTTACACAATGTATTTGTTTCTTTTATCATGGTTACAAGCTTGGAGTCTCCGCCCCGGGCAGGTTGTCACACAAGCCGACATTGTTTTATTAACATGGTTACACAAGCCCAACATTAACTCTCCTCCCACCCAGGTCAAAAACAGACAATTTAATTGCAGCTGGACCTTGCTTCAGGGTCTAAAAACGAGTGAGACCGGCCAGATCTAAGAGTCCGTTCTGTTGATAAGAACAGGTCCCATTGTTGGCAAAAACCAGTCTTGCTGTGTGTAGTGCAATAAACCATGTTTGCAAGAGTCTGTTTGGTATTTGTAACCCGTTTGTGCAGGGATGAGAGGAAAGACGAGTTTGAGGCAGCAGGTGATGTTGATCTTTGTCGTGGAAATAGTTTATAGCCCCCAGCACACATATCAGGTTTGGTCAGAGAGTCAGAAGGCTGCTAGAGGACAGGGTGAAATGAAGGTGACCAACAGAGTACAAAATGGCTGTGGTAAATCAGAATGACTGTAGTTTATGTGCACGTAGGAACTTTCATCAGACAAGATGGCGCAGAATGTTCATGATTGTGTTTTGTTCTTAACAACCCTCCCTCTTCACCTGCGCACCTCAACCTCGCTCAACCACTTCAGGAAGGAAGTGAAGACCTGGCTCTTCGACTGAGAACCGCAGCACAGCATCTGGATACCCCCCAGGGCGATAAGTAGCACTTTACAAATACTACTTGATTGATTGACACAATTATTTTAATGTAACTTCACATGTAATTGTTTCTAGTTCCTTCAGCAGGTGATCACGTGCAGCCATCTCCTGAATATCTGGCTTTGTGTTAACTGCTATATCTGTTTAAAAATGCAGGATGGGAACAAAGATGATTGGGTGCGCTGCTGATGGTCGCCATGGATAAACCAAGAGCAGGGTATTCTTCTCAGAATAAAAGACACTATTGGCCTTATTTCATGGTATCCCGGATATAGGCGCATGGATACCAAACTTGTGGCTCAGGCTTGTCACTAGTCGCATGCACTAATAGATTACAAGCGACGCATGTTTTTTAGGTCTCGCCTAGGCAGCGCTTGCGCTGTCTCTTCGAGACATGCTGTATTCAGGATATGGGCATAAAGCTCCGCCCACTTTCTGCCCATCTTTTTAATTGGCTCCTGTCCTTTGTAAATGGTGGCTTTTCATTGGTCAATAGGCTTAGTAATCCCTCCTTAGTACCACCATGTCTCTTCTTGTAACCTCACATGAGGACACGCCCTGCTACATGTGTTGTTACTCCCTAGGTTTTAATTACAGCCTCAAGGCACTATTTTCTTAAAAGGCTTCAGGCAAGACACACACTTGGTCCTAAGCTAGGCTAGCAATGGTTACTTCACTCACTAGAACATCTCACATTTATATGAGACCGTCTATAAATTTCCCTTCATCAGCTCCACACAGAGTACAACATAATCCGAAATTAATGTAATAATTATTTTGTCACATTTCAAAGCTACTTATTGTATATATGGACATAGCTATTTGAATGTACTCGTAGTACTGTCTTGGATGCAATGCATTCTGGGTAGGGTGGATTTACCATATCTTCTGCAGGGTGCAGTACCATACGTGACCAAAAGAGGTCCGCAGTGCTGGTGCCTTGCTCACTAGGGACCTCTAGGAGCAGTTTGCGGAACTGCACCAAGACATGCAGTGCTGTTGCCTTGCTCACTGGGGACCTCTAGGAGCAACTTGCGGTACTGCACCGAGACATGCAGTGCTGGTGCCTTGCTCACTAGGGACCTCTAGGAGTAGCTTGCGGTACTGGACCGAGACATACAGTCCTGGTGCCTTGCTCACTAGGGACCTCTAGGAGCAGCTTGCGGTACTGCACTAAGACATACAATGCTGGTTCCTGGCTCACTACGCAAGCATTTGCAAATTATTTCATTCATTCAACTAGGTCTCGCATTACTGAAAGTATGAGCTATTGGTGTTGCATTATTATTTGCAACGCCAATACCTCACAGTAATGCAAGACCTATTGCATTGCAAATGCTTGTTATGTTAGCGATTAACTGACATCAGAGCATGTCTAACAAGGAAATAAAGTGAAGGACTTTTTAGGAACAGACTCCCAGGTACTGTCTACAGAAATAGTACAGCATTTTATACATTCTAAAGATACTGAAAGTAATTAATGAGTTCTAAATAAGGCTAATCGCCGAATTTGGGAAAGACTTGATATATCTTTTATTTGGAATTAATTTTTTTAACTTACAGTAGATCTAGTTTACTGCCTAATGTAGGGCCATTCTCACCACCTGCCAGCTTTAAATCACCCCGTCTCACTCCCCTGGAGCAGAGGTATCTTCCAGATGCAGGAATGTAAAATAAATGTGGCATTGCTGCTGTACAATTAATCTGTAAAGTCCTGGATTTATGGCCGCAGCTGTTTGAGGCAGTTAAAGGTGTTACATGTTCGAGCTGGGTGTAGAACCTGTCATAACACGTACACTGCAGCCCACTTCTAATGCCTGGAGTCGGCTGATGCACACAGAGTAATGTAAGTGTGACTTACATTGTAAACAGAGGTCCCAGGGCCGGCCTGTGTCGGGTAGTAAATGTGCAGGTAAAGAGTCAGAATATCGAGTTGGAAATGTCGACTTGCACTGATATCGACTTTGAAATATCGAGACACGGAAATATCGACAGAAAGAATATCGTGGTCAAAAATATCGAGTTTAAGGTAAGAAATATTGTTTTTTAAAATATCGAAGTCATTAATATCGTTTGCAAATATTTAGGGGCCGATTCCGATCTCGGTCGGAAGCTCTCCGAACGGGATCCGGCCGGAAAAAGTACGAGCCGTACGCGTTTTTTCCAACCGACTCGTACAGCTGTCCGACCGAGCGAGTACGATGTGAATGTACGCGTGTGTTCCGACCGAACCGATTCCGGATCCGAACCGCTCTGACCGACTCGTACGGAAACGAATCGCACCACGCAATGGAGACGTTATCCGACCGAGCGAGTACGATGTACGCGTCGGACAGCCGGATCGAGTCGGAGCGTCTGGCTCGAAAAAGCTCCCGGAGCCGGACTTGGGGGGTCCGTGCCGGACCCCCCTTCACCCATAGCCTTACGAGTCCAACACAGGGGGGACCCAAGGGTCCCCCCTAAACATGCATGTATGGTGCGGGTTGCACCGACGCGTACACACTGTAGGGGGCGCACTTGTTCGCGACGTACCCGTTGAGTCAATGGGAGCCCATGTATGCGTTATACGACCGGCTCCCATTGACTTCAATGGGAGTCCGACCGAATCGAGTCCGGCAGCATGCGGCCGCATCGTACTCGCTCGGTCAGACTGTAGGAGTCCGGCTCGGTCGGAAATCTCTCCGGATCCGGCTCAGTCAGAGAGTTTTCCGACCCAGATCGGAATCGGCCCCATAGTTGTTAAAAATATCGTTTTTTTAATTAGTGTTATGTATTTTAGTATGTATTTTAAATGTATGTGCTCTATTTTTTCTCTAAGTATTGCTTTTAATATATGTGTTAATTTTTTAGTAGTTATTAATTTTATTTTACATTAATTTTGCGTTTTAGTTCCGTAGCTGGTTGTGGGTTTATAGGGGAATAGGGTGGGAAGTAATTTAATTATAATAAATTAAATACTAATTTTTATTTATTAGTATTAATTTAATTGAGATTTTATAGTGTTAATTGTGGGAATTAATTTATTATTAATTAATTATTTATTTGGCTGTTCATTTTTATTAATTAATTAATTAATTGGTAAATATGTTAATTTTTTTAGGAGAGGGTTGTGGGTTTATAGGGGAATAGGGTGGAAAGTAATTTCATTATAATTATAATAATTATTATTTATTAATTATTATTTATTTATTTAATATTTTATAGTGTTAATTGTGGGAATTAATTTGTTATTAATTATTTATTAATGGGTTGTTAATTATTAATAATTAATTGAAAATTATGTTAATTGTGTCATTTCTTTAGGAGCCGGTTGTGGGTTGATAGGGGAGATGGGTGGGAAGTAATTTAATTTTAATATATTTATTAATATTTTTATATAATATTTATTTAATTTTACTTTATAGTGTTAATTGTGGGAATTAATTTATTAATAATTATTTCTAATTTGCTTGTTAATTGTTATTAATTAATTAATTATTTGTTAATTAATTATGTTAACTGTGTCATGTTTTTAGAAATGGGTGGTGGGGTTTTTAGGGGAATAGGGTGGGAGGTAATTTATTTTTAAATAATTAATTATTTGTTAATTAATGCTAATTAATTAATTAAAATTTAGATATAGAAATTGTGTAATTAATTTGATGTGTGAGTTGTGGGGTTTATAGTGGTAAATGGTGGGAAGTAAATTTTTGTAAATTAATTAATGATTTGTGGTAATTGATAATAATTTATTATTGTATAATTAGTTATGGAAATTATGTAATTATTTTTAGGTGTGTGTTGTGGTGTTTATTGGGGTAGAGGGTGGAAAGTAATTTAGTTTAAAATAATTAATCATTACTTGATCATTAATAGTTATTTATTACTTGATAAATATTTTTGGTAATCGTTTATTTTTTATTTTGTTTGTGGATTTTGGTTATATAGGCGTAACGTTTGGTTAGTATATTAATTTTTATCTGTTTTAATGTTTTTCTAATTAATAATATTTGTTTAATTGATAAATAATTGTGTTAATTATGGAGGTATACTTTTTAAATTTAAATGTGTGTTGTAAATTGTGTGGTGTTATAGGGTAGGTAAAAACATATTATATTTATGTAATAAATAATGTTTTTGATTATAAATAATTTTTATTATAAAATATTCTTTTGTTTGTAAATTATTTTAAAAAAATTAGAAAATAATCTTTGTATGTAATTTTTTTTTTTAACATATGTTTCTATGTTTTGTAATTTTTTTATTTTTAGATATGCTTTGTTTTTGGAATTGTTATTATCTTTTATATTGTAGTTGATATTTAGTTTGTTTTTAAATTTAACTTTTTTTTAGTGGGAATAGTAATTTTTACCCCTTTGCTATCCAACCCTTTCCCTACTGTTCCACTCGCTGGAGTGGGAATAGTAATTTTTTCCCCTCCGCTATCCAAAACTTTCCCTACTGTTGCACTCGCTGGAGTGGGAATAGTAATTTTATCCCCTCCGCTACCAACACTTTCCCTAATGTTGCTCTAGCTGGAGTGGGAATAGTAAGTTTTACTCCTCCGCTATCCAACATATTCCCTACTGTTGCACTTGTTGGAGTGGGAATAGTAATGTTTTCCCCTCCACTATCCAACACTTTCTCTACTGTTGCTCTTGCAGGAGTGGGAATAGTAATTTTTTCCTCTCCGTTATCCAACACTTTCCCTACTGTTGCACTCACTGGAGTGGGAATAGTAATGTTATCCCCTCCGCTAAACAAAACTTTCCCTACTGTTGCACTAGCTGGAGTGGGAATAGTAATTTTTACTCCTTCGCTATCCAACGCATTCCCTACTGTTGCACTCAGAGTGGGAATAGTAATTTTTACCCCTCTGCTATCCAACACTTTCCCTACTGTTGCACTCGCTGGAGTGGGAATAGTAATTTTTACCCCTCTGCTATCCAACACTTTCCCTACTGTTGCACTCGCTGGAGTGGGAATAGTAAATTATTCCCCTCCGCTATCCAACACTTTCCCTACTGTTGTATTCAGTGGAGTGGGAATACTCATTTTTACCTCTCCGCTATCCAACACTTTCCCTACTGTTGCACTTGCTGGAGTTGGAATAGTAAATGTTTTTCCTTCGCTATCCAACACTTTCCCTACTGTTGCATTTCCTGGAGTAGGAATAGTATTTTTTACCTATTCGCTATCCAACACTTTTCCTACTGTTGCACTCGTTGGAGTGGGAATAGAAATTTTTTACCCCTCTGCTATCCAACACTTTCCCTACTGTTGCACTCGTTGGAGTGGGAATAGTAATTTTTACCCCTCTGCTATCCAACACTTTCCCTACTGTTGCACTCGTTGGAGTGGGAATAGTAATTTTTACCCCTCCGCTATCCAACACTTTCCCTACTGTGGCACTCATTGGAGTGGGAATAGTAAATGATTCCCCTCCGCTATCCAACACTTTCCCTACTGTTGTATTCAGTGGAGTGGGAATAGTAATTTTTACCTATCCCCTATCCAACACTTTCCCTGCTGTTGCATTTCCTGGAGTGGGAATAGTAATTTTTACCCCTTCGCTATCCAACACTTTCTCTACTGTTGCACTCGCTGGAGTGGGAATAGTAATTTTTACCCCTCCGCTATCAAACACTTTCTCTACTGTTGCCCTCAATGTAGTGCAAAATGTAGGTTTAAAAAATATTAAATATTTTAATATTTTAATTTATGATATTATTTTTTATTAATAATTTTTATGTTACAAGTGTATGTATATATATGTATTTAATATTTTTAATATATTTATAACATTTTAAAATTAATTAAATGTATTATTTATTAATTGTTTTTAAGTAAATATATATATTAAATTGTATATATGTATGTTTAATTTTTTACATTAAATTTATTACTTATAATTGTTAACATTTACAAATAAATCTGTATAATTTTTTAAAGATTAATTTATTATTTAATTTGTTTTACATTATTTTTTATGCATATAAAAAAACGATATTTTATACATCGATATTTTTTACAACAATATTTTTTTCCGATATTTTTGTACTTACCATTATGAAGATAGGAGGTCGATATTTTTCACAACGATATTTTTGGCACGATATTTCTGTAGGTCGATATTGTTGTTGTCGATATTCTGTCAGTGATCCCTCTCTTCGGAGTGAAGGATGGAAGGGGCGACAGAGCTCTGCGGTCTATCAGTGCTTAGAAGCATCACAGCTCACCGAGTGTGCATTGCACCCACAGGGATAGTGCTAGTGGTACCGATTACAAAGGAATTCACTTACTCCAAGGATCCGCTCGGTTCTGTGATGCAATAACAGATTCAAGTGGAAAGGATAACAGAGAACAGAGTGGAACAAAACCGATTGGCTTGGAGTAGAATGGAAATGAATAAAACAAACCAGTGAGGAATAAAATAAAATGGCAGCCGAGAATAGGGCAGGTTGTAAGTTCATTGGAGTGGAGCTAAGAAGGGTTTGGACTGCTGCATGTAAGGAACAGAATGAAATATCATGGAATCAAACTGCATGCCATGGATGGGAATGGAATGCAATGGAATGGCCTAGAATCAAGTGAATGGGTTGGCATTGAATGGAATAGAATACCAGACTAGCATGGCACAGGGTGGAATGTCCTGTAAGCAGAGCTAGGAATGGCGAGGGCGCTCCTACACACCGCTCCTCTGCACCGGGATGTGATGATCAGGTCCCAAAGAGGTTTATGAACATTTCCCAGGGACTACAGGACCAGGCCTCCTGGTTGTGCAGGAGTCTGCAGGGCGGACCATGTAAAACTAGCCCCAAGAGGCCTGTACTGGCTCCCTGTAGAGCTAAGAATCAAACTGAAGTCTGCCTCATGCACAAGCACTACTGTGGCATCTGGAAAAGAGAGCCCCCCACCTTAGATTAAATGCCAGCCAGGAAGTAAGCTAGCCATCGCCACATGGTCCACCAAGGGATGACCAAGCTTCAAAAACATGTGGCTGTTCACTGGGATTCCAGTGCCCCAGCCTTGGAGGGCCCTGAACCCTGCACCCTGGCCTGCAGGAACACAAAGGAATGATCAGGAATCTAGGTTCCTAGACCTGGGAGGGCCCTGAACCCTGCATCCTGGCCTGCAGGAACATGAAGGAAGAGCAGGAATCCAGGGCCCTAGAGCTTGAAGGGCCATGAACCCTGCACCATGGCCTGCAGGAACATGAAGGAGGATCAGGAATCCAGGGCCCTAGACCTTGAAGGGCCATGAACCCTGCACCATGGCCTGCAGGAACACGAAGGAGGATCAGGAATCCAGGGTCCTAGACCTGGGAGGGCCCTGAACCCTGCATCCTGGCCTGCAGGAACATGAAGGAAGAGCAGGAATCCCGGGTCCTAGACCTCGGGGGCCCTGACCCCTGCACCCTGGCCAGCAGGAACACGAAGGAGGATCAGGAATCCAGGGTCCTAGATCTGGGAGGGCCATGAACCCAGCACCATGGCCTGCAGGAACATGAGGGAAGATCAGGAATCCAGGGTCCTAGACCTGGGAGGGCCCTGAACCCTGGACCCTGGCCAGCAGGAACACGAAGGAGGATCAGGAATCCAGGGTCCTAGATCTGGGAGGGCCATGAACCCTGCACCATGGCCTGCAGGAACATGAAGGAAGAGCAGGAATCTACTGTCCTAAACATGGGACGGTCCTGAACCCAGCACCATGGCCTGCAGGAACACAAAGGAACATCAGGAATCCAGGGTCCTAGACCTCGGGGGCCCTGAACCCTGCACCCTGGCCTGCAGGAACACGAAGGAACATCAGGAATCCAGGGTCCTAGACCTGGGAGGGCCATGAACCCTGCACCCTGGCCTGCAGGAACACGAAGGGAGATCAGGAATCCAGGGTCCTAGACCTCGGAGGGCCCTGAACCCTGCACCCTGACCTGCAGGAACACGAAGGAACATCAGGAATCCAGGGTCATAGACCTTGGGGGCCCTGAACCCTGCACCCTGGCCTGCAGGAACACAAAGAAACATCAGGAATCCAGGGTCCTAGACCTTGGGGGCCCTGAACCCTGAACCCTGGCCTGCAGGAACACGGAGATCAGGAATCCAGGGTCCTAGACCTGGGAGGGCCCTGAACCCTGCACCCTGGCCTGCAGGAACACAAAGGAAAATCAGGAATCCTGGGTCCTAGACCTTTGAGGGCCCTGAACCCTGCACCCTGGCCTGCAGGAACACGAAGGGAGATCAGGAATCCTGGGTCCTAGACCTTGGGGGCCCTGAACCCTGCACCCTGGCCTGCAGAAACACGAGGAAAAATCAGGAATCCAGGGCCCTAGACCTTGGGGGCCCTGAACTCTGCACCCTGGCTGCAGGAACACGAAGGCAGATCAGGAAACCAGGATCCTAGACCTTGGGGGCCCTGAACCCTGCACCCTGGCCCTCAGGAACACGAAGGAACATCAGGAATCCAAGGTCCTAGACCTGGGAGGGCCCTGAACCCTGTACCCTGGCCTGCAGGAACAAGAAGGGAGATCAGGAATCCAGGGTCCTAGACCTTGAAGGGCCCTGAACCCAGCACCTTGGCCTGCAGGAAACCACAGGGAGATCAGGAATCCAGGGTCCTAGACCTGGGAGGACCCTGAACCCTGCACCCTGCCCTGCAGGAACACGAAGGAAGATCAGGAATCCAGGGTCCTAGACCTGGGAGGGCCCTGAACCCTGCACCCTGGCCTGCAGGAACACACAGGGAGATCAGGAATCCAGGGTCCTAGACCTGGGAGGGCCCTGAACCCTGCACCCTGGATGCAAGAACACAAAGGAAGATCAGGAATCCAGGGTCCTAGACCTCGGGGGGCCAAACTCTGGCCTGCAGGAACACACAGGGAGATCAGGAATCCAGGATCCTAGACCTGGGAGGGTCCTGAACCCTGCACCCTGGCCTGCAGGAACACGAAGGAAGATCAGGAATCTGCAGGTCCTAAACCTTGGAAGGCTCTGAACCCTGCACCCTGGCCTGCAGGAACACGAAGTGAGATCAGGGATCCAGGGTCCTAGACCTCGGGGGCCCTGAACCCTGAACCCTGGCCTGCAGGAACACGAAGGAAGATCAGGAATCAAGGGTCCTAGACCTGGGAGGACCCTGCACCCTGGCCCTCAGGAACATGAAGGAAGATCAGGAATCCCGGGTCCTAGACCTGGGAGGACCCTGAACCCTGCACCCTGGCCTGCAGGAACACGAAGGGAGATCAGGAATCCAGGGCCCTAGACCTGGGAGGGCCCTGAACCCTGCACCCTGGCCTGCAGGAACACGAAGGAACATCAGGAATCCAGGGTCATAGACCTTGAAGTGCCATGAATCCTGCACCCTGGCCTGCAGGAACACGAAGGAACATCAGGAATCCAGGGTCATAGACCTTGAAGGGCCATGAATCCTGCACCCTGGCCTGCAGGAACATGAATAAAGATCAGGAATCCAAGGTCCTAGACTTTGAAGGGCCATGAATCCTGCATCCTTGCATGCAGGAACATACAGGAGATCATTGGGAAGCCAGGGCCCAGTGCTGGGAGTGCACGGAACCCTGATCCCTAGCCTGAATTAACATTAGGGAGCATTACTGGGAGTCCTGGATCTAGACATGCGAATGCATGGAACCATGTACCTACCCTGCAGGAACACAAAGGAGATCACTGGGGGGCCAAGGCTCAGTCCTGAGATTGCACGAAACCCGAAACCCTAGCCTGAAGAAACATGAGGGAACATCACGGATAGTTCAGGGTTCTAGATCTGGGAATGTGCTGAAAATTGAACCTTAGCCTGAGGAAACCTGAGGGCAGATCACTGAAAGTCCAGTGTCTGAGACCTGGTGGTGTTTGGAAGCCTGACCCCTACCCAGTGTAATTCTACCCTATGGCCAGTTCCCAATCCAAGATGGCGGCACGGATCCTTAATGCAACTTCTTGGCCTTCCCCTATCTCAAACAGAAGGAAATCTATTTGCTCCTTAGTGGATTTTGTTGTGTTCCTCGCACGTGGATTTTTCCTGGTGACTTCTCTCCTGAATTTATGCAAGTTTCTTCTACTTTGTTTCAACTGTATAGTTTCCCGAATTCTGCACCTCTTTCTTGTCATCTGTTCTCCCTCAGCAACACCCCTAAACCTTGTCCTGGTTCTTCTCTTCAAAGGTGCTTGAGGTTCCTTTGTCACAGCATTTTTCATGCATCCAGAAGCCCGCCTCCACAAAGTTTTTCCTTCCGTGGCTTTTTCCTCCTTGGGGATGAGTCCTGAAGGCACTACCTGCTTAACGTACTTGTCGTCAGCATTGTGCCAAGACCATGAAGATCAGATCGTTCAAGGCTGAAGACAGCTTCAAGAGTTTATCCAGAAGTTGGCCGAGTGACGAGGGACCACGGAGGGCAGGAGGAAGGGGACAAGAGAAGTTAGCTACACCAATTTATAAAGATAATTACAATTCTACACTCCTACACAGAAGATGCCTATTGAAATCAATACATTTGAAAACACTGTTCTTAAGCATCTAGATAAGACATAGAACACAAACAAATACACAAAGTTTAACCTCTTCAAACAAGAATTTGAGGCCCTCCTTCGACTTGAAGAATCCAACCGAATTATTATAAAACCAGTCGATAAGGAAGGAGCAAGTGTGATGCAAGACAGATTAAACTATGGCAGAAGAGATTATTTTAGGAAATCCCAACATTACAAAAAAAAGTTATCATGACCCTACTGGGGAGAACAGACCTGAAATTAGGAATACCTAAGAACATGGCGAGAATGAGGAAGGCTCTCAGAGACGGAGATAGATTTTCTGGACTCTGGACAGCCAAGGTGCTCGATGACCCGTCCTTTGCATGCTCCCCAAGATTCACAAGGGCCCATTAAAACCTCCAGGGAGAGCTATGATTTCAAGAATAAATTCCATTGTGGAACCCTTCGGTGAATATGTAGACTACCATTCAGCATGGATGTTCCGTCATACGTCAGAGATACTATGGGTGTAATTAACCAATGAGAAGACATTGAAGAAGAAATCCTGGGTACAATGGACATGGAACGTTTGCATAGTAAACTCCCACAGGATGCAGCCCAGGATAGATTGGAATGGTTTCTAGAAAGCAGATCTCGACCTCATCCTGTACCTACAGAATTCATTAAATTATTTGCCATAATATGTTTTACTAAGAACTGTTTTATGGTCAATCAAAAATCTTACATCCAAATAAAAAGGTCTGCATTGGGGTGTCCTTTTATCCCGGAACAAGCTGCATTATTTTTGGCCAAATATGACGAACGAAGGGAAGACAACGGCAACCCATTCTAAGAAAATATTTCCATATGGCGAAGATACATTGATGATGTGCTGATGGCTTGGAAAGGCAACACAGAAGACCTCAACGCATCCTGTGCCTGGGTTAAATCAAGAACAGCAGATATCAAAATCTCCATAAATCACAGTAAAATTGAGATTATTTTATAGATGTGATTACCAGACATGAAGATGGACGAATTTATACCACACTCGCCAACAAACAAACAGATAACAACTAAGGGCCCTATTACGATGGCGGGCGGACTAAGTCCGCCCGCCACCGTAACAGAGAACGGGACTGTAGGAAGGTGGAATCTGACTACATGGTTGCCCCCACTTTTTTCCTGGTGTTTTGTTGGTTTTTGACTTAGTTTGGCTGGGAACCTGCTATTCAGGTCCCCAGCCTATCTGCTTTCTCTTTAAATGACTTGGAGTGTACCCTAGGTGCACTAGTGATTGGATACTGTGGTACCTTATGAGTCCCTAGTATATGGTACCTTAGGTACCAAGGGCATAGGTACTTCACAGGCCTACCAGGGGCTGAAGCATGTATTATGCCACCCCTGGGAAGCAGACTAAATCTGACACCACAGGCCTGCTACTGCAGCCTGGGTGAGGTGGTGCTAGCACTCCTCACTGAGATATAGGTTTCCTATATCTCTCCTGCACACACATTTAAACCTATCAGTCACCCCTAAGGCAGGCCCTATCAATCCTGAGGGCAGGGTGCTTGGTTCCTATGTGAGAGGGTGCCTCTGCCTGAGCAGGGCCCCTCTGCAGCTCTCAGAGTCCATTCTCTGGGGCTGTTTGTGGATGCGGTTAAACCATATACTTTTAAGTGCATTATATCCTCACGGTAAAATGCTAACTTTGGAATGGCTGCATCAAAACATGTCGTGTTTGGTGTCAAACACCTTGGAATACTACCCCCCCACCAGTCCTGGCAGCGGGGGTAGCATTCCACCCTTCTAGAGGGATAGACATGTACCTACTGTGGAAACGCGGTAGAATCCTGCAGAGCCCTGGCATCACAAAATGGATGCCACCAGTCACAGACACTGGGCTGCCCTCCTGCTGATGACCAACACTCGCAGTGGAGGAAGCCCAACAATAGATATCCTGTCCCAAGGGGTGTGACCACCTCCCAGACAGGGTTTAGTGTATTGGGGCTGGGTGGGTGCACTCCTAGAGTGCTTTGAAGTCCTGCACTGGGGGAGCAGAAGGCTCCTCTGTGCATATGCCAGTTCAAACCGGCTCAGGGGCTACCTGTCCCTGCTCTGGCGTGAAACTGGACAAAGGGAAGTGGGTGTAGCCACCCACTCCCCTGACCCTCCCATAGGTAGGGTCATAGAGCTAGTCCCTCCCTTTCTTTTAGTATAAGAGGGGGAACCTGTGCATTGCGCCCTAGATTTCCCTGGACGACGCTCTACAAGAAGAATCCCGGACCTTCGACGTTCCACTACCTTTGGAAGACTGAAGAATCTCCCGTGGAGTCAAGGAGTGACTCCCCTGCTTGGCAGGCACCAAAAACTACAACAGACGGTCACAAACTACGCCGCTCCCGCCGGAGTCCAAAGTCCCTGCAGCCCAAGAAGTAGATTTCCTGACTTCTCAAAGGCCATCGTGAGTCCCCAGCGAAGCTGAGGTCAGTGGATCCCAAGAGTAACGAGGAACCGCGACCCCTGGGTACCGTGCACTATTGTCGAGTGCAACCCCTTCACAACGTTCCACGAACTTGTGCTTTGGACCACGTATGGTCCCAGCCTCCAGCAGGAATCCCTCCTAAGATCAGAGGCCTACCTTGTCCCGAGTGACCGTGGGCCCCTGTGAGCGGATCCTCCCAAGGCGTCTTTGCAATCCCTTGCCAGCCGGCTTGTGGGTTCCCAGAAGACTCTATAAAGAAACCGAAGGGCTCCCCTGTTTGCTCCAGGCCTGCCCTGACTTACCCTTGCTGGGTGAGTCCGACAGACCTTGTTGGTCTGTGCCAGTGTCTCATCACCCTTTCCCTGAGACTTGCTGTTACCAAGGCTTGGTGGCTCCAATCGAGTCGCCGACACCGCCGTAAGCTGCAGACATTGTGAGACATGACGAATCCAGCTTCTGGTCATCGACGACGCCTTCTGGACCTCGTGGCTGAAGAGTCAAGGCAACCACGAACGACCTGAATCTTGCGACGACGGTGGGCATCCATCTTTCTTGCCCCGAGTCACTGCCAAGTGACTTTGAACACTGTCCCCTCTGCTTTCAGGTCTTCCATCCTCTGAATCCAGGCTTGGATTCCCCCGGACACTTCTCCAGTCGCCGCAAGCAGCAAGTCTTCACTGGCTCCCATTGAAAACGACGCCGCGACCCGACACCAAAGAACGCCTATGCACCCGGCTCCCCTGGGTGAGGTAACTTCAGCACTACGGTGCTCCTGTGGGTGTGGGCTCTAGAACCACTTACCCTGTAAGTGGCATGCTTGTAGCTTCCCTAGAAGTGTCCTAAAACTCTAACTTTCTAAGTGCGATAATTGCATTGACTCGTACAGGGTTCGCGTCTGTGTTAGACACACCGCGTCCATCTCCTTTGCAACACTAACTAGAACTGTATCCTTCGACTCGTACTGAGTCCGATCGGTGTTCGCCTCGAACACACAAAGGGCCTGTAACTCCGAGTTCTCCATTGCACCGACTCGCACCAGGTTCACGTCTGTGTTAGACACAGCGCGTCCAACTCCCTTGCAATACCATCTGTAACCGCGTCCTTCGACTCGTACAAGGACCGATCGGTGTGTTCGCCTCGAACACGCAAGAGACCTTTAACACCGATATCTCAATCGCGTCTGAGTGCATAGACTCGTACAGGATTCGTATCGGTGCCAGGTCACCGCGTCCGTCCCCTGTGGGTCTCCTACAACTACCTGGGGTGGTTCTTGGGGTCCCTCGATTCTAGATGCCCTAGACCTAGGTCTAGCAAACTAAGATTGTAATATTCAATTGTGCTAAACTTATCCTGATCATATTTGACTTGTACATATGTTCCTATCCTCTAATCTCATAAAGAGATTAGTAGAGAGTGTTTATTAATAAATACATATATATTTGATATATATACCTGTGTGGTGTCTTTTCATTTGGTGATTCAAGAGATTGTGTGGTAAAACAAGCTGCTTTACATTCCTTCAAGACTTAGCCTGAAGGCTGCTCTCCACAGCTACCACTAGGATAGCTTTCTATAAAGGTTGTCTTAAACCTATCTACCATAAGAGTCGAATTGTTCTGGTGCAAGGTGTCCACTTTAATTAGTGAACAGCATATACCAGGCCAACTTCTCACAGGGACCGTCCGCCAGAGGTGCGGCAGTCCCGCTGTGTCCATTAGGATGCCACCGCCACGGTGGCGGTGGCATCCCCCATCCACAACATTGTGGCGGGCGGTGCTCACAGCACCGCCCGCCACAATGCTGTGGATGCACGTTGTGCATTGGCATGCACAAGGTGACAGGCACCGCGCGGTGCCTGTCACCTTGTCCAAGCCAATGTAGGGGGGTACCATAGGTACCACCCATGGGCACCCCCCACCCCCCCAACACCCAGGGGGCCCGCAACGGGCCCCCCAAAGCAGACACCGTATGCCTTTTCATGGCGGCGTTGCCGCCATGGAAAGGCTGATCACCGCCTACATCATGATATGGTTGGCGGTGTCTTGCAGACACCGCCACCATATTTTGGCCCTTTTCCGCCCGGTCGACGAGTCGACCAGCGGAAAAGCGGCGGACGGTCTTTCCGTACGCCGCGGACCCCCCAGCCATCCTAATATGGTGGGGGGTCACTGAAGCATGGATGGCGGGCGGATCGCCCCCGCAGGGCCCGCGGTGGCTACCGCCGGCCCGGCGGGGGCGATCCACCCGCCATCGTAATAGGCCCCTTATTTCTACATTATTAGCGCTTCCACCCAAGAAACCTCTTAGGCAACTTACCTAACACTCATATCTTAAGCATACGGCACAATTGCAAAAAAAGGAAGATTATTTTGCATGTGCAAATGTATTATTTGAAAATCTGCATTTAAGAAACTAATAAAAAAGTTACTACTAAGATCACTTAAAAGGGCATGGTATAGGACTAGATAATATTGCTGCCCTACTTATCTGCGTCATCACATTTAACACATGCACCAACCAAATTAAAGGGTGCATAAGGAAGAGATGACGCAAAGTGAACAACTTGAACTCATCACTACAAGCACCCAGATTTGCATTGAAGAGGAGCAGGAATATCAAAGATAACGTTGTATGATCCATCAGTGATCAAAATAAACTGATGGCTGCATTACGGTCGATGATTGGTCTACACTCGGAATTCACAAACTCAAGACCAAGAATGTGCCTTATGTAATTATATGCCCCTGCGAGAAACCTATGCATGGAAACCATCGCAAGAAATAAAGAAACGCATCTTCCAACCTAAATCACGTATAAGGTGCGAAATCATGGAGGCACTGTTGGCACAGTTTGTTGCATATAATCACTCGGAGGCACAGATTATTTGGAGCGTCTTAAAGCACATAATACCTTGAGGAAAGGACCTTGAGACAAGATTGCTCCATTTTGAAGCAAAGATGATATTGAAACTCAGCACTGTGGAGAACGGTTTGAATGAACTCTTTGAAATTAATAACATTAAACGAGTCTTCGACCATACAGACCGCGACTGGATATTTTAACAAATCCAAAACTGGACTGATAACCACGTTGTTATAACAACATAACTTATAGCTTAAAAAAGCAACAATACAAACGGTTTTGCCCACCCTTCCATTACTTAGAAAGCAAGAAGGCACGTAATACCACAAGTAAACAAGAAAGATATGTTTATAAAAGACAGTTCTCTTTGAATGACATGTTTTGGTTTTAATTTCACCAAGATAAGAAGGACAGATACTGTGGGACAATATAAAAAAAGCATTTCATATAGGATCTTGAACACAACATGCAGAGAAACTACATTCACCACATCCAGCGGACTGACGTCTCGTCTGAAAATGATGACCACAGGCTGAAATATCCAAAAAAGGATATCTGTATTTTTAAGTGTTACAATAGTAACGAGACATCTGAGCATGCAATGAACATGTTTTCAAGTCAAAGAAGTAAGACTTTTCAAAAGATGGTGAGTTTCTGCAATAGAACCCTGTATGCGATATGCCGTTGAGCTACTTTACAGATACTCTCCATTGAGGCCAGCGAGTAACACGGGCGGAACTTATCACACTGCTGAGACTCTAGAAACCCCGGGAAAACCAAGAATTCAAAAGTCAAAACTCAATGTTGTTCTGTGTTAGGATACCACCAAGGTGCCCAATCAATGCATGGGTATCTGCTAATTATTGTTGAGCCAAACCTCTCTCTCTATGTAATGTAGAATGTTTCTGTGAGATGCCTGTTCATCGCAGTGCATTTCTACATATAGTTTACTCGTTTGTTGATTCATTTGCACGTGTCCTGCTTCTGTTGTATTCAAGTGTGAATCACTGTCTCTCGTTGAGAGTCTAGCACGGCTAAGTGAAATCTTTCACTGTGATTCACACAGAGTGCACGAGCAACAAGATGACTAAAGTCTGCGCGCTGTACTGCCCGTAATTGGTGATTTGTGGTGAGTGAGGGTGTTGTATATTATGATTACGTGTGGTCAGTGTCTGCCGCCTGAAAATCTAAGAGTCTGTCGTGAAAACCACCTCTCATTCACTGCTGTTCTGGTCCTTCCCAGGGACGATTTAAGGCATGGGCAAAGTGGGCTCTGGCCAGTGGCGGCCAGCATGGTTCGCGGGTGGCGGGTGGGTGGTGGCTCGCGGGGGGGGGGGCTGAAGAGGGGTGGGGGGCCTGATAGAGCCAGCTCTGCTCTACAATGAGCCTTCCCTGATGACCTTGAATTGTTCTTAAACAGACTGGTTTAAATAATGTTTGTGGGTGATGTGAGAGAGTGCATTACAGACATTTTGCAGAGAAATGTTGTGTTTATGTTTCATACAACATTCATAAATAATTTCATTTTAAACAAGACATCATATCTGAGAAATGGGAGGGTGTCATAGAGATTATTTGCGTAATATTAGTGAGCTGCTGCTGTTACAATATTGAAAACACATCATCATCCCTGAACATTAGATGTAAACACATTCAGGGCCTTATGTACAAGATTTTGCCATAGGGCAGCGCTGCAGGCCTTCCTGCTGCTCTGCCCTACGGCAAAAGAAAAGGGCAGGAATCTGTCATATCTATCAGATTCGGCGCATTCCTGTCCTTTTCCTCTTCACTGGCGCACAATGGGTAGCTGTGCGCCAACGCAGGCACCTTTGCACCATGGTGCAAGGGAGCCTGCGTTACCTTTGCACCATGGTGCAAGGGTGCCTGCGTTACCTTTGCACCATGGTGCAAGGGAGCCTGCGTTACCTTTGCACCATGGTGCAAGGGAGCTCTGCGTTACCTTTGCACCATGGTGCAAGGGAGCTCATGCGTTACCTTTGCACCATGGTGCAAGGGTGCCTGCGTTACCTTTGCACCATGGTGCAAGGGTGCTCTGCGTTACCTTTGCACCATGGTGCAAGGGAGCTCTGCGTTACCTTTGCACCATGGTGCAAGGGTGCCTGCGTTACCTTTGCACCATGGTGCAAGGGAGCTCTACGTTACCTTTGCACCATGGTGCAAGGGAGCCTGCGTTACCTTTGCACCATGGTGCAAGGGTGCCTGCGTTACCTTTGCACCATGGTGCAAGGGAGCCTGCGTTACCTTTGCACCATGGTGCAAGGGTGCCTGCGTTACCTTTGCACCATGGTGCAAGGGTGCCTGCGTTACCTTTGCACCATGGTGCAAGGGTGCCTGCGTTACCTTTGCACCATGGTGCAAGGGAGCCTGCGTTACAGGGATGATTGTTTTTGTGCAGGAAGGGGAACCTTCCTGCACATAAACAATCATTAATGGTGTTTTCCTCTTTCTGTGTGTGCTTCTGCAGCACACATAGAAAAAGGAAAAACGAGGAGAAATAAAGACATTTCTCCTCGTTGTGCCTCCCTTACGCCTCCCCTGGGAGGAGTACATTTTGGCACTGCCTCAGAGTTACGATTCCTCAAAATCTGGGGCAGTGTCAAAAGACATGGGTGTTGCTGGGAACGCCCCCATCATTGCACGCCCCTTTAATGCAGAAAAGTGTGTTAAAGGGAACCATATTTACAAGACCACATTAAGCTACGCAAAGTGGCTCAGTGCTGCCTGCTAAATATAGAGCAGGCCCCTGCGCCGCCGGAGCGTCGCAAAAAGTGACGCACCAGTGGCGCCGCCTCCTTGTAAAGGAGGCCCTTAGAATATAGAGCAGTGTGCACTGTCAGCAACCCGGCCATAGAGGGCATGAAAGAGCGGAAACTGGATCATAAATTCAAAGCTGTTCAAAAGGGATGACCCCAAAATATATTATTCTTAATTCTTAAGATGTCCCTGGTCCTTCTGGTTAAATCGCGCGCCTTGTGCTGAGAAATACAATTTATTTTTCTATTTGCATCGCACGCTATTAGACACGACAATCAAAGCAAAGTTGCATCCCTATGACTGTCAAAAAATTTGTTATCTCACGCCCTGAGATTGTCACATTTTCAGTATATCGCCTTTTGTACTTTATTCAGACATCTTTTTAAATCAACCCCCTTAATATTATCTTGTAGGACGTCAACCGCCGGACGTCTTACAGAAGTAAATGGGACGTGAGTCTCAGCCAATCAGAAGGCTCCGTTTAATTGCTCCGCAGGCGCTCTGCTCGCCAGGCGTCTAGGGTGATAACCAGACGTGTGTGGCTACGAAGTGACAAATGCTTGCCGTTCATTAGTCTTTGGCGATCAGAAGACGCGGGATGTATTTCCAGTTTCTGGTCCCCTGTGATAGGAAGGTGCCTGAGGCGGCCATTCCTCTGACAGGAGGTGGGTGTGCAGCGCCTAGAGCTGACAGCCCCTCTCAGCTGCTCCTCGCGCCCCTCCCCCACCAGTCTGAGATGGGGGGGGGGGAGGTGGAGAGGCGGGAGCATTGTGTCTGCAGAGGCCTGGTGGGACCAGCCCTGTGCCACCTTCACGTGCCAGTCATAAGGGGCGAGTCCTGTCCCTGTCAGTGTAGCGCCACTGGGGGTCCTGTCCCTGTCAGTGTAGCGCCACTGGGGGTCCGGTCCATGTCAGTGTAGCGCCACTGGGGGTCCGGTCCATGTCAGTGTAGCGCCACTGGGGGTCCTGTCCATGTCAGTGTAGCGCCACTGGGGGTCCGGTCCATGTCAGTGTAGCGCCACTGGGGGTCCGGTCCATGTCAGTATAGCGCCACTGGGGGTCCTGTCCCTGTCAGTGTAGCGCCACTGGGGGTCCTGTCCCTGTCAGTGTAGCGCCACTGGGGGTCCGGTCCATGTCAGTGTAGCGCCACTGGGGGTCCTGTCCCTGTCAGTGTAGCGCCACTGGGGGTCCTGTCCATGTCAGTGTAGCGCCACTGGGGATCCGGTCCATGTCAGTGTAGCGCCACTGGGGGTCCTGTCCCTGTCAGTGTAGCGCCACTGGGGGTCCTGTCCATGTCAGTGTAGCGCCACTGGGGGTCCTGTCCCTGTCAGTGTAGCGCCACTGGGGGTCCGGTCCATGTCAGTGTAGCGCCACTGGGGGTCCTGTCCCTGTCAGTGTAGCGCCACTGGGGGTCCTGTCCCTGTCAGTGTAGCGCCACTGGGGGTCCTGTCCCTGTCAGTGTACTGCCACTGGGGGTCCGGTCCATGTCAGTGTAGCGCCACTGGGGGTCCTGTCCCTGTCAGTGTAGCGCCACTGGGGGTCCGGTCCATGTCAGTGTACTGCCACTGGGGGTCCTGTCCCTGTCAGTGTAGCGCCACTGGGGGTCCTGTCCATGTCAGTGTAGCGCCACTGGGGTAAAAAACAGATGTATTGGGAAAGCGTTGATTTTTTTAAATGTAATTTACATCTTTTTAAAGTTACACACCGGAGAGGTGGGGTGGGGTCCCTCTGCGCTCAGTGAGGCTGCTGCCGACTCCGTGCCCACGAGCTCTAGTCTACACGTATGTTTCCTCCACGTGTTTACACTCTTTGTGAATTTCACCGAACAATGTAGGTAAAGGCTGGAGAAAGGGCTCCCGCATCCGAGCCACCCTCCCTTCAAGGCCCCGAAGTGTTTTTATCGTATAGTTGGCGAGGACTTGCCCCGCATTGTAATTTTATAGCGCTTTCCCACCATCTGTAGGCTGCAAGGTGCTTTCGGAATCGGGCACCCTTGAAAGCCCAGGGATTCTCATTGCCCAGAGTTACAGTGGTCTTTAGACATGGTAAGTAACTCTTTGTTCTGTTTGGTGTTGTTTAGCAGTGAGTCCTACTCGGGGCCACTGGAATTATGCGGCGGAAAGGCAGGGTTGAGTAAATTATGCGGGGGAAAGGCAAATTATGCGGTATAACGCGGAATATTTTACTTGTAACACTGTCTGACCGTTGGGTGTGCATCATTAGTACCAGTTTATGACCCAAATATGATAATATGCACCAGAAAGGTGACCAGTCAGCCTTTCAAAGGGCCTTTCACTGCCCGTGAACGCGTCGAAACATCTTTAGTAACTTTTGAACCGTTTGAGCTGAAACGAATTTTTCTTTGCTAAAATGTGCAGATTATAATGCAGCAGATGTTGGGTTATGTCACAAATGTGGCAAATCTATAACTGCAAAAAATGCAGCGGCCGCACAATTGTATAATTCCAGTGGCCCTGGTCATACTGGAGAGTGGTGAGTGAGGTTAGAATGCACAGGCAGCAGTTCAGGATGGTTCATAGTACAGAGAGGACATTGCCGTGTGTTTCTTTCTGATGGGGCTCATGGTTTTCCACTGCTCGGCTTGGAGTGGCTCTTCAGTTTGGTGGCATCTTTGCTGGTTTTGTGACCTTCATGCATTGTCCCGAGGGTGTGGGGTGTGTAAGACAGGTTAGTTGGAGGGTGTGGTGTATGGAAGATGGGTCAGTGAGAGGGTGTGGTGTGTGTAAGACAGGTTTGTGAGAGGGTATGGTGTGTTTAAGACGGGTTTGTGAGAGGGTATGGTGTGTTTAAGACGGGTTAGTGAGAAGGTGCGGTGTGTGGAGATGGGTCAGTGAGAAGGTGTGATGTGTGGAAGATGGCTTAGTGAGAGGGTGTGGTGTGTAGAAGATGACTTAGTGAGAGGGTGTGGTGTGTGGAAAATGGGTCAGTGAGAAGGTGTGGTGTGTGGAAGATGGTTTAGTGAGAGGGTGTGATGTGTGTAAGACGGGTTAGTGAGAGGGTGTCAGGTGAGGAAAATGCCTCAGTGAGAGGGTGTGGTGTGTGGAAGATGGGTCAGTGAGAAGGTGTGGTGTGTGGAAGATGGCTTAGTGAGAGGGTGTGGTGTGTAGAAGATGACTTAGTGAGAGGGTGTGGTGTGTGGAAAATGGGTCAGTGAGAAGGTGTGGTGTGTGGAAGATGGTTTAGTGAGAGGGTGTGATGTGTGTAAGACGGGTTAGTGAGAGGGTGTGGGGTGTGGAAAATGCCTCAGTGAGAGGGTGTGGTGTGTGGAAGATGGGTCAGTGAGAAGGTGTGGTGTGTGGAAGATGGCTTAGTGAGAGGGTGTGATGTGTGTAAGACGGGTTAGTGAGAGGGTGTGGGGTGTGGAAGATGCCTTAGTGAGAGGGTGTGGTGTGTGGAAGACGGGTTAACGAGAGGGTGTGGTGCATGGACGATGGGTTAATGAGAGGGTGTGGTGTGTGTAAAATGGGTTAGTGAGAGGGTGTGGTGTGTGTAAGACAGGTTAGTGAGAGTGTGTGGTGTGTGGAAGACGGGTTAGTGAAATGGTGTGGGGTGTGTAAGACAGGTTAGTGAGAGGGTGTGTAAGATAGGTTAGTGAGAGGGTGTGGTGTGTGGAAGAAGAGTCAGTGAGAGGGTGTGGTTTGTGTAAGATGGGTTAGTGAGAGGGTGTGGGGTGTGGAAGATGGGTCAGTGAGAGGGTGTGGTGTGTGGAAGAGGGCATAGTGAGAGGGTGTGGTGTGTGTAAGACAGGTTAGTGAGAGGGTGTGGTGTGTGTAAGACAGGTTAGTGAGAGGGTGTGGTGTGTGTAAGACGGGTTAATGACAGGGTGTGGTGTGTGGAAGACGGGTTAATGAGAGGGTGTGGTGTGTGTAGGATGGGTTACTGAGAGGGTGTGGTGTGTGTAAGATGGGTTAGTGTGTGGAGTGTGGAAGACAAGTTATGAGATGGTGTGGGGTGTGGAAGATGGGTTAGTGAGAGGGTGTGTAAAAAAGGTTAGTGAGAGGGTGTGGTGTTTGGAAGATGGGTCAGTGAGAGGATGTGGTGTATGGAAGATGCCTTAGTGAAAGGGTGTGGTGTGTGTAAGACGGGTTAGTGAGAAGGTGCGGTGTGTGGAAGACGGGTTAATGAGAGGACGTGGTGTGTGGAAGACGGTTTAATGAGAGGGTGTGGAAGATAGTTTAGTGAGAGGGTGTGGTGTGTGGAAGACAGGTTAGTGAGAGGGTGTGGTGTGTGGAAGACAGGTTAGTGAGAGGGTGTGGTGTGTGTAAGATGGGTTAGTGAGAGGGTGTGGTGTGTGTAAGACTGGTTAGTGAGAGTGTGTGGAGTGTGGAAGACAGGTTAGTGAGATGGTGTGGGGTGTGTAAGATGGGTTAGTGAGAGGGTGTGTAAGACAGGTTAGTGAGAGGGTGTGGTGTGTGAAAGATGGGTCAGTGAGAGTGTGTGGTGTGTGGAGGATGGCTTAGCGAAAGGGTGTGGTGTGTGAAACACAGGTTTGTGAGAGGGAGTGGTGTGTTTAAGATGGGTAAGTGAGAAGTTGCGGTGTGTGCAAGATGGGTTAGTGAGAGGGTGTGGTGTGTGGAAGACAGGGTTGTGAGAGGGTGTGGTGTTCCATAAGCCAGTGTCAGTCCTTAGAGATGGGGGCTCACAGTGCAGGGAAATCCTTATAGAAACGGGCAGCACCCCCTATAGTAAGCTGTTCTTGGCGATGGAGGGCACCCCAGTGTGGGGGCAGTCCTTAGAGATGTGGACACTCCTAGTGGAGGGGTCGCTAGTGGTTAATTTCTGAAACAATCAGTGCCGGGCCCAAAGTTTTGCTTACGTGCCAGCAGCCAGCGTCATCAAAGGTTGTGGTGCTGAACACCGAGGCTGCAAAGTCTTTGTTCCACCTCATGCCTCTTTAATTCATCACTGTATACTCCCTGCCCCTTTATCGCACTCTTGCAGGTTCCTGCTTCCTCCCTTTTTGATGGTTCTTCTGTGTTTCTCTTCCTCCTTCTTTCCTCATTTTTTGTTTTCTCTCTCCTACTTTAGGTCAACGCTTTTTCGAGGAAAAGTAAGCGCTGGTCCCCAAAAATGGGCCCCACCTGCAATCACCATCTCATATTTAGTACTGAGGGTATTGCATCCATGGAGGTTGGGGAACTTGGTATTCAATAGTGCCAGCCGTGGTCTTCTGAGCAAAACTTTGGGCCCCAGTGCGTCCAGTCACGGCCGGCATGACTCGCGGGTGGGGGGGGGGAAGGTGGAATGGGTCGCGTGGGTTCGCGGGGGCGGGACGGGTTTAATTAAAATTTAAAAAACGTACCTTCCCTGGTCCCGCGCCGCCTCAGCTCCTGGCCGGGTACTGTGTTTTCCTGCTGCTCTCCTGAACAGGAAGCAGCCAGAGGCAGCCTCCCTCCCCTCCCCTAAGCCAATCACAATGCTGCAATGGCAGATTTGTGATTGGTGGGGACGGCGCCCAGCCGGGCACCTATGGGGAGGCCATTTTCTCTATGTAGGCTGCATGTAGCCTACATAGAGAAAAGGGAGAGTGCGCATGACTGGTTTGGTCGGCCCCAGTGTGCCGACCAAACAGTCAGGGCCCACAGCATTGGGCAAGCCACTCCTACCCTGCTTTCGAGCAGACCCGCCTGCCCCCAACCAAACCCTTCTGCTTTCTCGCAGTGTGAGAAGCAGAAACATAAAATGGTACTTTTACCATTTTATGTCTCTGCTTCTCGCACTGCGAGAAAGCAGTGGGGCGACGCTCCACCGCCCTAATGGAGGAGCCGCCCCTGAGTGCGTCCATAGCCCCAGATGGCTTACTATGCGAATTGCCTGTACTCCCTGTGAGCACCCCAACTTCAAGCTCGCTTGCGGTATCTCTTCTTCTAATGGGACTTCTCACACAGGGTGTTCCAGCATATCTCCGTGGACTCTCCGCTCACAGGGGCGCCTCTATCTCTAGGGTGTGTCACTGCATATAGTTACTGATTGAGGTTGCCATATGTGATGTCATCAATGCCGTTAACTGAGATGTTGTGTGGAAGATTACAATTAGTCTCTTAGGGGCTATACACTTTGTAGTTAGCCATACCTGGGGCATGTAAGCGGTGTTAGATTTTGGAGAATTTCTACGTTTTATATTATTGCGTTGATTGTTAGCTGATCTTAGCGGACAATCATAACTCCCCTTAACAAGTGTCTTCATCTGTGATTTGTTGACCTTTGCAATGAGGCACTTTAAGAACTGTCCAGTAGTCACCTGCCTCCTCAAGTCCACATCTTCTGCACACCCCCCTCCCCTGCTGGGCATAGCTTGTGACATTGGCCTTTGCCCAGTCTCTGTACCCTCAGAGCATCTCCTGTCTCCAGTTCCATCCACTAACTTCCAGCAGCTGCAGGGTGCGTGGAGAGCAGCCCAGTCCAAAGCACATGCTACCCACTTATAGCCCCAGCTAGAGTCTGGAGGGGGCCTCACTGGCCTGCCTGGTCAGTGGAGGCCATGACCTCTGCCCCCTGCTGGAGAAGAACTCACCATACCTAGAGGTCCCTGCCAGGCACGCGGGGGTCTCTGTGCCATCAGGAGAGCCGCAGCAGTGGTGGCTGCAGTGAAGGCACAAAGGCTTTGCCAAGCAGGTACCATGTGTGTCCTTTCAACAGAGAGTTTTTTTTGTTTTCAATAACAAACTTCTAAAGCAAAACTTTGAAACGGAAAAAGTAATAATCAATGACCCGGAAGTGCTTGCAGTTTCCTCCCAGTGATTGGGAGTCAGTTCTTTTGTTTCCTGTTCAGGACCATGCGGCTTTCCATTGGCTGTCGGAACGACTGCCCCAAGCAGAGCGGACATTCTGCAGTACTTTCAGCAACCACCATGTGGGGGAGGGGTCATTGGTCTAAAATTGCCAGTGGTGGAGTCAACTGTGATTCTCCCGGTGGCTGCCTGGCCTTTCGCCATCTCTAGCTGGGCAAAGTGCGAGCTGGGCACACATGACATCCACCACGCGTCTAAATGACCCCCTTAGATGACGCTACATAAACACTCTCCTAGGACAAAGAGCACCACAGAAGGATACAACACATTCCTTGGTGGTGGTGTGTGTGTGACAATAGGTATGTGGTTCCACAGCGTGTTTCCTGCTGGTTCCTAAACTCTAACGCTGCAGTGACGGGAAACGAAGAACCATTGGCAGCGGGTACCTACAAAATCAGTATCCCAGAAAGTGCCTAAGGCGTCCCTTCCAGAAAAACTCAACACAACCAAAAGCTCCACATGTCCAGGTAGCATCCGGCCCACCACGCTAAACAAGGAGCAGCCGCCATCTTGCGTTAGATCCAGAGGGTGAGTAAAGGTGGTGGTCTGACACCATGGTCTATGGAGACAGTGGCCAATCATGGGTCTGTAGACCTTATCACTCCCCCAGCGGCTACAGGAAGGAAGACTGGTCTAGGACCTGAGAGAAGGATAGAGGAGGGCCCCTGGCGTGGGAGAAGGATGAAGTAACTGAATGAAGTCCATCTAGGACAGGGCGGAAACGCTCAGACTGGGACTGGTCAACAGTGGAAAACTAGCACTCAGTGCCAGAGCAGCGCGAGAGCCAGCCAGATGCTGACCCCCTTCTTGTGCCAGAAGCAGGTTTGGGGTTCGACCCCAGAGAACAGTTCCATCTATGCCCGGCTGGAATGAGTGGACTCTGGGATGCGTGTGTGGATGGAATGAAGTCTGCCTGGGCACAGGGGATTCACTCTCCTCTCCAGCGCACAATGTCTGCAAGTACCTCACTTCACACACAATCAGTACGTCGTTTTGCCTGAATTGTGTCCTCACGAGGAGATGATGTCAGAGGTCAAACGGAGCATCACCAGAAGCACAGACGTGTCCTCTAGACACAACACCCCATGAGAGGAAGGAAAAGACACACAGCATGGCAAGTTGTAAGGTGACATGATTTGCTCTACGGGAACCGTTTATAGGGTGCACAATGCAAGCTACATTATTTGTGGCACTTAGTAATGAGTCTTTTATTGCTACCTAAGTGAAACTATGTGATCAGCCTTAGAACAGCAGAAAATTAGTTCAAACCTGCAAGGATTCAAACCCCTGCCTTGGCCGCTGTCGGCAACTACTTGCAGCTACATGGTTTGCTTAACGCATACTGTTTGCACAAGGCGCTATGGTATTTTAACCAGACTTGTGAGTTGCAGTTTGCAGAAAGGTTTCTGCAACAAACTGATTTCTCTAGCAAGTGCATTCCCTTCTTGAGCCATGTCACCAGTACCATACCCTGAGAAGTGCTGGATAAACAGGCATCTCTGAAGCCGCTGCTCGAAGCTCATGAGCTATTTTAAAATGCATCCTCTCCCTGACTACGTAAGTATTCTAGGGCAGGACTGCTTTGAACATGTATGGGATGTAGAGCTTGTAAACAGAATGTATATCTCCTGACCATGGGTTATCTTTTATTGATTCTGCTTCTACTTGTGACACCGCCCTTCACTAGGACTCCGCCCACCCCTTGACTTATCATTAGGGGTGGGCGATAAATTCCGCTCTGCCAGTGGAGTTTGCAGAACTTTGGCCACTCCGAGTTATGCTTGTAATGCGGACTTCCAGCCAAACTCTGACAACCGCCGCATTGTGGAGTTTTATCTTGCGCACGGCTCGTCAACGGTAAGTTGGTGCGGTCTAGCCCGAATTGGTGCTCCCTAGCATGATTTTCAAACACAAGGAGGGCACTTGGCGTGGTTTTCTCAAAGCGGGCGGTCTAGACCGTTCGCGGTAAGAAAGCTTCCGCTCGAGTAAAAAATCTACTCGAGCAGCGGAAAAGAAGCAGGACCCTCTGATACCCTGCATGGTGCAGTTAATGCTGATTTTGCAGCGCGGGACAAGCTTCCGGTGCTAAAAATCAGCGCGAGCTGCGCAACATGTCGATTTCTGCCCATTCGTGGAACTCTGCAGAATCTTGCAGAGTTTTCATGTAACTCCGTGGAATTCCACAGAGTGAAACTCCGCAAGTTCCGCCCACCTTTACTTCTCATGACAGATGAATTGTTATTCACCTCTCATCAGGTGTTATGAAAAGCCCACTAAATTCCACCAGCAACTGGTGATCAGAGCTTCAAGACACGCTCTCCAGAAGTCTGCCAGACCTGTTTCTCTCCTCCCCACAAGCTAATGGGGACCTTGTCTTCTGTGCCCATAAACCAGATGTTTCTTGCTTATCGAACACAAAAACCAAAATGCTTATCCAAGAACGAACATACTCAACATCGTCAGCGGCGACCATCTCAGGGTCTTCATAGTGCTGTTACAGTGTCTTCTTCCAACATGGTCAGTGGCGAGCATCTCCGGGGTCTTCATAGTGCTGTTACAGTGTCTTCTTCCAACATGGTCAGTGGCGGGCATCTCAGGGGTCTTCATAGTGCTGTTACAGTGTCTTCTTCCAACATGGTCAGTGGTGAGCATCTCCGGGGTCTTCATAGTGCTGTTACAGTGTCTTCTTCCAACATGGTCAGTGGCGGGCATCTCAGGGGTCTTCATAGTGCTGTTACAGTGTCTTCTTCCAACATGGTCAGTGGCGAGCATCTCAGGGGTCTTCATAGTGCTGTTACAGAGTCTTCTTCCAACATGGTCAGTGGCGAGCATCTCAGGAGTCTTCATAGCTCTTACAGTGTCTTCTTCCAACATGGCCAGCGGCCCTCATCCTCAGGGTCTTCATAGTCCTGTTACAGTGTCTTCTTCCAACATGGTCAGTGGCGAGCATCTCCAGGGTCTTCATAGTGCTGTTACAGTGTCTTCTTCTAACATGGTCAGCGGCGAGCATCTCAGGGGTCTTCATAGTCCTGTTACAGTGTCCTCTTCCAACATGGTCAGTGGCGAACATTCTCCGGGGTCTTCATAGTGCTGTTACAGTGTCTTCTTCCAACATGGTCAGTGGCGAGCATCTCAGGAGTCTTCATAGCTCTTACAGTGTCTTCTTCCAACATGGCCAGCGGCCCTCATCCTCAGGGTCTTCATAGTGCTGTAACAGTGTCTTCTTCCAACATGGTCAGCGGCGAGCATCTCAGGGGTCTTCATAGTGCTGTTACAGTGTCTTCTTCCAACATGGTCAGTGGCGAGCATCTCTGGGGTCTTCATAGTCCTGTTACAGTGTCTTCTCCCAACATGGTCAGTGGCGAGCATCTCAGGGGTCTTCATAGTGCTGTTACAGTGTCTTCTTCCAACATGGTCAGTGGCGAGCATCTCCGGGGTCTTCATAGTGCTGTTACAGTGTCTTCTTCCAACATGGCCAGTGGCGAGCATCTCCAGGGTCTTCATAGTGCTGTTACAGTGTCTTCTTCCAACATGGCCAGCGGCGAGCATCTCAGGGGTCTTCATAGTGCTGTTACAGTGTCTTCTTCCAACATGGCCAGCTGCCATCATCCTCAGGGTCTTCATAGTCCTGTTACAGTGTCTTCTTCCAACATGGTCAGTGGCGAGCATCTCAGGGGTCTTCATAGCTGTTAAAGTGTCTTCTTCCAACATGGCCACCACCAAACCCATCCTTGAGAACTCTGAGTAAGAATCACAAAAACAAAGCAAACAAAACACACGACACAAATCAAACGTATTCCAACATGGGTTGTCATCAAAAAGTAGGAGCAGTTTTATGTTAGCCAGACAAGAAGCTTTGAGAAGTGACTACCTAAGGAAGGAATGTTTGTTCTCTTGAAACACAGCCACGAAAAAAGAAAGTTAACAAAGTAAAGACATAATCTTCAAAATACTGCATGGTATTTTTATTGGCCTTCCGAAAAAATGTTCTTCTACATTAAGATATTTGATTGAGAATTTTGCGTCCAGGATGGATTTAAAAATATATTTTCATCTCGGAAAGAATCTTTAAGAATAATCACATCTGTAAATAACTTAATAATCTGAACCCACAAGATACTTAAAATAAATGTGAGGCAGAGCATTGCCACTGAGCCCTTCAGGACAAATGACAACGACCACACACAACACTTCCCTAGAGTAGGACAAATGACAACGACCACACACAACACTTCTCTAGAGTAGGACAAATGACAACGACCACACACAACACTTCCCAAGAGTAAGACAAATGACGACCACACACAACACTTCCCTAGATTGGTACAAATGACAACGACCACACACAACACTTCCCTATAGTAAGACAAATGACAACGACCACACACAACACTTCCCTAGATTGGTACAAATGACAACGACCACACACAACACTTCTCTAGAGTAGGAGAAATTACAACAACCATACACAACACTTCCCTAGAGTAGGACAAATAAAAACACCACACACAACACTGCTCTAGAGTAGGACAAATGACAACGACCACACACAACACTTCCCTAGATTGGTACAAATGACAACGACCACACACAACACTTCCCTAGAGGAGGACAAATGACAACGACCACACACAACACTTCCCTAGAGTAGGACAAATGACAACGACCACACATAACACTTCTCTAGAGTAGGACAAATGACAACGACCACACACAACACTTCCCTAGAAGTAATTTGTGGACCACGGGGTGCAGATTTCCCACATCCAAGGTGCACTCAAATGTGCATTTACTCTGCCTTTTGTCAAGGTTTGTGTTATAGAAATACTATATCAATACATAAAGTGGATAAAAAAAGACATTTCAAGCACTTTCTTATCCTCCAGACAATTGCCTCATTGCACCCAGAAGAAAGGGGCTGCAGCCTTGCAGGCTAATGAGTCTGGGGTGGGCGTAACTCGCATAATTCTGTGTAGCGTAATCACGAGGAATTACCTGAAAATTCCACAAGATTGAGCAGATTTAAGCTAGAAGAGTAATTCTGCATTCAGTTCTACTTTCTTAATGCAAACTGCCCCCTCATGATCAAAATGGACATGACAGTGGATTTTGTGCTAAGAAATAATGTTAAATGCCGCTGGCTAAATTTTCACTTGTGATAGGATTTCCCCCCAACGTACTCCTACCATTTGGTGCTATTTTCTCTGCACAAAACGCACCCTCACGTCTAAAATGGACGCAAGGATGCATTTTGTGCTAAGAAGTATCGCTAAATGCAACAGAACATTAATAGTGATCGAGAGCAGCCACCCGTGCTCACTAAATGTGCTCTCATGGGTTATTTTTTTGCCCAATACTTAATTCTGTAAATTTCACAATCAGGCACAATCGCATTATTATCAGCAATTCCGTGTTGAAGAGTAATGCAGAATTGCCAAAATTACTCTAATTACTCCGCCGTGTTGGACTTATCCCCGTATGCAGGGTTATCCCCAAATCTTTTGCCTTCACTCTCCTGTTTTCTGAGCCCATTTTACTGGCTTTAACTTCTCTGCGCTCCTTACCCTTACTAACCAGTGCTAAAGTGCTTGAGCTCTCTCCCTTAAACCTCTACCATAGGATAACATTGGGTTACCTTATTACATTTAATTAGTGCTAACTTAAAATTGAGAGCAAGTAGGAAGGTCGAGTTTGGCGTCTAAAGAATCATAATTTAAAACTCTCTTTAATGGGACAGTCCAATTTTAAGTCACAATTCTGAACATTTTATTTTCTGAACCATTTGGTGCCTGCAGCCTGTAGCCTGGGTCACATGACTGGTGTAGCTGGCAGTTGAGCTTTGTGTATTGCTCCCAGACAGAGAGACAAGGGGGGATAGGTGTTGGCAGGATGAGCCATCTCTGACTTGATGGGGGGAGGAGCTGTCCCCTACCACACTTGCACATCGCAAAGCCTCTGCCTGAGCACACTCACAAAGGGTTTGACGCCAGCCTTTTGTGCCCCAGGCAAGCTGGGGTCAGGGCAGGGAGGCTGGAAGTTCCAAACACCTCTGGGGGTGCAAACCACCAGAAGCTTCTCCTACTTCTGGTACTAGGTATAAACATTGAACCCTCAGACCCTACTCTTCAGTATACCTCTGGACCGGTGGAAAACTAAGAGGAACTGCAAGAAAGACTACTACCCTCTTGCCCCGCTGCCTGAGTGAGAAGGACTGGACCTGCGCCTTGAACCCAGGACCACCAGAGTGACTCCAAGGGCTAGGTGATCAGAGCCTCAGGGACAGAAAAGGCCCCACCCACCTCTGCATTCTCTCTCCCTTCATGTAGGAGAGTGGCTGATTGCCATCTGTCATCTTTTGCCACATGATTACTCCAAGCCAGGAACACTTCCTGACAGTGAGGTGCCTCAAATGACCTTGAACAATGGAAATTGCAATAAATTGGCCTCAGGTGTGTTATATTGTCTAACTAGATTGTGGTCCGTCAGTCAATTGTCAGGCAATTCTTCAGACAGGCAACTTATTTTTTATCGTGAAGATACCTGTTTATTTTCCCTTTTCCGACGGCAGTTTTGTATCTGGACTGAATGGCTGTCTTGCTGTGGTCCTGGAGTGTGTGAAAGAGGCTGCCACAGCGTGTCAATGGCTTTCTAGCACACATGTCATTTTCCAAACTAAATTGCCAAGTATTTCAATTTTCCAAAAGCATTGGAAGAATAAATGAGGCATATTTCTCTTAATCCCAAAGCGAAATTAGAATAAATATTTGGTCTGGACAAAACAAATCAGGCGAAGCCAGGTTTCATGTGTTTGATGCATAAAGGGTTAAAACCGATTTGATGTTTTATGTTTGTGTTTCGAAGTTGTCATATGTTCATTTAAAATTGATAGAATTGCAATTAAAAAAATGTACTGTCTTTTGTAACATACCAGACAAGTCCAATTAATTATACCTTCTTTTTAGATGTCGGTGTGAAAAAAAAACTGATTTTCACACATATAAGTAATTTAAATTAATATGAACTTAGCTGTACATATGCTAATGCCAGGCAGCATGTAGCAGGAGGCGGAATTGTGAATTTTAGTCATGAAATTTCGTACACATTATGAAAAATTTGTTGAAATTTGGTGAAACTTAGTTGTTGGCATCTTGCACTCATGTGAGGTACTAGTTGGACCTTGGTTTGAGGAGAAATTGTCTCTCGGGTGAGAATGCAACACTTTTTCTGCTTGAAAAAGTATCCTGTGGTTGAAATTCACAAAAATATTGTGAAATTCATGTATTGTGAAGTTTGCAAATTTTGTGTACAAATTGTTTTACCCGTGTCTCATATAACATCAGCGACACACAAAACCGTCCTCCGTTACCACCACTAAATAATAAATGGTAAAAATGTGCAAAACATACAGTTACAATGTTAGTGGATGTCAAGCCTCGTTTTTAGCTGATAAAATATACTGACTCAGGGTGAAAGGTTGAGCGGAGTTGCATTTCTGCTTCTGGGATTCATTGTCTACTAATTTAGAGGGTCTTTATATGGTGGGTGGGGAGGGGGCGAAGGGGTGTAAATGCCGGGTAATCTGTTAATACTGCGTGCTTTTCACTTTCACCTCCAGGTGGCGCACGAGAGGTTTTGCATCCTTTGGCTGAAGGGAAGTAACGATGCTTTGCTACCTATTGTTCAAAGTACGCAGCTCGAAGTCCAACTATAGCAGAAATGGCGCTATTCCCAGTGGATGGACCGGCCTAGATCACATAAGGAGCCGTAGCTCTGTGCTCAGGTGAGCAGGAGTGTTTTACCCTTGGGGTCTTGGCACTACACAGTGTTTCAGTGCAATCTATGTCATGTTATTTTCTGACCCATATCATTTCTCCCCTTATATTCAGCACGTGACCTCTCCACCATTGATTGGCTCTGGAGTGAACTGCTGGCTGTGGGAGAGTCTGCTCACGGGTGGTCCTTCCTGTGTTTGGTTCTTAGTAGGTATCAGGAATGTATGTCTTACCAAACACTACATGAAGCGAGAAGCTTCAAATAAACCAATCTGAGGAGCAGCCAGGTGGGCTGGGCACTATTACACCTTCACCCAAAGAGCTACGCAGGCGTGCGTCAATAGTACATGACCACAAGCAATCAATCAATCGATCAGGGATTTGTGAAGCACACTATCAATCAATCAATCAGGGAATTGTAAGCGCGCTACTCACCCGTGAGGGTCTCAAGGTGCTGAGGGGGGGGTCCGCAGATCTGTTTAGCCGAAGAGCCAGGTCTTGAGGGTCTTCCTGAAGGTGTTCAGGGAGGGGGCGCGTCTGGTGTCTGCCGGTAGCTCTTTCCAGGTCTTGGCTGCAATGTGAGAGAAGGATCTTCCGCCTGCTCTGGCTCTGTGGATGCGCGGGGTTTCGGCCAGTGCGAGGTTGGAAGATCGGAGGTTTCTTTTGGGTACGTGGAAGTTGTTTCTGTCGTTGAGGTATTTGGGTCCGTTGTTGTGTAGGCATTTGTAGGCGTGAGTGAGGATTTTGAAAGTGACTCTTTTCTCCACGGGGATCCAGTGGAGACTTCGTAGGTGTTGGCTGTGTTCGTGTCGGGGGATGCCGAGGACGAGTCTGGCGGCGGTGTTCTGTATTGTCTGGAGTTTGTGGAGTAGGGACTTGTTGATGCCGGCTTAGAGTGCGTTTCCATAGTCCGGTCTGCTAGTGATGAGAGCGTGGGTGACTGTCTTCCTTGACTCAGGGGGGATCCACTTGAAGGTCTTGCGGAGGATGCGGAGGGTGTTGAAGCAGCTGGAGGTGACGGCGTTGACCTGTCGGTTCATGGTGAGTGATGAGTTGAGTACGATGCCGAGGTTCTTGGCGTGGTCTGAGGGAGTAGGTGGGCTTCCGAGGACGGTCGGCCACCAGGTGCTGTCCCATGCAGAAGGGGTGGTACCGAGGACGAGGACTTCTGTCTTCTCGGTGTGAGGGTCTCAAGGTGCTGGGGGAGGGGAGAGGGATTTCGGGCGGGATTTTGGGCAGCTCCGAGGTTCATCCGAAGAGCCAGGCCTTGAGGCTCTTCCTGAATGCTTGCAGTGTGGGGGTTCACCTGATGCTGAGGGGAGAGTTCGTTCCAGGTCTTGGCCGTGATGTAAGAGAAGGATCTCCCTTCCGTACTGGCTTTGCGGATGCGGGGGATTTCGGCCAGTGCAAGGTCGGCAGAGCGGAGGTTTCTCTTGGGGGCGTAGAAGGAGACTCTTTCGTTGAGGTATTGGGGGCAGGTGTTGTGGAGAGCCTTGTAGCCGTGTGTGAGCACAGTGAGCACAGTGTCCTTACCGCCCCTTCTGGGAGTCCAAGACTGAGGGGTAGATACCTTTCTATGAGAGAGGGGGAGAGGGAAGGAGAGAGAGAAAGAATAAGTTAGAGGGAGAGAGGGAGAGAGAGGGAAAGCATCAATGAGAGAAAGCATCATCGAGAGAGAGAAAGAGACCGAGAGAGAAAGAAGGAATCAGTGAGAGAGAGGGGAGCAAGAATCAGTGTGTGGTGTGAGAGAGAGAGAAAGAGACAGAGAGAATCAGTGAGAGAAAGATAGATAAATAGAGAAAGAATCAGTGAGAGAAAGAGAGAGAGAGGGAGAAAGAATCAGAGAGAGAGAGGGGGAGAGAGAAGGAATAAGTGAGAGAGAGAGAGAGACAGCCAGACAGAGAGAGAGAGAGAGAGAGAGAAGGAATAAGTGAGAGAGAGAGAGAGAGAGGCAGACAGACAGACAGAGAGACAGACAGAGAGAGAGAGAGAAAAGGAATGACTGAGAGAGAGAGCAAGGGGGGAGAGAGTGAGAGTGAGAGGGAGAGAAAGATTCAGTAAGAGAGAGAAAGAGAATCAGTGAGAGAGAGGAAGAGAGAGAGAGGGAGAATGAATCAGTGAGAGTGAGGAAGAAAGAGAGAGAGAGGGAGAATGAATCAGTGAGAGAGAGGAAGAAAGAGAGAGGGAGAATGAATCAGTGAGAGAGAAAGAAGGAATCAGTGAGAGAGAGGGGAGGAAGAATCAGTATGTGGTGTGTGAGAGAGAGAGAGAGGAGTACATGTGAGAGAGAAAGAGACAGAGAGAGAGAAGGAATAAGTGAGAGAGGGACAGACAGACAGAGAGAGACAGACAGAGAGAGACAGAGAGAGAGAGAGAAAAGGAATAAGTGAGAGAGAGACAGACAGACAGAGAGAGAGAGAGACAGACAGAGAGAGACAGAGAGAGAGAGAGAGAGAGAGAAGGAATGAGTGGGAGAGAGACAGAGAGAGAGAGAGAGTGAGACAGTGAGAGAGAGAGAAGGAATAAGTGAGAGACAGACAGACAGAGAGAGACAGACAGAGCGAGACAGACAGCGAGAGAGAAGGAATGAGTGAGAGAGAAAGAGCGAGGGGGGGAGAGAGAGAGAGAAAGAAAGATTCAGTAAGAGAGAGAAAGAGGATCAGTTAGAGAGAGGAAGAAAGAGAGAGGGAGAAAGAATCAGAGAGAGAGAAAGAAGGAATAAGTGAGAAAGAGACAGCGAGAGAGAGAGAGAAAAGAGAGAGGGAGAAAGAATCAGTGTGTGAGAGAGAGGGAGAGAGCAAGAGAGAGAAGAAATCAGTATGTGAGAGAGAGGGGGAGAGAGAGAGAGAGGGAGAATGAATCAGTAAGAGAGAAAGAAGGAATAAGTGAAAAAGAGACAGCGAGAGAGAGAAAAGAGGGAGAAAGAATCAGTGTGTGGGAGAGAGAGCAAGAGAGAGAAGGAATCAGTGTGTGAGAGAGAGGGAGAGAGCGAGAAAGAATCAGTGAGAGAGAAATAATCAGTGTGAGAGGGAGAAAGAGTGAGATAGATGAAAGGAATCAGTGAGAAAAAAGAGAGAGGGGGAGAGAGGGAGGGAGAGAGAGAGGATGGGAGGGAGGGAGAGAGAGAGAGGAAGAGAAAGGGGGAGAGAGGGAGAGAGGGGAGAAAGAATCACTGAGAGAGAGAGAGAAAGAATTAGTGAGAGGGAGAGAGAGAGGAAAAGAGAAGGCGGGATGGAGCAAGAGAGAGAGAGAATCTGTGAGAGAACAAGGGAGATAGGGAGAGGAAAGGAATAAGTGTGTGAGAGAGAAAAAGAAATGGTGTGAGAGAGAGAGAGAGAGAGAAGGAGTCAGTGAAAGAGAGAAAGGAAGAATCAGACAGAGAGAGAGAGGGAGAGGCAGAGAAGGAATAAGTGAGAGAGAGAGAGAAAGAATCAGTGTTTGTGTGAGAGAGAGAGAGAGAGAGAGGGAGAGAGAGTGTGAGAGAAGGAATCAGTGTGTGAGAGAGAGGGAGAGAGAGAAAATCAGTGAGAGAGAAAGAATCAGTGAAAGAGAGATAGAAGGAATCAGTGAGAGAACGAGAGAGAGAAAGAATAAGTGTGTGTGTGAGAGAGAGAGAGAGATGAGAGAGAAAGAGAGAGAAAAGAGAGCGAGAGAGAGAGAGGAAGAAGGAGGCGGAGAGAGGAGGAGAGAGAGAGGGAGAGAGAGAAAGAGAGGTAGACTGAGGGAGAGAGGAAGAGAGAGACAAACAGACAGAGGGACAGAGAGAGCGGGAGAGAGGAACAGAGAGGGAGAAAGAGAGACAGAGAGGGAGAGAGAGCAGAGAGCTAATGCAATGGATGAGAGAGAGAGAGAGAGAGAGACGGAGAACAGAGAGAGATAGAGAAAGGTAGAGAGAGAGAGACAGGAACCCAAAAAAGGAGAGAGAGAAAGCGAGAGAGAAATACAAGACGGGTCCATATGGGGCTTTCACGGTCAGCATGACACATATATGACCTTGGCGAGGTACCACCCTTCCCCAGCCTTTGATGGAACCTGGAGGAGGCTTTATGTGTACATCCACGACCACGAGCTCCGATCACTCTGAAAGCGCGCATCACGAATCTGGCCAAGAGCACACGCTCTGTATGTAACGCCGACGCAGGGAACAGAGAGAGATAGAGAAAGGTAGAGAGAGAGAGACAGGAACCCAAAAAAGGAGAGAGAGAAAGCGAGAGAGAAATACAAAGGAGGAGAGAGAGAGAATGAGAGAGAGAGAGAATGAGAGAGAGAGAGAGAAAGTGAGAGAGAAAGAGAGAAAGAGAGAGAGAGAGAGAGAGAAAGATAAATACAAAGGGGGAGAGAGCGACAGAGAGAGAGAGGGAGAGAGGCAGAGAGAGAGTAGAGCAATAAATACAAAAGAGGAGAGAGAGAGAGAAAGAGAGGGAGAAGGAGAGAGAAGGAGAGAGAGAGGGAGAGAGAGAGACAGAGAGAGAAAGAGAGGGAGAGAGGGAGGGAGAGAGAAAGAGAATGAGAAAGAATAAGTTTGTGAGAGAGAGAGATAAGAGAGAAATAATCAGTGAGAGAATGAGGGGGGACTGGCAACCTCTAGAGGGGGCGGATCACAGGTGTCTGGGTGGTTGGTGGAAGGTCATTTGTTTGTTGATGTATGTATGTGCTCTCTATAAGTGACAATGCCCTCACATAATTTAACCACACTTCTGTAATGTGTGCTCTCTATAAGTGACAATGCCTTGACATATTTTAACCACACATCTGTAATGTGTGCTCTCTATAAACCACAATTTAACCACACATTTGTAATATATACACTCTGTAAATGACAATGCACTGCCACACTTTACATTTGTAGTATGTAGGCTTTAAGTGGGCCAGGTCCTGTCGGTGCTCAGCACCGGCAGTTCTCAAACAGACGGGTCCATATGGGGCTTTCACGGTCAGCATGACACATATATGACCTTGGCGAGGTACCACGCTTCCCCAGCCTTTGATGGAACCTGGAGGAGGCTTTATGTGTACACCCACGACCACGAGCTCCGATCACTCTGAAAGCGCGCATCACGAATCTGGCCAAGAGCACACGCTCTGTATGTAACGCCGACGCAGGGATCAGCTGCTGAAGGCTGATGCCCCCTTTCAGCTGATCAGACTATAGGAGTGACATAAAACGGAGAATAAAGCATTCCGTGAAAACCGTTCTTTTATCACAGTAACTTTTATATTTCAAGTAAATTGCACTCTGTGGCTGTGACAAACTCTTGGCTCTAACATCCTGCTTCACTGAAACACAGGGCAATGAGACCTTGTTAGTAGAAATGCACAATCATTCCCACCCTCTCACACTCTTCTGTTATGAAGCCTTGTGTCTCTGGCTGCCTTGCACCCTGGGGGTCACTATAAACACCCCTTAGGCTTTAGCATGCAGAGTTTGAAAACAGGCAGCTCATAGACTCTGTCAGTTGTTTAAAAAAATATCATTTTCCCTAAAATATCCTTTTCAGACTTCCTAATGCCACAGAACACTGTCTCTGCACAAATGTAAATATATTGTTGCTTATGATTTTGTAAAAGAACTGTCTGTGAATCTGTGCAACAGAAGAATCTAGTGCCCTCTATTAGGCCACACCCTTCGTTACAGAGGCCACGCCCCTTTGCAGCAGCCCTACTTGTTTCATGGCCATGCCCCTTTTGAGACCGGCCACTTTTTCTCTCCCACTTAAAGCACTGGTAGTATGCTCCTCTCTATAAATGGCAATGCCACGGTTGTGTCTCTCTATAAATGGCAATGCCACGGTTGTGTCTCTCTCTATAAATGGCAAAGCCCTACCACAGTTTAACCACACACTTGCAGTATGTCTCTCTCTCTATAAATGTTATTGGCTGACCAGAGTTTAACCACTCACTTGCACTGTGTCTCTCTCAATGAATGGCATTGGCCTACCACGGTTTAACTACACACTTAGATTAGATTAGATTAAAATACTTATAAAGCGCATGGCTGCCTCGACAAAGAGGCGTCCCAGCGCTGAAGCCAGTCTAAGCAGGAGTCAAGACAAAGGGAAATATATCTGGGAAAGAACAAGGGACAGGACAGAAGGGAGTTAGACCTGGGAGAAGAGCCAAGTCTTCACAAGGCGTCTGAAAGCCTGATGGTCAAGGTTGCTGCGGATGTATAGAGGGAGAGCGTTCCAGAGAGTGGGGGCCAGGCGTCTAAAGGAGCGGCCACCCGATCTAGCTCTACGTATATGAGGGATGCATGCAAGATTCTGGTTCGCCGAACGTAGGGCACGCGAGGGGGTATACAGAGTGCAAAGGTCGCCTAGGATATCTGGGGCACTTCCTCTCAGTATCTTATGCGTGATACAAAGCGTCTTGAAACAAACACGCTGTTCAAGGGGCAGCCAGTGCAGGCGGCGGAGAAGATTAGAAGCATGACTGAATTTAGGAAGGGCAAAAATAGCACGAGCTGCCACGTTCTGGACCCGCTGCAATCTATTAAGCAGGGATTTATCCGAGCCGAGAAGAAGCACATTGCAGTAGTCCAGACGGGCCAGAATAGAAGCTTGTATAATCATTTGGCGTGTTTGGGCATCAAAGAGACCCAAAATCGGTCGGAGGCCGCTCAATAGTCCAAAGCATTTCCCGGCCACTGATTTGGCATGTGTTTCAAAGTTGAGGTTATTATCAACTATGAAGCCTAGATTTTTCACTGCAGGTTTGGGATCAGGGGATCACCAAGTGCCCGGGGCCACCATTCCTTCGTCCAGAGATGAGACTCTTTGCCAACCAGGAGAATCTCTGATTTGGTAGAGTTCAATTGCAGAAAGTTAGCCGTCATCCATTCTGCAATTGCAGAGATGTCTTCTTTAAATTTTATTTTGACTCGCTTGGGATCATTGGACAGGGCAATCACTAGTTGGGTGTCGTCGGCGTATGACACCAGGGAGATTCCTCGTACTTTGGCCAGCCGTGCCAAAGGGCTCATATATATATTGAAGAGCGTAGGGCTCAATGCAGAGCCCTGAGGAACCCCACAGAGAAGAGAGTGTACATGGGAAGAGAAAGGGGAGAGGTCACTTGAAAGGTTCGGTCGGCCAGGAAGGAGGAGAACCACGCTAGAGCTTTATTCCCAATTCCTATCTCCTTCAAACGTAGGAGCAGGATTTCATGGGACACCGTGTCAAATGCCGCGCTTAGATCCAGCAGCACCAGCGCTGATGTGCTGCCGGCATCCAGCGCGGATTTGAGTTGTTCTACCACAGCCAGTAAAGCTGACTCGGTACTGTATCTTGGTCGGAACCCATTCTGTGAACTATCAAGTATATGATTAGTGTTAAAAGCAAAACGACAATCGTGAACATTACCTGCGCCATCTTGTCTGGTGGAATTCTATGTGCACATAAGTTGCAGTCATTTTAATCTATCACAGCCATTTTGTACTCTGTTGATCACCTTTGTTTCACCCTGCCCTTACTAGCATCCCTCTGACCCTCTGACCGACCTGGTACGTGTGCTGGGGCTATAAACTCTATTTGCCGCAACAAACCTCAGCACCACTTGCTGCCACAAACTCGTTTTTCCTCTCATCTCTGTTTCCAGGCAAACCTTTGGACACTCTACCCCTCACTGCACCTAGTTACACAAACAGGTTCCAAACACCAAAAAGACTCTTGCAACATGATTTATTGCACTGCAAACAGCAAGACTTGTTGTTACCAACAATGGGACCTGTTTTTATAAACAGAACGGACTCTTAGATCTGGCCGGTCTCACATGTTTTAGACCCTGAAGCAAGGTCCAGCTGCAAGATAAGATTGTCTGTTTGACCTGGGTGGGAAGAGAATTACTGTTGGGCTTGTGTGACAACCTGCCCGGGGCAGGGACCCCAAGCTTGTGTAACCATGTTGATAAAACCAATGCATTGTGTCAAACCTGTATAAAAGGAAGAGCCAAAGGAGTTATCAGCAGAACACCTCCCTCAGACATCCCGGTGTCTGCAGTTGACGTGATCTCCTCATGAGAAATAAACCTTTTTCTTGTCTCCCAGTTTCCAGCGCTTGCCTCATTATTTTGATAGCGAACCCAAAGTGAATTAGAGGTGGAACCCTGCACCGGGCAGCATTGAGGGTCTTAGAAGACTCGCTGCCTTTCACAAATTGGCGCCCAAACGTGGGGGCCCATCAGCGACGCGTGGGTCCGGTAGAGAGGTCCTAACGACGGAGTGAACGACTAAACGATTGGGGTATACCTGCCTGAGAAGACCCTTGTCTGGCTGCCGATCGACTGAACTTCACCGGTTCCGAACGGACCTCTCTCGAGTGACCTGCGGTCCTGACTGGGACCTTAGAGGAACGCCGCATTGATTGTTGGAGTGAGAGGACAACCAGGCGCTGGAAGGGGAAGACGAAGAACCGTCCATACGGTCCGGGTAAGGTCGTGAAAAAACAACTTAAATTGATTGATTGATTGAATAGTTTGATTGAAATACTAGTATTCCTTTTTTGATATTGAGTTATTTACGACATTTCCCTGCTTGCAAACAACGAAGAATAGGAATATTCTCTCTCTTGCAGGCAGCGAAGGACAGGTAGTGCAGACTTTTTGTCTAAATTGATTGATTGAGATATTCATTTTTGACCGATAAATACGTCATGCCTGTTTTCTCTAGATTGTTTGATTGTAATTGTTTTGGACCAGACCGTTCGTTAGAGGTCAGTCAGCCGGCACCGCCGGAAGGCACCGCTAACAAGGACATGTACGTAAAGTATGGATTAGCCACCGTAGCTTATAGCAAACTATGGCATAAATACACTAGGAAGGACCGGGTAAATCAGTGGCCACTGACGGGATCTTTCGATCCCGCTAAAATAGAAATGTTAGAATTAGCTCTCCACAAAAAGAAAACTAGACCAGCCATGTTTGACAGTTTTGGTTTATGGCGAAAAGAGGCAGCTCAAAGAAAGAAAAGAGACGAAGCTAGACAAGATAAAGAAACGCGAAAATCAGCTTACCAAGCCTGTAAAAGATTAGAAGAAAAACTAAAAGAAAAGGAAATCGATAAAAAGGAACAGGAATCAAAAATATCAGGTCAATGCCCTGTTAGAACGCCCTCGACTCTTTACCCCAAGTTACCAGCAAAACAAAGGGTAGATGATGATTTATTGTTAGGTCCCCCAATCATATACATGCCACCCCCTTATGCCCCTACTCATCCCGTAGTACAACGCCAGGACCACCAAAGTATAGCCGGAGATGGCACGATCGCCTCAGTCTCCACCGCCTCTGCTCCCACCGAGTCACCCACACCAAATGCCTCATCAAAGGATACAGTAGTAACCCTGGACATAATACTTCGCTACACTCACGGAGCATACAAAGTTTGTGCTACTACGCAAATTGCACGTAGCAGAGTGAAAAACTGTGCTAATTGAGGTAGCGTAGCAGCAGTATAATAAACACCTACAAATGCATATAACCAATTCATAAAAGTGAACTTTGACAACAAAATATCAAGCAATGAGAGAGGTGAGGATTTTGGGATCCCCCCTAACCTAGGGGGAGGACCAAGCAGATGCCTTGAACACAAAAAGCATATCATGTGAACGATTCAGTGGTGGTCCCTTCCTCCTAGGACCACCCCAAGCACAGTTATGGGCAAAAATACAATCCCAACCAAAGGCCCTGCAAAGCAAAAGCATTGAAATTATTAATACATCAAGCTGCAGTTCCACTAGTCGTTACTAGATGTCCCTCACGAGTCAAATGCAAAAGCATTGAAACCCTTTCATGAAGCTTTTGCATTTGACTCGTGAGGGACATCTAGTAACGACTAGTGGAACTGCAGCTCTTTGTAGAATTATTTTGATATTGGACACTATAATATTCACTGCCCACTGCTAATCTCGTCCCATAATGCTTTGCAGGGCCTTTGGTTGGGATTGTATTTTTGCCCATAACTGTGCTTGGGGTGGTCCTAGGAGGAAGGGACCAACAATAATGACACTTGCCGACATAGACTTGTTCTTCGGGTTATGTTTGCCAGCAGATGTGTGGAAACAGATTAGGAAAATAGACCATACCGAACTGCTTGGTCATACCTGGGAACAACTCAACACATTAGATAAACAGCGGAACCCTGGTCAAAAACCGGTTAAAGCAATATTGGACCTCCCTGACAAAATAGTGCAGAAAGTGAAAACGCTGATCCCAGAGAAAAAGATAGACTGGTCCATAGTAACCGCGTGCCGCCAGAAACTACAAGAGGATGTCTCAGAGTATTTCTCCAGATTTGAAACGGTGTTCTCCGATTACAGTGGACAAGACATGTCCACCGCAACCGACACCACTTATTTGTGCAGAACTATGTCAAAGGACTACTGCCAGATGTATCCCAGAAATTACAAGCCAGCGAAAGTAGTTGGGCAGCATCTAATCCGGCGGCCATTCTCCAAATGGCCCAGTACTATGAGCATCAGAGAAACGAAAATGACAGGGCTACAGAAAGGAAAAAGAAGGACTTGAAGGAAAGGGTAATGGTAGCACAACTCCAGGGGGCGAATACAGGAAGGGAGCAATATAGGGGAGGATACCAGCAGAATACCCCTAGAGTACAGCCACCTAGAAACAATTCATCGACATCATATGTAGGACGCCAAGACCTAGGACAGGATCAATGTGCATTTTGCAAAGAATATGGACACTGGAAAACCCAATGCCCGGCTTTTTTAGGAGCTGGTAGGGGCAGAGGGACGAGGGAAATAGCAAGTGGACAGAGAGGAAGAGGACGTGGGAGAGGGTACGCGAGTGAAGCAAGCGAGGAAAGGCCAGGAAGAGTGAACACATTCGACCATCCCAAACAGAATCAGTACCAACAGACAGATTATGACAATACGTACGACTTTGCATAGGACAGCCAGGGGCAAGGGAGGGATCCAGTCGAGCTCTATGTTGATCAGCAAGGCCCTTATGTTACCGCTGAGGTCCTGGGCACAAAGTCGCCATTTCTGGTAGACACGGAAGCAACACGTAGTGCACTATCCAAACGACTGATTCCAAGGGCACCATTGTCAGGCTCACATGTGACCTCAATAGGATTTGACGGTACGCCCTCCACCAACCCTTTGTCCCGACCGATCCCTTTTAACCTTGACAACAATAGCGTCGAAACGACATTCCTCCTCTCTTCCAACACCCCAGACGCCATTATGGGTCTCGACCTTTTGAAACACTTCCATGCGACTATCAGATGCTCACCAGACGGAGTGCGTGTCGTCCTGTATGACAACCCCCAGCGCCATAGAGAGAACCCTTCTCAGCACATGTTTCCCATCTCCGAGACTGACGCATCCCTACTGGACACTTTGCCATCACACTTATGGGCTAGGGCTGATTCAGACGTAGGACGAATGATGATTGATCCAGTACACGTAACAATACGACAGGACGCAACCCTACCGAAAGTACCGCAGTACAAAATATCGCCAGAGGGTGAGAAGGCACTGACAGAGATCATACACTCTTTGGTTTGAGGCAGGGGTGGTAGAGGAAGTAGTGAGCAACGTTTGTAACAGTCCCATACTACCGATTGTAAAGAGACAGGGAGAGGGAGACGGAAAAGCCTACCGCTTCATCATTGACCTACGGGAGATAAACAAAATCGTAGTGCCACAATACCCAGTAGTTTCCGACATCACAACAATTTTGACTTTAATCCCCTCCACTGCCACCACCTTCACTGTAATTGACCTCAAAAACGCATTCTTTTCCATACCTATACACAAGGACAGCCGCTATCTATTTGGATTCACCCTAAACTCCCGTTCGTACAGATTTTGCAGAGCACCTCAGGGGTACACTGAGAGCCCAAGCATCTATAGCCAGGCGCTTAAAAGACAGTTGGACGCCATACAATTGCCAGATGGAGTGGCACTAATACAATATGTAGACGACATCCTTCTAGCAGCGGACACCATACCAATAGCCGTCACCGCCACCATCAAACTACTCCATTTTCTTGCTGAGAATGGTCACAAGGTCTCCCGAAAGAAATTGCAGTTCTGTAAATCACAAGTGACCTATTTGGGTCACCTTTTATCCAAAGAAGGGAGGAAACTCACGCCTGACAGGATCCAGACAATTCTAGACACCCCTGTCCCCAAAGATCAGAAACAAGTCCGCTCTTTGATAGGTCTCACTTCATTTTGCCGACAGTGGTTACCGAACTTTAGCCTCATTGTCAAACCCCTTCTCTCCCTCCTAGCTAAAGACATCCCCTCACCTCTCCCTGGACCCCGAATGCCAGTCAGCCTTTAAAGAACTACGCAATGCCCTTTGTTCAGCGCCTGTCCTAGGAACCCCGGATTACTCCAAACCATTCTTCCTCTACACGCACGAGAGGGAAGGATGTGCATTGTCTGTCCTAACACAATCAATTGGTCACAAACAACGCCCTTGTGCATATTTCTCTGCCACCCTCGATCCAGTAGCCAGAGCGCTGCCAGCGTGCTTGCGCGCTGTGGCAGCTGCAGCAGTATCGATACGCCAGAGCGAAGGAATAGTACTCTCCAATCCAGTCACTGTTTTAGTACCCCATGCAGTCGACACACTACTAAACCAGACCAAAACCCAACACTTGACTAGCGCCCGACTGACAGGATATGAGTTGACCCTGCTAGCACCGCACATTACCCTAAAGCGATGCACCACCCTCAATCCAGCCACACTGTTACCCCTACCCGAAAATGATCCTAGCGTGACTCCACTACACGACTGTGTGACACTAACCGATGAACAAACAAAGAGTAGAATAGATCTCAGAGACACCGCCTTTCTAGAACCAGATGGAGAACTATGGGTGGATGGTTCGTGCATCAAACTCCCCGACGGCACCACCTCAGCTGCATACGCTGTCACCACAGCCCGAACCGTTCTGGAAACAGCCCGTTTTCCCCAACGTTCAGCCCAGGCTGCAGAACTCATTGCCCTCACATGAGCATGTATCTTAGCGACTGACACGACAGTTAACATATACACCGACAGCCAATATGCCTTCGGGGTGGTTCACCATTTTGGGATCTTATGGAAAGAAAGAGGGTTCCTGACTTCACACGGTACACCCATCCTGCATGGAGATTTAGTCTCCGCCTTGACGCAAGCAGTCCTCCTCCCCAAGAAGTTAGCAGTGATAAAATGCCAAGCACATAGGAAAGTGACTGATCTCATTGGACAGGGAAATGCACTAGCAGACGTTACTGCCCGAGCCACGGCAGGAGACAGAACTACGACACGAATAAATGTGACCAGGTCACAAGCTGAACGATGGACTGATGCTAGGACCACTGTAAGGGACATACAGACTACAGGCACACAAGACGAATTGACCGAGTGGGAAAAGGTGGGACTAAAAGACGAGGAAGATTGCTGGAGAACTAAAGACGGAAATAAATGGCTGTTACCCAATGCCTACCTCATCCCCATATTGACCATGGCACATTTACCAGCACACATAGGCTCCATCCCCATGATTGAACTAATCACCAGAGTATGGCATAACGTCAAGATAGCAGAATCTGCAAAACATCTAGTACAACAATGTATAGTCTGCCTACAACACAACCCAGGGAAGGGGACAGTAGTACCACGGGGAGGGTTTGGAGTCCCTGACCACCCCTTTGAAATCCTTCAAATGGATTACATTCAACTAGAGAGATGCCTTGGTCTAAAATATGTCCTGGTGGTTGTGTGCGCTTTAGCAAATGGGTGGAGGCATATCCCACCCGCGACAATACCGCCTTAGCCACTGCAAAAGTATTGCTGAAAGAATTCTTCCCCGATTCGGCCTTTGCAGAATTTTATGGAGCGACAACGGCCCCCACTTCGTAGCCGAGGTGATACAGAACATACTGAGAGGGTTGGGGGTAAAACAAAAGTTCCATGCCGTCTTCCACCCCCAATCAGCGGGCCTGGTAGAGAGACACAATGCAACGTTGAAACTAAAACTAGCCAAAATAGTTGCCACGACCAGGTTGAAATGGCCCGACGCCCTCCCATTGGCATTGTTATCGATGCGCTCCACCCCAACCAAACACCGACTGACCCCGTATGAGGTGGTCTTCGGCAGGCCTATGAGCATTTGGGCGGCACCAAGACCCACCTCCATTAACGATGTCCCGAACATATTAATGTCGGATTACTTGCATAAATTGACAAACGAGCTAACAATTATCCACCAACAGGTGCAGCAAGCCTTGCCTGACGTATCCAGGGGCCCGGGACATGAAATAAAGCCAGGCGACCATGTATTGATTCGCAACTTCCAAAGAACGAAGAATCTGGAGCCTAGGTGGACGGGCACCTGATCACCAACCGAACTGCCCTCCGAGTGGAAGGAAAACGAAACTGGCTGCACGCTCATCACTGCAAACGAGTCCCTCCAACCCTGGCAACCTGTGAAGGGGTGGAGGTGCAAGAGGAAGTACTCGCGAGAGACCGACCAGCTCTGAGTTGCTACCCACAAGAAGACACCCTCGAACTATCAGAATTTCCCGACCCCACGGTGCCATCCAGGAAAGGGTACAACCTAAGATCGACGAAAGGAGGGAGCTCCAACGACCAGGCCACTAACTAAGTCAAGGTCTCAGATCGGTAGCACAGTCAAACAACGCTACCAGGAAAGCGCCAGACAAAAGTCTGTGGTCCTAACAGTTGTTGAGCTCCTCGAAGATGATGGAAGAAACTGAACACCTGCAAAACCACCGCAAAGACACCAAGACTGCTAACCTGCACAGCACAAAGACAATTGCACTTGTAGCCGCATTTCTCACCTGTCTCCTGCTAATGGTCGCACTCTGGATCATTGAAGAGAATGCACCTGCATACAGAACATTGTCACCCACCATGCAACCAACCACCAAGAAAGAACACTACCTGGTATCACTACCGCCACATCTCCGAGAACGACGCAAAGAATTCTGGAATAATTCTTTCGTGCAGATGTTGCACCAGCACAATCTTACCACCAATGCTACCAACTGTTGGGTCTGTGGGCTGTTACCACATGCCACTGAACATTATGAATGAAATGAAATGAAATGAAATGAAATGAAAACAAGATTTATAAAGCGCCTGGTTACCCAAGGGCATTACCCACATTCCATCCCTTTCATCCCTTCGCCCTTTTCTATTCACGGATCTTGCCTTGCCTGGATGATGCTCCTACAAGAAAGTTACAAAGACAATGCCACTTCCGACGGAACAATCGCCCAGTTCTACAACGAGTTCTGGCGAAACAAAACAGGAAGGACAGCCGCCCCCTTCTGCCCTCACACCTTCATTGCGACATTCCAGATTAATGTCCCCTCCAAAGAACGAGTGGAAATGCAAGTGTTCAATAATCCTAACAGAGCCACATTTTCCTACCTGAAGAAAAGAACTGCTGCAACACTGACTGTGGCCCTATCTGTGGTGAACGTCTCTGGCCTTGTATGCATTGAAGGCCGTGGGACTAAGAATGTGGGTCACAGCACCTGTAGCATTGTAAGGACTTTGAACACTGCCAACCCCCAGCGCTTGTTGCATCACCCAATATGTACTTTGTTTGTGGAACCAAAGCCTACACCTGGCTCCCAAGAAACTGGGGGGCACGTGCTACATCGCCTTTGTTTTGCCACCAACCTACACAGCCCCTGCAGAGCATCATCGAGAAAAGCGTTCTAAAGACATTGATCAAGCAGACTCTGCCTCATCACAGTTCCTCGACGCAGCAAAAGGGCTCGTCCCGCTATGGGGTCCGATGGCAAACAGCCGAGCCATCAGACATCTGTCCCAAGCGGTAGAGACCGCCCTGAACGTCACTGCTGGCATCCTCACCAACAACACTACTGAGCTCCAAGCGATCCGTCTGGTTACCCTGCAAAATCGCATGGTCCTGGACGTGGTACTAGCGGACCGTGGAGGAGCATGCCGCATCATCGGTGCCAGCTGCTGTGTATACACTCCTGATAATTCACCTTCTGTCTATGAAGCAATCGAACATCTCCATAGACTATCTTCAGAAATTCATCAAGGATCAGAGACTTGGACAATTGGAAGTTGGCTTTGGGGCATCTTGAAGGAGTGGGGTTGGAAAATATCAATGATTCTCTTGGTCCCAGTATTGACAATATGTGGTTGTTGTTTGGGTATACACTGTATACCACCTTTGTGTTCTCTTTGCATAACTACCTTGCACCCTAAGACTATGGACACTCAGCTAACAAAAATGAGAGTAATGTATGATCAAGAGATACAGGACATTATGGAGATCGAAATAGACTGACAAGCTGGCTAGTTATGTTCAAAGGGGCCACTGTTAAAAGCAAAACGACAATCGTGAACATTACCTGCGCCATCTTGTCTGGTGGAATTCTATGTGCACATAAGTTGCAGTCATTTTAATCTATCACAGCCATTTTGTACTCTGTTGGTCACCTTTGTTTCACCCTGCCCTTACTAGCATCCCTCTGACCCTCTGACCGACCTGGTACGTGTGCTGGGGGCTATAAACTCTATTTGCCGTAACAAACCTCAGCGCCACTTGCTGCCACAAACTCGTTTTTCCTCTCATCTCTGTTTTCAGGCAAACCTTTGGACACTCTACCTCTCACTGCACCTAGTTACACAAACAGGTTCCAAACACCAAAAAGACTCTTGCAACATGATTTATTGCACTGCAAACAGCAAGACTTGTTGTTACCAACAATGGGACCTGTTTTTATCAACAGAACGGACTCTTAGATCTGGCCGGTCTCACATGTTTTAGACCCTGAAGCAAGGTCCAGCTGCAAGATAAAATTGTCTGTTTGACCTGGGTGGGAAGAGAATTACTGTTGGGCTTGTGTGACAACCTGCCCGGGCGGGGACCCCAAGCTTGTGTAACCATGTTGATGAAACCAATGCATTGTGTCAAACCTGTATAAAAGGAAGAGCCAAAGGAGTTATCAGCAGAACACCTCCCTCAGACATCCCGGTGTCTGCAGTTGACGTGATCTCCTCATGAGAAATAAACCTTTTTCTTGTCTTCCAGTTTCCAGCGCTTGCCTCATTATTTTGATAGCGAACCCAAAGTGAATTAGAGGTGGAACCCTGCACCGGGCAGCATTGAGGGTCTTAGAAGACTCGCTGCCTTTCACAATTAGATTCTAGAAACTGTGTTAGAGTAGAATTCACGTGTGCTTCTAGAATTTTAGAGAGAAAAGGAAGCAAAGAAATCGGGCGATAGTTCTCTGGTTTGGACATGTCAAGTGTTGGTTTCTTAAGTAGAGGGACCACTTTTGCATGCTTCCATGCTTTAGGCACCATCGCAGTGAAAAGGGATAGATTGAGTAAATCCAGACACTCAGGAAGAAGGCCTTGTTGAATTTTCCTGAACGCGTCTGGTTTGAGAGGATCGTCTGGAGATCCAGATTTGATTTTGACCACTAATCTCTCTAATTCCTTCGGGGAAATAGGGGAAGAGAAGCAAGAAGGACAGTCTCAGAGCCAATATAAACATTCTTCCTGCAAACACTGGAGGGTATACCATGATCGAACTTTTGGTAGATATCTTCGACCTTCTTCAAAAAGAAGGTTGCCAGCTCCTCGCAGTGTTTGTTGGAGGAAATAACATTGCCCGATTCCACTGGAGAGGAGATTAAATCTTTCAGTAGAGAGAATATAGTTTTGCTGCGGTTGGTGCTTATATTAATCAGGCTAGAATAATGAGCTGCTCTGGTTATGCGCACCAGTTTATGATAGGATTTAATGGCCACTCTATATAGTGCTTTGGCCTGGGGGTCATATGATCTCCTCCAGGATCTTTCTAAGATCTTGCAGTTCTTCTTAGAAAGGGTTAGATCTTCATTGAACCAGGCATTGGCCCGAGTGCTTTTAGAATGGGTAAGTTTAAGGGGAATGCAAGTATCTAAGGCTTGAGTAATCCACCTTTGGAAGATCGCGTTAGCCTCTTCCATATTTGCAACTTTTACCATGGGCTTTGCACTCAGGGCTGTGAGAAAATCTACTTGGTTCAGTTTATGCCAGGGCCGTTTTAATGAGGGATGTTGATTAGGCTGGATCTTATGGCCAGTTATCATTAGCCGCATGATGATGAGAAAATGATCGGTCCAGATCATAGGGAGTGGTGACAGAACTTCCAGTGACTCTAGATTAGAGAAAATAGGGTCAAGGAGATGTCCCGCTCTGTGCGTAGCACTGGGGTCAATTGAATCAACTGACAGGCTGCCAGATCCCCCAGAAACCCAACAATCTCCGATGATTCTTGTAGCTCTAGATGGAGGTTCAGATCGCCTATGATGTTAAAATTGTCAGTCTGAAGAGCCAATGCTATGACAGTGTTTATCAGGGCTTCTCTAAAGGTTTTTGATGGACCAGGGGTCGATAAATAAGAAGGCCGGAGAAAGTAAAGTTAGCACTCATAGAAATTTTAAAAAGTGCACTCTCACAGTCAGGAAGATCTAAGGGGGACAGGCTGCAGGAATGGACTGATTTATAAATAATCGCAATGCCGCCCCTCTTCCTCCAGATCTGTTTATGCTGCGTATAGCATAACCTGTAGGAAGAGCGAGTGCTGGTATGGCCACAGAAGATTCACATAGCCAAGTTTCCGTAAGGAAAAGGATCTCAGGTGAGCGTTCCTGTAGGAGATCGAACACCTCAGCATGATGTTTAGGCAGTGAGCGACAATTAATGCTCAGAAGAGTGTGTGTCACCATCCCAGAACCAGAGAGTGTAGCATGTTTCAGGGGGTGCACTCTGAATTCACAGTGTTCACAAAGAGAAGGACAGTTTTCTGGGTCCCAGCTATGATTCCCGCAGGAGCCTTCTTTATATAGGGCCCGTAGTTCTTCGCCAGTGTAGCTACTTGATTGGGCTTTGGAAGGAGCAGGGTCTCTGGCTCCTGGCGATGTCCCGGCGTGGACGGGCGCAGACGGGCTTGCCTTTGGCGCGCCAGCGGCGCGCCCGCTGCGCGCATCCGCTGCGCGTCCTCACAGAGGTATGCATTTGAGGCTACAAGGGCTCAATAGGCTCCACCCGTGCTCTGCGCTGATTGGCTAAGGGCCAACCAATCAGCGTGTGAGGACAAGCACCAGGAAGTACGGGCAACCACACAGACGTGTGTGGAATATCAATAAGGTATTTCTTTTTAGCACTAAAGCATAGGGTGCAGTGGGCAGAATTGTGAGTGCGCTTTAAAAGAATTTAAAAGAATGTTAAAAACAGTCAAATTCAATCAAATGTTCCCCCAGCAATTCCCCAGCTAAAACACCGCTCAGACAGCCGCGCGTCCTCGCTACGGCGCGTATTTAAAGCCACGGGGCTCAACAGGCTCCACCCGTGCTCTGCGCTGATTGGCTAAGGGCCAACCAATCAGCGTGTGAGGACAAGCACCAGGAAGTACGGGCAAACACACAGACGCGTGTGGAATATCAATAAGGTATTTCTTTTTAGCACTAAAGCATAGGGTGCAGTGGGCAGAATTGTGAGTGCGCTTTAAAAGAATTAAAAGAATGTTAAAAACAGTCAAATTCAATCAAACGTTCCCCCAGCAATTCCCCAGCTAAAACACTGCTCAGACAGCCGCGCGTCCTCGCTACGGCGCGTATTTAAAGCCACGGGGGCTCAACAGGCTCCACCCGTGCTCTGCGCTGATTGGCTAAGGGCCAACCAATCAGCGTGTGAGGACAAGCACCAGGAAGTACGGGCAAACACACAGACGCGTGTGGAATATCAATAAGGTATTTCTTTTTAGCACTAAAGCATAGGGTGCAGTGGGCAGAATTGTGAGTGCGCTTTAAAAGAATTTAAAAGAATGTTAAAAACAGTCAAATTCAATCAAACGTTCCCCCAGCAATTCCCCAGCTAAAACACCGCTCAGACAGCCGCGCGTCCTCGCTACGGCGCGTATTTGAAGCCACGGGGGCTCAACAGGCTCCACCCATGCTCTGCGCTGATTGGCTAAGGGCCAACCAATCAGCGTGTGAGGACAAGCACCAGGAAGTACGGGCAACCACACAGACGCATGTGGAATATCAATAAGGTATTTCTTTTTAGCACTAAAGCATAGGGTGCAGTGGCAGAATTGTGAGTGCGCTTTAAAAGAATTTAAAAGAATGTTAAAAACAGTCAAATTCAATTAAACGTTCCCCCAGCAATTCCCCAGCTAAAACACCGCTCAGACACCACACTTGTAGTATGTCTCTCGCTATGAATGGCAGTGGTCTACCACGCTTGAACCACACACATGTACTGTGTCTCATTCTATGAATGGCATTGGACAACTGCGGTTGAACCACACAATTGTACTGTGTTTCTCTCTATGAATGGCATTGGCCTACCGCGATTGACCCACACACTTGTACTGTGTCTCTCTCAATAAATGGCCACGCTACGGTTGAACCACACACTTGTACTGAGTCTCTCTCTATTAATGGCATTGGCCTACCGCGGTTGACCCACACACTTGTACTGTGTCTCTCTCTATGAATGGCAGTGGCCTACCGCGGTTTAACCACACACTTGTAGTATGTCTCTCTCTATGAATGGCATTGGCCTACCGCGGTTGACCCACACACTTGTACTGAGTCTCTCTCTATAAATGGCCACGCCACGGTTGAACCACACACTTGTACTGAGTCTCTCTCTATAAATGGCAACGCTCTAAAACAGTTTAACCACACACTTATAGTATGTCTTTCTCTGTGAATGGCAAGGGCCTACCGCAGTTTAACCACACACTTGTAGTATGTCTTTCTTTATGAATGGCATTCGCCTACCGCGGTTGAATAACAAACTTGTACTGTGTCTCTGTATATAAATGGCAACGCTCTACCACAGTTTAACCACACACTTGTACTGTGTCTCACTCTATAAATGGCAATCCTCTACTACAGTTTAACCACACCTTTGTAGTATATCTCTATGAATGGCATTGGCCTACCACGGTTCAACCACACACTTGTACTGAGTCTCTCTCTATTAATGGCATTGGCCAACCAGAGTTTAACCACACACTTGTACTGTGTCTCTCTCTATGAATGGCATTAGCCTACCAACGTTTAAGCACACACTTCTAATATGTCTCTCTCTATGAATGGCAGTGGCCTACTGCGGTTGAACCACACACTTCTAGTGTGTCTCTCTCTATGAATGGCATTGGCCTACCGCGGTTGACCCACACACTTGTACTGTGTCTCTCTCTATAAATGGCCATGCAACAGTTGAACCACACACTTGTACTGTGCCTCTCTCAATAAATGGCCACGCAACAGTTGAACCACATACTTGTACTGTGTCTCTGTCTATAAAAGGCAACGCTCGACCACAGTTTAACCACACACTTGTACTGTTTTTCTCTCTACGAATGGCAACGCTCTACCACAGTTTAACCACACATTTGTAGTATGTCTCTATGAATGGCATTGGCCTACCATGGTTCAACCACACACTTGTAGTATGTCTCTCTCTATTAATGGCATTGGCCTACCATGGTTTAACCATACACTTGTAGTATAATCTTTCTCTGTGAATGGCAACGGCCTACCACGGTTCAACCACACACTTGTAGTATGTCTCTCTCTATGAATGGCATTGGCCTTCCACGGTTCAACCACACACTTGAGTATGTCTCTCTCTATGAATGGCATTGGCCTACCACGGTTCAACGACACATTTGTAGTATGTCTCTCTCCATGGATGGCATTGGCCTACCACGGTTCAACCATAGATTTGTAGTATGTCTCTGTCTATGAATGGCATTGGCCTACCACGGTTCAGCCACACACATAGGGTATGTCTCTCTCTATGAATGGCATTGGCCTACCACGGTTTAACCACACATGTGTAGTTTGTCTTTCTCTGTGAATGGCAACGGCCTACCACAGTTTAACCACTCACTTGTAGTTTGTCTTTCTCTGTGAATGGCATTGGCCTAACACGGTTTAACCACACTCTTGTACTGTGTCTCTCTCTATAAATGGCAATGCTGTACCACCGTTCAACCACACATTTATAGAATGTCTTTCTCAATAAATGGCATTGGCCTACCACGGTTTAACCACATATTTATAGTATGTCTGTCTCTATAAATGGCAACGCTCTAACACAGTTCAACCACAGATTAGTGGAATATGTCTCTCTCTATGAATGGAATTAGCCTACCACAGTTTAACCACACATTTGTACTGTGTCTCTCTCTATGAACGGCACTGGCCTACCACGGTTCAACCACACACTTGTAGTATGTCTCTCTCTGTGAATGGCAACGGCCGACCAGAGTTTAACCACACAGTTGTACTGTGTCTCTCTCTATGAACGGCACTGGCCTACCACGGTTTAACCACACACTTGTAGTATGTCTCTCTCTATGAATGGCAGTGGCCTAACGTGGTTGAACCACACACTTGTATTGTGTCTCTCTCTATGAATGGCATTGGCCTACCGTGGTTGAACCACACACTTATACTGTGTCACTCTCTATAAATGGAAAGGCTCTAACACAGTTCAACCTCAATATGTAGTATGTCTCTCTCTATAAATGGCAACGCTCTACCACAGTTTAACCACATATTTGTAGTATGTCTCTCTCTATAAATGGCAACGCTCAACCACAGTTGAACCACATATTTGTAGTATGTCTCTCTCTGTAAATGGCATTGGCCTACCACAGTCTAACCACACATTTGTAGTATGTGTAGGAGAGTAGGATCTGCTTCTTATAGTTACCCCCACTTTTTGCTGATGTTTCACTGTTTTTCGACTTAGCCAGACTGAGGCCCTGCTAATCAGGACCCCAGTCTATCTGCTTTCTACTCTAAATTGATTGCATGTACTTTAGGTACACTCCAGATTGGATTCTGAGGTACCCTGTTATAAGTCCCTAGTATATGGTATACTATGTACCCAGGGCATAGGTACCCCAGAGGCCTCCATGGGGCCGCAGCATGTATTATGCCACCCCTGAGAGGCCATCCAAATTGACACAACAGGTCTGCTACAGCAGCCTGTGTAAGGTGGTGTATCCACCCCTTACTGAGATATAGGTGCCCTATATCTCTCCATATCACTGCACATGTAAACCTATCAGTCACCCCTATGGCAGGCCTTAACAATCCTGAAGGCAGGGTGCTGGGTTTCATGTGAGAGGGTGCCCATGCATGAGCGGAGCCCCTCTGCAGCTTTCGGAATCTTCATTCCGGGGTTGTTTGTGATGCAGCCAACCATATACTCTTAGGTGCATTATAACTAGGGCTCCCGGTTTTATGGTATTTATTTTTTTGACATTTCCGTCTGTATTTATCCATATTTATTTTTTGTCAACTTTATCTGTATTTATCCATATTTATTTGGTTTTTGTGAAGAAAATTCAGCTGAAACTGGTATATTTCCACATTTATTTAACCAATAAATATACAGTCATGCTTGAATGCCTGCAAGGTTTCAGTGATATGAACACCCACAGAAGATAAATCAATACACTCATATGGAAATATGCACATTTCAGTATCAGCCTTGTGCGTATCTACTGCTGTTTAAGCCTCTTTACTAAAATTTCTTTTTTTTAACCCCCTTACCTATCAATCCACACAGTTATTGGCCTGACAGTCATGGCAAAGTGTATTTAGAATCACTCAAAAAGCACCTAATTTCCGTTTTTATCCACATTTAAAAATAAATACAGACATGAAAATAAATGTTTTTCTGTCTGTATTTATCTGTAAAAATCAGTAAAAACAGAAAACAGGGAGCCTTAATTCTAACCTCCCGGTAAATGCTAATTTGAGAATGGCTGCATGGAAACATGTCGTGTTTGGTGTCAAACACCTTGGAATCATACCTCCACCCCAGTAACTGGGGTGGGAGGTATGATTCCACCCTACTAGAGGGAGAAACATGGCACCACCGGTACACCCGGTACCAGCTTAACAGAACCCTGGCATCACAAAATGGATGCTGCAGACACGAGTCTGCCCTCCTGCTGCTGAACGAAACTCCGGCAGGGGAGGCCTGGACAATAGGTTTCCTGTCACAGGGAGGTGTGACCACCTCCCAGACAGGCTTTAGTGTATTGGGGCTGGGTGGGTGCACTCCAAGAGTGCTTTGAAGTCTGCACTGGGGGCACATTTGGTGTCCCTGTGCATAGTCCAGCTCAATCCGGTTGCAGGGGCACTCAGCCCCTGTTCTGGCGCGAAACTAGACAAAGGAAATGGGTGCAGCCACCCCTCTTTCCTGACCCTCCCATAGGTGGGTCCCCAGAGTTTGTCCCACCCCTTCCTTGGGTATAAAGTAGGAACCCCTAACTACAGGACTTTAGATTTACCTGGACGAAACTCTGCTACAGAATCCCAGACCTTCAACTATCTACACGACGTTGGATGACCGAAGAATCTCCCTTGGAGTAAAGGAGTTACTCCCCTGCTTGGCAGGCACTAAAGACGCATCTGTCTGGTTGGCATCTCCGAAGCTCCTGAGGACTCCGAAGAATTTTGCCACACAGGAGGTGGGTTCCCGTGGTCTCTGAGGTCGATCTGTGTGCTCAGCAAGTCTGAGGCCTGTATCCCTTGTGGAGACCGTGCAATCCGAACCCCTGGACACCGCAACCATTTGCAGAAGCATCAGCTTTGATGCGACCTCTGAGGCGGAGCTTTGGGTTACTTGTAGCCCTGACCCCGAGCAGCAATTCCTCCGAAAATTGCCAGCCTACACTCCACGAGTGCTCCGTGAGCTGGCCCTTTGTGTTCTCTCTCGAGGTCCCTTCACGATCCCTGGTCCATCGACTGGTGGGTCCCTGTGAAGGCAACACTAAGATTAATTGGGCTACCCTAGTTGCTCCAGACGTGCCCTGACTCTCCATTGCTTGGGGAGTGCCCCGGACCTTGCTGGTCCGCACCAAAGCATCTTAACTTTTCCTGTGTGGGTTGCTGTTGCCAAGGCTTGTTGTGTTCAATCTGAGCACCGACACCCCAGCACTCGACATCCTCTGTGGGATAGCTCGAATCCGGCTCCTGGTTGTCCTCGACATCTCCTGGACCCCGTGGCTGCAGAGTCAAGCTTCACCTCTTCGCACCTGAAGCACCCGACATCGGTGGGCATTCGATTGCTCCGCTCCTGGTCACGTGAAGTGACCCAGACTTTGTCCCCTCTGCTTTCAGGTTCTTCACATCTTTGATCCAGGCTTGGATCATCCCGGACACTTTTCTTCTTCACAGCAGCAGCACTTTGCAGCAGATCGCCATTGAAATCAACGACGATTCCCGACACCATTTGCCACCTATGCACCCGGCTTCCCTGGGTGAGGTAACTCGAGTACTACAGTGATCCCGTGGGTGTTGGCCCTAGAACCCCTTAAGTCTAAAGGGGTTTGCTCAAAGTCCTCTCCTAAGTGTCCTTTTGCTTTAAAATTCCAACCGCGACTTTCCTCATAGAATCCTACGGCGCTCGCGGCTGTGTTCTCACACGGCACACGTCCCCCGTGGGTCTCCTGTGTCACTACCTTGGGTGGTTCCTTGGGGTCCCAGCGATTCTACGTGCTCTAGGCACTGTGTCTAGTCAAGTCGTGGTTCTTATACCACTTTCTTAGTATATGGTTTGGTCTCCCCCTGGAGCCCACTGTGTATTGTGCTATTTACTGTCGTTTCAATACTGTGATATTGTGTATCTTGGACTCTAATCTCATAAAGAGATTAGTAGTGAGTGTTTAGAAATAAATACATATATTTTATATATACCTGGTGTGGTTCTCCTTTCATTTGGTCATTCAAGAGGTTATAATCTGGTAAACCAAGCTGCTTTACACTCCTTCAAGACTTAGCCTGAAGGCTGCTCTCCATAGCTACCACTAGGATAGCTTTCAATAAAGGTTGTCTTTAAACCTATCATCAATAAGGGTCGTTTGGACTGGTGCAAGGTGCCCACTATAACTAGTGGACAGCATATGCCAGGCCAACTTCTCACAGTATGTCTCGCTCTATAAATGGCATTGGCCTACCACAGTTCAACCACACATTTGTAGAATGTCTTTCTCTGTGAATGGCAACGGCCTACCACGGTTTAACCACACACTTGTAGTATGTTTCTCTCTATGAATGGCATTGGCCTACCACAGTTTAACCACACACTTGTACTATGTTCGTCTCTATGAATGGCATGGGCCTACCGCGATTGAACCACACACTTGTTATGTGTCTCTCTCTATGAATGGCATTGGCCTACCACGATTGAACCACACACTTGAGTATGTCTCTCTCTATGAATGGCATTGGCCTACCACAGTTCAACCACACATTTGTAGTATGTCTTTCTCTGTGAATGGCAACGGCCTACCACGGTTTAACCACACACTTGTAGTATGTTTCTCTCTATGAATGGCAATGGCCTACCACAGTTTAACCACACACTTGTACTATGTTCGTCTCTATGAATGGCATTGGCCTACCGCGATTGAACCACACACTTGTAGTATGTCTCTCTCTATGAATGGCATTGGCCTTCCACGGTTCAACCACACACTTGAGTATGTCTCTCTCTATGAATGGCATTTGCCTACCACGGTTCAACCACACATTTGTAGTATGTCTCTCTCCATGGATGGCATTGGCCTACCACGGTTCAACCATAGATTTGTAGTATGTCTCTCTCTATGAATGGGATTGGCCTACCACGGTTCAGCCACACACATAGGGTATGTCTCTCTCTATGAATGGCATTGGCCTACCACGGTTTAACCACACTGGTGTAGTTTGTCTTTCTCTGTGAATGGCAACAGCCTACCACAGTTTAACCACTCACTTGTAGTTTGTCTTTCTCTGTGAATGGCATTGGCCTACCACGGTTTAACCACATATTTGTAGTATGTCTGTCTCTATAAATGGCAACGCTCTAACACAGTTCAACCACAGATTAGTGGAATATGTCTCTCTCTATGAATGGCTTTGGCCTACCACGGTTCAACCACACACTTGTAGTATGTCTCTCTCTATGAATGGAATTAGCCTACCACAGTTTAACCACACATTTGTAGTATAACTCTATGAATGGCATTGGCCTACCACGGTTCAACCACACACTTGTAGTATGTCTCTCTCTGTGAATGGCAACGGCCGACCAGAGTTTAACCACACAGTTGTACTGTGTCTCACTCTATGATTGGCACTGGCCTACCACGGTTTAACCACACACTTGTAGTATGTCTCTCTCTATGAATGGCAGTGGCCTACCGTGGTTGAACCACACACTTGTACTGTGTCTCTCTCCATGAATGGCATTGGCCTACCGTGGTTGAACCACACACTTGTACTGTGTTTCTCTCTATAAATGGCCACGCCACAGTTGAACACACACTTATACTGTGTCGCTCTCTATAAATCGCAACGCTCTAACACAGTTCAACAACAGATTTGTGGCATGTCTCTCTCTATGAATGGCTTTGGCCTACCACGGTTCAACCACACACTTGTAGTATGTCTCTCTCTATGAATGGAATTAGCCCACCACAGTTTAACCACACATTTGTAGTATATCTCTATGAATGGCATTGGCCTACCACGGTTCAACCACACACTTGTAGTATGTCTCTCTCTGTGAATGGCAACGGCCGACCAGAGTTTAACCACACAGTTGTACTGTGTTTCTCTGTATGTCTCTCTCTATGAATGGCAACGGCCTACCACGGTTCAACCACACACTTGAGTATGTCTCTCTCTACGAATGGCATTGGCCTACCACGGTTCAACCACACATTTGTTGTATGTCTCTCTCCATGGATGGCTTTGGCCTACCACGGTTCAGCCATAGATTTGTAGTATGTCTCTCTCTGTGAATGGCAACGGCCGACCAGAGTTTAACCACACAGTTGTACTGTGTTTCTCTGTATGTCTCTCTCTATGAATGGCAACGGCCTACCACGGTTCAACCACACACTTGAGTATGTCTCTCTCTACGAATGGCATTGGCCTACCACGGTTCAACCACACATTTGTTGTATGTCTCTCTCCATGGATGGCTTTGGCCTACCACGGTTCAGCCATAGATTTGTAGTATGTCTCTCTCTATGAATGGCATTGGCCTACCACGGTTCAACCACACACATGTGGTATGTCTCTCTCTATGAATGGCATTGGCCTACCACGGTTTAACCACACACGTGTAGTTTGTCTTTCTCTGTGAATGGCAACCGCGTACCGTAGTTTAACCACTCACCTGTAGTTTGTCTTTCTCTATGAATGGCATTGGCCTAACACGGCTTAACCACACTCTTGTACTGTGTCTCTCTCTATAAATGGCAATGCTGTACCACCCTTCAACCACACATTTATAGAATGTATTTCTCTATAAATGGCATTGGCCTACCACGGTTTAACCACATATTTGTAGTATGTCTCTCTCTGTAAATGGCAACGCTCTAACACAGTTTATCCACACATTTGTGGTATGTCTCTCTCTGTAAATGGAATTGATCTACCACAGTCTAACCACACACTTGTAATAAGTCTCTCTCTATAAATGGCAGCGCTCTACCATGGTTTAACCACATATTTGTAGTATGTCTATCTCTATAAATGGCAACGCTCTAACACAGTTCAACCACAGATTTGTGGTATGTCTCTCTCTTTGAATGGCTTTGGCCTACCACGGTTCAACCACACACTTGTAGTATGTCTCTCTCTATGAATGGAATTAGCCTACCACAGTTTAACCAAACACTTGTAGTATGTCTCTCTCTATGAATGGCATTGGCCTACCGCGGTTTAACCACACGCTTGTACTCTGTCTCTCTATAAATGGCAACACTGTACCACTGTTCAACCACACATTTATAGAATGTCTTTCTCTATAAATGGCATTGGCCTACCACGGTTTAACCACATATTTGTAGTATGTCTCTCTCTGTAAATGGCAATGCTCTACCACAGTTTAACCACATATTTGTGGTATGTCTCGCTCTGTAAATGGAATTAGCCTACCACAGTCTAACCACACATTGTAGTAGGTCTCTCTTTATAAATGGCAGTGCTCTACCACAGTCTAACCGCACATTTGTAGTATGTCTCTCTGTAAATGGCATTGGCCTACCACAGTCTAACCACATACTTGTAGTATGTCTCTCTCTGTAAATGGCAACGCTCTTCCAAGTCTAACCACATATTTGTAGTATTCCTCTCTCTGTCAATGCTAACACTCTACCACAGTTTAACCACACACTCGTAGTATGTCTCTCTCTTTAAATGGCAACGCTCTAACACAGTCTAACCACACATTTGTAGTATGTCTCTATGAATGGCATTGGCCTACCGTGATTTAACCACACACTTGTACTATGTCTCTCTCTATAAATGGCAATGCTGTACCACCGTTCAACCACATATTTATAGAATGTCTTCCTCTATAAATGGCATTGGTCTACCACGGTTTAACCACATATTTGTAGCATGTCTCTCTCTGTAAATGGCAATGCCCTACCACAGTTTACCCACATATTTGTGGTATGTCTCTCTCTGTAAATGCCATTGGCCTACCACAGTCTAACCACAAATTTGTAGTATGTCTCTCTCTATAAATGGCATTGGCCTACCACAGTTCAACCACACATTTGTAGTATGTCTTTCTCTATAGATAGCAGTGGCCAACTAGAGTTTACCCACCCCTGTAGTATGTCTCACTCTATAAAAGGCATTGGCCAACCAGAGTTTAACCACACACTTGTACTTTGTCTCTCTCTATGAATGGCAGTGGCCTACTGCGGTTGAACCACACACTTCTACTGTGTCTCTCTCTATGAATGGCATTGGCCTACCGCGGTTGACCCACACACTTGTACTGTATCTCTGTCTATAAATGGCAACGCTCTACCACAGTTTAACCACACACTTTTACTGTGTCTCTCTCTATGAATGGCAACGTTCTACCACAGTTTAACCACACATTTGTAGTATGTCTCTATGAATGGCATTGGCCTACCACGGTTCAACCACACACTTGTAGTATGTCTCTCTCTATGAATGGCATTGGCCTACCACAGTTTAACCACACACTTGGAGTATGTCTTTCTCTGTCAATGGCAACGGCCTACCACAGTTCAACCACACACTTGTAGTATGTCTTTCTCTATGAATGGCATTGGACTACCACGGTTCAACCACACACATGTGGTATGTCTCGCTCTATGAATGGCATTGGCCTACCACGGTTTAACCACACACTTGTAGTATGTCTTTCTCTGTGAATGGCAACGGCCTACCGCAGTTTAACCACTCACTTGTAGTTTGTCTTTCTCTGTGAATGGCAACGGCCTACCGCAGTTTAACCACTCACTTGTAGTTTGTCGGTTTAACCACACTCTTGTAACTGTGTCTCTCTCTATAAATGGCGATGCTGTACCACTGTTCAACCACTCATTTATAGAATGTCTTTCTCTACAAATGGCATTGACCTACCATAGTTTAACCACATATTTGTAGTATGTCTCTCTCTGTGAATGGCAACGCTCTAACACAGTTTATCCACGTATTTGTGGTATGTCTCTCTCTGTAAATGGAATTGGTCTACCACAGTCTAACCACACACTTGTAGTAGGTCTCTCTCTATAAATGGCAGTGCTCTACCATGGTTTAACCACACACTTGTAGTATGTCAATCTCTATAAATGGCAAAGCTCTAACACACTTTAAAAGCTAATTTGTGGTATGTCTCTCTCTCTGTAAATGGCATTGGCCTACCACAGTCTAACCACTCACTTGTAGTATGTCTCTCTCTATAAATGGCAACGCTCACCACAGTTTAATCACATATTTGTAGTATGTCTATCTCTATAAATGGAAACGCTCTAGCACAGTTAAACCTCAATATGTAGTATGTCTCTCTCTCTATAAATGGCAATGCTCTACCCCAGCTTAACCACATATTTGTAGTATGTCTCTCTCTATAAATGGCAACGCTCAACCACAGTTGAACCACATATTTGTAGTATGTCTCTCTCTGTAAATGGCATTGGCCTACCACAGTCTAACCACACATTTGTAGTATGTCTCGCTCTATAAATGGCATTGGCCTACCACAGTTCAACCACAAATTTGTAGTATGTCTTTCTCTGTGAATGGCAACAGCCTACCACGGTTTAACCACACACTTGTAGTATGTTTCTCTCTATGAATGGCATTGGCCTACCACAGTTTAACCACACACTTGTACTATGTTCGTCTCTATGAATGGCATTGGCCTACCGCGATTGAACCACACACTTGTTATGTGTCTCTCTCTATGAATGGCATTGGCCTACCACGATTGAACCACACACTTGTACTATGTCTCTCTCTATAAATGGCAACGCTGTACCACCATTCAACCACACATTTATAGAATGTCTCTCTCTATTAATGGTATTGGCGTACCATGGTTTAACCACATATTTGTAGTATGTCTGTCTCTGTAAATGGCAATGCTCTACCACAGTTTAACCGCATATTTGTAGTATGTTTCTCTCTATAAATGGCATTGGTCTACCACAGTTTAACCACACATTTGTAGTATGTCTCTGTCTGCAAATTGCATTGGCCTACCACAGTCTAACCACACATTTGTAGTATGTCTCTCTCTGTAAATGGCAATGCTCTACCACAGTTTGACCACGCATCTGTAGTGTGTTCCCTCTGTAAATGACAATGCTGTGCCACAATTTAACCACACATTTGTAGTATGCACTCTGTGTAAGTCACAATGCCCTGCCACAATTTAACCATACATCCGTAATGTGTGTTCTCTATAAGTGACAATGCCCTGACACAATTTAACCATACCTCTGTAATGTGTGCTCTCTATTAGTGGCAATGCCTACCACAATTTAACCAAACATTTGTAGTATGTGCTCTCTATAAACAACCATAATATAACTATGCATTTATAATGTGTGCTCTCTATAAGTGACAATGCCCCGCCACAATTTAACCACACATTTGTAGTATGTGCTCTCTATAAGTGACAATGCACTGCCACAATTTAACCACACATTTGTAATGTGTGCTCTCTATAAATTACAATGCCTTGCCACAATTTAACAATAAATCTGTAATGCGTGCTCTTTATAAACCACCACAGTATAACCATATCTTTGTAATGTGTGCTCTCTATAAGTGATAATGCCCTGACACACATTAACCATACATTTGTAATGTGTGCTCTCTTTAAGTGATAATGCCCTGACACATATTAACCATACATTTGTAATGTGTGCTCTCTATAAGTGATAATGCCCTGACACACATTAACCATACATTTGTAATGTGTGCTCTCTATAAGTGATAATGCCCTGACACACATTAACCATACATTTGTAATGTGTGCTCTCTATAAGTGGCAATGCCCCACCACATTTTAACCATACATCTGTAGTATGTGCTCTTATAAGTGTCAATACCATGCCACAATTTAACCACACATTTGTAGTATGTGCTCTCTATACACCACAATTTAACCACACATATGTGATGCATGCTCTCTTTAAGTGTCAATGCCCTGCCACAATTTAACCACACATTTGTAGTATGTGCTCTCTATAAGTAACAATGCACTGCCACAATTTAACCACACATTTGTAATGTGTGCTCTCTATAAGTTACAATGCCTTGCCGCAATTTAACAATACATCTGTAATGTGTGCTCTTTATAAACCACCACAGTATAACCATATCTTTGTAATGTGTGCTCTCTATAAGTGATAATGCCCTGACACACATTAACCATACATTTGTAATGTGTGCTCTCTATAAGTGGCAATGCCCCACCACATTTTAACTATACATCTGTAGTACATGCTCTCTATAAGTGTCAATGCCATGCCACAATTTAACCACACATTTGTAGTATGTGCTCTCTATACACCACAATTTAACCACACATATGTTATGCATGCTCTCTTTAAGTGTCAATGCCCTGCCACAATTTAACCACACATTTGTAGTATGTGCTCTCTATAAGTGACAATGCACTGCCACAATTTAACCACACATTTGTAGTATGTGCTCTCTATAAACCACCACAATTGAACCACACATCAGTGATGTGTGCTCTCTGTAAATGACAATGCTGAGCCACATTTTAAGCACACATTTGTAGTATCTGCTCTCTATAAACCACCACAATTTAACCACACATCTGTAATGTGTGCTCTCTGTAAAAGACAATGCCCTGCTACAATTTAACTACACATTAGTAGTATGTGCTCTCTATAACTGACAGTACCCTGCTACAATTTAACCACACATTTGTAGTATGTGCTCTCTATACACCATAATTTAACCACACATCTGTGATGTGTGCTCTCTATAAGTGACAGTGCACGCCACAATTTAACCACACATTTGTAGTATGTGCTCTCTATAAACCACCACAATTTAACCACACATTAGTAGTAAATGCTCTCTATGAGTGAGAATACCTTACTGCAATGTAACCCTATGTTTGCAATCTATTCTCCAAATTAAGATCACTGTGGTCCCCACTAGTGGAGCTGAACAGGTTTGGCTTGTTTGGTTTTGTTTTTTTGACATCTCGAAGCATAGAACGAAGGAAGCGTATGTGAAAAGGCAGCAATCCTCCACTCCACATGTAGTAAATGGTGGCGTAGATACACAGTGAAATGCCATGTCTTCTGCAAAGCGTTGCCCAGAGCAGGTCTGCACAGGCGTGGCACGTGTGCGATTTAAATATTACATGCATGTGCCTGACAGCTGCTGCAGGTCTGTGAGCTGCATTCTCTCTGCCATCAGGTTTGACAGCCAGTGTTAAATATTTCAGCACTGTGGATCTGGCCTAGGGGAAGCAAGGGCGGGTTTCCACCAAACAAGCAGTTTTCTTCAGTTCCTGATAGCAGGTAGCGGCACAGCAGAGGTGGTCTGTCACTACTGTGATATATAAGGTAAATAAGTTAGAAATGTTCAGTGAAGACAATAGTAACACCATCTCCCTATCGGGAACACTGAATATATATATATATATATATATATCCAACAAACACCCTCCGAGTACCGGAGCCCCTGACCCTTCAGGGCGGCCTCTCAAAGCGATGGGCACGGAGCAGCCCACCGCCGAAACGCGTAAGGAGACCGAGGCTGTTTCTGTGGTGCCAAGCCTTGAATAAATGCAGTTGTTTCCAGCATTGGGCCTCTATTCTTGTTCTTTTGGATTTGGGTGGGCTGCTCCGTGCCCATCGCTTTGAGAGGCCGCCCTGAAGGGTCAGGGGCTCCGGTACTCGGAGGGTGTTTGTTGGATGTTGAATGAGGAGCATGACCCACTTGCCCTCTCTTAACCTATTAAGGATTGTGCTACTAAAGCAAATACAGAGAGCGCCTGGAAGGGATTCGGAGGGGAGAATTCTCTTTTCCGATCGTGCTGGAAACAGGCAATTTTTGAGGCTCATGAACAATCGAGCACTATGCAAAAACTGTAAATAGACGTGATCAGTTGCATTTTGGATATTTTCCACTCCAACACAGTGCGGGTAAAATAAGACTAAAATAAGACTGGGATTTTCCTTTTTACTTTGAAAAATGAACTTACTTGCATTATGGGATATGAAGTTCTAATTGACTGGTCATGTGACTTATTGTTTAAAGCATGCACATTTGCACCTTGCTTGTGATATTGCCTCCACCTGTGAGCAAGGCGGCATTGACCGCCGAAACGCGTAAGGAGACGGAGGCTGTTTCTGTGCTGCCAAGCCTTGAATAAATGCAGTTGTTTCCAGCATTGGGCCTCTATTCTTGTTTATATATATATTCACTGAAAAAACCATAGGTTTTAGGGACAGTTATAGTTAGTTGGACATTGCACTCGTACAAAACCCGTGAAATTCCCCTGTTATAGTTAGTTCAGCTAACTATAACTCGTGCCCCGCAATGCACTGCTGATGACGTCACATATTACATCACTCATGACATGGTCAGTGACATCACTGATGACATCACTGATGACATCTCAAATGACATCACTGATGACATCACTGATGACATCATCCAGTGACTGTGTGTTTCTGTAAAGTTTAAATATGTTTAATATATATAGGGAAAGGCGTATTGAAGAATGAGTGGGTGTATAAGTGTCTGAATGGATGATTTAGTACGTGAGTGACTGACTCTACAAGTGAGTGATTAAACGTATCTTACTGAATGCATGGGTTAGTGACTAAACTGTGTGAATGTCTGTATCCGTCTGTTTGTTGGTGTGTAAGTGGATGCATGGATTTGCGAATAGCTACATGAGTGTCTATATGGGTTATTGATTGGTTCTCTGAGTATCTGTATGGCTGCCTGAGTGTTTGTGTGGGTGGGGTGTGTGTGACTCTATACATAGATGTGTGAGTGGGTGATTCACTGGGTGCATGATTTCAAGAGTGCATCTGTGATGGACTGCTTGGGTGGGTGAGTGTGTGTATGGGTGTGTTAGTGAGTGAATGTATATCTCAGTGGTACATGTGCAAGTAACTACATATGTAAAAGGCAGTATATATGTGTGTTAGAGTATTTAAATGGCTATAAGTGAGAGTGTGTTATTGTGAGAGTGGCTGTATGGATGCGTGTGTGCTTATATCAGTTATTGTATAAGAGCGTAAGAATGTGCTAGTATTTGTATGAGTAAGTGAGCTGGTGTGTGTATAACTGTATAGGTGAGTAAATGGGTGTGTGATTAATTTTTTGCATGACTGACTAGGTGTGTGAGTACCTCTATGGATGAGTGGTGGTGTGTGAGTGTTTATATAGGTGTATGAGTGCATATGATAGTCCTGTACTGAGTGACTGTAAGTATGAGTGACTGTACAGGTGAGTGAGTGGATGTGTGTGTAGACCTAAGAATCAGTGAGTGGGTATGTAGTTTTTGGTGTTGGAGTGTCTATGGTTTTGAGAATGGCAGTCTGTAATTTAGAGTGGGTGTATCAAAAGTTATATTAGGGTGTGAGAAGATGCATGAAATTATCACATGGATGATGTCATCAGTGATGTCATTTGAGATGTCATCAGTGATGTCATCAGTGATGTCACTGACCATGTCATGAGTGATGTAATATGTGACGTCATCAGCAGTGCATTGCGGGGCGCGAGTTATAGTTAGCTGAACTAACTATAACAGGGGAATTTCACGGGTTTTGTACGAGTGCAATGTCCAACTAACTATAACTGTCCCTAAAACCTATGGTTTTTTCAGTGAATTTCAAAGGTTTTTTAAATGCTAATTTCTAACTATAACGTGTCTGAAACCTATGGTTTTTTCAGTGAATTTCAAAGGTTTTTAAATGCTAATTTCTAACTATAACGTGCCTGAAACCTATGGTTTTTTCAGTGAATTTCAAAGGTTTTTTAAATGCTAATTTCTAACTATAACGTGCCTGAAACCTATGGTTTTTTCAGTGAATTTCAAAGGTTTTTTAAATGCTAATTTCTAACTATAACGTGCCTGAAACCTATGATTTTTTAAGTGAATTTCAAAGGTTTTTTAAATGCTAGTTTCTAACTATGCCAACAGAGGTAGGACATGTGAAGAAAGAAGAAAAAACGCACAGAAAGAAGCAAAAGATGTGCAGAAAGAACCAACAGAGGAGCAGAAAGAGGCCTTGTTGCAAAATCATCCTGTGCCCACAACTTTTTCAGACGGGTACTGGTGGTAACTGACTCTGACTAACCAGAGCCAGTGCGCGTTTGCACAGTGGTGAACGGAGGGGGCCTGAGGTGACATGTGTGCAAACGCGCCCCATGGCGCGTTTTAAGTTGCGGGATTAAGACCCCTTGAATCCTGAGGGTCCCTGGGGCCCAACTAGCTCCCCAGGTACCTACAGTTAGGACCACAGAGCTGAGTTGCAGAGAGGCGTTCCGAGGCCACGCACCTTTTTTCACCTCTCTGCAACGCAACTCTGTTGTGCTTACTGAAGGTACCTGGTGGGCTAGTTGGCCCCCAGGATTCAAAGGGAATTAACTCCCCAACTTAAAACGCACCACAGGGCGTGTTTGCGCACATGTCACCTGAGGCCCCGCCTCTCCCTTCACCACTGTGCAAACGCGCCCCGTGGCGCGTTTTAAGTTGGGGGATTAGGTCACCTTGAATCCTGAGAGTCCCTGGGGCCCAACCAGCCCACCAGGTACTTCCAGTAATCACCACAGGCCTGCGTTGCAACGCCTGTAACAAATTGTGCAGTTGTGTTTAGGTAGTGAAGAGGGTCGTGCTGGGGGTAGTGTTTTAGGGTTTAGGGTAGTGCAGTGGTGTTTGTGTAGTGTAGGGGGTCATGCTGGGGTTAGATTTAGGGTTTAGGGTAGTGCAGTGGTGTTTGTGTAGTGTAGGGGGTCATGCTGGGGGTAGATTTAGGGTTTAGGGTAGTGCAGTGGTGTTTGTGTAGTGTAGGGGGTCATGCTGGGGGTAGATTTAGGGTTTAGGGTAGTGCAGTGGTGTTTGGGTAGTGTAGGGAGTCGTCCTGGGGGAGTGTTTTAGGGTTTAGGGTAGTACAGTGGTGTTTGGGTAGTGTAGGGGGTCGTGCTGGGGTTAGTGTTTTAGGGTTTAGGGTAGTGCAGTGGTGTTTGGGTAGTGTAGGGGGTCGTGCTGGGGGAGTGTTTTAGGGTTTAGGGCAGTGCAGTGGTGTTCGGGTAGTGTAGGGGGTCGTGCTGGGGGAGTGTTTTAGGGTTTAGGGCAGTGCAGTCGTGTTCGGGTAGTGTAGGGGGTCGTGCTGCGGGGAGTATTTTAGGGTTTAGGGTAGTGCAGTGGTGTTCGGGTAGTGTAGGGGGTCATGCTGGGGGTAGTGTTCTAGGGTTTAGGGCAGTGCAGTGGTGTTCGGGCAGTGTAGGGGTCGTGCTGGGGTGGTGTTTTAGGGTTTAGGGTAGTGCAGTGGTGTTCGGGCAGTGTAGGGGGTCATGCTGGGGGTGGTGTTTCAGGGTTTAGGGCAGTGCAGTGGTGTTCAGGCAGTGTAGGGGGTCGTGCAGGGGGTGGTGTTTCAGGGTTTAGGGCAGTGCAGTGGTGTTCGGGCAGTGTAGGGGGTCATGCAGGGGTGGTGTTTTAGGGTTTAGGGCAGTGGTGTTCGGGCAGTGTAGGGGGTCATGCTGGGGGTGGTGTTTCAGGGTTTGGGGCAGTGCAGTGGTGTTCGAGCAGTAAAGGGGTCATGCTGGGGGTGGTGTTTCAGGGTTTAGGGCAGTGCAGTGGTGTTCGGGCAGTGTAGGGGGTGGTGCAGGGGTGGTGTTTCAGGGTTTAGGGCAGTGCAGTGGTGTTCGGGCAGTGTAGGGGGTCGTGCAGGGGGTGGTGTTTCAGGGTTTAGGGCAGTGCAGTGGTGTTCGGGCAGTGTAGGGGCGGTGCAGGGGTGGTGTTTCAGGGTTTAGGGCAGTACAGTGGTGTTCGGGCATTGTAGGGGGTGGTGCTGGGGCTGGTGTTTCAGGGTTTAGGGCAGTGCAGTGGTGTTCGGGCAGTGTAGGGGGTGGTGCTGGGGCTGGTGTTTCAGGGTTTAGGGCAGTGCAGTGGTGTTCGGGCAGTGTAGGGGTCGTGCTGGGGCTGGTGTTTCAGGGTTTAGGGCAGTGCAGTGGTGTTCGGGCAGTGTAGGGGGTCTTGCTGGGGCTGGTGTTTCAGAGTCTAGGGCAATGCAGTGGTGTTCGGGCAGTGTAGGGGGTCTTGCTGGGGCTGGTGTTTCAGGGTTTAGGGCAGTGCAGTGGTGTTCGGGCAGTGTAGGGGTCGTGCTGGGGCTGGTGTTTCAAGGTTTAGGGCAGTGCAGTGGTGTTCGGGCAGTGTAGGGGGTCGTGCTGGGGCTGGTGTTTCAGGGTTTAGGGCAGAGCAATGGTGCTCAGGCAGTGTAGGGGTTGTGCTGGGGGTGATGTTTCAGGGTTTAGGGCAGTGCAGTGGTGTTCGGGCAGTGTAGGGGGTCGTGAAGGGGTGGTGTTTCAGGGTTTAGGGCAGTGCAGTGGTGTTCGGGCAGTGTAGGGGGTCGTGCTGGGGTAGTGTTTTAGGGTTTAGGGTAGTGCAGTGGTGCTTGTGTAGTGTAGGGGGTCGTGCTGGGGGTAGTGTTTTAGGGTTTAGGGTAGTGCAGTGGTGTTTGTGTAGTGTAGGGGTCATGTTTTAGGGTAGTGCAGTGGTGTTTGGGTAGTGTAGGGGGTCATGCTGGGGATAGTGTTTTAGGATTTAGGTTAGTGCAGTGGTGTTTGGGTAGTGTAGAGGGTCGTGCTGGGGGTAGTGTTTTAGGGTTTAGGGTAGTGCAGTGGTGTTTGTGTAGTGTAGGGGGTCGTGCTGGGGGTAGTGTTTTAGGGTTTAGGGTAGTGCAGTGGTGCTTGTGTAGTGTAGGGGGTCGTGCTGGGGGTAGTGTTTTAGGGTTTAGGGTAGTGCAGTGGTGTTTGTGTAGTGTAGGGGTCATGTTTTAGGGTAGTGCAGTGGTGTTTGGGTAGTGTAGGGGTCATGCTGGGGGTAGTGTTTTAGGATTTAGGTTAGTGCAGTGGTGTTTGGGTAGTGTAGGGGTCGTGCTGGGGGTAGTGTTTTAGGGTTTAGGGTAGTGCAGTGGTGTTTGTGTAGTGTAGGGGGTCGTGCTGGGGGTAGTGTTTTAGGGTTTAGGGTAGTGCAGTGGTGCTTGTGTAGTGTAGGGGGTCGTGCTGGGGGTAGTGTTTTAGGGTTTAGGGTAGTGCAGTGGTGTTTGTGTAGTGTAGGGGGTCATGTTTTAGGGTAGTGCAGTGGTGTTTGGGTAGTGTAGGGGGTCGTGCTGGTGGTAGTGCTTTAGGATTTAGGTTAGTGCAGTGGTGTTTGGGTAGTGTAGGGGGTCGTGCTGGGGGTAGTGTTTTAGGGTTTAGGTTAGTGCAGTGGTGCTTGTGTAGTGTAGGGGGTCGTGCTGGGGGTAGTGTTTTAGGGTTTAAGGTAGTGCAGTGGTGTTTTTGTAGTGTAGGGGGTCATGTTTTAAGATGCAATGCTCCAATACCTGACCAGTCTGCACTACATAAAACTGCAAAAAACTAAAAATAAAAAGTGTTTTGCACACTTTTGTCATTGGGCTATATGTGGGCTACATCTGGGTAATATTTGTGCTACATTTGGGCTCTTTTTTCACTGGTGGCCATCTTGGAAGACTTCTTTGTTATGAAGTTTCCTAATTTCTTCATTTACTGCAGTCTCCTCAGTAGGAAATGCTTTCAGTTTTTTACTTTGATTCCATCAAGAAGGCATTCAGATGTGTCTCACATCTGCCATAAATTCAGAATGTTAGCACTCTAGTTGCTCATTAGATCACTGGAGTAAAGCTACTGCTCACCAGGGAGTTAACTGGTAGTCTGCTGCTGGTATTGAAAGTGATTGTTTCAGTCTGCATGTCAGAATTTTCTAATGAAATAGAAGAGGATTTGAGATCTCACTTAAAACATGCCCTAATTTTTCTTTCTGCAGCACTAACCATAATTTCTATTTAAAAAAGAACCCCTCATTTTGTTCCTTTTTAAATTAAATGTTTTAAGTGTTACCGGTTTATTCCAATCAAGATGGCTTCAGGTGTGCCATACTTTTGTCATAAGTAAGGCTGTTAGCGCTCTAGTTGTTCTTTAGAACACTCTGGGAAGCTGCAGTAGAACACAAAGGCATCAACTGGCAGGCTGCTCCTGTTGAAATATAACAGGAAGATATTTGAGATCACACTTGAAACATGTCCTAATTTTTCTTTCTACAGCACTAACCATAATTTCTATGACAAAATGAACCCCATCATTTTGTTCCTTTTTAAATTAAATGTTTTAAGTGTTACCAGTTTATTCCAATCAAGATGGCTTCAGGTGTGCCATACTTTTGTCATAAGTAAGGCTGTTAGCACTCTAGTTGTTCTTTAGAACACTCTGGGAAGCTGCAGTAGAACACAAAGGAATCAACTGACAGTCTCTGCCCTTGTTGGATGTACATGTTTTACTGAGAATGTCAGACTTCATTCTCACATGAGTGAGAAAGATAATGTGAATTTACAGAAAATATGCTCTCATTTTAGCTTCTGGAGCACCTTCCAAACCTCCATGGGACAAGCATGAGAAAATAGTGTTCTCTCAAACATGATTCATGATATCCCAGCAGAAGGTTTTTCACATGGTAAAATCACCTTGGAATACACCACAATTCCTAAAATTAGTATGGTACCGTCAACAAATAAATTCTAATGTAACTAAAGCCTGTTATCACCCTTTATAGTTCTCCTTTTGGTGACCCTCAAAATCTTCTATTCACTACAATGCATTTCAATGAGGTACTATCATTTATATTGGTCCCAAGATGGCTGCCAGAAATTCCAGGATGAAGTGCTGACAGCCAATCAGATCTCACGATGACATGTGTGGTTAGGCTCCGCCCAGATATATATGTGACTTTACTTTTGATTTTCTCAGGAACTACTGAACGGATTTACACCATTTAAGCAAAAGGCACGACACTGAACCAAGGGCTACCTCTTTGCCAAATTTGGTGTAATTCCGTTCAGCAGTTCGGGCTGTAGCTGCGACTAAAGGTTCCTATGGAAAAATGAATGGGGAAAACACGTTTTGGGACCCCCTTTTTCTCGGCCCCACTTGACGTATCACCCCAAGACTTTCAGGATAGGAGCGGACCGGAGCGCCCCAACAAGTTGGAAACTTTCGCGAAGATTCGTTAACCGGCGCCAACGTTATTTCAAATAGAATGTCGCGGATTTCCTATGGATAATAGGTTTTAACTATAACTATCTACTGGCGACCGCCAGTATATAATATATATATATATATATATATATATATATATATATATCTCCAGCGCGGTTCCCCTTCACCGGGTTGTGCAGCGCTCAGTGTGGGTGCGATTCCCTGCGGCAGAACCACGCCGCTCAATATTTTCACACAATCCTCCCGGTCAGGAGGAAAAACGGGTCGCACTCCCGTAGTACTTTTGCAATTTTTAGTTTAGTGAGCAAGGTATCTGTGAATACCGAAACGCGTAGATCGTTTTTTCACCCATATCCCTGCAAATGAAGGATCAAAAAAGAAAATAAACTAAAAATTGCAAAAGTACTACGGGAGTGCGACCCGTTTTTCCTCCTGACCGGGAGGATTGTGTGAAAATAAATATATATATATATATATATGGCCTCCAATGTGATCGGCGCGCTCACCAGCTGGTGCTCTGCAAAGGGGCCGGATCCTGGCCCAAAGTAATTTTTGCAAAAAACCTAATGTTAAGAGGCAAGATGGCGGCCGCGTCAGTGGCCGAGTGAGCACTGCAACTGATTGCGTCCCCGAAAGCCCACAGAAATGGAGAGCTGAGGTGGCGGAAGAAGAGCTAACCCGTGCTTATGGTTAAAATTAAATGACTAACAGTTACAACAGCTACGTCAGCATACGACTATTGCCATCGGGAAATGCTCTGGCGTTTACTTACGAGGTGCAGACAGAGACGGAGTGATTCGGCATTGGACTCCTGGGCATCGCCTCTGTGGTTGGTACAGTATACCCTGTGGTATACCCTGCGGGGGATCAGCCGAGACGCTCGGAGGATTTGGAGTACGGTGTTGCGGGAAAAGATGCCCCCCAGGAATACCAGGGGAGCCAAACAACACGCTGAAGCCCAGGCAGAGATCTCCTCGTGAAAGCAAACAGGAAATGCCCAAAGAGAGACACAACAACAGGGAGAGGTTACAGAAGACTCACCTAGTGAGCCACGATCTGGGAGCTATCGGACTGGGAAAAAAACTCCTGCTATTTTTCTTGTCACCAAAAAAGCGAAGAGCTCTAAACTGGGCAGCTCAACAATGGAGGAGGATGCTGTGCTACTGCAATGTGATGAGGTGAGCGGCGAGAACATTGGTGGCATTGGTGGCAATGATAATGACTTTGGGTTGGAAACAGTAACAAACGCGGGGAACTATCTAGGTCAAATGGAGAGTGACTCCGTTGTTTCTACCCTTGGGATCGATGGCGGATCGAGTAAACAGCATGTCATAACTTATGCGATGGGGGGTCAGATTCCGGTTTAAGTATAACAGAAGCTGTTTCCGGAGATATGGGGAGAGATAAAAATTCCAATATTAATGCTGAAGGTAAAAGCCAAGTATCTGTAGCGGGAAAACAAGTGGGAGAAGTAGCTGAACTAGCTGAACAAACTGATCGCAGTAAGGTGCAGACGCTGACTGAAGGGGATATGGCTGAACATTTTTTCTCTATGTCTGATCATTCGAACTCATCAGGAGATGAGTCGGTGCAACTGTCCGATGGTCCAACTAGCTCGCCAAATGGTCAGTGGAGTGAGACCAGTAGTATACATCTAGACGAGAATTGGACTGGGATGCCCGGCCCGGATACTATACGAAAAAGAAATCCACCTGCAACGAAAGGTAGAGAAGGGTCTAAAACAGTGACTCCAAATAATCGAATATTACCTTCTACAGGTTCAGATGACCCTCTTGAGGAGTTGCGACGGGGGCACCCGAACTCAATGGAACGATCTGAAGAAATCTCTTTGGCAGTTATATATGAGACAATAATGTCACACCGAGAGGAGACTCGGGCAGAGAGCCAGGAAACGCAGGGGGCCTGCCGTAAATTACAAAATACACTTCGACGTGTTGTGAAGTCCTGCTCTGAATTCACTGAGCGGATAACGGAGGCTGAGAATCGTATATCTAATATAGAGGATGCAATAACTGCACAAAAGACGGTGATAGATGACTTGGCAACGCAACGTAGTGATATGGCATGGAAACTTGAAGATATGGAAAACCGGCTTCGCCGTAACAATTTAAGAATTTTGGGAGTCCCGGAAGGCATTGAAGGTAGTGACCCGCAGAAGTTCGTGGTGGGACTATTCACCGAAGCCTTCCCTGAATTGACACAGTGGGTATGGGACAATGAAGTACAAAGAGCTCATCGGTTCCCCTTTCGACAGAACTCTAATCAGGGCACTAGTAAATCGGTGCAACCAAGAGCAATCCTTATATGCTTATCTAATTTTTTATCTAGACAAGCCTTGTATGATCTGGATAGGCCAAACAGGAAGAGAAGTGGGATTGGGGTTGAATTTTTTGTTCGTCCTGATTTTTGCCATCAAACGGTGGAAAAAAGGTGGCAACTTAGGCAGTTAATTTCTCCGTTTCAGGTTACAGGGGCCCAAGCATTCCTCATGAACCCTGCCAAGCTTAAGGTTATATATAAGGATAATACTCAGTTTTTTACATCAGCGGTTAAAGCCAAAGAGTATTTACATGATTTCAAAGAGTAACTCTTGGTATTCTGAAAAGATGTACCCAGAATGAGAGAAATGCTATTTAGGGCTACACTCTCGTTGGCTCCTTTTTGTGGTTTTTCTTTTTTTTTTTTTTTCTCTCGATTTAATGATGATCTGTCATAGATGTATTATAGATCTGGTGTAGCTTGTCTTGTATATTTATTATAGCTGCATTAATATATCATAGCATGCTAGAGAAAGGTTGAGGATATATAGTTAGTAGTGCACGGGGTGGAAAAATCTGGGGGGAAGGGGAGGCGGTCTGTGCGGGGGCAGGACTCTCCATCATCCGAGACCCATGGGTCTTGCAGCCTCTATGCTTGGGTGGACAGGGGGTCTCTGCTTGCAGAAGAGACAAAGGGGTGGGAATGGGAGGGTTGGATGGGACGCTATGGTGGGGGGGCTGCTACAGGGGCACTGGGTTGCGGAAAAATGGGTTAAAAAAAAAGCCAATGAATTTTTGTTTGCAAAGTAAAAGAAGTAAGTTATTATGTTGGGAGAAATGGATCTGTTGGTTCTCGCAGTATGAAGAAGGTTAAAGATGACTATGTTTGTTGTTCATTTAATGTCCGGGGTTTGAATGAGAGAGCTAAGCGGCAAAGGGTAGCGCAAGAAATTAAAAATATGGCCCCTGATGTGATTTGTATCCAAGAAACACATATCCCTTGGTCCAAGCGGAGGGTCTTAGCAGAATTAGGGTATAAGGCACTGGCTTGCACCTCACAAGGGACTACAACTAGAGGAGTAGCTATATTGGCTAAAATACGCAATTTAACGGTAGGGAAAAGTCTTGCGGATAAATATGGGCGCTGGGTCATTGTGGAGTGCAGTATGGCTAACAAAAAGTTTACAATTTTCTCGGTGTATGGTTCCAATCATGATGAAGCCCAGATAATAGAGTATTTAAATACCGAACTAGCTTCCTGGGTATCTCCCCTGATCCTATGCGGGGACCTCAATATTCAGATGACAGAAATCACGCAGGGTTCTACTGGAGAAAAATATCATGGTCGGAAACCTAAAGTGTACAAGGCCCTACGGCAGCTTATATGCGACCATGGGTTGGATGATGCCTGGCTTCGCCTTAAGCAGTCAGACCCTGGATACACGCATTATTCTTGCCCACATCAAAAATTTGCAAGGCTTGATTACTTTTTGGTTACTAAAATACTTTTAGCCGATGGGCAAATTCAGACCTTCCCAAGAATAACCTCAGATCACAATCCGGTATTGTTAAAAATTAAAAAACTGGGAGTGGTTCGACCACGGGGTGATTTCTCTTTTGATCGGAAGCTGCTGTTAAACGATCAGTATGTCAGCCATATAAAACAGTGGCTGAAGCAATTTTTAGACATAAACCGGGATACCACTAAAAATGCCATTCTCTGGGATGCTATAAAGGCAGCATTTAGGGGCGAAACCCTGAGTTTTGGTTTACATGTTCAAAAACAGCAGAGACAGTTAACTCAGGAATTGTATGGAAATCTTGAGCAAGCTGAATATGTGCTAATTCGGGCTGTGAGAGAAAAGCGGGATAGCTCCCAAGCACAAGCGGAGGTAGCACGTTATAAGTAACCCTGGGCAAAGCACTACGCTACGCTCGCGTAGTTTGCGAAGTTTGCGCTACTTCGCACAACGCAAATTGCACGTAGCACAGTGCAAACACGCGTAGCGTAGCGTAGTGCAGTGGTCATTATTTGCTTACTCGCGGTCCTCAACGTCAAGTTGGCGACCGCGAGCAAGCAAAATGACATCCCGGCGAGACTTTTTCCTCGTTCGCGATCAGCAACATCAAGTTGCCGATCGCGAGCGTGGAAAATAAACCTCCCGGTGAGATTCTCAACGCGGGGAGGTCAGGTTTCTCATTGCGAGTGGTCGCGTATGCTCGCGACCGCTCGCGATGAGAAACTACCAGTCTGCGTTGAGAAAGCTGCAGCTCGAGTAAAAATCTACTCGAGCGGCAGTAAAAGACAGCTCGCACTGTGCAAGATGCCGTTTTCAATGATTGCACAGTGCGGACAAGCATCCGGCACTGTGCAATCATTGCGAACAGTGCACTACGCAGTTCGCGTAGTGCTACGCGTAGCTCGCGTAGTGCGAACTGCACTTTGCGTAGCTTCGCGTAGCGCTACTTCGCGAACTACGCCCAGGCTTAGTTATAAGGCCAAGATAAATGAGGAATGGGCTAAAGACAGCGCAAAAAAATATCGAAGGGAATGCTATGACTTTGGAGAGACTACAGGCAGGTGTTTGGCCAAGAAAATCAGGAATAGGCAGGTAAAAGATGCAATTACTGCAATAGAAGATGGTAATGGGAAAGTAGTAGATACACCAGCGGAGATCTTAGAAGTGTTTAGAGCTTTTTATGAGGGGTTATATACAGAAGAATATGAAAGTCAGGATCGTGCAAGAGCATTTTATGAAGACCCATACAAAAAAAACACTTAGCGCAGAGGACTCCGCATACTTGGAAGAACCTATAACTATGGAAGAATTAGTGGAGGCGGTTGGATCCCTAGCAGCAGGGAAAGCTGCTGGGCCGGATAAGTTACCACTTGAAGTCTATAAGATTTTTTTAACCGAAATACAGGCAGATATGTTGACAGTGTTTCGGGAGGCTCAGAAAGGGGATGCACCTAAGTCATGGGATGAGGCGGGTATAGTCATTTTTCTAAAAAAGATAAGCCACCTATGCGACCTGGTTCTTATAGACCCATTTCGCTCTTAAATTGCGATGGCAAGATCTATGCAAAAATTCTGGCAACACGCCTTTCACGTGTAATAACTCCTATAGTATCCTTGCGACAACATGGGTTTATCCCAGGAAGAGGCGCGGTCAACCATGTCGGCAGAGTAGTCACTATGTTGGATATTGCTAATGTACAGAAAACATCTTGCGGCCTAGTGCTACTTGATGCTGAGAAAGCGTTTGACCGTGTCTCTTGGGAGTTCCTTTGGGCTACTATGAGGTGGCAAGGTTTTGGACTCGGGTACATCCAAGCCTTACGGACTATGTATAAAGCACCTAGAGCAAAAATATGTGCAATGGGTCTGGAGTCCGAGCCAGTTGTAATATCAAGAGGCACTCGGCAAGGGTGCCCCTGCTCTCCTTTGCTATTCGCTCTGTATATCAACCCCTTTTTAAACTTACTGGAAACTCGGCTAAATGCGCTAGTAGGTCGTCCTGGGATGGAAGTCACCATATTAGCATATGCGGACGATATTGCTGTGATCTCACCAGATCCAGCTAAATCCATACAAGAGATTGAACAACTAGCAGCTGTATTCGGGGAAAAATCTGGATTCAAGTTAAATATTGCAAAAACACAAATAATCTGTACAGAGCTATCATGTTTTAATGATTCCAGGGTTACAGAGGAGGCTACACCTCTGGGCATTCGTATTAATGCATGTTTAGAAAAGATGGTAATATCTAATTGGGAACCTTTGGTATCTAAAATAAGGAAGAATTTGGATAGACTAGAGGGCCTGCATTTATCTTTAGTAGGTAGGTGTAATATGTTAAAAATGGATGTCCTACCCAAAGTATTGTATTATTTTAGATGTGTTCCCCTGGAACTTACCAGGAAGCAACTGCAGAAATTTCAATCTATTTGCAGCAGCTTCCTGTGGGCACAAGGAAAGCCCCGCCGTGCAATGAGGTATATGACTTTACCACGACACCGAGGGGGGTGGGCTGTTCCAAATTTTTTGTTTTACTACTGGGTGTGTTTATTACAACAAACGGATATATTGTTGATTGGAGAAGAGGAGGAAAAGGTAGAAGAGTCCCCGAACATTTATAAGATTCTATTGGGAGCAAAGACAGAGAGGAACTTCTTTCAGAATTTGGAGTCAAGTTATTATAAGAAAACTCGTTTTAAGGTGCTCCAAGCTGCATATAAAGCCTAGTTGCAGGTCCGTAAAATGTTGAATATAGGCAAACTTAATTTCTATACATCTACTTCCTCTCTCGCTTTACCTCCCTTAATTTGCTCCGATGCGGTCATGGCTAGGTGGCGGAGAAAGGGTCTGGTGACCTTAGGGTATTTAATCAGCAATTATGTTATTAAGGATTATTCCTCGCTGGTGTCAGAGTATAATCTCCCTCAAGCTGATTTCTTTAAATATTTACAAATACGGGACTACCTAATAAGAAGAGTAGATATAATGAATTTGGCTAGGAAAAGTGATTTACTGGAGATATTGAGAAAGCACGGTAAGATTGGTAATCTATATCAAAGTCTTATCGCATTACAAAGGGATCACCTCGAAGTACAGAACTCTAAATGGAATAATGAATTGAAGCAGGTTGGGGATATCCTGCAGGAATCAATTGCGGTGGCTGAGAAACTTTTGATATCTTCCAGCCTTAAATCACAATATTTTAAAACTGTATTTAATTTATATTATACGCCTGCCAAAATGGTACAGTGGGGGGGATCGAATGAGGGCAGATGCACGCGATGTGGAACAGAACAAGCTGATGGCATCCATATGTTTTACGACTGTCCAGAGTTGAAGCAATTGATACATAAGATGGAAACCTTCCTGGCAGAGGTGACAGGGGAACAGATTGTGATTACCCCGAAGGTAATGATGTTGGGGTTATTGGATGATTCATTGAGGGAACAAGGGGTATACCAATATAGGTATTTTATTTTTATTTTTGTAGCAGTCGCTAGACTATGTATTGCCTCATTATGGAGGGAGAAAGCGCCACCATCTTTTGAAATGTGGAGGGGTAGACTTTATGCAATATACAATTTGGAATTTAGCCTGTATGCCTTAAAAGGGCCCCATAAGCGTCGGTTAGGCTTAAAAATATGGGGGACACTCTCAGACTATCTAAAATAAGTATATATAGTAAATCAGTTCGCCCTTTATGTATTGGATGCAAGATTGGCCGGTCTTTAGGTTTGGTGACTAGATAAGTGTATTAACATGGATTTTTCCTTTTTGAATGAAATACAGCTGCTCTGAGGTAGAGTGATTTCACAATGATCTTTATGCTTTTTGCTTCCTCTCTTTTTTTTTTCCTTTTTTTTACTGTATTGCAAAGATACGTATCTCATGATTCCTTCGGATGTTTCTTCCATTTTGTATATGTGAACAAAGCTTATGTAAATATATATTGAATGGATATGGCTTACTAAAAAATAATAAAAAATAAAAAATAAAAAAATAAAAACCTAATGTTACAGGGACGTTATAGTTAGACTCAGATTTAACTCGTACACAGCCATAGAAATTCAGCAGTTATAGTTACCTCAGATAACTATAACTTACAGCCCTGCAATGCACTGCTTATGACCTCACATATCACATCACTCATAACATGGTCGTTGACATCACTGATGACATCTCAAATGACATCACTGATGACAGCATCCAGTGATTGTGAGTGTTTTCTAAAAGTTTCTGAGCGTTAAAGATATACACTAAGATACTACAAATGTTAAATTAGTATACTTTGTGTACTAATAATGAGTGATACTATTTGTAGCATGGCTGTGTGACTGTGTGTATCCATGTGTGAGTAGGTGTCTGAGTGGTTCTATGAGTGTGTGAATGGTTGCATTGGTGTGTGAGTGGCTGTATGGGTATGTGAGTGACTGTGTGTGTGACTGTGTGAGTGAGAGAGTGGGTGTGTCAGTGGTGTATGCCTGAGTGGGTATGTGAAAGGCTGTATATATGAGTGATGGGCTGTGTGAGTGGTTGTATGGGTAAGTAGGTGCATAAGTGGTGTATGGGTGAGTGAGTGGGTGACTGTATAGGTGAGTGAGGAAATGTGAGAGTGGCGGTATGGGTGTATGCTTGTGCGAGTGACTGTATGGATGAGTGAGTTCATGTGTTAGTCCATTGATACTCAAAGTACAGCCCTGGGGACGTATGCTGACCCCTTGACCTTTTCATGTGGCCCCACTGGTCAACAGGAGCACTGGGCTGCTGTTTACGCAACTCAGCACTAGTAATAAGAAGATGTTAAATAGACAGGCAAGCATTAATTTCAAGGTTAATTGGTGTTAAAGAAAGTCAGGAGTCATGCGCTTAACTATGGAAACACGTTCATTTTTAAAAATGTCTTGCAGCAAAATTGTAAAAATATGACAGTCTCTTCAAAATTCAAAAAGTGCATTGAGAAGTATTAATTTAAAAGTGATAGTTTTCAAACATGAATTTAGAAAGTTAATTATTTACCCTCCCCTAACAACAACGCCAATATTGAACTAAAGAGGCAAGTCCGTTGTTATGTGCACTCTTTGGGTGGCCTGGGTTCCTATTATACCTGAACAACATTATAGTTGACTAAATCAAACACAGGAGAATGTTTTGTACAGTGCACACCCTGAAACATGTATTTCGAGGTCCTCTTATGTGTGATAATGAAGAAAAAGGAGGGAAAGTGAAATTAAGCAATTGCCTAGGATTACACCGTTTGATAAAGTGGGAAAGCCAGGATTAATCCCAGGTTTTCTGGTTTCACATTGTTGAATTCAGCCATTAGATGTTTATTCTTCGCTTCGCCTACACCCACCTTACCACCAATTCCCTCCAACCCCCTTGCCCAAAAGCCACCCCCCTGGTGTCAATACAGCCCTCTGGAACCTCACAGACCAAACTTTTTAGCCCCTGGGTAAATGTTTGTGAGTACCAATGTGTTAGTCTATGTCTGAGTAAGTGAGTGGATGTGTGTGTGTGTGTAACTGTATGGGTGAGTGAGTGGCTGTGTGAGTGACTGTATGGCTGAGTGAGTAAGTGTGTGAGTATTTGTATGGGTGACTGACTCAATGTGCAAGTGACTGTATGGGTGTATGAGTTGGTGTATAAGTGTCTGTATGACTGGATGTGTGAGTGGCTGTATTGGTGAGTGAGTGGGTGCATGAGTGGCTGTATGGGTGAGTTAGTGCTTGTGTGAGTGCCTCTATGGATCAGTGAGTGGATGCATGATTACTTGTATGGGTCTGTGAATGGGTATGTGGGAATGGAAGTGGGTATATGAGAGGTTCTATGGGGGTGTGAGTGGTTCTGAGAATTATGTTATCACTTATGTCATTTGAGATGTCATGAGTGATGTCACTGACTCATATCATGAGTGATGTAGTATGTGAGGTCATAAGCAGTGCAAGTGGTTTTGTATGGCTGAAATGTGAGCCCAACTATAAAGTCCCTGTAACCTTTGATTTTGTAAGTGAATTTCGATGGTTTTTTAAATATATTATATATATATTTATATATATTATTTTTATACATATACATATATATATAGATATATAGATATGATATGATATATATATGTCTACACATATATACACATATACATTTATATATATACGTGTATACGTATTTATATATATATATTTATATATTCAGCAGCTATAGTTATAGTTATCTCAAGTAACTATAACTCGTGCCCTCCGCTAACTATAACTCATGCCCCCGCCATGCACAGTTTTTTCATCACTAATTTCACTGAAAATGTTGCAGTTATTTTATTAATGATGCCATAGAAGATGTCATGAGTGATGTAATATGTGGGGTAATTAGCAGTGCATGGTTACGGTGTGAGTTATAGTTACCTTAGGGCACGAGTTATAGATATTTTAGATCACTATAACTATAACTATTGAATTTGTATGGTTTTGTGTGTGTAAAATCTGAACTATAATGTCCGTATAACCTTTGTTTTTTTTCAGTGAATTTCTAAGGTTATTTTAATTTTATTTCCTAACTATAACATCCTTGTAACCTTTGTTTTTTCAGCGAATATCTGTTTTAAATGTTATTTCCTAACTATAACGTCGCTGTAATCTGGGTGTGTGAGTGGTTGTGTGGATGTGTAAGTGGGTGTATGAGTGTGTGACGAGTGTATGAGTGCCTGTGTGACTCGCTGTGTGGGTCTGTGAGTGGGTGTGGGAGTAGCTGTGTGGTGTGAGAGTAGGTGTGTGAGTGGCTATGTGGTTGTGTGATTGGTTTTGTGGGTCTGTGAGTGGGTGTGTGAGTGGCTGTATGGGTGTGTGAGTGGCTGTGTGAGTGGTTGTGTGGGTGTGTACGTGGGTGTGTGAGTGAGTATGTGAGTAGGTTTGTGGGTCTATGAGTGAGTGTATGCTTTTTTTTTAGCTGGGGTGAGGATCCGGGAGGACATGGAAGGATCCGCAGGTGTTCACGTGTAAAAAAAAGGGTTTTAGACAATTTCTTGCCCATGAGCGGTCCCTCACAGACCCCTTCATTAGTCCAATGGGGTCAGGATACCTCTACCCTTACCACTTCTATCACTTTTCAACTTTATTTTTCCCTCTGGGGACCAAGTCCCGATGAACAAAATGGCAGCTGCAAATTTTCTCTCAGTGGACGGCCAGCCAATCACAGCATTGCTTGTTAGCTCGTGGATCCGCAAATCCACAGAGGATCCGAGGAGGATCAGCGTCCCTAGATGTTCAAATTTGGTTTTCAGCTAATTTCTCTAAAACTACTGAACACATTTACACCAAATCACAAAATGCGTGCTTTCTAGACCAAGAGCTAGCTTTCTGCCAAATTTGATGTAATTTCATTCAGTAGTTCAGCTGTAGTCGTGTTCAAAATCTCTATAGGAATTAACATGGGGAAAACATGTTTTGGGACCCCCCCCCTTTTTCTCGGCCTCCGCTTGATGGATCATCCTGAAACTTTCAAGACTGTAGCTAAAGCAAGCAGCAAATCTTTTGGGAAAATTTTGTGAAGATTCATCGACCGGCATCAAAGATATAGGCAAGTCAAAAAACACTTTTCCTATGGAAGGATGATCCTAACTATAACTACATACTGGCGACCACCAATAAGTAATATATTTATCCTTGCAACTGCTTCAAGATCTATAGGATGCTGGCTCTCTATATAGTGCACTAAAATGAAATACACTGTGCAGAGAGTCGAGTGAGACCTAGATTGGTATACAGAGGCAAAAATAGATAATGCTAACGCATTTGTGGTAGTGTTGGCGAGCAGTTACGCTTATCAAAGGGTAGTGCTAAGCGTTTGTTGTACTCACAGAGGTAATAAATAAGACACACTAAAGAATAAATCTGGGACCAATTTATAAAAATAAGACCAATTTTTATGGAATGTTTCTGGCCAAGAACTACGTTCTACAGTAAGTACTTTTCAAGTTATGAATTTTTCAAGTTCACAAAATGAATTACTTTTGTGCCTATTACACACCATTGAACTCAATGTCAGAAAAGGGAAAAAAAGCATATCGAATTACACAGTGGGATTTCAAGGTTCACCTTCGGAATTTAAGTAGTTAGCAAGGCCAGGCCCAATGTTCCACCAGCGGATTCTCAGAGCATCCCAGATTCGGCCAGGATCAGGGTGCTGAAGTCGGAGTTAGCTAGTGTGCTACGAAGAAGGGGGCCACCTGAAAACACACTGCACAAGGGGACTTAAAGGTAAGTCCGAGGGGTCCCACTGGAGGGAGCAGGTCGCAAGGGCCTCAGGACCATGGGAGCAAAGCTGGTTCATAGGTACCCAGGCTGGGCGGGCTGGGTTCAGAGTAGATAGGTCAGCCTGGTGGCGTGCATCAAGATGTCCTCGCGATCAGGAGCAGGCAGCTTGGAGAGCAATTTCCACACAGCTGGGACTCTCACAAAGTGAGTTTCAGGGGTCTTGACATCCCTTGATGAGTGCTTGCTTCCTGGGTAGTTGTAGTCTGAATTGGAGTCTTTGTCTCTGAGAGTGCTGCAGAGGGTCGGGTACCCAGGTTTTGGTGTGGCATGGCTCCAGTAGGTCCTGGTGTCTCCAAGCTCAGTGGGGAGACAGATATGACCCTCCAGGGCTGGTGAACCACTTTGGGTGTGGGTGCTGTGTCGGAGCAGTGAAGGAAGTGACCCGATTAGGGTCACCCGGGTCAATTGCGACCACCTCTCAGCCTTCCATAAAAATGAAGAGTCGGCAGACAGTAGAGAATACAAACCAAGTATATGTTTATTCAGATACACTCGAGCGGAGCCCCGTCTGCCCAGTCGCTTAGGGGTGCTGCAGAGAGGACTGACATCAGCAAACATAGAGAAACATTATGTACATTTCAGAACCAAGGAAGACCCGCCCCTAATGGAATTTTACTAGCAGGTGCAGCTGAAACAAAGTAGTACAGTAGGATGAGATTCGACTCTGAGGCCGGGCACACATTATCTCTATGTCAAGGTCGTTCTGTCCGTGCCTACCGCTAGACTAGTGGGAGAAGGCCTCTATCTAGTGGGAAAGGTATGCGATAATAAGAACAGTGTATTCATTAGCAGAGCAAGGCCTAACCTTGGAAAAATGAAACTTTCCATAGCCTGCTTCTCAAGGAGGGAATACGCAGTTGATGGCATGATTCAAAATGGCGGCTAAACATAAAATGGTGCCGCGAATGCTAACTTACATGAAACAATGCATGAACAAAATAGCTGAAACATTTTCATTTCATCAGACCCTCCTTTTAGCATTCGCTAACAATTTTACATGATGGGCACAAAACACATAACATTCGAATAAGCAAAAAGTCATCAATACTCAGGACAATCCATATACTCAGTATCAGGAATAGAAGTTGCAAGTAATGATGTAGATCCAAAGATGCCCTTGTCAATCTGCATCATTTCATCAATTTCTTTTTGCAACATAATTGCTGCATTAGTATTGTGAACTGACATTTTCGACTTGGGAATGAGGATAGGGGTACAATAGGAACAACAAGCTGGGAGACATTGTATGCAGAGGCAGCACGTGAAGAAGATACCAGCAACTACAGCCAGAAAAGTGAGGATCTTCCAACCCCAAGAGGTGAGTATATTCCAGAACCACTCTGATAGTGTCCCAGTACCTGTCTCTTGGTGTATGTCAGACGAGAATCTATGCAATTTTTTTACAGCTGCATACACATTGGGGGCATGGTCAGGTATGTAAACGCAACAGCTGCTGCCAATGACGCGACAGGCCCCTCCCTGATCTGCAAGGATGACTTCTAACACCATCCGGTTCTGCAAAGTGACTAATCTCGTAGCCAGAAGCTCAACAGTGATATTTGTCATTATTCCAGGAGTTGTATTGATAACCTCTTCAACAACCCTTGTTAACCGACGAAGTTGAAGACTATTAGACATGGGGCCCCAAAAAGATAGGAGGCCCTTTAGGACATCCTCGAACTGTTGTACGGTGGTATCTATCTGATCTATATCCATTGTGTCAACGACCCTTCTGACTTGGGACAGGTATGTACTCCTACGCTGCAGCTGATGATCTTTGTGATAATTGGATGGGGCAACATACACAGGGGGAAGGAGGAAAGAGAGGTAACATCTGCCTGACCATCCCCTCGGAAGCCAGACATGAGCTTGGGAACCACAGACAAAATAGACATTAGGGGTAAGATCAAAGGCGGACTATTAGTCGTTCTCAGTCTGTAGGTGAAATTGCATCTACTCTCCCCCACCTTTACCTCCCTGGTCCCCTGGACACAGAAACTAGCTGTTGTGTTGACCACAGACACCGGCATCGGTTTGTCCTTAGTAATATTGAGAGCTTGGAAAGATTGAAAATACTCAGAGGTGTTGAACCTTTGGAAATCAGCCATTTCCATGCGAAGCCATGTTTCGTTCTTCATTTTGTCATACTTGTTCATACAGGAGTTTGGGGACAATGTACCCGAAGTCCCTTGTCCTGCCGTTCCTATGGGAGTAAACCTGTGATGAAAACTTATATACTCTACCACAGTGCGAGAATCAGCAGATGTCATATCCTGAGTAGAGAGTTGGAAGTGGTAGTGCACCATAACGAACAGTTCAAACCAACCTTCACAGCTACCAACATATAACAATGGCATGGACAACAAATTATCGCTCTTATGAGTAACTGAGGGAAGCAATCCACAAACCCAACAATTAGTTGTTTTGGAGACTTCATGGGCTTGATGCAACATTTGTATAAAAACATTATCTGTGTACAACTTTCTATGCTCTTCTTTGAGAGTGGCCAAATTAACAAAAATGTGCTCAGGAGGAATTGGCGTTGTACCAACCAAAGTGTGCACAGGATACTTTCTCCTCTGGAAACCAGGATATTCCAAGTATTATTATTAGCGTAATCACAACAATTAATATGCAAACTATTTTACTCTTTGACAAGCACCCCCGCGCTAAACGCGGTGGTGCAAACGGCTGTTCCTCCTCCTCAATAGGTCGACCAAACGGATGCATTATGAAGCAAAAGAGGAATGCAATAAAACTGATAGCAAAGGTAAGTGTTCCCAGTGTCCGTCAGAGCCTCACTGGTAGGCTCCTTTTGTTCATCAACGTTGGCGCTCGAGCTTGCTCAGTCCTAAGCTCACAATGAATCCCACGTCACTCAGGATAAGGTACTCCCCTCCTAGGGAGCACGTTTGATTTATCCCGTCCAGTGTCAGAACAGTGCACCAATCTCACAACACTTAAACTAACACCGTTGGTACTATAGCAAAGTACATCCTAACTTACACAGTCCATCCCTTACTAATCTGACTTCTCTTTTGGTGCACTATTCCTCAGCTGAGGGCGCAAATTGTACCTGGTGACTCCAGAGGGGTCAGAAAATAGCGGCTCTTTAATGGCTCGGATTTCTGGAGGGACCGCTGCATTTAGCACGTCATCATTCTCTGCATCTGTTTGGGTCCACGTTAATTTTGCGTCACTAAAAGGGATGAACTGAGGCACCTTTTCACACTCAGCATCCCCAACTCCATCAGCGACCCATTGGTCAGAGGGCACAGGTAGAGGCACTCGTTTACAGTGAGCGCCATGGATCCAGTTCTTTCGGCCAGCAACCTTGACTGCGCTTCTGGTGGCTAGAAGGACCTGTTCTGGCCCCTTCCAGCGCAGCTCCAAACTCTTCTTCCGCTGAACATTTCGCACTAGAATCCAATCACCAGGCTGGATGTTGTGTCCGGGCCCCTCTGGTATATCTGGGAGAGTGTCCCGGACCTGTTGGTGAATAGAACACAAATTTTCGGTCAACTGGCACAGGTAATCTGTCAATAGCGGATACTCAATATCAGAGAACTTATGAGGGCGCGGGACGCCTCAGACATTTGCCGGGCGTCCAAACACGACCTCATAAGGTGACAATCCTGTTCTAGAATGTGCTGTTGTTCTTGACGACAAAAGAGCTAATGGTAAAGCATCTGGCCACTGCAACCCTGTTGTCTCCTGAATCTTTGCCAATTTCAGTTTGATAGTACCATTGTACTTCTCAACCAAACCTGCTGACTGGGGGTGATTTGCAGCATGGAATTTCTGTTTTATGTGCAAACTGTCACAAATTAGCTGTATAACATTGGCATTAAAGCGACTTCCGTTATCACTCCAGATCAAGCGGAGCAAGCCGAAGCGAGGAAAGAACTCCTTCAGGAGTACCTTTGCAGTCGCCATGGCCGTATTTTCTTTGGTGGGGTAAGCCTTAACCCACTTACTGAATGCACAAACAACCACCAACACATACTTCAAAATATTGACCCTTTCTAACTCGATGTAATCTAGCTGAAGTACCTCAAAAGGGAAAGTGGGTGGTGCAAAATTACCGGGTGGCGTGGGGGTACCCTTCCCCGGATTGTGCATCATGCACACCATACAGTACTTCACTAAATGTGCAGCTGTCTTCGAAATGTTGTCATTTTGCCATACGGGGTACACAATTTGCAAATACCCTTAGCACTGATATGGGCTGGGCCATGAGCCATCGTGACTACAGGAAGAATAAATGCATCTGGCAACATCCATCTCTGCTTCCCTGACTTGTCAATCCAACGTCCCTCATCGTTCAATTGTGCTGTACTTTCTTGCCACACTGCCAATTCCTCTACTGTGGCCTCACTCTGTATTTCCTTCACATTCTCAAGTGTATCCTCAAACATGGTGACCTCGGGCACCCACCTAGCGGGACCTGCTACGAACATTCTTTTCATTCTAGTCCAGGCTGTTTCCTTAGCTGTCTGATCTGCAAAAGCGTTCCCTTTACCTACATTGTCAGTAACTTTCCTATGGGCGCTCTACTTGACTATTGCCAACTTCTTGGGGAGTGTCAAAGCGAACAGAAGCCTATATATAAGATGACCATGCTGAATCTTTGTCCCATGGGAAGTAAGAAACCCTCTCTCTCTGCCCAGAGTCGCCCGAAATTATGAGCGACTCCAAAGGCGTACTGGCTGTCAGTATAAATATTAACAACCAGTCCCTCACTCAATTCGCAGGCTCGTATTAGGGCAACGAGCTCTGCAGCTTGGAGCCGACTGATAGGGAACTCGTGATGTCTCAACTACCTTGCGCAGCGTAGTAATAACAAACGCAGCAGTTGTAGTGCCTTCTGGTTGTTTAAAACAAGAGCCATCGGCATATAATTCCCCTTGGGGGTCAGATAAGGGAACATCAGTCAGGTCTACCCGTCCTTTCGTCTCTTCTTCCGTCCAAGATACAATCATGTACGTCAATCTCCTCATTCTCAGAAGGGAGGGGTAGTAACGTGGCGGGATTCAGAGTGGCACATCGTTTGATTGTAATATGTTTGGCGAACAGCGTTAGCTCGTAACCTGTCAGACGTGCACTGGTGAGGTGCTGCGTCTTTGTCTTATTCAAAAGTATATCTACAGCACGGGGTACCATGACTGTGAGATCAGTATCAAGTACAAGTCCAGCCGATTGCCTTATCGAGACAGCCACAGCCGTGACCGCTCTTAAACAGCTCGGGAGGGCTCGTGCGACTGGGTCAAGCACAGCAGAGAAATAAGCACACAGCCGTTGCTTATCTCCAAATGTTTGTGTTAGAACAGAAAGTGCACAACCAGCCATCTCATGGACATATAATACAAATGGCTTGCTATAGTTAGGCGTGCCAAGCACTGGAGCCGAACAAAGCGCAGTTTTTAATTGCTCAAAAGACTGCTGACATTCAGACGTCCAAGGCAAGGGTTCATGCACATCTTTAGTAGTCAAAGCAAGCAGGGGTTTGGTTAGTAGGGAATAATTTGGAATCCACTGGCGACAGTAGGAAGTAATGCCAATAAAAGCGCGCACATCTTTTTGCGTTTACGGAATGGGCATTTTAACAATGGTACTGATGCGCTCAGGGGTCAATCTCCTACCCTTCTTCGACAGTAGGTGACCTAAGTAGGTGACCTCCTGACGACAATACTGGAATTTGGAAAGGGATACTTTATGGCCATGTTGAGCTAAATGTAACAGCAATTTAACCGTACTGTCTCTGCAACCTTGCTCTGTATCCGAGGCGATGAGCAAGTCATTGACAAACTGAAGCAATACATTACCTGTGGGGAGCGACAAGGAATCAAGCTGACCTTTCTATGCCTGTATATAGATACTCGGGCTCTCTGTATAGCCTTGAGGAGCGCAACAGAATCTAAAGCTTCTACCAGCTAGGGTGAACCCAAACAAATACCTGATGTCAGGATGAATGGGAATACTGAAGAACGCGTTTTTCAAACCAATGACAGAAAAGTATGTGGCAGAAGAAGGAATCATTGTCAAAAGAGTCGTAATGTCAGGGACCACCGGGAACTGCATCATCAGAGGAATCCGTAGGTGTCCGTTTAAGAATGGGAAGAATAAGGCTATTACAAACATTAGCAGTCGTCTCCTCAACCACTCCTTTCTCAATCAAATCCTGTACAATTTGCAATAAAGCTCGCTCACCTGCCTGCGGTATTTTGTACTGAGGGATGCGAGGCAAAATAGCATTGTCTTTAACTCGGATCGAAACTGGCGGTATCTGCAACAGTCCCACATCCGTGTCACCTGTCGCTCAAAGAGTTGGCGGCACGTCTTTAAACTCTGCAGGAAGAGGCGCATCTTTGGATAGGCACTGCGTAGGACGCACAACGTTTGGACCCAGTGTCACGTAAACACCTGCCGGGGACCAGTAAATGGTAGCATGCAATTTCTTCAACAAGTCCAAACCCATCAAATTTTCTCCACAATTAGACGTCAACAAAAATGGCAAATCCACAGTGAACGGACCAGTAGTCAACGCAAGGGGTTTTGAAATGGGGCTCACAACAGGTACACCAGAAAAACCTACCGAAACATTATTATGGCCAGACAGAGCCGCCCCAGGGACCAAGGAACGAGAAATAGAACTGTTTGTTGCACCTGTATCCACCAAAAACTCCTTAGTCAAACCATGCACATCCGCACTAACGTACGGATCACGTTGATCTACAGGTATCAGAACTGGTCCCTCACTCTGTCCCTGGCTGTCCTAGCTGCACCTCATCCGTATCGAAATCATCATGATAATACTGTCCTCCCCGAGGGTCATCAAAATAGTTTTGATCAGCACGCCCACCGAGGCTGCAGCATTCTGAACCATGTCCGCGCCTCCAGCTCCACGACCCCGCCCACGAGAACCTCGTCCTCTCGGGACCAACACCTTCTGCAAAAGTACAGGGCACTCGATACGCCAGTTTCCCTCCTCTTTGCAATACGCACACTGATTCGGCCCTACAGGCGTAGTATTCCTGCTAGTACGTGGGAGCTGCCGGGCCAAACCACCACATCCTCTACCATTCCCCCTAGAAGCCTGCTGCAACAACACCTTCGTCTTCAAATCCTTGTGCTTCTTCTCGGTCCTCTCCTTAACCTCATTTTCCCTGTGTTCATAATACTGCGCCATATTCAAAATAACAGAAGGGGAAGAGGTGGACCAGGTGCTCTCAGAAGCCTGTAATCGGGACGCAATCTCGGGAAGCAAATTTGAAACAAATCTATTAACAAACAATCGAACACCACCTTCGATCGACAAATCCTGTCCACTATAATCTAGGAACACACCTTCAAACCGAGTGAAAAAATCAGACACACTCTCATCTTTCTTTTGACGAAAAGCCGATAACTTGTCCCAATCAACCTTTCTCGGGGGAATAAGAGAATGCATATACGTAATGATACGGCCGGGCAAAACAAGTATCTCTAGTCTAGGTTTATCACCTGGCTTCCGTTCCTGATCCCATGCCTTAATTTGGTCCCAGGTACCACCTAATTCCGCAACGTGATCCTGTGTGTGTACAAATATCAACCGGAACTAGTAAACCAAAAAACATCTCAATATCAGCAAGTGTCATCACTGTAGAAGAGGCAGCTTCAGTCAATTCTTTATAATAAGCAGTAGGATTTTTCCTAGGGTCAGGTAACTGAGTCTTAAGGGACAAAACCTCACTCATTTTCCACGGAGTATAAACCCATTGTTCCTGGAAACGGGCCGCTACACCTTGTCTAATAACATTATCATGCTGATCCTTTAGCTCTGGTATTTCAGGGTGATATATAGTATGAACCTCCCGCATCGGAAACTGAGATACCCGGGTGGGGCTTCTTTTCAAGCTGTCTACCCCGATAGGCAAACAATGTCGCAACATTGCTAAACACTTGACCAGGCTCCATATTAGTGACATATACATGATCTTTAATATCATACAAAATCCGTGGTGCGGAATCGTTGAAAGGCTGCTCCCAAAGACCAATCAGAGAAGCAGACATATGCTTGAGGGCATGTAGGCACCAACGTCGCTGCTGGCTGTGTCGCAGGTGTAAGAGCTCCTTGTGTTTGCTTTGATCTCCCTAAGTTGGCAGGGTATGCCCAGACGTGGGCCCCTTGTTCACTTTGCCACTGGATTGAAGCTAGCCTGGCCGATGAAGGGTGTTACCCAGAAACCGGTCCCAGGATGCTTGCTTCCGGTTCAGGGAAGACCTGGCTTGGCAGTTCGGGCTGGACTGTTCCCATGAGGCACAGGGTCCAGACTGATTTGCATATAGCTGGGTCTGAACTGAGGTGGCGAAGTGAGCTAAAGAATGATGATGGATTCAACCCAGATCTTTGACTGGGGGTGAGTGTCTGAAAAGTTTGAGCGCTCCGTCCATCATCTCCTTGTGTTTGAAAGAGACGCCGAAGCAATCTGTGTCACAGGAGTACTAATGGTCATAGTTGCCACAGACGGCAAAGACAAAGAAAGGACAGGAGGTGCTGCGGCCAAGGCAGTCTGATCGACAGTAACAGAAGCAGAAACAGCAGAGACAGCTGGGCCTGTGAGGGGAGAGTGGGATAGATCCTCTGCGGGGCAATGGGGGTGGAGGTCGAGTATCTAACAGCTCTTCCACGAAAGTATCATTTTCTTCTAGTGCTACAAACGATTTATCAATATTCAATCGAAACATCCTATCTGCACGTTCTACTCCTATCTCTTACTTCTCTTTATCATGTTTTCTGAGTCAATGTTTGCATTCTCATCTTTTCTGCCTCCTTCTCTGCTTTCATTCGCCTCTGTTTAACTTCCTTTTGCCACGTTCGAAGAGAATCAAACATAGATTGCCTACTTATTTTCGCAAACAACTTCTCCTGTAAAAACCCAATTTTTTGTTCATCAAAAGTGTCCGTCAATGGCCACCGCAACTCGGCATTGTCCCTCGTATATTTGTACCTTAGTGTACTAAACATAATAGGACCAAGGCCATGCTTCACATACATATCAAAGTTCGGAGTGCCTTCTGGAGGCGCCGGCTGACTTTCTTCCAATCGAGCATCTGCATCTGCAGAACATCAACGACAAGAAACCAAGAACTTACTGAACCCAGGCATTTTCAAAAGTGAGCCAAATTCGTTAGGTTGCCTGGCGAAGTGTTCGCAAACACTTCGTACCAAAATCGATCCTCAAACCGTGCCAAATACAAACCAAAATGGTACCATATCCACAAAGAACCAAAACAAATTCACCTGGTGTACACAGGTCAAACGAATGTATTCTCCACTGCCGACTCTTTGGACCAAACGGTCAGATCCAAGGGTTTCGCCATTCAGGACCCCAGTCGGGATGACCGCTGGGCGAGTCACTGTCTGGCGGGACAGAAGGGGCAGCTGCGAGTTCAGGAACTCTCTCGTGCAGGGATCCCTGGTCAGTCCGTCCAACCTGACGGCGGCCTCGACCTCCCCACCCGGGAAGGGCCACTCGCCCAATGGGGTCCCTGTTCGGGCACCAACTGAAGGAAGTGACCCGATTAGGGTCACCCGGGTCACTCGCTACCACCTCTCAGCCTTCCATACAAATGAAGAGTCGGTCAGACAGTAGAGAATACAAACCAAGTATATGTTTATTCAGATACACTCAAGCGGAGCCCCGTCTGCCCAGTCGCTTAGGGGTGCTGCAGAGAGGACTGACATCAGCAAACATAGAAAAACATTATGTACATTTCAGAACCAAGGAAGACCCGCCCCTAATGGAATTTTACTAGCAGGTGCAGCTGAAACAAAGAAGTACAGTAGGATGAGCTTCGACTCTGAGGCCGGGCACACATTATCTCTATGTCAAGGTCGTTCTGTCCGTGCCTACCGCTAGACTAGTGGGAGAAGGCATCTATCTAGTGGGAAAGGTATGCGCTAATAAGAACAGTGTATTCATTAGCAGAGCAAGGCCTAACCTTGGAAAAATGAAACTTTCCATAGCCTGCTTCTCAAGGAGGGAATACGCAGTTGATGGCATGATTCAAAATGGCGGCTAAACATAAAATGGTGCAGCGAATGCTAACTTACATGAAACAATGCACAAACAAAATAGCTGAAACATTTTCATTTCATCAGCAGCATGTCGGTACAACCGGATTATGTGGTTCAGTGCCTGCAGAGTGCAGGGGAGCGATTCCTCCTCTCCAAGAGCATTTTTGGGTAATTTATAGAAGGCTGGAGGAGCTCTGGGTTTCTTGGAGGCCTCACAGTGCAAGACGAGACAGCACACCACTATTGTCGAGTCCTTAAGGCAGCAGGCAGGGTTTGGAGCCAATTTCTGCAGCAGGGCTTCAGTCCTTGGGTCGGCAGCTCTTCTTTGTCCTTTTCTTTTCTGTGTCCATCGAATCTGAGCTCTGGTTCCAGGGATGCCAGCTAAAAACTAAATTCAGGGGTGTTTAAGGTGGAGAAAGGTAGTAGCCAATGTGCTACCTACATTTAGGGTGTCTACACCCTCTAAGAGACCACTTCCTGTGGGAAGGGGCACTACCTTGGCTTATTCCCCCTCAAACCAAGATGGAGTGAAATGAAAAGTGGGGTCCACATCGGCTGCCCCGCCTTAGGGGTGCTCCTGGCCGAATGGGGGCCCACCTCCTAATTTACTTAATTTTCCCGCCTGTCCTCCCACCAAATGTGGAGCAGGAAAGTGTGGTTGGCATCCTCCACTACCTGGAGCTGCCTGTGTTGTATTTCAAAGGCAACATCGCCTTTGAAGCCTCCTGCCTTGGAAGGCCATCCTGTCCTGGGGGAGGTGTGAAGTACCTACACCCAGACCAGGCTTTACTTCTGGCCTCTGAGCGTACTGGACCTCACCCCATGAGGTCAGAAACATGTCTGGTGGTGGCAGGCTGGCTGAGACTAGTCAGAGAAAACACCAGTGATTGGTAGGTTTTCAGGGCACCCTCTAAAGGGTCTCTTGTGTGCATTTATTAATAAATCTAACACTGGCATCGGTGAGGATTTATTAAGACAAGATGTTTGGTACTAAACATCCCTGGGTACAGTGAAGCCATCATGGAGCTATGAAACTCATAATGACAAGTATCCAGCCATGTACCCTCTATGACTTCCCTGTGCACTTACAATATCCAAGAATGGACTTGATATTGTTAGGTCATATCTGCTCATGCAGATATGTCCACACATGGGATATAGTGCACCTGCCTTAGGGCTGTAAGGTCTGCAGTAGGGGTGACGTACCTATACTTCATGCAAAGTCTGTGGTCATGGCACACAGGGCTGTGTGCCATGTTGACTCTTCAGTTTTCTCTGCACCAAGACACACAACCAGCAATGGCAATTTGCATGGTCTTGGTGAGGGGTCTCTGGGGTGGCACAATGTGTGCTTCAGCCCCAGTGGACCCTCTTCAGTCCCAATGACCATTTACTAGGGACTTATAGGGGTTGCTGAAGTGGTGCCCATTGTGGTACATTTTTAGGGGAAGAGCACTGGTACTGGGAGCCTGGTTGGCAAGGACCCAGTACACCTCAGTCAAAGTTGCAACAAACACCAGGCAAAGAGTGTGTGGGGGGTATTGCTACAAGAACTCAGTTTCTCGCAAGATCCACAAAAGGACGTCACACGCCAGGCACTCAATGGGCATGTAAATAAAGTTATTTATTGCTAGGCATCAGCAATATTGTTCTTAAGCATACCTTCATGTTGTGTGGCCACACATAACTGTTAACTGTGATCAGCAAGCCGCTCCCAGACCCACTCATCAATCCGCATCTACCAAACATGTGTACCTCTCCTTATCGTTATGTTTTGGGAGCGGCTTGCCGATCACAGTCAACAGTTATGCATGGCCCGCAACACAAAGGTATACTGAATTTATGGAGTGTGACAGCCTGATATCATTACTTTATAATATTATTTTTATTGTGTTGAAATTTATGACACGTTTATGTATATTTGCTCACCTTTATGTCTGTGGTGACGGCAGAAACAAGTGACTATTTAACATGTATGCAAAATACCATTCATTATGTTGACAAAGGCATCTTGTTGCTGAATCACGTCCTGAAAAACATTATTGCTGATGCTTAGTAATAAAGAACGTTATTTACACGCCCATTGCGTGCCTGATGTCCTTTTGTGGATCTTGAAGGAGTTGGGAGATTACGAAGACGCCCACAGTGAGGGGTCACTCACGGCACCGCTAACGATAAGACGCCGATATATATATATATATATATATAAATATATTTTTATATATATGTTCAATGAAAAAACCAAAGGTTACAGGGACGTTATACTTAGGCTTAGGTTTTACTCGTACAAAGCAAGTGAAATTCAGCAGTTATAGTTAGATGAACTAACTATCACTCGTGCCCCTGCAATACACTACTTATGGCCTCATATATTACATCACTCATGACATGATCAGTGACATCACTGATGACATCTCAAATGACATCACTGATGATGACATCATCCAGTGACTGTGAGTGTTTTTAAAAAGTTTATGAGTATTAAATATATATACCAAGGTGTATTGGTGAATCAGTGGGTGTATGAGGAATAGGACACGTTACAACGCAAACGTTTACAATGCATGCCTTTACAACGCAGTTTTTACATCGCAACATTGATTACAACGCATGATTTTACAACGCATGCCATCACAACGCATTTTTAGAAACTACATTTACAGCGCATTCCATTACAATGCATAATACTTTTAGGGCAACAGTAGTGTAAGTGTTGGATAGTGTAGGGGTAAAAATTACTATTCCCACTCCAGTGAGTGCAACAAAAGGGTAAGTGTTGGACAGTGTAGGGGTAAAAATTACTATTCCCACTCCAGTGAGTGCAATAGTAGGGTAAGTTTGGATAGTGTACGGGCAAAATTACTATTCCCACTCCAGTGAGTGCAACAGTAGGGTAAGTGTTGGATAGTGTAGGGGTAAAAATTACTATTCTGTATTACTTACCTTATAATGCGTTGTAATGGCATGCGTTGTAGTGACATGCATTGTAATGGCATGCGTTGTAGTGACATGCGTTGTAATGGCTGCGTTGTAATGGCATGCGATGTAAAGGCAGTTGCGTTGTAATGACTGCATTGTAAATGTAGTGCGTTGTAATGACTGCGTTGTAATGGTTGTTTACAGTGTATGAGTGCCTATATGGATGATTCAGGAGGTGCGTGACTGACTGTATAAGTGAGTGATTAGGTGTCCCTGTGAATGTATGGGTGAGTGACTGGTTGTGTGAATGTATGTGTCAGTCTGTCAGTTGGTGTCTAAGTGGCTGTATGGGTGTGTGATTGGTTACATGAGTGGCTGTATGGGTAAGTGATTGGTTGGCTGAGTACCTCTATGGGTGTCTGAGTGTCTGTGTGGGTGGATGAGGAGGGTGTGTGACTGCCTGTATGGATGAGTGAGTGGGAGAGTCAGTGGCTGTATGCAGGGCCAGACTGGGAACCGAAACCGGCCCTGGCAAACTGCTCGGCTGGCCCCTGGTCGGGGGCAGGGGGATGCGGTTGAACTGTTTGCTAGGGCCGGTTTCGGCTGATTTTGTTACAGGGGTCTGATATTGCCAGCCCCCATAACAAAAACGGCCCCCACCCTGGCGGCCCACAGGGGAAACGCCCAGGGCCCGCTATGGCCAGTCCGGCTCTGGGTGTATGGGTTAGTGAGTGTGTGTGTGAGGGGCTGTATGGGTGAGTGAATGTGTGTATGGCTGTGTGGGTGAGTTAGTGGATGTGTCAGTGGTATATGGGTCTGTTCTATTGATGAGTGATACCATTTGTAACATATGTCATCTGATCTATAATCCCGTTTTTAAAGCAGGTGTACCATTTATCAGTGAACTAGCCCCTACACTGACACATGCCCCCTGCTGATGTATGTGCATGGTAGTGCTTTGCGACGGTCTAAGCTGTTCATTGAAACTTCACTCCCAAGTGATGTCTGTGTACAGTTTTGTTTTATGACAAACGGACCAGTTTCATTAGACCTCTCTCCTTTATGATGAATGTCTGTAATACTAGATTGCAATAAATTCATCTGGTCACTAAGACCTTTCTATAGGGTGATGGCTCAGTGTACAAGACATTTACAACAGACTGACATCTCTGCTGACAACTTTCTCCAGGATGAAGAATAATTGTACTAGTGGTTTGTGGCACAGTAGCCTGTCCAATCAGACCTCTTCACTTGTTGTATGTTGTAGTGGTTTGTGTAAATCTGACATTTGCACTAAAACCTCTTTCTAGGTTCACAAATTGTGTTTGTAAGGTTTGCAATAGACTAGAATATACGGTAAGACGTTTTACTTTGGTCATTAGTGTTTAGAGTAGTGGTTCAGAAGAGACAGGACTGTCTCTCAGGTGATAAGTGAGGGAAGTTGTTGATAAGGTTACTGTAAGCTCTGTGCTGTACGTCTCTCACCTGTGTCGTCTTTTTATTTTTTTAAAATTTAAATGCTATTTTATGAAGGATTTTGAAGTTTACTTTTCTGGATGATGCCATCAGTGATGTCATTTGAGATGCCATCAGTGATGTCATCAGTGATGTCACTGACGATGTCATGAGTGATGTAATATGTGAGGTCAGTGCATTGAAGGGACATAAATTATATTTAGCTCAGGTAACTAGAATGATGAGTTTTGAGTGTGTAAAATCTGAACCATAACTATAGCGTCCCTCTATTCTTTGGTTTTTCCATAGAATTTCAAAGGTTCTATTTCCTAACTCTATCATCCCTGTAACCTTTGTTTTGTTCGGTGAATTTCTACGGTTTTAATGCTATTTCCTAGCTATAACATCCATGTAACCTTTGGTTTTTAGTGAATTGCACCATTTTTTTAAATATAAATTGCACTACAATTTCGTCTATAAATTCAATTTAGTAATATGCATTTTTACAAGATTATAAATACATTTTATTTACACATTTATTTTTATGCATTTTAAAACTAACAATTAGCAAATGAACATAACAACAAACTTTTTACAAATACAAAACACAAAGGGGTCGATTCCGATTCGGGCCGGAAAAAGCACCGACCGACTCGGATCCGGAAAAAATACCGACCGACACGTACCCGTGGCGCACGACACGCCAAGTACGATGCAAGGCGCGAAAAATCCGACCGACACGTACCGAAACCAAGTCGACCGACCGAGCCGCACGGAAAACAGCAATCCGGCCGGAAAAACACGCGAATCCAACCGACCCACACGCACCCGGAACAAATCTGACCGAAACGTACACGCGAACTCCAAAACGCAAAGTACGATGCAAGGCGCGAAAACCACGACCGAGTCGGACGGAGGACAAGCCATACGACCTACACGCATACAAAACCGAGCCGAAGCAACACAATACACCGCGACCGACGCGTACGCAGCATAGAAAACTGCACAAACACAGCGTGAACGAAACGGAGAACACCGTACGAGACCAATGCAGGGTCCGACTCGGTCACAAGAACGTTTCCAACATACACAAACAGCACAAAGGAAAAATCACCCAAAAAAGGCCAAACAAGCAATTACCAAGCCAATAAATACTGGGGGGTGGGGACAGAGAACAAAGACACACCCACAACTCCACCTATATAAAGGACACAAATCACTACCATGAGCCTTTGCAAATGCCATTCCACTGCCAGCACCCAAGAGAAAGCAACCACACACCCACAGCTCATCCCTCACACAAGCCACACACCATCAGCACACCAACAAATACCTACCTCACATACACCCAGCAAAACACACACTCACACACCCTCACCTGCACACCAACACACACATCACCCACCATCACCACCCATCACCATGCCCCCCAAGAAGAATCCCAAGTTCCTAGATAGTGAATTGGAAGTCATGGTAGACGAGATCCTCAGGGTGGAGCCACAGCTGTTTGGCACACTGGTCCAACAGACCCCCATCTCCCAGAAAACCAAGATTTGGGAGAGGATCATCAACAGGGTGAACGCCAAATCACCATGTCGGCGCACAAAGACCGACATCCAGAACAGGTGGTATGACGTGCGCAGGAGGGTACGGAAAATGCTGACGAAAGACTACATCAACAGCCAACACACCGGCAGTGGCCCTCCTGCCAAGCCAATATACCTCAGGCCCTGGGAGGAGAAGGTGCGGGCCATCCTTCCGCCAGTGAGCGTATATGGACTAGAGGACATCCCAGAGCCTGGTGAGTACACAACAAATGTACACAATATACTGCCACAAAATACACACATCACTGTCAAGGGGAGAGTCAAATCATGCACTCATAGCAATTACACAGCAACCAGAACAGAATCATCCCAAAATGTGTATGTCAGTCAGATAAACACAACACATGCCATCAAAAAAGTCACATCCAACTGTGCCAACACATGTACAAACACAACTACAACTACAGCTAGGCAGTGGCACAAATAGAACTAACAAACACATCCACACATGTAGCCACCACAACAACACCAACACACAGTGAAGACCACTCAAAGGAAGGAATTCTGTGTATCCTGGCCAAGTCAGTGTAGCCAATAGCATCATGGGAGTCGCAGTCACACATATTGCCCCCCCACAACTGTCCCATCAACACCACCATGAACCATGCGCACATCACAGGGAGTGGAGAAGGACTCACAAGATGGCTGACACTGGCTACTGCTGTGGGGAGCACAAGGCCCTGCTGGCAACTGTGCACCAACAAACAGCAGGACACCACTGACTGACATCCTGAGAGACAACTTACACTCCCTGCAATGCAAGCACGTTCCATGGTGGGATATCTGGCTAGCTGGGTGGGAAGGGGGACTTGCAGCACTGACCATAGTCACAAGCACCTCCCCTCACACACACCCCAACACAAACTCCACAGTACCCACCTGGTAGAATGCAATGCCCCCCATCCTAACACAAGATCCCACAAAGAACCACCACCCTGGGTTATGTTGTGTGAAGCACAGGGACACTCTTGGGACTCTTAGCCAAACAACTGCCAGGACAACACTCCCAGCCATCCTGTCAGCACAGCCAGCCCACCCCACAGGGAAGCAGAATCAAAAGGAAGGAAGCATGGGCATGCTGGGAAGGGGGTGGAGGCAATAGCATGATGGGAGTCGTAGTCACTGATATTGGTCACCCCCACAACTGGCCCATCAACACCACCCTGAACCATGCTCACATCACAGGAAGTGGAGAAGGACTCACAAGATGGCTGACACTGGCTACTGCTGTGGGGAGCACAAGGCCCTGCTGGCAACTGTGCACCAACAAACAGCAGGACACCACTGACTGACATCCTGAGAGACAACTTACACTCCCTGCAATGCAAGCACAGTCCATGGTGGGATATCTGGCTAGCTGGGTGGGAAGGGGGCTTGCAGCACTGACCATAGTCACAAGCACCTCCCCTCACACCCCCCAACACAAACTCCACAGAACCCACCTGGTAGAATGCAATGCCCCCATCCTAACACAAGATCCCACAAAGAACCACCACCCTGGGTTATGTTGTGTGAAGCACAGGGACACTCTTGGGACCTCTAGCCAAACAACTGCCAGGACAACACTCCCAGCCATCCTGTCAGCACAGCCAGCCCACCCCACAGGGAAGCAGAGTCAAAAGGAAGGAAGCATGGGCATGCTGGGAAGGGGGAGGAGGCAATAGCATGATGGGAGTCGTAGTCACAGCTCTACATCCCCCACCACATGGCCCAGCAAGCTCACACTCACGCATGCACATCCCACAGAGAGTGGAAAGGCCCATCAAAGATGTCTGACACTGTTGCTGTGTCGTGGGGAGCACAAGGGCATGCTGGGTACTGCACACCAACAAACAGCAGGACACCACTGACTGACATCCTGAGAGACAACTTACACTCCCTGCAACGCAAGCACGTTCCATGGTGGGATAACTGACTGGCTGGGTTGGTGGGAAGGAGGGCCGGCTGTCAACCAAACACAACCAATGCAGACCATGTTCACACCCCAGAAAATACATAGAAATGCCCAAATAATGCAGGACAATGTGCCACACCAATATCAACCCCTGACTGTGACGACTTAGGACAATGCAATGTACAGGCCCGCACCCAGAGGCACAGTCACAACTGTCATGTGTGTCAACCATTGATGCCTGCAGAAACATAACATACATTGTTTGTGTCTCCCAAAAACAGGTGATGATGGGGACACAGCAGCAGACGCTGAGGAGTCCCAGTCCCAGGCTCAAGAGGATGCCGAGCTCACTGGCGTCGTACAGCCTCTGTCCTCCTCGGACGATGAAGAACAACCTGGCACATCCGGTGCAAGTCAACATGCAGCACCAGCAGGACCACCAGCTGCAGCACCAGCAGGACCACCAGCTGCACCCCCTGCACCCACCCCTCCAACGACTGTCACCACGAATACCATCCCTGCCGACATGGACAGAACAAGGAGCAACACCAGCACAGTGACCCTGGACCAACCTGGGGCCATGGACACCACCACCACCACCAACCCCCAAGGTGGACCAGGGTTATCTGTGCGTGCCACTGCACACACTGCACATGTCAGCAGGGGTGGTGGGAGGGGTGGGAGACAGAGGTCGCTGCTTGCAGACGTTGCTGGTGTGCATGATGACCCACAACTGGTACGCATAGCTGATGCGTACCAGTCCAGCACCGGAGAGCTCAGCCAGGTAGTGGGGCTCCTCAGAGACATTAAACAGCAGCAGGCTACCCATCATGCCCGCTTGGACTCCCACATGTCCCACGTGGAGTCACACATGTCCCGTGTGGACTCACACATGTCCCGCGTGGAGTCCAAGTGGGATGCACTGCATGAGATGACGGCGGTGCACAGGGACATTTTACAATGCCTCCGCCAGATGAACAGCAACCAGTCCACACCTCCCTGTGTGCCAACAACATCTGGTGCCGAACAAACTGCAACTGCCACAGGGAGGGAGGAGGACTCTGGCGGAGAGTCCCCTGCACCGCAGCAGCCTGTACTTGAGGGCCCCCCCCAAGAAGAGGGGTCGTCCGAGGAGGGAAAAGTGAGAGGCCGATGGCCAAGCGCAACTCCCAGGAAGCCTGAACCTGTTCTGGATGTTCGCCTTTGTGCACAGACTGTTCACCCTGTTGACGGCAACACTACTCCCACACATTGCATGGGGAGTACAAGTTGGACCAATGTGTCAGACAACTGTGGCCCCGATACTGGGGATCCTGTCTACCAGGACTTTCAATTCACCTAGGAACTTGGGATTGCAAGATTTATGTACAGCACAACCCATCCTATGCACTATTAACACAAATGTATCACAATAAACACACTAATACACCATACTTGCCTCTGTCGTGATTCCAACGTGGGTGCTGTTATGGGGATGATGAACTGCAAAATTACACTGTGTATGCGAACTGCAACAGCAAGGACAACACAGGCATGTGAGTACAGGCAACATGACACACATGAGGGAGACACACCACCAGGGCTACACAACACATACACACCTAGGCCATCTGACTCATTGCCTACACTGATGTTGCCAGGGAAGACGGTGCAATGCACAGACACCACAACCATTCCCAGTTGTAGTCAAGTAGCCCACAGGTGCAGTAAGCAAATGGCAGTCAAATGTGTGACCACAGACAACGCACATCACAAAGTGAAGCACAGGTTTATTACACAGTTGCAACATGCCGTAACCACTACAGATGCAAGGTAACCGCACCTGGCAGCGGGCACACAGTCAACAACTGTAGACGGAAGGAAGTCCATGGGTGTGGCGCACATCACCTGTAGGGACACAACAGCTACCAGCCTGGATGTGCAATCACGTCGTCGGTGGACACAGTTGACCAAACGAATCTGAAAGTACCCTGTGAAGGACAGAAATGACACACAGTCAAAAGCAATGGAGTACAGGACAGAACAGCAAAACTCATGCACAATACATGTTACAAGATACCCACCCAGAACCAAGTTAGCATGTCAACACTGTTGGGGAGTACAGCCCACCTGTCACCACACATCGCAACACACATCCAGTCAAGTAGCCCATGGACACACTCCAACAGCACCAGAGCACCACCCACACATCATGCCAACTCACATCATTGACATGACACCTCAGGATACTCACATTCAGCTAAAGAAGTTGGTGATGAGCTGTGTGCGGACATCACCATCACCATCATCATCATCATCGTCACTGGCATCGTGGTCCAGGCCAGGATCCTCCACAGGTGGCGGATGTTGGTCATTGTCATCCTGGATGAGAGGCAACTCCTTCCGCACTGCCAGGTTGTGGAGCATGCAGCAGACGATGATAATCTTGCACACTTTCGCAGGGGCATATGGGAAGGACCCTCGGGTCTTGTCCAGGCAGCGGAAGCGGCTCTTCAGGAGACCAAAGGTCCGCTCAATCACTCTCCTGGTCCGACCATGTGCCTCATTGTAGCGCATCTGGGCTGGTGTCACAGGGTTCCTGAGGGGTGTCAGCAACCACGGCATGTTGGGGTATCCCGAGTCACCTACGGACAGACAAGTGCACATTAGCTGACTTGGAAAAGTGGGCGGAATACTACAGATCAGATCACACACAATGGCACAAAGTCAGTACACACCGACAAGCCAGGCACGCTGGTTCTGCATCTGTGCCATCATCCTGGGGATGCGACTACTCCTCATCACAAAGGCATCGTGTGCTGAACCAGGGAAACGGGCACACACGTGTGTGATGGTCATGTCTGCAAGACACACCACCAGTGCATTGACCGAGTGGTAGTGCTTGCGGTTCCTGTAGGCCTGCTCCTGGGCCTGTGGTGGTACCAAAGCCACATGTGTCCCATCAATGGAGCCAATTACATGCGGCATCCTCCCCAGGGCATAAAAGTCACTCTTCACGTCAGTGAGTCGTCGCAGTCTAGGGAAATAGATGTACCGGTTCAGGAAGAGCAACATTGCCGCCAAAACATCGCGGAGCACACGGCTGAACATGGTCTGTGACATCCCACCAGCAGTCGCCACAGTATGTTGGAAGGTACCAGTGGCAAAGAAGTGTAGGGCTGCCATCACCTTCACCTTGGGGGTCAGCGCTGTAGGATACGGCCGGCCAGGCTGCAAATGTGGGGACAACTGCACTGCCAAATCCTCAATCAGCTGCCTGGTGAAGCGGTACCGTCGGATGCTGTCCCGTTCCACCATCGTTGCCAGGTCTGGGAATGGCAGATGGACAGCAGGAGCCCTGCAGTGCAGAAGAGAAGTAAGCAAGATTGTCAGTCACCCCACATATGCGGCATTGAACACACTCAAGATCCCAACATACATCATTATGAGGCACAACTACATGAAGTGTGCAGTACCGGAAGGACATGTATGGTACATACATGGCCAACATCTGTCAACACGGTCCAACAGGTGGCATCAATTAGTCCCAGGTTGGCCCATTGGATATCATGAGGCCGTGTCACAGTTCCCATCTCCTGCTGCCGTGTCACACTAACCCCCACAGTGACATGTGAGGACAGATGTGCCCCAGGCACCACAGCTCAATGACAGGTACATTCCCAGGGACCCTGTAATGCCACATGGACACTGGCATTACATGGAGTATCATGTATACACCACAGCAAAACAACCATGACCCCCACAGGTAGTGGCCCCACTTGCCACGGCAGGACAGACATGGACGTCTGTGACACACACGCACAACATCAGAGTCCATGCACACACAACGTGGATGTGGAGACTGTCTCCCATTGTGCACATGAAATCAGAGACATTGTAAACACTACATGCACAAAGACTGTGGAGGACCATCACTATTGTGCCACTGGGACACCCTGGCTCAAACATACCGTCCCACATGGGACTCACGGGGTATGTGACATGACATACACATACACCACTGTGAAATGTGACCATGGCACATGCACAGATATGAACAGTTGCACATCACAGTGGTCATGTACACGTAACACCCAGGATCCTGTCCCCATGAACACGTGCACAGCCTGGGGGTGGCTGCCCACAGGTGACACCCACAGGACAACATGTACACCAACATACACACAATAGGAAATGCATCCTTACATGCCTTATGATAAAGTTTGGACAGGCTGTCGTGATGTAGGTGTGCCCCTCACTCCCTGGGAGCTATCTGTGGCTGGCATATGTCCATCTGAGACAGGCATGCTGACATATGCCAGTCACATGTACAGTGATGCGTTGTACCGCAATGGACCGATCGGTGCCTCCGGCCGGCCCATTGCATTCAATGTGTGCGGGTACGCGTTGTACCCCTGTGCGCGTTGTACCGCAATGGACCGATCGGTGCCTCCGGCCGGCCCATTGCATTCAATGTGTGCGGGTACGCATTGTACCCCTGTGCGCGTTGTACCGCAATGGACCGATCGGTGCCTCCGGCCGGCCCATTGCATTCAATGTGTGCGGGTACAGCGTTGTACCCCTGTGCGCGTTGAACCGCAATGGACCGATCGGTGCCTCCGGCCGGCCCATTGCATTCAATGTGTGCGGGTACGCGTTGTACCCCTGTGCGCGTTGTACCGCAATGGACCGTTCGGTGCCTCCGGCCGGCCCATTGCATTCAATGTGTGCGGGTACGCGTTGTACCCCTGTGCGCGTTGAACTGCAATGGACCGATCGGTGCCTCCGGCCGGCCCATTGCATTCAATGTGTGCGGGTACGCGTTGTACCCCTGTGCGCGTTGTACCGCAATGGACCGATCGGTGCGCACCCATTGACAATGGGCTTGCCTGGCAACGGACGCGTTTTCGAATTTCGAACGAGTCGGTTGCTGTAAATTCAGTTGGTCACCCACAACAATGTTGCAAAATCATGTATGTCATGAAGTTGAAGATTTGAAGGATGCTGTGGGCGTGTTTTGGTGCTGCTATTCCATGGATTGGCCAGATTCAGAGGATGCAAACGACTTGGACCTATCACTTTGGACACAAGGGACAGTATCTGCCTCTCCAGCACATATATATTGCTGGCTATTCCCCTGAGAGCTCACTTGCCTGCACTACATGCTCCGGGACGACATCTGCCACTGCACTGCTGCTGTCTCTGCCCCTCTGGACCCTGCAATGGCACGTACTGTGGAGAGAGCCCCAGCCTTCAGCCTTGAAGAGAACCAGGCCCTGCTGGACAGCCTACTTCCACAGTACAGCAAGCTGTATGGGACACCAGGGGAGCAGGTGAGTGTTCTGTGCACTGCCTTTCTGAATGTGCATTTTGTCTGACTAGCAAGGCTGAGAGTCTGCACGCCACTGGCTAGCAGGCTCACTGAGTAGTTGTCACCCCCATAGTGTGTAGTGACTTGCACTGGACAGGTATGGTGCAGTGACAGTGCATTTGAACATGGTTTTACTTCCCATGCAATGATACCATGTAGTGACGTCTGGCAAACTGTCCATGGGCAGCTTTGCACTGCCTGTGTACATCATGTGCCCCTGTGATTGAGACATGTATATACAACTGTGTCATGCACGGATATGTTGCATGTGTGGTAATGGCCTTTTCACTTTGTCATCCTGACAGGTTAATGCCCATCGGAAGCAGGAAATCTGGAAGGACATCGTCCGGGCTGTCCGGTCCGTGGGGGTCTACAAGCGCCGGATCCGCAACTGCCAGAAGAGGTGGCAGGACCTTCGGGGCTGGACCCGGAGGATTGCACGGGTCCAGCTGAAGCTGTCGCCTCCTCGCAGGAGGGGCGGAACACGGACCCTGACCCCCACATGCTCCAGATCCTGGCGGTGGTGTTTCCAGACCTGGGTGGGCAGCTGAAGGCCAGACAGCAGCAAGGAGGGGTGAGTCAAAGACTGCACTGTGAACTCTGTATTACATGCTTTGTGCCCTCCTCTGGCCTGGTTCAACTGCCACAGTGCAGCAGTCATGTTGTCCAAGAGCCATGTCCCTCTATTGTGCACTGCCCACTGCTCATCTGATACCCAGGGATGGCCCTTACATTCAGGGAATTGTGTCACTTGGGACTGTGTCCTTGCAGTTTGCTTCACTAAAGGTGGGGGACAGCATCTGTTTCCCTAACTCTGTTGTGGGCATCATGGGTGGGTCCATTGTTCACACAACGCCTGGGTTTGGACATGTGATCTGCGTGTTGCTTTGATATGCGGTCCACTTGCTGAGCTGAGCCACCACATGTGCCTGGGGTATGTGGCACACGCACATGCAGCGGGTGGGAACAATGTTTGGGCCCCAGGAGTGTGCAGATTACGTGTGTCACACATACATAGCCAGCTATCCACTGTCCAGGGCACATCCCTCATTCATGTGGAGCAGGACAGTCATGCCTACTCCAGGCCATGCAATGCACTCTGTACTCCCACTCCCGTGTATCAGCTGACACATTGTGCACAGTGATTTGACCCCTCCGGTATCTGCCTCTGTGTCAGTGTGCTGTGGATTAGTTGCCAGGACTGCTGGGGTGTTTCTTGGTAGGGGCTCAGCATGCCCCTGGAGATGTGACCATAGGAGACGATACTTGTGTGTCACATAGGTGTTTGATCAGCTGCCCGTGCAGACTGGGGTATGCGAATGTGAAGTTCAGGCAGCTGTTCCCCATTCACAGCAAATTGTGAGGGGCTCAGGTTCCGAGGGTAGTGTCACAGGTCTCCCATATGTCCAATAGGTGTGACCTGGACAGATGAGGGTTAAGATGATGTGTTGTGTGGGGGATGTACATGTGCACTTGTGCAGCTCCAGGACTTGCATTCCCCATGACCTACTATTGTGACACAGTGCATAGTGTTGTTGTCTGGCTGCCAAGTCATACATCACTGAGACAGTGATGTATGACTTAGCAGTCATGCCTCTGCCATGGCATGTGTCAACTTATTGGTGGTCCTGCAGGGGAGTGACATGTGCTACATGCACACCATAGTGGCGCTGGCTATCAGGACATGGGTGCATCATGGTGTCTGTCGCTGGTATGCATCACATGCATTTCCTATTTGACTCTGGGCATCCCTTTCATCCGGAAACCTGTACTGACTCAGTGGCAAGAGCTGTAATGTGTGCATGTCCACATGCCACACCGTGTCCTCTGCACTGTCCAACTACTGTGTACTTGGTGCATGTGTCCACACTGGGGTGTTGCAATACAACAGACACCAGACAGATGGGTGCAAGGCCATGTGGGATGTGAGTGCCATGCTTGGCATCAGACTGACAATTGGCTTCTCCTGTTCAGTTAGGGCACTTTTAGCAATGTACAACTAATGATGCCAGGGCTTGCTCTGTAATGTGCTGTGCTCACAGTGGTGTGTGCGTTTGGTGCAGGTGACTGATGTCTGTCTGTTTCCCCATTGTTTGCAGATACATCCACGGCCACGGAAGGGGACAGCTCCACGGACCAGGAGGAGCCAGAGAGCCAGACTGGGTCAGCAGCCGAGGAGTGGTCGGAGGGACCCAGTGGCACGGAGGGCGAGGGGAGCCACACCGAGGAGTCCTCAGCACCATCCACCTCAGCTGAGGACCAGAGCAACTCGGAGGATGACTCCCTTGTGGAGGCGGGTGTCAGCAGCCACCACACCCCAGCTAGTGTTGCTGTCCCCGCCACCACCAGCACCACCACCGCCCTCCCATCGGCTCCCATTCCCCAGGTCCGTGGAGGCTCCCATGTTCGGGAGCGTGTCTCCTTTGGCCCAGGCACCGCACCCCCTGCCCCTGTGTCCCCTGCTGCCCTGAGTGAGGAGTCTGTGTACCTCCTTCGCCAGCTCCATGTAGGGCAGACAGCCATGCTGAGTGTCCTCCATGCGCACACCGCACTGTTGACTCAGCTGGTGTCGTTCATGGAGGGCATCTCATCGGGCATGTCTGACCTACAGAGGAGCAACAGGTCAATGGACTCCTCCCTGACGGCATCAGTGTCCCTCCTCAGACAGTCCCTCACCCCTCCTGCCTCTGCTCCATCCACACTCCCCAGCACCTTACCCGTCCCAAGCACACACACACCGGCACAGGCACACACCAGCACACACACATCCAGCACACAGACACACACGCCACAAACTAAACGCACACGCACGCACAGTCAGGGGACTGAAACCAGACTCACAGGGGATGGGGCCCTGGTACACACACACGCATCCACGGGCACTGCACAGTCCTCAGTTGCCTCTCCCTCCAAAGCACCCTCCCTTGCCTCACCTGCAACCCCAAAGACCCAGCGCCTCTTCCTCAGTGACCTCGGCCTCTTCCCCTCCGATCCAGCTGCCCCAGCATCCAGGGGGAAGAGGAAGCCCCCACACGGAGCAGAGTGCCCCTCGCCCCCGGACACCCTCCCCCAGGCGCAGACAGACTGAGGCCCCCACCCGCAAGTCCCCCGGAGTGCTAAGAGCAAGACCCCACCGCCGCCCTGCAGCTCAAGCACCAGGTCTCCTTCCTCCATCCCTCAGGCCCCCACTCCACAGGTGCCCCCACCACACCCTGCCCCAGGTTCCCCCACCCACAGATATACCATCCCCAAGAGGCTCCGGCCTTCTCCCCCTGCCACTTGCTCTCCCGGCACCACACCCCCGCTGCGCTTGTCTGTGCCACTGATGTGGTGAGGGTGTCCTCCCCTCTGTCCAGCCCACCTTGCCTGTTCCCCATTCTCCTCCCCTGGTGGTAGGCACTGCAGTGGAGTCCACTACCACCCTGTCTGACTTGGGCACTGCAGTGGCGGACCTGTCCACTCCATCTGCAGGGTCCACTGCAGTCGTGCCGGCACCCACAACATCTGAGCCATGCCCCCCAGTTGTGCCGGCACACACCATGTCAGACACCTCCACTGCAGTTGTCAGTGGCTCTTCAGCACCCACCACCCCTTCCCTGCTTCCTCCTGGTGAGCCCTGATCCTGTCCCTGCTGTGCCTGGCCTACCCCCCCGGTTGCCCCTCCTAGTGGATTGTCCCTGGTTTTGTGCAGGCATGTGTAGGGTGGCATCTGCCACTGTCACCCACTTGTGACTTTGTTGATGGACTGGCCATTGGCCTTTGTTTATGTTCTACCGAACTTCTACTTTTAATGCCACATATGCTGAATAAAGCAACTTTCTGTTCTCTAGTGCTTTTGCTTCTGATGTACATGATGTTGATGATGCTAACCATGCCCTTGCTGCAGTGATGGTGATATTTGGTCTCATGATAATGAAGTGTTACTGTGCAGGAACCCATGTGGTCCAGGGGGAATGTGTCCTATCCTGTGGTGTATCCATGTCATCCATAGCAGCATCTGAGGGTGTCATGTGTTCAGTATTTGGCAATGGGATTTCCTACTTAGATTGGCAATTTCACATCTGTGGCTTCCACCCCTGCACATCTGTTGTGCCTGCCATTGTTCTATTCGTCTACTTCCCTGACCGTGTGGCCATCTCCACTGGACATGCAGGTTTGGGCATCAATGGGGAAGGACTCATCTGTGTTGTAAGTGCAACATTGCTATACAAGTGTGTTGGATCTGTGCTGATGATTCCGTTGGCACTTCCATGACCAGGCTGATGGGACGGGAGCCCTCATTTGGTGCTAATTGTTGATTGTGTGTCCCATTGCTGCCATGGTATGGTATCTGTTCGCCTCACATCTGCAGTCTCCACAGGGTATCTGCATGTGTGTGCCCATTGGTGCAAATATGTGGGTCTGCATTCGGATGGTCACTTCTGTCATTGTGTCATTGATGATTGTTGACGGTGTCAGCCCCCATGGGTGTTGTTTGTCTGCACATGGCCAAAGTTATGTCTTATTTGCACTGCAGGATTTGGCTCCCCCAATTTATGTTGCAATGGGACACTTACACTACTTTGCCACTGATGTGTTTGTTGTGATGTGACCAGGAATCATCCATGCAGTTTGGCAGTTGCACCTCTTACTTTGTCAACACTTACCTTTTGGTCACTGTGATGATGGGGGTTTGGACCCCATTGCCACAATGTTCAAAATGTGCTGCAGCTATGGACCCCACACTTGCCTTTTGGTCACTGTGATGATGGGGGTTTGGACCCCATTGCCACAATGTTCAAAATGTGCTGCAGCTATGGACCCCACACTTACCTTTTGGTCACTGTGATGATGGGTGTTTGGACCCCATTGCCACAATGTTCAAAATGTGCTGCAGCTATGGACCCCACACTTGCCTTTTGGGCAATGTGATGATGGGGGTTTGGACCCCATTGCCACAATGTTCAAAATGTGCTGCAGCTATGGACCCCACACTTACCTTTTGGTCACTGTGATGATGGGGGTTTGGACCCCATTGCCACAATGTTCAAAATGTGCTGCAGCTATGGACCCCACACTTACCTTTTGGGCAATGTGATGATGGGGGTTTGGACCCCATTGCCACAATGTTCAAAATGTGCTGCAGCTATGGACCCCACAATTGCCTTTTGGTCACTGTGATGATGGGGGTTTGGACCCCATTGCCACAATGTTCAAAATGTGCTGCAGCTATGGACCCCACACTTACCTTTTGGTCACTGTGATGATGGGTGTTTGGACCCCATTGCCACAATGTTCAAAATGTGCTGCAACTATGGACCCCACACTTACCTTTTGGTCACTGTGATGATGGGGGTTTGGACCCCATTGCCACAATGTTCAAAATGTGCTGCAGCTATGGACCCCACACTTGCCTTTTGGTCACTGTGATGATGGGGGTTTGGACCCCATTGCCACAATGGTCATGGCCTGCTTGCGTTGTGTGTGCCACACACATATTTGTGTGGCACATGTGCTAGGGGGTCACATTGTATGTTCGGAGTCATGTTCGGTGTTGTAGGCATTTGACACAGTCTACACACGCTTGTCATGGTGTTGGGGGATGTCTTCTTCTTGCATTCCCTAGGTTGTGGTGTGCTGCTTGTGTCATGCATTGTCCATCCTATGGGTGGGGATGGTAGTGGTGGTAGGCATCCTGCCCCCCTGGGTGAGGGTGGTAGTAGTGGTAGGCATCCTGCCCCCCTGGCTAAGGGTGGTAGCAGTGGTAGGCATCCTGCCCCCTGGGTGAGGGTGGTAGTAGTGGTAGGCATCCTGCCCCCCTGGCTAAGGGTGGTAGTAGTGGTAGGCATCCTGCCCCCCTGGGTGAGGGTGGTAGTAGTGGTAGGCATCCTGCCCCCCTGGGTGAGGGTGGTACTAGTGGTAGGCATCCAGCCCACCCTGGGTGAGGGTGGTAGTAGTGGTAGGCATCCTGCCCCCCTGGCTAAGGGTGGTAGTAGTGGTAGGCATCCTGCCCCCTGGGTGAGGGTGGTACTAGTGGTAGGCATCCTGCCCACCCTGGGTGAGGGTGGTAGTAGTGGTATGCATCCTGCCCCCCCTGGGTGAGGGTGGTACTAGTGGTAGGCATCCAGCCCACCCTGGGTGAGGGTGGTAGTAGTGGTAGGCATCCTGCCCCCCTGGGTGAGGGTGGTAGTAGTGGTAGGCATCCTGCCCCCCTGGGTGATGGTGGTACTAGTGGTAGGCATCCAGCCCACCCTGGGTGAGGGTGGTAGTAGTGGTAGGCATCCTGCCCCCCCTGGCTAAGGGTGGTAGTGGTGGTAGGCATCCTGCCCCCCCTGGGTGAGGGTGGTACTAGTGGTAGGCATCCTGCCCACCCTGGGTGAGGGTGGTACTAGTGGTAGGCATCCAGCCCACCCTGGGTGAGGGTGGTAGTAGTGGTAGGCATCCTGCCCCCCTGGGTGAGGGTGGTACTAGTGGTAGGCATCCAGCCCACCCTGGGTGAGGGTGGTAGTAGTGGTAGGCATCCTGCCCCCCTGGGTGAGTGTGGTACTAGTGGTAGGCATCCTGCCCCCTGGGTGAGGGTGGTAGTAGTGGTAGGCATCCTGCCCCCCTGGGTGAGGGTGGTAGTAGTGGTAGGCATCCTGCCCCCCTGGGTGAGGGTGGTACTAGTGGTAGGCATCCAGCCCACCCTGGGTGAGGGTGGTAGTAGTGGTAGGCATCCAGCCCCCTGGCTAAGGGTGGTGGTAGTGGTAGGCATTCTGCCCCCCCTGGGTGAGGGTGGTAGTAGTGGTAGGCATCCTGCCCCCCCTGGGTGAGGGTGGTAGTAGTGGTAGGCATCCTGCCCCCCCTGGCTAAGGGTGGTAGTAGTGGTAGGCATCCTGCCCCCCCTGGGTGAGGGTGGTAGTAGTGGTAGGCATCCTGCCCCCCCTGGGTGAGGGTGGTACTAGTGGTAGGCATCCAGCCCACCCTGGGTGAGGGTGGTAGTAGTGGTAGGCATCCTGCCCCCCCTGGGTGAGGGTGGTAGTAGTGGTAGGCATCCTGCCCCCCCCTGGCTAAGGGTGGTAGTAGTGGTAGGCATCCTGCCCCCCCTGGGTGAGGGTGGTAGTAGTGGTAGGCATCCTGCCCCCTGGCTAAGGGTGGTGGTAGTGGAAGGCATCCTGCCCCCTGGGTGAGGGTGGTAGTAGTGGTAGGCATCCTGCCCCCCTGGGTGAGGGTGGTAGTAGTGGTAGGCATCCTGCCCCCTGGCTAAGGGTGGTAGTAGTGGTAGGCATCCTGCCCCCCCTGGGTGAGGGTGGTAGTAGTGGTAGGCATCCAGCCCACCCTGGGTGAGGGTTTTAGTAGTGGTAGGCATCCAGCCCCCCTGGGTAAGGGTGGTAGTGGTGGTAGGCATCCTGCCCCCCTGGGTAGGGGTGGTGGTGCGCATTCAGGCCCCTGTGTGCATATGTGGCATTGGTGATGGGCATCCCGCCCCTATGGTGCTGCTGTTGCTGGTGTAAGTATATTCTGCATCCCTGTGTGTGTGTGTGATGTGTCGTGTACGTGTTGTATGTGTTTTGTGGTTGGTGTCTGGCTTACCTTCTGCGCCGTACGCGTCCGTGCCTGTTCCGGTACTATATATAGAATATTGGTATGATCGGGACGAAGGGATTCATGGTTGGTTCGTGTCGTTCGTCCTTCTCGTTGCTTCGCGTCGTCCTCGTCGCTTCGCCTCGTCCTCGTCGCTTCGCCTCGTCCTCGTCGCTTCGCCTCGTCCTCGTCGCTGCCGTGTTCGTTTCGGAGCCGTGGATCGTGTTGTGGCGCGAATCGGAGCTTATGTGCGCCTCTCCCGGATGCTTTGACGTGCCGTGCGAAGCGACGGGTTCGGCGCGTACGGAAAGCGCATCGTACTTGTCCGGCCGGACGGGGCTGCATTTTTCCTTCCGTGCGACTCGATTCGGCATTTCCGGATTCGCCTCGGTCGGAGAACAGGACCTGGTTTGGGTGAGTACGGCTCGGCCGGATTCTTTGCTGTTGTGCGCATCGTACTTACTCGTTCGGTGTGCTGTACGGATCGGTCGGGAAACAGGCTTTCGCATGGCTTTTTTCCCGACCGAATGGTATTGGGTGCGCCTCCGACCAAGATCGGAATCGGCCCCAAAGTCTTTCTCTGTTCTGTATTCATTTTATGGATCCGCTGATCTGCTGCGATGCCACCTCGTATTTGTCCACCCATCCACATTGAAAACCACACCCTACATACGTTATTTTAATTTCACCTCTCTCTGGAGACAGTCTTGGAAGCACAGATCCATCGTATCATACACTTTCCTCCAAAAGAAGAGAGTTTCAAAGTTAAGATCTCTTCTGCTGAAGATAGAAGAGAACGGAAAGAGCAGGACGAAGAAGAAGACCTACCACCGCCAAAGAATTCCTCTGACGTCTGGAAGTATTTCTCCATCCCTTCAGGAGAAAAAAAAATTGCGCACAATTTATGCAATGTAATCTATGCAGCAAAAAACTACCAAGAGGTACCGTTAAGAGATGTTCACATGACACATAGTCGGATTCGAAACACCTAAAAACCATACATGCAAGGACGTATCAGAGGATGATAAGAGAGAGGGAAGGTGATGCATTATCATCAGCAGTTCGACCATCTGTGGGACCCTTACCACTTGACTAAATACTTACCATCCCCGCTGTTTCACCAAAAATGCAAAACATGGTCATATGCTATGTCATCTGTTGCCCAATTTATGGATGCTGTCAAGAAGCATAATTCTTAATATTTTGTTCAACTCATCCTTCCATCTTCCATTACTCTTTAAACACAAGTAGATATCTGGAAAGCAAATATAGAATACATTTAATTTGGGATTACAGACTATTAGATTACATACTATAAGCAAGTGAGTAGCTACATACAGGGCCGGCTTTAGCACTGGTGGCTGCCCGGTGCGACAATCACTTTTGGCGCCCCTCATGCCCCATGACTGCCTCCTCTGGTTTTCTCACTACCACTGGGCAAAAGTGATCCTCATCTCTACAATCATAAGATATTGCTAAACACAGCCACCTCCACAGGTCAGTGCCCAGTGCGGCTGCACCAGTTGCACTGCCCTAAAGCCGGCCCTGGCTACATAAGTGGTTATGTTACTGTTTAAGAGTCTGTGTAAGTGTATGAGTGTGGGTGTAAAAATGGGTAAATGAGTGGCTGTATTAGTGGGTGACTGGGTGTGAGTGGTTGGGTGGATACGTGAGTGAGTGTATCAGTACTCTGTGGGTGTGTCACTGGATGTGTAAGTAGCTGTGTGGGTGTGTGACTGTGTGTGTTAGGGACGGTATGGGTATCTAAATGGGTATATAGGTGGCTGTATGGATTGGCAAAGGGCTCCTTAGTGTTTAGGTGTGTAACTGTGTATAAAAGTGGTTCTATTAGTGATAGATACACAAGTGCTGTGTGGGTATGTGAATGTATGTGTAAGTGCCTCTGTCACTGTCTGACTGGGTGGGCGAGTGGCTGTAAGGATTTGTAAATGGGTATGTGAGTGGTTGTATGGGTGGGTGACTGAGTGTATAAATGGGTGTATGTGTGTGTGTAAGTGCGTGTGTAACTGACTGAGTGCTGGATACATGAATGGCTGTACAGGTGTGTGAGTGGGTGTGACGGTGCCTTTATGGGTGTGTGAATGACTATGTAAGTAGATGTATAGGTGAATAAATGGGTATGTGAATGATTTTATTGGTGTGCGACTGAGTGTGTCAGTCACTGTCTGGATATATGAGTGGTGGGTACATAAGTGTTTTTGTAGGAGTGTAACTGGGTGTGTAAGTGCCTGCCTGACTGTGTTACTGAGAAAAAATTACATACTATAAGCAAGCACCCATATCTAATTTCTAACACATTCATTCATACTGGCTTAATAAAAGAACTATATTTTCAGCATAGCAATTCCTCTTCCTCCTTTGCTGCTCACTATATTTTTAGTTAATGATCTCATCTAAGCTCCCTTCTATTTTGCCTTTTACTGAAGTGTCTAGAAGCTACACATTTTCTTTCAGCTTATATACACTCTCACTTTTATTAATGTACTTTTTATAGTGGAACTTAATTAGCATACCTGCAAAATCTCTTTGCTGTTTTCCAACTTTTATTGTAAAATCTGTTAACATCTGCTTTCCAATGCAAATCTCAATTCAGAACTATGGGTATCCTCCTCCACTCTCAGTAGAAAAGTACCTAAAATGTCTATCCATGTCCATGTGCTCTTACTCATACTCCCATACTTAGCAAATCACAGACTTCATTTCATCTTTTATTTTTTGTTATACCACTCCTAAAAGGCTACTATTTTTTACCTCTTTCCATGTTTCCTGAACAACCGCTCAATTTTGTAGTTTTTTTGTGGATCCGCGTATGCACCATGGCACTGCTGTTAATGCTTTTCATTTATGTTTCATTTTGTAAAGTATTGTCAATTACAAGACATACACTCCCTACTGAACAATTTATGTACACCAGCATGCTTTTCAGTTTCATACTACAGTCTCTTTTGTTCCCTGCTCCCCACACTCTTTTACCTCCATTCCCATAGTAGCCATGTTTCTAGTAGTCTCTGTTTACCAGTAGGTGAAAGGTTCACAAAATTTTCTCTGAACAGCATACTAGCTTCACATTAACTGTAGCAGGTGTTGCTGTGTAGTTCCTTAAACCTATATAGGATCTG